>OU452196.1:2928750-4393125 GCA_911728515.1 Peribatodes rhomboidaria | reverse complement strand
TATTAACACCCAGACATAGAACAAACACTAATGTTCATCACATGAATGTTTGCTCCAGGTGGGAATCGAACCTACGCCCCTACGCTCAGAAAGCAGGTTCACTACCAACTGAGCCACCGAGGCATAATGTAGCATTCATCAGAGATAATGTAGCTTTTTAGTAGTGATAGGGTGTTTAGAATCAGTTCAGTAGTTTTGGAGGTTACCTCTAACAAACAAACTCACAAACGTTCCCTCTTTATAATATTAGTATAGTGTAAATTAGGAAGTTGAATTGCTTTAAAGCAACCTCAAAAAGTATGAGGAAAGCAGCAGCCATTTACTTTTTTTTATTACTTAATAGGCTTGCGTTTGGCCGCCAACATGCCTGATAATAAGCAGTGATGCGGCCTACGATGGAGCACGCTTGCCTATAAGAAACCGATTCAGTCGAGACATAAAGACACCCAGATTATAAGTGTCAGGGAACACACACTCTGGCAGAGTATTCCACTATCTTGCATCTAGTGCCTATAGCATTCATGAGAATTCAAATAAAACCTTGCAAACATAACCTCCTTATTACTTCACGGAAAGCGCGGGAAATCATCTTGTATGACAGCTGTGGCGGCCATATTGCAAAATGGCGCCACTTCACGCTCGCGGCACGTCTCTCTTGGAATGGGACAAAATATTATACACGGATTTATTGTTATTTATGGGCTTCGTGCGCTTGACGGAAACAATATTTGGAGATTTCGAGAGTTTTCTAGCTTATTTTCGTGCGTGTTAAGTTGGAAATATGTGACTTGTATTGTAGCATCATTTTTGCGTGCTACCCGTTTTTGCTAGCGATGTAGTTCAATTCCAGGAATGCGTTCTTCCTTAGCATCTACGTCTACACTTAATATTATGAAGAGGGAAAGTTAGGTTTGTATGTAGTGGGTAATCTCCGGAACCAATGGTCCTATTTTGAAAATTCTTTTACCTTTGTGTACAAAATTTTAATTTAAAATTATAATCGTTTATTGCTATTATGTAGGTAAAATAATCACAGTTTACCTTTAAAAAAAAGACATTGCCGCTACGTAATTGTACATAGAAGAAAAGCTACAGTGGTTTTATATGGCCTTTATTAAGTTGAATATAAAATCTTAATAACATCTAACATGCCTATGACTACCTATAACTAAATTCTAATCTTAAAGCCCGTTGGCAGAGAGAAAGGTGCCCAGAATGCTAGCCACGCTGGATGGCAATGCTCAATTTCTGGCCGAAATAAATGCCAGCATTCTGAACACCTGACGCCTCCACCAACCGTTTAGCCAGGTCCCTGTAGAGAGACAGGGCCGCTGGGCCCCACGGACCTAAAGAAAAGGTAAATTTAAATTTCTGGATAATACAAATAAATTTATCTATGACATGCTATGCAAGCCCCAAACCATGCCATAGGCTACATAATTTAAAACAACCAAGAGTACGAAAAAGCGGCATCGTTTTATGTTTGACATACCTACAACACGCACGAAACGCTTTGGTTCCTCATTTCTCATACGGACCGCTAGAGTATGGAATACTCTGCCAAAGTGTGTGTTCCCTGACACTTATAATCTGGGTGTCTTCAAGTCTCGAGTGAATCGGTTTCTTCTAGGCAAGCGTGCTCCATCGTAGGCCGCATCACTGCTTATCATCAGGCATGTTGGCGGCCAAACGCAAGCCTATTATGTAATTAAAAAAAAAACCATTATGAATCGCGAGGGAACTCGCGAGCAGTTAAGGTCATCTATCCTCTTAGCAATAAACGTTGTACAGCCTCGCAATACAGTGTTTTGTCTTTTTCTTTCTTTTCAATTTTGGAACTCGATCGAAAAGGACACAAGTAACATTATTAAAAGAAAAACAAAAACCCGGCTGCAAAATGCTGTACCCTTGTCACTTCCGCTATCAAGACGATTCAATTCACCTCACATACATACATACATACAAACACAACCCTCCTTGCGCAGTCGGGTAAAAACTGTGTATATCTATTTCGAGGCTATGCAATGTTTACTGCTAAGGGAGTTATAATGCAAATGTGTGTATTTTCCAGCGTTTGAAGTATTGAGTAGTTAGTCGTTCGTATCGAACTGTGACCTTGCGACCGCTATGAGGCTTCAGCTCTGCTCAGTAAATAACTACCCTCGCAAATCAGCGCTCAATCTCGCCTTGCTTATTGAAATCCCAAACGACAGAAAAGATGGCGACATGCCAGCGGAGCCAAACCATTAATTTTCATAGCAAAATGGCGACTCTTTTTGGCGGGAGCTCAAGTCGTATATCTAAGGTTAAGATGTGGCTTGGCAGTCGAACTTTAATTGATCAGAGAAAAAGACAAGGCTGGTGCCTGACCACTGACTGGGCTGATGGTTGACCCGTGACCTTGCCTACTGGTTGATTGAATCAGGCGTTACTTTGCGGAAGTTCATCTTCAAATTGTTACTTGAACTAATATCTAGTGTAATTCCGCTTTAACGTCGCGTTAAGTACATCAAGGAATATGAATTTTTATTCTATTTTTTATTTTGTAATTTTTTTTATTGAAATCACTAGAAAACTTTATACAAATTGATATTTAAATCTAATTTAAACGTAATACAATTTGATATTTCAACTAACGAATTTGACAGACCTAATTTAATGAAATCTACTAAAAAACTTTAAACAATTTGATATATGAAGGTAATTCAATCATGAGTTTAACAGAAATAATGTCATGAAATTTACAACAAAATTTTTTAACGAAAAATTAATACAATAAAAAAATTATACATTAAAAAATCCCTCTCTATGAAATCAAAAATCTCTATGAAAAATATCCGCATTTTTAAGGGGTCACTTTTGACTGATTTATTCAATAGGTATACAAAGCAAATCAAAAATTCCATTACATAGGGAGGTTGTCTACATCATTAGCTGTTAAATGAAACCATAATACAAGGGAAATTCTTAGTTACTTAAGAATAATTACAGAACTGCAAAAGTCATAAAAAAAAATTGAAATTGCACTTTGTCACTCTGTAGGTAACTTTAAAGGCTCGTCAGTATCTTTACTTGCTCTCTTCGCTCGTCTTCTTCTTCTAGACGAAATGGCTATAGAATACCTTAAGCCAATGCGAAGTTAGTCTAAAGTGGTCGCCGGACTCTTGTCTAAACATATGGAAATGCGAAAATAACATTTAATTGTCAAAGTGCAGAGATTTAATTGCAATGGTTAATAGGTAAAATAAAAGCAAGAAAGCAAGTTCGTATAGGCTAAGTGGCTAGCCCTGATGTCAAAGTTACTAGGCCGCCCGAAGGCCTCTTAGACCATGGCTTAAGGCGCCGTCATAGCACGATTTCTCACCCACACACACACGTTTACTTAATGTGCTTTATTTAGAGTCGAAAATCGTAAATAATATTTGATGGCAAAATGAGATTGGCGACTAGAAATACATTTTTTTGCCGTTTTATTGGTATTAGTCGTAATAGGAACACAAATAAGAATAAGTTGCTCGGTTAAACTTTAGAGAACTAATCTGGCTATTTAATGATCGAAAAAAAATGTGGTGTAGTCGCTGAAAATTTAGAAAACTACAATCCGATAGTTTTTTTATATAGAAGATACTTATTGTGATATTTTTTTCCAAAATGAGAATGATTTTCAAAATTGTTCGTCAGTTAAACTTTTATCATAATTCTTTATATCAAACAAGGCGCAAAAAAAGAACTTGTTTTTGGTGATTTCGTGTAAGACGGTAGGCGAGCATTTCGGCCGCAGAATTTTCGGTCGAATAGGGAGAGTAGCAACGATACACCGACAAGCCTCTTCCTCTGCGGTTCCACTGCGTCCGCCATCAAAACGGTAGCGACCCCGTTTGGGCCGCGGAAGGTAGGGAAAATGGCAACGACACACCAAAAGTCCTCTCCCGCCGCGGCCCCCAGCCTTCGGCTGCAGTCCCGTCCATACGGCACTGTAGCCTGCCTCAGTTTTGGGTCTGTCCATACAGACCCACACCCTACTTAGGCCGCTTCCATGTGGGCTTTGGGCTAAAAGCCCCAAGAACGGCCCCACTTCGGATTCCTCGTCTTCACCGTGGTTGCCGAAGCCACGGCTACTGAGCCCCCTGAACCTGTGAATACCTCGGGACAGAAATAAGTCAACCCTATCCAAACATGGAACAAAATATCGAACGCGTACATACTTCCTACAACCCCTTGATTGATTTCACTCATATTCGAGCATAAAAACTATATTTGCATGAACTACTTACATACGTAATTTCATGAAAATCAGTCCAGCATTACGCAAGCTATCGTTGAGCAAAACGTAGTACGGAATTATTGAGAGAATTTGTTTTATTAAATTGCTTATTATTTGGTTTTAAAACGATTTTTTTTTTTTTTTTTTTATTGGTTCACTAAACGGGCCGTTACATAAATACATCCATTGAACTTAAACAGTACTATATAGTAATTTAAGATACTTAATGTACGACCTTCTTGATGTGAACACTGCATGCATTTACTTTAATTGACTAACAGTACTTTCACTACTCGGTAAACATAAAATAGGTTAAAAAGCTATACAAATTAGCTTATTTCTCAACAGGTTTAAAAAATTTTTTGATTTCGCTAGATGTAGTGTGAAATATATCTAAATCTTCACAAATCTTGTTGTATGTAGCTAACATTCGATACATAGGTGAATGTTGGCAATAATTGGTTCTATGATTTGGAAGGCTGAACTTTTTTCGATTGACAAGACGGCTGCTAGGACGTGAGATCTGAAAATTGCATTTTGCTAGTATATCTGGGATGTCGACTTTACCAGTTATTATTTTGTGCAGGAACACGATATTGGCTGTTTTTCGTCTCTGTGCGAGGGTCTCAATATTAAAGTGAGCAAGTCTTGACGTATATTTGAAAACATTTTTGTAAGATTGTTTTAAGCTGGCTGTGCTCCGCAGTTTTTAGCCTCCGACGTAAAAACGATGGGGTGTTAAAAGTTCGACGTGTCTGTCTGCGTGTGTGTGTGGCTCTATCTGTGGCATCGTAGCTCCCGAACGGATGAACCGATTTTGATTTTGTTCTTTTTTTTTGTTTAATAGATAAATAGATAAACTCTTTATTGTTCACACCACAAGTAACAAAAAGCAAGAAAATAATCACTGGCCTACACTCATTTTGGTGCCTAAGATTTTAGACCTGATTTTGGGTATGTTTTGTGTGCAGATACGACAAAGTTAGTCACATTTTTCATAGCAGCTCTTGTTCATGAGGAAGAAAGTATACAGAATACAAGCGAATTACGGTGTCATTAATCGGTTTCCGTTGATTTTTCATTATATACTCACCGCATATGTAACAAAACATATCAGGATCGTTAATGTAACTTCTTGAATTACTTTCCATCATACATTTATACGATTAATGTCATAAAAGTAGTTATAACATGGACTGATTTTGAATAAAACCATACAAAATTAAAAAAAAGAATTTTAGGTAAACCAGAGCTGTCAGCTGACATCTAGTAGCAGCAGTGTAGTTCATACTACCTACTTTACCGACTACAGATGCGAACAGAGCTGCACCAAAACAAACAAAAAAAATTGTAGGCCAGTGTAATTTATAATAATACTTATTCCATAGTGTAACAACTGGCGGCCTTATCACTAAAAGCGATATCTTCCAGGCAACCTTAGGATTGAGAGGATATGACAAATGAGTATGGGACAGGGTGTGCAAAGGTGAATTAGTCGGGAGTGTCCTTAGTAATGCTTGATGAAAATCGGTGTTCAAGATTCAAGATTCAAGATTCATTTATTTGTGAGAACATGGTTTAGTATACAACATACAGGATAGCATACAGATCTTAAAATATGGTAGTACATATGACCTGGCCTGGTGCGGCATACAAACAATAATTTAAAATGTCAGAGCTAATTAATATAGCAATAATTAATAATTGAGTTAAAAGTATTTCATGTCAAAGTTACAAAAGTCAGGTTGAACATAATGCATCAAATTTCCTGTCATTTAAAAAGTCAGTAATTGTGTAGTAACACTTGTCAAGTAATCATATTTTCAGTTTCTTTTTAAACATAACACTATTTAATTCCCTAATCGGTCGTGGTATTAAAAATTATGTGGTTTATTAAAAATTATGGGGGCCATACAAAATACACTTTTGGCCATAAGTGCCGTTTTAGACTTTCGTACACATTGTCTAGTATTATCCTGTCTATTACGTATATTAGTGTAAGTACCTGGATGACCGAGCTTTGCTCGGTTTTTTTTTTAATTGTGTTTTTGGAAAATAAACAATTGATTTTAGTCTAACCTCAAAGCAAACCCTCATTGACTTCGTGTTACTTAACAACGCCATCTGCTGTTGTGTCGTTAAAGCAATTAGTTGCTCACAAAAAATAGTATTATTATTCGCCAATAGATGTCAGGAAGAGTCAACGCCTCCTTTTTGTTATTTCTCTTCCAAGTTTATGTTTAAGTTGATTATCGATAAAACACGAATAAAATGAAATTTTCTAAAAATGATTCCTAGCTAGATCGATTTATCGCCCCCGAAACCCTCTATATACTAAATTGTATGAAAATCGTTGGAGCCGATTCCGAGATTCCAATTATAATATATATATAAATATATATATAACGGAGCGCCGAACTCATTCGAATTTTTAGAAACCGTGACGTCAGCTCTGCTGACGTCACCATCTCCATCACTAGGCTCACTCATCGCAAATAACGAAACACTCAATATTTCTATGCACTTTTTATTAGATTAACACAAACTAACTTATTATTAACTAATCTATTAACTAACACAATCTAACGTATTACAGCAAGTAGTTAAACTAAATAATTTAAACTTATAATCGGTACTCACAAGATAAACACCAAACACCAGTTGTCTTCACCAAATTCTCCGTGCGAATGTGTCCTCGTAACGGCACGCCCCGCCATTTTTAAAATCCAAGATGGCGTGCTCGTTGCGAAGTCATTACACTTTAATTTATCACAGATTGCAATAATGTTGATTAAAGTAACCAACTACGATTTGGTAATTCATTTTACTATTTTTAACGCTCGGTTTTAACATTAAATTAATTATTTACCGCAAAACATTTTAAAACATTTCAACATTTAGAACGCGCGCCATGCTCTCCAAGATGGCGTGCTCGTTGGGAAGTCATGAACACTTATTTATTACAAACTGCTAGTAATGTCGATTGAAGTAGCAAATTATGGTTTGGTAATTCGTTTTACTATTTTTAGCATACAGTTTTAACTTTGAATTAATTATTTATCGCAAAACATTCAAACATTTAAAATGCGCACCGTGCTTACCGCCCGGTCCACAGATAACTCAATTTAAGGTTTCTTTAAACAAATCTTTACTAAAAATCATTTTGAACTAATTCAAAACTCAAGAAATGAATTTAACTTAAACTTAAAGTTATTATTTTTAATTATAATTAAGCTTGCGTCGACACGGCCATTCTGCGAGACGGTGTGCGTGCTCTGCACCAGTCGCGGTTCTGAAAATGAAATTAATTTCTCTGAGCTAGGTATCCGTTCACGGGTACACTAGCTGACAACTTGTTTGAGTTCGGAGCTGCTGTTGATTTTAAGCAGAGTTCAAACAGGTTCTTTGCCTTAGCATAGGTATAGTGTGAACCTTTTAATGATAACCGATTTCAACAATCCAAGTTATCAGCTATAAATTTTGTACCTTGTAAACATAAGGTTATGTAGTTAAGTATTCTAGGTTATAGATGCCGAAGTAAATATGGAAAGAATAAAGCTCATGCAAGCAGTAAATAAATGAGAGTTGCTGTACATAGGAAAGTGAGTGAAGATGTTATTAAAGTGCTTGTAATGCTCCACGCTTACTCACACGTTTATTTAGTTATGTCAATGCAAATGCTCCACGCATACTTGCATGATTTGATTTCTCGTAGATAAGGATGATGCTGTGGTGCTGGGCGGTCATGTACGCCGTGGTCCACAGGGCCCTATAGGAAAAGGGAACTAGGGTGGTGCTGAGGCCTAGGCCTTATAATTATGACCGTGGTCCTCAGAGGCTCTAAAAGAAAGTAAAAATGAAGTTCTTACATGGCTGGTTATTCAGCTTTTTAGGATTTGATGCTGTGGTGCTAAGCGGTCTCGTACGCCGTGGTCCACAGGGGCTCTAAAGGATTCGGGAAGGTCGATGCTGTGGCCTAGGTCTTATCATTTTGACCGTGGTCCACAGAGGCTCTGAAAACTAATATTGAGACTATGTTGATAAAACTCACGGGATTATGCTGTGGTGCTGAGCGGTCTTGTACGCCGTGGTCCACAGGGGCTTTAAAGGATTTAGAAAGGACGATGCTGTGGCCTAGGCCTTATCATTTTGACCGTGGTCCACAGAGGCCCTGAAAAGAGTGTAGGAAAGGAAGTAGGAAACGGATTGTACAGTCTTACTGTTCTGTAGTTTATGATGGTATTAGCTCGCCATTAAAGACAAAGGCCAATAAATTAATATAGAGATAACAGTAATCAGAACACTAACCATTTTTTTTTTAAGATTCCAGCAGCTGGGCAGCGTGAGAGGTGGACGGCTGTGGCTTCTCCAACGGTGGCGTGTTGATGATGGTCTGAGGTGTAGTTTGTTGTGGTGTGTCAACTACGAATTCATCGATCCTTGATGAGTCATCAGTCAACCGGGCAGCCACTTGTTGAAGGTCATCTTCGTTATTCGTCGACACGGTTTCCTGTTCACCGGGCTGTGGTGCTCGGCGCAGTTGGTCGTGAGCGACCTTACGTGGACGCCCCCTGCCGGTCACACGTTTTACCATGTATCGATCGTTGTCCAGGATCCTGTATATCTCGTATGGCTCACTGTATTTCAAGTCTAGGGACGCCTGGTTACGGGGATTGTTCTTGACGAGTACATAATCTCCTCGCTGAAACGGACGTATTTTCGCCTTGCTCCTGTCAAATCTCTTTTTGTCATATTGTCCCGCAGCTGTAATTTTCTCTTGCACGTGTTGCTCAAGCGAGTCAAAGTCAATACATTCATTATCAATATTGACCAACCTTAGCAGCTCTGGCGGTACACTGTGTTGGCGGCGGGTCAGTAGTGTGAGCGGTGCGACTCCCGTCACTCTGTGTGGAGTGCAGTTAAATGCGAGCTGTAACGCTTCTAGTGCCGTCTGCCATTCTTCAGTGTCGTAGTTTTTGATCATTGTTAATGCATTTTTCAAAGTGCTCATAACTCGTTCGACTTGTCCGTTTGCTCGGCTTACTCCTGGCGCAATGGAATGTATGTTGATTCCAAAACGATCTGAGTAGACTTTGAACTCACCAAGGAATTCTCGGCCCCCATCCACCACGATTTGCACTGGGGTTCCAAACAGATGCACGACACGTTTCAGAGCTGCGAGGCTGCTGCTTGGGCTCTTGTCATTCGAGTAGCTAAGCAGGATGTACTTGGTGTATGCGTCAATCGCAACAATAACATACTCGTCTCGTCCCTCAGCGTTTCTTGTACCCAGCTTGCCTGTTATATCCATGTGGACGACCTGGAACGCTGCCGTGGGCTTCTGAATGGGATGAAGCTGCACTTGGGATGCGCCCGACGGCCCTTTCGAGGTCTTACATACAACACAATTGTCTACAAACCTTCTGACGGTTGTGTTCATTTTGTCAAACCAGTACGTTTCTCTCAGCTTCTGTAAGGTTTTCTCCCATCCCGGGTGCTGCAGAGCGACATGGTAAGAGTTTATCAGGCTCCACTGGAATGACTTGGGAACTACAATTGGTTTATGTATACCGAGTATAGCATCCGTGAGAGTCTTCTTAAGCACGCCTTCTTCCAGGACGTAGCCTTCAGCCGGACTGTCGCCACTCATGGTTTCTATAAGTGACCGCAGCACGTCGTCGCGGCGCTGCTCGATCTGCAGCCATTCTGTGTCTCTGGTCATGACATTGACATATTTTTCAGTGGATGGGTTCCTACTGAAAAAGTCCGCGTGCTGTAATCGCTCACCTTTTCTATACTCGACCTCAAACTCGTAATTCTGCAGGAAGGCCCACCATCTATGGATCCGGGGAAGGAGATCCTTCTTGTTCTTGGACGCTTTCAAGGCGTTACAGTCAGTGATTACCTTGAATTTTCGGCCGTATAGGTAGTGCCGAAAATGCTTGACAGCCCTTACTACTGCTAGGGTCTCGAGCTCGTACGAGTGGTAGCGGCTCTCGGCGTCGGTGGTGCGCTGGCCCATGTACGCGACTGGATGCTGGCGACCGGCGACGGTCTGCACGAGCACCGCCCCGTAGCCGATGCTGCTGGCGTCCGTGTAGAGCTCGATCGGTGCGTTTTCCTGAAATAGCATAAGGGTAGGCGCAGTAGACAGGTGTTGTATAATGTGGTTTCGAGCCTCATCATGTCTTTCGTTCCATTCCCACTTCGCATCGTTTTTGGTCAGTTCATAAAGAGGAACCATCACACGCGAAAAATTGGGAATGAAGCGTCTGAAGTACCCAGCCAATCCATTAAACTGCCTAACTTGTTTGACAGTTTTCGGGATCGGTGCCTTCGTTAAAGCCTCCACCTTTCTCGGGCTAGGACTGACTTGTCCGTCTGCAATGATATTGCCCAAATACTCGATGGAGCGTTTAAAGAAGGCAGTTTTATCGACATTGATCGAAAAACCAGCCTTTTGGAGGGCGATCAATATGCGCTCGATATGCGATAGGCCCTCATCAAATATCTTACATTTTGAGAGCACATCATCAACGTACACCTGGCATACCTGGTCTGCCGAGCTCAAGAGGTCAGCCAGAGCCCTATTTATACAACGCTGATAGACAGACACTGCGTTGCTGAGTCCAAACGGCATGGTCAAATACTCAAATAGACCATCTGGAGTAACGAAGGCAGTTTTCTCAATTGAGTCCTCTGAAATTGGAATCTGATGGAAACCAGCTGCCATATCTATGGCTGAGAAATAATAGCCCCCCGCCAGTTGATCTATTTGATCTGCAATGATCGGCAACGGATAGTGGTCCCTCAGAGTGTTTCTGTTTAGTTCGCGGTAGTCCACGCACATGCGATCTTTTCCGTTTTTCTTTTTGACCAATATTATAGGGCTGGCAAAAGGCGATTTACTTTCCCGGATAATTTTATGGTCAAGTAGCTCCTTAACAATATCACGAACTTTTTCGCGTTCAACCGGGCTTAATCGGTAAGGCCTGCGTTCGACACACTTGGTTTCATCTTTTAAACGAATTTCGAGCTCACCGGTTGTGACGCGCGAGCGAGGGTAACCATGAATAAACAAGTGTTCGAACTTGTTCAACAAAATTTTCAATTCGTTGATTTGATCATCATTAGTCAAGTCGCAATCTAGGTTATCAAATTTTTCGCTTTCAGATCGCATGTGGTAAACAGCCGGTTGATGAACCAAAGTTGCACCATGAGAATTCACTAGTACACTTAAGTTCGTTTTTTCTACAAGATTCATGCCTATTAGAATGTCTGCGCACACTTCGTAGTCCGGCACCACGTGAAATTCAAGTTCTACGCGTAAACCATCGATGAGACAAATCGTTGTTAATTTCGAAAGCGATATAACCGTAAATCGACCTAACCCCTTCAAGTAGCTTACTTGATCAATTCGTTTCCCAGGTAGTTTAGCAGCTACAGACTCGCGTATCACTGAACATTCCGCTCCGCTATCAAAAATCGCGAGTATGTTTAAGTTTCCAACTACCACTGGCATCGAATTCAATTTTGACGTACCTACACAGTTGACGTTAGAAACCACTGCGCGTTCTCGCTTATAACACGATTCATAAGTATGACCTACCCTTGAACAAAACGTGCATGTCGGTCTACCCACATTTTGAGGTGCAGTTTTATTATCAGGTTGACGCGGTTGAGGATTATCAGTTTTGTCCCGGTAACGGCAGTCACGTGTATCATGACCGGGCTTCTTGCAAATTTGACAAAATAGCGAGGGCTTATCAAACCGCGGTCGCTTAGCCGAACCCTGCTGTGTACCTGATGTACCTGGGTGAGGGCGCTTAATATTTCGTATAGAAGATGCCACCGAAATAAGTTCTGGTACAGATGTGGCCCTTGCATTTAACAGCTCGATTCTCAAACGTTCATCGCCAATGCAACCGATAACTGCCTCAACTGCGTCATTATTCGATAACTTATCCTTAGTAATACGTCTCCATAATACCCAAGACTGTGACAAGAACTGCGCGATATCTTTGGAATTATCATAACTATGTTCCCTAAAGCGTACAATGTCCCGAGAGTATCTATTCTCCGGTTCAAAAGTTGTTATCAGAATATCACGCAATTCAGGCCACGTGGCGGTAGACACCAGCCAATTGTCAACCCATAACCTGGCGCGACCCTTGAGTAAACTACCCGCTTTCATTCTCACTTCGTAATCGCTCAGGTCATAAGTTTCCATGGCTGTGGTCACATGTTGACACCACTCTCTAACCCCGATATCAGCGTCCGGATCGTATGACGGTAAAAATACATCCTTTATTTGAACTTTAGGCATGTTTGGTTGTGTCGTGATACGATCGGACATGTGTTTCATCATTTGCAACATCTGAGTGAAAAACTCAGTCGGCACTCCATTAACAGAAGCGGTTATGCTTTCATTATTCGAGTCTGATGGATGAGCAGAAGTGGGGTTCAATCCCACTTCTGATAACGGAGCGCCGAACTCATTCGAATTTTTAGAAACCGTGACGTCAGCTCTGCTGACGTCACCATCTCCATCACTAGGCTCACTCATCGCAAATAACGAAACACTCAATATTTCTATGCACTTTTTATTAGATTAACACAAACTAACTTATTATTAACTAATCTATTAACTAACACAATCTAACGTATTACAGCAAGTAGTTAAACTAAATAATTTAAACTTATAATCGGTACTCACAAGATAAACACCAAACACCAGTTGTCTTCACCAAATTCTCCGTGCGAATGTGTCCTCGTAACGGCACGCCCCGCCATTTTTAAAATCCAAGATGGCGTGCTCGTTGCGAAGTCATTACACTTTAATTTATCACAGATTGCAATAATGTTGATTAAAGTAACCAACTACGATTTGGTAATTCATTTTACTATTTTTAACGCTCGGTTTTAACATTAAATTAATTATTTACCGCAAAACATTTTAAAACATTTCAACATTTAGAACGCGCGCCATGCTCTCCAAGATGGCGTGCTCGTTGGGAAGTCATGAACACTTATTTATTACAAACTGCTAGTAATGTCGATTGAAGTAGCAAATTATGGTTTGGTAATTCGTTTTACTATTTTTAGCATACAGTTTTAACTTTGAATTAATTATTTATCGCAAAACATTCAAACATTTAAAATGCGCACCGTGCTTACCGCCCGGTCCACAGATAACTCAATTTAAGGTTTCTTTAAACAAATCTTTACTAAAAATCATTTTGAACTAATTCAAAACTCAAGAAATGAATTTAACTTAAACTTAAAGTTATTATTTTTAATTATAATTAAGCTTGCGTCGACATATATATATATTATAATTTAAATATATATATATATATATTTATAGAATATAATATATATATTTAAAATACAATATATATATTTATAGAAGAATTGCTCATTTAAAGATATAAGATATTATGTTACGGTGTTAGGGGTTTTTTAAATTCACTAAGCTACCTCCAGACCAAATTTGATCAAAATACGTCGTAAAAAGTGCAAATAAGAAAAACTAAACTCACTCTCACATTTTATCTTCTCAAACTCTTCTCTACATAGTACAAGTATAAAATAAAAATTAAAAAACCTTGACACTGATTTTTATGACACATAGCTAAGAATACTCCCGACTAATTCACCTTTAAAACAAAAAAAAAAAAAAAAAATTCCTCGAAGAATAATATCCATCAACCCGACGAACCCCGATGAACAGCTTTTCCTTCCTCGACATATGGTAGGTCGGTGTTCCTGCAGTGGGGCGTAAAAGACTGTAATTATGAAGTAGATCACGAAGGATTAATTCTACTTCCTACTAATATTATAAACGCGAAAGTTTGTAAGAATGGATGGATGGATGGATGTTTGTTACTCTTTCACGCTAGAACGGCTGAACAGATCTGGACGAAATTTGGCACAGAGATAGATTATAGTCTAGAATAGCACATAGAACTTTTTAACCGCGGGTGAAATAGAAAATAAATAAATAAATTAGGGAAAAATAGCACATAGGACTTTTTAACCGCGGGTGAAATCGCGGGGCGCAGCTAGTAAATAAATAAATAAATTCGGGACATTTCCACACACGGCCGCCTGACCCCAAACTAAGCAAATCTTGTACTATGGCTGCCAGAGACTGATATACGTACACATATATTTTTAAATACATACTTAAAAAGACTTTTTTTTATTTAAAAATTACACTTCACGGACTCCGGGGACCGTGACTTTTGTTAACATAAATCTTTAATTATTATTTAAGGGGAATACAGGTAGAGGGAGGTCAGTTATTAAGTCTTAATCTAAGGTTAGGTTAAAGGTTTTCAGATTTACTTATTGCATTGTGAGTACACCACGAGCAGACCAGCGACCCGCAAGCAGCACCCGATCACGAGTATGACGCATGTGCCGCCATCGCTCTCCTCAACCATATTTTAGGGAAGAGAATAAAAGGACATTTAACACCCAGACATAGAACAAACACAAATGTTCACCACAAATGTTTGCTCTAGGTGGGAATCGAACCCACGCCCCTAAGCTCAGAAGGCAGGTTCACTACCAACTGAGCCATCGAGATAGTCGATGATAATTAACCTCTTATTTCGAACTAACAAAGAGACTCAATATTAACTGTCTCAAACGAGAAGTGAACAATTTATTATTAAAACAAAAGTAATTGAAACTGCCTGTCTAAAGCTCAATTCACATTGAGATTAGGCACAAAGCAAAGGCGTAGCTTAAGGGGTGTCGTAAACCTAGGCAGCTGTGCTACTCGCTGGCGACACTATTTTTTAAGAGATTTATATTCATAGAATGTATTTTTGATAAATTTTCCCGTATTAATGACTTTAAAACCGTGTTACAATGTATTCAGAACTAGTTTCACGTTATATATTATGTTACATATTTATAATGAGTGCTCAGAGAAACGTAAACGTATTTTTTTACGAGTATACGTTTTTCTTATTAATTTTTTTTAAATATCAACATGAAAATTATTCGGAATATTTTGTAACACCGTTTTCAAGTCATCAATACAGGACAATTTATCAAAATACATTCTAGAATTAAATATCTTATGAATAAAATAGTGTCGCTTGTGTAGACAGTTGCTAACCCTTACCATACCTGTTAACAAATAAATAAATAACTCACATAGTAAGCAAGCAAATATTCAGGCATAAAATGCTATTACATTGTCTGTATTCGACATTATTGAAGTGACACTTTTATTGCGTTAAACGTTTAACGCTCCTGGGGAGGGGAAATAGAAAGAGACAGAGCGAGAGTGAATGCGAGGCACTCGAACGCATGCGCGTAGTATACTGTTACAGGCCAGCGCGAGCGTTAGCAACGAGTAGCGTTCAATATTACAACGCAAGAAGGAGAGAGAAAGAAGGATGCACAGAAGTTTCACTTCTTCCACGAGAAGGGAATCCACGCACTATTTTTTTGTATAGCATTTTATGCATGCTGTATTCAGTATATTTAAAACGGAACAATATATTGCAAAACCTAAGACAAGGAAAACTGAATGTTATATACATATTTTTTTTTTATTACATAGGCTTGCGTTTGGCCGCCAACATGCCTGATGATAAACAAGTGATACGACCTACGATGGAGCACGCTTGCCTAGAAGAAACCGATTCACTCGAGACTTGAAGACACCCAGAATATAAGTGTCAGGGAACACACACTCTGGCAGAGTATTCCACACTCTAGCGGTCCTTATGAGAAATGAGGAACCAAAGTGTTTCGTGCGTGTTGTAGGTATGTCGACCATAAAACGATGCCGCTTTTTTGTACTCTTGGTTCCTTTATAGAAGACCGGGCTAGGGAGAATAAGGTCATTCAAACCAGATGCACACTCCCCGAAATGTATCCGATAAACACCAATAGACTAGCAACCTTGCGCCGATGATCCAAACTTTGAAGTTTGGTCTGGACAAGGGAGGGTATGACTATCCGACAGATACGTAGATACACTGTAAAATGAAGAGTGTTTTTTTAAATTTTAGTACCTTGATGTGAATTGCGCTTAAAGCTCGCTCAAATACAAAAGTTTGAATCGAGCGGTGTGTAAATACGGGACCGGGTGAAGTAAAACTGGGTTACTCGTGGGTTTTGGGAAAAACGAGACCACCAACTCGCCTGATGTTAAGCGACGTTGTGGTCCAAGATGGAGCACGACGACCTATAAGGTACTTATTCACTCTAGCCTTGAAGTTTTGTAGAGTGAAGAAGTACAAAGACGGCTGTTGAGTGAGGCGCTACAAGTGCGCTGCTGCTCAGACCCGTCTTCGGAACGGTTACACCGGACTACATCCCGAAACACGACTAGGTCATTTCACGGCATGGCTTGGTCCGGTGGGTGGTAACTAGCCACGGCCGAAGCCTCCCACCAGAGTTTGCTACCCGGTTAGCACTACCCGGGAACCACGTGTAGGGAATCAGAATAGAGTGCACTCCTACGGACGTGGGTAGCTCAGCCCCCTTACGTGTAAATATAAAAAAGCAAATAAAATAAGCTAAAAAGGAACATTATTAAAAGAAAAACAAAAAACCCGGCTGCAAAATTTTGTACCCTATGTCACTTCCACTATCAAGACGATTCAAATGACACCTCACATGTCGAAATACATCAAGCTGTTTAGGCTGTAGGGCGTGCCAAAGAAACCTCATCCATACATACACTAGAAAAAACATATTCCTCCTTCTTGCGCAGTCGGCAAAAACCGACTTCTCATCATTCATGTAAACAATTTTTTGACTTTATTTTGAAAACTAATAATAATAAATTCGGGACACTTCCACACACGGTTGCCTGACCCGAAACTAAGCAAAGCTTGTACTATGGCTGCCAGAGATTATTATTATGATATACATACTTAGATATTTTTAAGATATTAACAACCAGACATAGAACTAACACAAATGTTCATCACATAAATGCTTGCCCTAGGTGGGAATCGAACCCACGCCCCCAAGCTCATAAGGCAGGTTCACCATCAACTGAGCCACCGAGGCTGTCACTGATTGATTGATTTCGATAAAATGTATTTGGGATCACATTTAAAGTATGATCTACCAAAAAAAAAACTAATTTATAACCTTCTCCTTTTTCGAAGACAGTTTAGAACCTCAAGCTCAGAAGGCAGGTTCATTACCAACTGAGCCACCGAAGCAGTCAAATAGCTTGCAATTCCATCAAAACAATTTTCTTACGAACTTACCATAAATAGGCGATATTATGGTGGGTAGTTGGATAATAAATAGTGGCAGGTGTGACCAACCTTTGGCTCGCGGCCAATAGCAGCCAGGTGTGGCGAAATTCGGTCCGAATGATAATTCCGACTATTTTGAGAGACGCTATGTTTCTTATTTTACGCCAATAGAGTTTCTATTTCACTCGTTCTTTTTATGGTTTGCTAGCAGCTGCGGTTTCACCTGCGGTCCTTCCTACAGGAGCTGTTAGTTTTTTCGGGATAAAAATTACTCTATGTCCTTTTCTGTATCCCAGACAACGTTTATGCAAAATTTCACGATGATTGATTGAGTAGTTAGGGCCGTTTTCCTGTCATGCAGATTTCCGTCCGCGCGCGGATTTGGTCCGCATGCGAGCGATAGCACGCTCCTGGCCACACGCAGAACAAAGATTTCCTTAGCAGCTGCTGGATTATGCGTGTCGCCAGAGACTAGTCTGTCGGCGTACTATGACGCGTGCAATCCGCGTCACAGTAAAAACAACACTGAATGCAGAAGCACGCCGCCTGCATCTGGTTAGCACGCACGCGGGCTGCGTGCCCGCAGTCAATCAGCGTTCCGCGCGTGTGCTGTCCGCATGATAGGAAAAATATGTATGAAATGATAGGCTGCGGGTAGCCCGCATGCGGATCAGATCCGCGCGCGGACGGAAATCCACATGGCAGGAAAAGAGCCCTTAGGGCGTGAAAGCGTTACAAACAAACAAACTCACTTTTGCATTTATAATGGTAGTTCGGTCCGTGATTTGACCTGCAGTATTAGGACTGTTATTTTTTGGAATTAAATTTACCCTATATCCTTTTCTGTGTCTCTGACAACATGAATGCAAAATTGTGTTGTTAGAGTTGAAAGCGTTACAATCAAGCAAACGGATAAACTTACTTTTATAGTTATAATATTAGTAGAAAAAATATTAAGCGATGATAGCCTAGTTGGGGAAGACTCGCCTCCAGAGAAGAAGCCAGAGGGAGCGAGTTCAAACCCAGCCGGACGGCACGCACCAATTTGTTCATTGTGTGAACATATGTGCGTATTGTATGTCATCTGCTACATGACCGGAGCCCGGTGTTGGCGACAGGTTCGCCTGTTCTCACATTTGGGACTGAATATCGTCCGGCGAAGTGTCAGTGTTGTACACCTCTGCCGGCCCCTTCTAGGGAAACGCATGACGATATTAATGTTTAAAAAATATTTATTTAGCATAAGCATAACTTCACTTAAAACAGGGATACCAGAAAAACAGACATCCTAATCCTATAATACTAATATTAATATTATAATAATATTATAAATGCGAAAGTGAGTTTGTCTGTTTATTTGTTTGTTTGTAACGGTTTTATGTCTCAACTACTCAACCGAACGTCTTGAAATTTTGCATACATGTTATCTAGGGTACAGAAAAGGACATAGAGTACTTTTATCCCGAAAAAATAAACAGTTCTTGTGGGGCCGCGGGTGAAATCGCGGGGAGCAGCTAGTCATAAATAATTGGAAATAACATCTATTTCATAATAATAGTTAGAATTAGGGTTGGATAGGATATTTTATTTTTATCCGACTGCGCAATGAGAGTTATGTATGCCTATCACCAGGCTGTATCTCATGAACCGTAATAGTTAGACACCTAAAATTTTCACAGACGATGTATTTCCGTTGCCTTATTATTATTATTATTATTATTATTAAGCCGTTTGAACCCTTTACGAATAACCCTACAGCCTGAAGGCAGAAGCTTTATGTTGCCAATCCTTAGATTACCGGCTATAGATAACCACATCACGTTTTTTTTTTTCGTAATGAAGTTAACTATGTATCTCCAAAAAATAAATACGTTAAAAGCGGTCTGAAGACGGGTCTGAGCAGTAGCGCACTTGTAGCGTCTCACTCAACTGCCGTGTTTGTACTTCTTCACTCTACAAAACTTCAAGGCTAGAGTGAGTAAGTACCTTATAGGTCGTCGTGCTCCATCTTAGACCACAACGTCGCTTAACACCAGGCGAGTTGGTGGTCAAACGCCGACCTATTCTACATAAAAAAAAACATCAGTTAATTAAATATGTATGAGATTTTATTTAACTTGAAAAGTTCAAAACTAGCAAACTTTTTTTAAGTACTCCCTGGTTGAGCTGGTTGATTGAGCTTTTGTCATACTTACTTATGTATGACAAAATTTGTGAAGGGTTTGTGAGTAATTTTCGAACCCACAGACGAATTTGCCCCAGTTAATCCTACATAAAGGATCACTTGAGGTGACTCACACATTTGAGCAGATCTTTGGTCGCATCAGAGCCTTGGTCCCTAAGTGTGGATTCTATAGAAGGTGATCTGCGCCTTAATCCCACGGGCGCATGTCCACGACAGACCGGACGTTGCGTAATTTTTTACATATAAAACGAAATGGCTTACCGACAACCATATAGCCGGTTGACAGCTCGTACATGTTTCCCTGCCGCGAAAACGCTGTGCTCGAAATAGCATACACTCCAAGCGGATCTCTGATTCTACTAGTGGAACATCAGGTAAATATTTAAAAATCCTAACAGTTCCACCAAGTCAAAGTGGGTCCAACATGACATATCGTCACGCCTTTCCCCCGAGGGGGCTGGCAGAGGTGTAATACAACACCCACATTTCGCCGGACGATATTCAGTCTCAAATGTGACAGGAGGCGAGCCTGTCGCCATACACCGGGCTCCAGTCATGTAGCAGATGACATACAATACGCACATATGTTCACACATTGAACAAATTGGTGCGTGCCATCGGCTGGGTTCGAACCCGCTCCCTCTGGCTTGAGAGGCGGACCTTCTCCCAACTAGGCTGCCATCGTTTTTTAAGTGGGTCCAAGAGTATTTAAATTTTTATAGACATTTAGAACTAAACAGTGGGTCCTAAACGTCTGTAACCTTATTATTGAATGTCAGAAATCAGAATTTATTGATAACTCTCATAGTTACATGTCACAGTTTAATGTCACAAAATACAAGAGTTTATAAATGTCAAAACAGTAATTACATAAATACCAAATAAGAAATAAATATTATGGCTTATAGAGGCACAGATTGCGACTGGCTGAGTTTGGGGTTCACAGGATTTACTTAATGTTATGTCAATTTTATCGATTAAATAAATAATTTGAATTTAATTGATTTGACTAAATATTAGGTCATTAAAATTCTTCATATCGCACTGGGCATAAAAACACGTTTTTTGTTGATTTTGCGATGAAACCGCACCCTTAACAGGATTAGATTAGGAAGAGTAACCTTGTCCTACGCCCGGGTATGTTGACGTATTTCAAAGAGAATTATCGAGCACGCGCGATCAACCGTTTTTATCATCTCTGTCGGGTTACTCTTTCAACTTTTTGCGTTATTTCCGGGTGTTTTTGAAAGGCAATTGGACGGAATATGTTTTCACGAGGATGGTTCAAAAACATTTTTTTATTAAAAAAGTTGTGTGACAAAAAAGATATTATAGTACTTCTACACTTCTACATGTACTTATACATGTAGAAGAGTCATTTCGAATACAGTGAAGCGAAAATAAGCGTAATTAATAAATAATTCGTAAATACATACAGGCATTCGTAGCGCGAGCTGGCTGTAATGTAAATAAATAAATTTTTAAATAAATTCGGGACACTTCCACACACGGTCGCCTGACCCCAAACTAAGCAAAGCTTGTACTATGGCTGCCAGAGACTGATATACGTACTTAGATATTTTTAAATACATACTTAAATACATAATAACACCCAGACATAGAACAAACACAAATGTTCATCGCATAAATGTTTGCCCTAAGTGGGAATCGAACCCACGCCCCCAAGCTCAGAAGGCAGGTTCACTACCAACTGCGCCACCGAGGCAGTCAGTTAATCAGTATCAGAGACATGTCGAGGCAGTCAGTAAGTCTAAAACCAGGACAAAGCAATCGGCCTATACAATCTTTCACCTTTATTATTGCACTAGCTGCGCCCCGCGGTTTCACCCGCGGTTAAAAAGTATACTATAAGGTATTCTAGACTATAATCTAACTCTGTGCCGAATTTCGTTGAGATTTGTTCAGCCGTTCTGGCGTGAAAGAGTAACAAACATCCATCCATTCATCCATCCATTCTTACAAACTTTCGCGTTTATAATATTAGTAGGAAGTAGGATGCTACACATTATATAGCGATGATAGCCTAGTTAGAGAAGGCTCGCCTCTCAAGCCAGGGGGAGCGGGTTCGAACCCAGGCGACAGCACGCACCAATTTGTTCATTGTGTGAACATACATAATTATGTGCGTATTGTATGTCATCTGTTACATGACTGGGGAGCCCGGTGTATGGCGACAGACTCGCCCTCTGTCACATTTGGGACTGAATATCGTCCGGCGAAGTGTGGGTGTTGTATTACACCTCTGCCAGCCTCCTCGGGGGATAGGCGTGACGATATGTTATCTGTTATATGTTATGCTACAGATTCTTTCGTCCTGACCGTTACAAAATCGTTCTGACTCTTTCTTACACGAAAAGTTAGATGAAGGCAAGACAGAGATGCATATAGGATGTGCGATACCACCCTTTGACGTCAGGTCAAACATCTTTCTTAGTTTCTAGTAAGTTTGTCCAAAAATATTTGTAAAAGGTTTTCGGTGACATAGTTTTTTCCCACTTTGCAAACCCCTCTAAAGGTCTGGTTACACGATGACTAGAGGCAGCGGCACGGTAAGTAGGACGGATCTACTGCAGTCATAATTATGTGGTAACGTGTTTTTAGGGTTCCGTAATTTTTATTTTTATTTTTATTAAAACAAAATCCACAGCTCTTATAATTAAATACAATAATTCTTAAAAATATGACATACGGCCAATTACGGATTTGCATTATTTAAGTTTTTGGTAAAACATACAGTCGCTCGTGTGACTAATAATAACATAACATAATTATTTAAGTGTGTGTGGTTTGTGTGTGTATGTGTGTGTGTGTGTGCCTTATTGTATGTGTATGAGTATTGGACAGATATAAAATAAAATAAATAAATAAATGTATAATTTCTACGATAAAATTTATATATATGTATTGATATTTTATTATATTTATATAAAATATTTATAATTATTCATATATATTATATTTATTTTTGGTTATTTATTTAAGTAGGTACTTATTATTAATATTACTTATTATTATCTTTTAAATTTTAATTTAGTTTTATGTACACCACCTACCCTTTTCGTATTTCTGTAAGTTCCTGTCCATCCAAAGGTTACCTGGAAGAAATCGCTTTAGGCGATAAGGTCGCCCTTGTACTGCCGAAAAATGTATTTTAGTTTTTAAGATTTTCATGTAGTTTTTGGTGTGCAATAAAGATATATTGTATTGTATTGTATTGTTTATACATACACTCGAAAAACATAACCAACCTTCTTGCGCAGTCGGGTATAAAGAAGTCTAAAAGCGAAAAATCGCAGCTCCGACCCAATTCGGCACTGGACAATTGACATCGCCAAGATGACTGATTTGACAATTTCCGAACTTATTTTCCACTAGCTGCGCCCCGCGGTTTCACCCGCAGTTAAAAAGTATTCTATGTGCTATTCTAGACTATAATCTATCTCTGTGCCAAATTTCATCCAGATCTGTTCAGCCGTTCTTGCGTGAAAGAGTAACAAACATCCATCCATCCATTCTTACAAACTTTCGCCTTTATAATATTAGTAGGAAGTAGGATAGTAGGAAGTAGGATAGTTTCAAACTTTACCATCCAGAAACATTGGGACGCTACTCGATAACAGTACGTTTGCTCTCTCTGTCAGCCTGCGAATTGGGGCTAATACAAACGAGCCCCATCATTGCCATTGTGGAGCATCCGTGGACCGTCAGGGACATCACGGTCTTTCTTGCCGCCAAAGCGCTGGCCGCCAGTCCCGACACGCCTCTCTGAACGATGTCATTCGGAGGGCTCTTACCACCGTCAACGTGCCGGCCATACTTGAGCCGAACGGTATCGCACGCGACGATGGTAAGAGACCTGACGGAATGACATTGATTCCCTGGAGTCATGGTAGGCCACTGGTGTGGGATGCCACATGCGTCGACACACTGGCGGCATCCCATGTATCATCTACCTCCAGGACGGCGGGAGCGGCGGCAACATCGGCGGAAACCCTCAAGAGGCGGAAATATGAATCCCTCGGTGATGGATACATATTTCTGCCTTTTGGGGTAGAAACTTTGGGCCCTTGGGGTCCAAGCGCATGGTTGCTCTTCAATGAGCTGTCAAAGCGGCTGATAGAGAGAACAAGCGACCAAAGGGCTGGTGCTTACCTCGGTCAGCGAATTAGCATTGCTATTCAGCGAGGTAACGTTGCCAGCCTTTTGGGTACTTTACCCGCGGATACTGACTTGAGCTCTGTTTATTATTTGTAATTTGTTATTTTTGTTTGGTTTATTTTAGGCTTATATTGTTAGTAGCTAGTTATTTTAATTTTTATAAATAAATAAATAAATATACTTACCTTTTATGTAAAAAAAAAAAAAAAAAAAAAAAAAAAAAGGATAGTAGAATAATTTGCACGCTTTTTCTACACTAGTTCCTTTAGTGATATTTTTTTAAAATTTCCTAACGTTTATCAAAACTGTAAAGTATCCATTTTGTCCCTTGAAAATAATGATACTGTTCTTATACCCACGACGGAAGGGAGACGGTATATTATGCGTCTGGGATGAGAGGATGTTTGTCTGTGTAAATTCATGTGACTATTTTTCTCCAAAACAGCTAGTCCGATTTTGATGCAGTTTTCAGTTATTGGTTCGGGTTTAATTGGTGCATGTTCTTAGATGGTGGTTACGCTGACAACTTACCAGGGGGCGCTGCAGCAAACAATGATTTTGCAAATCCTTGTTGACATTTTTCTGCTAAACTACTAGTCCGATTTTGATGCAGATTTTATGCTATTTCAATTACTTTTAAACGTCGTGTTTTTTTTTACAAATTTTTAATTTTGTCTCTATGACACTAATAAATTATGACGGAGCTCGTCCTGCTAAAATTGGGATAGAATGTGATAAAGAATCGTTTTTATTTTGTTATGTTTCTTGTGTTTTCACATTGATGCAAATCTCGCGTATTCTAGTTGAGTCCCCAATATTTCAATTCCACAGAGAGTCGATTACCTTTCGCTATTCCCCCACGATTCCGTCAGGGAATTACACAGTACTTACTTAAAATCTTTATTCCTCTATGATTCCCTCTTGAACAAAATTAATTCAAGAACATTATAGGTCTATTTATTTAAGAGAAATAGGTAATGTAAAATCATTATATTGAAATATCAGTAGTATCTTGCTGATAAAAAATATATTTCGCCGCTACATCGCGCGACGTAACAACCCATCGTCTAACTTCACCCTTATGACCCGAGCCTCACGCCCCAGGCAACACAAACGCAATTCTAAAACTATCATAAAACCAGATTTATGTTCCACTTCCCTACATAAATCGATTCTAGAATTCCTGTAATCATAAATCGTTGAATCGTACGGTTTTAATCCATAATTCCTGATTATTGCATTCTTCAGGCGTTTGCAGGAATTGTTTGGGAATCTCGGCGTGCACAAAATGGCGGCTGAGTTTTAGTTGGCCGAGGGATGTGAGGTATAAGAGACTACTGGGATATCTCAGCATTTGTTTGTTCGACAAAAGGTTGAGTTTCGTTGATCCGATCTGTTTGAAATTTTGTAGAAATGTAGTTTAACTCAATTGAATTTTTAGTTCATATTTGAGCGAAATCGAGTTAAGGGACCCAGACAAGTAGCAATCGCTGCCAAGCGATTCTGTTTTTAAAATCTTAATTGTCAGCTGCTGATTGGACAAAACACGAGCTTCCGCGACGCTCTGAATTTTCCATACAAACACGCTTGTCAAATTTCTTGGAAAATATTCGTCAAATTATGATGACATGTACAATTAAATGAACTATATCTTCAACGAACGTGTATGAAAAGACTCATGGAAGTAGAAGGAGCGAAAGATGTGTGCCAGGATCGTAGCAAGTGGAGAGAAGTGGTCTCTGCCTACCTCTACGGGAAATATGCGTGACTTGTATGTATGCATTTCTTCTTCTCTTTGCTCTTGGTTTTTTATTTTAAAAGATGACAAAGCTCATGACAAAGTAGAGGTATGAAAAATATCCGCATATTTTATTTTTTTATGTAAAATAGGTCGGCGTTTGACCACCAACTCGCCTGATGTTAAGCGACGTTGTGGTCTAAGGTGGAGCACGACGACCTATAAAGTACTTATTCACTCTAGCCTTGAAGTTTAGAGTGAAGAAGTACAAAGACGACAGTTGAGTGAGGCGCTACAAGTGCTCAGACCCGTCTTCGGAACGGTTACACCGGACTACATCCCGAAACACGACTAGGTCATTTCACGGCATGGCTTGGTTCGGTGGGTGGTAACTAGCCACGGCCGAAGCCTCCCACCAGAGTTTGCTACCCGGTTAGCACTACCCGGGGACCACGTGTAGGGAATCAGAATAGAGTACACTCCTACGGACGTGGGTAGCTCAGCTCCCAAAAAAGTAAGTAGTAGTACCATTTGCAAGGGTTAACTTTTGACTGATTTATTTAATTGATAGACAAAGCAAATCAAACATTACTTTACATAGGGAGGTTGTCTACATCATTAGCTTTTAAATTAATTAATAATACAAGGAAAGTTCTTAGTTATCTAAGAATTGTTAAAGAAGTGCAAAAGTCATAAAAAAATTTATTGCACTTTATCACTCTGTAGATAACTTTAGAGGCTCGTCAGTATCTTTACTCGCTCTCTTCGCTCGTCGTCTTCTTCTAGACGAAATGGCAATAGAAGACCTTTAGCCAATGCGAAGTTAGTCTAAAGTGTTTGCCGGACCCTTAAACGAAATCCGAGCTTCATAAATGTCACGTGATCATTTTGTGAATTCGTCCAATCAGCAGCTAGTATTCGAAGCTAGCAATTTTAAAAATAGAATCAGAAAAATAGAGAAAGGAAACGATTGCAACCTGTCTAGGGCCTAGAGGTTGTGGAGAAATATTCTCCGTTCTTCAAACTTCTAGAATATTTCTTGAACCATAGAATATTTGCTGCCTCGGTGGCTCAGTCGGTAGTGAACCTGCCTTCTGAGCTAGAGGGCGTGGGTTCGATTCCCACCTAGGGCAAACACTTATGTAATGAACATTTGTGTTTGTTCTTTGTCTGGGTGTTAATTATCTTTATTACGTATGTATTTAAAAAATAAAGTATGTAGGTCCGCCACATAACTTTTTTTTATTGAAAATGCTATAAAAAAAATTACTGCATGAATATTTTCTCAAATTTCTTTTTTATTTGAAAGTACAATCCTTCCGGTTAATAATGAAAAATAATTTCATTCAAACGGCTGCCTCGGCTGGCCATGCAGTAGCCTACACGATGAGGGACACACGAACAGGACGGCGCTACATGCCACACAGTCGAAGCTACACTCGATGTTTTGCGCCCTGTTTTTGAAGATCGCATTATCTTTTTCTTTCTTCATTATTATTTCTGTGGCTGTTAATACGATCTTCAAAAACATATATCAACTATACATCAGTCTCAGCCATAGTACAAGCTTTGCTTAGTTTGGGGTCAGACGACCGTGTGTGCAAGTGTCCCGTATATAATTTATTTCGTTATTTTTATTTACCATATTTGGAGAGCCACTGCGCCGTTTTACCCGACTGCGCAAGAAATACGGTATGTGTGTAAGTATGTATTTATATGTATGTGGGTATGTATGTATGAGGTTTCTTTGGCACGCCCTACAACCTAAACAGCTTGATGTATTTCGACATGTGAGGTGTCATTTGAATCTTCTTAAGGCGCCGTCATAGCAAAATGATTTTTCACCCACACGCACAAATCGTATTTCAGTAATCGGAAAATAAGAATGGTGCGTAATTTTTTTTTTCGTTTTTAATGGTATTAATCGTAACAAGGACACAAATAAGAATAAGTTGCTCGGTTAAACTTTAGAGAACTAATCTGGTTATTTAATAATTGAAAAAATGTGATGTAATCGCTGAAAATTTAGAGAACTACGTTCCGATAGGTTTTTAGAAGGTACTTTTTGTGACAATTTTTTTCCAAAATGAGAATGATTTTCAAAATTGTTCTTCGGGTAAACTTTAGTTGGTTGTTTCTTCTACCAGCTTTATTTTTTTGTACGTGATCATCATAACTCTTCATGCCAAACTAGGAGCAAAAAAAAACTTGTTATTTTTGATTTCATGTTATACGAAGCCTAAATTAATAGTGATTTACTAATATAGTGATTCCGTTCTTTTATAATTGTACCAGGCGCACCAGTAAGAGACACCGTCTTGTGGTGGAAATTCCGCCAAAACGCACTAAGCGTTTCAAGTCAACTTTTCTTGTAAGAACTGCAGAGGTGTGGAACTCGTTGCCTGCGTCTGTCTTTCCACCTAAATACAATCCGGGGGTGTTTAAGAGTAAAGTAAATAGGTATCTCCTAGGCAAGCGTGTTACACCTTCGATCACGTCGACGCTTCCCATCAGGCGAGTCAGTGGTCAAACGCATGCCTAAACTGTTGTAAAAAAAAAGTGACATAGAGCACAAAAAAGTGACAAAGTGACATTTTGCAGCTGGGTTCTTTGTTTTCTTTTAATAATGTTACTTGTTTTAGTCCGTATATCGTTGGATCTCAGGGGTTATGGAAAAATGGTCTCCAAAGCAAACTTCTAGCAGAATATCTTGAATCATAATAGGAGAGCCACTTCGCCTTTTTCCAAATACTTTGACCCGAACTTAAACGAGACTGAACTTTATAGTTAGACTATGTAAACTTTGGCCACTTCAAACGGGCGCCGACAAAGGAGAGAGATCAAAGGGAAGCCGCCGGCCCGCGGGTTGAATTAAAACTTTAATCAATTGTTTCGTAAGTTGTTAACTTCAAAATGTCACTGAAGGCAGTTAGGCTTCCGGTTAGCTGACGGCGTTATGAACGAGCGCTTAGCTAAGAATATTAGGAGATGAACGAAGCGAAGGCCTCTGAGTGTAAGCCAAGCTTTCCAGCTAGACATGAACGATGCTTTAGGTGTTTGGTAAAGCACTGTAGCTGTCTCTCTCGCTCTTTTTTTTTATGTAGAATAGGTCGGCGTTTGACCACCAACTCGCCTGATGCTAAGCGACGTTGTGGTCTAAGATGGAGCACGGCGACCTATGAGGTACTTATTCACTCTAGCCTTGAAGTTTTGTAGAGTGAAGAAGTACAAAAGACGGCAGTTGAGTGAGGCGCTACAAGTGCGCTACTGCTCAGACCCGTCTTCGGAACGGTTACACCGGACTACATCCTGAAGCACGATATTTCACGGCATGGCTTGGTCCGGTGGGTGGTAACTAGCCACGGCCGAAGCCTCCTACCAGAGTTTGCTACCCGGTTAGCACTACCCGGGGATCACGTGTAGGGAATCAGAATAGAGTACGCTCCTACGGACGTGGGTAGCTCAGCCCCGAAACATTTAGTTCCCGTACACCGGGCTCCATGTAGCAGATGACATTACATGCGCGCATAATATTATGTTCACATAATGAACAAATTGGTGTGTGCCGTCAGCTGGGTTTGAACCCGCTCCTTCTAAAATATAGAATACTAGCTGTCACCCCGCGACTTCGCTCGCGTTTATTATATATATATATATATGAGCTATCCTATCTGTTAAGTTAGATCGAACTGCACACGGTGTGCAAATTTGATTGAAATCGGTTAAGTAGTTTAGGAGTCTATAGCGGACAAACAACGTGACACGTAATTTATACTCGTAAATATTAAGATTATAGAATGTACTTTATTATTTATTTCCGTATTGGCGACTTGAAAACCGTGTTACAATGTTTTCAGAACAATTTACATGTTGATGTTTATAATTGGTGCTCAGAGAAATATAAATAACCTACCTCTTAACACGTTAAACGCCGATTCAAATTTGGTGGTTGTTCCGTTTGGGCCGTGGGGTACACCGGTGAGCGACAGCAATTGTACCCGTTCAGGCCGTGGGGCTCACCGGTGACCGCGCGACGGGCTCGTGTTTGAACTCAATTTTCTCGCTGGAGGACGCAGTGCCAGTACAAAACTATACTGAGCGTGGCCGGCGCGGCCCTGGAGAACAGTTTACGCATACTAGCTCGTTTTGACACTAAGTGTAAAAAAAAAGACAGATGATTTTTGCCTGTGTAAACAAGAAATGGTTTTAAAAAGAAAAGAAGACATACAAAATATTTGTTTTATTAGAAAATATTTAAAAACGTTTTAAAATACGTTAGGTAATCACATATTTTTGGATTTAGTAAAAAATTTAGTTAACAAATTTAAAAAAAAAAACTAAAATAACTCAAAAAATTGCATCGAATTCAAACTTTGTCGTGAATATTTTGCGCATAAATGAAATCAGTCTTAGCAACAAATAATACAACACATTTCAACACTGGCGCGTGTCAAGCGCATCGCTCCCGGAGTTACCGGAAGGGCGCGGGGTGTGGCCGGCACCGTGACCCCCGCGGCCCCGCGCGAACGAAATGCAGATTTCCAAAGACGTGCGCCGTGGTGGTCACCGGTGAACGACAGCAATTATTTTGTTAATTAATTGAATAATTAAATGAAATAATTATTTAGAGTGGGGTTTTCGACTATTTTGACCCGTATGAGCTAATAAAATGTAATGAGTAAAATTGGTCGAAACCGTGAATCGGCGTCAGCCCATAAGGAAAGTATAGTGGTGGACACCGGTGACCACCACGGCGTTCAATGTGTTAAGTATGATCTACCAAACAAAAAAAGAATCATTAATATCGATTCAACAATTAGCGGAGGAATCGCGTAACATACATACAAAAAAACAGTGGGAAAAATCGCCTATGTATCTGTGTCAGCCAATAGGCGTTTTTCAACTTGCCAGCGTGGCACGGCACGACGTCGGCGGGATTAATGTTTCCGTGCCTTCGTCACTCGCTACTTAGTGGAACATCATTTTCATACAATTTCATACAATTATGCGTCTTAATTTTTTGATAAAATATGGAAGAACAGGGGGATAAAGCTGAAAACCAAAGTGAGACTAGTCCGCACCCTGGTCTTCTCAATTTTTCTTTATGATGCTGAGACATGGACTCTGAAAGCGATGGATCGTAGCCGCATCGATGCTTTTGAGATGTGGTGCTGGAGAAAAATGCTCCGAATACCTTGGACAGCACATCGGACTAACGTATCCATATTAAAACAACTCAAGGTCACAACTAGACTCTCTACCATCTGTCTTAGACGGGTTCTTGAGTACTTCGGCCACATTGCTAGAAAACAAGGCGACAACCTGGAAAAGTTGATGGTGACAGGGAAAGTCGACGGGAAGAGGTCACGAGGCCGCCACTCGATACGTTGGTCCGACCAGATTCGCACCGCTCTGGACACTTCAATGTACGAAGCGCTACATATTGCGGAAGATAGGAAACTTTGGCGAAAGATCGTAAGAGAGAGAGTTATTGGAGGTGGTGGTCACGACCCTCAGACATGAGGAATGCGACTTGAGGAGGGGATGCGTCTTAAACTCCCGTGCCGTGCCGACAAGTGAAAAACACCTAATCTCGAATTGAAAATCTTTAATACCTATTTCCTAAAACCGTACTTACTTAGTTTAATAAATCATATCTGTGTTTACATTTTTATCGCAGCGCCTTATCTTCCTGTTTAGTATTCAAAGGCACATCGGGGTAAACGGTGGAAAAATGGGACAGGCCTGTGTTGACAGTAAGGTAATTTTACCCTACTGCAGAAAAATGGATGGTTTTTGTCCGAGACGCGCGGTCACGGAGTACTGGGACAACTCGATATTTGTATGCTTAAGTTTATTCGAAAATGAGAGCTTGAGTAGCTATACCCTTGATCTTTGTGCAAATTTGCAGGCAAGTAGGTAGTTTAAGCAAAACTACAATCCTTTGTTGGATTTTATGCCAAATCCATTAGGAGTTGTAGAGATAATGGAGGTCGCAAAGTTTAATTTCGATACGACAATTAGAAGTTTCACTGCGTTATATCTCGCTGAAGCCACTTCTTTTTAAACTTGTGCGCGTGGTAATATTGCCATGAAAAACATTTACAATTGCACGAAAACTAATATTAATTCCCGAACTCTACGTTAGCCATTTCTCATTAGCCGTTCGGATTTACAAACTTGGTAGATATTTTAATATTCTTAAACTGCACATATTTGTAAGAGTTTAATGTTACGGCTTTTTCAAAATTTACTTGTAAAAAACTGCACAGTTATTAAAAAGAACCTCAAAATTTAATCCTGGCCACACTTTTATAATGCACTATATATTTTTATGTACACGAAATTATATCATAAACCAATGCATATAATGTCGAGGTCAGAATGACCAAGTGAGTAGCGTAGTTTTTTTTTGCGTCAATGTGTGCGTGTTGTGTACAAATACGACAGTAGCGTAGTTTTTGGATGGTTTTTGGCTCACCTAAATCATACACCGTGCGCCATCTTATTCTCTAGGTTGATCGGAGTTAGACGAAGGTTAAATTCCAAGATATTATTACTTTGTTTGCTAGTTAAGTTGCAAGTGAACCTAATAAAACGTGTTAAAATACCTCAGAATTTCCTTAGATCAGCAAATTGATGAAAAGGTGGCTAGAATATATTCCCATCATTATTTAGGGTAACCAACCCAACCTGTTGAACGAAACGCGTCCGGAAAACAAAATGGCGGCCTGTCACTTTGACATTTGACAAATGCGCGGGCTTTAACCCGTCCCTAAACTAACGAGAGCCCCATGCTTAACCTATTTAACAAGAAAAAGGGGTCAGAATATATTGGACGATTTTGTATTCAATTGGCGAAGGAAAAAATACATTCTTTCTTAGATTGACAGTTTTAATTTGTTTGTTGGAACGTGTTTTGGTTTAGAAGGTGTATTCCCGTATTCCGGTTTAAATAAAACGGTTTTTAACAGGCACACCGAAGTATATTTTTTTCATACAAGTGCGCTTGTCTATTTTTAACCGACATAAAAATAGGAGGTTCTGAATTCGGTTTGTATTTCTTGAATGTATGTTACCTGTTATTTCTAAACCGATTCAGAAAAATATTTTTAGCAGTTTACCCGTGGTCCCACAGAATTTGTATTTTTTCAGGGTTAAAAAGTACCCTGTGTCCTTTTCTGTACCTCTGACAACGTGTATGCAAAATTCGTAATGATCGGTTAAGTTGTTAAGGCGTGAAAGGGATAAAACAAATAAACAAATAACAAACTCACTTTCGCAATTATCATTAGTAGTTATGGCTGCCAGCGACTGATATAAGTACTTACGTCCATTTTTTTAAATACATACTTCAATAGATAGTACCTGGATGGCCGAGCTTTGCTCGGTATTTTTTTTAATTTTTTAATTGTGTTTTTTTTGGATAATAAACAATTGATTTTAGTCTAACCTCAAAGCAAACACTCATAGACTTCGTGTTACTTAACAGCGCCATCTGCTGTTGTGTCGTTAAAGCAATTAGTTGCTTACAAAAAAAAGTATTATTATTCGCCAATAGATGTCAGGAAGAGTAATATTTTTCAGTTGGGATTGATTATCGATAAAACACGAATAAAATGACATTTTCTAAAAATGATTCCTAGCTAGATCGATGTATCACCCCCGAAACCCCCTATATACTAAATTGTATGAAAATCGTTGGAGCCGATTCCGAGATTCCAATTATATATATATATATATATATACAAGAATTGCTCATTTAAAGATATAAGATAAGATATAACACCCAGACATAGAACAAGCACATTCATCACACGAATGTTGGGCCTAGGTGGTAATAGAACCTACGCCTCCAAGCGCTGAAGGCAGTTTCACTACCAACTGAGCCAAAGAGGCTGTCAACTGAGCCACCGAGGCCGTCAACTGAGCCACAGTCAAAGTGTAGTTACACTTTGAAATGCGTCTTGAAACTGTGTTTTCACTTTAAGCTAGATACATAACCTCAGTTTACGATCTCTGAGGTTTCGTATACTTCATGTAGCTAATCATGGTATCATGGTATTAAGTATTCACGTTCGCCTACATCAAACGGCCTTATTTATGAACTTTGGCGTGGACCAAGTCACAAGAATGGAGTCAAACTTGGGTTTGAGCATCGATATATACATATAAGTTATATTTATATATTTGTTTATGTATTTATGTATGCCACCGACCGTTTGTCATATTTCGTTCTGTCCTGTCCATCCAAAGGTTGTCTGGAAGAAATCGCTTTAGGCGATAAGGCCACCCTTGTACTGCCGAATGATATTTTATTGTTAATTTTTTTTTCTTTTTGTTTGTTTTACTTTGTATTTTTGGTGTGCAATAAAGATGTATTATATTGTATTGTATTTTATTGTATAAGTAATACGTACTAGATACCATCATCCAAACACAATCTTTAGTCCACTCCAGTGCACTGAAGTCCTTGCACCTTGCATTAGTGTGGTCCCGACACGCGTGCAGTGTGGTTGTGTACAATTGCTAATTTACTGGAATCAAAGTGTGAACCTGGATGAACGGAAATAAGCAATTCAGTAGTCAACAATGCAGCAAATCTCTGGTGTTCCCACGGTGGGCAGCCCGCTTTATTAAGTCTCTTGCAGTTAACTTCATTCTAAACTTCATTCTTAACATGTTAAAGTTATTTTTATTATTATTTTTAAGTTATTGGTTTTTGACAAACTCATTCGTATGGAACAATGTAAATATGAAATGAGAGTATATTTCTGCCTACAAACTGCTACGCAGTTTGGCAGAGATGTATTTTAATGCATATGTATGTTATTAACTTAGATAAATAAATAAATAAAAAATAAGTTGCGTAACTGTTTTGGTTGGATCGGCTCCTCTAGCCGATCTAGCTATCGGCTTCTCTAGTACATTAATCTCGTTGGATATGAGTCATTGAAAAAAAAAAGAGAATTGAGTCATTGAAAAAAAAAAGAGTTGGAAGTTCGTAGTCATTGATAAAAATAGTTTGTTTGTGAACTAACGTTTTTAAAAAAATTAGGCTGAATAAAAATGTCCAAATCAGCCCCAACGCAGCATAATTGAGCATTGACATACAATACCTACAAAGTCATAAACGTGCAACAAAAATGTCTCAGCCAAAATTCGATGCACGCTACGCACTTCCTACTACACTCGCTACGCTACGCCCACTTTTTGGTTAGAAGTAAGCCAACCGCGATCAAATTACAACATAGCGCAATGGCAAAGTGCTCGATAACAAGCTACCCGAATAATACTAGCGACATTCCGTATAAATTTGAGTAAATGCGGTTAAAAAGTGTGCTATTCTAGACTATAATATTTATACTGTACCAAATTTCATCCAGATCTGTTCAGCCGTTCTGGCGTGAAAGAGTAACAAACATCCATCCATCCATTCTTACAAACTTTCGCGTTTATAATAATAATAGGATGTCTAAGTACGCATAACGACGCTCGAACGATTTTTGACTGCTATTACTAGAAGTCTTGTTGTTGTTAGAAGTTGTGCTTGTTGTTAGTTGGAGAAGACTCGCCCTTCAAGCTAGGGGGAGTGGGCTCGATCCCAGCTGAAGGCACACACCAATTTGTTCATTTGTGAGCATATGTGCGTTATTCATGTCATTTTCTACATAACTGGAGCCTGGTCTTTAGCGACAGACTGGCACCTGTCATATTTGGGACTGAATATCGTCCAGTAAAGTGTGGGTGCTGGATTACACCTCTGTCGGCCTTTTCGGGGGAAAGGCGTGACGATATGTTTTGTTATCACTGTGTGTCGTACACTAGTCTTCTTCTATTTTGTACACGATGCCGACACGTTGCTTCTAGCCCATGAAGCCAGCGTTCTGCCATATATCCGCCTTATTATTGTGACTCTTTAGTACTATTTTTCAATGAATTAATCCCTTTTATTTACTCATATATTTATAAACTGAGAATCGCTTCCCCCTATGCCTTCCGTCAGTTTTAACCCTTCACACGATGACGTGCACAATCCCCCCTTCGCACCGGCGATATTGTTCTGAAGACCTGCTTGTTACAGAAGATCTTAAGAATTCTCGTTTTATATGACTTTCTAGCCGACTTCAGCAAAAAAGAGGAGGTTCTCAATTCATCTGTGTGTTTTTTAATCGACTTCAAAAAAGGAGGAGGTCCTCAATTTGTATAAGTATGTTTTTTTTCTTGTTGGTAAGTAAGCGATTACTCCGCCAATCATGAATCGATTTTGGTGATTCTTTTAATGTTAAGTTTTGTAGATCATATTTTGGAGGTGGTTCTATTGAACTTGATCAAAATCAGTCTAGCAGTATTTAAAATATCAACAAAAGTAAAAAAAAAATATTTAAATGGATGACGGGAAGTAGGTTTTTACCCGATTGCGCAAGAAGGAGGGTTAAGTTTTTTTAATGTATGAGGTTTCCTTGGCACGCCCTACAGCGTAAACAGCTTAATGTATTTCGACATGTGAGGTGTCATTTGAATCGTCTTGATAATAGAAGTGACGTAGGGTACTACATTTTGTAGTCGGGTTTTTGTCTTTCTTTTAATTACGTTACTTGTTTAAGCTTAACTTTTTATATTTTTACAACATACTAGGCATGCGTTTAAGCACTGGCTCGCCTGGGAAGGGTGGACGTGATCGAAGGTGCAACACGCTTGCCTAAGAGATACCTATTCATTTTACTCTTGAACATCCCCGGATTGTATTTGGTTGAAAAGACAACGAGGTCCGGTCTGCAGTTCTAAGAAAAGTAGATTGGAAACGGTTAGAACGCTTAGACGGCTTTTTAACCATTTGAGGGACGCCTGGTGCAATTGTAGAAGAACGGTGATGACTTTAATAGGTAGGTATTTCAATCGGAGAAGTCGGAATTGCGTTTCTCCGTCGATAGTATACTGTTGGTCCGATCTTTAGAAACTTTGCAAGCAGGTCTTTTCATTATATTTTACTATCTGATTGCAACAGCCCATTTCAATGAAAAATACTTTTTAATCCCCGATGTCAAAACGACGGGTTGATTTATGTTTTCTTTAATGTTTTTTTTTTATGTAAAATAGGTCGGCGTTTGACCACCAACTCGCCAGATGTTAAGCTACGTTGTGGTCTAAGATGGAGCACGACGACCTACAAGGTACTTATTCACTCTAGCCTTGAAGTTTTGTAGAGTGAAGAAGTACAAAGACGGCAGTTGAGTGAGGCGCTACAAGTGCGCTACTGCTCAGACCCGTCTTCGGAACGGTTACACCGGACTACATCCCGAAACACGACTAGGTCATTTCACGGCATGGCTTGGTCCGGTGGGTGGTAACTAGCCACGGCCGAAGCCTCCCACCAGAGTTTGCTACCCGGTTAGCACTACCCGGGGACCACGTGTAGGGAATCAGAGTAGAGTACACTCCTACAAACGTGGGTAGCTCAACCCAAAAAAAAAATTTTTTTTTAAATTAATTTGGTTTTATTAATCCGCTACCTCCTATACTTTCCACCCCGCTTTACCCTTTAGATGATGACGTGCACAATCCCCCTTCACGCCGGTGATATTCTTCTGACAGGCTGCTTGTTACAGAAGATCTTACAATATAACAGAATTATAATTTTATAAGACTTTGTTATGTTATTTTTTGAAGGGTTTTCGTGAAATACTGAGTGAATGAATTTGATGTTCTGATATGCTGATGCTGATTGCTTTGCCTGTTCTTCTGAGTAGAGGCTCTTTACCCGAACAAGGTGGTTGGGTCTATTTTTACCCGACTGCGCAAGAAGGAGGGTTATGTTTTTCGAGTGTATGTACATACATACATTTATACATATCATTTAAATACGGTCGAGTCTATTTAAAAAAAACTTTGACGTTCATAAGTGTATCTTTGATACCCAAATTGAATAAAAACATTTTAACCTTTACTTTGACTTCTGAGTAGTAACAAGTAACATTATTAAAAGAAGAACAAAAACTCGGCTGCAATTTATTGTTACCCTATGTCACTTCCACTATCAAGACGATTCAAAGACACCTTACATTTAGAAAAACATCAAGCTGCTTATAGGCTGTAGGCCGTGCCAAAGAAACCTCATACACACACTCGGAAAACATAACCCTTCTTCTTGCGCAGTCGGGTAAAAACGACCAGTTTGCAAAATTTACCATAGAAACATACGTATCTACATATAGACATACATACTTACTTTCTTTGAGGTTTCTTTGGCACGCCCTACAGCCTTAACAGCTTGATGTATTTCGACATGTGAGGTGTCATTTGAATCGTCTTGATAGTGGAAGTGACATAGGGTACAACATTTTGCAGCCGGATTTTTTGTTTTTCTTTTAATATTGTTACTTGTTTTAATCGTTGTTTGACTGCCTCGGTGGCTCAGTTGGTAGTGAACCTGCCTTCTGAGCTTGGGGGCGTGGGTTCGATTCCCACCTAGGGCAAACATTTATGCGATGAACATTTGTGTTTGTTCTATGTCTGGGTGTTAATATGTATTTAAAAATATCTAAGTATGTTTATCAGTCTCTGGCAGCCATAGTACAAGCTTTGCTTAGTTTGGGGTCTGGCGACCGTGTGTGGAAGTGTCCCGAATTTACTACTATTTACTACTATTGTTAGGTTTTCGTTTGTCAGTGATCTCGCATCGACGTCCTGCGATAGAGCGCGCTTGCCTTGAAGGAACAGATTCACTCGAGATTTCTACTGTTTCCATTATTTTTGAACCCGGCGGGGTTGCCTTTGCAAGATTACTAGTTGCCCGCAAGCACGGTAACTTATATAACAAAATATGATGTATTTTATTTTTCTATCTCTTTTGTACAGGGTTATTTTTTAGTGAAAAAATTAAGTATGACTTAGAGAAACTTGCGTGAGGTAAAAAAAAGGTAAAGGTAAAGGTAAGCTTAGTTGAAATCATACTTAATTTGTTTTTCAAAAATGTGAAATGTTCGTTTTTTTTTTAATTTTTATGTCGGATTGAACTACGTAAAGTTATTTTCATTTATAATTAATACTACACAAATTTATATCTCTATTTTTAACCGACTTCCAAATAGGAGTAGGTTTTCAATGAGACTGTTTTTTTTTTGTATGTACTTATGTTACGCAATGACTTCGCCAATTGTGAACCATTTAATTTTTTTTTTTTTAATTGTTAGATCATACTTTAGAAATGGTTCCATATAAATTTAATCAAAATCGATGAAGTAGTTTCTAAAATATGAACAAAAGTCTAATTCTCTTTGGGAATTGTTTTTTTTTAAAGAAAAAATGACTAATTACTAACAATCATTGAGAAAAAGTTGTTAAGCCGAGAAGTAGAGAAGCTTCCTGCGAGAGGTTTGATCTAAAATAACAAGTAACATTATCAAAAAAAAAAAAACCCGGCTGCTATATGTTGTACCCTACGTCACTTCCGCTATCAAGACGATTCAAATGACACCTCACATGTCGAAATACATCAAGCTATTTAGGCTGTAGGGCGTGCCAAAGAAACCTCGTCCAAACATACACACATACACACGATAATGTTTTTCACCTTCCTTTTTCGCAGTCGAGTAAAAATGACAAATTACCAAAAGTCATTGAGCAATACTTGTCATGCCTGATGTAGAGAAGGTTCCTGCGAGAGATTTCATCTGAATAAAAAATAACCCTGTATACCCTATCTGTTACCCAACACACTGTCCTGTAGCTGATCCCACATAAATTCAACGAAAACACAACACCACTCTAGAAACAATCGAGCCTCTTAAAATGTACGTACCAAATAAATATTCAATCCCTTTGATCTCGCCCTTTGTGCCGGCGCGTTTGATCTCGCCGCCTACTTAAGATATCAGAACATGGAAATAATGTTGAAATTAACAATTACTTTTTTTGAATGTAATTTTGGTGGCCATTATATGCTTGTGGGTAATTTTTATTAGATTACATTGAACTGATCTTTATAATTAGCTTTTGTTTTATTTCAAAATGATTAGGGAAGGAAGAGAAAGCTTCTAAAATACTGTGTATATTAAATATTAAACAATACCTCTCAGTTTCTTGCCTGTTCTTCTGAGTAGCGGCTCTTTTTTCCGAATGAGGCGGTTGACTCTATTTTTAAACGACTGCGCAAGAAGGAGGGTTATGTTTTTCGAGTGTATATACATACATACATACATACATATCGTCACGCCTTTCCCCTGAGGGGGCTGGCAGAGGTGTAATAACCCACATTTCGCCGGACGATATTCAATCCCATATGTGACAGGGGTGAGCCTGTCGCGATACACCGAGCTCCAGTCATGGAGCAGATGATATACAATACGCACATATGTTCACACAATGAACAAATTGGTACGTGCCGTCGGCTGGGTTCGAACCCGCTCCCTCTGGCTTGAAAGGCGGACCTTCTCCCAACTAGGCTGCCATCGCTTCATGTACATGTACATCCATAATTATGTGGAAATGTACGTATGAGGTTTCTTTGGCACGCCCTACAGCCTACACAGCTTGATGTATTTCGACATGTGAGGTGTCATTTGAATCGTCCTGATAGTGGGTGTAACATAGGGTACAACATTTTGCAGCCGGGTTTTTGTGCTTTGCTTACGCTTGGCGCTCGCTCGGTCAATTAGTTTTTTTCATCTGTGATTTCGCTACCTTTATACTTATCTCTGCAACCTCGATGTAACGATCGATTTAACATAACATAACAAAAAATTGGTTGTCTGTAAAGTCGGTCTACTGACAATAGTTGAACGTGACAACGTGCTCACTGAAGTAGGAGAGAGACGGATGTCAAACGCTGCCGAACGCAAAGGCCGATTGTGCTTCTTTGTCGCTCGTTCCGCGCTCTCGCTTGCACTTCAAGCCTTACATGGAACGCCTCAGAGCGAGGTAACGCCGCATGAGTCATGTTTTTTCGTACGTGCAGCCGGCTCTATCGAATTATAAGACGTTGTCACGTCAAAAAAAACATTTCATCACGCCTTTCCCCCAAAGGGGCTGGCAGAGGTGTAATAAAACACCCATACTTCGCCGGACGATATTAAGACCCAAATGTGACAGCGCTATACGCCGAGCTCCAGTTATTTAGTACATAATTTGACTGCCCCGGTGGCTCAGTCGGTAGTGCTAGGGGATTGAGCTAGGGGAGCTCAGAAGGCAGGTCTTCTGAGCTAGGGGGCGTGGGTTCGATACCCACCTAGGCCAAATATACATGTGATGAACATTTATGTTTGTTCTATGTCTGGGTGTTAAATATCTAATTACGTAAGTATCTAAAAGTAAATATGTATTATTTCAACAACAACAACAACAACTCTTTATTAAAAACATAAAATAATTACAATAGTACTTAAGTATTTTGTATAACAAATAAAATAAAATAAAAATAAAATAAGTAATAGTAATAGTACTTAAATAAGGCTTAACTAAGTTTTTAATGGGCGGCCTCATCGCTCAAAGCGATCTCTTCCAGGCAACCTGACCAGTGTCTGGCCGCCATAGTACAAGCTTTGCTTAGTTTGGGGTCAGACGACCGTGTGTGCAAGTGTCCCGTACAATATTAACTAGCTGTTTTGCTCGCGGCTCCACTCACATTTTATAGCCTATGTCAATCAGGAATAATGTAGCTTTCTAATGGTGAAAGATTTTCTGAAATCGGACCAGTAGTTATTGAGTTAATTCGTTACAAACATACTTACATACAAATCTTTCCTCTATAAAATATTAGTTTAGACTACCTTCTGCCCGCGGCTTCGCCCCCATTGGCTTAAAGGAAAATGATATATTTTTCTTCAGAAACAAACATTATAAGAGCTCTTACTCTCTCTCAATTGAGTACACAAACCGACAATATCTTAAACAAAGCAATACGGACAAAGTTCTACGAAAAACTTAAACGAATCTCAGGGATGGTTGGTAGTTTTAGTAGGTTAGTAGGTAGTCGTCACGCCTTTCCCCCGAGGGGACTGGCAGAGGTGTAATACAACACCCACATTTCGCCGGACGATATTCAGTCCCAAATGTGACAGGGTGCGAACCTATCGCCATACATCGGGCTCCAGTCATGTGGCAGATGACATACAATACGCACATATGTTCACACAATGAACACATTGGTGCGTGCCGTAGGCTGAGTTCGAACCCGCTCCCTCTGGCTTGAGAGGCGGACCTTCTCTCAACTAGGCCGCCATCGCTTAGTAGGTAGTTGTAGGTAGTAATAGATTGCTTTAGTCGGTTCAGTAGTATGGTTTTAATACAGCGATGTCTTCCAGGCAAATTTATCGACCAAGCGAGCGTTAGCGAGTGAAGCGTCTCCGTTTCAGCTTCGACAAAAATGCTTTCGTATGTCAGCTTGCAGGTCGCATTTCTCAACCGATTCTTGTAAAACTTTGTGAGCAGGTTTATAGATGTTTCTTGTCGATTTCGTTTTTGGATTTTTTTTAAATGGAGGAGATATGATTCTTACCCGACTGCGCAAGAAGGTGGGTATAGTTTTTTGAGTGTATGTATGTATGAGGTTTATTTGGCACGCCCTACAGCCTAAACAGCTTGATGTATTTCGACATGTGAGGTGTCATTTGAATCGTCTTGATAGCGGAAGTGACATAGGGTATAACATTTTGCAGTCGGGTTTTTTGCCTTTCTTGAGGTCTACAGATCACAAAACTCTAGTTATATGAGTATGAGTAAGAGTTATATTGTGTGAACGTAAACTTTTCCGTATAAAAGAGACATATCCTATAGTAAGCGAAGCCAATTTTCATATTACTGCGTTATTTGAATTCCGCGTGATAGCCTGCACGCGACGGGGTAATTGTGGGGTTGAAGACGTACTCACTGATATAATATCCCACGCTAGTCCTTACCAACAAATAATATTCAGAGTCCGGCGACCACTTTAGACTAACTTCACATTGGCTTAAGGTTTTCCATAGACATTTCGTCTAGAAGAAGATGACGAGCGAAGAGAGCAAGTAAAGATACTGACGAGCCTTTAAAGATACATATAGAGTGACAAAGTGCAATTTAATTTTTTATATGACTTTTGCACTTCTCTAATCATTCTTAAATAACTAAGAATGTCCCTTGTATTATAGTTTCATTTAACAGCTAATGATGTAGACAACCTCCCTATGTAATGGAATTTATGATTTGCTTTGTCTATCTATTGAATAAATCAGTCAGAAGTGATCCCTTAAAAATGCGGATATTTTTCATACCTCTATTTTAGTTTGAAAACGTTTAAAAAAAAAACCAAGAACATGGGGGCGGAGATATTGTTAATTTAATTGTACATGCTAAATTTCATCATAATCTGATAAATGGTTTTCAAGAAATTTGAGTAGCGCGTTTGTATGGAAATTTCAGAGCGTCGCGGCCCTCTTAACAATCCTAAATAGTTGACGAAGTCAGTGTTAGCGAGTGAAGCGTCTTTGCTTCAGCTTCGACTAAAATGCTTTCGGATGTCCGAATTCTGTCCGGATCTTTGTCTTCTGCTATAGGTCGTGTTTGTCAACAGATTCTCTTGAAATTTAGTGTGGAAGTTCGATAATGATATAGAATTTTTTGAGAATAAACGTCGAGGATAAAAAGCGATGGCAGCCTAGTTGGGAGAAGGCTCTCTCAAGCCAGAGGGAGTGGGTTCGAACCCAGCCGACGGCACGCACCAATTGTTCATTGTGTGAGCATATGTGCGTATTGTATGTCATCTGCTACATGATTGGAGCCTGGTGTATGGCGACAGGCTCGCCCCCTGTCACATTTGGGACTGAATATTTTCTGGCAAAGTGTAGGTGTTGTATTACACCTCTACCAGCCCCTTCGGGGGAAAGGCGTGAAACAAAAATATAATAATCAAAATCGATTTACCCAGTCAAAAGTTATGAGGTAATAAACATAAAGAAAACATACACTCGAATTGAGAATCTCCTCCTCTTTTGAAGTCGGGTAAAAACAGTTTCGAGCTCGTTTGTTTATTTGTTTGTAACGCTTTCACGCTTCAACTACTCAACCGATTATCATGAAACTTTGCATACACGTTGTCAGGGGTATAGGATATACAGGACATATGATATCTTTAATCTCGAAAAAAAAAAATCTTTGAAATCGTGGGCCGCAGCTGGTAATAGCATGAACAAGTAACATTATTAAAAGAAAACCAGAAAACTCGGCTGCAAAATGTTGTACCCTATGTCACTTTCACTATCAAAACGATTCAAATGACACCTCACATGTCGAAATACACCAAGCTGTTTAGGCTGTACGGCGAGCCAAAGATACCTCATACATACACTCGAAAAACATAACCCTTCTTCTTGCGCAGTCGGGTAAAAAAGGTCTTTACCCCGCTATCGCGTCGCATCGCAGTGGGCACACGCTTTACCTCGGAGTAATGGTTACACGCGACAATGGCACGAAACTGGAAAAAACTGTCCGTTACGTCGACAGACGTAGGGCGTTACTTTGTAAGAGTTTAATATTTTTGTAATGGTAAAAACCTGTTTTGATAGCTAAGCAGTATTGCCTTGTGCGGGGAAAAGCATTTTTACCCGACTGCACAAGAAGGAGGGTTATGTTTTCAAGCCAGCGAGAGCGGGTTCAAATCCACCTGACGGCAAGCACCAATGTATTCATTGCGTGAACATATGTGCGTATTGTATGTCATCTGCTACATGACTGGAGCCCGGTGTATAGCGACAGGCTCGCCCCCTGTCACATTTGGGACTAAATATAGTCCGGCGAAGTGTGGGTCTTGTATTACACATCTGCCAGCCCTCCTCGGGGGAAAGGTGTGACGATATGTATGTTAATTTACATTATTTAAATTGATTAAATGATTAGTTTGCTTCACAGGTAAGGTCTCCGTTTGAAGCGAACATATCTTCAAAACTTCTCGTCCAATTCAGCTCATATACCAGCTTAAAAAATCTATTGAAATAAACTACATATTTTTTTATGTAGAATAGGTCGGCGTTTGACCACCAACTCGCCTGATGTTAAGCGACGTTGTGGTTTAAGATGGAGCACGACGACCTATAAGGTACTTATTCACTCTTACTTAATAACACTAGAAATAAGGATAGGATAGCTGTACCGAGATTTAGACTGACTAAGTCAAATAAGTCATTTTTAGGCAACTGTGTTCGTTTTTTACAATAAAATCCCGAAAAATATAACAAGGCTCACCGAGGGAAAATTCAAATCACATGTAAAAACTACATTAATGAAAAGAGGTTCAATTTAGGTATCAAAGATACACTTATGAACGTCAAAGTTATTTAAATAGACTCGACCGCCTTGTTTGGAGAAAGAGCCTCTACTCAGAAGAACAGGCAAGAAACTGAGGGACATTACTTTTTCAAATAATAAATAAATTAGTCTCACAATTTTTGGCTTACAACTAGGTAATATCTATAAATAGTAGTGGCTATTTGGCGGAAGTGGAAGGCCCCTGACATCTTTGTCTTCTGAAAAATTCTTAACCTTATGAATGTAGTTTTTACATGTGATTTGAATTTTCCCTCAGTGAGCCCTGTTATTATTATTATTATTTTTTATGTAGAATAGGTCGGCGTTTGACCACCAACTCGCCTGATGTTAAGCGACGTTGTGGGCTAAGATGGAGCACGATGACCTATAAGGTACATATTCACTCTAGCCTTGAAGTTTACTAGAGTGAAGAAGTACAAAGACGGCAGTTGAATGAGGCGCTACAAGTGCGCTACTGCTCAGACCCGTCTTCGGAACGGTTACACCGGACTACATCCCGAAATACGACTAGGTCATTTCACGGCATGGCTTGGTCCGGTGGGTTGGTTGGTTGGTTTATATTTTTCGGGATTTTATTGTATAAACGAACAAAGTTGCCTAAAAATGACTTATTTGACTTAGTCAATCTAAATCTCGGTACAGCTATCCTATCCTTATTCCTAGTGTTATTATTGTGATGGTCACAGTTCAATTTAAATTTATGTATATTTTTGCGAACGTACATAATATATTCAAAGATATACAAAGAAGGTAAAGTTACTATATTTATTTCTTTAAATAAATCTCTCAATAATTCGCGAGGACCCATCCCGTGGCCTGCCTATATGCTTGTATGCCTATACTCATATACCTATGTACCTACGCCAATAGATATGCCTAGCTTATACCGAGGCATATACCTAGGCTTAAAGTTAGGCATCTCTACGACCTAGCCTAGTTAAGATGCTGACTTGCTCGACTCACGATTGCATGTTTAGCTTACTAAGAGACTGGTTTAAACAGGGAAGGATTTAGGATGTCAGTGCAAGGGGAGATTGTTGAAATTTTTTATGAAGACAGTAAAAAATTTGGCTGAGATTTTTAATGAGGTGCGGATGTAAATTTTTAATGGTTTTAAACTATAAAAAATGTACATGCGCACTTTTTTTAAAATTTCTTTGTTTAAGATTTAACCAGACATTAATTTATTTTCTGCGAGAACTTGTGAACCTGCAGACAATAATTTAAGCTGGTTTTCTCATCTGCAATATTTTACTTATGTGTTTTATTGGTTTTAGGTTGTTATTATCACATTCGAATTATTTTGATTGCGTATTGTATTAATTACATTTTTATCATTTATTAAACATCCGAAATTAATTTCAGTAAAATTTACAATTACTGAAATTAATTCAATAAAAATTAACAAGTACGAAAGTTAAAATCCATACTAATGCTCTAAGATCGAAAGTGACTTTGTCTGTTTGAAGGCTTTTTGCAGCTAAACGGATTTTGATGCCATTTGATATTTAGGTACAGCATTTTACAAGGAAGGATTTTGGATACTATTTTCTCAATAAACGTGAACGAAGTCACAGGTAACTGCAATCTGAAATAAAAGAAAATCTATTTAAATTTAACCGTTTAATTTTAAATAAAATATTTCGAGCGCCCCAGCCCCCATCCTTACTACGTCCACAGCTTAGCTTACTAAGCTGCAGAATATCCTCTCTAGCGAGTAAATATCTCAGGAAATGATTTAAAATCAGCTGCAAGATTTTCAATTGAAGATTTCCTGTACTTTTAACCGACTTTAAAATAGGAAGAGGTTTTATACCAAGAAGGAGGGTTATGTTTTTCGATTGTATGTCTGTATGTAAGTATGTATAAATGTGTGTGTGTGTGTGTGTGTGTGTGTGTGTGTGTGTGTTGTGTGTGTGTGTATGTATGTATGAGGTGTCTTTGGCACGCCCTACAGCCTATACAACTTGATGTATTTCGACATGTGAGGTGTCATTTGAATCTTCTTCAATAGTGGAAGTGACATAGGGTACATTATTTTGCAGCCGGTTTTTTTTTTAATTAATGTTACATGTTACTTTTACACAATTGTGTAAAAACTCATAAAAATAGTACTTTTCAGCGTAGTCCCAACGTTCTACATTACCTTACAAATTAACTCCTTCCATGACAGGATTTAAGACGTCAAACACGCAGCCTCCTTCAGCAGTCGGTTAACTTAATTTTCAAGTAACTTAAATTATCTCCAAGTTAGTTAATAAATAATGTGACGCTGAGAAGCTTATCTCGTAGCGGAGCTACGTCGTAGACGTGAGCTACGGCGTAGTCGCCTACGGGCTATGGCGTAGCAAGTTTTGGTATGTGTGATTTCTCGAAGTTACGCTAAGCTTATACTTGGGTAACTTGGCTTGTGAAGCTATTTTGACCGACTGCAAAAGGAGGAGTTCTTATTTACTGTTGTTTTTCTAACAATATTGTCACACTTCTTGTTTTTGTTTAACACGCTTTTAGTAGAATCTCTTGTAGATTTCGTACATATCGTCACGTCTTTCCCCTGAGGGGCAAAGATGTAATACAACACCCACACTTCGCTGTACGATATTCAGTTCCAAATGTGACAGGGGACGAGCTTGTCGACTTACACCGGGCTCCAGTCATGTAGCAGATGACATACAATACGCACATTTGTTCACACAATGAACAAATTGGTGCGTGCCGTCGCTCGGCTGGGCTTGAACCCGCTCGCTCTGGCTTGAGAGGCGGGTCTTGTCTAACTAGGCTATCGTCGCTTCTTGTAGATTACAAACAATGTAAGAAATTCATTGAAGTCCTTTTTTTGAAGAAAGTTACCTTTTTCTAATTGTCGTATTAAATATAAAAATATAAATTTTATTGCATCCAAATGAAACTTTGTATGTATAAAAATTTTGTTCGGATGACAAAACTATAATTTGATATTACGGAGCTGATCTGATGATGGAGCCAGAAGATGAAAAGCGTGTTTTTTTTTGTTTTTAACCACTTTAAAAAAAATTTAGAATGCAAACAGATTTTAATTTGCTGGTTTCTGATTTTACCCGACTGCGCAAAAAGGTTGTGTTTTTCGTGTATTTTCGGCACTTTTCCGACAACTTGACTATCTTCAATCTGATCTTTACGAAATTTAGCAAGCAAGTATTCCATTGCATAACAAAGAAATAAAAAATATGAAAGCCAAATTTGCTTAGCGATTGTAGATATTGGGGTTCCCAGGTCATACTTTGAGGCGATCTAGAATTTTTCTAAATAAAAATGTCACATGAATTTTTTAATTAATTTTATTGCCATGTGCTATACAACTTGAGTCCGGTGTATGACGGAAAGCTGGCCCCCGTCCAATTAGGGACTGAATATCATCCGGCGAAGTGTTTGTGTTGCAATTAAATCTATCAGCCTCGTCGGCAGAAAGTATTGACAATATGTGTGTATGCGAAATTTGACGCCAAAAATCCAAGCATCAGGTGTTGTATAAAATTTTACTTTTAGTACTTTCTGAGTGTGTCCAACTTAGTACATTATATCGTTAAGTGTAGTGCCTGGAAGTGGGGTCTCGCTCGCCGTGAAATAGAGCTTTAAGAAGGGTCTGTAATTACTTAGGAAGTCAGGAGGTGAAGTTCAAATAAAATAGTTGCGCTCCGAGGCTAGCAACACTTTGTGTTCAATCCTTGGTCAATACTGTATTTTAATGTACAGGAAAAACAGACGACTGCTAATTTTACCGATTCTCTTGAAACTTTTATGGGTAGCTTTTATAATAATACTAGCGACCCGCCCCGGCTTCGCACGGGTGCAATGCTGACACTAAATACACTACAGAAAAACTGTGAACGTTGTATATAAAAACATAGCGGCCCGCTCAGGCTTCGCACGGGTATAAACAAAAAAATGTTATTGTGGGATATCCATAAGAGATAGACATATACCATCGCGGAGTTTTCTGTAGACCTTTTCAATGTGTACAAATAATTAGTACATTATTTTGATAAATCTCGTAGGGTTCAGCCTGCGTTTGCAATGTAAGCGGAAAAAAAATGATAATTAACGACATTACATTAGAAACCTCAAAATAACAGTATTTCTCCACTATTTAATGGATGTTATAATACATATAAACCTTCCTCTTGAATCACTCTATCTATTAAAAAAAACCGCATCAAAATCCGATGCGTAGTTTTAAAGATTTAAGCATACAAAGGGACATAGGGACAGAGAAAGCGACTTTGTTTTATACTATGTAGTGATATTTGTAAAGCAATAGTTTTTACTGCATAGTCAGTTTTCGAAAACTTTTCAAAATGGCGGAAATATAATTTTTTTTAATAAAAAATCTGTTAATTATCGACCCTGCTCACAAAATTTCGCAAGAATCAGATGAGGAATGCTACCTGTAAAGAAAACAGACGTTGATCGCGAGGTCTCCAGCTCAAAGAACCACTAGTAATTATGAAATTGGAATTTATGACGAGGGATATTACTTTTAACAATTTAATTTCTAAGAAGTTCTTTGATTCAACAAAAGAGAAATGTGGTATTACTAGCTGCGCCCTGCGGTTTCACCCGCGGTTAAAAAGTATCATATGTGTTATTCTAGACTATAATCTATTCATGTGCCAAATTTCATCCAAATCTGTTCAGCCGTTCTGGCGTGAAAGAGTAACAAACATCCATCCATCTATCCATTCTTACAAACTTTCGCGTTGATATAATTAGTAGGATTACTGAGATTCGAAAAATTTAAGTTTGAATTCACTCACTCAACTGCCGTCTTTGTACTTCTTCACTCAACAAAACTTCAAGGCTATAGTGAATAAGTACTTCATAGGTCGTCGTGCTCCATCTTAGACCACAACGTCGCTTAACATCAGGCGAGTTGGTGGTCAAACGTCGACCTATTCTACATAAAAAAAAAAAAAAATTTGAAATCCGATCGGAAACGTTTCCGAACGATTGTAAATAGCACCACTGATCGACCTTAGTGATCCTATTCATTTTTTTTTTGCGCACTACACACCTCGTGCATCTCCGATGAAAACGCACCCTAACTGACATTTTATTTTAAGGTCCGGTATTACACGAAATCAACGAAAACAAGTATTTTGTTTGCGCCTAGTGTGATATGAAGCATTGTGATGATAAGAACATATCGTCACGCCTTTTCGCCGAGGGGGCTGGCAGAGGTGTAATGCAACACCCACACTTGACCAGACGATATTTAGTTAAAAATGTGATAGAGAGCGAGCCTGTCACCATACACCGGGCTCCAGTCATGTGCAGATGACATACATGATGATGATTTAAGATGCAAAAATAATACAGCTGGTACAGTCAAAAAACAACACAAATCAGCTTAACTGAAGCAGAATTTTGAAAATCATTCTCATTTTGTAAAAAAAAACACAAAAAGTATCTTCTTAAAAAAATTTGAGGGTAGTTCTCTAAATTTTCAGAGATAACAACACAATTTTTTCTGTTATTAAATAACCAGATTGGTTCTCTAAAATTTAACCGAGACTTATTCTTATTTGTGTTCTTATTACGATTAAAGCGTCAAACACACAGAGGCGGCCTGGCGCGGCGGCTGACAGAGCGGCCAGATGTATTTCATTGCAATGTATGGGAGTCTTCACACACGCGCGGCCACCACGCGGCTTGCAGGCGGCTGGCCGCGCGTCGGAAATATTTTTGGGGTTCCGTACCCTAACGTTGTAAACGGAACCATATTATTAAGCCTACGCCCTCTGTCCGTCCCTTCGTCTGATTGCCTGTTCTTCAAAGACAGACGCGGCCTGAGGTGATAGTCAGTTATCTTTGTTTGAAATAAAAAAACGAGACATTCTTGCACACACAGTCATCTGACCCCAAACTAAGCAAAGCTCGTAATTTATCTGCCAGAGACTGAAATACGTACATAATATTTATTGTTAATAAGTACTATAATATATGTTAAGTTACGTTTGTGGAAAGATAACTGTAAAAGTTTAGGTAATTACTAATTGCGCAAGACTCTAGTATTCTCCAATTTTCGATACCAAACTTGTACTTTTGTATTTTATTTGGTATGCTGGTACGGAACCCTTAGTGCGCGAGCCCGGCTTGCACTTGACCACTTATTACAACAAGCTACGTCAGCCGCGGATACCGCGTAGAAATGGGATTAAACGTTAAGAAAAATAAACTGATAACTGTTAAAAAACATTTTGAATAAAATGTTTAAAATAATTATCATGTTGTTTAAAAATTGCTTGGTCGATAAATCAACGTTTCTTTAAGTATTTATATTTAGGCATAATATGGCATACTTAAGTTAATTAAGGGTGAGAACTGTTTGTCCTAGACCAACCGCATTGGTTTTAAGGGCATATTTAGTTTAAACTGTAGTTATATTTATGTTAATAATAAAATAAAATAAATAATAATAATATCAAAAACAACAATTCGAAGACTTTTGTGGCCCAATCAATGAATGATGTACCAATGTTCTCATAGATGACGTTAAATTCTAAGAAATGCAAACCGGAAATTGGATTTATCGATTAACGTTTTGAAGAATATTTTTTAACGATGTTAATGTTATTTCTTTTCAACGCGTTAATTTAACTGAATAAAATTATTCATTGCTCATCTCTAGTACCGCGTTGACAAATGGTGAATGACGTTTAATGTTGCCACTTAAGCACTTTTCGGGCTAGATCTAGCATTTTTAATGTGGTGTTTTTGTAATAATTTATAAGTTGTCAAAAAAAGCAGATGTCAATCAGCCATCAACTTGCTCTACTTCAGCCAGCAGATATTATTTTAAGAAGATTTTGATGAAGATTCCGACTTTTAACAATTTAATAATGACTTAGTATTTCGACCGAGCGAGCGTTAGTAAGCGAAGTAAGCGAACTTGGTGAGATTTCTGTAATCCGGCAAGACGAACACCATGCCCAACCTCGTCCGACCGAAATATAACGTGTTCGATTGGGGGATGGTAGTTACGTATCGGTTTGTGGTGTGTCTTCTGGATTTCATCATTTGTTGTCAACGACAATACATCTTAACTTTGGCAACTTTAGTAACTTAGCCACAGAAATATTGTATATTTTTTTTACTGAAAATTTATGTAAGTACTTACCTGCATAAAATAACAAAACAACTATATTTATCCGATATGGTTCAATCATATCGATATGATACAAATCAATTTTTAATGTATTTGTAATGGCCCGAAATATACCTATGTAAATGCGAACACAAAATGCAGATTTTCCCCCGTTAAAAATGTTTATTTTTGAGTCTCTTTTTTCAAGCACCACTTTTGATGCTAAAATTTGGTGTATCTAGCCCGTTCTACCTTGTCCAACTAGGCCTTTTCAAAATCCAATGTGGCAACACTGCTGACGCTTCCGGCCGCCTCTGTCAATGGCCGCAGCAGTGTGTTGTCGCCGCGGCTGGAACTGCGGCTGACAGTTGGCCGCCATGTCAGGCCGCCTCTGTCTCTTTGACGCTTAATACCAATACGAGTAATAACAGCAAAAAAAAGTAATTCTAGGTATCGGTACCTAGAATTACTTTTTTTTGCTGTTATCACTCAAATTGTTATTGTTATTGTAATTGATTTTACTTCATTTTAAGTTGAAAATCGTAAATCAAATTTGATGGTAAAATGAGACCGATCTCATTTTACCATCAAATTTGATTTACGATTTTCAACTTATAAGTAAACGTGTGTGTGGGTACATAATCTTGGTATGACCGAGCCTTAAGCTCAACTCGCTACCTACTCGATACCTTAGAAATATTTATGTGAAGAATGTTCGGGTCCTGAAGACACCCGATAGGGTTTGTTAACCCGACGATAGTTTCAAACTGAAGTATCTGGTCAGAGGAAATTTAATACGGGTTTTACCCTAGTAACCAAAGGGGTGGGTCCTAGCCAAAATGTAGGTTAAGGTAACTTAATAATAATAATAAATAAGAAGTGAAATAAATATCTTGGATAATACATAATAAATTCGCGACACTTCCACACACGGTCGCCTGACCCCAAACTAAGCAAAGCTTGTACTATGGCTGCCAGACACTGAAATACATACTTACTTAGATATTTTTAAATACACACTTAAATAGATTTATACTTGATTTTTAATTTTAATTTTTAACCGACGAAACAGAGGAGGTTTACAAGTCGACGCGTATCATTTTTTTTTTGTTTTAATATTTTATTGTATTTTTATTATTATTAAGTTTATTTTGTGTCTACTTTGAATTTGATTTGATTATCTATGTATGTATATTAATTGACGTTTTAATTGTATTATTATTTTTTATTTTTGTACCCGACGTTGCAAGAAAGAGGGTTATGTTTTTAGAATGTGTGTGTGTGAGTATGTCATGTATGTATGTATGTTTGAGGTTTCTTTGGCACGCTCTACAGCCTAAACAGCTTGATGTATTTCGACATGTGAGGTGTCATTTGAATCGTCTTGATAGTGGAAGTGACATAGAGTACAACATTTTGCAGCTGGGTTTTAGTTTTTTTTTTTTAATAATAACTAACTAATTTATATATTTAATAACTAAATAAAACTAATAACTAATGCATGAGGTTTCTTTGGCACGCCCTACAGCCTAAACAGCTTGATGTATTTCGACATGTGAGATGTCATTTGAATCGTCTTGATAGTGGAAGTGACATAGGGTACAACATTTTGCAGCTGGTTTTTTGTTTTTTTTTTTAATAATAACTAACTAATTTATATAATTTATATATTTAATAACTAAATAAAACTAATAACTAATTTTTAATAATAATAACTTTGATATTCCCTCAATTTTGCAAACTTTTTTTCTAAAAGTTGTTCTCGTTGACGGGAATAAAAACACACATAATAATTTTTTTGACATTTTCACACACGGTCACCTGACCCCAAACTAAGCAAAGCTTGTACTATAGCTCCCAGAGACTGATACACAATCATATATATTTATAAATACATACTTAAATAGATATTAACACCCAGACATAGAACAAACACAAATGTTCATCACGTGAATGTTTGCTCTACGTGGGAATCAAACTCACACCCCCAAGCTCAAAAGGCAGGTTCACTACCAACTGAGCCACCGAGGCAGCAAAAATTCGTACACCCAAACCAACACCTTGTACAGTGTGATGTGATACCCTAGCAAAGTTGTTCCAATACACTCAAATACCCTCGCTCTACTCGGTCAAACCCACTCATCTCTCATACCTTACACCCCTATTTAACCTCCCATCTTCAACAAAATCACCTTACACCTTCTTAAAACAGTAATTAGAACCAAAAATGTTATAATTATTTTAAATTACAATTAATTATTTCTGCCTCTCCATCGCGAACTCAGAACGCAGCTAAATATTATTCCACCTCAGCATTCGAATTTATGACTGTTGCCGTCTCCTTTGCTCTTGCACGCTTGAATAGACTTCGACCGATAGTCCGTCTCTTTCGCTTCGCGCAGGCGCGGTGCGATTCTCTTTGTTCCGTTGGGTATACATAACTGACGTAGTATAAGCAGTATGGGTGTATTCGCTCGATGTACACGATATTGGATTGGGGAGTTGACGTTAGCAGTAAGGGTGTTAATTGAATGGCAGCAACATTAATTTTTCTAGATCAGGTTGCGTTCGATGTAAACGCGGTCGATACGATTGCTTTGCATATGCAGCTCAGTTTCTTGCCTGCTTTTCTGGGTAGTGGGTCTTTTTACCCGACTGCGCAAGGAGGGTTATGTTTTTCAAGTGTATGTTTGTATGAGGTTTCTTTGGCACGCCCTACAGCCTGACAGCTTGATGTATTACGACATGTGTCATTTGAATCGTCTTGATTGTGGAAGTGACATGGGTTACACATTTTTGAAGCCGGATTTTTGTTTTTCTTTTAATAATGTTTTTTCTTCCGAATAAGGAGGTTGAGTTATTTTTATAACCTTGACGTTCGTAAGTATATTTTCGATATTCAATTGACATTTGATTTGATTTTGATTTGATTTGTTGGCATCAAGGCCAGAGCACACTGGATCCGTATCCGTTTGTAATGTATGAAACTGTATGAAACACAGCATAGCGCTTTCAGTCTCTCAAGTCTGCATTATAAAACGACGCTCAGTCTTGATTTAAAGACTCATGGCTAAGGGTCGTATTAAAAAATTACACTTAGTCATGACTCTCGACTTAGAACGGTTTTTTTTTTTATGATGTCGGCGTTTGACCACCAACTCGCCTGATGGTATGCGACGTTGTGATCTAAGATGGAGCACGACGACCTATAAGGTACTTATTCACTCTAGCCTTGAAGTTTTGTAGAGTGAAGAAGTACAAAGACGGCAGTTGAGTGAGGCGCTACAAGTGCGCTACTGCTCAGACCCGTCTTCGGAACGGTTACACCGGACTACATCCCGAAACACGACTAGGTCATTTCACAGCATGGTGGTCCGGTGGGTGGGAACTAGCCACGGCCGAAGCCTCCCACCAGAGTTTGCTACCCGGTTATCACTACCCGGAGACCACGTGTAGGGAATCAGAATAGAGTACATTCCTACGGACGTGGATAGCTCAGCCCCCAAAATAGATGTATGTATTGTAAAACCAGTTTTAAATCGATATTCATTCGTTTTAGAATGCGGCGCTCAATTTCAAGAAATGCTGTTTGATTATTAAAAACAAGCGTAGATCCGTAGGTCTACAGCAATGGTCGACGGGAAAAGGTCGGGGCGTCAAAAGGAATTATTTGAAATTGCCAAAAGACTGAAGATCAGTCAGCCGTTTCTATAGATATGGAAGGATGGAGTGGCTAAGACGTCCAGGAGGGCTATTTTTACGGAGTGAGATTCAGTCTCACCATTTTTCGTCCTTTTTGCTCTCGTTTGAATAGTCATAGGTGTGAGAGTGACTAAGATAAAATGTATACGTACACAACACGCATACACTGACGCAACAAAACTACGCTACTGGCTTAGTCATTCTTACCTCGATATTATCTGCGTTGGTTTATGGTAAAATTTCGTGTACATAAATATATACAAAGTGCATTATAAAAGTGTGGCCAGGACCACATTTTGAGGTTCTTTTTAAAAACTGTGCAGTTTTTTTACAAGTCAAATTTGAAAAAGCCGTAACATTAAACTCTTACAAATATGTGCAGTTTTAGAATATTAAAATCTACTAAGGCTGTATTTCGGAACGGAAATGGCTAACGTAGAGTTTGGGAATTAATATTAGTCTTCGTGCAATTGTAAATGTTTTTCACGGCAACATTACCACGCACACAAGTTTAAAAAGAAGTGGCTTCAGCGAGATATAACGCAGTGTTCCATCTGTTCCTCTAGGTTGATCTGAGGGACTAACCATACTGTCAATACTACGTACCAGTTATACGTACGTATGGATTGTTCAATGTGAAATTGTGTTTTATTAATGTGAGTGAAGTTTCGCGCGCGGTTTCACTCGCTCTAAGTAATTTGTTCCCTATTTGGATGCAAATATTCATACAGTAGAGTAGTGAATATATTAGTAGCCGTGGTCTGTTTATTTTCAGCCGACTGTTGAAGAGGTGGGTGGTTTTGAGGTGTTTCTGTAGGTTTTCTTGTGAACTGTCATGGATTGACATCGTTAGGTTTGTTTAGAGTTTTGTACAAAAGGTTCCGTACTTTAAGGGTTTTTTTCTCGAGCGAGCGAGCGTGAGCAAGCGAAGCGTCTCTGCTTCAGCTTCGATAAAAATGCTTTCGTATGTCCAAACTCTGTCTGGATCTCTGTCTGGATCTCTGTTCGAACCTCTGTCCGGATCTTTGTCTTCCTCCACAGGTCGCCTTTCTTACCCGATTCTCTTGAAAATTTGTGAGTTGGTTCGATAATTTAAATATTTAATTAATAATTAAATTTAAATATTATTATGTGTTTTTTGTCGCGACAGTTATTGGATTATTTTCAAAGTGGCGGAGATATGTTTTTTAAAATCATATCTCCGCCATTTTGAAAAAATTACAAAAGGCAAAAAAAAATTGTAAAATTAGAAAGAAAGAAAGGCCAGGTCAGGAGTACCCGTAACCGACGAGCGTGTATGAAAAGACTCATGGCAGTAGAAGAAGCGAATCGTGTATGTAAGGATTGTAGCAAGTGGAAACAAGTGGTCTCTGCCTACCGCTATGGGAAACAGGCGTGACTATAATATGTATGTATGTATGTAGAATTAGAATCGGTTGAGGAATGCGATCTATAGAGAAGTACAAACTACAGCTCACAGAGACCTAGTCTTAAAAGTTTAGGAGTTCCTAGTACAATACAATACAATACAAAAACTCTTTAACGACACCAAATACAAATAAATCTAAACTAAACACTCAAAATAAAGGCACAATGGGCGGTCTTATCGCTTAAGAGCGATATCTTCCAGACAACCTTTGGATGGAATAAAAACATTATGATTAAGCATGGACGGTGGTGTGTGCTGAAAAATAATAATAATTAAGGTTAAATAAACTTACTAATTTGAGAATTATAATAAACTACATACTAATACCAACTTAAATAATTACTAAATAGGTATACAAATAAACTACCCAGTCATAAACATACACAAGTACCTACATCAATAAATATACTAATACGTATATACATTGAAATAACAGTACTTGTACTCGTACAGTACTAGGAACTTACACTTAAACGTAGGTATACCTACGTATACTTGTACAGTAGGTACAGTTCAGTGCGTAAGCGTTTTTCATTGATTCAGAGAAGTCCCATCTGAACTGGGATCAAAGATTGTTGACCCTGTGGCTTATAAACTAGAGATGTAGGGTCAACTGGGGCAAATGCGACTGTGGGGCAATTACGTCTTTCGAGAATTACTGACAAACCCTTCATAAATTAGGCATCACCTACATCTTTTCTATTCTATCCTTCCTACTAACATTATAAACGCGAAAGTTTGTAAGAATGGGTGGATGGATGGATGTTTGTTACTCTTTCACGCCAGAACGGCTGTTCAGATCTGGATGAAATTTGGCACAGAGATAGATTATGGTCTAGAATAGCACATATGATACTTTTTAACCGCGGGTGAAACCGCGAGCGCAGCTAGTAATCTGTACCATATCGCGTTAGTTGCCTAATTTGTGAAGGATTTAGCAGTAGTTTGTTTATAATAATAGCAATACATAATAATTAACAATTTTACTATACCTACTAAAACTGTAAAATGACATTAATGAATTATTTTTATATTTGACATAATTATCAATTATTATTGTTCTGACATTCGTTTTATTCAGCGGTGACGTGTAACTATAGGAGTTATCAATAAATTCTGATTTCTGATTTCGCAATGAACAAATTAGTGCGTGCCGTCGGCTGGGTTCGAACCCGCTGTCTCTGGCTTGAGAGGCAGGTCTTCTCCAACTAGGCTGTCATCACTTCCATTCTCTTAAGTTTAAATATTAGCAAAGTCAGTTTATACATGACCTGATGGAGGTAAGTAAGGTCGAAGTGAATTCCAAGTTATATTTTAACAGAGATGAAAGACTACTTTTCACCCCTAATTCCATAAATTTAAAGTTGCATAAAAACATCAACAGATTCCCGGCCGTAAAGACATTACCTAATTTCCCAGGGTCGGCTCCGCCCTGGGGATCGCGGCGGATTGCTCTAAGGGTTGGTGCCAGGAGCGGACTAGGAGTCTTTTCCGCTGGCCTTGGTCAGAGACGCGGGCGTTGCGCGGTGCGTTGCAACGTTGCGTCTATGCTACAACTTCGACAAAAATGCTTTCTAAAATTTTTCTGAATTGTATTTTGGTAACAAGTAACATAATTTAAAGTTACACAAAAAACCCAGCTGCAAAATGTTGGACCCTATGTCACTTCAACTATCAAGGCGATTCAAATGACACCTCACATGTCGAAATACATCAAGCTGTTTAAACTGTAGGGCGTGCCATACGTGACATACATACATACAGTCAAACTTCACCCTCCTTCTTGTGCAGTCGGGTAATAACAAAATCATATCTCATCCATTTTGATTTTTTTTCCAAGAACTGACTCGGCAAAAACAACTGTATACTATTCAGTTTTGAGACAAAATTTCACGAGAATCGGTTGAGCAATCCGACCTGTGGCCCTATTCGGAGATTTGAGATTTACATCTCACCTTTTTTCGTCCTTGTTGCTCTCGTTTGAAACGTCTTAAGTGTGAAAGTGACCAAGATAAAATCTCATCTCATCTCACGCGCAGGAATATTAGCCCTCCTGTAGAGGAAAGCCGGACAGACGTCGAATATACGAAAGCATTTTTGCACAAGCTGAAGCAGAGACGCTTCGCTCGCTAGCCCTAGCTCGGTTGTTAAAAAGCTTTTGAGAGGTATTTCTCGAAATAAACTCAAATCATGGATTCCTGTCTCGAATTACATAGATTATCTCTATTAAACTCGTGATTTTCGCAAAACTTTCGAGATTAGCTTAGTAAATGAAGAAGAAATTATATAATAATAGCTGCGCCCTGCGGTTTCACTCGCGGTTAAAAAGTATCCTATGTGTTATTCTAGACTATAATCTATCTCTGTGCCAAATTCCATAGAGATCTGTTTAGCCGTTCTGGCGTGAAAGAGTAACAAACATCCATCCATCCATTCTTACAAACTTTCGCGTTTATAATATTAGTAGGATAGGATAATATGCCGCTCAGTTTCTTGCTTTGTCTTCTGGTAGGAAGGTGGTAAAGTTAGTAGGGTAGTTGAATAACACAGCACAACAAAAACACTTTTTTTTTGCCTTGGATATTTTTGCGGATTTCTATGTTTTCAATTTGCCAATTTTCGAATATATTTATGACAGTACTGTGGTCCTATTCGGAGATATGAGATTTTCATCTCACCAATTTTCGTCCTTGTTGCTTTCGTTTGAAACGTCATAGGTGTGAGAGTGACCAAGATAAAATCTCATCTCATCTCACGCGCAGGAATAGCCCCCCAGGTTTGGCTCAATGAAATGTATACTACTGCTCTCCCTCTCCCTCTGCTTCGAAACATTGTGCTTTTATTATAGTGCTTTGTGAAAATAAAGATTTTTAAAAAACTAGAGCTATTATTCCAAAACCATCCATATTTTTTTTAATTTTTGACGTAGAAGTATTCGAAACCACTCTCACATCAAGAGCAACAAAATCAGTGTTGACCTGTGTAATTTTTATAACTTTGACGTTCTCTAAGGTAGTTTCGACCCTTAATTAAAAAAATCCATTTGATTTTTGATTTTGATTTTCAGCTAGTTTACGGAATTCGAGAATGTGTCACCTATTTGAAAAGTCTTAGGAGTGAAAGAGAACATCTAACGCGTCAGAATAGCAGGCCTGGTAGATGCGTGTTCACGCGCGTCCTATTTTTAAGCTGCTTCAAATAGGGGGAGTTTATCAAGTCAGTTGTATATTTACCCGACTGTATTTCGACATGTGAGGTGTCATTTGAATCGTCTTGATAGTGGCAGTGACTTAGGATATTATTCTGCAGCCAGGTTTCTGTTTTTCTTTTAATAATGCCACTTGTTACTAGCTGCACATCTTCGCACTGACCTTCTGTAAGTGGAAAGCATCCTTAGCTCCGAGGCTAGTAGGGTTTAGGGAAAGTCCACCCCTGTCGCTAATACAACCCTTTCTGTCCGCAGTGAAAATAGTGACGGGTCGGTACTTACCTGCTAGGAATGTTGGGTCGAAAAATGCGAAAGGGATCTTGAAGTCATTGCGATGTTACGTGTAATACTGTTTGCTTTGGGGGCTTTGACCGAGCGAGCGAGGTCTCGTGGCGACTTTATTTTTTTTTTTATTTAGAATAGGTCTGCCTTTGACCACCAACTCGCCTGATGTTAAGCGACATTGTGGTCTAAGATGGAGCACGACGACCTATAAGGTACTTATTCACTCTGGCCTTGAAGTTTACTAGAGTGAAGAAGTACAAAGACGGCAGTTGAGTGAGGCGCTACAAGTGCGCTACTGCTCAGACCCGTCTTCGGAACGGTTACACCGGATTACATCCCGAAACACGACTAGGTCATTACATGGCATGGCTTGGTCCGGTGGGTGGTAACTAGCCACGGCCGAAGTCTCCCACCAGAGTTTGCTACCCGGTTAGCACTACTTCTCTTCTCTCTTCTACATACATAGTTTAAAACAAAGTCGCTCTCCGCGTCTGTCTGTCTGTCTGTATATCCGCTAACTCCTAAACCACGCATCGGATTTTGATGTGGTTTTTACCAACAGTTAGATAACTTTTCACAGAAAGTTTTCAGCTACCGTGCAAGGCCGGGGCGGCTCACTAGTCTTTTAATATAATGTATGGGTCTGCCAAAGAGCGAAAAGGCACGTTTCGGCAGCGTGTGTGTACATATTCTACGGTATTTCTTCACATCTTAAAGTCTATAAAAAGCGCGAACATAAACGCGACCTTTCAAACCTTTTTAAATCGAAAAATACTTGAATGGGCCTGAACGATTCAATGGTACTTAATACAGAATAGAAAACAACAGATCACGAACTCCTGTCCAACGCTTTCGTAAAAAATGTGTCAATTATGAATCGATTTTGTTTTTTTTTCTTATTTACTATATGACTAGATTTGCTATTTTACTTCAGGCTTTCAGACTATTTGCTAGATTACTTCATGGTGAAAATCACATTTTATCAATTTCAATGGAGCTATTTTCAAAAATCTAAAAATTGATTTCAAAATCCGATTCAGATGACGGATATTCAGTTTTTTTTTTAATTTTAAAAAATTATTGGGCTTCGGTTATATTACTATCATACTTCCTAAGATATTTATTTTCCAAAAATTATAAACAGAATTTACACACAGCAAAAAAAGGCTTACGTTTGATCTAGGCCTAATTTTCAAGGTGTCAATGTTCCTTTTGAGTCTTGACATGTTTATCTGATCGAAGCAGAAGATAATGATATTTATTTTCCAAATAATGAAAAAGAATAATTCAGCGAATCCTATCCTACTATCCTACTAATATTATAAACGCGAAAGTTTGTAAGAATGGATGGATGTTTGTTACTCTTTCACGCCAGAACGGCTGAACAGATCTGGATGAAATTTGGCACTGAGATAGATTATAGTCTAGAATAGCACATAGGATACCTTTACATCGCGAGTGAAACCGCGGGGCATAGCTAGTCATCTCTATATGTCTGATCGAATATCTGATCTTACTTAAGTCTCTGCAATATTTTGTGGAACTCTGAATTTCATGAGTTAAATCGGAGAATCAATCTCGAGTATAGCCGACCTTTGTAGGGTGTGCATTAATTATTTACAGGGAAGCTAGGTCGTGTGTTAGGTAGATTTCACGTTTAAATTTACTATACTACATCAACAATTATTATGCGTGAGTCGGTCTCGCGCAAGAAGGTTTCCGTACCATCCTATTCTAATAATATTATGAACGCGAAAGTTTGTAAGAATGGATGGATGGATTGTTGTTTGTTACTCTTTCACGCCAAAACGGCTGATGACCTGGATGAGATTTGACACAGAGATAGATAGCATACTTTTTAACCGCGGGTGAAACCGTGGGGCGCAGCTAGTTATCTATAACAAGTAACATTGTTAAAAGAAAAACAAAGAACCCGATTGCAAAATGTTGTACCCTATGTCACTTCCACTGTCAAGACGATTCAAAGGACACCTCGCATGTCGAAATACATCAAGCTGTTTGGGCTGTACGGCGGGCCAAAGAAACCTCAAACTTACATACCCACATACATACATACATTCGAAAAACATAACCCTCCGTCTTGCGCAGTCGGGTAAAACGGGAAAAAATCACGTTTGTTGTATAGGAGCAGCCTCAAGTATTTATTTTATTTAGTTTTTTAGTATTTGTTGTTATAGCGGCAACAGAAATACATCATCTGTGAAAATGTCAACTGTCTTACTATCATGGTTCATGAGATACAGCCCGGACGGACAGACAGAAGGACGGACAACGGAGTCTTAGTAATAGGGTGTCGTTTTACCCTTTGGGTACGGAACCCTAAAAATTAGGAGGAGTTGCCCAGATTACAGAAGAACGCCCATTTACTGATGCATGCTGTGTTTACAGTTTTAAGGCGGAAGTTGAATGTTTCATAATTAAAAGTACCTGGATGGCCGAGCTTTGCTCGGTATTTTTTTTTATTTTTTAATTGTGTTTTTTGGATAATAAACAATTGATTTTAGTCTAACCTCAAAGCAAACACTCATTGACTTCGTGTTACTTAACAACGCCATCTGCTGTTGTGTCGTTAAAGCAATTAGTTGCTCACAAAAAATAGTATTATTATTCGCCAATAGATGTCAGGAAGAGTCATATTTTTCAGTTGAGATTGATTATCGATAAAACACGAATAAAATGACATTTTCTAAAAATGATTCCTAGCTAGATCGATTTATCGCCCCCGAAACCCCCTATATACTAAATTGTATGAAAATCGTTGGAGCCGATTCCGAGATTCCAATTATATATATATATATATATATACAAGAATTGCTCATTTAAAGATATAAGATTAATTGTAATTAAAGTATTACATCCAATTGGTAAAATGAATAATTAAAAAAAAACGTACCGCATTCATAGTTCCCTACTAGATAACCTATTGGAAAAAAAAAACCTTGTAAGTATTTTGGCTGTCGCCACTCGCCATATTATGTAGGAGACGACATTAAAAACATAAACATATCGTCACGCCTTTCCCCCGAAGGGGCTGGCAGAGGAGACAACAACCACATTTCGCCGGACGATATTCAGTTCCAAATGTGACAGGGGGCGAGCCTGTCGCCATACACCGGGCTCCAGTCATGTAGCAGATGACATACAATATGCACATACGTACACACAATGCACAAATTGGTGCGTGCCGTCGGCTGGGTTTGAACCCACTCCCTCTGGCTTGAGATACAGGCCTTCTCCAACTAGGCTATCATCGCTTTAATAAAATACTCTTATAATTATGTTCCATGAACAAAATGGCTGAAATGAAAACCGATCACTCAGGCTTGAGAGGCGAGCCTTCTCCAACCAGGCTATCATCACTACTCCAAAACTACTCTACTATAATATTATAGTAGTCGTATTTAGAGCTAAATCTACCCTCACGACCGGCAGCTGGGCCCAGTAATGTGTACATTCTGGGATAAACTTTACTTTCTTGTTCGGGTCTAAGAGCCTTGGTTCAAAAGGGCGCTGTGCTGTGAATCGATAATGACTGAGATTATTACTGTTAGGCGATACGTACACTGCTCCGCGGCACGCGACGCTGCGTAACGCGGGGTAAGGAGCGGTGTGCTAATTGCCATAGGCGTTTCCACCAGAGAAGTACGAGGATACGTTACGGTGTTTATTATAAACTAGCGACCCACCCCGGCTTCGCACGGGTGCAATGCTGATAGTAAATACACTACAGAAAAACTTATTTGTCGTAAAAAGTAAATGTCAAAAAAAATGTTATTGTGGGATATCCATAACAGTTAAACATATACCATTGCGGAGTTTTCTGTAGACATTTTCAATGTGTACAAATAATTAATACATTATTTTGATAAATCTCGTAGGGTTCAGCCTGCGTTTGCAATGTAAGCGGAAAAAAAATGATAATTAACGACATCACATTAGAAACCTCCAAAATAACAGTGTTTTTCCACTATTTAATGTTGTAGTCAAGTAGTTCATGTTATTATACATATAAACCTTCCTCTTGAATCACTCTATCTATTCAAAAAAACACATCAAAATCCGTTGCGTAGTTTTAAAGATTTAAGCATACAAAGGGACATAGGGACAGAGAAAGCGACTTTGTTTTATACTATGTAGTGATAAAAACCAATAGAAAGCGCGACATGTGGTCTCACTCGCTCGCGACACTATTCTAATAGATATAAAACTATAAAATGTATTTTTGATAAAGGACAATTGGCAAAATTGAGAGTCCGGCGACCACTTTAGACTAACTTCGCATTGGCCCAAGGTTTTCCATAACCATTTCGTCTAGAAGAAGATGACGAGCGAAAAGAGCAAGTAAAGATACTGACGAGCCTTTAAAGTTACATATAGAGTGACAAAGTGGAATTTATTTATTTTTTATGGCTTTTGCACTTCTCTAATTATTCTTAAATAACTAAGAATGTACCTTGTATTATGGATTCATTTAAAAGTTAATGATGTAGACAACCTCCGTATGTTATTTTTATATATTATTTTTTTATGTATGGATATTTGATTTGCTTGGAAATTTTTCATAGTTCTATTTTAGTTTGAGAACGTTTTTTAAAAAAACCAAGAACATAGGGGCCGAGATATTGTTAATTTAATGGTATATGCTAATGGTGGTGTATAGGGTTTAGCAATCTCCTTGAAATCGAACCCACAGTTTTGGAGATATTTTGTATTTTATTGTAAATCCTACAATGTCCGACACACTCAACCATATTACAAAAGAAAATGGCGTGCTCCTCTCGGTGCTTGTCCGGCAAAGAGTTTCCCACCATGCAGGTCACGTCATCGTGATTCATGACGTCACCATAGAGGTTTTGCTGAACATTTCTGATTATTTATAAATATTTTACTATTCTTAAAAATAAAGTATATTTGTTTCTGTAGGTTGAATTTTGAAGGTGTCGTCCTTTTATTAATGTATAAATTTAATATAATCTACCGAATGCGCCATGTGCCAACCCTGCGGGCAAACTTTTATTATTCTTTATATTTTTTTTGGACAATTTTGCCCCTTGTCCTTTGCCTCTATCAAACAGTATTACATTACACTACATTAAATTACATTACATTGGAAACAGTATTACAAAGTATTCAGAATAATTTTCAGGTTGATTAAATAGCTTTTTTAGAAAAACGTAACCACGTAAAAAGATACGTGTTAACGTTTCTTTTAGCGCTAATTATAAATTTCATTTTTAGACAGACATGGAACAAACACAAATGTTTATGACATGAATGTTTGCCCTAAGCGGGAATCGAACCCACGCCCCCAAGCTTGAAATGCAAGTTCATTAATCGTTTGGTTGGTTTGGTTCACCAAGGCAGTTTAATATAGTTGTGTGGCTTTGTTTTTGTATGTGTTGTTATTTTTACCTGACTGCGCAAGAAGGAATGTTCTGTTTTTTGAGTGTATGTATCTAAGTATGTATGTATGTAGTAGGTATATGTATCTAGGTAAGTATGTATGTGTGAGGTTTCTTTGGCACGGCCTACAGCCTAAACAACTTGATGTATTTCGACATGTGAGGTGTCATTTGAATCGTCTTGATAGTGGAAGTGACATATACGAGTAGAGTACAGTACTTTTCAGTCGGCTTTTTTGTTTTTCTTTTAAAAAAGTTACTTGTTTGTATGTGTTCTTATTGTTATTGTACATATTAATTATGTCGTATTAACCAATTTCTTGTTTGTTACAGATTGCTGTCAAATCGGTGCGCGGGGAAACAAAGAATCAGGTCTTTAGCTCATTATAATAAAGTCGTTTTTCTTTCTGACCGCTCACGTCATTGAGTTCAACTACCGTCATCTAAACTAGATGGCGTGACAGTCTGCAGACAATATCAGTCAAAGTTTACATCAACTTCATTTGACAAAAAGTTTACAGATTTCCGCGCCATCTAGTTTAAATGAGGGAAACGAATGCAATGACCTAAGCTGTCAAAGAGGATAATGGCTCATTGTTACCTATCTATAATTTAGCGTTGTTTCCTTCTTCTTTTATTTAATTTCTTTGGATATTAGGTCCTATTGACGTGTTTTTTTTTTGGGATGTTACTAAAAGCCTGACCAAACGACGTGTTGCAACAAAAAAAACTAACTCTCAGTCTTGGATCAAAATAGCTATTTTTACAAGTCGAGATGTGTTTTGTCATTGTTTCTCTCGTTTCAAACGTCATCGGAGTGAGAGTGACAAAAAAAATCTCAATCGTCAAAAATAGTGGGCCTGACTAATCATGCATGTTCACAAACTTGTTTAAAGATAACTTGAGTGTCGTTAAACTGATTTTTATGAAATTTTGCGGCCAAGCAGTTCATGTAAATACAATTTTTAAGTTGGATTATGAGTAAAATTTATTGACAAGCTGTGCAAATAAACTTAAGGCTTGTGACGTCACAGTTTGAGCTGAATAAGTAATGTAAAAGTTATTAGTATTTAACAGCGAGAACAATAGCGTTGTCGAAAGTTTGGATAACCATCAAGTAACATTATTAAAAGAAGAACAAAAAACCCGGCTGCAAAATGTTGTACCCTACGTCACTTCCTCTATCAAGACGATTCAAATGACAACTCACATGTCGACATGTATCGAGCTGTTTAGGCGTGCCAAAGCAACCTCATACATACATACATACATACACTCGAAAAACATAACCCTACTTCTTGCACAGTCGGGTAATAAAATCGCTCAGCTGTGTGAATGAAGCGATTGGTGGATTTTTTTCCTCGCACCGATTATATTCTTTGCACATTTCCGGTGTATAGCCAAAAAAAGTTCGGGTCATATTATTGATACATAGTAGAGATGGCACGGATATAGGAAGAATCATAGTCATCAGATTTTTTATTGTAAGCTTCGTTTTTTTTGCGTTGGAGTCGTCTTGTGACAAAACATTTTTTACCTGACTGCACAAGAAGGAGGGTTATGTTTTTCGAGTATGAGGTTTCTTTGGCCCGCCCTACAGCCTCAACGGCTTGATGTATTTCGACATGTGAGGTGTCATTTGAATCGTCTTGATAGTGAGAGTGACATAGGTTACCTAGAACATTTTGCAACCTAGTTTTTTTGTTTTCTATTAATAATGTTACTTGTTGTTAATGTACCTATAAATCAGTTCCAAATAAATAATTTTATAAATGTACTTGACCTAATCATGGTGTACAGTTGATGTCACCTCCTTTCGTAAATCACAAAAAGGTTTTGTTTTCTGTGGTTTTGCCCCGCTGTCGATTAACCGGCCCATTTGAATCGGGCTGTAACAGGCCGATTGTTCCATTTTATTTAATGACACAAGTTACTCTTGATATCGGATTTGTATGACCCATTTTGGGCGGAAACGTATGGAAATGAGAACGGGAAAAGTTTACACCGATGTCTCAATTTTACCCGACTGCGCAAGAAGGAGGGTTATATTTTGCGATTGTAAAATTCAAAAATTCAAAATTCAAAATCATTTATTGTCAGCTGTGTAGTTACAGGTCACATTGAATATTGTAGGTTTCAACAGCTACCCTATTGGGCATACAATATTCTGAGAGATCAGTCAAGAATTTATGTATGTATGTATTGTATGTATGTATGTATGTGGAAATGTATGTATGTACAGGGTGCTGGTTTTGGCTGTAGACAAGAGGGTATTGGTCTACCCGTCAAACTGGGCAAATTTTATAACATCAGTTTTCAAAATTTGAGGAAAAATATTTAATTCTTCAAACAAATTTGATTACGTGACTAGTTCATTTGTATGGAGACTATGTTATTTTTCTTTCGGTTTTTAAAAACTTATGTTCTTAAAGTTGTTCAGTTTGATAGGTACAACAACACCCTGAAGTATTAATATACGCAAAAACAGCACCTTGTATGTATGAGGTTTTTTTGGCACGGCCTGCAGCCTAAACAGCTTGATGTATTTCGACATGTGAGGTGTCATTTGAATCGTCTTGGTAGTGGAAGTGACATAGGGTACACTATTTTGCAGCCAGGTTTTTTATTTTTCTTTCATTCATGTTACTTGTTCATTGAAATGTCCTTTCGTGAGTTGGTATTTGGCTAGTATTAAAGCAACCATTCACCATCCTGCTTTGCAGTCCTCCTTACAGTCCGTTGCTTCATGCTGGATGGTGAATTTTGTCGCAGCCTGCATGGCTTCCGGCAACGATGTGAATACAGGATGGAGTTTGAGCTACATCCTGCTTTGCTGGCCTGGGGTCTTATTCGGAGATTTGAGATTTTTATCTCACCTTTTTCCTCCTTGTTTCTCTCGTTCGAAACGACATAGGTGTGAGAGTGACCAAGATAAAATCTCATCTCAACTCACGCGTAGGAATACATGGTCCTCCTGCATGGTGAACTGCAAGGCAGGTGGTGAATGGTTACCTTAACGTAAGCCGTTGTAACCTTAGATAATTATGACAAACGCATACTATGGTTAGTTATACTATTTTCATTGTAGGACGGTGCGGGTGAGATTATAGAGAAAAATCGTTCCTTTTCACCCAACCAACCAAGAGTAATTTAATGCAGTACTGTGTACAAAGGTCTTAATTAAAATACAGTATCAACAGTAGACTTAGGTCGGTTTCAAAGGACAATTAAAGTAAACGGACTTTAAATTCAAGAGCTTCCATTTTTTTTTTAATACTGAACATTTTAGTGCACAACTCGTAAAGTGAGTTTTTACTCAATTGCAGCGATGCAAAAAAGAGGGTTATGTATTTGACCTGTATGTACGTCTCTTTGTTCTCTCGTAACTAGTAAATGGCTGAACCATTTTTGACAAATGATACGTTAGATTTGTTTTTGTTGCGCGAGTGTCATATTTGCTCAACAAATGTGAAGGCCTTATTTGTTCATTGTGTAAACATATGTATGTGCGTATTGTATGTCATCTTCTACGTAACTGGAGCCCGGTGTATAGTTACAGGCTCACCCCCTGTCACATTTGAGTTTGAATATAGTCTGGTGAAGTGTGGGTGTTGTACACCTCTGCCAGCCCCTTCGGAAGAAGTCAAAGTCAAATTCAAAGTCAAAGTCAAAATGTTTTTATTCAATTTAGGTATCAAAGATACACTTATGAACGTCAAAGTTATTTAAATAGACTCGACCGCCTTGTTCGGATAAAGAGCCTCTACTCAGAAGAACAGGCAAGGAATTGAGGGGCATAATTTTTTCAAATAATAAATAAATTACAGTCTCACAAATTTTGGCTTACAACTAGGTAATATCTATACATACTAGTGGCTACTTGGCGGAAGTGGAAGGCTCCAGACATCTTTATCTTCTGAAAGCCGTGACAATACATTATTGAAGTGTTAGGTAATTAGGTAAGTGTTAGTCGTCGAATTCACAGTCGTTTTTTTTTTTAAATATTGAACTTGTTTTCTATATTTAATATTATAAAGAGGAAAGATTTGTATGTAAGTATGTTTGTAACGAATTAACTCAAAAACTACTGATTTTTAACTACTACTTTTAAAACTACTGAAACTTAGATTTTTTCAAAACTAACGATTTGAAAAAATCTTTCACCATTAGATAGCTACATTATTCCTGATTGACATAAGCAATAAAACGTGAGCGAAGCCGCGGGCAAAACAGCTAATTAAATATAAAGAAGTTTCAAGTTGGTTTCCGGTAACAGAGCGCGGAAAATAACTTGAAACTTTTTTTACTCTGGTACTCTAGTATTTCTGGTACCCTGGCACTTCTGGTACCCTACCCTGGTACCCTTCTCACAGCATCAAAAACTAGTGAAGTCATAACGTTTATTGCGTTCAGTTTGTACCCGACCCTTGTAAAGCGCACGACAAAATATTCATTAGACTATTTGCTTTAGGGGTTTAGGGATGGGATAGGGCTGGCTGTCGATTATGTCGATAGTTTTGGCGGTAGACGTTGTTGATCCCACAACTATCGATCTTTCTAGCCTAGTTGGAGTTCCGAGGTCCCGGGTTTGATTCCCGGTCGAGTTGTTTGAGTAATGAATTTAAATGTCAGTTCTGGTTTGAGTGTCTTTGTGTGTATGTTTCATGGCATCCTACCTGACACGGGGAAACTTAGAGGAGAGCTATGAGTGTAAAACTTTATTTATTTACTTTGTGAAATATACAGTCGAAATGAAACAGAGATGGATAGATAGAAACATAGACATGACAAATTCAAACATGGATAACAAGCACCCACAACACATAAATTCATTATTGAAACATCTGCTATTGGATCCAGCCGAAGGCACGCACCACATTGCTCATTGTGTAAACATCATTTATGTGCGTGTTTAATGTCATCTGCTATTACAACTGGAGCCCAATGTATGGCGACAGGCTCGCCCCTGTCACATTTGGAACTGAATATCGTCTGGTGAAGTGTGGATGCTATACGCCTCTGCCAGCCCCTTCGGGGGAAAGGCGTGACGATATGTTGTATTATGAGAATCGAATCTGAGATGTATTTATAAGACAGACACGCTACAAACTAAACCAATAAGAAGGACCATACAGTTCGAGTATTTTATCGAAAGACCTTTGTTCAGTATCGTAAATTTAATATCGATGTCGACAAAACCAATATGCCTCACATTCCCCTCACTAGTCGACCTAATTAGTATAGTTGGGGGATATAATGAAATTTCCAATATAAACTGAATCGCTCGGGACGGACAGACGGACAGCCTTTGTAGTTTCATGCTATTATTATGTTCTGCTTGTGGCGTAAGTAACAGAAATTATGATTATATTTCAGAGAAGTGTCAGGAATTATATTACGAAATGGTTTAAAATGATAGCTTATTAAATTACCAACCTATCTGCCCGCGGCATTGCTCGTATTTTAAGCGCGAGCGAAGCGTCTCCGTTTCAGTTTAAGAAAAAATGGTTTAGGATGTCTGGCGGATGTCCGGCTGTTCTGCTCTACAGGGCGCATTCCTCAAACGAGTCTCGTGAATTTTTGTGTCAACTGATTCGATAGTAATTTTTTGTCAACAATTTTTTCTAATATTTTTCAAAATGGCGGGTTTTATATTTTTTTCTTACTTGTTCACGAAGTTTTCAGCTCAGAAAGCCACTTGTATTTATTTGTTGGTTACAAAAAAGTACTCAAAAGATTCTTACTAATAAAAAACATATCGTAACGCCTTTCCTCTGAACGGCTGGCAGAGATGTTTAAAAACACCTACACTTCACCTGACGATATTTTTTTTTTTTTTTAATTTTTTTATTTAGAAATTACACTTCACGGACTCCGGGGACCGTGACTTTTGTTAACATATATCTTAAATTATTATTTAAGGGGAATACAGGTAGAGGGGGGTTAGTTATTAAGTCTTAATCTAAGGTTAGGTTAAAGGTTTTCAGATTTACTTATTGCATTGTGAGTACACCACGAGCAGACCAGCGACCCGCAAGCAGCACCCGATCACGAGTATGACGCATGTGCCAGCCATCGCTCTCCTCAACCATATTTGAGGGAAGAGAACGACCCGACACACGACGCCGCCGCAAGAAGGTGCCTTCGATAGTGAGCATGAATGCTCGAGATGGACCCACAATTTATATAAAACGATAACAAAATATAAAACGATAACGAGAACAATTTATAGAAATTATTACAATTTTTATAACAATTAATGTAACATCATGGCCTCCTCCCGACTCAGAGCCTCCATCACTACCGCGTTCCGATCTCTGATGATGACCTGACGATATTCAAAAGGTTATTTTAGTCAGGAAAACCCGCGGGACTGAACCAGTAGACATTTCATACAATCTAACGGCAACGGCGTAACATTTCATTCAGCTCCCAACTGGGCCGGAAGTTGGAACCTTTTTTCTTCAAACGGAATATGTAACTAAGCATGGCTCACTTTTATTTTAGCGCCATCTATCGGACGCACAAAGGAAGAGTTTTAATGGAATTCACGGATTGACGGTAATGAATAAATGGATCTCTGAGTTGTTTCTTTTTAAAGGTTTTAATGCAAATTGTGTTAAGAGTCCCGCGACGCTCTGAATTTTCCATACCAACGCTCTTGTAAAATTTCTTGGAAACGATTTGTCAGATGATGATGAAATTTGGTATGTGCAATTATATGAATTATATCTACGCCCCTACGGTCTTGTTTTCGTAAGAAAACGTTCTCAAGAGCAAATAGAGCTATGAAAAATAACGGCATTTGAAAGGGGTCACTTTTGACAGATTTATTTAGTAGATAGACAAAGCAAATCGAAAATCGTTTTACATAGCGAGATTGCAGACATCATTAGCTTTTAAATAAATGCATAATATAGGGGAATTTTTCAGTTATTTCTGAATTATTACAGGAGTGCAAAACTCATAAAAAATGAATGAAATTGCATTCTTTCTTCATCTTTACTTGGTCTCTTCGCTCGTCGTCTTCTTTTAGACGGAATGGCTATAGAAAACCTTTAACCGATGCGAAGTTAGTCCAAAACGGTCGCCGGACTCTTAAGAAGTTTTTGTTTTAGGGATGAAAGATGTTGTATAAAAGTGGATAGATTTATTTTATTGGGAAAACTGACCTGACTGACCCAGCCGACGGTATGCACCAATTTTTTCATTATGTGAATGTGCGTATTGTATGTAATTTTGCTACATGACTGGAGCCCGGTGTATGGCGACAGGCTCGCCCCGTTTTCAAGAAAGACCAGGTCAGGAGTACCCGCAGCCGACGAGCGTGTATGAAAAGACTCATGGAAGTAGAAGAAGCGAAAGATGTGTACCAGGATCGTAGCAAGTGGAGAGAAGTGGTCTCTGCCTACCGCTATGGGAAACAGGCGTGACTATATGTACTGGTATGTATTACTTACCCGAGTCAAACCGTGTCATATAATCATTAGGTACCAACATCTAGGTGTCACTTTTACTAATAAAATATGATGTATTGCCTCAAAGTATAGGTACTAAGTTTAATCTTTCAGCTTTTTCCGTTTCTGAAATGGGTCTCATTTAGGTGAGACTACTGTGAGACGCTTAAAGCTGGGTGTCGATGAGCCGTGCTCGTACAGTGCTTTGATTTTTCATCTAGTAAGAACTTAAGAAAAAAACAAGTAACATCATTAAAAGAAAAACAAAAATCCGGCTGCAAAATGTTGTACCCTATGTAACTTCCACTATCAAGACGATTCAAATGACACCTCACATGTCGAAATACATCAAGCTGTTTAGGCTGTTGAGCGTGCCAAAGAAACCTCATACTTACATAGGTACATACGAGTACATACCCACATCCATATGATATATACATACATACTTACATTTATACACTCGAAAACATAACTCTCCTTCTTGCGCAGTCGGGTAATGACACCTCACATGTCGATATCGATCAAGCTGTTTAGGCTGTAGGGGATACCAATGAAACCTCATACATACATACCCACATACATACATATTTACTTGCTTAAGATATACATACACTCGAAAAACATAACCCTCCTTCTTGCGCAGTCGGGTAAAAGACATACAGTACCGCTTAACCTCGGACAACACCGCGGGGCGCAGCTAGTCTCCCATAAACCCTATATTTCCATAACCATAAAAAACAATAATTCACTTACAAATATGAAAGAATGGTCGTGAAAGACTTTCCCGACCCCCTCCTAACCCCTAGCTCAATAAACAAGCTAAACCAGCCTTTATTCTAGGCCTAAAAGGTAGATATTTGAATAAACGCCGCCTTTGTAAGTGAATAGATTGTGGCAATATTTTTTTCTTTTTACGGAAAATGTAGGAAAAGTTCCGTAAATGTAAGTAAGAATGAGGCTCGTTAGAGGCTTGTCTTTTTGTGAATGAACCATAGGTGGATTCGGGGAAGATAACGTATTATTCATACGTGAGCTTGGTGGCAGGGTTACGCAGAAGAAAGAAAGAAAACTGTTTACTTGACTTACACCACACGCACACTTATACAATACAATACAATATATACTTAATTTTAAAAATAGCAAGTATCATTATTGTTAGGTAAACAAAAAAAGACTACAAAACACAGTCTGACATACTCCGGATATACTCGTAATTAAAATGTTGTACCTCATGTCACTTCCACTATCAAGACGATTCAAATGACACCTCACATGTCGAAATACATCAAGCTGTTTAGGCTGTAGGACGTGCCAAATAAACCTCATACACACATACCCACATAAATACATCGAAAAACATAACCCTCCTTCTTGCGCAGTCAGGTATAAATCCTACTAATATTATAAACGCGAAAGTTTGTATGTATGGATGGATGGATGTTTGTTACTCTTTCACGCCAGAACGGCTGAACAGATCTGAATGAAGTTTGGCACAGAGATAGATTATAGTCTAGATTAGCACATAGGATACTTTTTAACCGCGGGTGAAACCGCGGGGCGCAGCTTGTATAACATAAACCTTTTACATTTATTAAAGTAATTGTTAGATTATTATAGTTCGTTTTAGATTTGTTAGTTTAGTCTTATTTTAATTTTAAATTAGAGAATTTGTATTATTTATTTATTATTATCTATATAATAAAAGTGAAAAACCAGATCGAGATAAAAACGCGAGACGGAGCGAGATGGCGCTCTACAAAACTTCCATAGCACGTTTCTCCTAAACGGCTACCTGTTTCTCGGTAATTAGCATGTAATTCGATTCCTTGACCTCGGGAATAGCGACAAACTTAATATTTATGGTTTTGGATGTGTAATTTTTGTATAATAAGCAAGATAAAATCGCAAGTTCAAATTTCGAGCCAATAGTATCTATTGGTTCTCTAGCCAATAGAATCGCCGGCTTGCTCGAGGTCGGGGTCGGGGTTGCGTTCAGAGGATATACTCTCAGCGCACTCCGAGTACAACTCTGCCGTTCAAAATAAATAATTTAATAATTTTTACACTTATGTCGGTTAATTTTTACACTGTCGGTTAACATCAAAAATGGTTATATCCTAGCTAACACTTTTTTCGTGGTTAACAATATTCTAAAACACTCAAACACAATGCGAATTATATATGAGAGGAATTTAATCTAGGTAAATTAGAAATGATAATATCATTTTAAGTAGTTTAGTATGAATTAATGTACATAACTTTTGTGAAATACGTAAATGTAGTTAGGATTTAACCAAGTTTGTTAAACTTGTTTTACATAAACTTAACTAATCTTATATCTTTAAATGAGCAATTCTTGTATATATATGTCGGGGAAATCAGGGAAAGGAAGCCGAAGTATCTCTCATCCCAGTTCTGATGTCGGGGTAGTGTAGGTAATAGGAAGCCGAGCCTTCACATCCCACTGATGATATCGGGGAAATGTAGGGAAGAGGAGCCACGCCGTCGCATCTGATCCCACTGATGTCGGAGAAACATAGGAAAGGCCGCCGCGCTGTGACCTTCCACTTCTGGTGACGGGGAAAATCTAGTAGGCCGCGGTGTCGTGTCCAATTTCTGAGCCATGAACTTGTCATCACGGGTATCTATGGTGGGCGTCAAACTTCAGGAACGTTGAAACTTGGGGACAGCATTGAAGGCTTTTCACTATTTTAATTATACAGTCACTTAGACTACTTATTTAGTGAATGATCACAAAGATAGTTGGCGATTTAGAGTAATGGGTTTACGAATGACCATTGCGTGCGACCGCTTTCAGCCCAGTCCTGTCAACCACTGACTGACAGACATGACGTTCGCCCGAAATCCCAAACGCAACTCCATTCGGTGTTAACCGCTCTAAATTACCATAAACAAATCGATTAATCGTCATAAACCACAGATTAAAACTATCGATTAACAACTCTCAAACTGATTTTCTTTATCCAATGATATCTCGCGCCGTCACGGCCATCCTGCATTTTCACACGTCCTCGGGTGAATAGTTCATCTCGTCATCTGTGGACAATCATAAAAGTGCTCAAGTAACCACTTAACGCTCGGTCATTCTGACCGTCTCAAATCTAACTCCAAAATTTCACAGAAAGCGAACACCGTTATGGGATAACACAAAACACAGTTAAACCCAATTCTACCAACCATATACATCGTACCAGAGTATAATCGACTCTTCCAACAGTAACTTCATATTCGTTACCTATCCCCATAAATTGTCATGATAATTAAAATAAGCAAATTGACGTTTAGTAAAAAAATTGTATTGGGACCAATCGAATAATCGAGGCTAAATTTAACTTATTAATCATACATCCAATGTTCCAAGAATTTAATCAAGCCAAATTGAAAATCCAATGATGGTACACATACGCGGTTTGGACTTATGAAAACTGCTGTGTCCAATTTCAAACGAATAACATGCCATTAAAGTTGTCACTTAGACTTGCCACATAGGCTAGGTCCCTCAGGGTGACAACGACAACTTCCCAGGGTGAAACTTCCCAGATTGACAACTTCCGAAAACGACGACTTTCGAAAGTGACAACATCCTAAATCGTCATCTACCTAAATTGACAACCGCCAAAATTGAGATCTTCCTGAAACGACAACGCGTATTCTCGACCCTTTTTTAAATAACTGCTGCAGACTGTACTTTCATTCGTTTATGTCCTTTGTACCACTTCATTAGTGTGTAGTATATCAACAAATTAACAAACAATTCATATCACATCACACATGTAGTGCACTTTACTTTTCTCGAATGCTACTTTCTCAATTGCCTCATTGAAACTCTATGATAAAGGTGCTATTGCGTTCTTAAACTCCTTAGTCTTACTGGCATATTTAAAGTATGTCAGCTTGACAATCCTAAAATGCAAATAGTGTTGATTTCTTTCATTAAATAATAATGAATTTCATAAAATCACAAAAAGGAAAAGACTGTTTGTTATGTAATGAGTACAAATACAATTTCATGAAATTTAACAATAACAACACAACTATAGGGAGATGTGCTAATAGGGATTTGTGTAGTGCAACTATAACTTTAAATAGTACGAAAGTCAACATTTTACGAGTTTTTTTTTTAAATTTTACTCGTACTTTAATGTTACACCGGGCGGAGTTTACTACATAGGCTTACCACACAGGCTAGGTATCGTCACTCAGACTATAATGCAACAAAAGTAAGGTTATCAAAGACTTGCCACAAAGACTTGCCACACAGGCTTGCCACACAGGCTTGCCACACAAGCTTGCCACACAGGCTGGAGCCACATAAGACAGTACCATGTAGATTAGTGCCACACAGGCTATTGCCACACAGGCGAGTGCCACACAGGCTATTGCCACACAGGCTATTGCCACACAGGCTATTGCCACACAGGCTATTGCCACACAGGCGAGTGCCACACAGAGTATTGCCACACAGGCTGTTGCCACACAGGCGAGTGCCACACAGGCTATTGCCACACAGGCTATTGCCACACAGGCTATTATTACACAGGCTACTGTCCTACCGGCTACTGCCCCTCAGGCTTAGTTTTATCAAAAGCATTGACACTAAATAAGTTATCTATTGACTGCATGACTCGTCTGTGTGTGCCGTAATCGGCACATTCTGACCAAACTGTTTGTGGGTATTTTCAAACTTTAAACAACTCCAATAGAAAATAACACTCTGACATACATCGTTTACGAATATCAAATAAAATGAAAACTTCTCACCGGATTCAATTGCTACTCGTAGGTGATCAATGGCTGCTTCATAGTGCAGGGGCCCAATTCGGAGATAGGAGATTTTCATCTCATCTCGATCTCGATTCACTACTACCCTATTCGGAGATTTGAGATTCTCATCTCACTTTTTTTCGTCCTTGTTGCTCTCGTTTGAAACGTCATAGGTGCGAGAGTGACCAAGATAAAATCTCATCTTATCTCACGCGCAGGAATAGCCCCCCTGGAAGTCTCCACTGCCTCCGACTACTCGAGACATCTCGCGCCCCAGCCATCGAGATTATCTCGATCTCGAGCTACTAGAATAAGGCATCTCGAATTCAGCCATTTTTTTTCGAGGTATGATGGAATCTCGAGTTGTAAGAATAGCCCTCCAGGCATTGACCGGATCTCGCACGTTGCTGCTGCTAATTTTGGTGCCCTTTTTCGATCAACGAGTGGCGATGTAACCTCGTTGCAGTAGTAACACGTAGGCGTCGACATTTTGTTCGGTACACTGCTATCCTTCGTCTCTCGTTGTTTGTTAGTTGCGTCACATCGCATAGACTAGGTGTAATCAAACGCCGTCGAGATAATGCAGACGTCTACTCGATGCTCACTCTCTCATTGCCGCTCTGCTGCACTTTATGCACCACGAAGAAACAGTCCGCACACTCCACAATAATAGCACGTACACAGTTTTCTCAGTGTAGGGGCGACCCTATCAGCCATCTGTTGCTATGCCACTTCGCTTCCAGATCATTGTAGAATTGTAGCCAAAGACGGAGCCATATCTTGTTGCTGTGGACGTTATTCTTATCCCAATTCTGATGTCGGGGAAATCAGGGAAAGGAAGCCGAAGTATCTCTCATCCCAGTTCTGATGTCGGGGTAGTGTAGGTAATAGGAAGCCGAGCCTTCACATCCCACTGATGATATCGGGGAAATGTAGGGAAGAGGAGCCACGCCGTCGCATCTGATCCCACTGATGTCGGAGAAACATAGGAAAGGCCGCCGCGCTGTGACCTTCCACTTCTGGTGACGGGGAAAATCTAGTAGGCCGCGGTGTCGTGTCCAATTTCTGAGCCATGAACTTGTCATCACGGGTATCTATGGTGGGCGTCAAACTTCAGGAACGTTGAAACTTGGGGACAGCATTGAAGGCTTTTCACTATTTTAATTATACAGTCACTTAGACTACTTATTTAGTGAATGATCACAAAGATAGTTGGCGATTTAGAGTAATGGGTTTACGAATGACCATTGCGTGCGACCGCTTTCAGCCCAGTCCTGTCAACCACTGACTGACAGACATGACGTTCGCCCGAAATCCCAAACGCAACTCCATTCGGTGTTAACCGCTCTAAATTACCATAAACAAATCGATTAATCGTCATAAACCACAGATTAAAACTATCGATTAACAACTCTCAAACTGATTTTCTTTATCCAATGATATCTCGCGCCGTCATATATATATAATTGGAATCTCGGAATCGGCTCCAACGATTTTCATACAATTTAGTATATAGGGGGTTTCGGGGGCGATAAATCGATCTAGCTAGGAATCATTTTTAGAAAATGTCATTTTGTTCGTGTTTTATCGATAATCAACTTAAACATAAACTTGGAAGAAAAATAACAAAAAGGAGGCGTTTGAGTAGTCTCAACTGAAAAATATGACTCTTGCTGACATCTATTGGCGAATAATAATACTATTTTTTGTGAGCAACTAATTGCTTTAACTACACAACAGCAGATGGCGTTGTTAAGTAACACGAAGTCAATGAGTGTTTGCTTTGAGGTTAGAATAAATTAAATTGTTTATTTTCCAAAAAAAAAATACCGAGCAAAGCTCGGCCATCCAGGTACTGAGTACTAAATTTAATTGCATGCGCGGTGAAGCCAAGAAAAAGTTATTGGTAAAAAATAAACCGCCGAAAATTAAAAAGCAAAAAAATAATTAATAACTAAATTCTTAAACTGATTTATGTTTTATTTGACTGCCTCCTTGGCTCAGTTGGTAGTGAACCTGCCTTCTGAGCTTGGGGGCGTGGGTTCGATTCCCACCTAGGGCATACATTCATGTGATGAACATGTGTTTGTTCTATGTCTGGGTGTTAATTATCTATTTATATGTATTTAAAAATATATATATGTATGTATATCAATCTCTGGCTGCCATAGTACAAGCTTTACTTAGTTTGGGGTCAGACGACCATGTGTGCACATGTCCCGAATATTATTTATTTATTTCTTATTATTATTATTAAGTATATCTAAGTAATTTTGAGTCGAAGAGAGACCATAGAGAGAGTTAAGAAGGAAAGGATAGCTGTGCTACTAAACTAGAAAAAAACTGATATTTTGCATACTTTTTAATGAACTCTGTCGGGGTTTTCCGCTACTTTTTGCCAACGCAGGCGCGCGTTGATTACTGTAGTACGTTCAGTACTGTATTAATATACCGGTTGATCTTTTTACCGTCTCGAAAAAATTAGGCATCAGTTAAAAAATAAAGTAAAAGAAGATGGCATAGATTTTTTTATTTATTTACTGCACTGTGCGCTGGAGATCTCGCGGCCGGCATTTGTCCTAGTCTACAATTGATTTAAAAGAGTATTAATATAATGATAAAAATAGCGATTATTTGTTGTTATTTTGATAATTGTTAATTTGTTATTTTGATAGTGTTGTTATTTTATAGTGTTTAACTACATTTATAAGTACCTATCTTATGTACATCACATTGCACACCCGACTTGGGTCTTCTGTTGAGACTATATTTAAATTAAGACCTTTGTATACAGTTCTGCAATAATATTTCTTATTCTTATTCTTATTCTTATTCTACAGGTCGCATTTCTCAACTGGTACTCGTGAAATCTCTCTCTCTCCGCACTCTCTACTAAGCCAATATTCTCGTGTATCAATCCCTCTTTCACAACACCCCATTATTATTCTCGAGGCAGTAACAAAAATTAACCGGTATATTTCTACTACACTACAAGGCAAATACCGTTAGCAGCAGGCATTTCATTAAACATTTAACAAAAGGAAAGGAACGCGTAATGAAGTCAACATTCTTTCTGTGGCTGTTAAATTACTTTCTTTGCTGTCTGTAGCTACACTGCTTTTAGGGTTCCGTATTTAGGCTGCGAATCCACTGGAGATGTGCAATTAAAATGAGTAAGCGAGGAAAAACTTACCAATGAAATCACTCCGCTTTGCAAATGAATTGATCCTATTGGCCGATTTTTTTCTTGTGTACGAGATTATCTTAGATGCTTATGTGGCCTAAACCTTAAAACTATAGATAACCATCCGGGAATTACTAACGTTAGCGAGTGAAACGTCAGTCTATGCTCCAGTTTCGACAAAAATGCTTTCGCATGTCCGAATTCTGTCCGAATCTCTGTCATCCTCTACAGATCGCAGTCCTTTGATTCTCTTAAAATTTTGTGAGTAGGTTCAATATGTCAAGAGTTTTTTTTTGTCGAGTCAGTTTTTTTTTCAAAGTAGCCGATAAAGATTTTTCGTAAACATATTTTAGCCCTTTTGAAGTATTTCCAAAAACCAAAAGGACAAAAAATTTTTTCACAAAATTTCACGAGAATCGGTTAAGGCGAGGCTTTCCCAGAACTTTAGGTATTTTACTCTACCTCAGGCCGCACTTTTTGGGAGCGCGACGTATTCATTCACGCGACACAAAAGTTGTGTGCGATGCGCCGCGCGCACGTCTTTCACCCGTCAGTCACGTTATGGTATCGAGTACCTAAACACCCATTTTTAGGAAATCGATAAAATAATCCGTCCGTCATTGTACTCATCCATTTTATGAACATTTTTTATTTGATGCCAAACAAAAAAAAATCTAAAAAATGCCGTTCAAGCCAATATAGGTACAACCAATCTCATGTCCACGAGTTGTTGAATTTTTTATGTGTGAGCAGTCGTGGCATTAGTTTCATTTTACCGGTAGTGTCATATTTCCATTTTATCACACTTCACACTCATAAATACAAAAGATTGCGATTGTGTGTGGAAGTTAGGTACTTACTCGTATTTCACTTATTCACACCTAAACGGCTAGACGGATGAGGATCATATTTGGAACGGAGTTAGCTTATGCCCTGGATTGACACATTGGCTACTTGTTATCCTTATTAGGACAAATATTTATACAGGGTGTTGGAATGATTGTGTAACTACCGGTATTCTTTAAATAATACAACATAGTAAATTTCATTATTTTTGGGTATATTGTTTAACAATGGTAATAACAATTTTAATTACCTTACTTTACCATTAGGTGCGTACTAATAATATTGTATGGTTTGTTAAATGTTACAAAGTTAAAAAACTACACGATTCAGATATAATTTTGAACAATAATTATGAAAGAATCGAGTAAACTTATACCGGATATATAGGTATACATACCCTGGGTACGAAGTGGCGGACATTCTGCTAGTACTAACAAAACATCCAATACAAAAATATACATTCACAATATTTACATTTATATATACAATTGAGCTATAGGTACGTAGTATTATTATTTGTTCTGTGATATAGTTGTAGAATCGATGGCAGCCTAGTTGGGAGTGGCAATTTTGCTCTGCTGGGTTCGAACCCAGCCGACGGCACGCACCAATTTGTTCATTGTGTGAACATATGTGCGTATTGTGTGTCATCTGCTACATAACTGGAGCCCGGTGTATGGCGACAGGCTCGCCCCCTGTCACATTTGGGACTGAATATCGTCCGGCGAAATGTGGGTGTTGTATTACACCTCTGCCAGCCCCCTCGGGGAAAAGCGTGACGATATGTATGCATGTCTAGCCATAAGTTCTGTTACAAATGAAAATGCATTTATTTTTTTATACAGTAATGTAATGTTAATAAAAGTTATATTTACATATGTATTGAAGTCTTAACAAAAATATAACTATTATTTTATTCAAAATTACCACATTTGGCCTTGATAGAGGCCTTTAGTCGGTCTGGCCAAGAATCTATGGATTTACGGACTGTTTCCATGGGAAATTTAGCCACTGCTTGCTTCAAAGATTTCTTAAGTGACTCTATGTCGGCGTGTCGTTTAGAGCTGGCCATGCCCTCTAAACCTGACCATAATTTGTAGTCCAGGGGGTTTTGATCTGGGCTAGAGGAGGGCCAGTCTTCAGCCCTTATAAAGTCCGGAACATTGGCTTCCAGCCAGGCTTGGGTAGTTCGCGCCTTGTGACCATGTGCAGAGTCTAGTTGGAAACTCCACGGTAGATTTTTAAAAAGTGTATTGCTAAGGGGTTGTACAACACCATATAAGACGGTCTCTTGATACACTTTGGCAGAAGTTTTAACCCCCTTTTCACTAAAACTAAGCTTTGTGACGCCGTGATAGGATACCCCCCACCAAACCATGACTGACGCAGGATGATGACCACGCTGAGTGAAACAGGGTCAATGTCATCCACGTGCCTAAAACAAAATAAAAATAAATATTTATAAGTATGATGTCCAAAAGTTCAAAATATAAAAATTCTAAAAAACCGACCAAGTTCGAGTCGGACTCGCGCACGGAAGCTGTCGTTCAAGCTTGTTGATATGTATGTACATAATTATATAACAACTACATTATAAATAAATGAGCTTTCAAATGACACCTCAAACAACTGATTTGATGAGATAGAACTCGAGATATAAGCAATAATCTACAACGGTCGGCGGCCATCTTTGTGACGTATATACATAGCTTCGCCTGTCCCCGCTATCGCTTCTTACAACCGGCAGTTTCGAATTTCAAAGGCAACGACGAACACATCCATACCAGTCGTAGGTTTATAAAAGCCGTACTTACAAGATTTACCGAAATGCTCGAATTTCGCTAATCGTTAAAAACGAATATACAACTTTACGAGTTTTCTTCAAAACAGCCAAAATCACGTTGCAGTACTAATCAGGCCTAGATGTGTTCAAATCATACGGCTATAACTCAAACGCTACCAAACACTCGTGTAGTACAGATTGTTCAGTCAAAAATGAAAGTATGAACGACGTCCCCTATCTCATCTAACAGCCTATATAATTTACATACATACAGTACAGTCAAAACTTAGCGAAGATCCGCCACCTTGCATGTTACAAAAAGAAGGTAGGTACTTACGTTTCGTCAATTGCAATGTCATCAGAGTTTATTACATTCTCTTGAAGTACTCTTCTGCAAAAAAAAAAACGAAGATAAGTATTCATGTAGGTAAGTATAACTACGTAAATATCACTACTAGATATACCACTAGGCCGGGTATTTACTCGTTGTGCAGTTCAGATTGCTCAGTAAAAATGAAAGTATGAACGTCGTCCCGTATCTTACCTAACATCCTGTATAGTTAAAACTTAGCGAAGATCCGCCGCCCTGCATGTTACAAAAGGTAGGTAGGTACTTACGTTTCGTCAATTCCAATGTCATCGGAGTTTATTACATTTAGTTGTAGTATTCTTCTGAAAAAAAAAAACAAAACTGTAAGATAGGTATTCGTGTAAGTAGGTATAACTATATAAATATAAATATCACTGGTATGCCACTAGGTCGGGTATTTACTCGTTGTGCAGTTCAGATTGCTCAGTAAAAATGAAAGTATGAACGTCGTCCCGTATCTCACCCAACATCCTACATACCTGTATAGTTAAAACTTAGCGAAGATCCGCCGCCCTGCATGTTACAAAAGGTAGGTAGGTACTTACGTTTCGTCAATTCCAATGTCATCGGAGTTTATTACATTTAGTTGTAGTATTCTTCTGAAAAAAAAAAACAAAACTGTAAGATAGGTATTCGTGTAAGTAGGTATAACTATATAAATATAAATATCACTGGTATGCCACTAGGTCGGGTATTTACTCGTTGTGCAGTTCAGATTGCTCAGTAAAAATGAAAGTATGAACGTCGTCCCGTATCTCACCCAACATCCTACATACCTATATAGTCAAAACTTAGCGAAGATCCGCAGCCCTGCATGTTACAAAAGGTAGGTAGGTACTTACGTTTCGTCAATTCCAATGTCATCGGAGTTTATTAAATTTGGTTGTAGTACTCTTCTGAAAAAAAAAAACAAAACTGTAAGATAGGTATTCGTGTAAGTAGGTATAACTATATAAATATAAATATCACTGGTATGCCACTAGGGCGGGTATTTATTCGTTGTGCAGTTTAGAATGCTCAGGAAAAATGAAAGTATGAACGTCGCTCCGTATCCGTATCTCACAAGTTGTCTGGGTGAAATAATAAATGGTGACCGACATAATCAAAACTTCGCAGAACACCCGCCTCCCTGCGTGGTACAAAAGGTATGTAGGTACTTACGTTTCGTCAATTCCAAAGTCATTGGAGTTTGTTACGTAGTAGTCTTCTGCAAAAAAAAACTGTAACTGTAGGTACCTAGGTATAACTACATAAATATCACTAGTAGGTATACCACTAGGCCGGGTATTTACATCGTGAATACACGTAACGAGACAAAAAAGTATCTATGATGATGAGTATGATATTTGAAAACACTAAAACGAATATAAGTAGGTACTAATAGATTTGTTGATACATCATCTGACTACAAAAAGCAATGCAAGAAATGTCGATTCTAGTAAATAAAAACAATGATTACCAATTTAATCTAGTAGAAGTTTATCTACTTACCGACGTTTGCTCCTTGACTCGTACGATTTTCTAAAAGTCAGACTTGAGCATTTTTTTCGTTTATTATGTTTGTTACCCATTATGGCAAAACTAAATGCTTGGTTGGTGTTGGTGTGTGCGGCACTGCGGAGATCACAAAAATTTGGCACACGTCCGGCGTCGACGGGGTCTGCGGGCGGACTGGCGGTCACGCAAACGTGCCTTTTTACCATGAATTCGTGATAAAAAAATCATATAAAATTACCATGTTAACTTTTTAACATTTTTATTTATGATTCCATTTTTTTATTGCATTGTAATTCGTAAAAAAAATAAAAAAGCAATATGATTTGTAAAAATTAAGTCGCAAATCGTGTTTAAAATACCAAATAGAGGTGACTTTGGATTTTTTTTCTATCGAGTGAAGTTATTCATTACATGTATCAAATTTATGATTCCACTTAAAAACATGCTTAAGAATAACATATTTTTTTTTACACAGTAAAAACCATGGTTTATCTTAGAGGAAAGTTGATTCTTGCTAGACGTTTTCTGGCCAGGCTCGCCTTAAGTAATGCGACTTGCATAGATCGCGAGGTCTTACAGCTCACAACCACTAGTACTAGTAAGACAGGAGGATGTCTAACATATTGGTTTTGGGGGCTCAGCTACCCACGTCCGTAGGAGTGTACTCTATTCTGATTATGATATATGACACGTGGTCCCCGGGTAGCGCTAACCGGGTAGCAAACTCTGGTGGGAGTTACCACCCACCGGACCAAGCCATGCTGTGAAATGACCTAGTCGTGTTTCGGGATGTAGTCCGGTGTAACCGTTCCGAAGACGGGTTTGAGCAGTACCGCACTTGTAGCGCCTCACTCAACTGCCGTCTTTGTACTTCTTCACTCTACAAAACTTCAAGGCCACAATGAATAAGTACCTTATAGGTCGTCGTGCTCCATTTTAGAACATAACGTCGCTTAACATCAGGCGAGTTGGTGGCCAAACGCCAACCTATTCTAAATAAAAAATAAATAAATAAAATACTTACGGAACCCTACCACGACAATATCAAGACACGACTTGACGGTTTACCGTAATAATAGCACTGAACTTTTTTAACTAGGCGAAAAAAAATGGTTCCAATGATCTTCGTAGAGCTATTATTTTCGATTTATTTCGGTTCGTTTAACTTATTCTTTGGAAACTTTAGTATATAATAGATACGAAGTTTGTGCTGTGATTGCAGATTGACCAAGCGGAGCGAAGTCTCAGACTCTCGATCCTACAAATATTAAGAGGGCCGCGACGCTCTGAAATTTCCATACAAACGCGCTTCTCAAATTTGTTGAAAACTATTTGTCAGGTTGTGATGAAATTTAGCATGTACAATTAAATTAACAATATCTCCGCCCCTATGTTCTTGTTTTAAGCGAAAATAGAGCTATGAAAAATTTCCGCATTTGTAAGGGGTCACTTTTGACTGATGTATTCAATAGATAGACAAAGCAAATCAAAAATCCCTTTACATAGGGAGATTGTCTATAGATATCATTAGCTTTTAAATAAATCCATAATACAAGGGACATTCTTAGTTATTTAAGAATGATTAAAGAAGTGCAAAAGTCATAAAAAAGACAATTAATTCTACTTTGTGACTCTGTAGGTAACTTTAAAGGCTCGTCGGTATCTTTACTTGCTCTCTTCGCTCGTCTTCTTCTTCTAGACGAAATGGCTATGGAAAACCATACGCCTAGTTAGTCTAAAGTGGTCGCTAGACTCTTAAATAATTTGACCGTAACCGGAAGCTATATAAATGAGAGTGCATTTCCGTTTCCGTCGAAAGTACCAGCGTTTTCGTACTTTTAATGCCGGAAATTCTAGGTGGCGCCACCTCTGCATTCGCGCTTCGTGAAAATATTGAGCGCCATTTGTTATCATTGGCGTTTTAATTTTCGTCGAAGTAACATCGCCGCAGCCCCAGCAGCTTGCGTCGTGTTGCATAATTAGTTATTACAAAGTGATAATTTGTTAATAATTAGTTTGTAAAAATAGATGGAAGGATGGATGGATGTTTGTTACTCTTTCACGTCCGAACGGCTGAACAGATCCGGATGATTTTCTGGATGAAATTTGTCACATAGATAGATTATAATCTAGAATAGCACATAGGATACTTTTTGACCGCGGGTGAAATCGCGGGGCGCAGCTAGTACTTAGATAAACTCTTTTATTGTCACCAGACAAACATAGCAAGTAACATTATTAAAAGAAAAACACCCGGCTGCAAAATGTTGTACCATAAGTCACTTCTGCTATCAAGACGATTCAAATCAAAGACGGCTGTAGGGCGTGCCAAAGAAACCTCATCCATACATACATAATATCACCAAACAACTGGTTTCCTTATATGGTCCCAGTTTTCCGTCTCCCGTCTGTCTAACGTCCACCTTAATGAACACCTTACACACCTTAATGAATGATTTCACACTAAAATGATGAAATTCGCGTGGCCCTTCTCCGCAAGGAGACGCGGCGTCACTGTGTTATACCCTGCGGTTTTTTTATACAATTCGAAATTGGCAGTCAAAGTTAAATTCCGCATAACCGCACATCGGAACGGTGTCCGGTGCAGTGTGTATATAAATCAAATCAAATCAAATCAAATCAATTTATTTCGACTAATTTTTCATATATCAATCATATCAATAATTTTTCATATCAAAGTAATTTAGAAAATTTATAAAATCATTTTTCATAATATAAAATTAAAATACAGAATATCTAAAATTAAAACAAACAAAAAATAAAATAATAATTACGAACATTTACAATACAATTTATTAGTCAGTACATGAACCATGTGACAATGATTCATGTACTGACAGTCAAAGCGATTCGAGAAAGTGTAGTGTGAAATAATGTAGCCAGAAATAAATTTGTCTTTATCTTATCTTATTTTGTTTTGCGCCTAAGAGTCGTTTAGGATACACAGCTACGTCGTAGCATCTACGGCGTAGCGGCATAGCTACGCGCTACGTAAAATCTACCTGCTTAATTGAATTTTATGAATTTGGCCCGGTTACAGCGGAGTTTAATATTTACTCTTAATTTCAACCCCGAACTGGATTAGAGTTTATTTTTTAAGTTTAGATGAATAGATTTAGTAACATGTGGATTTTGGGTTAGTGCTCAAAATCCGAATCTAAGATATCGTGAGGAAACCGACATGTCCTAGAATTAATAATTCTCCTAATGTTACCACCAACCCGCGCTGAGCCAGCGTGGTATTGGCTCAATTATTATTAACCTCGATTAAGGGTAGGTCGGTGTCCCTACAGTAGGAACGTAAAAGACTAATGACTAACGAATGAAAGTAGACTAGACGCTCTCATCATAATCGAGACATCACCGTCTTCTATAATTGCACCAAGCGCACCAATCAGAGACACCCTCACACGGTGGAAATTACGTCTAAGCGCACTAAGCGTTTCAAATCCAGTATTTATGAGAACTGCAGAAGTGTGTAACCTTGCCGGCCGTCTATTGTTCCATCCAATTACAATGCTGGGATGTTCAAAAGTAAAGTGAATAGGTATCTCCTAGGCAAACGTCTTATACCTTCGGTCACGTCGTCACTACCCATCAGACGTGTCTGTGGTCAAACGTATGCCTAGTCCGATGTAAAAAAGATGTATAGGCGTCTTGATAAATTTGGCTCATATTTTTAGCCCCTGATGCAAAACGTCGGGTTGTTATAAGTTTGACGTGTCTGTCTGTCTATGTGTGTGTGTGTCTGTGACATCATAGCTCTCAAACAATAATTGAACCAATTTTTTTTATTGAAAAGAGAATTAGTCGGGAGTGTTCTGAGCTAAGTTTGATGGAAACCAATATCGAGGGTTTTTTTTTTAATTATACATTTCATTGAAATATAATAAATAAATAATAATTAAGAAATTCGGGACATTTCCACACACGATCGCCTGACCCCAAACTAAGCAAAGCTTGTATTATGTCTGCCAGAGACTGATATATTTAAACATATTATTTATTTTAAATACATACTATAGATATTTAACACCCAGACACAGAACAAACACAAATGTTCATCACATAAATGTTTGTTCTAGGTGGGAATCGAACCCACGCCCCCAAGCTCAGAAGGCAGGTTCACTACCAACTAAGCCACCGAGGCCACAAATTAACTACTTGCTTGCAAAATGTCTTGAAGATCGGGTCAAAGGCACTCAAGGTATCGTCGGCCAAATATGTGAACATAATAATTAATAATACCGAGTTGTGCCAGTCTCTGCAATCTTCGCAATTAGGTGCTAGGAGCTTATAGAATATAACAGGGCTCACTGAGGGAAAATTCAAATCACATGTAAAAACTACATTAATGAAAAGAGAGTATTACAAGGTTAAGAATTATTTAGAAGATAAAGATGTCTGGAGACTTCCACTTCCGTCAAGTAGCCACTAGTATTTATAGATATTACCTAGTTGTAAGCCAACATTTGTGAGACTGTCATTTATTTATTATTTGAAAAAATAATGCCCCTCAGTTTCTTGTCTGTTCTACTGAGTAGAAGCTATTTATCTGAACAAGGCAGTCGAGTCTATTTAAATAACTTTGACGTTCATAAGTGTATCTTTGATACCTAAATTGAATAAAAACATTTTGACTTTGACTTTGACTTTATCATGACATTTTATTTTCGTGATCGTGACGTTTTGATTTCGACGCTGCGCGACCGCAAGTCGTATCACCGCGCAATAGGGTCCATGGTCGCGCAGCGTCGAAAGCAAAACGTAGCCATTATAGCAATAAGGTTTCACGGTAGGCCCTCTTTTTTCTTTTTTTCTTTGTTGCCATTTTGTTAAAAGCTTTTGTTTGACTTGCCATGTTAGTTAGTACTTTGTATGCTTGGGTCAAATCTTGGAAGCAAAATTAGAGCCACTTCCTGACATTCGATTGGACTCAAATTTGATATACTTGCCTATCTTTGGCGACAATGCAATAACATGGTATCATGGAGCTGGTCTGATGATGGAGTCGGAAGACCATAGAAACTCGTCGATTGTTAACAGTAGACTGGTCATGTTTGGGCTCACTTTGATCAGCTCACGGTTCTGCTCTGCACGGTTCAACTTCATCAGAAATCAGAATTCATTGATTACTCCAATAGTTACACGTCACAGTTCGATAAATGTCAAAAGTTTATACAAGAGTTTATACATGTCAAAACAGTAATTACAAATGTCTCGTGAAATAAATGATTAAAGTCAACAAAATAAATTGCATACCTAATATTTATAATAATATAACTATCATTTTATAAAAATAATAATTATTTAATAGTGTCATAATTTAAAATAAGATTCATCATTATCGTTAGTCAAATATACAACTCAATAAAAAAACTTGATTGTTACTAAAACAGGGTTTAAATTAGTTTGTCATTATTGCTATGCATGAGGTGAAATTTAGGGTAATTCTTTCGTGTGTCATTTTAGAGGCTCAGATCACATCCACGTTTGTAAGTCTATGTTTTTATACTCAATTTAGAGAAGCGTCGGTTGTTAAGTTTTTTTTTTTTTTAATTAGGTTTTTGGTTAAGTATTTTAGAATATTTTTTTAAGGCTCATTCATTGATTGTTTGAGTTTAGATATTATCATGGTTAGGTTAATTCAAATGAAATTTAAATGAGAGCGCTTTTTCGTACTAAACTAAGTAGGAATTTCCTTTTTATTGAAGCTGCGCCCCAAGGTTTTACCCGCGGTTCAGAAAAAGCCTATGTATTAGCCAGGACATAGGTTACTCCATTCCGTGTTTAATCCAAACAATTGACAAACAAACACAAGCTAACGTATTTATAAATTAACAATAATTTAAAAAAAAGCATGAGTCAAGTTATTTTAGGAGTAGCCACCACTTAATTTTTAATATCAAATGATATAGTATAATTCTATAAAGTATAATATAGGTAAATTTTATGTACATAATTTATCATATCAGAATAATCCTTTTATCAGGCACTTTGTTAATAAAAAAAAAGATATTTCCTTACTATTTGTAGGAGCTATTTTAAGAGTAGGATGTAGCCATCTTAACTAAAGAAGGATTTTTTTTATTTAACCTGTCCATTAATTTTAATGTAGTACAAATTACTTACAAATGTAGATAGAAATTCTTCATAGCTGAATTTACTCTTGAATATGTTTTAAAAACTAAAACTTTACTGAAGAAGAATTTCGTCCCGTCTATTGATAGCCTAGTTGGAGAAGGCCCGCCTTTCAAGCCTGAGGGAGCGGGTTCAAACCCAGCCGAAGGCAGGCACCAATTTTTTTCATTGTGTGAGCATTGATGCGTAGTGTATGTCATCTGCTACATGACTAGTGTGTCAACAGGTCACCCCCTGTCACATTTGGGACTGAACATCGTCCGGCGAAGTGTCAGTGTTGTAACACCTCTGCCAGCCCCCTCCGGGAAAGGCGTGACGCGACTTTATGTTATTTGCACACACCAAATTTCATCATAATCTGAAAAATCGCTTCCGAGAAATTCGACAAGCGCATTTGAATGGAAATTTCAGACATTTACGCGGCTCATACATATTTACATACGTGAAAAAGCGCCCTCGTTTCGGGCAATCGGCTAAAAAACATCCCCATTGACCGTGTATTTTTAGCGAAGAATAACACTGGTTCGGTTTAGCAATTCGAGGGGTGTGTTGATATTTCATTATGGCCGGCGGAGCGGCCTGGGGCTCTGAGGTCGCACGTGTACTGTACACGAGATACTTCTTTAGTGGTCGGTTAACTGAGAAACGCAGACGAGAGACTAGATCAGCAATCGGGTGAGAAACTCAGACAACATAATAGTTTAACAGTCGATTGAGGAACGCAGACGAAAGACTCGTTAAGCAGTTAGTTGAAATACGCAGACGAGAGACTGGGTCAGCAGTCGGTTGAGAAACTCAGACAACATAATAGTTTAACAGTCGATTGAGAAACGCAGACGAGTTACTAGTTAAGCAATCGGTTGAGCAGACGACAGACTAGTTAAGCAATCGGTTGAAAACGCAGACGAGAGACTAGTTCAGCAATCGATAAATAATGTACTACGTACTAGTAATTATCATCCGAACATTGGCTTTCGTCCAATCTACTGGACTGCAATCCCTACACCTTACATCAGTGTGGCTTCGAGATGCACGCAGTGTGGTTATGTACGGAGCGAGGAAACTGCACTTATGTTCATAATGTATTAATAGTATCATAAATAAATAAAATAAATTTCGGGACATTTCCACACACGGTCACCTGACCCCAAGTAAAGATTATACTATGACTGCCAAAAACTGACATACATACATAAATATTTTTAAATACATACATAAATATATAATTGACACCCACAATAGAACAAACACAAATGTTCACCACATAAATGTTTGCCCTAGGTGGGAATCGAACCCACGCCCCCAAGGCAGAAGGCAGGTTTACCACCACTGAGCCACCGAGGCAGTCATGTTTTAATAGTTTGGATCGATGACGTAACAAATGTTTTAGCGCTGCAACAAATCTGTTGTCAGGCTACGCCGGCAGGCCCTGACGTCATCAAGTTCTGTAACATTTTTTTTTTATTTGGAACAGCTTCTCCAGTATGTAGGACTTAAATCTCAATAGCTATGTCCACACTATGCATTTTCATCTTCAATTTTCGTCTTCATCTTTCTATTCATCTTCCGTTTGGCGCTTTCAATAGTTGAATGCGTAAACGAACGCAACGTCAATATGGTCATTTAGTTCAGTCGAAGTTTCTGTCAGCTTTAGGAAACATGTGTGATGAGAATATTTTACTTGGTGGAATAAGTGCGGCTTACTTGGTCATAAGAAATTCCAGAAAAAAGAGAACCAAGAGAAAGTTTTGGATACGAGGTTATTATAGTAATCGAAGTAACGTGATTTATTATTAGGATCCCAAAGTTGTGGGAAACTTCTATAGTCTTCAATAAACTTCAATGTATGTATTATCTTTTTCTTCGTCCGCCATCTTGTTGTTGAACGCTTTGTGGCATAGAAATCCACTCAACGCGGGAAAACGTGTATCACAGCGCGCGCTTCGCTTTCAACTGTCATCGCGCATGCGTTAGGGGCATGCCTCACGTGCGCTGTTGACTGCGCTATGATGCATGCCCTTAATGAACAAAAAAGGCACAGTGTGGACATAGCTAATAGCTATGTCCACACTATGCATTTTCATCTTCAATTTTCGTCTTCATCTTTCTATTCATCTTCCGTTTGGCGCTTTCAATAGTTGAATGCGTAAACGAAGGCAACGTCAATATGGTAATTTATTTCAGTCGTAGTTTCTGTCAGCTCTAGGAAACATGTGGGATGAGAATATTTTACTTGGTGGAATAAGTGCGGCTTACTTGGTCATTAGAAATTCCAGAAAAAAGAGAACCAAGAGAAAGTTTTGGATACGAGGTTATTATAGTAATCGAAGTAACGTGATTTATTATTAGGATCCCAAAGTTGTGGGAAACTTCTATAGTCTTCAATAAACTTCAATCTTTTTCTTCGTTCGCCATCTTGTTGTTGAACGCTTTGTGGCATAGAAATCCACTCAACGCGGGAAAACGTGTATCACAGCGCGCGCTTCTCTTTCAACTGTCATCGCGCATGCGTTAGGGGCATGCCTCACGCTGTTGACTGCGCTATGACGCACAAGGGCGTAGCGAGGTACGGGCAGGGGGGGCAGCTGCCCCCCCCTAGAAGATGCAGGAATACTCACAAACCGTAAAGTAATATTACTCTTAACTCTTATATTAGGTAGCCTATTAATAAACAAAAACGAAGTTGATTCTATTGACAGGCGAATTTTATAAGATTGTACTATGAATGATTGAATATAGATTCGCTTCTTTAGGCGCGAAACTGTTTTACATTCCCCGCGCGCCCGCGCCCCCGCTGATACCAGTCAACACCGCCTCGCCTGGAGCAGCGTTTTGGTGACCAACATTTGCCTGCTTTCGGATTAATGTCGCTACATCCTAGTACTATTTTTTTTTTATTCGGAAAACATACAGTGTTATGTACCAAGATTACTAATAAATTAAATAATTAGACACCATTTATCTGTTTTCGCATTTTGAAATTCGCATTTTCGCATTTTGAAAACAATGTTGAATATGTCCTTAATTGATTTCAAAGAAAAAGTACAAAGTTTCTGCCTATACTACGGTTTACTTAATTTTAATCAAGAAGCCGAACTATGGTATAAAAAATGGCAGACCAAGGGTATGACCAGAGAAGATCTTGAAAAACTAGATTTTTCTGAATTGTTAAAGGAGGCGAACATTTTTTTTCCCACAACAAAAAAAGCAATACTTATTACCTTGGCACAACCTTGCACTACAAGTAACATAGAGAGGTCCTTTTCTACACTGCGTCGTGTTAAAACATGGCTGAGATCAACGATGACTGAAAACCGTTTGAACAGCCTATGCATGCTCAGTGTACACCGAACCATGGTACAAAAAACCAAGGATACAATTGAATCTGAGGTGTTAAAACGGTTTTGTGAAGAACCTCGTAGACTACTTTTTTTTGTAAAATACAGCCTTGCTCAAAAGTATTAGGCACCCAACAATTTACCGGGATTAACATGTTTAAGGCGTGAAATGAAACTGTGTATGTGGTTTTCATTTGTGTATTGACTAAAACATTAAAATAAAATCAATATTTGGTGGGTCCACCCTTGGCTCTTATCACTGCCGCAATTCTTCGAGGCATGCTGCGTACCAGCTTCGTGCATTCAGCTTCAGTTAATGCATTCCACTCGTCTCTTAGAGCGTTTTAAGCGCTGTTTTTGATGGGACGCTATGCTCCCGTATCTTGCGCTTCAGGGTACCCCAAAGGTGCTCGATTGGGTTCAGATCTGGTGACTGTGCTGGCCAACCCAGCAGGGGAATGTCGTTGTCTTCAAACCACCGCATTGTAGTAGCGGATTTATGGCATGGAGCATTATCCTGCTGGAATTTCACGTTGTCCAAGTTCGTATCGCCAAAAAAACGTGTTAACGATGGCATCAGAGCAGTTTCAAGCACTTGTATGTACTTTCGACTGTCCATACGACCTTCGCAAATGAACATTTCGCCGACTCCATCAGCAGCCATGCATCCCCAAATCATAATGCTGCCGCCTCCGTGCTTAACAGTAGGCACCACACAATCGGGATGGTATTTTTCACCGACACGCTGCCTCACAAACGTCACACTCGGCGTTCCAAACACCTGAAGGTGTCAAAAAAATAGTCAAATTTATTTTTTATTATTTTGAAAAAAAGTTATCTGCGGTAAAATTATTGATGTAATAAAGCGTAATGACATAAATTTTAACTTAAGCCAAATGTTGGTGTCGTAGAGCCCATTCCAAGCGATTCTTTTTGTTCTTCTCTGAGAGCAGCGGCTTTTTCCTGGCTTTGCAACCTTTTAGGCCAGCTTCAGCGAGCCTTCTTCTCACCGTTTGAGAACTAATTGGCTTTCCAAAATCCTCCGATAAAGCTGCAGCGAGCTTAAAAGAGGTTTTTTTGCGATTTTTGATAGAGTCACGAACAAGTTTTCTGTTCTGGTGGTCAGTAGTCACGCGTTTTCGGCCCGTTCTTATTTTGTTTACGTAAGAACCAGTTCCAGCGAACCTTTTAATTGCAGATTGCACTGCGTACCGTGAACATTTTAATTATTTGGCAATCTCTACTTGACTCTTGCCTTCTTCATGTAAAATCTGGATCTGTATTCGTTTTTCGATGTCAAGCTCGCGTTGTTTCGTCATTTCGTAACATAAGCTGTCTCTACTTCACAATAAAATCACACACAGCTGCTTCTTCACACTATGAAAGTCAAAAGAAGACTAACAAGGAGCACACACAGTTTTTCAAAGAACTAAAATCCCACGTTTTGTGGACCAGGTGTTTTATGGTACCTCTTAATACTCTATCTATTGTTTAAAATGAACTTTTAATATTGCCGCTCAAGTTATTGTTAAACAGCAAGGCTGTATATTCACTGATTTGATTAATATTTTGTTTTTCATTTGTAACGTAACCTGCCCCTGTGCTCATGCAGCATTTACCTTAGATATGTTCTTGGTTTGTCTACGCCTGCCCCCCCCTTAACAAAATCCTAGCTACGCCCTTGATGACGCATGCCCTTAATGAACAAAAAAAGGCACAGTGTGGACATAGCTAGGGAGTTCAGTAGTCTGGGTCTTTTCAAGACCAGAGTGAATAAGTATCTTCTATATCTGCGTGCTTCATCTTCGACCACACCATCGCTTACCAACTGGTGAGGCTGTGGTCAAACGCAGATATATTTGAGTTATAAAAAGTCAAATAAGCGATGATAGCCTAGTTGGAGATAGAACGCCTTTCAAGCCAGAGGGAACGGGTTCGAACCCAGCCGACGGCACGCTACACATCGTGTGAACGTATGTGCGTTTTGTATATCATCTGCTATGACTGGAGCCCGGTGTATGGCGACAGGCTTACCCCCTGTCCTTTTGGGACTCAATATCGTCCGGCGAAGTGTGGGTGTTATATTACACCTCTGCCTGCCCCGTCGGGGGAAAGGCGAGACGATATGCATGTAAAAAAGTCAGTTGAATGAGAAACGCAGACGAAAGACTGATTCAGCTCTGAGCGTTGCGGACGCTCACTAATCGCATTGCACTTTTCATTTTATTCGCGTCTTAGACGTGATAGAACGTGCTCACAACATTAAACGTAGGTACTGCAAACGTACTCCGTTTGCCGTAGGCGTCTTCCTTAACGGGATTGTTAAAAATTCATCCCTTAAAGCAGCGGTCGGCAACCCGCGGCCCGCAGGCCACATGCGGCCCTCGGCCCCCTCCTTGCGGCCCGCGAGTGTTTTGTAAATAAAATAAAAAATCGGGACATTTTGCTCACATGGTCATCAGGCCCCAAACTTAGCAAGGCTTTTACTATAGCTGCCAGATACAGATAAACATTGATTTTTAGAGATCAAATAATACCTACATAAATAAATAGATACCTATGGTAAAATGTGTATTTATAAAAACCAATAGTAAAATTTTTAACAAGTGCCCGTCACTCGCTTATTTTGGCACTGTGCGGCCCTTGCCTGCCAAAAGGTTGCCGACCGCTGCCTTACAGGGGTTGAAAAGGCCTTGACCTTTGGCAGCACCAAGTATGAAGCCACGGGCATTAGCTAGTAATAGCATATATATTTAGATCCATATGTATACCATATTTGTATAATATACTAAGTGACACTGCGAACTTTGTACCGCTTCACCCGATTCTTTAATTAATTTTTTCAGGCATTTTTTTATTTTTTTTTCTCTGCATAAAAACCATCCTCGTACTTCAAGGAATATTCCTAAGAAAATAATGAGCGAAATCAGTTCAGCTGTTCTCGCTTAGCAACACATTCAGCGATTCATTTTTTATTATAGAAGTGTCCCCTGCCCCTGATTCTACTAATGACTTGTTTGTAAATTCTGAAATGAATTACCTCAAATTGACGCATTTTGTATGCCAGAAGTATCAAAATTAGACAATTTTAAAACAGTTGCTGTATAATCGAGGCCCTGAAAAACAGCATCAAAAGTTATTCCATATTATCATATAACATATAAGTAGTCACGCCTTTCCTCTCAAGAGGCTGGCAGATTGTCAACACTTCGCCGGACGATATCCAGTCCCAAGCTTATTACGGCATCAAAAGAAAACCAAAATTTAAAACTAAAATTAAAACTTATCACTAAATAAACTAGAAACTAATCTAAAAGTCCTCGTTTAAATAACAAAGTTTCCAAAACTGCTTTTTCCTTTACAAAATTATTTTTAAAAACTTTCATAAAATAAAAGTAGAAAAAGGTCACAACTTCAAATGAATTATTAATAAAATAAATACGCTCCTATTTTCATTACAATCCAAAATAACGAACTGTCGAAACAGATCTCGTATTTCTTGAAAAAACACACCCCTTCGCCTTTCACTAATAAAATATCCCGATTCAATGCCACAGACGACTTAGAATATTCATGTATAAAAATAACATTTAATTCTCATAAAATAGCATAATAGATAGTACTTAAGTGAAAAATTATGTGATTATAACGTAACACCAAAAACAAAAAGTAGTGTCGTATTACAAACTTAGAATAAAAAAATAATAGTTTTAGAAGAAAACAGTGATAGATAAAACAGTGGGTAATTCTCAAGGGTATTGAAGACATGGAGTGCTAGGCATAGTCGAGTTAGAATCAAGATGCTTACCATGTCTACGTTAATGATGCCAGCCGCCACAATGACGACCATGACGAACGCTGGACCCATTCCTGTGGCAGCAGCCACCAAGCTGGAGCCTAAGCTGTTGCAGCTCCCTCATCCAGCGCTGATGCAGCAGCTTCCTCAGCAACCGCAGCCGCAACAGCATCACCACCAGCACCAGCATGGGAATAATAAGCTGGGTGAGTGATAGATTCTAGTTTTTTTGACGTCTCGTTTTGAAAAACTCGAAGATTCCTCGGTTCCGCGCCAGTACTGCCTCGGTGTTCTCTAGGGCTAGTTACAGCATGAAGGGAAATTCAGATTACCCTAACCGTTACTTAACTGAACCGTTGATGTTACGTTAGTCAAACAAATTACGTTAATAAAAGAAAAACAAAGAGCCCGACTGCAAAATACATAATAGTCTGATACTCCGGATATACCTAATTACTAAAATGTTGTACCTTATGTAACTTCCAATAACAAGACCATTCAAATGACACCTCACATGCCGAAAACCATCGAGCTGTTTAGGCTGTAGGTCGTACCAAAGAAACCTCACATACATACATACATACATGTAGTACATACTTGCGTACATACTTTTAGTTGGATAAAACGGGGAACAGCTCAGTAATGTTTCACAAACGTGTCAACTGGACTACCGGTGACACGTTTGTGAGACATTAGCGTTGAGGAGCCGTTTTCCGGTCGGTTTTTAGCCCAACGTTGCATCAACGGTTCAGTTAGGTTTCGGCTATGGTTATCAAGAAATTCGAAGTTACGTTCAAACGTAAACCCATTTAAACATAAAAAAGTGAGGTGCCATCGGATATGACCATAAGTAAATTAGTAGTTAAAATAATTTACGTACGGAAAGCGAGGGAATCGACTGGTATTTCTCATTCATTATCAATTCTTTCTTCATCATCATGTATTTTTCAACGTATGTATTTTTATTCGTAAACCACTAAATAAAAGCATTCACACTAATATTTATTTTACAAAAATCAAACAAACTACAAAGCGAAGTACCTTTTAGTCTTGCCAAAAGCTAGAACTAACTACGGCAAAAAACCCTTTACTTTTGAAGCAGCATAACTTTATATTAAGACCTTCATGCAAAAAAAAATTGAATTCTTTCAACGTATTCAAAAAACAACTTGCTCAATACCTGATAGCCGATCACAGTCTTCTAAGCAAATGAATACGTTGAGAGGGTTGGTAGCCTTGCTAGATACGACGACATTGTAATTTTGTTGATGTATAGTATTGTTCTCAAGTGAGTGATATGCAATGTCTTTAGTGAGAGTAAATGTCTTTAAACCTCATCATATCAGCCTGTAAGACGTCCACAGCTGGACAGAAACCTCCCCCAATGATCTCTACAACGACTGTAAAAATTAATTGTGCGTGGAGTCCCCAAGCAGTAAAACTTCTGTGTATCTTTCTTTCTCTCTCCCTCTTGCGTGGGAATATTGGACGCTACTCGTTGCTAACGCTCGCGCTGACCTGTAACAGTATATACTACGCGCATGCGTTCACTTGAAAGTTTCACTTGAAAACTCAAATTCATTAAAAATTCGAGCTAGATAAACACAAACACTTTATTAAATTATTATTATATTATAAACACTTTATTGTTCACACCAGAAATAACAAAAACAAAAGAACAGAAAAATCTTAAACTGTAGCGTAACAACTGGCGACCTTATCACTAAGAGCGATCTCTTCCAGGCAACGTTAGGATGGAGATGATACTTAGAGGGCCGTGACGTTCTGAAATTTCCATACAAACGCGCTACTGAAATTTCTTGAAGATCGTTTGTCAGATTATGATGAAATTCAGCATGTACGATTAAAAATTAACAATATCTTCGCCCCCACCCCTTCTTGGTTTTTTTAAAAACGTTCTCAAGCGAAAATAGAGCTATGACAAATATCCGCATTTTAAGGGGTCACTTTTGACTGATTAAATCAATAGGTAGACAAAGCAAATCAAAAATTCCATTACATAGGGAGGTTGTCTACATCATTAGCTGTTAAATGAATCAATAATACAAGGGAAATTCTTAGTTACTTAAGAATGATTACAGAAGTGCAAAAGTCATAAAAAAAATTGAAATTGCACTTTGTCACTCTGTAGGTAAGTTTAGAGGCTCGTCAGTATCATTACTCGCTCTCTTCGCTCGTCTTCTTCTTCTAGACGAAATGGCGATAGAATACCTTAAGCCAATGCGAAGTTAGCCTAAATCGCCTAGGTCGAAATTAGTTAGGTCGCCGGACTCTTATGAAAGAGTATGGGACATGGGTGTGCAAAAAGCTATAGAACAAGACAGCCGGTAAACGAAAGCATTTATGCCAAAGCTGAAGGATAGACGCTTGCTCGCTTTCGCTCCCTCAGTCGTTAAATAAAATAAGAGTTAACGCAGACGGAAAATATTATTCAACATGCCAAGTAGAATAGAATAGAAGGTAAACTTCGCCCATTAGGCATAAATTAACGGGGACAGTATCGATCGGGAGTCCGCGGTAAACAGAGCGTGTATTCAAGCCCTGCTGGGCTGGGTTTACCGCGAATATATACATCTCAACCCTCGCCTTATGTCTGGGCTACGGATACCTTTATAATTTATTTAAAATGTAACTTACGGACTAATATACTCAATCATTTATTTACTTTTAGCCGCGGTTTCACCCGTGGTTAAAAAGTTCCTATGTACTATTCTAGACTATAATCTGTTTGTGCCAAATTTCATTTAGAACTGTTCTGGATCTGTATATGTTATGTTCTGTTCCGCTCTGGCGTAAAAGAGTAACAAACATCCATTCTTACAAACTTTCGCGTTTATAATATTAGTAGGATTAACAGCCTAGCCTATGTCTAACAATAAAATAAAAAAAATTCAAACAAGATTAACAAAAGCAGTACACATAAATTGAAATAAATATACACACCTACTTAAAAAAAAAAAACAAACATAAAAATGAAAGAAAAAAAAATGCAAATGACTTTAGTTCGTCAGCGAATAATAATAATAATTAATAACGCCTTTCCCCCGAGGGGGCTGGCAGTGATGTAATACAACACACACACTTTGCCGGATGATATTCAGTCCCAAATGTGACACGATATTTCGATAATTTGTGTGAGATTTTGTCTCAACCCATTTGGCATGAAGTAGCCAACAACTCGGCTTACAATGACTATAATTTTATTTATTGCTGTTGATAAATGCGACTTGTACGAACATCCAGCCATACAAACAATCTTTTCCCAAGCTAAAACGGAGACGCTTCGCTCGCGTTCGCGCTTGCTCGCTCAATTAAGACTCATTCATTCTTTGTTCTATACTTTCCTTAATTTATTTTGTACCCTGGCTGTAATTTCATAGGAGCAACAACATAATGTTTTTAATTATACCTATCCTATATCACAACGCAGTTTAGCAGATAATAATACTTGATTATCTCATTAAACTTCAGGCTCGGGAGTGGTATATGTAACATGGATTAAGGGCGCCTTCACATTCAGTGGTTTAGCCGCGCGACGGAAACGCAGAGACGGGCGGCTGGCAGGGGGCTTTCTCTGGAGCTTTGCTCTGAGCTCTGGATGCATTCGCTTTCAAGCGATTCTTTTTACCCGACTGCGCTATGTTTATCGTTATGTTTTTCGAGTGTTTGAGGTGTCTTTGGCACGCCTTACAGCCTAAAAAGTTTGATGGATTTCGACATGGACGTTTCATTTGAATCGTCTTGATAGTGGAAGTGACATAGGGTAAAATTTTTTGCAGCCGGATTTTTGGTTGTTCTCATAATAATGTTATTTGTTTGCAATTGTTAACGCTCAAAGTCAATTGTGGATAATACGAGTTGACAATGACATCTCGTGACATATCTAATTAATTTATTCCGCCGTAAGTTTTACACCTTCAATTAATATTTAACTGATTGTCTATTACGCTTCGGACGATACAGCCGTTAAAAGGTAAGACAGACTGACGGATGGACAGACAGAGAGCGCATTCTTAGTAATATGGTCCCGTTTACGCACTTTGGATACGGAACCCTAAAAATACAGTGAGGGCCGCATTTTAAAAGGACGCTCTGTTATGAACCTAGATTTAAAACTCTAATTTAGTTAGTAATCTCTAATAATCTCTCTCTAATAAACTCTCTAATATAGTTATTAGATTACTTGGTAATTTAGTAGTAGAAAATACGCATTTGTAACTAAAAACTAGTTTTAAATCGAGACTCATGACTGAGCGTCGTTTTAAAATGAGGCCTTGACATGATTAATAATCCTAGCATGAGAGATGCAGTTCTGAACACACAGACCAACTCAATTAAACTGTTATTTTGGAAAACTTTAAAATTTTAGTAAAGGTTAGTAAAAGAGAAAAAGGCTGCTGGTACTGGCCTAGGGAGGAGCGAGCTAATCGCACTGAGCAGCGAGAGTACAACCAAATGTGAATCGACCCTTAAAATTACATGGTTATTTAATTTTATTGCGAGGGTTTTTATAATTATTTGGTAGGAGTATTTTATTAGGAGTAGGAGGTAGGAGGCGTTTATTAGACGTAATTGTAGGCAATTTTGTATATGAGACGCAAGGTTATATGAGCGTCAAAATTATGAAAGTTTTTTATGAGTATGGAGCAGATAATTTTGAAATCAGAGTTTTACGGTATGTACTCTTAGTGACGTCGTTTGTAGCTGTTTGTAGCGTTTGTGTTAGTTTTAAAAATATCTTTTTTCAATTAAACATTAATACATTGCACACCTCTAGTGTAATTTAGTCCTAGAGGTGCCAAGAAATATTATAAATACATTGTTTTCAAGCTTAATACACTTCTATAAACTTTCAGGTGGTGATTATAAAAGTTGATTAAATACGAGTTTAGTACTTCAATGATAGGTATTTTGTTTGAGATTAACAATATTATGCAAACTTTAGTAAGAGTGTTACATTTTTAAAATAAATAAACATAACACAACATAACATAACGTCACGTTTTGTCAATTGAAAGGTTTTGCAGAGGTCTATACGCATATGTGTACCACGTTTCGCCGGACGATATTCAGTCCTAAATGTGACATGGGGCGAGCCTATCGCAATACACCGGGCGACATTTGTATCCTAATCACACTAATATTATAAACAATATTTCCGGTCTTTGTCTCTCTCGTTTGAAAAGTTTTTGTCAGTTATTTAAGGATGACCAGAGAATGAATAGAGATTGCACTTTGTCAGTCTGTGGATAACTTTAGAGGCTCGTCAGTATCTGGACTTGCTCTTTTCATTCGTCGTCTTCTTCTAGACGAAATGGCTATAGAAAACCTTTAGCTAATGTGAAGTTAGTCTAAAGTAGTCGCCGAATCCTTAACTATTCCAGTAAAACCGCGGGGCGTAGCTAGTTATCGAATTAAAAACAGAACGCAAAGTTATTTACAACCATCTAATTAGTGGTCCATGTTGTTCGTTACTAGGTCGGCGCCGCGCCCTGAGCACGTCATTTTTAACACAGACGGTCTGGTTGAGTATTCCATGTAAAAAATTACTAAATACTACCATTTTCGAGACAATTTTGCACACACGGTCGCCTGACCCCAAACTAAGCTAAGCTCAGACTGTGCTGGATGCCAGAAACTGATATTCTTTTTAACGTGACAATCACTACATAGTATAAAACAAAGTCGCTTTTTCTGTCCCTATGTCCTGTATGTATGCTTAAATCTTTAAAACTACGCAACGGATTTTGATGCGGTTTTTTAAATAGATAGAGTAATTCAAGAGGAAGGTTCAAATGTAAAATAACATCCATTAAATAGGGAGAAATACTGTTATTTTTGAGGTTTCTAATGTGATGTCGTTAATTATCTTTTTTTTTTCCGCTTACATTGCAAACGCAGGCTGAACCCTGCGAGATTTATCAAAGTAATGTACTAATTATTTGTACACATTGAAAAGGTCTACAGAAAACTCCGCGATGGTATATGTCTATCTCTTATGGATATCCCACAATAACATTGTTTTGTTTATACCCGTGCGAAGCCAGAGCGGGCCGCTATGTTTTTATATACGAGTACAACGTTCACAGTTTTTCTGTAGTGTATTTAGTATCAGCATTGCACCCGTGCGAAGCCGGGGCGGGTCGCTAATGTCTAATGAATCGATGAACACCAGCTGCACGCATGAAAAAGGATGACTCAATGTCCCGTAACGATCGGAGCGAGAGCGCTACACGAGCGAGCGAAGCACGATCGGCTTGCGCCGCATCTATCTCTCTTCCACTCGATTGGCCTATGCGTCCGAGGAGAAGATTTCGTCAATGTTTTGTTATGACGTTGTCACGTTAAACTATCGCCCGTACACCGACTTAACGACAAGCAATCTTTCTTCGTCGTTAGTTCTCTTGTCAGATTGGTCGTGGTCATCGGTCAGGGTGGTGGCTCGCTTCACAATTCGTCGCCATTCACGACGTTCATCGTTTAGCTTAAGGTCGATTTACACCAAACGAGCGAATGCTCATTCTATCCCCACTACATCAAATTCTTCAAGTGTAAACAGGCGTAGAGCATTCTTTCGTTGTTCGTAGTGCGTTCGCAAAGCTTCTATAGAATATTCTAAAAATGCTCGCTAGCCCGATGTAAACGGCGCAAGAGCGAGAGAACAGTTGCTTAGAGCATTCTAGCGTGTTCGGACGTGCTCGCGCCACTGAGCGGTCTCATCAAAGCGTTCTTGTGTTCTAGTGATTGCTCTAGCTCTAGCTCTGTGTTTGTTTGATGTAAATGGACACGTCTAGCTTTCGTTTACACTAAAAGATTACGAAAGAATGCTCTTGTTCTAGCTCTAGCTCTATGTTCGTTTGATATGTAAATCGACCTTTAGACAGGTGTCACAAAACCCCTGTTGTATCCGCCAGCTGCGCTCCAGTATCGACTGGAGGATGCAATTATGCTAGTTTACATTAAATATTGACTCTAAAAATTTGAGCACACATCGCGCTCCGCTCTCCTAAAAGCGTGAACGCAGCCACTAATCGCGTCGGTTTTGTTTGTAAGCTATTCGCGTCGTTCCGCTACTTTCTTAGAATAAAAGCCGCCATCATAAAAATTGAGATTTTTTTTTTTTTTTTTATATTTCGTTTTTTTTTTTTTTTGCCTTTGTAAACCGGTCATAACTCTTGCTATTTTTAACGTCCTTTTTTTTTTTTGGTATTTTTCATGAATACTTTGAAGTATGTGTATCAACTATCCAGCAGAGTTTTCGTAACTCTCTGTATTTATATAAAGGGTCCGCCAGTTAACTTTTTTTTATTGAAAATGCTATAAAAAAAACTACTGAATATTTTCTCAAATTTCTTTTTTTAATTGAAAGTACAATCCTTCCGGTTAATACTGAAAAATAATTTCATTCAAACGGCTGCCTCGGCTGGCCACGATCGGTCCAATTTTCAAGCACATTATCGATTGTGTGCAGCTGTATTTCACCAATGGCTTCACGAATATTGTCTTTTAAAGCGTCAATTGTCTCTGGCTTGTCGGCGTGACACTTATCTTTGACGGCACCCCACGAATAATAGTCCAACGGTGTCAAATCGCAGCTCCGAGGTGGCCAAATGACATCAGCTCTGCGGCTGATAATGCAATCTTCAAAAACAGGGCGCAAAACATCGAGTGTAGTTTCGGCTGTGTGGCGTGTAGCGCCGTCCTGTTCGTGTGTCCCTCATCGTGTAGGCTACTGCATGGCCAGCCGAGGCAGCCGTTTGAATGAAATTATTTTTCATTAGAAACCGGAAAATAAAAGGATTGTACTTTCAAATAAAAAAAGAAATTTGAATATTCATTTCAGTAGTTTTCTTATACAGCCTTTTCAAAAAACAAAATTGTATCTGGCGGACCCTATATCTTATCTTATATCTTTAAATGAGCAATTCTTGTATATATATATATATATATATAATTGGAATCTCGGAATCGGCTCCAACGATTTTCATACAATTTAGTATATACGGGGTTTCGGGAGCGATAAATCGATCTAGCTAGGAATCATTTTTTGGAAAATGTCATTTTATTCGTGTTTTATCGATAATCAACTTAAACATAAACTTGGAAGAAAAATAACAAAAAGGAGGCGTTTGAGTAGTCTCAACTGAAAAATATGACTCTTCCTGACATCTATTGGCGAATAATAATACTATTTTTTGTGAGCAACTAATTGCTTTAACGACACAACAGCAGATGGCGTTGTTAAGTAACACGAAGTCAATGAGTGTTTGCTTTGAGGTTAGACTAAAATCAATTGTTTATTTTCCAAAAAACACAATAAAAAAAAAATATACCGAGCAAAGCTCGGTCATCCAGGTAATTTGTATTTATATGCAACCTTTTAGGCCAGCTTCAGCGAGCCTTCTTCTCACCGTTAGAGAACTAATTGATTGGCTTTCCAAAATCCTCCGATAAATCTCCAGTAAGCTCTAAAGAGATTTTTTGCGATTTTTGATAGTCACGAACAAGTTTTAATAATAATAATAATAATAAAAAGGTATTTATTGCCAAAACTAAAAAAATAAAAAAGACAAATCATTAAACAAAAATACATAACAAACAACAATTTTAGTTTGGCAATTGGGTTAATCTCAGCAATGTACTGCGGAGGCAGGCCAGCCTACGCAGAGCTGGTTTTCAGAGTATCCCAATTCTCGAACTAAGATGGTAGTCGAGTATAAGTCTAGTAAGTACGGATTTAACAAACACAGAGAAAGAAAAAAAAAATAGTAGGCAACATTAGATATGTATCTTACTTTGATAATATTTTAAACAGATTGTATACCTACGAGTGTAGAACGCTAGATATCTAATAATTTATTTACATATTTGCACAGTAAGTATAAACCGCAATGAGGTGTGGTAAAACTGCAAATGTACACATTGTGCGCTTGCAGGCAAAAAAATAAATAAAGTGACATGAATTTAAACAGGTGCGTGTGCGTGAGTGTGTCGGTGTGTGTTTGTGTGAGTGTGTGTGTGTATGTGTGTGTGTGTGTGTGTGTGTGTGTGTGTGTGTGTGTGTATGTGTGTGTGTGTGTGTGTGTGTGTGTGTGTAAATTATTGTGCACGAGGGTGTGTCGAGTTTTCTGTTCTGGCGGTCAGTAGTCACGCATTTACGGCCCGTTCTTATTATGTTTGCGTGAGAGGCAGTTTCAGCGAACCTTTTAATTGCAGATTGCACTGCGCACCGTGAACATTTTAATAATTTGGCAACCCTACTTGAGTCTTGCCTTCTTCGTGTAAAATCTGGATCTGTATTCGTTTTTCTATGTCAAGCTCGCGTTGTTTCGGCATTTCGTAACATAAACTGTCTCTACTTCACAATAAAATCGCATACAGCTGCTTCTTCACACTATGAAAGTCAAAAGATGACAAACAAGGAGCACACACAATTTTTCAAAAAATAAGAGGGCCGCGACGCTCTGAAATTTCCACACAAACGCGCTTCTCAAATTTCTTGAAAAATGTTTGTCAGATTTTGATGAAATTTAGCATGTACTATTAAATTAACAATATCTCCTCCGTTCTCAAGCTAAAATAGAGCTATGAAAAATATCCGCATTTTTAAGGGGTCATTTTTGACTGATTTATTCAATAAGTAGTCAAAGCAAATCAACAATTCCATTACATAGGGAGGTTGTCTACATCAATTTAGCTGTTAAATGAATCCATAATACAAGAGAAATTCTTAGTTATTTATGAATGATTACAAAAGTGCAAAAGTCATTAAAAAAATTGAAATAGCACTTTGTTACTCTTTATGTAACTTTAGAGGCTCGTCAGTATCATTACTCGCTCTCTTCGCTCGTCTTCTTCTTCTAGACGAAATGGCTATAGAATACCTTAAGCCAATGCGAAGTTAGTCTAAAGTGGTCGCCGGACTCTTTTAAAATGAACTTTTAATATTGCCGCTCAAGTCATTGTTAAACAGATTAGTTACATTTTCAATATTTTATGGGTTGCACGTGTTTTATGGGGGTGCCTAATACTTTTGAGCAAGGCTGTACACACATACCCACATACATACATACACATACACTTGAAAAACAAAACCCTCCTTGTTGCGCAGTCGGGCAAAAATAGAACTAAACCATTATACCCAAATTTACAGCCAAATAAAAAAAAATACCAATCTCACTAATATTAATAATTGCGAAAGTTTGGACGAATCGATAGATGATTGTTACTCAATTACGGCTGAACGGAACTGGATAAAATTTGATACAGAAATAGACCATAGTCTGGAACAGTATATAGGCTTGTTTTTACACGGGAGTAACACCACGGAAAGTAGCTAGTTCTAATCCTGACTTCCTAATCCTAATCTTAATATATATAAATTGTGTGTCACGTTGTTTGTCCGCTATAGACTCCTAAACTACTTAACCGATTTCAATCAAATTTGCACATCGTGTGCAGTTTGATCTAACTTAACAGATAGGATAGCTCACATATATGATATCTTATATCTTTAAATGAGCAATTCTTGCATATATATATATATATAATTGGAATCTCGGAATCGGCTCCAACGATTTTCATACAATTTAGTATATAGGGGGTTTCGGGGGCGATAAATCGATCTAGCTAGGAATCATTTTTAGAAAATGTCATTTTATTCGTGTTTTCGATAATCAACTTAACCATAAACTTGGAAGAAAAATAACAAAAATATGACTCGTCCTGACATCTATTGGTGAATAATAATACTATTTTTTGTGAGCAACTAATTGCTTTAACGACACAACAGCAGATGGCGTTGTTAAGTAACACGAAGTCAATGAGTGTTTGCTTTGAGGTTAGACTAAAATCAATTGTTTATTTTCCAAAAACACAATTAAAAAAAAATACCGAGCAAAGCTCGGACATCCAGGTACTATAAATACTAAACGCGAACGAAGTCGCGGGGTGACAGCTAGTTAATGTTATAAATTCGAAAGTGAGTTTGTTTGTTTGTTTCGCTTTCACGCCTTAACTACTTATCCAATCATCGTGAAATTTTGCATACACGTTGTCATTGATACAGGAAAGGACATAGGGTACTTTTTAATACAAAAAAATTAACAGTTTCTGTAGGACCGCGGGTGAAACCGCGAAGCGAGCTAGTACTGTTTAAAGCAAAATTCGTTAAGGTATATTTTTCCATGAAAATGTTTGTTTTAATTAAACTCTATATGTATTCACATACTCATAATGTTCTCGCGGCAAAATTTTAAAATTCTTTACTAGTCCCAAAACTTGTTCAAAATATTTTTTAATTAAGTAAAAACGTTAAAACTATTCTCGGTAGAATACCTCGTAGGTACGGTCTGCAAAATACAGTGCGAGCGAGGAATTCAAACAGAGCGAGGGAGCCACTACCGCGTCGGCTAAACGAAACTGACAGGTGCGTGTGAGAAATTTTAGTTCACACATTTCGCCGCTTTCACAGATGAGTTGGTCGCCGTTATGTGGGTCGGGTGGGTTATAATTAGTGAAATTTATGATGGCAACCCTCTCAGGGGGTTGCCACCCCCTCCACTTCGATTTTTCTAACCCCTTTCCACGTGTTTAGGTTTTCATAAGCTTTTATTTAACTTGCAATGTTCTGTAGCTGTCCGTTTCATTTGCAAGGCATTTTTACCCGACTGCGCATAAGAAGGGTTACGTTCTTCGAGTGTGTGTGTGTGTGTGTGTGTATGTGGGTATGTATGTATGAGGTTTCTTTGGCACGCCCTACAGCCTAAACAGCTTGATGTATTTCGACATGTGAGGTGTCATTTGAATTGTCTTGATAGTGGAAGTGACATAGGGTACAACATTTTGCAGCCGGTTTTTTTTTTTTTAATAATGTTATTTGTTACCCGTATGTTTTGTATGTATGTTACGCGATAATTCCGCCAATTATGAATCGATTTTGATGTTCATTTTTTGTTTTGGTAGATCATACATCAGAAGTGATCTCACATAAATTCCATCAAAATCGGTGAAGCAGTTTTTAAAATATCAACAAAAGTCTAAAAATTGTTTACAAAATTCAATCGGATGACGGAAAGTCGGCTTTTTACCCAACTGCGCAAGAAAGAGGGTTATGTTTTTCGAGTGTATGTCTGTATGAGGTTTCTGTGGTACGCCCTACAGCCTAAACAGCTTGATGTATTTCAACATGTGAGGTGTCATTTGAATCGTCTTGATAATGGAAGTGACTTAGGGTACCTAAAATTTCTACAGCCGGGTCTTTTTCTCTTAATAGTGTTACTTTTCAAGTTATAATCTTGTTATTTCTGACGCGAACAATGAAGAGTTATCTATCCATCTATCCCTTAAACTTCAATTCGATTCAAGATTATTCACGACAATGTATTGTTTTGAACAAGAGATAATAGCACGAACAGTTATACCTATTTGTAAAGGCAGCCCTCCCGTGAACCCGAGTCCACGCTTAACGGAGGTCACAGCCGCAGTACAGCGGTTCACACCACCACCGTACTGAACAACCACAGTATGGAAGGTTTAGAGAAAACAAGTAACATTATTAAAAGAAAATTAGTGCGTGGAGTCCCTCCGCGCGGAAGAAGTGAAACTTCTGTAAATCTTATCTCTCTCCCTCTTACGTTGGAATATTGAACGCTGCTCGTTGCTAACGCTCGCGCTGGCCTGTAACAGGTACTACGGGCATTCGTTCGAGTGCCTCGCATTCACTCTCGCTCTGTCTCTTTCCATTCCCTCTCCCCAGGAGCGTTAAATGTTTAACGCATCCTTGTTGGAAACATTATAACTTTCACTTCAAAAATTTTAGAAAGAGAGAACGTTCAAGACGATCATGCCTTTCGCTCGCTCGTGTAAATGGGACAATGGTTTATCCTTTTTCGTGGGTACAGCCGGCGTTCATAGATTTATTATTAGTCCCGTTACGCTCGGTCGATCGGAGCAAAAATACAAGCAAGCGTAAAGCACAATCGGCTTGAGCGTTCGGCTTGCGCCGCATCTATCTCTCTTCCACTCGATTGCTATGCGTCCGAGGAGAAGATCTCATCAATGTTTTGTTATGACGTTGTCAAGTTAAACTTTCGTCCGTAAACCGGCTTTACAGACAAACAATTTTATTTTTTTAAGTTCGAATGAGAGGTCGCGAGGGTAAATGTATCTAAAGTCAGTTAGACTATTGAGCAGCTCTGAAATAGGAGAGTGAGTGCGGGGGAAGTTCCGAGCGCTGATTGATGGAGAAAATTTGCCTCGTCGGCCTACCCTCGCTTGCCGCGGAGAAGACAGAGAGATTTCCCATACTGTCTTCACACCTCCACCGTCCTATGACCAGGCGAGCTATATTCGTATCGCTCTATATATGTACATATATGTATGTTTATATGAACTTCGTAAGTAAACTCAATGCGTGTAATTAATTCAGTACAGGCCGTAAACTTTGAAATCACATCTTGAGCTAATATGCCTTATGAAAGGTATGTCGGTACCTACGTTTAACTGGGACTGAAGGACTGGGAAGGATTTGGAAGGACAGGCGTATCCTACTAATATTATAAACGCGAAAGTTTGTAAGAATGGATGGATGGATGGATGGATGGATGGATGTTTGTTACTTTTTCACACCAGAACGGCTGAAAAGATCTGGATGAAATTTGGCACAGAGATAGATTATAGTCTAGAACAGCACATAGGATACTTTTTAACCGCGGGGCGCAGCTAGTAAGTAATAAAACAAAGGTTCGTCTAATGAAGTATCTCGTTTTTACAATCTTTCTCTATGGGGCCGAAACTTGGTCTCTGAAGCAGAGGATCGCCGAAAAATCGATGCACTGGAGATGTGGTGCTGGAGGCGGCTGTTAAAAATTCCGTGGACAGCTTTCCGCACCAACAAGTCTATCCTCAAAGAGTGTTTCGGAATAAAGTAGATAAATAATTCATCTACCAAATAGTTTACCAACTGTCACTGTCAGATAGTGACTTTGACATTGCGGAGAGCCGCGCGCGCGCTGGTGATCAGCAAAACCTGTTAGTTTACTTACAAAGAGCTTCATACAGCTGATGCCGCGGTTAGAGTGTACGAGATGTTTCGACATGCTTAATAAAGTAGTTTCTTAGGGGTGCTGTCGGCCCGACTAGATCTCGTCGCGGCCGCACGGTGCCGGTCTGCGAGCTCCTGAGCGCTGATCAATTCGGTATCGGTGATCGTCTCCGCCGATCGTCACTGCGTGGGCACGACGAAGTTTTTTTTTAAATATTTTTTTTTATTTCATTGAAGTGTATAGTTTAGAGTATGATGGGATTAGCATGCCAGTATTGGCAAAAATCCCTAAATTATTTTTACATACATACATACAATACATATCGTCACGCCTTTTCCCCGAGGGGGCAGGCAGAGGTGTTGTAATACAACACCCACATTTCGTCGGACGATATTCAGTCCCAAATGTGACAGGGGGCGAGCCTGTCGTCATACACCGGGCTCCAGTCATGTAGCAGATAACATACAATACGCACATATGTTCACACAATGAACAAATTGGTGCGTGCCGTCGGCTGGGTTCGAACCCGCTCCCCCTGGCTTGAGGACCTTGCGGACCTTCTCCCAACTAGGCAGCCATCGCTTATTTTTAAAAAAGCTATCGTCGTGTGTGCACATGCGAATACTGAAGTTCGTTGGGCATATCTCCAGAAGCGTGAACCGATTGAACGGCTGGTAGTACAGGGCCCAGTAAAAGGCACGCGAAGCCCTGTGGGGCTATTCCTACGCGGGAGATGAGATGAGATTTTATCTTGGTCACTCTCACACCTATCATGTTTCAAACGAGAGGAACAAGGACAAAAAAAGGTGAGATGAAAATCTCAAATCTCCGAATAGGGCCCCTCCTGGTCGGTCACCAAATCTTTGGACAGACTTCATGAAAAATGCTACGCAGACCACCATGGTGCACTGTGGTCGCAATGCAGCCAACCGCCGGATATGGCGGGCGCATGGACAGATGTTATGAATCAATGTTTGATGTATTGTGAGGGCATAGCATCCCAAAAACAATCAAGTATTTTTAAATAATCACCTAAATACTTATTTATTTTTTCTTACTTTTTGACATTTGATATTTTGATTTGTACTATTATGACATTCACATTAGTATTATTTTATGATTTAAAACACGGGAATTACTCACGTACGATTCAGTCGATTATTCCGACTATAGTTTCAACCGCATTCGGCGGTCTTCATCAGGGCGAGTGCGCGATCTCGAGACGAAGCCGCGCGCGCGCACTCGCCCTGATGAAGACCGCCGAATGCGGTTGAAACTATAGTCGGAATAATCGACTGAATCGTACGTGAGTAATTCCCGTGTTTTAAATCATAATGTGTGAAAACCACGTCAGTTTCCATAATATTATTATTTTCATGTTGATGTCATTTGTTTGTTATATTTTATTTAATTCTCTTTTTATTAACATGACATGTTTTTATTTTTATTTAATAATTTGATTTATGAGATTAATTTAATTTGTTGTTTATTGAATTTATTGTAATTAATTATTATCATTAGCGTAAGACGGGTAACCGGTGCTACTTGAATAAATTAAAAAATATATATATGGAGAGGCATTGCGAAAAGAGCGGCAGCCCTGAGGAGGGACGAAGACAGCGAGGAGCCTTGTACCATTATCACAACCACGACCACTCTGATAAATTTAATTTTTAAGAATAGTAAAATATGAAAATAAATTTTATGAAAATAATGAAATATTGGAGGCCGAATCTCCTCTCTGTCCTACCCGTGCGATGTAATTATAGACGTAACAGTTTTATGATAAGATCTTGCAGTAGGTATAACACTCTCGATAAAGAGTTTGACGTTGACCTATTCAATACCACTGCTTTTAAACTCAAGCAGCTTGTAAATATCAGTTAGTATCATAAGTGTTTATAAATGTTGTTACGGTACTGGACCGAACAGTACGATAAGCTGGGGTAGCTGATAAGGGTAGCTAGCTAGGGTGAGTGATTCCGAAGATAATAAAACAACCGCACCCGGCGAATGTTGGAAGTACACTGCTTTATTGCATTTGTCACACAAAAGTGGTAACTAGGGCAATGCTAAATGCTAGCTAAGTAATATAATAAATAATTTACGTGTGCGTAGCTCGTACAAATGTAATTTTATTATTATTATTATTTATTATCTGTGTATCTTTTAAATTTAAATTTAGCTTATTTCTTTATTGTGTATTTATCTTGAGTGTATGTCTCTTAAGTGTTACTTATCTATTTACCTTTATATTTGTGAAAACTTGTAATTGGCCTTCTGTCTCTATCTTCTATATATAATTTTGCACCTAGCTGTAAGTTTTCCTAAGAAAATAAAAAAAATAAAAAAAATCCGACCTCCTTGTGTGTTTCTGGTATCCCTGTTTTATGTGTAGATGTACTATTTTTTTTTCTATGTTTTTTGTGTAGATGTGCTAAATAAATATTGTTTTTATTTTTCATTTTTTTATTTTCTTAACGTGCAGCGATACGATTCGCGGTCGCGCAGCATCGGTAGTTTTTTTTTTTTATGTAGATAAGGTCGGCGTTTGACCACCAACTCGCCTGATGTTAAGCGACGTTGTGGTCTAAGATGGAGCACGACGACCTATAAGGTACTTATTCACTCTAGCCTTGAAGTTTTGTAGAGTGAAGAAGTACAAAGACGGCAGTTGAGTGAGGCGCTACAAGAGCACTACTGCTCAGACCCGTCTTCGGAACGGTTACACCGGACTACATCCCGAAAGACGACTAGGTCATTTCACGGCATGGCTTGGTCCGGTGGGTGGTAACTAGCCACGGCCGAAGCCTCCCACCAGAGTTTGCTACCCGGTTAGCACTACCCGGGGACCACGTGTAGGGAATCAGAATAGAGTACGCTCCTACGGACGTGGGTAGCTCAGCCCCCAAAACCTAAGTTGTTAGTTGAACCTAAAAACCATCGCTATAAGATGTCACGCTACGTCCAGGGCTCGTCACTCGGCCTCACAAACTTTCGTGACTAGTCTACCATAAGTGGGTCAGTGGTCGGTGCTGAAACGTTTTCGGTTCGATTCCCTTCAAGGGACAATTCGGTTGCCATGTTTGAGTTAGTTGTTGGTTTAGGTTGGCCTTGTGTTCTGGTTTTGCTTGGTTTTTACTCGACTGCGCAAGAAGGAGGGTTGTGTTTTTCGAGTGTATGTATGTATGAGGTTTCTTTGGCTCGCCCTACAGCCTAAACAGCTTGATGTATTTCGACATGTGAGGTGTCATTTGAATTACATCAAGTGATAATGGAAGTGACATAGGGTACAATATTTTGCAGCCGAGTTCTTTGTTTTTTTTATACTTGTTTTATCCCATCCTGACTAATTTTATTTTCCAAAAAATCTAAGAGTAGACTACATTTACGTAATATTGTTTTGAAAAATTCCGAGAAATTCGTTTAAATTCAATTTAATTCCATTCCATTTATAAATCCACGCACGCTACTTTGCATGCCATTGTCTTCTGGAAAAATCCATAAAATTCAATTTAATTCCAGTCCGCGCTCGCTGCCTCTCACGCCATATACGCACTACAGGCTGTTACTCTGACGCAAAAGGATCAGTTAACGAAGCGTGGAGCGGTTGAACCTAAAATTTACATTTATTTTTAAAATCTATTATGTTATGTTCGTATAATTTTCAAACTAATAATGTTCCTGTTTATTTCTAATCCTTTCTATTAAATTCTGTTCTCGTTAATTCCATTCTAGTCAATTATTGTCTGAATATTCTATCAGAGTTTTTTTATGGAAATTGATGTGGTTTTATATACACATATTATGATTTAATGAAACGGGAATTACTCACGTACGATTAAGTCGATTATTCTGACTATAGTTTCAACTGCATTTAGCAGTCTTTATCAAGGCGAGTGCACGCGCGCAGCTGCGGCTCGCATAGCACTGAATTTGGTTAAAACTATAGTCGGAGTAATCGACTAAAGCGTACATAAGTAATTTCCGTTTCATAAAATCATAAAATCAAATTCTGATAAATTCCTTTTCCATAAATTTTCTTCGGAAAATTTCTGAAAAATTCCTTATCATTCAATTCCGTTCCGTTCCATTCTTTGAAGAGTCATTCCATTTTCAAATTAATCCGCTCTCGCTGCCTGTCATGCCATATACGCTCTACAGGGTGTTACACTGACGCGAAAGGATCGCTTAACGAAGCGCGGAACGGCTGATGCTATAATTTACATAAACATACAGGGTGCTCTCGTTTCGCATCACTAACGAAATTAAGTTTAAGCGCGGTTATTAAATTAAGTTAAGTATAGGATTAAGTTAAAGTTATAAAGTTAGGTGGCGCTAAGGATAAATTGAGTTGGGTAATTAACAAGATTTTGGCAAAGGCTGTATCGAAGTATTAAATTAGTAGTTTGCCTCGAAAATATGACGGTTGTGAGGTCACAGCTCACGGGCGTCATATTTCCACATTCCTTTGATATTTTCAAACTTTTTGTTGTTTTTGTAGTTCATTTCCAAACAAAAAATTGTTTGGAAATGAACTACTTTCCTGCAAAGTTTCACGAAGATCCGATTAACAGTAGTCAAGTTGTCATCGGACATAATAAACATATTTTATCATACTGGGTTATTAAGAAAAGGTGTACTAAGCCAAAAGGGGGACTTTCTACTCGACATTACTAACAACTTATACTATGTAACCAATCCTGAAATCGAGAAAAAACAGCTGTTTCAAACATTTTGTCGAAGTTCAATGAACTTTTAATACAGAACTGATTTTTAGCTCCTTAAAATAAAAATTCCTAACGATTCATTCCTTTTGGTTTAGTATATCCTTCCCTGATAACACAAATATCCCAGCATACAAATGTCGAGCTAGCCTTGTCAAAAGTCAAAATTCCTTTATTCAATTAGGTATCGAAGATACACTTATGAACGTCAAAGCTATAAAAATGAGTCAACCGCCTTGTTTGGAAAAAGAGCCACTACCCTGAAGGACAGGCATGAAATCGAGGGGCGTATTTTTTTTTTTAATTCGTCTCACAATATTTGGCTAGAACTAGGTAACTTCAGTAGACTCGGAGACGTCGACAAAAAACACGACATAAAAGGATATTCCTTTATAAATGGGGTTTAAATCCATTACATATAGTCTGCCATATTAGAAGTTTCTTAAAATAGGAAGTTCATTATATGTCAAACCAGCGTCTAAACATAATTATGATGACGTCATACTATGTACTTACATCTAACATAACATATCGTCACGCCTTTCCCCCGAGGGGGCTGGCAGAGGTGTAATACAACACCCACATTTCACCGGACGATATTCAATCCCAAATTTGACAAGGGGCGAGCCTGTCGCCATACACCAGTCATGTAGCAGATGACATACAATACGCACATATGTTCACACAATAAACAAATTGGTGCGTGCCGTCGGCTGGGTTCGAACCCGCTCCCTCTGGCTTCAGAGCGGCCCTTCTCCCGACTAGGCTGCCATCGCTTCTTACACCCTAACAAGAAAAATAATAAGTCGTTCCAAAAACGAGTCACGGAAAACATATAATTTGTTTACATATTATTATCTACGCCACAACAGATAAACCTTTGCGAAAACAACAAAAAAGGATATAACATAACTAAACCCAAATACTGAGCTTAAGTATAAAAAATTCACCCTGTACATGTCCCAGTCGAGCCAAGGGTGCAAATATTCCATATCACATTCTATAATACACCTTATTTACACACGAAACTCGGTTGAAAATCCCCTGTAACTAAACCACGATTCTAACTCGCGGAACTTGCTACCTTAACGCACAGTTTTTAAGGCGAAAATGGCAAAGCAAAAACTTTTAATTTGGACAGGAAACGCTTGCGGTAATGTGGACTCTATTCCTTCGGACATAAATATTACTTTTTATTGAGTTGATCTTACCTTTTCAGTGTATTGGTTGGTAAAATGTAAAATAAGAGATAAAACGTAACACAGGGCGTTGAACTGAATTTGCAGCTTTTCAAAATTGAGGCTATGTAACCTTTTTTTATTTGACGATCAATAAACGTCAAGTATGACACAAGAGTGACAAACGTTTGCTTTTTGGCGGGAATAAAGGTGACGCTTAATTCTTTTTTCTTTTTTTTTTGGCTTTTAACTTTAATCTATAACTTTGTGCACAGTTCAGATCTGTATCACACTGGCGATTTGTGAGCGATTTCAAAGAGAGGCGAGCTCGACTGTGCTACGACAGTGCACAGTGAAAAGATTACGAAAGAATGATCTTTTAGTGTAAACGAAAGCTAGACGAATCCAATTACATTAAGGTCGATTTACACCAAACGAGCGAATGCTCATTCTATCCCCACTACATCAAATTCTTCAAGTGTAAACCGGCGTAGAGCATTCTTTCGTTGTTCTTAGTGCGTTCGCAAAGATTCTATAGAATATTCTATGAATGCTCGCTCGCCCGATGTAAACGGCGCAAGAGCGAGAGAACAGCTGCTTAGAGCATTCTAGCGTGTTCGGACGTGCTCCCGCCTCTGAGCGGTCTCATCAAAGCGTTCTTGTGTTCTAGTGATTGTTGACATATCTTATCGATTAAAACATGGATTGGTCTCAGGAGAAATGTTTATTAATGACAGAATTTCCGAATATTGTCGCTGATCAGAAAAAGTAAATAATCAAAATCTTCCGCCGCCATTCTACAAAAGTTTTGGTATTAACCACTTTCTTCTTGTTTTTGCATATCCGTCATTGTTTCTCCTACATTATCCAGTGTTCTGCGTTGCATTAAATTTGTAACCCACCAACGTCTCTTCCTTCTTTTATTTTTGAGTTCTTGCTTCAAAATAATAAATGCAACACTTGCAATAATGATATCGCTGTCAGAATCAGACATAGCGAAGCACTACCAATATCAACCACAGAATTGACTCAAATGAGCAAAGAACATTCGATCTAGCTTTCTTTCTTCAAGAGCATTCTTTCTTATTCTTTTAATGTAAACAACATTAAAAGAATAAGAAAGAATGCTCTTGTTCTAGCTCTAGCTCTATGTTCGTTTGATGTAAATCGACCTTTATACTCAATCACGCCAGAACGAATTTGGTTGAAATTTGGCACAGAGGTAGATTATAGTCCGGTATACCACCTACGCTTCTTTTTCACCGCGAGTGAAACCGCGGGGCGCAGCTAGTATACTATGAACATACACAAATTCCCATTTATCGATGTGAGGCAACACAATCAGCTGATTGTTTCAGATTCAAAAAAGGAACTTTTATTTTTATTTTATTGTCCCAAGGAAGCGTCTTTACGGCTTAAGCCATTTTTATTTATGTGCATTGTTCAATTTACGGGCAAAGCCAGCTGCGAGCGCTATGCGCGATAAATCGCTTGTATTGAGAGATTCAAAGGAAATCAATATTATTTTAAGCAATGATAGCCTAGTTGGAGAAGGCCCGCCTCTCAAGCCAGAGAGAGTGAGTTTAATCTCAGCCGACGCGAGGGCACGCACCAATTTGTTCATTGTGTGAACATATGTGCGTATTGTATGTCACCTGCTACATGACAGGAGCCCGGTGTATGGCGATAGGCTAACCCTCCGTCACATTTGGGACTGGATATCGTCCGGCGAAGTGTGGGTGTTGTACACCTCTGCCAGCCGCTTCAGGGGAAAGGCGTGACGATATGTATAATTATTTTATATAACAAACTAGCTACGCGGCTAAAAAGTATCCTATGCCATTTTCTATACCCCTGACAAAGTGTATGCAAAATAACATGATGATCGATTCAGTAGTTAAGGCGTGAAAGCTTAACAAACAAACGAACAAACTCACTTTTGCAACCTAACTAATATTATAAATACGACTAGCTGCGCCCCACGGTTTCACCCGCGGTTAAAAAGTATCCTATATGCTATTCTAGATTATAATCTATCTCAGTGCCAAATTTCATTCAGATCTGTTCAGCCGTTCTGGCGTGAAAGAGTAATGAACATCCACCCATCCATCTATTCTTACAAACTTTCGCGTTTATAATATTAGTAGGATAGTGAGGTAGATTGTTACGATTTCAGGCCTCAACAACTCAACTAAACCTCGCGAAATTTTGCATAAACGTTGTTAGGGGTACAGAAAAGGACATAGGGTACCTTTCATCCCGGAATTCCGATTAATTTACGGTTCCTTTGGGAATGTGGGTGAAACCATGAGCAGAGCTAGTTTATCGACCGAGTAAGCGTAAGCAAGCGAAGCGTCTTTGTTTCAGCTTCGACAAATATGCTTTCGTATGTTCAATTTCTGTCCGGATATTTGTCTTCCTCTACAGTTCAAATTTTTTCAACCGATTTTCGTGAAATTTTGTCTACTCACAACAGTCGAGTCAGTTTCTGGATTTTTTTCAAAATGGCGAACAGGCAAAAAACTAATTGAGAACCTAATCCTTTTTTGAACATATTGTCACGCCTTTCCCCCGAGGGGGCAGGCAGAGGTGTAATACAACACCCACACTTCACTTCGAGCCATACACAGGGCGAATTGTCTTTTTTTTGTTGTCGGCTAAAAATACGGCTTTGCCTAGTTTCTTGCCTGTTCTTCTGGGTAGCGGCTCTTTTTCCGAACGAGGCAATTGAGTCATATTTACCCGATTGCGCAAGAAGGAGGGTTAATATTTTAAGAGGATTTCGAGTGTGTGTATTATGTATGAGGTTTCTTTGGCACGCCCTACAGCCTAAACAGCATTCTTGATGTATTTCGACATGTGAGCTGTCATTTGAATCGTCTTGATAGTGGAAGTGACATAGTGTACAATATTTTGCAGCCGGGTTTTTTGTTTTATTTTTAATAATGTTACATAATATAACTGTGACATTCATAAGTGTTCCTTCGATACCCAATTGAATAAAGACATCCTTGTACTAATTAATAAATCGAAAATAACTCTGTCTGTCTGTCTGTTTGTAGGCTTTTCACGGCTAAACGGTTGAACGTAAGATACGTTGAAATTTGATTAATAGTTGCAGTATGTCACAATTAAGGTTTTGGATACTTTTTTTCTGAACAAATAAATCTTTTTTGTCATGAAATTCTGTAAATTAATAAAAATAACGCGCCGCTTACCAAATGCGTCAGACAGCATCACAGAATAATACGTAGTTGGTCCTAAATTAACAATTGACAACTAAAATTAAAACTCCGCTCAAAATCAGCCAGTATTTTTTTTATGTTGTATTCTGATCTCTTTGGTAACGGACTCAGATCAACCTAGAGGAAAAGATGGAACACTGCGTAATATCTCGCTGAAGCCACTTCTTTTTAAACTTGTGTGCGTGGTAATGTTGCACTGAAAAACATTTACAATTGCACGAAAACTAATATTTATTCCCAAACTCTACGTTAGCCATTTCCGTTCCAATATACAACCTTAGTAGATTTAATATTCGAAAACTGCACATATTTGTAAGAGTTAATGTTACGGCTATTTCAAAATTGACTTGTAAAAAAACTGCACAGTTTTTAAAAAGAACCTCAAAATGTAGTCATGGCTATACTTTTATAATGCACTATGTATTTTTATGTACACGAAATTATACCATAAACTAATGCACATAATGTTGAGGTAAGAATGACCAAGCGAGTAGCGTGGTTTTTTTGCGTCAATGTGTGCACATATACGACAGTAGCGTAGTTTTTGGCTTCACCTAAATCATACGCCGTGCGCCATCTTATTCTCTAAGCTGATCTGAGGGTAACGGATTATTATTCATAATTTGATAATTATCTTAGTTACAATAAATAACGAGGAGGGTGTATGGTTACTATTTTCTGAATAAACGCAGGCAACAACTATATTAACAATATTTATTTAGTAGTTTTCGCCGCGTCGGTCCATATTCCGACCAGCTCTGCTCACTGAGGCGAGCTCAAGACCGACCAAATCCCATAATCCCATGTATTGATTCAACATCTTGCCTTCAGATGCACTCAGAGGCGGACTAAAGTCTTTTGCGCCCTAGGCAGTAAAGTTTCCCTTTTCGCCTTCATTTACTAAGTCTTATTGGAAAGTTTTCCGAAATTTATCACGAGATTTTTATTCCGAGATTATTATATTGAGATATACTAGGTCTGGCCATATTTTTCGCGTAAGTTTTTTTTTACCCGACTGCCCAAGAAAGAGGGTTATGTTTTTCGAGTGTATGTATGCAAATATGTATGTACTCGTATGTGTGTATAAGGTTTCTTTGGCATGCCTTACAGCCTAAGCAGCTTCATGTATTTCGACATGTGAGGTGTCATTCAAATCGTCTTGATAGTGGAAGTGACATAGGGTACAACATTTGCAGCTGGGTTTTTTTTTTTTTTAATTTAATAATGTAACTTGTCACATTTATCTGCTACATAACTGGAGTCCAGTGTATGATGTCAAGACTGAAAATCGGCCGGCGAAGTGTGGGTGTTGTAATTCACCTCTGTCAGCACCTTCGAGAGAAAGGTGTATGTATTTTTACGTAAGATATTTTCTAGCCAGTCACTCTCGTTTGAAAAGTCATAGGAGTAAGACCAAGATAACATCTCACGCGTTGAAATACGCTTTCTCTAAACTTATTATCCTATCAGAGCGCTCGTAGCTGCTACGAGTATTTACAAACACAATCTAGCTACGCTACGACATAGCATATTATGTAGCTAGACTATGACGTAGCGTTTGCTTATATGGCTACTCTACGACGTAGCGTGTGTAGCTGCTCTAAGATAATATAGCAGTACCTGGATGGCCGAGCTTTGCTCGGTGTTTTTTTTTTATAATTGTGTTTTTTGGAAAATAAACAATTGATTTTAGTCTAACCTCAAAGCAAACACTCATTGACTTTGTGTTGCTTAACAACGCCATCTGCTGTTGTGTCGTTAAAGCAATTAGTTGCTCACAAAAAATAGTATTATTATTCGCCAATAGATGTCAGGAAGAGTCATATTTTTGTTATTTTTCTACCAAGTTTATGTTTAAGTTGATTATCGATAAAACACGAATAAAATGACATTTTCTAAAAATGATTCCTAGCTAGATCGATTTATCGCCCCCGAAACCCCCTATATACTAAATTGTATGAAAATTGTTGGAGCCGATTCCGAGATTCCAATTATATATAATTATATATACAAGAATTGCTCATTTAAAGATATAAGATATGCTAGGCTACTACGTAGTGCTTGCGTATATTATAGCTACTCTACGACGTAGCATGTGTAACAGCGCCACAACATATTATGCTATGTTGTAGCGCTGTTACACATGCTACGACGTAGCGTGTGCTAAGCTATTACGTAGCTGAGCTACGGGGGCTGAGCTACCCACGTCCGTAGGAGTTTACTCTATTCTGATTCCCTACACGTGGTCCCCGGGTAGTGCTAACCGGGTAGCAAACTCTGGTGGGAGGCTTCGGCCGTGACTAGTTACCACCCACCGGACCAAGCCATGCCGTGAAATGACCTAGTCGTGTTTCGGGATGTAGTCCGGTGTCACCGTTCCGAAGACGGGTCTGAGCCACTGCTCACTTGTAGCGCCTCACTCAACTGCCTTCTTTGTACTTCTTCACTCTACAAAACTTCAAGGCTAGAGTGAATAAGTACCTTATAGGTCGTCGTGCTCCATCTTAGACCATAGCGTCGCTTAACATCAGGCGAGTTGGTGGTCAAACGCCGACTTATTGTACATAAAAAAAAAGCATTTTCGTTTACTATATGTAGCTACTCTACGACGTAGCATATGTAGCTAGGCTACGACGTAGCGTTAGTGGATAGGCCACTACCACAGCGTAGCTAGACTTAATTTCTTCTAATTAATAAGCGTTGTATAATGCCTTGGAATAGCTATACAGTGCTTTGTCTTCTTTTTTCTCTTAAATTTTTGAACTTGATAGAAAAAGACAAAACAGTGTAAAACTATTTTTGAGGCTATGCATTGTTTATTGTAAAGGGATTCATTATTGGTGATCGTAACCAATCACCGATACACAAGCAACGGACGACACGGTCGTTCTTGAGATGGGTAACCAAGTTTTTTTTACTAAGCACCACAACGGTTAAGATGACACGTCGTCTTTTAGTTTGTTTGTTTGATGGTATTTATAATATAACAACAATCGTCACGTCATATCAGAGGCCTTGAGAGGCCTAAAACCTGACACCGGAGGTTGCCACTGGGTAAATTCCATTTTATTCCATTATATTCTCAAATTTTTTTTAAATTTATCAATCCATTTTAATTTGTTTAATGTCATCTGCTACGAGTATATAACTGGAGTCCGATGTGGTGTTAACACGCTCGCTCTCTGTCCCATTAGAGACTGAATGTCGTCCGGTGAAGTGTGGGTGTTGTAATACACCTCCGCCAGCCCATTTGGGAAAAGGCGTGACGGTATATTGCTAGGTTGTTCTCATTTTCGTTGCCGATGCTTCGTTTGTTGTTCGCATCAGTGTAATTTCTCGATTCGCCCCTGATATTGGACCGCCCTAGGCCCCTAATCGGCTTTAGGTAAGTCCGTCCCTGTACTCACTCCAATATATATGTAACTTGAAGATTGCTACGTTAGGATATTGAATAAGATTTTTGAGGAGATAAACGGTTTTTACCCGACTGCGCAAGAAGGAAGGTTGTGTTTTTCGAGTGTATGTGTGTATGAAAATATGGAAAAGCGATGGCAGCCTAGTTGGGAGAAGGCCCACCTCTCAAGCCAGAGGGAACGGGTTCGAACTCAGCCGACGGTACGCACCAATTTGTTCATTGTGTGAACAATGTGCGTATTGTGTGTCATCTGATATGACTGGAGCCCGGTGTATGGCGACAGGCTCGCGCCATGTCACATTTTGGGACTGAATATCGTCCGGCGAAGTGTGGGTGTTGTATTACACCTCTGCCAGCCCCCTCGTGGGAATAAAGAGGAAATATTTGTATTTTTTTAACGAAAAACTCAATAACTACTGGTCAGATTTCGAAATTCTTTTCAACATTAGAAAACTACATCATTTTTTATCTCTTAGTGACTACGAAACGCTAGCGAAGCCGCGGGCAAAAGAACTAGTGTTCTATATGCATGCTTATAATTAGGTAATGAAGTATAGTCTGATGCATGATCCAAAAAAACAAGGTCTAGCATTCAGCTAACACGTAATGACGTCATCTTCATCCGCCTCTTTCGAACTTGTTGTAAATGACTTATTTCGGTCTTGCTTAAACATCGATTGACGTCACTACGTGTTTCTGAATGCTACACCGAGTGGAGTATATTATTTTACCATGGTATGACGATGGTTTTGACATAATTTGACTGAACACGATCAACGGCTTAAGACGCGGTCATAGCACGATTCTTCATCTTAACACACGTTTACTTAAGCCGCTTCATTTAGAGTTGAAAATCGTATACCATATTTGATGGTGAAATGAGATCGGCGCCTACAGTCACATTTTTTGACGTTTTTATTGGTGTTAATTGTAACAAGGACACAAATAAAGTTAAGTTTCTCGGTTAAATTTTAGAGAACTAATTGCTATTTAATAATAAAAAAAAATGTGATAAAATTGCAAAAATTTTAGGGAACCACGCTCAATAAGTTTTTTTAAGAAAATACTTTTTAGTTTTTTTTTCCAAAATGAGAATTATTTTAAATATAGTTCTTAAGTTAAACTTTAGTTGGTTGTTTCTTCTACCAGCTGTATTTTTTCGCACCTGATCATCATAATTCTTCTTATAAAACTAGGCGCAAAAAAAACATGTTTTCGGTGATTTCGTGTAATACCGGGCCTTAAGTCCGTCTGCTTATTTTATTTTGTTCGAAGGCTCAAATGAAAAAAACTTAAGTATGCTCTTATAATATATATAAACACAACAAAAGCTCAAAAACATGCAAAAAAATAATGTCGTCTCAACAAATTTTCTAAATTACTTTTTGTAATTATTTTTTTCTAGCAACAAGCTTTATAAAGAACCCTGGCGGAGCGTCAAGCGTAAAAAAAAGAAAACGAAAAAATTATAGTTTCCGCCCGCTTTCCTTATTCGAATTAGCCAATGAGAGCGCGGGGCTGACAAAATGGCGCTCTATTCAGTAAATTGTTTCCAAATAGGGATGGGACACGACCGTTGCTGCAGTCTTGTTTTGCCGTGAAGTATAAGACTATTTAGCTAGTTGTTCGCCTCGAACGAAGACCTTGTATATCTTTATAACATCTTGTCCGATTTTGCTCATATGAATTTAATATTGTGTTTGCAAAAACTGCCTTTGCATGTCTTTGCTTGCAAAATTTTTTATAATTGGATCTACAACACTCAAGTTATTTTATTGTTGGACAAATAAATATAGAGATGCCCCAAAAGACTCTAAAGCTGCAACGACAGGACCTTCGCCTGCTAGTAGGGCTTATAACCGGTCATTGCAACTTGAACAGTCACCTGTGTAAATTGGTAGTCACGGACAGTGCACTGTGTCGTGGCTGCATGAAGGAGAACGAAACTGTAGTGCATGTGCTGTGGCATTGTGAAGCCACAGAAGAAACCAGAATCGCTACCGGCTTGCATGAGGCATCACTGCCTTTTCCATCCACGTCGACACAACAGATGGACTGCTTTTCATTATCATTAAGCACGTTACCATCTACGCCACTGGAGTAACTATGCCAGCGCCCCAGAGCCTCACTCCGATACTTCAAGGAGTTGGGCTGGCTCGGGTAGGCGCTGGTAGGAGGAAATGTACAATACACCCCAAGCGGGACGTCAGTGCAGGACTTATCACCCTTATCTCGAATAAGACTCTGAGACATCGCTTCGTTCAGTCAACAACATATACAGCCACACCCTATCGATATCGATAAAAACCATCCAAAATTATCGACTTCAATAATCTTTAAATCTGGTTCCTATCCTAACCTCACAACAAAGCAATATCCAGTATCTTTCAAAATACTGACAATACCCACTTTGACACATGACACATGACTTTAACATAACAATTCTCCTTGCTCACAAACTATCGACTATCGATACTTCAATAATCTATAAAGCCACATTCCTATTCTAACGTCACAACAAAGCAATATCCAGTATCTTTCAAAATACTGACAACACCCACATTACTTTTACATAACAACTCTCTATGGTCACAAACTATCGACTATCGATACTTCAGTCACCAACATCTCTATCCCGCAGCGCATCGCATAAGGAAAACGTTTACGTTTGAGTGTCAATTGCCCGCACTAAAAGGGAGTTAAAAAAACGAATCTCAAATATTTTTTCTAACAGAAATCTTCTAACACTTAAACGTTTTTATTGTCGTTTTATGAGTTTATAAACTTAGAAAACAGACTAAAATGGCGATCGCGGGTCGTACGATGAAGGTCTCTTTACCCAACTGCGTAGACAAGGAGTGTCATGATTTTACGATACGGGAAATTCTCACGTACGATTAAATGATGATAAGGTACGACTAAAATTGCTATGCAAGACTTAAAGACTCAAGCACTCGCCTTGATAAAGAGGGCCGAATGCGTTTGAAATGATACGATGAAATTACCGACTTAATCGTGCGTGAGTAATTCCCGTATCATAAAATCATAATGTGTAACACGTAACATTATTAAAAGAAAAACAAAAAAACCGGCTAAAAATTTTGTACCCTATGTCACGTCCACTATCAAGACGATTCAAATGATACCTCACATTTCGAAATACGTCAAGCTGTTCAGGCTGTAGGTCGAGCCAAAGAAACCTCATACATACACGCCCACATTCATACATACATGAGTTGGAGAAAGCCCGCCTCTCAAGCCAGAGGGAGCGGGTTCAAACCCAGCCGACGGCACGCACCAATTTGTTCATTGTGTGAACAAATGTGCGTATTGTATGTCATCTGCTACCAGACTGGAACCCGCTCTATGGCGACAGGCTCGCTCGCCCTCTGTCACATTTAAGACTGAACATAGTCCGGCGAAATGTGGGTGTTGTTATACACCTCTACCAGCCCTTTCAGGGGTAAGGCGTGATGATATGTTACATTAACGAACGTTAGCAATCGTAAAAATAGAATCACTTGGAAGCAATTCCAACTTACCCAGAGGTCTTTGCGGGCTTAAAAGTACATAGTTCCAAAATCCTATATCTGGTAAAAACTTTGTAAGCTAAGGGAGAAAAGTATGATAAAAATTAGGGCCAACTGCGGCCAAGTTGGGACATAAAAACCTTATCGGAAAGTAGAACTTTGCTTCACGGAGCTTATCTTAGCGTGAGATTAAAGTCTATTTTCCTTGTTTTTTCGTTGGTTGCTGTACTGTATCTATTTTTGTACTTTGAGGTTTTTTTTAGTTTACCCGACTGCCAGGAAGGGTTACGTTTGCATGTTTGTACATTTCTTTATTATCTCTTATCATCCAAACGTTGAGTGGATTTCGACAGTTTGTTTCGTTATTTTCGTCTTGATGGAGGATTGAGCCTAGCAGCCTAGTTGGGAGAAGACCTGCCTCTCAAGCCAGAGGGAGCGGGTTCGAACCCAGCGGACGGCACGCACCAATTTGGTCATTATGTGAGCATACGAGTATGTGCGTATTGTATGTCATCTGCTGTATGGAGCCCGGTGTATGGCGACAGGCTCGCCCCCTGTCACTTTTGGGACTGAATATCGTTCGGTGAAGTGTGGGTGTTCTCTGCCAGCCCCCTCGGGGGATAGATTTTTCACACACACACGTTTACTTTACCCGCTTCATTTAGAGTTGAAAATCGTAAATCATATTTGATGGAAAACTGAGAAAGGCGCCTAGAATTACATTTTTTTGCCGTTTTTATTGGTATTAATCATAACAAGGACACATAAGAATAAGTTACTCAGTTAAATTTTAGAGAACTAATCTAGCTATTTAATAAACGAAAAAAAAATGATTTGTAATGGCTGAAAATTTAGAGAACTTAATAAGTTTTTTTAAGATGATACCTTTTGCGTTTTTTTTTTTCAAACTGAGAATGATTTTCGAAATTGTACTTTAGTTAAAACTTTAGTTGGTCGTTTCTACTATCATTGTATAATATTTCTTTGCACCTGATCATCATTCTTCATATCAAACTCGGTGCTCAAAAATACTTGTTTTCGGTGATTTCGTGTAATACCGGGCCAGAGGGCCGCGACGCTTTGAAATTTCCATATAAACGCGCTACTTAAATTTCTTGAAAACCATTTGTCAGTTTATGATGAAATTTAGCATCTACAATTAAATTAACAATATCTTCGCCCCTATGTTCTTGTTTTTTTTTTAAAAAAACGTTCTCAAGCGAAAATAGAGCTATGAAAAATATCCACATTTTACGGGGTCAATTTTGACTGATTTATTCAGTAGGTAGACAAAGCAAATCAAAAATTCCATTACATAGGGAGGTTGTCTACATCATTAGCAAATTAAATTAATCCATAATACAAGGGAAATTCTTAGTTATTTAAGAATAATTGCAGAAGTGCAAAAGTCATTAAAAAAATTGAAATTGCACTTTGTCGCTCTGTAGGTAACTTTAGAGGCTCGTCAGTATCATTACTCGCTCTCTTCGCTCGTCTTCTTCTTCTAGACGAAATGGCTATAGAATACCTTAAGTCAATGCGAAGTTCGTCTAGGTCGCATAGGTCGAAATTAGTTTTGTCGCCGGACTCTCTTTCTGTATTTTTTTTTGTTCCAATATGAAAATGATTTTCGAAATTGTACTTCGGTTAAACTTTAGCTGGTTGTTTCTTCTACCAACTGTCCCACAGGAACCGTTATTTTTTCGGGATCTTAATTTTTTCTTTCATAAGCTCCTTCTCCTGGCAATAATAAACACAACAAAAAAAAATTAGCGAAAATGTTCCATCTGTTCACGCGTGATGCGATGACCAAGGAAATTAGTGATTCATTTTTATGTATAGAGACTAGCTGCGCGCCGCGGGTTCACCCGTAGTTTCAGTAGTACACTTATTTTTTGCGGGATCATCGGTATTCGATCGACTGCCTCGGTGGCTCAGTGGTGGTAAACCTGCCTTCTGAGCTTGGGGGCGTGGGTTCGATTCCACCGTGGGGTGTGGTGAACATTTGTGTTTGTCCTATGTCTGGGTGTTAATTATCTATTTATGTATGTATTTAGAAATATATATTTATGTATATCAGTCTCTGGCAGCCATAGTACAAGTTTTGCTTAGTTTGGGATCAGCCGACCGTGTGTAGAAATGTCCCGAAATTTATTTATTATTTATTTATTCTTTGTACCCCTGACAAGATGTCTGAAAAACTTCCTGATGATCAGTTGAGCCATAATCCAAAAAAAACAAGGTCTAGCATTTAGCAAACACGTAATGACGTCATCGTTGTAAATGACTTATTTCGGTCTTGCTTAAGTATCGATTTACGTCACTACGTGTTGCTGAATGCCATACCTGGCGGAGTATTTGTGGTATCATAATATTTTTACATATTAATTAGAAGCGATGATCATTGATAGCCTAGTTGGAGAAGGCCCGACTCTCAAGCCAGAGGCAGCGGGTTCCGACCCAGTTGACGGCACCTTTCCCCCGAAGGGCCTGACAGAGGTGTAATACAACACCCACACTACGCCGGACGATATTCAGTCCCAAATGTGACAGGGGGCGAGCCTGTCGCCATACACCGGGCTCCAGTCATGTAGCAGATGACATACAATACGCACATAATATGTTCACATAATGAACAAATTGTTTTATATTACGTAGAAATACAGAAGAATACGGTCCAATTCTTTCGCTATTTTCTTATGACTTGTACCACAGTTCGAATCAAGAAAGTTGTTTTTTTAGCTGTCAATATTTTCTTAGCGTTCTTTCAAATATCTTATCTATCTTATCTAGATACAGATCGTATTTTCTTTGCATTAGAAAGAGATGGCGTTGTGTTATTGAAGGGGTTGGAGGGAGATAGGTAGTCTTTAGCATATTGTTTGTTTTGTGAGACTGCGAGAATTGTTATTTTGACGTATCTTCGGTTCGTTTTTGTTTATTTATTTTTATTTTTATTTCTCCAATGCGGAGATCAATCTATAGGAAAATAGGGACACTGCGTTATATCTCGCTGAAGCCACTTCTTTTTAAACGTGTGCGCGTGGTAATGTTGCCATGAAAAACATTTACAATTGCACGAAAACTAATATTAATTCCCAAACTCTACGTTAGCCATTTCCGTTCCAATTTACAACCTTAGTAGATTTAATATTCTAAAACTGCACATATTTGTAAGAGTTTAATCTTATTGGCTTTTTCAAAATTGACTTGTCAAAATACTGCACAGTTTTTAAAAAGAACCTTAAAATGTAGTCCTGGCCACACTTTTATAATGCACTATGTACATATATTTATGTACATGAAATTATACCATAAACCAATGCACATAGTAGCGTAGTTTTTTTTGCGTCAATGTGTGCGTGTTGTGTACATATATGTACGACAGTAGCGTAGTTTTTGGATGGTTTTTGGCTTAACCTAAATCATACGCCGTGCGCCATCTTATTCTCTAGGTTGATCTGAGCTCCATTGCTGTGATAGCTCAGTGGTTGGTGTTATTAGACGCTGCGACGCTAGGTGTGGGTTTGAGTTCCGACAATGACGTTTGAGAAGCTATCGTAGATAAAGGGTTTTCAGGAAAGGGTGTACTAAGCCAAAAGGAGGCTTGTTTACTCATCATTATGAACAACGTTAAGCGATGACAGCCTAGTTAGAGAAGGTCCGCCTCTCAACTCCCCCGAGGGTTCCCGCCTTGTCGTGGCGGGGGGGCTCAGTAGCCGTGGCCTGATCAGCCACGGTGAAGCCAAGAGGAATCCGAGGTGGGGCCGCTTTTCTCGGGGCTTTCTCCTGAAAGCCTTTGTAGAAAAAGCGGCCAAGGTAGGTTGCGGCACTGCCGTAACTGAGGCGGGCTGCAGTGTGGATTGGGTGGCACTGCAGCCGAGGGGTGGAGACCGCGGGAGGAAGGGCGTTTTTCTCTGCCTGCCGCGGCCTCGACGGGATGGGGCTGCTGAGGAAGAAGAGCACGGTGTGGTGTTACACCACTCTTACTGTCCTCCGTGGCCGGTGTGAGAGGCGGACGAGGCGTGGCCGTTCCTGCATTCCGTGTAGGACTCTGGAGGACCTCGTTGGGGACCACGTTGGAGTGGCCTGCTTGAGGCTGCTAGCTGAGGGGGGCCCCGGTGTGTCACCCGCTGGAGTGGCCTAGGACCGCTAGCTGTGGGAGACATCCTTTGGGTCGGGAAGTCTCTGCTGGAGTGGCTTAGGACTGCTAGCTGTGGGGTGGCACCTCCCGGTGTCCCCGCTGGAGTGGCTGAGGGCCGCTAGCTGGGTGGGATCCTTCGTAGGTTTTAAAGGAGGCTACGTGAATGTGGTGCGATCGAGGTGGGGCAAGCGGGGGAACTTGAATGTGGTGCAACGGCGCTCCATTCTGAGTGCCCTCTGCAGCCAAAGTGGCAGGCGGCGGGGCCACTTACCTGACCCGTCGCATAGGGACCAAGGGCGTTAGACACGGGTGCTGTTTCTCGCCCATCGGCTGAGTTGGTCCCCGAGGTGGATGATGACGATGTGTTTAGTGTTCGATACATCGTCATGGTGAGGATGAGCGTAGGCTCGAGGAGGTGCCCGCAGGGGCTGGCGCTGTCGGGGCCGCGGTCGTGTCTGAGAGTAGTTCCCGTTGTCCCGACATTCTGCGTCGAGGTGGAACACCCTTGGGTTTTTAGTGGGTAGGCCGTCAGTGGCGGGATTCCCACATAACCACTCTGTGCCCGCCCCGGGGCTGTTGGTGGTATCCATAAAGGATTTTCCCAAGGTGAAAAAAAAAAAAAAAAAAAAAAAAAAGGTCCGCCTCTCAAGCCAGAGGGAGCGGGTTCAAACCAAGCCGACGGCACGCACCAATTTGTTCATTGTGTGTACATATGTTCGTATTGTATGTCATCTGCTACATGACTATAGCCCGGTGCATGGCGACAGGCTCGCCCCCTGTCACATTTAGGACTGAATATCGTCCGGTAAAGTGTCGGTGTTGTATTACACCTCTTCCAGCCCCCTCGGAGGAAAGGCGTGACGATATATTATGGGTTAAAAAAAAGTAACCAAACTCATAAATTTGTGAAAAAATATTCCAACACATTTCTGAGAACACGCTAAAATAGTTCCACGCCCAAAGCCAGAGGTCACAGTTACTGCCTCCCCTCCGTGACATATTTTAAACCCAACTAAACCGGGGGTGAGTTTTTCACGGATATAGGTCAACAGACATCCTGTAACAGCCTCATTAGGAGTTTTACCCCTGCTAGGGGTGATCTCCTGACGCGGTGAAATAATAGCACAGCGTAAAGAATGCAGAAAGATATTTTTAAACCCCGACCCAAAATCGACGGGGTGTTATAAGTTTTACGTGTGTGTGTGTGTGTGTGTGTGTGTCTGTCTGTGGCATCGTAGAAGTTATATCGTAGCATCCCGAACGGATGCTAGGATAATGATTTTGTATTTTTTTTTGGTTGCATAGTGAATTAGCCGGAAGTGTTAGCTATGTTTGATAGAAATCTGTGTTGATGAAAATCAGTGTCAGGGTCTTTTTTAATTTTAAATTTATACTTATACTTATTTCATTTCCTACCAAACCTACCTGTGAGTTTGTTCTCCTATGTTACTCCTTCTCCCTACTTTACACAAGGAAATGGGTCAAAGTCATCCCGTAACAGCCTCATTGGGAGTTTTACCCCTTATGGAGAGGTCTCCTGACGCGGTGTAATATTAGCACAGCATAGATAATTAAAACACAAAATACTATTAAAAGAAAAACAAAGAACCCGGCTGCAATAGGTAGTACCCTATGTCACTCCCACTATCAAGACGATTCAAATGACACCTCACATGTCGAAATACATCAAGCTGTTTAGGCTGTAGGGCGTGCCAAAGAAACCTCATACGTACACACCCACATACAAACACTCGAAAAACATAACCCTCCTTCTTGCGCAGTCGAGTAAAAATTCAGAAAGAAATAAACCTACGACTTACTAGTAGGCTCTATGAGCTGAAGATCCTTCGATAATGCTTTTTTACGTCCGTCCAGCCAGTGTCTTGCCTTCTCTACAAGTAAGATAAGATAAGATAAGATAATTTATTTCCAAAAATACGAATTATTACATTTTAACACAAGTTTATACAAATATTAAATACAAGATTATACAAAGATTTAAAAATCCTAGAAAATTAAAGACAATTCCCAGATATACCTGCGGTCCCACACTAGGCTCAAGGCCCGTAACGTGGCAACCAAGAGGACGAAAATTTATTACATTAAAGAGTTAATTATTCCGGTTTCATTATATATATTTCAGTTAGTTATTATATTTCATTAAGTCGCAGTTTTTAACCGATTCTCGTGATATTTTCAGAGCTGTGGCCCTATTCGGAGATTTGAGATTTTCATCTCACCTTTTTTCGTCTTTGTTGCTCTCGTTTTTTTTTTATAACTTAAAAATTACACTCCACGGACTCCGGGGACCGTGACTTTTGTTAACATAAATCTTTAATTATTATTTAAGGGGAATACAGGTAGAGGGGGGTTAGTTATTAAGTCTTAATCTAAGGTTAGGTTAAAGGTTATCAGATTTACATATTGCATTGTGAGTTACCACGAGTAGACCAGCGACCCGCAAGCAGCACCCGATCACGAGTGAGACGCATGTGCCAGCCATCGCTCTCCTCAACCATATTTGAGGGAAGAGAACGACCCGACACATGACGCCGCCGCAAGAAGGTGCCTTCGATAGTGAGCGTGAATGCTCGAGATGGACTCACAATTTCTATAAAACGCGAAATGATTACAATTTTTATTAACATAACGATGACGTTATGTTAATAAAAATTGTAATCATTCAATTGGCCTCCTCCCGACTCAAGAGCCTCCATCACCAACGCGTTCCGATCTCTGATGGCCATCTGCAGGTTATATTCCTTGATGGTATTCGGTGATGCAGCCGATGCTCGCCGTAAAAACCGGCTGATGGCATGGTTGCTCTCGTTTAAAACGTCATAGGTGTGAAAGTGACCAAGATAAAATCTCATCTCATCTCACGCGTAGGAATAGCCCCACAGGAGCAACAACTACGTAAGATATTTTGTCGAGCCTTTGGAATTTTTTTGTTAACGTTCGAACTTTATAAGCGAATGCAATTTGTCTCGAAGCCGTGTAAACTATGCTTTGCCTACTACAGTTCTTGCGCTGTGTCAAATCAAACGCCTCTCGGCCCCTCGAGCTTAACTAATGACAGTGACATTTTAGAAGTATTATTTTCTGACATATGTCACTTACTTAGATATGGAGAAGATTTGAGTGGGACTTAAGACAGATCAACTATAAAAATTATAGTCACACAAGCTGCGCCCCGCAGTTTCGCCCGCGGCCTTATGGGAACCGTTTTTTTTTATCGTCGCGCCTTTCCTCTGAGGTTGCCAGAGATATCATACATCACCCACACTTCGCCGGAAGATATTCAGTCCCAAATCTTCATTCAAATTCAGTCAGAGGGGGCGAGCCTGTTGCCATACACAGTGCTCCAACCATGTAGCAGATGACATACAACACGCTCATACGTTCACACAATGAACAAATTGGTGTGCGCCGTCGTCGGCTGGGTTTGAACCCGCTCCCTCTGGCTTGAGAGGCGGGCTTTCTCCAACTAGGCTATCTTCGCATGTAATTTTTATTTTAATTAAAGATACCCTATGTCCTTTTCTATACCTCTGACAACGTGTATGCAAAATTTCATAATGATCGGTTAAGTAGTTAAGGCGTGAAAGCGTAACAAACAAACTCACTTTTGCATTTATAATATTAGTTAGGATTAAGATTAGGATATATCGCCTTGAACTGTGATGTCATGAGTTCCAAATCTGCGCATCCTCTCGACCTATTTTACTCACATCCAAACTTTAAAACAAGTTTCATTATTATTAAAAGAGAAAGAAAAAAACTCGGCTGCAAAATGTTGTACCCTGTATCACTTCCCATATCAAGACGATTCAAATGACACCTCACATGTCGAAATACATCAAGCTGTTAAGGCTGTAGGGCGTGCCAAAGAAACCTCATACACACACTCGAAAAACATAACACTCCTTGCACAGGCGAATCTGCAAAATGTCACGAAGATCGGATCAACCGAAGACCGAAGACGGGTCTGAGCAGTAGCACACTTGTAGCGCCTCACTCAACTGCCGTCTTTGTACTTCTTCACTCTACAAAACTTCAAGGCTAGAGTGAATAAGTACCTTATAGGTCGTCGTGCTCCATCTTAGACCACAACGTCGCTTAACATCAGGCGAGTTGATGGTCAAACGGCAAACTATCACTACATAATATAAAACAAAGTCGCTTTCTCTGTCCCTATGTCCCTTTGTATGCTTAAATCTTTAAACCTGCGCAACGGATTTTGATGCGGTTTTCTTAATAGATAGAGTGATTCAAGAGAAAGGTTTATATGTATAATAACATCCATTAAATAGTGGAGAAATACTGTTTATTTTTGAGGTTTCTAATGTGATGTCGTTAATTATCAATTTTTTTTCCGCTTACATTGCAAACGCAGGCTGAACCCTACGAGATTAATCAAAATAATGTACTAATTATTTGTACACATTGAAGAGGTCTACAGAAAGCTCCACGATGGTATATGTCTATCTCTTATGGATATCCCACAATTTTTTTTTGTTTATACCCGTGCGAAGCCAAAGCGGGCCGCTATGTTTTTATATACAACGTTTACAGTTTTCCTGTAGTGTATTTAGTATCAGCATTGCACCCGTGCGAAGCCGGGGCGGGTCGCTAGTTGTACATAAAAAAAACGATACTCAAGTTATTATCAAACAAACAAATGCCGGTTGTCCCAATAGACAGAGACCATCGCTTCGTTCGTTGAAAAAACCTCTTTTCATCCAGGAAGCACATTAAAAAACCCATTTAAGTTACTTAAAACGGAAACTTTGCATCCAGCGAATCCCAGTGGGACGAAGTTCGAAAAATTCTGGACAAAAAAAACCTTAACAAATTGACAATTGTCGCGGGATATTTCCCAAATGTACGAAACACGGCCGGTTTTGTTTTTTTATTGTCCTATTCTGTATTTCTATGTTTTGTGAATTTGAATTTATTTGGCTCGCCTTTAGGGTTCTGTGATTGGTGGAACGCTTGGAGTTGGATTTTATGAGACTGTTTTAGTTATATCAGTTTAAGAGTCCGGCGGCCACTTTAGACTAACTTTGCATTGGCATAAGGTATTCTATAGTCATTTCGTCTAGAAGAAGACTACGAGCGAAGATAGCAAGTAATGATACTGACGAGCTTCTAAAGTTACCTACAGAGTGACAAAGTACAATTTCAGTTTTTTTATGACTTTTGCACTTCTGTAATCATTCTTAAATAACTAAGAATTTCCCTTGTATTATGGATTCATTTAAAAGTTAATGATGTAGAAAAGCTCCCTATGTGAAGGGATTTTTATTTGCTTTGTCTGTCTATTGAATAAATCAGTCAAAAGTGACCCCTTAAAAATGTGGATATTTTTCATAGCTCTATTTTCTCTTGAGGACGTTTTTTTAAAAAAACCAAGAACATAGGGGCGGAGATATAGTTCATTTAATTGTACATGCTAAATTTCATCATAATCTGACAAATGGTTTCCAAGAAATTTGACAAGCGCGTTTGTATGGAAATTTCAGAGCGTCGGGGGCTCTTAAAATGTAGTTCGTGCTGAACGTTGCGATTTCAATATCTCCAGACGAACTTGGCCAGTTTTGCTCATATTCGCATTTAAAAATTGTATTGGAATACTTGCAAAATTTTATGAAGATTGGATACCGTATTCACGTTATTTATATATTCATACAAAAGCTGATTAATCCACATAAAGTCAGAGGCATTGGCTGACCTCAAGCGAAAACTTTTGGCTCAGCACAATAATCACACTAATATCATAAATGCGAAAATTTGAATGGATGAAAGTTTGTTAGTCAATCACGCCGCAACTGCTGAACAGATCTGGATGAAATTTGGCATAGTGGTAGATTTTAGTCTGGAATAGCACATTTGTTACTTTGTAACCGGGAGTAACATGACAGAGCGTAGCTATTTAAAGGTAAATCGTTATTCTAAAGCACAAAAATTGCTTGAAATGAGTGATGTAGACGTCGAACAACTTGTGAATATTTATTTCATTTATAAATTTTTCAACATTTAGAAAATAAAGCTAGCTTCCTTGATGATATAGACAAGCGACAACCTGTCTTTCTTTCTAAAAAATAAAGTTTTTTAAAACCAATTGTGTCCTTTTCAAAGTAAGTACCCGACCACTGTGCCAACGGGTTAAGGCGACAGGCGAAGAGCCATTAGATTCTAGGATTATCTTAATCTTGGAAAGTCCTTAGCACTCAACGTTTTAAGGTTAAGATTTTATAAAAACTGGTAAGTGAAAATTTTAGTTTTTTGTTTCGAAAAATTGTTAGGCTCTTTTTTCTTGAAGTGTAAACCAATTTTACTTATGTACTAATCCGATTGGAATGAAACTTGGAATGTAAAATTATCACAATGTTAATAACTTATACAAACATTATTAAAAAAAAACCCTGCAGTAAATTTTTGTACTCTATGTCACTCCACTATCAAGACGATTCAAATGACACCTGACATGTCGAAATACATCAAGCTGTTTAGGCTGTACCGTCGCCAAATAAACCTCATACATACATAACACACCATACAATCGAAAAACATAACCCTCCACCTTGCGCAGTCGGGTAAAAAAAAGAACTGACTAACTAGTACAAAATTGGCGGAGCTTCAAATCTAGTATTTTTTAGAAATCAGTAATTCGCTGAATTGATGAACTTTGTCAATTGTTTTAGTTATTTTGTAGTTATTTCGTTAAAATATGAACGTATGCAAAAAACGAACATGTTCTTACGCCGATAATCATTGGAAAAGTTAAAAAAGATGGTTATTTTGATAGTTGCATGCATTCAACTCCAACTTCAACTTTTGTTTATGGCTTCTGTAGTGTTGCCACAATTCTGCCAATGTCTTGTGTGCAGTTCAGTGCACTCTGATTGATAATGGCCGATGCATGCATTCACATTGGCATTGCATGGCAAACGATTACAGTGACAGCTGTCAAATCGCTGTCAACGGGCTGTTAAACTAGCACCAACTGACACAATCGTCGTTTAGGCTGTAAAATAACAATGTCCCTTTCTCATTGTCATTCTTTCCACTGTGCAAGTCATCCAGCCTAAAGGTTGCCGAATATGAGACGTCATGCTGTTTAAATGATTAAACTTTTGCTTAATGTACACAGTAACGTCAGTGTTTATAACTTAGAGTGCCCCCTAACCAAAGCCGTAACATTAAACTCTAACAAATATGTGCAGTTTCAGAATATTAAATCTACTAAGGTTGTATATTGGAACGGAAATGGCTGACGTAGAGTTTGGGAATAAATATCAGTTTTCGTGCTAAATTTCGTGTAAATGTTTTTCATGGCAACATTACCACGCGCACACGTTTAAAAAGAAGTTGCTTCAGCGAGATATAACGCAGTGTTCCATCTTTTCCTCTAGATTGATCTGTGCCTAATAATCGCGCGGATGCCCGCGTGCTTTTTAGCGCAACTAGAAATAGTAATATCACATCACATTACACTATTTAATATACTATATTTAATATACTCGGGACTGCCTCGGTGGCTCACTAGTTAGTGAACCTGCCTGCTGAACTTTTTTTTAATGTAGAATAGGTCGGCGTTTAACCACCAACTCGCCTGATGTTAAGCGACGTTGTGGTCTAAGATGGAGCACGACGACCTATAAGGTACTTATTCACTCTATTGAGGTTTTGTAGAGTGAAGAAGTACAAAGACGGCAGTTGAGTGAGGCGCTACAAATGCGCTACTGCTCAGACCCGTCTTCGGAACTTGGGGGCGTGGGATCGATTCCCACCTAGAGCAAACATTTATGTGATGAACATTTGTGTTTATTCTATGTCTCGGTTTTAATATCTATTTATGTATGCATTTAAAAACATAAATGTATCAGTCTCTGGCAGCCATAGTTTTAGCTTTGCTTAGTTTGGGGTCAGGTCACCGTGTGTGTGTAAAAAAAAAAATATAATAAAGGCGAAAGTGTGGGTGTGGCACTTTCAATTTTTCTGCTCCGATTCAATAAAATCCTAGATCCAAAGCTGATAAAGACACGTAAGTATCTGTATAATCTTATCTTACATAATTTAATATTATTTTAATATTTTATATTAAGTATAATATGATTAACGCGGAAGTTTGTAAGAATGGATGGATGGATGTTTGTTACTCTTTCACGCCAGAACGGCTGAACAGATCTAGATGAAATTAGGCACAGATATAGATTGTAGTCTAGAATAGCACATAGGATACTTTTTAACCGCGGTTAAAACCGTGGGGCGCAGCTAGTCTACTATCAAATTTGGCTATCTGTTATTCCAGACTATAATCTATCTCAGTGCTAATATTTCACCCAGATCCATTCAGCTGTTCTAGCGTGATTGAGTAACAAACATCCATCTATCCAAATTTTAGTAATTATAATAATTAAAAAAAAGAATAACCGCCTGTTTAATTTAAGTGATAATGTTAAAATGGATATGATTTTTTTTTATAACGACAAACATATCTAAGAATGCTCTCGATCAATCACCTTTTAGGCAAAAGGAAACAAAATCAAAATCGGTTTGTCCGTTTGGGAGTTACGATGCCGTAAACACATATCCGCCTTTCCCCCGAGGGAGCTGGCAGAGGTGTACAACACCCACACTTCAACCGACGCTATTTAGTCCCAAATGTAATAGGGGACGAGCCTGTCGCCATACACCGCCGTAAACAGACACACAGATACACAAAACGCACGTTTCAAGTCAAGTCAAGTCAAAATGTTTTTACACAATTGAGTATTAAAGATACACTTGTGAACGTCAAAGTTTTTCAATAGACTCGACCGCCTTGTTCGGAAAAAGCCACTACTCAGAAGAACAGGCAAGAAACTGGGGAGCATATTTTTTTTCAAAAACGTACGTGTTGAATGTACAGCACGTCCCTGTTTTGCGTCGGAAGTTAAAAATGGACTCGCATTGATAATTCGCACGCGTGACGTGACACGGTGCGGACGCCCGCGTGAATTTTAGCGTACACCCTTTTCTGCACGAGCGATGTATTTTGGGGGCTGAGCTACCCACGTCCGTAGGATTGTACTCTATTCCGATTCCCTACACGTGGTCCCCGGGTAGTGCTAACCGGGTAGCAAACTCTGGTGGGGAGGCTTCGGCCGTGGCTAGTTACCACCCACCGGACCAAGCCATGCCGTGAAATGACCTAGTCGTGTTTCGGGATGTAGTCCAGTGTAACCGTTCCGAAGACGGGTCTGAGCAGTAGCGCACTTGTAGCGCCTCACTCAACTGCCGTCTTTGTACATCTTCACTCTACAAAACTTCAAGGCTAGAGTGAATAAGTACCTTATAGGTCGTCGTGCTCCATCTTAGACCACAACGTCGCTTAACATCAGGCGAGGTGGTGGTCAAACGACGACCTATTCTGCAAAAAAAAAAATTGATTCAAACTACATGGTCTACATAACATAATATATCGTCACGCTTTTCCCCCGAGGAGGCTGGCAGAGGTGTACAACAGCCACACACCGCCGGACGATATTCAGTCCCAAATATGACAGGGGGCGAGCCTGTCGCCAAACACCGGGCTCCAGTCATGTAGCAGATGACATACAATACACACTTACGTTCACACAATGAACAAATTGGTGCGTGCTGTCTGCTGGGTTTGAACTCGCTCCCTCTGGCTTGAGAGGTGGGCCTTCCCCAACTGGGCTGTCATCGCTTCATTCTTCGTTTCATGGTCTGTCTAGCCAAAACTGTACCCGAGGTCAAATTAACTTCAATTGTAACCTCGAAGGTTAGCGACGTAAATTATGATAATCATTGTAACCTACATTGAGCAAACAAAGTAATTTTATTAATTTTGTATTCAGACTCCAGTCCGTTTACACGGAAATTTCAACTTACTAATCTTTACGTTTTCATGAAAATTACGTCACCTTCTTTTGTTGTTGGACATACTTGAACGGTTGATTGGACTTCAGGGTTTCTAGACGAGAATTGAAATTTAAGACCGATTTCTGCTGACTAGGCTTACGGTATCAATATACGTACATATATACTTTTAAATACATACGTAAATAGATATTAACACCCAGACATAGAATAAACACAAATGTTCATCACATAAATGTTTGTCCTAGGTGAGAATCGGACCCATGCCCCCTAGCTCAGAAGGCAGGTTCACTACCGACTGAGCCACCGAGGCAATTTGTGAAGGGTTTGTCAGTAATTCCCGAAAGACGTAATTGCCCCTTAAACGCATTTGCCTCAGTTGACTCTAAGATGGTTTTTTATATAATACTAGCTGTCACCCCGCCACTTCGTTCGCGTTTATTATTTATTTATATATATGTGAGCTATCCTATCTGTTAAGTTAGATCGAACTGCACACGGTGTGCAATTTTTTTTGAAATCGGTTAAGTAGTGTAGGAGTCTATAGCGGACAAACAACGTGACACGTAATTTATATATGTTAAGAATAAGTTAAGATAAATAAAACAAGGAAAACTCTTAATTGTTCACATTAGAGCTTAAGAAAATCCAACTGATAATAACGCTCGTGGCGGCCTTATCGCTAACCGCGATCTCATTTAGGCAATCATAACAGTTAGAAAATACCGCACACCTTTGTAATGTTGCAAATGACTACCACGTAAATACTGCTATCATTTGCAAGTTATAATTTATTTCTATTATTAATTGTAATAAGTAGAATACAGTCATACATAATTTTATTCAGGAAAAAAAGTCACACTGTATCCACATTCGTCTTCGTAGGCGACTGTCACTTTTTACACGACTACGCTGAAGCAAAAAGGAAATTCTATGTTTTTTGCCCGACTGCACAAGAAGGAAGGTTATGTTAAGGTTTCTTTGGCACGTACTAAATTTTAAACAGCTTTATGGATTTTGACATGAGGTGTCATTTGAATCGTCTTGATAGTGGAAGTGACATAGGGTACAACATTATGCAGCCGGTTTTTTTTGTTTTTCTTCTAATAATGTTACTTGTTAACCGACTTCAAAAAAGGAGGTATATAATCAATTCACCCAGTCATAACTTTTGACTGGTTTAATCGATTTTGACTATATTTTTTTGTTTGAGAGATCATACTTTACTTTACCGTATGAATTTTACCGAAATCGGTAAAGCAGTTTTTAAAACATCAAGAAAAGTTTAAAAATTGTTTACATGGATGACGAATTACAGGATGGGAAGTCGGTTTTTAAGCTTTGCTTTTAAGATTATGTTTTAATTAAATGTTAATTTAACTTTATTTAAGATAATTTTAATGGCGTAGTCTTCGAGAATTCTCATTTGCAGTCCCGTTTCTCGTGCAGGTGTGTCAGACATTTCACCATATTAAATACCTAACGCTTTATTAACACGAGCTAATTAAAAAAAGGTCTGCAATCACGCAATACTTTGTTTTAATGTATTAGTTTGGTTCACGAAATGTGATTTAGGATTTTGTGTGTGGCCACTACTGACATATTTTACGAAACACATACGGTGCGGTGTGGGTCATTTTTTTACTAGCTACTAGCTGCGCCTAGCGGTTAAAAAGTATTCTATGTGCTATTCTAGACTATAATCTATCTCTGTGCTGAATTTCACCCAGATCTGTTCAGCCGTTCTGGCGTGAAAGAGTAACAAACATCCATCCATCCATTCTTAAAAACTTTCGCGTTTATAATACTACTAGCTGCGCCCCGCGGTTTCACCCGCGGTTAAAAAGTATTCTATGTTACTTCTAGTACCTCCCAGAATATGTGCGCAAAGTTTCATGATGATTCGTCAAGTAGTTTTTGCGTGAAAGCGTAACAAACATCCACGCTTTCACATTTTTAATATTAGTAAGGATTATATACTAGCTTCACCCCGCGATTTCACCCGCGGTTAAAAATTATCATATGTGCTATTCTAGACTATAATCTTTCTCTGTGCCAAATTTCACCTAGATCTGTTCAGCCGTTCTGGCGTGAAAGAGTTACAAACATCCATCCATCCATCCATTCTTACAAACTTTCGCGTTTATAATATTAGTAGGATTATATGCTGCAGCTTTGTTCACGTTGTTGCGCTAGTTAGCACTCAGCGATGGAGAAGCTTGTGATAAGTGAAATGATTTTTTAAAGTAGGAACAAATAGCTTGTAAAACCAGACGAAATATAGATACATAAAGTGAACCCAAACATAATTTTTTTTGTATATTTTCTAAATTTGATGAAAACATAGGCACAGTCGAGCTAATGAAATATTTATAGTCCTAATCCTACTAATATTATAAAGGCGAAAGTTTGTAAGAATGGATGTATGGATGTTTGTTACTCTTTCACGCAAGAACGGCTGAACAGATCTGGATGAAATTTTGCACAGAGATAGATTACAGTCTAGAATAGTATATAGGATACTTTTTAACCGCGGGGCGCAGCTAGTAATATTATAAACGCGAAAGTTTGTAAGAATGGGTGGATGGATGGATGTTTGTAATCGCTCACTAATCCTATCGTCTAAAAATAATACTTACTTTCACATCATTTGTAATTGAAATCAAAAATGTAATATTATATCTTCATGCTGTGATGTTGTGTATAAAAAGAATATGCTAGGATTTGAATATACGAGTATTAAACTAAAAATATTTTCTTAAACCTTTATTATAAGCAAGAATCAGTCCAAAAACACGCCAAGTCAACAGGTAAGTAGGAATCAGCCCAGTAAACAACCCGCGTCAACGTAAAATCATATACCACGAACACACTGAAATAAGCACTAAACAATACGTCCGCACCGCTCCAGAGACAGAATCGGACTGACATTTGGTCGAACGCGTACGCACCCTAAGTTCCTTATCGCCAACCAATGACGTTCAGCGCTTGATTTTCCTATTTGCTCGTTTCGTTGAACAAGGTATAGAGCTAGAGAGTAGGTTAAAAAACTTAACATCAAACCCCGGGACAGGTATATGTAGCGTAGCCAGCACTACAGTGAAGTCGGTTCTGTCGCAGTAATGCATGCATCCAGGTCGACGTGATGCCGCATAATTTGCATTAGCATATCCGGGCCGAGCTGCTGCAATTAGATCTTTTAACAAAGCACGTTTAATTTGTCTTTGGTGGTCATAAAAACATGAAACATCCTACTTATCCTACTAATATTATAAACGCGAAAGTATGTAAGAATGGATGGATGGACAGATGTTTGTTACTCTTTCACGCCAGAATGGCTGAACAGATCTGTACGAAATTTGGCACGTAGATAGACTATAGTATATAAAAGCACATAGGATACTTTTTAACCGCGGGTGAAACCGCGGGGCGCATCTGGTACACTTTCCTACTTAATATTATAAACGCGAAAGTTTGTAAGAATGGATGGATGGATAGATGTTTGTTACTCTTTCACGCCAGAATGGCTGAACAGATCTGTACGAAATTTGGCACGTAGATAGACTATAGTCTCGAAAAGCACACAGGGTACTTTTTAACCGCGGGAGAAACCGCGGGGCGCATCTAGTACACTTTCCTACTTAATATTATAAACGCGAAAGTTTGTAAGAATGGATGGATGGATGATATATAATCTATCTCTGTGCCAAATTTCATCCAGATCTGTTCAGCCGTTCTGGCGTGAAAGAGTTACAAACATCCATCCATCCATCCATTCTTACAAACTTTCGCGTTTATAATATTAGTAGGATAAAAGTACGATAAATGTAAAATTATATCATCATCATATCGTCACGCCTTTCTCCCGAAGGGACTGGCAGAGGTGTGCTACACCCACACTTCAACGAACGATGTGACAAGCCAAATGTGACAGGGGCGAGCCTGTCGCCATACACCGGGCTCCAGTTACGTACATTACGTATTGCTAGGCACATAACAAACACAAATGTTCATCACAAGAGTGTTTGCCCTAAGTGGTAATCGAACCCTCGCCCCCAAGCTCAGAAGGCCACCACCAACTGGGTACTGAGGCAGCCAAAAACGTTCTGTCAAGTTTCGACAGGACCCCGTGCTGTCAAACTAATGTCATTGTCAATAAACCATTTTGTTCAACCAAAAAAGGACAATTGAAAACATTCGCGTTTTGTTTCCATACAATACAACGAGTCGTTCGTGTTCAAACATTGTAAGCGAAATGTGTGATATCATGCTTTTAAATAAATTAGGGCAGCTGTTACCTACAAAAGCTATACAGTTAGGCCTCGCTCTCGGCGACGCGGAGCGTTGCGCGGCTCTGGCAGCGTAGCGTCGCGCAACGCTCCCTTGCAAAAGCAAAATAAAATTAAACGTGAAAGGCGGATACCTTATGTCATGATCTACAATGTTTGCCTAAATGTTTGTATGTTAAAAATGGAACGCGTGATCACGCTTCTATACCTTAACGCTCATACGAGTATACTGTAAGATTCGTATTAGCTAGCAATTTAAATACATTATAAAAAACAAACTTGAAATAAAATAAGTTCAGACGGGTAGCACTGAATACAAAAAAAGAGGATCAGGTTAAAGAGGTTGAATGCTCGTGGTGCACGAAGACGGGTTTTGGGGAGAGTCGGGTTGGAACAGCGATGGCGTAATGATGTAATCTGTATCAATTTATAAATAATAATATGTCCTCGGAATTGGAGTTTTGTTGTGTGAGTACTGTAATAATATATTGATAAATAAAGAGTACTGCTTCTGAAATATATGTTTTATTATAATACAGCATTTGTGTAATCCGCCCGCGTAACGCTACGCTGCACGCACCGCGTCTCTCTGCAAGAGGCCTTAGGGACATTCGGCTAACACTAGCTATTATATTGAGTACCGTTAGATTCATCATTTCAACTTCTATCGATTGGTATATTGTATTCATTGTATTCAATTTAATTATCAATTCGACCGTTGTTTTTTTTTAAATATACAATAGGTCGGCGTTTGACCACCAACTCGCCTGATGTTAAGCGACGTTGTGGTCTAAGATGGAGCTCGACGACCTATAAGGTACTTATTCACTCCAGCCTTGAAGTTTTGTAGAGTGAAGAAGTACAAAGACTGCAGTTGAGTGAGGCGCTACAAGTGCGCTATTGCTCAGACCCGTCTTCGGAACGATATGTTCCAGTAGACTACTAGTAGTTTGCCTCGAACTGAGATCTTTTCTATCTTCACAATGCTTCCTGCAATTTAGCTCATAAACAAACAAAAAAAAACTCTATTGAAGTAAACTACTTACTTATATGAAAATCGGATCAATAGTTCTCAAGATATCGTCGGACAAACAAACACCGATATGTCCCAGAAGACTACCAGTAGTTTGCCTCGCACGGAGACCTCTCATATCTTCACAACCACTCGTCCAATTTAACTCATAAATAAACTAAAAAACTCTATTGAACTAAACTACTTGCATGCGAAATTTTCATGAGGATCGGATCAACAGTCAACAGTTCTCAAGATATCGTCGGACAAACGAATGCTGATTTGTTCCAGTTGAATACTAGCAGTAGTTCGCCTCGGATGGAGATAAATAATATCTCCACAACCGCTCATACGATTCAGCTCATATACAAAGTAATAAACTCTATTGAAGTAAACTACTTACTTTTAAAATTTCATGAATATCGGATCAACATTTCTCAAGATATCGTCGGACAAACAAATGCTGGTTTGTTCCAGTAGAATACTAGCAGTAGTTCGCCTCGGATGGAGACCTATAATAACTTCACAACCGCTCATACGATTCAGCTCATTTACAAAGTAATAAACTCTATTGAAGTAAACTACTTACTTGTAAAATTTGATGAAAATCGGATTAACAGTTCTCAAGATATCGTCGGACAAAAAAATGCTGGTTTGTTCCAGTAGAATACTAGCAGTAAAACTAGCATAAATCTTTGATTATTATTTAAGGGGAATACAGGTACAGGTTAGTTATTAAGTCTTAATCTAAAGTTAGGTTAAAGGTTATCAGATTTACTTATTGCATTGTGAGTACACCACGAGCAGACCAGCGACCCGCAAGCAGCACCCGATCACGAGTATGACGCATGTGCCAGCCATCGCTCTCCTCAACCATATTTGAGGGAAGAGAACGACCCGACACACGACGCCGCCGCAAGAAGGTGCCTTCGATAGTGAGCATGAATGCTCGAGATGGACCCACATTTTCTATAAAACGCGAAATTATTACAATTTTTTTTACAAAAAAAAACAAAAATTGAAACAAACTACTTGCCTGCAAAATTTCATGCAGATCGGATCAACAGGTTTCAAGATATAGTCGGACAAACAAATCTGGCGTCTCTCAGTCAAAAATGCCGGAAAACTGAAAAGCCTTGTATATTTTTCAAGCTCCCGTTAGCTCTTATAAATATCGATGCACGTTAACTAAGCCGCGTTAGTAGAACCCTGAGAGGGAGAGAAGTGATATCGCACGGCGGGCGCGCAGTTCGTACATAAGGCGAGCTAGTTAACTAGCAGAATGCAGTAAAATAAATAAATCTTATATCTTTAAATGAGCAATTCTTGTATATATATATACGAGTATATATAAAATTGGAATCTCGGAATCGGCTCCAACGATTTTCATACAATTTAGTATATAGGGGGATTCGGGGGCGATAAATCGATCTAGCTAGGAATCATTTTTAGGAAATGTCAATTTATTCGTGTTTTATCGATAATCAACTTAAACATAAACTTGGAAGAAAAATAACAAAAAGGAGGCGTCTCAACTGAAAAATATGACTCTTCCTGACATCTATTGGCGAATAATAATACTATTTTTTGTGAGCAACTAATTGCTTTAACGACACAACAGCAGATGGCGTTGTTAAGTAAGACTAAAATCAAAGGTACTACATATAATATGAAAAAGTGAGTCTTTGTTCATTTTCTTTGTTTCTTTGTAACGCTTTCACGTCTGAACTACTCAACCGATCGTCTTAAAATTTTGCATACATGTTGTTTAGGGTACAGAAAGGGACATAGGGTACTTTTTATCGCGAAAAAATCAACGGTTCCTGTGGGACCGTGGGTGAAACCACGGGTCGCAGCTAGTAATAAATAAATTCGGAACATTTTTCACTCACGGTCGCCTGACCCCTAACTAAGCAAAGTTTGTACTATGGCTGCCAGAGACTGATAGACACTCACATTTATTTTAAGGTTATGTGATTATAGCCTAGCCGGAGAAGACCCGCCTCTCAAGCCACAGGGAGTGGGTTCGGACCCAGCCGAAGGCTCGTACCAATTTGTTCATTGTGTGAACATATTTGCTTATTTTATATCATCTGCTACGTAACTGGAGCCTGGTGTAGTCCTCTCCTAGTGTGACTCCCTGTCACATTAGGGATTGAATATCGTCTGGTGAAGTGTGGGTGTTAGACACCTCTGCCAACCCCTTCGGGGGAAAGGCATGACGATAATTCATGTTATGATATTTATTTTTTTAATTATTAAGATATATCCAGACATAGAAAAAACACAAATATTCACCTCACTAATGTTTGCCTTAGGGGGCATCGAACCCACGCCCCCAAGCTCAGAAGAAAGGTTCACTATTAACTGAGCCACCGGGGCAGTAACTGATAATTCTTTTTTTATTTGGTAGAGCAAACTTCTTTGAAATTCAGCGTTTTTTTGTAAAAATCAGCAAACACAAAAATAAATATAAGTAGGTACATTAATAAAATCGGAGGCCTCCGGGCGGCCTAGGAACTCTAACACCAGGGATAGCCACTCGACCTACACGATCTTGCTTGCTTAGTACATAAATGACATTTATATTTTCACCGATTTCTCGAAGACAGCTAGACCAAATTGTAAAAATCTTTTAGGCATGATTTTTAGGCTTCACACTGTCGAATCGCCAAGTATCCAAAACCTGCATCGCCTCATGTACAGCCGCGCGTCATGAGCGAGACGGGCGATAACCTATGCAGGCTTGCGTAAGTGAGACAGACGATAACGTACGTAGGTTCAATTTGCACGGATCGCCGACATTGATTGCATTACGGATTCAGTTACCGGTTCGGCTAGGGGTGTCTCGGGGGAGGTTGATTTGTAGTTTTACAATTGCTTGCTCGATATTACAGTACTAGTGGCTGTAGGCTTCGCGGTCTGCCTCTTCTACAGGCCTCATTCTCCAGCCTACAAGGTCCATCCGTCAGTACATCAAATTTCTCTCCCGGCGCTACTTCGAGAGAGCCTCCACCCCAACCCTCTTGTCACTCGCACCGTGGACTACATCACTGATGATCTATTTTCCATCAACAGCTTGTCTTTCGACAAAGGCCTCCTCCAAAGACTTCCACCTATCTCTGTATTTTGCAACCAAGTAACTGAAATAATGTATTAGCAAAATTTGTCGAGTTTTGCAACTTACTCGTAATAGTTCAAGCGAATAATTCACGATCCTATCCTACTAATATTATATTATAAACGCGAAAGTTTGTAAGAATGGATAGATGGATGTTTGTTACTCTTTCACGCCAGAACGGAACAGATCTGGATGAAATTTGGCACAGAGATAGATTATAGTCTAGAATAGCACATAGGATACTTTTTAACCGCGGGTGAAACTGCGGGGCGCAGCTTGTAATATCTTCTTCTTAATATATATAAATTACGTGTCACGTTGTTTGTCCGCTATAGACTCCTAAACGACCTAACCGATTTCAATCAAATTTGCACACCGTGTGCAGTTCGATCTAACTTAACAGATAGGATAGCTCACATATATATATATATATAAATAATAAACGTGAACGAAGTCGCGGGGTGACAGCTAGTTATAAAATAGAGAGTAACTCTGTCTGTCTGTCTGTCTGTTTGTAGGCTTTTCACGGCTAAACGGCTGAACGAATTTTGATGACAAATAATTAGTTACCCGTACATCACAAGGAAGGTTTTTGGATTTTATGAATAAGCGTAAATGACGTCGCAGGTAAAAGATAGTGGTCAAATAAAAATATTATATAAAAAAATAAATTCGGGACTTTTCCACACACGGTGGCCTGACCCCAAACTAAGCAAAGCTTATACTATGGCTGCCAGAGACTGATATGCGTATTTATATATTTCTTAAATACATAAATAGATATCCGCTTCTTAGCTGTGTTTCATGAAAATCGGTGTTGATGAAAATTGGTGTCGGTTTTTTAATTTTTAATTTATACTTATAAGATACGGAAATTACTCACGTATTATTAAACCGATAATTCCGACTATACCACGCACTCGCCTTGATAAAGATCGCCGAATGCGGTTGAAACTATAATCGGAATAACCGTCTCGTGATAAAGCGACGCTGAGTCATGAATCACGATTTTAAACTGGTTTTAAAAACAGTTATAAATCGCGATTCACCACTGAGCGTCGTTTTTGAATACGGCCCTAATTTCCATATCATAAAATAATTTCCCCTTAGCAATAAACCTTGTATAGCTCTGAAATAGTTACAGTCTTTTGTCTCTTACGATCGAGTTCAAAAATTTATAAGAAAGAAAAGACAAAAGACTGTACAATTCCGAGGGTTTACAACGTTTATTGCTAAGAATTAACCATGTATTGACTGGCTCGGTGGCTCAGTTGGTAGTGAACCTGCCTTCTGAGCTTGGGGGCGTGGGTTCAATTCCCACGTAGAGCAAACATTCATGTGATGAACATTTGTGTTTGTTCTATGTCTGGGTGTACAAGCAGTACAAGCAGTACAGTGGTAGTACAAGCTTTGCTTAGTTTGGGGTCAGGCGACCGTGTGTGGAAAAGTCCCGAATTTATTTATTGACATAATATTTTTATTTGACCACTATCTTTTACCTGCGACGTCATTTTACGCTTATTCAGTATTTAACAATATCTAAGTGTGGATATCAGTCTCTGACAGCCATTGTATAAGCTTTGCTTAGTTGCCAAATTTATTTATTTATTTGTCAAAGTTCATCCCCTCTGTACAATCCCGTGGCAACCCTAGCAAAGCCGTGAAGTGAGCTTTTAGTCTAAATTAAATTCATCCAATACGCCTATGACAGCTTTCAGGATTTAAGTATATCACGAGTTCTGATTATTTTAGATAAACCGGTTATTTCTTCCTCATTCCGCGTGAAGTTTATTTGCACTAGGTTCTTAAGGCTCAACGTTTCGCTTGTGGCGCGAAATTTAAATTTTAAATAGTTTTTTATGGTTCTGTACCTCAAAAGGAAAAAATGGAACAGGCGAACAACAAAGTGACCATATATTATATAGGATCACTATATCTCTATACTATATCACTATATCTGTTCAGTTATTTCCGTTAACAAAGTAATCCTAGTAATCCTATAGGATCACTTTCTAGGATCATAATAGGATCCTATGGGATCACTTTGTTGTCCGTCTGTCTGTCTATCAAGGCCCTTTTGGCGTGGAGGTATCAGGCTGAAATTTATATCAAATACTCAAGTCTACTGTCCCTTGGAGCTGTGAAAAACTCAAACTTCTAAGCCAATGCAATCAAAAGATTCAGCCGTTTATGCTGCAAATTTTCCACACTCGCAAGGGAATCAAAACCTACAGGGTCGACGAACCACGAAGCAACGTCTTATAGCACAGATAAAGGAAAAATTGCAAAAAGCATACATTTTTAGTTCCATCATATACTCAAAATATTTTTAATAAATCGGCCTTTAAAACTTTTACTTATACTCGTATATCTACAGGTTTGTACGGAACTCTCCGTGCGCGATTCCGACTCGCACTTGGCCGGTTTTTTAAATATGTCCCTATAGACTCTGAGACCTCACTTCACTAGACCTATCAAGGTTTCTAAAGCCTATCTTGTATTGTTACAGAGCACTACCACATCTTCGTGGGCGACCTGAGTCCTGAAATCGAGACCCAGAGCTTACGAGATGCCTTCGCGCCATTCGGAGAGATATCGTAAGTATCATTGTAGACTAACTACGTAGTAAAGTAGTACAAATACAAATACAAAAATATTTATTAACCTTATCACACAATATCCTACTAATATTATAAACGCGAAAGTCTGTATGTATGGATGGATGGATGTATGGATGTTTGTTACTCTTTCACGCCAGAACGGCTGAACAGATCTGGATGAAATTTGGCACAGAGATAGATTACAGTCTAGAATAGCACATAGGATACTTTTTAACCGCGGGTGAAACCGCGGGAGCAGCTAGTACAACATAAAGTTTAGCAATAGTCCCCGCACTAGGGCCAACCTGTATCGCGGGAGACTGTAGCCGATAGAGTATACATAGATGGGTAGGGGACGCTTTTACAAAGAATGTCCAGTATGAAATCTCCTCTCAAAGTAACCATTGACCATCCCCGCCTTGCAGTCCGCCGTGCAGGACTGCGAAGTAGGATGTAGTTCACACACCATTCCGCCTAGCATCCTGCACGTCGCTGCTAGACGCAATGCAGGCTGCGACAGCATTCACCATCCTGCATGAAGTACCCCACCTACCCCCTACCCCATGCTACCCACGTCCGTAGGAGTGTACTCTATTCTGATTCCCTACACGTGGTCCCCGGGTAGTGCTAACCGGGTAGCAAACTCTGGTGGGAGGCTTCGGCCGTGGCTAGTTACCACCCACCGGACTAAGCCATGCCGTGAAATGACCTAGTCGTGTTTCGGGATGTAGTCTGGTGTAACCGTTCCGAAGACGGGTCTGAGCAGTAGCGCACTTGTAGCGCCTCACTCAACTGCCGTCTTTGTACTTCTTCACTCTACAAAACTTCAAGGCTAGAGTGAATAAGTACCTAATAGGTCGTCGTGCTCCATCTTAGACCACAATGTCGCTTAACATCAGGCGAGTTGGTGGTCAAACGTCGACCTATTTTACATTAAAAAAAAAAAAAAATGAAGTGGCAGTTCTGCACTGCTAGGCAAGGCTGCTACTGCAAGGCAGGATGGTGAATGGTTATAATGGGTAATATGGTATTCTAAAGTGTCACGTTCTCGATATTTTTGGAGGTAAAGATTACCACATACGAACTGTGAAAACGACATAATCACTGAACTGCTAGTTCTAATTTAAGCAAGACCGAACTAAGTCATTTACAAATAGTTCGAAAGAGACGGATGACGAGTCATCATAAGGTGTTTCGGAATAAGATCTTGATTTTTGAACCATGCTTGTAACTTGCCCGTTATTACACGAAGTCACCGAACTCAAGTTTTTTTTTGCACCTAGTTTTATATGAAGAACTAGCTGCGCCCCGCGGTTTCACCCGCGGTTAAAAAGTATCCTATGTGCTATTCTAGGCTATAATCTATCTCTGTGCCAAATTTTATCCAGATCTGTTCAGCCGTTCTGGCGTGAAAGAGTAACAAACATCCATTCATACAAACTTTCGCGATTATAATATTAGTAGGACACGTTCTCGATATTTTTGGAGGTAAAGATTACCACATACGAACTGTGAAAACGACATAATCACTGAACTGCTAGTTCTAATTTAAGCAAGACCGAACTAAGTCATTTACAAATAGTTCGAAAGAGACGGATGACGAGTCATCATAAGGTGTTTCGGAATAAGATCTTGATTTTTGAACCATGCTTGTAACTTGCCCGTTATTACACGAAGTCACCGAACTCAAGTTTTTTTTTGCACCTAGTTTTATATGAAGAACTAGCTGCGCCCCGCGGTTTCACCCGCGGTTAAAAAGTATCCTATGTGCTATTCTAGGCTATAATCTATCTCTGTGCCAAATTTTATCCAGATCTGTTCAGCCGTTCTGGCGTGAAAGAGTAACAAACATCCATTCATACAAACTTTCGCGATTATAATATTAGTAGGATTATGATGATCAGGTGCAAAAAAACAGCTGGTAGAAAAAACAACCAACTGAAGTTTAACCTAAGAACAACTTTTAAAATCATTCTCATTATGGTAAAAAAAAAACACGAAATCTTAAAAAGACTTATTGAGCGTGGTTCTCTAAATTTTCACCGAATACACCAATTTTTTTTTCGATTAATAAATAGCCAAATTACTTCTCTAAAATTTGACCGAGCAACTTATTTTATTTGTGTTCTGTTACGATTAATAACAATAAAAACGGCAAAAAAAAAAATGTGATTCTAGGCGCCAATCTCATTTTAGCATCAAATATGAAATACGATTTTCAACTCGAAATGAGGCGGCTTAACGTGTGTGTGTGGGTAAATAATCATACTATGATTTTGACCGCATCTTAGTACTTAACTGTCAGATTTCTAATCTCGCCGCTGTTCTTATTGACGTGTAAGTCAGCCTCTAAGGAAACAAAACGTCTCGAAGGCAGTAGGAGATTGGAACATATAAACTATGTGTTGGGCTTTCTCACTTTGGCGAGCGGCCAACTTGGTATGTCTAGAGTATTAGCGGGCTAATATTTTACTGTTTTACCCGACTGCGCCAGAAAGAGGGTTATGTTTTTCGAGTGTATGTATGAAAGTATTTAAATATGTATGTATGTGGTTATGTATGAGGTTTCTTAGGCACGCCCTATAGCCTAAACAGCTTCATGGATTTCGACATGTGAGGTGTCATTTAAATCGTCTTGATAGTAGAAGTGACATAGGGTACATCATTTTGCAGCCGGGTTTTTTGTTTTTCTTTTAATAATGTGACTTGTTACCGCTATAATAGGCTCGGCTGAGAACGCTAAATTTCTGAATCTAAACAAGCTAAAACTACGATTTCCGAGCGAGTGGGTTTACGCGGGTGACAAAAGCCGCACTACTTTTATATTTATCAAAAAAAAAATACACATCACGCTATTTTAAAATTTTTTCATGAACTGAAAACTAGGCAAATAAAGTAAAAATTTACGGGAATCGGTTGAGGAATGCGATCTGTAGAGGAGGTCCACCAGCAGCGAGGTCTTTGGATCACAGAGTTACTGGTTTTATAAGAGTATTAAGTTCGCATTATAAATATAATTGCTCGACGGTCACGAGTTCTCAGTTCAAGGCAAGTAAAATAATACAATTATTTTCAAAAAATGCAGCACATAAGTCAATTTTCAATAGATGCTTACAGAAAAGAACCCAGAAAAATGTTATCGATGGACCCCAAACTAGGCAAGGCCTGTATCTTGGGTACCCTGAGAACAGAGCATACATGATATTATTGATCTGCGCTGACAACATGGAATTACTGTTAATGTACATTGTTAGATTATAATAAATTAATAAATCAAAAAATATGCAACAAAAATTGAATACAAAACAAAGTTAAAATTAGAACAAAATTAAGTAAAAATTAAATTATAATAAAATCAAGATTAAATTAAAATAAATTGGATTAGTTATTATGATTCAAGGTTGGTGGGTGTGGATTGAGTGAGTGTGTGTGTTTGTGTGTAAGTGTGTAAAGGTGTGTCTGTATATGTATGTATTACTATGGCAATTTCTAAAATAAGTATCGTGTAATACCCGCTCCCGCTCCGCTTATGGCCTCACTAGCAGTCGCACTCCGCCCTTACTTTGTGGGCTACTTAAGAACAGTAACATTAGCCAAAAAAATCCGCCTCCCTACATTAAAATAATTGGAAAAAAACTGGTTTTCGACAAGACTTACTTCTTAGCCTAGATTTGAAAATTATACCAAGAGGCCAGCGGCTAGTTAGTTTTAAGCGCTTTTAAGATTGCAGAAATTTGTCTATGCTAACATTAAGCTTGGAAGAGATTGCTATTAGCGATAAGGGATCCCAGTATGCTCAAAGTTTCCGCGAAAGTCAGCGATAAGTTATTATGTCTTTTTACTGCGCAAGAAGGAGGGTTATGTTATTCGAGTGTATGTTTGTATGTGAGGTTTCTTTGGCACGTCCTACAGCCTTAAACAGCTTGATGTATTTCGACATGTGAGATGTCATTTGAATCGTCTTGCTATTGGAAGTGACATATAGGGTGCAATATTTTGAAGCCGGGTTTTTTTTTCTTTTCTTAAAATATACCTACATGTTTGCTGTCTTCTTCTTTTTCCACATCTGTTCACACATTTTTCCACACATTCCCATAATTAAACCTGCTCACAAAATTACACAAGCACCAGTTTAGAAACGCGACCTGTAGCGGAGAACATCCGGAAAATACGAAAGCATTTTTGCCCAAACTAAAACGGAGACGCTTCGCACTCACACGGTCAAATATAGATAGCTGGTTAAGCAACAAAACGTTGCTTGTTAATACACAGTATTGTATTTTGCATTGTTCAGTGAGTGACTTCAATTCATTTTAATGAATGAGATTATTAATTAATTGCTTAATTAAATATGAATGACAATTGAATTTATAACAAAAGCGATGCAAAATTATTAATTGATTGCTATTAATTGGCCACTAGATAACGCGCTTTTGTTTCATTTTCGCTCTTCCCAACCATAGATTACTTCCTATAGATACACACGACTCACGCCTTCACCCGCTACCCTAAAAAAAAATTCGGGATACAAATAGTATCGACTTGCCCCCTGTCACCTTTGGAACTGAATATCGTCCGGTAAAGTGTGGGTGTTGTAAGGCACTTCTGCTAGCCCCTACGGAGGCAATATGTTATGTTGTGTTAAAAAAATTCGATGAATATAAGATGAAAGATTTAGGAGTAGCTTTGTTTACGCCGTTTGTTACTGTGTCGCAAACGTGAGAGGGAATGCCAGTGAAGTGGGGTACGAGCTGAACTTCGCCTGGAAGCTCGAGCCAATCGGCTCCATCGGCCATAGCCGAGGACTGTCGAAGACCTCCGAGCAACCGAAGAAGAGTAATCCGCGCCCGCGACTGATGTAGTCGCGGTTTATCCGTTAATTTTCTCGCATCGCTCAACTGACATTTTTTACTTGTGCTTCCTCATTGTTTGTGACCGCCTAATAGACTTTTGGGTCCTGAACCCGTTTACTTTTGAACTCTGTGCCGGTGCTTGTGCTAAAGCAGTTCCTAGCTGGAATCTGGAGTCCGAGAAGGCGTCCGCCGAGCTAAGGGCAAAGCAAGGTGAGTCCTCATTTCTTGGTATTCTCTCTCTAGTGGACCGACACAGACTCCTCACGCAAATTTACATAGCATAAGTAAATCCCCCCCGCATCCGCAAACCGCAACACCATATTTTTGGTCACTTCGGCCGGATTTAACTGGTTTCCCTAAGCTATCGTAGGATATATTTCACCCGTACATCCCTATTTATTGTTATTATATACTTACACCGCACAATTATAACCTTAACCGCCTTATCTATTCGCATAAAACACACAAAAAGTTAGTTCATATTGCATTTTGACCTGTTATTTTAACTACTTAACTTCGTAGTTACGCATTTTTAAATTATTATTACCTATTTATTATATTTACACCGCATAGTAACAACCTATTTTATTACATTATTCTAAAAAATCCTGCATTTATAACTGTATTTTCGACGTTTGAACACTACCTATTACGCAGTGACGATTTCGGCACGGCGGCGCGGCGTAATAATACGGACACATATTTTCGTTTATTTCATACCTATTTAGTGAAAATAAGCAATATCTATTACTTTTGTAACGCATTTCACGGAAACACTTGCTTCATATAATTACCCATGAAAAAGATTTAAATTAAAATTACGCATTCAGTAGGTACATTTTTTTATGAAACCGAGGGTAGGTAAAATAAGTAACCGACAAGCAGCTGAGTCAACGACCTTGGCCTACGTTTTCGCTCGGTTTGAATCTGCATAGCAACACGCATATTATTTGTCGCACTTATTCTAAGCAAAACTTGATTTGTTTACTCTCTGTCCGAACGGACTTATTCTGGGAAGTCATTAAGTAGCTATTGTAAATTGCAATTGATTTCTTAGAAACTTTGACTAAATTGTTTGGACGAATATTATTTTGTTTGTTTGTTTTGTTGCATATTGTGCTTGAAGTTCAAACTTCAGAATAGTTTGACACATTTACATTCTATTAATCAATTTTGGTTTAATTAGGTATTCGTTGTTTTTTTGATAAACCAAAACAAATCATTGCAAGATGGATTTAGAGTCTAAAATTAGACTTGTCGTTGCAAAGAAAGAAGCCATATTTTCTCATGTCACGGCTTTACACGATTCATCAAAAAAGCTAAGTAGGTCAGAGGTTATTATGGATACTAGAAGTAAACAAGACTTTCTAGCCGCTACTTCGAATATTGACAAGTTATACACAACTTTCAACGATTTATGTGATCAAAGCAACGCATTAATGTTGGAACATGATCCAACTTACAAACTGAACTTCAGTAACTGGTCTGCCTTCGAAACGATAATTTCGGGCATACAGCACACACGGTCGAGTTTATTATCTAAACAAAGTGGTGCTACCACCTCGACTGATACTAAAAGTAAGAATGTTGATGATTTTGAATATAAGTGCCGCCTACCACCGTTAGAACTAAGAAGCTTCTCTGGCGATGTGGCGACATGGCCGCTATTTTACCAAAGTTTTAAAACGAACGTACATGATAATGATAAGCTAAACGATAACATGCGTATTCAGTATTTAATGTCAAAATTAAGCGGTACCGCGCTTAACCCGTTCGCGGGTATAAACCCAGAGGCGTCCAATTACAAGGACATCTGGCAGTCATTGGTGACTCGTTATCAAGACAAACGATTACTGGGTTCAACATATTTGAATGACATACTTGATGCTAAACCGGCAGCTGACTCCGCGGCGTCATTAAACAACTTCATTGAGAGAGTACACGCGTCTTGGGCCGCCTTAAAGAAGCTTGAGATAAAGGATCTAGCAGATTTTATGTTCACACACATCGCTCTAAAAAAGATAGATACGAAAGTAGTGCAAGGTTTTGAATTGTCTGTCAAGAGTAAAGACGTCCCTACTAGTGAGGACTTGGTCGATTTCGTTCGGCACCATATAAAAATACTGGAACGAACTAGTTGTGTGAAACAACAAGGTCCTACGCGTTATAACAACAGCACACAACCCCGCTCGCATAATCCTGTTCAGACGAAAGTTTCACACACATTCGCTGTCATAGAAAATGAAAATTCATCCAAACGCTGCTGTATTTTTTGTAAGGCGACAAATCACGGTCACTTATACGAATGCGCGGCATTTAAAAAACTGCCCGTGAACGAACGCTTCAGTTTCAGTAAAGAAAACCGCTTATGTATAAATTGCTTCAGCGAGTCTCACAACACTATGAAGTGTGCCTCGCGGAATTTATGCAAATTTTGCTCAAAACCGCATCATTCTTTATTATGTAGAAATAATGTACCGCACGCCGCATCTGAAAATACGGAAACTGCTGATAATCGCCCTTACACCGCGAAGTCTCACTCCGTATGTTTGCACACGCATCCTAATATATCAATACCGCACCCGCACGATGAGCACCCGGTGGCCACGAGTACTGAACATGGTACGCCGGTGCATTCGCTAGCTCTGCACTCGCATCATAAAACCGCAACCGCACGAAAATCACTAAGCAAACTAATTGTTTTACCTACCGCTGAAGTCTACACACCTGTACAAGGAAAGCGTTTTACACTACGCTGTTTGATAGATAGTGCTTCACAGAATAACATAATAACAGAGAAGTGTTGTAACACATTAAAATTGAAAATCCAACCGCTCGTCAACTCTTCTTTAAAGTCTGTGGGGTCGTCATCAACGCCCGTTAAGGGTTATGTAACACTGACTGTACAATCGCGCGTGTCCGACGCTCAATATCCCGTCACTCTGTTAGTGGTGGACAACATAACGGAGAAACTACCTACCAAAGTGATACCTACTTCAATGGTGAAACACCTGAGTGGCCTACTCTTAGCCGATGAAAACTGGAGTTCGCCGGGAGTGATCGATGCAATCCTGGGAACCCAAATGTTCGCAATCATTTTGCTCGGGAACAAGATATCGCCGCCCGCCGAGCATGAGTCACCTGATTTTTCGGACATCGCTCAATCGGGTCTTTATGCCCTACAGACATCGCTTGGATACATTATTACCGGGGAGATATTTAGCCCTGACACTGTATCCTGGTCCTTCGGTCCTTTAGTAAATGAACTACATCACAGCATTGAAAAATTCTGGGAACTCGAGGAAGTTCCTTCCGCAAATGTTACAAGTCCGGAAAATCATGAATGTGAAAAATTGTACAAGTCAACTGTCAAACGAAGCTCCTGCGGCCGATATATCGTTTCTCTGCCATTCAAGAATGACCCTGAAAATCTAGGCAATTCGTTTACCACTGCGCAACGCCGACTTGCTTCGCTTGAGCGCAAGTTTGCTGCACTTCCAGCTTTGCGCCAGGCATATAACGATGTAATCGAAGATTATATTAGCAAAGGCTATCTTACCGAGATTCCATACACACCTGCTACTACATTAGAAGGATATTTTATACCGCATCACGCAGTAGTACGCCCGGACAAATCTACAACCAAGACTCGCGTTGTTCTGGACGCCAGCGCCAAAACAGACAATGGCACGTCTTTGAATGACTTGTTGCACACTGGGCCCAATCTACAAGCAGATTTATTTTCACTTCTTTTGAAATTTCGCTATTTCAAAATCGCTATAACCGCAGACATACAGCAGATGTACCTACGAATTATTTTAAACGAAAATGACCGCAAATTTCAAAAAATTGTTTACCGCTTTAACAACACTGAGCCGCTTCGCATCTTGCAGTTTAACTCTGTGGCCTTTGGTCTCCGCTCCAGTCCGTTCCTAGCGATGAGAACGGTCCGTCAGCTAGCAGAAGAGGAACGCGAACGTTTTCCCAGTGCAGCAGATGTCGCTAGCAAAGAGCTATATATGGATGATCTCACCACTTCTGTACAAACTACTGAAGATGGCAACCGCTTAGCAGACGAGCTACTCGCATTATTCGATGCCGGCGGATTCAAGCTGGTCAAGTGGGCATCAAACTCATCAGAACTGTTAGCCCACTTACCGGAGTCACATCGCGCTGCAATCGAATTCACTGATGATAATGACGCAATAAAGATTTTAGCTTTAAAGTGGATAAGTGGCCCAATGGCTGAATGGCCCATTGTTCCGTTTGACCCATCTCGTACTGAAGGTACTATATCTGAAACGAAATCGTCAAGCACTCTAACCGCACTCTCCAACTTGGAAAATTCACCGCTTCTCGACCTCGCTCTGCGCATCTCGTCATGGAAAAAATTAATCCGCATCGTTGTATACATTTTACGCTTTACTCATAAACTACCACGGGCGTCATCGATTCAAGTCTCAAATTTAGAAGCCGCTGAAACTATGCTCTTGCAGAATTTGCAAGACAGATACTTCACAGACGAAATACGCAACATTAGAAAAGGCAACTTACCCTCGCCGGCTTTGAGAAAACTTGATCCGTTCAAAGATGAAGCTGGCCTGCTTCGAGTTGATGGTCGACTGACGAACGCCAACATACCATATGTCAAAACGCACCTTTACCGCACCATAGGCCAGCAACTCTTGTGCTATGAGGAATTGCTGACCATTCTTACTCAGATCGAATGCATTTTAAATTCACGCCCGCTTTGCTTGCTGTCCTACCAACCGCACACTATTCTAACACCCGCTCGCTTCTTAAACACAACACCTCTGCAATCATTACCCGCTCGTGAAGTTGATACTTCTAGAACTATATCCAACCGCAAACAACTTCTAGACAGTTTAGTTCAAAGCTATTGGAAACGGTGGCACGTAGATTACTTGCACACGCTGCAGCTAAGACAAAAATGGAACACACCGGACGTGCAGCTTCAACCAGGCACTTTAGTACTTATCCATCAGGATGACACACCTCCGCTTAGGTGGCCGACAGGCATTATTGAGCAAGTGTATCCTGGAAAGGATGGAATCACGCGTGCCGCGTTAGTGCGTACTACCTCTGGGTCTTTCAGACGCCCAGTTGTAAAACTGTGTCCCCTTCCATCACAATAGCTCAATAAATCTTAAATATAGTTATAACCGCATGCATATATATTTATAAACATTATTTATACATTTATTTCTCGCAAATTATTATTATTATTATTATGATTATTCCACACATACGCTAATATATCCCATTCCTGAGTTCCTCTCAAACAACTCCTCACATTCAGGCATTTTTATGCACTTCCTCATTTTTCTTTCCATTCTTCTCTTGAAAACCTCAAGGCTTTCAACCCGGGGAGTATGTTTACGCCGTTTGTTACTGTGTCGCAAACGTGAGAGGGAATGCCAGTGAAGTGGGGTACGAGCTGAACTTCGCCTGGAAGCTCGAGCCAATCGGCTCCATCGGCCATAGCCGAGGACTGTCGAAGACCTCCGAGCAACCGAAGAAGAGTAATCCGCGCCCGCGACTGATGTAGTCGCGGTTTATCCGTTAATTTTCTCGCATCGCTCAACTGACATTTTTTACTTGTGCTTCCTCATTGTTTGTGACCGCCTAATAGACTTTTGGGTCCTGAACCCGTTTACTTTTGAACTCTGTGCCGGTGCTTGTGCTAAAGCAGTTCCTAGCTGGAATCTGGAGTCCGAGAAGGCGTCCGCCGAGCTAAGGGCAAAGCAAGGTGAGTCCTCATTTCTTGGTATTCTCTCTCTAGTGGACCGACACAGACTCCTCACGCAAATTTACATAGCATAAGTAAATCCCCCCCGCATCCGCAAACCGCAACACCAAGCTTATACCCTGTTTTAACACGTAGGCTACTCTTGACCGACTTCAAATAAGGAGGAAGGTCTCAACTCGGCTGATTATTTTTGCCGACTGCGCAAGAAGGAGGGTTAGGTTTTTTAAAATAAAATTAAATAAATAAAATAAAAAAGTATTTATTGCCTAAAACTAAAAATTAAAAAAACAAATTACAAATTAATGCTGGGTACACACACATCAAGCCAACGAACGCCAACGCACGGGCAGCGTCCCGTTTCGTTTCAATAAAATAAAAAGAGACGCAGCACATCGCCGGCCCTCGCCGGCCTTGGTCTGTACGCAGCATAAGAAGAACAGCATCTTTTTTTTTATATTTTTTCGAGTGTATGTATGTATGAGGTTTCTTTAGCACGCCCTACAGCCTAAACAGCTTGATGTATTTCGACATGTGAGGTGTCATTTGAATCGTCTTGATAGTGGAAGTGACATAGGATATAACAATTAACAGTTTTTGTTTTTCTTTTAATAATGTTACTTGCTAAGTTTTTGTTACGTCTCGTGACAATAAAAGAGTTCATCTATGTACGAGCTGAGCCCCGCGGTTTCACCCGCGGTCAAAAAGTATCATAAGTGCTATTCTAGACTATAATCTATCTCTGTGCCAAATTTCATCCAGATCTGTTCAGCCGTTCTGGCGTGAAAGAGTAACAAACATCCATCCATCCTTCCATCCATTTTTACAAAGTAATTGTTAACAAATTATCACTTTGCATCATATTTGGGTTTTTCGTTTTTTCTATTAATAATGTTACTTGTTACATTTGATTTGTATTTTCCTTTAGTGAGCCCTGTTATATTTTTGGAAAAAACGTACGCAGTTGCCTAAAAAGGGCTTGTTTGACCTGCGGCCCTATTCGGAGATTTGAGATTTTCATCTCACCTTTTTTCGTGCTTGTTGCTCTCGTTAGAAACGTCATAGGTGTGAGAGTGACCAAGATAAAATCTCATCTCATCTCACGCCTAGAAATAGCCCCATTGGTCAGTCTAAATCTAGGAACTGCTATCCTATCCTTATTTACTTGCTTGGGCAACTTTAAATAGTACTTGGTTGCCGAATAACAAATCACTCAAGTTTGGTTTTCACACTTAAAAAAAAAAAAATTTTAAAATTACCTTTACCTTATGTGTCGATGCGGTGCTACAGAGCAGCGGTCGACAACCTTTTGGCAGGCAAGGGCCGCACAGTGCCAAAGTAAGCAAGTGACGGGCCGCACTTGTTCAAATATGTTACTATACAGGTGCCTGTACATGCATATTTTACCATATGTATCTATTTTTTTACGTAGATATTAACTGATCTCTAAAAATCAATGTTTTAAAGGGCTGCGACGCTCTGAAATCTCCATACAAACGCGCTTCTCAAATTTCTTGAAAACTATTTGTCAGATTATGATAAAATTTAGCAGTTAAATTAACAATTTCTCCGCCCTTATGTTCTTGGTTTTTTTTTAAAACGTTCTCAAGCTAAAATAGAGCTATGAACAATTTCCGCATTTGTAAGGGGTCATTTTTGACTGATTTATTCAATAGCAAATAAAAAATCCCTTTACATACGGAAGTTGTCTATATCATTAGCTTTTAAATAAATACATAATACAAGTAACATTCTCAGTTATTTAAGAATGATTAGAGAAGTGCAAAAGTCATAAAAAAGTTATTAAATTCCACTTTGTCACTCTGTAGGTAACTTTAAAGGTTCGTCAGTATCTTTACTTGATCATTTCACTCGAAATCTTCTTCTAGACGAAATGGTTATGGAAAACCTTAAGCCAATGAGAGAAGTCAGTAAAGTGAAGTGGTCGCCGGACTCTTAACCGTCTCTGGCAGCTATAGTAAAAGCATTGCTTAGTTTGGGGCCAGACGACCGTGTGAGCAGAATATCCTGATTTTTTATTTATTTACAAAACACTCGCGGGCCGCAAGGAGGAGGGCCGAGGGCCGCATGTGGCCCGCGGGCCGCGGGTTGCCGACCGCTGCTATAGAGGACTAATTTTTACTTCGACATGAAATCTATGTATATCTGATTGACCGGTGGAGATATTATGACTTTTTTACGTTTTCGCAAGGTCTTTAGCTCACAGAGCGACTAGTTTATAGCTAGACGAGCTGCGCCCCGCGGTTTTACCCGCGGTTAAAAAGTATCCTATGTGCTATTCTAGAGTATAATCTATCTCTGTGCCAAATTTCATCCAGATCTGTTCAGCCGTTCTGGCGTGAATAAGTAACAAACATCCATCCATCCATCCATTCTTACAAACTTTCGCGTTTATTATATTAGTAGGATTCTCACATAACATATCGTCACGCCTTTGCTCTGAGGGGACTGTCAGAGACGTAATACAACACCCACACTTTGCCGGACGATATTCGGTCCCAAATGTGAAAGGGAGCGAGCCTGTCGCCATACACCGGGCTCCAGTCATGTAGCAGATGATATACAATACGCACAATGAACAAATTGGTGCGTGCCGTCGGCTGGGTTTGAACCCGCTCCCTCTGGCTTCAGAGGCGGGCCTTCTCCAACACGGCTATCATCGCTAGGCAGATTCTCAAGTGTGATTAATAAAGTCGATACTGTTAATATACTGCGTAAATTCTTTTATTTTATGTCCCATTACTGCCTTATCTACAACTGATTGGAGGCGTAAAATTTTACGATTTCCATTAAAAATGTATTAAATAGATTCTGATGTAGTATGGAAGATAGGCAATGAACAAGATTTACGGTAGTCGTTTGGCCAAGGGCACGTCACAGAGTCACACTATTTAAGGATTTTTCATACTGGGACCTTTTTCGGAGATTTGAGATTATCATCTCACTTTTTTTCGTCCTTGTTGCTCTCGTTTGAAACGTCATAGGTCAGAGTCAAAGTCAAAGTCAAAATGTTTTTATTCAATTTAGGTATCAAAGATACACTTATGAACGTCAGAGTTATTTAAATAGACTCGACCGTCTTGTTCGGACAAAGAGCCTCTACTCAGAAGAACAGGCAAGAAACTGAGGGGCATTATTTTTTCAAATAATAAATAAATTACAGTCTCACAAATTTTGGCTTACAACTAGGTAATATCTATAAATACTAGTGGCTACTTGGCGGAAGTGGAAGGCTCCAAACATCTTTCTCTTCTAAATAATTCTTAACCTTATAATATCCTCTTTTCATTAATGTAGTTTTTACATGTGATTTGAATTTTCCCTCGGTGAGCCCTGTTATATTTTTCGGGATTTTATTGTAAAAACTAACGCAGTTGCCTAAAAATGACTTTTTTGACTTAGTCAGTCTAAATCTCGGTACAGCTATCCTATCCTTATTTCTAGTGTTATAATTGTAGGTGTGTAAGTGACCAAGATAAATCTCATCTCATCTCACGCGCAGGAATAGCCCCCCTGGATGCATTTTGCGTTCTGCGTTCTACGTTCTGCGGTCCGGTCAAAGCAAAATGCAGCACGCATCATGTGCATCGCTAGTGTTTTTTTTAATTACACTTCACGGGCTCCGGGGACCGTGACTTTTGTTAACTAATATCTTAATCTTAGCTTAATCTTAATCGTAGCTGCGCCCTGCGGTTTCACCCGTGGTCCCACAGGAACCGTTCTTTTCTGTACCCCAGACAACGTGTATGCAAAATTTCAAGACGATCGATTGAGTAGTAGAGACGTGAAAGCGTTACAAACAAACAAAGAAATTCTGTTTCGCGTTTATAATATTAGTTAGGATTATTATTTAAGGGGAATACAGATAGAGGGGGGTTAGTAGTTAAGTCTTAATCTAAGGTTAGGGTTAAGGCTGCGTTTCCATTGAGGCGGAGCTGATCGGAGCGGTGCTTAGCTGATCAATCACACCGCTCGAAATCACCGCTCCACTTCAGTGGACGCAAGGTCAATTATGCACCGCTCCGCTCAGCTCCGCTTCAGTGGAACCGCACCCTAAAGGTTTGCACGGCCCCACACGTCTAGGGGGTGAGCACGGTTGCCCCTACACAGGCGCAGAGGCCCACCTGTGGGGCTATTCCTACGCGTGAGATGAGATAAGATTTTATCTTGGTCACTCTAACACCTATGACTATTCAAACGAGAGCAACAAGGACGAAGCATGGTGAGATTGAATCTCACTCCGTAAGAATAGCCCTCCTGGGCCTACCGCCGGGGCGAGATTGTGAATGCTAGCGCGACCCCATCTCGCCCCACCTTGGCGGAGGTCTGCTCACGGGGGAGGATTTTAGTGGGTTCGATTCCCACATACCCCCTTTCGTCACCCCTGTGGCGGAAGGGAAGTGTGAGGGCATTTACCTCCACCTTAACAAAAAAGTCCGTAGGAGTGTACTCTATTCTGATTCCCTACACGTGGTCCCCGGGTAGTGCTATAACCGGGTAGCAAACTCTGGTGGGAGGCTTCGGCCGAGGCTAGTTACCACCCACCGGACCAAGCCATGCCGTGAAATGACCTAGTCGTGTTTCGGGATGTAGTCCGGTGTAACCGTTCCGAAGACGGGTCTGAGCAGTAGCGCACTTGTAGCGCCTCACTCAACTGCCGTCTTTGTACTTCTTCACTCTACAAAACTTCAAGGCTAGAGTGAAGTACCTTATAGGTCGTCGTGCTCCATCTTAGACCACAACGTCGCTTAACATCAGGCGAGTTGGTGGTCAAACGCCGACCTATTTTACATATAAAAAAAAAGGGTTAAAGGTTACTTATTGCTACATTGTGAACATGATGGTCCAAAAAAACAAGGTCTAGCATTCAGCAAACACACAATGACGTCATCTTCATCCGTCTCTTTCCAACTTGTTTTAAATGACTTATTTCGGTCTTGCTTAAGCATCGATTGACGTCATCGATGCTATACCTGGCGTGGTATATTTTTGAGCATGCTTTTAACAATCAGCGTTTGTTTAAATGTCTCTTTTTTAATTTCAGCGACTGTCGAGTTGTCCGAGATCCACAAACCCTCAAATCGAAGGGCTACGGCTTCGTGTCATTTCTCAAAAAATCCGTAAGTTTTAACATTTAATTATGTAGACTCAACTGGGGAAAATACGTCTGAGGGGCAATTGCGTCTTTTGAGAATTACTGACAAACCATTCACAAATTAGGCAACTAACGCCATCTAGTACAGATTATTGCAACTAAAGATTTAAAAAATGTAGGTGGTGCCTAATTTGTGAATGTTTTGTCAGTAATTGACTGTCTCGGTGGCTCAGTTGGTAGTGAACCTGCCTTCTAAGCTTGGGGACGTGGGTTCGAGTCCCACCTAGGGCAAACATTCATGTGATGAACATTTGTGTTTGTTCTATGTCTGGGTGTTAATATCTATTTAAATATGTATTTAAAAAGTATTTAAGTATGTATATCAGTCTCTGGCAGACATAGTTCAAGCTTTGCTTAGTTTGGGGTCAGGCGACCGTGTATGAAAATGTCCCGAATTTATTACTTGTTATTATAGTAATTCTCGAAAGACAATTAATTGCCGCACAGACGAATTTGCTCCAGTTGACCCTACAACTTTTTTTAAATGAAAGATACACTATAATACAAAAACTCTTCATTGACACCAAATAAAAATAAATCTAAACTAAACACTCAAAAATATAGGCGCAATGGGCGATCTTATCGCTTAAGAACGATCTCTTCCAGACAACCTTTGGATGGAATAAAAACACTATGATTAAGCATGGACGATGGTGTGTGCTAAAGAAAAATAATAGTAATTAAGGTTAAATCTTATACCTTTAAATGAGCAATTCTTGTATATATATATATATATATATATATAATTGGAATCTCGGAATCGGCTCCAACGATTTTCATACAAATTAGTATATAGGGGGTTTCGGGGGCGATAAATCGATCTAGCTAGGAATCATTTTTAGAAAATATCATTTTATTCGTGTTTTATCGATAATCAATCTCAACTGAAAAATATGACTCTTCCTGACATCTATTGGCGAATAATAATACTACTATTTTTTGTGAGCAACTAATTGCTTTAACTACACAACAGCAGATGGCGTTGTTAAGTAACACGAAGTCAATGAGTGTTTGCTTTGAGGTTAGACTAAAATCAATTGTTTATTATCCAAAAAACACAATTAAAAAATAAAAAAAGATACCGAGCAAAGCTCGGCCATCCAGGTACTAATTATTAAAATACTTACTAAGATAGGCTGCGCTTGGACCAAAACACATACACAACATGACGTCGTGTTACATACTGTTTTTTTTTAAGTTATGAACAAAAAACAAAGTCAACAATTCCGGAAGCAAACAGATAATGACGTCACTTGTCATCGTCATTCATCTCTTTCGAACTATTTGTAAATGACATATTTCGGTCTTGCTTAAGCATCGATTGACGTCACTACGTGTGGCCCACGTGACCGGAATGTTATACCTGGAGGAGTATATTATTATACCATGCTGAAATCAAGACTATTTATTAGCAATGGAGTAGCGAAAATTTTATAAAAGTGTGTAAAAAATTAACTAAATTAAAAAAAAAAGAATTTGAAATTAGGATTTTGTTTCAAATCTGTGATTTCGTCACCTATATTTTAATTCACTGATCTTATTGTCAACTAAGTTGACTAAGTTGACACTGATCTTATTGTCAACTTAGTTGACAATCTACACTGATCAACTTAGTTGACAATAAGATCAGTGTCATTTGATGCATGTCATGTCATTTAAACATGCTCACTTCAAAAACAACAGCAACCGCGCAGGACTAGGTAGCTAATATCTTAGCCTACTACAGAAAGACTATAACATTTGTTCTACTACAGAACAAATGTTGTAGTCTTTTGATAATTTGTTGGGGTTTACAAAAATAAATTTCAATTACATTTTATGAGCCACGTCGTAGATTTCCACAACACGTCATCGCTTCAGGCGTTGTCATAATACACCGCGACCGCGTCTCGTGAACTGGCGACGCGACATCGCGCGAGCGTCAATACACCGGTCCGTAATCAATACGTTTGATTTTGCATTTTTTTTTAAATTACACTCTACGGACTCCGGGGACCGCAACCTTTGTTAACATAAATCTTAATTATTATTTAAGAGGGCCGCGACGCTCTGAAATTTCCATACAAACGCGCTACTCAAATTTCTTGAAAATCATTTGTCAGATTATGATGAAACTAGCTGCGCCCCGCGGTTTCACCCGCGGTTAAAAAGTATCCTATGTGCTATTCTGGACTATAATCTATCTCTGTGCCAAATTTCATACAGATCTGTTCAGCCGTTCTGGCGTGAAAGAGTAACAAACATCCATACATACAAACTTTCGCGTTTATAATATTAGTAGGAGGATTTAGCATGTACAATTAAATTAACAATATCACCGCTCCTATGTTCTTGGTATTTTTTAAAAACGTTCTCAAGCGAAAATAGAGCTATGAAAAAAATCCGCATTTCTAAGGAGTCACTTTTGACTGATTTATTCAATTGGTAGACAAAGCAAAGCAAACATTTCTTTACATAGGGTGGTTGTCTACATCATTAGTTTTTATATTAATACATAATTCAAGGGAACTCTTTACTTGCCTAATAACAATGATAACAGAAATGCAAAAGCCATAAAAATGATTGAAATTGCACTCTGTAGATAACTTTAGAGGCTCGTCAGTTTCTTTACTTGTTGTCTTCGCTTGTCGTCTCCTTCTATACGAAATAACAAGAGGAAACCTTTAACCGATGCGAAGTTAAACTAAAGTGGTAGCCGGACCTTTAATACACACAATTAGGCAGAACATTTCACACTCTACACTTCGCTCAATAGAATTCGAATCTAAGCGAAGTCGAATCAAAGCATTTCGTGCGGGTTTTTGGTATATCGACCATGACACGATGAATAGCTGGAAGGTTTAGTCCTTATTCGAGATAAAGTCAAAGTCAAAATGTTTTTATTTGATTTGGGTATCAAAGGTACACTTATGAACGTCAAAGTTTTCTTTTTTTTAATAGACTCGACCGCCTTGTTCGGATAAAGAGCCTCTACTCAGAAGAACAGGCAAGAAACTAAAGGGAATTATTTTGTCAAAGAATAAATAAATTACTGTCTCACAAATGTTGGCTTACAACTAGGTAATATCAATACATACTAGTGGCTACTTGGCGGAAGTAGAAGGGTCTTTGTCTTAACCTTAAAATATCCTCTTTTCATTAATGTAGTTTTAACATGTGATTTGATATTTTCAGTGAGCCCTGTTATATTTTTCGGTATTTTATTGTAAAAACGAACGCACTTGCCTAAAAATGACTTATTTGACTTAGTCAGTGTAAATCTCGGTACAGCTATCCTATCCTTATTTCTAGTGTTATTATTGTGATAGTCACAGTTCAATTTAAATTTATGTACCTAGATTTTTACGAACGTACATATCATTTTCAAATATATACAAAGAAGGTAAAGAATTAAAGTTACAATACAATACAATACATTTTTATTGCACACCAAAAATACGAAGTAAAACAAACATAAAGAGAATATAAAAAAAATATATCATTCGGCAGTACAAGGGCGGCCTTATTGCCTAAAGCGATTTCTTCCAGGCAACCTTTGGATGGACAGGACAGAACGGAATATGACAAATGGTCGGTGGCATACATAAATACAATAGTGAACGAATAAAATCTAATATACATAAATTGAGTGCCACGTTGTTTGTCCGCTATAGACTCCTAAACTACTTAGGAGTCCGGCGACCTAACTAATTTCGACCTAGGCGACCTAGACTAACTTCGCACTGGCTTAAGGTATTCTATCGCCATTTCGTCTAGAAGAAGAAGACGAGTGAAGAGAGCGAGTAATGATACCTGACGAGCCTCTAAACTTACCTACAGAGTGACAAAGTGCGATTTCATTTTTTTTATGACTTTTGCACTACCGTAATCATTCTTAAGTAACTAAGAATTTCCCTTGTATTATTGATTCATTTAACAGCTAATGATGCTATTAGGTATGAGGTTGTCATTAGCTATTCATGCTAATGACAACCTCCCTATGTAATAGAATTTTTGATTTGCTTTGTCTACCTATTGAATAAATCAGTCAAAAGTGACCCCTTAAAATGCGGATATTTTTCATAGCTCTATTTTCGTTTGAGAACGTTTTTTAAAAAAAAAACAAGAACATAGGGGCGAAGATATTGTTAATTTAATTGTACATGCTAAATTTCATCATAATCTGACAAGCGGTTTTCAAGAAATTTCAGTAGTGTGTTTGTATGGAAATTTCAGAACGTCGCGGCCCTCTTAACCGATTTCAATCAAATTTGCACACCGTGTGCAGTTCGATCTAACTTAACAGATAGGATAGCTCACATATATATAAATATTTATATATAAATAATAAACGCGAAGGAAGTCGCGGGGTGACAGCTAGGATAGTAAAAAATATCTACACATACTCCTTTAGGTCCATATAATACATAAATTAATACATAATTTGTAAATATAGGTAGATAGGTGTAAATATATAGGTAGAGGTAGAGGTTAGGTAAAGAAGATATATTCTGGTCTTTGTCTCTCTCATTTGAAAAGTAAAAAAGTGATAGTGACTAGTTTTCACCTCACGCGTCAAGAATCCAGTGGATCCAGCGAGGGTCCAGCGTTCACAACCATTCGGAAACGTTCCGATCGGATCACACAAATTTCTCACTCAAATTGTTTCAATCTCAGTATAAGTACTTTTATAAATTTTGGATTAAGAAAACGTGTATGGATCTGATTGGAAGAATTAATCATAATAATAATATTCGGGACACTTGCACACACGGTCGTCTGTCCCGAAACTAAGCAAAGCTTTTACTATGGCGGCCAGACACTGATATAATATTTTGGGTATGGGTGTTGTATTACACCTCTGCCAGCCCCATCGGGGAAAAGGCCTGACGATATGTTAATGTATTGTAAAAATAAGAGTCGCGAGGTTCAGTTCGGGGCGAACAACTAGTTTTACAATACCATACAATACACAAACTCTTTCTTCTTCTTCTTGTGGTGCCATCTCCTACCGGAGGTCGGCTATCATTATGGCTATCCTAATCTTAGACACAGCAGCGCGGAACAGGGATCCAGTGCTTAGGTTGAACCATGTCCTCAGATTCTTAAGCCAAGAGGTACGCCTTCTTCCCGGTGGTCTTTTTCCCTGAATTTTCCCCTACATTATGAGTTGGAGCAGGTCATATTTGTTGTTACGCATTATGTGTCCAAAGTACAGCAGCTTTCGTTTCTTGACAGTTTTTAAGACCTCTCTCTTAAAAACTCTTTATTGACACCCAAATACAAATAAATCTAAACTAAACACTCAAAAATAAAGGCGCAATGGGCGGTTTTATCGCTTAAGTGCGATCTCTTCCAGATAACCTTTACTTTCTTCTTGTTTTATTAACAGGAAGAAATTATTAAAATAAAGTTGTTCTATTATGGAAACTGACGTGGTTTTCACACATTATGATTTGTGCTTTTTGACTTTGTGCGCGCGCGCGCACTCGCCCTGTTGAAGACCGCCGAATGCGGTTGAAACTATACTTAATCGGCATAATCGACTGAATCGTACGTGAGTAATTCCCGTGTTTTAAATCATAATAAAGTTGTTCGTTATAAATGCAGGTGCACACAAAGAGTAGGTATTTCTTAAACAAATAAAACAACAAAGGTTATTGATTAACCGCCAATGGTTTTAGTTCACATGATTTTGTCGGTTAACCCATTAAGTTATAATTTGCATAAAAACAGCTTATTATAGTTAGTTAGGTAGGAAAGTGAAGAAATTGCTGAGCAATTTCTTTGCAGCTGTCAGTCTCAGACTCAGATCAACCTAGAAGAAACGATGGAACACTGCGTTATATCTCGCTGAAGTCACTTCTTTTTAAACTTGTGTGCGTGGTAATGTTACCATGAAAAACATTTACAATTGCACGAAAACTAATATTAATTCCCAAACTCTACGTTAGTCATTTCCGTTCCAATATACAACATTAGTAGATTTAATATTCTATAACTGCACATATTTGTAAGAGTTTAATGTTACAGCTATTTCAAAATTGATTTGTAAAAAACCGCACAGTTTTTAAAAAGAACCTCAAATTGCAGTCCTGGCCACACTTTTATAATGCACTATGTTTATTTAAGTACACGAAATTAAACTATAAACCAATGTACATAATGTCGAGGTAAGAATGACCAAGCGAATAGCGTAGTTTTTTGCGTCAATGTGTGCGTGTTGTGTACATATACGGCAGTAGCGTAGTTTTTGGATGGTTTTTGGCTTCACCTAAATCATACGCCGTGCGCCATCTTACTCGCTAGGTTGATCCACACCACACTGCTGTCAGTGTGTTTCTTAATTGGTTTTCCCATTCCACCACGACATGCAATCGTTCCTTCTCTTCTACTAACCAATTATTACTGTTTTTAATTGTTAAGTCCCGGTATTACACGAAATCAACGAAAACAAGTAATTTGTTTGCACCTAGTTTGATATGAAGAATTATGATGATCAGGTACAAAAAAATGCAGCTGGTAGAAGCAACAACCAACTAAAGTTTAACTGAAGTACAATTTTGAAAATCATTCTCTTTTCGGAAAATAATAATCACAAAAAGTATCTTCTTAAAATAACTTATTGAGCGTGGTTCTCTAAATTTTCAGCGATTACACCACATTTTTTTCGATTATTAAATAGCCAGATTAGTTCTCTAAACTTTAACCAAGGAATTTATTCTTATTTGTGTACTTATTACGATTTATACAAATAAAAACGGCAAAAAAAATAATTCTAGGCGCCGATCTGAACGGCTGAACAGATCCGGATGAAATTTGGCACAGAGATAGATTATAGTCTAGAATAACACATATGATACTTTTTAACCGCGGGTGAAACCACAGTGCGCGTCTAGTTACTCATAATTATGAACACCTTACCTGTTCCCTACACGTGGTCCCCGGGTAGTGCTAACCGGGTAGCAAACTCTGGTGGGAGGCTTCGGCCGTGGCTAGTTACCACCCACCGGACCAAGCCATGCCGTGAAATTACCTAGTCGTGTTCCGGGATGTAGTCCGGTGTAACCGTTCCGAAGACGGGTCTGAGCAGTAGCGCACTTGTAGCGCCTCACTCAACTGCCGTCTTTGTACTTCTTCACTCTACATAACTTCAAGACTAGAGTGAATAAATACCTTATAGGTCGTCGTGCTCCATCTTAGACCACAACGTCGCTTAACATCAGGCGAGTTGGTGGTCAAACGCCGACTTATTGTCCGTAAAAAAAAAACCTTTTTTCATGGGGACAACCCTGAAATCGAAAACAAAAACAGCTGTTTCTGTTCGACATTTTGTCAACGATCGAACTTTTTATATGGAACAGCTGCTTTTTTTTCAGGGTTGGCCCCATAGGGATCCTTCATTAATCATGTACGGCTCGAGAGAGGGAAAGAGATGGAAAAATCTTTAGAAAAATCACGGAATATCATAAGGGGAAGGGAGGGTTGTAGTGAGATATCACATGTATTAATTTTGGTTAAACGTTGATTTTTCTGAAATTTTTAAGATATTTTAAATCGGAAATAAATTAAAAATGTAAATTACCCCCGACACCGATTTTCATCAACATCGATTGTCATCAAACATAGCTAAGAATGTCAGGCAATAGCTACTCTGGTGGGAGGCTTCGGCCGCGGCTAGTTACCACCCACCGGACCAAGCCATGCCGTGAAATGACCTAGTCGTGTTTCGGGATGTAGTCCGGTGTAACCGTTCCGAAGACGGGTCTGAGCAGTAGCGCACTTGTAGCGCCTCACTCAACTGCCGTCTTTGTACTTCTTCACTCTAGTAAACTTCAAGGCTAGAGTGAATAAGTACCTTATAGGTCGTCGTGCTCCATCTTAGACCACAACGTCGCTTAATATCAGGCGACTTGGTGGACAAACGCCGACCTATTCGACATTAAAAAAAAAAGAACGCTCTCGACTAATTCACCTTTCAAACAAAAAACAAAATCGGTTCACACGATGCCACAGACACACACAGCACAACACAACACACACACACACACACACACAGACACGACAAACTTATAACACCGGCTTGCGCCGCATCTATCTCTCTTCCACTCGGTTGGCCTATGCGTCCGAGGAGAAGATTTCATCAATGTTTTGTTATGACGTTGTCACGTTAAACTATCGTCCGTAAACTTTACAGACAACCAATTTTTTTTCTGTTTGGCGATAGACTGAGTAGGTATCTTAATTAAGAACTAAGTACCTGGATGGCCGAGCTTTGCTCGGTATTTTTTTTATTTTTTAATTGTGTTTTTTGGATAATAAACAATTGATTTTAGTCTAACCTCAAAGCAAACACTCATTGACTTCGTGTTACTTAACAACGCCATCTGCTGTTGTGTCGTTAAAGCAATTACTCGTAGTTGCTCACAAAAAATTGTATTATTGTTCGCCAATAGATGTCAGGAAGAGTCATATTTTTCAGTTGAGATTGATTATCGATAAAACACGAATAAAATTACATTTTCTAAAAATGATTCCTAGTTAGATCGATTTATCGCCCCCGAAACCCCCTATATACTAAATTGTATGAAAATCGTTGGAGCCGATTCCGAGATTCCAATTATATATATATTTATATATATATACAAGAATTGCTCATTTAAAGATATAAGATAAATTATTCGCATTAATCTAAAATAATTCGTTACGATATTCTGTAGAGATATAAAACGGTGATGCATCAGGTTGCTCTTATTAGCAAATTAACCGATAAACTAACAATTGAAATTTTTATTATCATATTTAAGTATTAAGGTGGTATTTTTAAATACAGGGTTATAGGTATCAAAAACCTCTTAAGGGTCCATTGCACTTATCAATACGAACAACTTTTACTACGAAGCCAATCCTGTAATCGCGAAAAAAAAACAGCTGTTCCATACAAAAAGTTCAATCACCTGAGACAAAATGTATGGAACAGTTGATTTTTTTTCGCGATTTCGGAGTTCACCCCATAGTAAAAGTTGTTCATATTGATGAGTACAATGAACCCTTATGAGGTTTTTGGTTAGGTACCTATAACGCTGTATATCTGTAAAACGAACTACACTTCGCAGTAGTCTATGTGTTAATCCAAGATATAAGCTACCTGCACACCAAATTTCACCAAAATCCGTCCATCCGTTTGAGTGTGAAGAAATAACAAACATACACACTCAAAAACTTTCGCCTTTGTAACATTAGTGTCATAGTGTGATTATTACGCAAAAAGCACAACAATAGTTACCTACTCGGTCTAGTACTAAAAGCAAAAAAAAAACTGTTTAAAGTTTAAATTCCATGCAATCAGTTAAACGAGTAAAGTCAAAGTCAAAAGTCAAAATGTTTTTATTCAATTTGTGTATCAAAGATACACTTATGAACGTCAAAGTTTTAAAATAGACTCGACCGCCTTGTTCGGAAAAAGAGCCACTACTCAGAAGAACAGGCAAGAAACTGAGAGGCTTTATTTAAAAAAAAAATACTGTCTCACAAATTTTTGCCTTCAACTAGGTAGTACCTATGTACTAGTGGCTACTTTTTTTAATGTAGAATGGTCGGCATTTGACCACCAACTCGCCTGATGTTAAGCGACGTTGTAGTCTAAGATGGAGCACGACGACCTATAATGTACTTAATCACTCCTTGTAGTTTTGTAGAGTGAAGAAGTACAAAGACGGATTACTTGGCGGAAGTGGAAGGCTCCAGACATTTTTGTATTGTAAATAATTGTTAACTTTATAATATCCTCTTTTCATTAACTAACCTTAAGTCATTATGTTTTGTGTTTTAGGAGGCGGAATCAGCGATCACGTCCATGAACGGCCAGTGGCTGGGCTCCCGCTCCATCCGCACCAACTGGGCTACTCGGAAACCACCTGCACCCAAGAACGAATGTGAGTCTTACCGTACTTCTTCTTAGCTGCTACCGGCCTGTTGCCCGTGGGTAAAAATTAACCTATGTCTTTAAGGTCTATTTTTCAACGACGGACATATTCTAGGATACTCGTATCATTGTACCATTGTGACCAACTTTTACTGTGGGCCTGCCCTGAAATTTAGGAAAACAGCTGTTCCATACCATTTTGTTGACGGTCAATGAACTTTTTGTATGGAACAGCTGATTGTTTCTTTATTTCTGTGTTGGGTGAAAGTTGGTCATGGCGATAAGTACAAGATTTCTTAGAATATGTCCGTCAATTAAAGATACATGGTGTATTTGGGGGCTGAGCTACCCACGTCTGTAGGGGTGTACTCTATTCTGATTCCCTACACGTGGTCCCCGGGTAGTGCTAACCGGGTAGCAAACTCTGGTGGGAGGCTTCGGCCGTGGCTAGTTACCACCCACCGGACCAAGCCATGCCGTGAAATGACCTAGTCGTGTTTCGGGATGTAGTCCGGTGTATGTAACCGTTGCGAAGAGTAGCGCCTCACTCAACTGCCGTCTTTGTACTTCTTCACTCTACAAAACTTCAAGGCTAGAGTGAGTAAGTACCTTATAGGTCATCGTGCTCCATCTTAGACCACAACGTCGCTTAACATCAGGCGAGTTGTTGGTCAAACGCCGATCTACTATACATAAAAAAAATAGTCAACTGGGGCAAATGCGCCTGTGGGGTAATTGCGCCTTTCGAGAATACTGCGGATCCCTTCACAAATTAGGCGCCACCTGCATCTTTGTTCTATCTTTAGTTTGCAATATTCTGTACTAGATGGCGTTAGTTACCTAATTTATAAAAGATTTGTCAGTAATTCTCGAAAGACGCAATTGCCCCACAGATGCATTTGCCCCAGTTGACCAATTGAGTTGAATTATTCTGTGCCCATTGCCGTTGTGTTAATCCAGCAGGGATTAAAGGGATGCGCAGCGACAAAATTCTTCTCGTCACTTTTTGTCGTGTGAGAGCGTGAAAAGGCTACGTGTAAACATACGTCTGTCTCGATAAAAAGAGTCGACATACCTTTGTCAAGTTGCGCGTGCTAGGCCTGCTGGGCAAAGTATGTCTACCGCTGAGGCGAGACGATAAATGCTAGCGCCCCATCTCGCCTAACCTTGGCAGAGGACCGCTCACGGGGGTGGAATTTAGTGGGTTCGATTCCCACATATCCTTACGTGATCCGTGTGGCGGAAATGCGAGGACGTTTACATCCTACCTAAACAAAAACATTATTGAGAGAAAAAAAAAACCCGGCTTCAAATTGTTGTACCCTATGTCACATCCACTATCAAGACGATTTTAATGATCTCGTACCTCACATGTCGAAATCCATAGAGGAGACATTTTATATAAGAGCCTTTATTTTCTCCGATCAGATTTAGATAGACGTACAGTCTCAATCCGCTTAGTGGCACCTTGAAAACAAGGCTTGGATCAAGTGTAAGCCTTGTTTCACTGTTAGTCGCACTGTGAGGGCGTCGGTGTCACGACGCCTAAATGTGCTAAAAATACTTTAGCAAATGTCATGATATGGTCGGAATCAAATGGCTTAGATTTAAATGAAGTTATATTGTACTAGCTGTTATCCGCGACTTCGTTTGCTTTTATTTAGAAAACCGTCCTCGTGACATACTGTAGCTAATTATGAAATTTCATCATGATATGTTCAGCTATGATATGAAAAGCCTACCAGCAGACTGAGTTACTTTGATTTTATAATATTTGTGTGCATTTGATTACTTTAATAGAACAGTAACATATCGTCACGCTTTTCCCTCGAAGGCGCCGAACGATTTTCAGTCCCAAATGTGACAGGGGGCGAGCCTGTCGCCATACACCGGGCTCCAGTCATGTAAGCAGATGACAAACAATACGCACATGAACAAATTTGGTGCGTGCCTTCGGCTGGGTCCGTACCCGCCACCTCTGGCCTGAGAGGCGAGTCTTCTTCGACTAGGCTGTCGATGCAGTGCCACTACAGAGGCCTGCTTTTCAATAAGACACGATGTCAATCGAAGATTATTTTGCAAAAATTTCGCGAGCTTTATTGTCAACCCCCCCCCCTCTCCTTCCTTCCCCCCTTTTCCTCCCCCATTTTCCCACCTAAGCTTATTCTCACTACTGCCACTTTAGAGGTTCTCACGACTGCCACTTTAGAGGCATGGTTTTAATGAGACACGACATCATTCTATCGAATATGTTTTTGCAACAATTTCGCAAGCTTCTATGTCATAACCCCCCCCTATCCTCCCCCTTTCTCGTCCCCCATTTTCCCACTTGAGTTTACGACTGCCACTTTAGAGCCCTGGTGTTAATAAGACACAACATCTATCGAAGCTTATTTTGCAACAATTTCGCGAGCTTCTTTGTCATAACCCCCGCCCTCCCTTTCCATCACCTCTTCTCCTCCCCCATTTTTCCACCAGAGCTTATTCTCGCTACTGCTACTTTAGAGGCCTGCTTTTTAATAAGACACGACATCTATCGAATATGTTGTTGCAACAATTTCGCGAGCTTCTTTGTCATAAACACCCCCCCGTTTCCCTGTTTCCTTCCCTCCTTCTCCTCCCCATTTTCCCACCTGAGTTTATTCTCACGACTGCCATTTTAGAGGCCTGGGCTTAATAAGACACGACATCTATCGAATATGTTTCTGCAACAATTTCGCGAGCTTATTTGTCATTAACCCTCCCCCCCTTTCCTTCCCCTCTTCTCCTCCCCCATTTTCCCACCTGAGCTTATTCTCACTACTGCTACTTTAGAGGCCTGCTTTTTAATAAGACACGACATCTATCGAATATGTTGTTGCAACAATTTCGCGAGCTACTTTGCCATAACCCCCTCCCCTTTCCTTCCCCCCTTCTCTCTCCTTCCCCCACCTGAGTTTTTTCGCACGACGGAATGTAATACGAGTAGATGGCAAATCAGCGGAAGTTCTCGGAATAGCAACTGACGTGGGAAGGAGTTGCGGCCGAATAGGAAATTACCATTCAGGGATGTCATAGGAGACGATAGCACCGCATTTTGTGGAGGGCTGTTTTTATTTGTTGTTGTATCATCAATTTGTTCATTGTGTAAACATATGTGCGTATTGTATGACATCTGCTACATGATTGGAGCCCGGCGTGTAGCGACAGGCTCGCCTCCTGTCACATTTGGGACTGAATGTGGTCCGGCGAAGTGTGGGTGTTGTATTACACCTCTGTTATATTATTATTAAAGTCTATTATATTATTATTAAAGGCGTGACGATATGTTATGTTTTTATTTGTTTGTTTAAGTCGCGTGTGAAATGTTTTTACGCGGCTGAGCAAGATGGAAGGTTATGTTTTTCGAATGTATGTATGTATGTACGAGTATGTGTGAGGTTAAAAAACTAAATAAGGGCTCATTGAAGGAAAATTCAAATCACATGTAAAAACTACATTAATGAAAAGATAATATTTTAAGTAAACAATTATTTAGAAAACAAAGATGTCTGGAGCCTTTCACTTTCACCAAGTAGCCACTAGTACATAGATATTATATACCTAGTTGTAAGCTAAAATTCGTGAGACAGTAATTTATAATTTTTTGAAAAAAAAAATTAATTCATCTCAGATTCTTGCCTGTTCTTCTGAGTAGTGGCTCTTTTTCCGAACAAGGCGGTCTATTTCCTTGACTCGTAATAATATCTCCTGAAAATCGTCTAGCGGAGTGTGGGTGTTGGATATACCTCTGCCAGTCCCTTCAGGGGAAAGGCGTGACAATATATAATGTTATGTTATAATGTAATGATATCGCAAGCCCATTAAAATTCAGCTCCAAACTTATATCAACTAAGGTCATTAACGTCACCTGTCCGAGTTACATCAACTCTGTTAATATTATATATAGGTACTTTAGTAATTCGACCCGCCCTACCCTACGACGCTCTAAGTGGACTCGTCCAATTAATCTGATATTAATTATTTTTAGCTGCTTTTAACTTCTAGAATGTGATGGAATAGTTGCCACCTTCAGAAGCTCGGGTTGTCTTTGCAACTGGGAGTTAACATATCGTCATAGATAGATAGATAGATAGATAGATAAACACTTTATTGTTCACACCAGAAATAACAAAACAAAAGAACAGAAACATCTTAAGAGTCCGGCGACCACTTTAGGCTAACTTCGCATTGGCTTAAGGTATTCTATAGCCATTTCGTCTAGAAGAAGAAGACGAGCGAAGAGAGCGAGTAATGATACTAACGAGCCTCTAAACTTACCTACAGAGTGACAAAGTGCAATTTCAATTTTTTTATGACTTTTGCACTTTTGTAATCATTCTTAAATAACTAAGAATTTCCCTTGTACTCGTATTATGGATTCATTTAACAGCTAATGATGTAGACAACCTCCCTTTGTAATGTAATTTTTGATTTGGCTTTATCTACCTATTGAATAAATCAGTCAAAAGTCCTTAAAATGCGGATATGTTTCATAACTCTATTTTCGTTTGAGAACGTTTTAAAAAAAAACAAGAACATAGGGGCGGAGATATTGTTAATTAAATTGTACATGCTAAATTTCATCATAATCTGACAAACGGTTTTCAAGAAATTTTGGTAGTGCGTTTGTATGGAAATTTCAGAACGTCGCGGCCCTCTTAAGGTATTCTATAGCCATTTCGTCTAGAAGAAGAAGACGAGCGAAGAGAGCGAGTAATGATACTGACGAGCCTCTAAACTTACCTACAGAGTGACAAAGTGCAATTTCAATTTTTTTATCGCTTTTGCACTTTTGTAATCATTCTTAAATAACTAAGAATTTCCCTTGTACTCGTATTATGGATTCATTTAACAGCTAATGATGACAACCTAGACAAGCTAGACAACCTCCCTTTGTAATGTAATTTTTGATTTGCTTTATCTACCTCTTGAATAAATCAGTCAAAAGTGACCCCTTAAAAATGCGGATATTTTTCGTAGCTCTATTTTCGTTAGAGGACGTTTTAAAAAAAAGCAAGAGCTTAGGGGCGGAGATATTGTTAATTTAATTGTACGTGCCAAATTTCATCATAATCTGACAAATGGTTTTCAAGAAATTTGAGTAGCGCGTTTGTATGGAAATTTCAGAGCGTCGCGGCCCTCTTAAACTGTAGTGTAACAACTGGCGGCTTTATCACTAAGAGCGATCTCTTCCAGGCAACATATCGTCATATCGTAACGTCTTTCCCCTAAGGGGGCTGGTAGAGGTCTAATAGATTTCCGACATTTCGCCGGACGAAATTCAGTCCCAAATGTGACAGGGGGCGAGCCTGTCGCCATCCATCGGGCTCCAGTCACGTAGCAGACATACAATTCGCTCAAATGTTCACACAATGAACAAATTGTGCGCGCTGTCGGCTGGGTTTGAATCTGCTCCTTCTGGCTCGAGAAGCGAGACTTCTCCAACTGGGCTATCATCGCTTTATTTGGAGTTAATTGCTCTATTTTGAGTTTTGCGCCACTAAGAGTTAAAGCTAACCTTTAATTAACACAATACTAGAGTGACATTTGTAACATTGACTCCGAGTTAGTTAACCTTGCGTTTAAAAATATAGTTCCGCATCTTCTGGAAGTAGGCGTTATAAAGTATCTGTTCAAAATTACTTTACTGAAAACATTAAGTAAATTTTCTTTTAGTATTCATTAACAAGTAACATACTTAATTAAAAGACAAATTAAAACCCGGCTGCAAAATGTTGTACCTATGTCACTTCCACTGTCAAGACGATTCAAATGACACCTCACATGTCGAAATACATCAAGCTGTTTAGGCTGTAGGGCGTGCCAAAGAAACCTCATACATACATACATAAGCCATTTTAATATACAAAATACCCAACTTTATAAAAATATTTGCCGACAATGTTAAACGTAATAGAACGTATCATACAAATTTAATGTAAATAAAATTATAATTTAGCAAATTTATTCAAATTACATTTACAAAAATAAATTAGATTAAAAACAAAGCAATTCTACCGAGATGACTCTCTTTACATGGAATCATATTAATCTACATACACATAACGAAATCGAGACAAGAAAGAAGTTAATTAAGGCTAGGTCCCGAATAAGCGAACTGATTAAATCGCGCGCAAACTCAACGCTAAGTAAGTGGCGAGTTGGCTGAACCACAATGCGGATCGGCTGCTCACTGAATAAGTCAGCAAGCGATACGCCGCCATCAGCTTACAGTCCGCGCTAGTATTGTATTGGACACTCCATTTAAAATAAATATGATAAAGAATAACTAACCGGAGGCAAACAGTCAGCTACTCACAGTTTGCTTAGTTAGGACGGAGCCTAAAGCAAAATCACAGTTCCGATCTTTTGTTTCTGTCGCGACGCGAACATCCAGCTCAAGATTTCAATGCATTCATTCAACCACGACAGTATCTCTCGCACTGGCGTACAACAACCTCACAGCGTCACAATAACCCACACCCCTTCTAGATCCTGTAACTATCACATACGGATCACCAGCCCTTACAATACGCTTGGCCTTGCAGTAGTCCAAAGCCGCATGAACTCTGGACTCCACTTCAGCTGGCCACGAGCCTTTGGCCACCTCAAAATAGTGCACAGCCCTGACACCTCGCCAGAAACGCAGCTGCCTCGCTGTGTGGCAGGCTCTGGTTACTGCCACAATCGGACACGTTGGCTTGGCATGAGAAAGCAGCTTCGCTGTTCTACCAGAATTCGTCAGGCATATTATTACAACAGCCCTAGATCGACTGGAGAGCTCAACAGCGCTGATGCAAAGCGCTTTACTTGGTTCTTCTATAGGAGTTGCCATCAGTTCCGTGTTCCCGTAAATGCGAGGAAGCCAGAGGATTCTCTCAGCATGACGGCAGATGACAGCAGCCGCTGCTAGACAGTGTTCAGCCATCCGCACACCGTCTAATGCTGCAGCGTATTTCTTCAAAGGCGAATCGTAATGCAGTTCCAAGCCTAACACATCAGCTCCGTCCAAAATGAGATTGGCGATATCAGTCACGCACAACGTTGGAACCTGCTCATTGATAACCGCTTTAAAAATGCAAGGTTTGCCAACCTCGTTGCACTTCGCTAATATCAGCTTCTGAGCTATGAAGACTCTCTCGACGGGCAGATCAGTGACAAGCACCATTCTATCCACATATACACCGTCGCATTCGGCTATGATGCTATCTATATTATCAAGACCTATGATAGTATCAATGCAAGCGAAGACCAGCAGATGCTTTCCTTTATCCGACAGTATTTCTCTAACGTGACGGATATCATGTCCGCCTTGACATTCTGGTAGCAAAACGCCGTCAACATCCGATGCTATGGCCCAAGCGATCTGGTCTTCCATATGCTCAAACGCTTCATCAGTGCTGCTGCTGCAAACTGAAGCGCTGCCATCACCCATCGCGGTCGTATCAGCAACGTCTTTCGGCTGATGAGAGATCCTAACAGTCATCTTCGGAGCGATCACTCCCCCATCTTCAATCTTACACTCAACCGTATCATCTCCAACTCCATTGACAACAAGTTTAATCTTCCCCTCAGTCAGGCTGTCAATGTAAATCAAATCTTTCGGCACCAAATCAGTCAGATGATCATACCCAATATACAAACATTCCGATGTACCACACTCTCGCCAGCTAGTATCTGTAGTTAAACGTATATTCTCATACTTGACGAGTTCTACTGTTGCTTGTGGTCCAGCTTTAAGATCTCCTGTGACTATATCTGGTCCACGGACATCGACTAGTAAGGCTAGAGGGTATACGTACTCTAATTCTGCGCTGTAATTGTATACCGCCTGCCTTATTGCTTGGATTAATTGGGCACAGGCTTCTGGCTCCAAATCCCTCATGTTCAGTCTGGCCACAGTCATGCCAGCGGCTATAAGTCTCTGAATGATGGATGGTTCTCTGTTATTAACTCCTATTTCACACATAAGACCAGTCTGCAGCTCCTCGCAAGGACTGTCATGGACCTTCATGCTGCAATAGTGTTTGAGTAAGGTAGGCTCGATGGGTGTTGGCTGAGCTCGCAAGCTTGGTGCTTTTTCCAAAGGTATATACCATGGTAACGCCATTTTGAAAAACAATATGACTAAAGTTATTTGTAAATTGATAAAATATTTTATAAGAAAAACTCGAGATCGATTGACTTGAGCTAATCAAAATTAATTTGATGACAATCAAAATCGAAGTTGTCAAAAGTATCATCGAGTTTGTATGGTTATAATAATACTAGCTGCGCCCCGCGGTTTCACCCGCGGTTTAAAAGTATCCTATGGGCTATTCTAGACTATAATCTATCTCTGTGCCAAATTTCATCCAGATCTGTTTAGCCGTTCTGGCGTGAAAGAGTAACAAACATCCATCCATCCATCCATCCATACATACAAACTTTCGCGTTTATAATAGGCTGAGTCTATTAATACGGGTACTGTACGAACAATTTATTATTATTCGTACAGAAGTCGGACGAATTATTTTATTTCATCAATTAGTGTGCCAATAAAAAAAAAAAATTACTCAATCCGAATTCCTCTCCTTAAACTTATTTCCTTGCCAACCTCGAAGTTATGGACAGGTGCAGACGTATCCTTTATCGTTACGCCTTTACTTCATCTCTCAACACTTCCTTAAAAAAAAAAAAAAAAACCTAACAACCTAACCTAACTTTTTGATCCAGTACCCGTACAAATAGTCACATCGAATACTAATCATCCAGTACCCGTACAAATAGTCACTTCGTATACTAATCATCCAGTACCCGTACAAATAGTCACTTCGTTTTATTCGTCCAGTACCCGTACAAATAGTCACTTCGTTTAAAACATTAGTAGGAAGGATACTCCGCTAGGTATAGCATTCAAAAATACGTAGTGACGTCAATCGATGCTCAAGCAAGACTCGATGCATACATAAGTCATTTACAACAAGTTCGAAAGAAACGGATGAAGATGACGTCATTATGTGTTTGCTAAATACTAGACCTTTTTTTTTAATCTTGAGAGTTTGACATAAAATTTGTTCGGCAAATTTATCAAAAACAACCTAAGTAGAAATGAGTTTTTTTTTTGTTTTGTGGATTTACAGTCTAAAAAATTGGTCCAACTTTATGTAACTAAAAATACATAAAACTTAGATAAGTTTTGTTCATACATTTCTTTGTGTGCCTTGAGTATGATTTTTTTCTGTTTAGCCAATTTGGCTTTTTTTTTTATGGACAATAAGTCGGCGTTTGACCACCAACTCGCCTGATGTTAAGCGACGTAGTGGTCTAAGATGGAGCACGACGACCTATAAGGTACTAATTCACTCTAGCCTTGAAGTTTTGTAGAGTGAAGAAGTACAAAGACGGCAGTTGAGTGAGGCGCTACAAGTGCGCTACTGCTTAGACCCGTCTTCGGAACGGTTACACCGGACTACATCCCGAAACACGACTAGGTCATTTCACGGCATGGCTTGGTCCGGTGGGTGGTGACTAGCCACGGCCGAAGCTCTTTCAGAGAAACTCTTTCTACAGGCTATGTGTGTTGGAAACGACATTATAGTTAAAATAAAACGTCTATGATCAGTTTTAGTATTATATTTTGAACAAACGACCGATGGTCACTAACATTTACAATTCATATCTAGCTCGCCAAATCGTCTTGTACAACGATTAATCGTTATCTTATATCTTTAAATGAGCAATTCTTGTATTTATATATATAATTGGAATCTCGGAATCGGCTCCAACGATTTTCATACAATTTAGTATATAGGGGGTTTCGGGGGCGATAAATCGATCAAGCTAGGAATCATTTTTAGAAAATGTAATTTTATTCGTGTTTTATCGATAATCAACTTAAACATAAACTTGGAAGAAAAATAACAAAAAGGAGGCGTTTGAGTAGTCTCAACTGAAAAATATGACTCTTCCTGACATCTATTGGCGAATAATAATACTATTTTTTGTGAGCAACTAATTGCTTTAACGACACAACAGCAGATGGCGTTGTTAAGTACACGAAGTCAATGAGTGTTTGCTTTGAGGCTAGATTAAAATAATTAAATAATAACAATTTAAAAAAAAAACCGAGCAAAGCTCGTTCATCCAGGTACTTTACTTTTAAGAAATAAATGTTAAATGCCTTACAGAACCTTATTTTTGTGTTTTTAGTCCTCATAAATAATTTTATTATTCTTTCCGTAAATTCGCTTTTATTCGTTTTTGCATAATGACGGTAAGGGTTGCCCGATGAGTAAAAAAATAATTCAGTGTTGACGGTAAAATAAACTTAGGTGGATTTATGATTACAGAATATTTCTAGCATGTGTGTGTAGGTAATTAAACAAGAATCGCTTCGCTTCACACTCAAATATCCCCATTTGTTTTTCCTAAGCCAGGGGAGGTGCCATAGAACCCAAACAAAGATATAGACGAGTAACAGCCAAACTAAGGACAGACTAAGACGGGTCTGAGCAGTAGCGCACTTGTAGCGCCTCACTCAACTGCCGTCTTTGTACTTCTTCACTCTACAAAACTTCAAGGCTAGAGTGAATAAGTACCCTATAGGTCGTCGTGCTCCATCTGAGACCACAACGTCGCTTAACATCAGGCGAGTTGGTGGTCAAACGCCGACCTAATCTAGATAAAAAAAAAATAGGGACCACTATCCAAGCCGGCGCCACCGCTGCTAAGGCCGAGAACCTCAAACGGCACAAATATTCGCGGTTAGACCGTGTCTACATGTTTGTGCCGTTTGCGGTGGAAACTTAAGGTCCGTGGGGCCCAGCGGCCCTATCTCTCTACAGGGACCTGGCTAAACGGTTGGTGGAGGCGTCAGGTGTTCAGAATGCTGGCATTTATTTCGGCCATAAATTGAGCATTGCCATCCAGCGTGGTAATGCTGCTAGCATTCTCGGCACTTTTCCCTCTGCCAACGGGCTTTTAGTTAAGAATTTAGTTGTAGGTTTATGCATGTAAAAATGTTTTAAGATTTTATCCATAAAATACAATACAATATAATATAATATAATATATCTTTATTGCACACCAAAAACTACATGAAAATCTTAAAAACTAAAACACATTTTTCGGCAGTACAAGGGCGACCTTTTCGCCTAAAGCTCTATCCATGTATTAAATGAGAACATACATTCACCATTCAAAGATCTACACGAAAAATCCACGACGGGTTGTTTAAAATGATGTAAATTTCTCTTGCAGTGAACTCCAAACCTCTAACATTCGACGAGGTGTACAACCAGAGCTCGTGCACGAACTGCACCGTGTACTGTGGCGGCCTGACCACTGGCCTGACTGAGGAGCTGATGCAGAAGACCTTCCAGCCCTTCGGCACCATCCAGGAGATACGCGTCTTTAAAGACAAGGGATATGCTTTCGTCAGGTCAGTTACAAATCTCCAGGAGGCTGAGCTACCCACGTCCGTAGGAGTGTACTCTATTCTGATTCCCTACACATGGTCCCTGGGTAGTGCTAACCGGGTAGCAAACTCTGGTGGGAGGCTTCAGCCGTGGTTAGTTACCACCCATCGGACCAAGCCATGCCGTGAAATGACCTAGTCGTGTTTCGGGATGTAGTTCGGTGTAACCGTTCCGAAGACGGGTCTGACCAGTAGCGCCGCCTCACTCAACTGCTGTCTTTGTACTTCTTCACTACAAAACTTCAAGGCTAGAGTGAATAAGTACCTTATAGGTCGTCGTGCTCCATCTTAGACCACAACGTCGCTTAACATCAGGCGAGTTAATAGTCAAACGCCGACCTATTCTACATAAAAAAAAAGATGATTTTAATTTCAAATTGAAAATGATTGACTGTCTTGGTGGCTCAGTTGATAGTAGGTTCACTACCGACTGAGCCTTCTGTGCTGGGGCCATGGGTTTAATTCCCACTAGGACAAACATTCATATGATGAACATTTGTTGAACATGTTTGTTTTATGTCTGCGTGTTAATATCTATTTATGTATGTATTAAAAAATATTTACATGTATTTATATCAGTCTTTGGCAGCTATAGTGCAAGCTTTGCTTAGTTTGGTGTCAGATGACCGTATCTACAAAATGTCCTGAATATTTATTTATTCGGGCAAGCGATTAGCGATTTTGCTGTGATTATCGGGTGCGTGTGAGTGTTTTAATTTGCCGTTTCATTTCATTTCAGATTCTCTACGAAAGAGAGCGCTACCCACGCCATAGTGGCGGTCCACAACACTGATGTCAACGGGCAGCCCGTCAAGTGCTCTTGGGGGAAGGAGTCTGGAGACCCAAACAATGCGCAGGCGCAGGGACAGGTACTCTACCACACTACTTACTAAGCCGCTGTAGAGCATGTGTGTATGTTTGTGATAGTATACATACACCATCTCGTGTGCATCGGTCATCAGGCTACCGGCTAGCACAGGCCGGACTCAAATTGTCTTGCCTCCGTTTTTTTCTTCGCTCAAATGTGACAAAACTACAATACGGATATGTTTGTCTCTTTCTCGTGGCATAAAAACTGTGGAAAGATTATTTGACCTCGGTTCATGCTTGGTGGTCAGCTAGCTAAATAAATGTCACTGACACGAGAGCTACAGGCGAGTGTAGACGTGCGCAGAGACGCCCTAGACAAATTGCATTCGCTCCCAAGCTATTCACATCGACAGAATTGTAGATTAGGTCAACGGTCCATCACCATTCTTCTACAATTATTACACCAGGCGCATCAATCAGAGACACCCTCTCATGATAGAAATTCGGTCGCACTGAGCGTTTCAAATCCACTTTTCTAATAAGAACTGCAGAGGTGTGGAACTTCCTGCCTACGTCAATTTTTCCACCCGAATAAAATCCAGGAATGTTAAAGAGAACAGTGTATAGGTATCTCCTAGGCAAGCGTGTTACACCTTCGACCACGTCGTCGCTTCCCATCAGGCGAGTCTGTGGTCAAACGGATGCCTAGTACGATTTAAAAAAAACGGTCCGAACAAATTTGTTGATTTAGTCGATTTTAACGTCAGCTTATCTGTAGTGGCAACACAGAATCGCTTGGAAGCGATTGCAACATGTCTAGAGGGCCCCATGATAAAAAAACAAGGTCTAGCATTCAACAAACACACAATGACGTCGTTATCCGTCTCTTTCGAACTTGTTGTAAATGACTTATTTCGGTCTTGCTTAAGCATCGATTGACGTCACTACGTGTTTCTGAGTGCTATACCTAGCGGAGTATATTATTATACCATGGAGAGCCCTAAATGTGTGAGTTGCGAGGACAATATCGAGTCATAGCCATGGCAATGTCTAGGTGGGACGTTGGCGAGTTTTAGCCAGCCCCTACACCTACCCACATTCTTTTTAACTCACTTTTTAATTAGCTTCACCTGTAGCTCTACTGTACCTGTACACCTGTACCTGTACCTACCTGTGTGTTCTAACTAGGTATGTAAATAAGTCTTAGAAGTCGAATTCAGCCAACTTTTAGATTGGAACAAGATTTGGGAATGTAATTATATACTTTGGTTGGTAAAAAACACGTATATTTTTTTCAAGAAATATATTTTAATTACGATGAATTGGATACGAAATGAAACGACACAAACAAATTAAATAAATAAATATTCATTTATCAAAAACATTCATCCATTAGTCCCTGCCAAAATAAATATTAAAGCATTTTTACAACTTCATTTTAAAGCTGCATATCCACTTTAAATGAGTGAGGGAGATGTGTGAGGAAAAAATCCCCCAATGGAACCACTTCATTTACACAGCGAAGTGGTGAAATTGATTTATTTATTTTTATTATTACTATAATATGATTAGAACACCAATTACATTTGCAATTTTAGAAATTCGAATTAGGAATGTTAAATTGACTCTACACAAGGTGATGGTTTCTGGTATAGCAATATTTAAGGCTTATAAGTTATTCACCGCCAAAGTGAACTACTGTGAGTTTAGTAATAGTTAAGGGTGTTGTGTTCGAGTATTCGACTATTCATTTTACTTCCGAATTTTCCAAACTGGTATTCAAAAGTTGTTTACTTTGACGGCTAAAACAACACCCTTATGTATGAATACACTCAAAGCCAGCACCTTATACATATAATAATGTTGTTAAAAATATGAAATTGTTACAAAATAGGTAACAATATAATTTTGTAAATATAATAACGTGTAAAACTAATAACAATATCAAAATGCAATTAAATTAGTAATAGTATACTCGTACATGTCAAAAATATCATACTAATATTATAAACGTGAAAGTTTGTAAGAATGGATGGATGGATGGATGTTTGTTACTCTTTCACGCCAGAACAGATCTGGATGAAATTTGGCACAGAGATAGATTATACTCTAGAATAGCACATAGGACATACTTTTTAACCGCGGGTGAAACCGTGGGGGGCAGCTAGTGTATAATAAAAATATGCCTCTTCCTCCGGCTGGTGTTGAAACAAATTTCCTCGCACTCATGTTCCTCGCACACCACCTGTGAAAACTCAGCCTAATAATTTTGTTGACAAACATTTTTAAGATCAAAACACACTCAAATTAGCGAGTCCATTACAGGCACTAGTGTCTTTAATAGTTAAGTAATTCCATGCAAATGTCTACCTGTCTGTGATGCTAATCGCGGATAGACGCCTCTGAATGAAAGGGAATACGTAATTGAAATACATGTCAGTGGACGTATTAAGAGAAGGGCACGGGGCATGGCATTTCCCAGAATGTTGTGCCCACTCCCGATGAAAACGGACATAATTACTAACGGACTAATTCAATTCAATTCAATTCAATTCAATTCAATTCAATTTATTTATTTCAGAATCCAAGTCCATATACATAAAATCAGTTGCATTAGAATAAAATAATCCAAAATAATAATAGTTAAAATGTCAAAATAAATAATCAAATTCACACAAAACAACATACACTCACAAAATATAATACACAATAAAATATTAAAACAAAAAAATATTAAAATTAAAATTAATAATTACGTCACACTAAGGAAGCCTGCTTGAAGCCTTGCTGGAAGAGATCGCTTTTAGTGATGAGGCTGCCAGTTGTTACACTACTTATAAAATAAGTTTTATTTAAAAAAATCTCTTGTTGTTTTGTTATTTGTAGTGTGAACAATAAAGAGTATTTCGATCTTTTTTTTTTACAACGGACTAGTCATGCGTTTGACCACTGACTCGCCTGATGAGAAGCGTCGACGTGATCGAAAGTGTAACACGCTTGCCTAGGAGATACCTATTCACTTTACTCTTAAACACCCTCGGACTATCTACTTATCTATCTAATTTTGATAGCTGACAAAAATATCTCTATAAAATAAATAGACTCTCTTGAAAATCTTTAAGTGATTTTTCCATGGTTTTGGTTATGTATTAATAAACAGTTGTATTCCGGACGAAACGACAGTAAAAGCGGTGATAGCCTAGTTGGAGAAGGCCCGCCTCTCAAGCTAAAGGGAGCGGATTCAAACCTAGCCGGCAGCACGCACTAATTTGTTCATTGTGTGAAGTTGTGAACATACTCATATGTGCGTATTGTATGTCATCTGCTAAATGACTGGAGCCCGATGTATGGCGACAGGCTCGCCCCTGTCACATTTGGACTGAATATCGTCCGGCGAAGTGCGGGTAGTTGTATCTCTGCCACCCCCCTCGGGGGCAAGGCGTGACGATATATATGTTAAGTTTAGTAAATAAAATCCATCATAATATTGTTCTCATCTCCCCCCAGCTCGGCGGCACTGCATACAGCCCATTCGGCGCGGCGTACACGGCGAGCGGCGTCCCCGGCAGCTCGTACTGGTACGGAGCGTACCCTCAGCAGCTCGGCGCGGCGGGCCTGCAGGCCGTTCAAGGATACTCTTACGCTGGACAGTTCGCGCACTACCATCATCAGTATATGGGGTGAGTTGAGTCAATAAAGGTAGTACATGGGATGGGTTGTAATACTGAAGCTGGTATATGGGATGGATTGTAATACTGTAGCTTGTTTATGGGATGGGTTGTAATACTGAAGCTAGTATAATGGGATGGATTGTATTACTAAAGGTAGTAAATGTGATGAGTCGCTTTACTAAAGCCAGAAATTAGTTTTTGAGTTGGGTTGTGCTACTAAAGCTAGTGTAGCTAGAACATGGGTGGGTTGTATTGCTAAAGCTAGAATACAATTCGTACTGGTACGCAACAGCTCGGGCGGCGGGCCTGCAGCCGTGCAAGGATACTCTTACGCTAGACAATTCGCGCACTACCATCATCAGTATATGGGGTGAGTTAGGTTAATAAAGCTAGTAAATGGGATGAGTTGTAATACTGAAGCTAGTATATGGGATGGGTTGTAATACTAAAGGTAGTAGCTAGTAGGTATACGGGAAGATTGTGATTTAGAAGCTAGCATAATGGGGTAGGTTGTTTTACTAAAGATACTCGTAGTAAACATTTTGTATTTTATGGGTCCCTTACCGACTAGACCATTCACACTTACATTGTAAATCTGTTTCGTAAATCAGCTTTCACTCATTCTCCTAATGTATTCAAACCATTCAAGCATCCCTTTCTCAATATTTATCTCTACATCCTAACCACACCACGTTTTTTAATGACATTGTTCCTCATAAACGATTCTATTATTTTCCTTCCAGCATGGGCGGCGCCCAGCTGGCGCAGCTGCCGTGGGCGCTGGGCGGCGGCGTGGGCGGCGTGGGCTCGGTGGGCGGCGTGGCGGCCATGTCTCAGCCGCCTCAAGTGCTCCACTACCCCGTGCAGCACTTTCAAGTGCAGCCAGTAAGTTACCAACACAACTAGTTCAAAAACAAAGTCAAAATGTTTTTATTCAATTTGGATGTCAAAGATACACTTATGAACGTTGTTTACACGTACCACAACCACACCACAACCAAATCACGACGCAGCGACAAAATGTGGTTCCATGTGAATAGCGCTGCTGCAGCTTCTTGCAGTTTCGTTGTGGTACCGACGACACATCGGTGTGGTTGCGTTGTCGCCAGTAGTTGCATGTGGTTCCGTCATATGTAATGCTCAGTTATACACCGGTTTTCATAGAAGAAACACGTCTTGACTGAACGTAGTCATGGAGGAGACATTTTGGTGCTATCCTTGTGATGGCTTTTATTACGACGACGCCGGCGACGTCAGCGTATCCGATGTGGCCGGCCGCTAGTTCGCTAGTTCGCATGAATACTTAAATGGATGTGTCTTGATATTTATCACATCCATTTAAGTATTCATGCAAAAATGCCAAAAAAAATAGCAAGAGCTATGGCCAAAATTTAAGAACGCAAGAAAAAAAGGAAATTTTACTGAAATGTTAAAAAATCTGTATCATAATTATGTTGGCGGCTTATTCTAAGAAAGTAGCAGCACGACGCGAATAGTTTACAAATAAAACCGACGCGATTAGTGTCTGCGTTCGCGCTTTTAGGAGGACGGAGCGCGATGTGTGTTAATTTTTTTAAATAATTTAGAGTACCATAATTTCATCCTCCAGTCGATACTGAATGTACACCTCGCAGATACAACAGGATTTTTTAAACACCCTGTACATTACATTACATTACATTACATGGCATTACATTACATTATAATAAAAATTAAATTAAAATATTAATGTCTGTCCCCAGATCGGTGAAGATGAGTGGCTCGCTCCCAGTTTGCTGGTGTGAGGCCGATCTGCGCCGCCCCAACCATCGTGCTGCTGCCACAAGGACTGGATGTAACCTGCGACCTTCACCGCTATTACTCTTACAATACAGCTCATTATCGTTCGGAACTTAGTTTAAGATTCTGTTTAAGTGATTTTAGATTCTGTTTAAGTGATTTTAGATTCTGTTTAAGTGATTTTACATTCTGTTTAAGTAATTTTACATTATGTTTTAGTCAGATTTTACATGATACTTAGTTTCACAAAAGACACTGTTTTGAAAACTTTTTTACATTGTGTTTAGTCAAGTTTTTATGATGCTAAGTTTTACGATTCGGATGCTTAATATGGTTTAGAATCAGATGCTTAGTTTTACATTTCCGACACTTAATTTAATCCACGTCTTTTTATTTTAAATATGTGCAAGTTATTGATTTTACATTCTAAATGAGTCTTTCAATTTAGTAATAACATTTGTAGAAATTGTTTGAATCAGTTTTTATTAATTTTGTGTTTATTGTTTTTCTTTTCTGTTTGTTCTGTTTTTGTTGTGTTTGTTTCTTAAACTCGTTTTTAAGTCATAACAGTAAGATTGTTAAGATTTTTGTATAGTTAAATGTCAATGAAATTGTATGAAATTTCTTTGATGACAGGTTCACTTTGATATTTGGTTCCAAAATTATTTTAATTGTGGATTAAGGTAAATAATTGGTTTTTTGATGTGTTTATTAAATTACATAAAAACGCTAGCTACGATTAATTAATTTACATATTTCTATCTGTCAATGTTTTTAAGTTTCACTTAATGAACTGTCCAATTAATCTAAAACGCGGCGTTTTTATGTAATTCTGTTTTATTAATTAAAAAGTAAAGATTCAGGATAATAATTTTATGGTGACACAAGCCAAAGATAAAAAATGTGATATTTTGTTTAGAAGTTGAAGTTTTCGTTTATTTTTCTTCTGGGATAAAGAAACATCACGAAAATTATAATTTAGCAGCAGGAGATGGGAGTCGTGAGCGGATAGTACATTAATAAGGCTAAAAGCCTCAAATTAAAATATATTATATTGTAATAATATATACCCTAAGACATAGGGCCGAATATTTACTGTGACGCAAAAAAAAATGTGAGTCATAACAAAATATTTAGTTTCTACTGCTGCTTATGACGCGCATTTCAATGCGAATTAATTAAAAAATAATAATTTTAGAAATTATATTAGTTTTAATGACATTAGATTAATAATTAAGATTTAGTTATAAGATGATATCATTTTACACGCGGGCCAAAACATGGTTGCGACGAAACCTTTTTTCGGAAATAAAGACATTTTTTGAAAAAATGTGAATGGAGACGTCAAATGGTACCAAACATCTGATAGCACAAGAGTAGGCTAAGATTTAGTGGAAAAAATGTAGATTTTTGGAAACATGTTTAGTAGGATCGTAGCATAGGCAAGTCACATCACAGAGTGAGAAGTTTTATAAAACAATTTTATATATCTGCTGAGGATGCTAGGAACGTAAGGCGACGAAAAAAAATAGAAAAAAATAATACGAATAGACGAAAAGCTATACAAAGAGTTTCTAGTCAGTTTTTCGTGGGTTCTCTTAATTTCTCCGTGAGATACAATGCCAAAAGTCATAATAAACGAAAATCATAAATAAATAAATAACTAACTGTTATTAAAGAAGGTTGTGTCTAAATGTTTAAAGGATACACTTAAAGAACTTTGAAAAAAATACCGAAACGTAGTGAAAAAGTTAGATTTATTTATTAAATAGGTCATTAAGTGAAAAGAAAAAATATTTATTGCATTAGAGTAAGTAATATTTAACCGTTTACTGTAGTCAAATGAAAACTGAGTGAGTGAGTTAGTTTGTTTTCTCTCAACAGGAAATGCGTGTTTTTTTTTATATTTCGGCTGTTATATTTGTTTTATAAGTTTTTTCTCGGTGAGATTCCCTGGGGGAAGTAAGTTAGTACTTAATCGTATGATAGAGGAATTCTAGCACTATGACGTCATCTTTTTTGAAAACTTTTTAAAAAGCGTGCGTGTCTATCCACGTCGCTGTTATTCGATGTAATATTTTGTAAATCATGTATTGTATTTTATACATTATATTTAATGTATAATTACATTTTGAGTCTGTTTTGTTTTATTTTATCGTATCGATTCGATATACTATATTCTTAATGATATATCAAGAATATTTCCAAAATCTTCGATAGGCGACACTGCCTCGAGATTTTAAGATCTCCAGTTTTTTCAATCAAGTACGTATAAATGTTGAAAAAATGGGTTGAGCTTTTTATAGTTGGAAAGTTAGGGTTTTTGTGACCTATTACTTCAATTTTGATGTTCATTCATCATTACATCAAAAAATTGAATTTAGTAAAAAGCCTTTAAAATAAAACAAAAAAGATTCAACATGTACAGAATTATAGTTTACCTGTCGTAGTTCATTTGATTATTTCTATTTAGCATTTTTCATTTGAGGCATGTAGTGAAACTTGAGAGACATATCGTTAGGTGTTATAATAAGATATTATATATATTATAACATAATAAAAAACTACTATTAGTTCATTCTCCGATTAGGAACGAATCGTTGTGTCAATTTGGTCATTCTGTCAAATTCAAAATTATGAGAAAAAAAGATGTTTGAAGTGATAGCGAAAATTACAAATTCTCTATTGATATGTTAAAAGTTAATACTTCTATAAGACTAATTAGTAAATTTTTAATTTTGGACTTTCAAAATTTTTGCTATCACTCGAAACAAGAGGTGCGACCTCGAAATTGTATATCACAAAAATGTGGGTGACAGACGATTAGATAGGAAAATTTAGGTCATAATAAGGCTAGATCTTAGTAAAAAAAACATAATTTACGCCTATAATCGCTTGTTGTAGTGGATAAAGCATACATAATATCCGAATAGACTAAGAGTATATATCTAAGAATATATATCTACTAGGATATATTATCTGCCGACCGTCTGACATATGTAAGTAAGATTGTGGCTACAATCTATATAGGATGGTCGTTGCCTTTCTCTCGTTGCTATACTTCCTTCATATACATATAGTATATGCTACATATAAGTACCCATGTAAGCTTCGTTGTTTCCATAGAATTAACTAGTGTATAAGCATATTAAGCATATAAGCTACCATTATAAAATGGAGCGTACTCTTAGCTAGGAAATTTCAAGATATATAACTATATTATATACAAATATTGAGCGAACATCGTTTAGATAGGCTATTAAAATTATGTGCGTCTCGTTTTAAGTTTTATTTTTATTTTTTCCATGTATACTTAGTGGTATATATATTAATATTGTTAAGTCCCAAATATAACACCAATATTTTATAAAGTCCTTGACATAATATTGATTAGAATTGGCTATATATAGAAACGTGATCATAACACTTGTCTCTAACTTTGGAAACTTCAATTTGGGTTTTTTACCATGTCACACAGCGTTCAAAGTGGTAACTTTGTGTATAAATAATGTTATATTTAAAATATTGACATTGTATAATTGGATAATGGGAAATATACAGATCAATGGTATCCGTCAAATATAAATATGGCGAAAAGAGTACATATAATTATATATATTATTATATATATATGTACATATATACTTAGTATAAAGACTATCGTTTCTAGATTACGCTTAAAATACCAAACCGAACAAATAAATGAAATATACAAACGTAACAAAAGTGTACCACTTTGAACGTACCAAGTGCCAAAACTATTTTAATTTCATTTATGTCCATACTTATCTATAATAATATAAAAACAATATACCAAGTGTCTCTCAGTTGAAATAATAACACCAAGTAATAAACTATGTGAATATACCTATGAGGGCATTCTTATACTTATAAATGAATTTTAATGTATTTTCCTACAATTAATTACTAAAAATAATGCCTTTGTTTTATGCGGTATTCGTTGCGTTAAACGCATTGCGATTGACACACACTATTTTAATCGTTTTAAGTTTTTACGTTGACGTTTAGGGAAATCGCAGCGTGAGACATATCTCAATCCCTACCTCTCTTTAGCGACCTAGACGTGACAAACGGAGTGCGATTCCCCTTTACGTCTTTCGCAGCGAATGATACATAAAACAAAGGCACGCTAGAAAATTACATCCAGTCTTTCCAAAGGCAATTTTTCCAAAAATGATTATGAAAATTGCTATGGAAAGGATGTCTAATGTGTCTAACAAAAAGCTTAATGAATATATTCTAGAAATGAAATTAAGGTTTTAAACTGGAAATACATTAAAAGTCATAGAAATAGACATAGATTAGTCGTGAGTAGACGTTTTTTGGTGTTCTTTCTTTTCTGAATTTTTCGAACTGTATTTGCACATATACAATTATATGTGGCATTTTAATTTTTAAGGTGAACATATTTTCAGAATTTGACGCTGACGTGCCGCTATTCCACTCATGCATTTCAAAATCTTTGAAGATTTAACGTCGCCTTAATAAATAGTTATAAAAAATCGGTTTAGCTGCTGGAAAAAACATTATTAAGGTTCAGCAAAAATTATATCACTCTTATCAAAAAAGGATTAGATTAATAAAAATCAATCGCATTCTAAGTCGAAAACGGTTTTAACTAAATGTTTAACATGAATGTCATGTTGATCACCATGGTGTGTTAATGGTCATGTTAAATTTTAATAAAGATTTAGTTAATTAATACTAAATCTGATTTTCTTAATAATTCATATTTTTTTAAGAATATCAGATTGTATATTAAACACACAAAAAATACATCCTATAAAAAGTCACTTCACTACACAGTTCACTTTTAAAAAAGTAAAAAAAATTGTTAATGTCTAATAATGTAATTGTGTATGTGCAAAAAATGGAAACACAGTTCAGTAGAAATTTAATTTGTTACTAGAGCGAGCTAGAATCGATGTTTCTTAGAAATAACCCGTGAATCATCGCATGCTTGAGAAATATTGTTTTTGTACACAAATATCTCTTCAAATATAAGACAAAATATTTTTTGAAACGTGTAAAATGGATGTTTTCTATCCATGACTTCTCTATGAATATGGTTTGGTTCTTTGCGTTTTCTCGGTCGAGTCAGCATTTTTACATCGCCCTGTATTTTTTTTTTTCTTTTGTAGACCAGTTTTTTTAACTACGAGTATTATGTAAATACTTTTTTAATCCGGATTTTCATAGGCTACTTACAAAAAGAAGTCTATTTCGTCTTTTTTTTTATTTAATAATTTATTTGTTAAAAGCTACTTTAGATACTTTTAATATTTTATTTATCTGATCAGGTTTTTTACATTAAAAAAAGTACAAACTTTTAAACTAAATAATTTGTGGCAATCTTGCTGACTCGAGAGAGATAGTAGATTTTCGGTGTTGATCTATAATAATACGTGTACGAATGTATCTAGATATGTTGACTCTCTTTATTAGCAATATCTTGTATATTTATGTACCTTGTTTAAAATAAAAATCGGTTTTATCCCTGTGGCCTGACAAAAACATTTATCTAAGCCAGCCATCTGTTTGTTAAAAGTCAAAAGTCATTTATGTCACACACCAGTCGACAGATTTGTTAGCAAATTAAATCATTGCTGAAGAGCCATAATTCCTAAATGGCAAATTAAAAAATAAGTTATTTATCTACTAAATGAAGACTAAATAAGGCTTGATTGCAAAGTAAAAAATATTTATTACAACAAAAAAATCAACAACGAAATAGAATACGGAATTCATGACAACTTTTCTCTATAGAAAAACTATTGAAAATGTGTTTTCTTGAACTAATATTTATTAATATTTAGCACAAATACTTTTTTGCATACAAAATACATGTGGCTGAAGATCTACAAAAGCGGAATCGATTTGGCTGTTGTCAGAATATACACTTTTGTGTAATCAATAATTATCATGCTTCAGGGATATCGGTTTTTATTTCAAACATGAAAAAACACAGCAATAATGACGCAATAGGTGTTTGTAGATTTTTTCGTTTTATGTACCGCTAGAACATTTTTTAATATTGATAATAGTTTTAACTTTTAATTAGTAAAATTAAATGATGCAATAAAGTAAAGTTAAGATGTGATAAAATTATTTTAAAAAAACTATTGGAGTACAAAAGGTACTATGTTACCTACTTATGAAAAGTCAAACGTCAGAAAATATGACAGCTTAACCAATATTACAACTTAAGAAACGTTATAACTTAATGAATGATAAACCCTAATAAAATTATCATCACAGTGTTAAATTCCAATAACATCGCACCGTATAATATTAAATTCCAATAACATCACATCATACACATATTGCCATAATCCAATAAAATCACAATGTATAATGTTAAATTCCAATAACATCACATCTTACTAATGTTAAATCCCAATAAAAGTTAAAACACTTATCAAGACTTAAGTTTTCGTGGAACGTGTAATGTCGTGTTTGAAATCATAACAGAATGCACTTTTTCTTTGTCTTTTGACCGTCCATGAGTGTTGTCTTAGATATAGATAAGATCATGTTTGATTTCTCATTTATTTGCTCAAACTTTCTCGTTCTGAACGCACAGTAACTCGTATATCTTCTGTAGAATGAAATTCTGAGCTTTCATTTCGACACAATTGTATGTGATCTTTCGAACTAAACGACCAGAAAGTGTTAGTGATTTTTATCTTCCCCAAGTTTTGTATTTTAAATCTACCCTACGCGACTATATATTTAATGTAATGTGATGTATTTAAGGTATATTATGCTATACACTTACCCACAATTGTGCGAACTCGCTGAGTTAAGGTGCTGTTTCGAGACTGACCGTAGACCGCGACCGCATGTGACGTTGCTGTCGGCGGCAGAAGATGATCGCATGTGTAACAAAACTTTGTACTAACATATAAAAGCAATTTAAATGTAAAATGGTCAGCAGTTGTACAAATTTAGCATTTGTACGACTGGCCATGCTGTCAGCGGCACTACTGGCTTAGGTATTTCAATTCGATCCGATTCCAAGTGTAGTGAATGGTGGTACCAGCGACTGCAGTCGCAGTGCACTACCACCGTAAGCCGCATCAGTTGTGTCGCAGACTGCAAAACATTACAATCTACAAGTCCCACAAGAGCTGACTGCAGCGGCTGCTCTCGGAATGCAACCGCAACCGCAAGCGGTCAGCACTGCGATCAATCTCTGCCATGCCGCAGACTGCGGCAGTCTCGAAATTACACCTTTATGCTTATCAAGTTTTTGGAAGTACGTTTTTCAGCGAGCGATCCCGTTTATAATTTTTTGATACCTACACCTCCCCCCCCCCCCCCCCCCCCTTTGTTTCATAATGTAAAAGTTAGATGTAAAATGAATTAGAATGGTAAGAATGTAACGAATAAGTCTTTCGCTCGTCTGTTGTGTTAAGACTATGTTATGATTTTATTGTTTCGATAACAAGTTTTGTTAACGTTTTTCGAAAGTTACATCGGAGTTTTTCGAGAAATATTTTTGAAAGTTACAATACAGTTTTTCAGTAAAATTTAGTATGTAGTCATACAATTATTTTGACTACGCTCAACGGCAAAAGGCGTGACGATATGTCAACCTAAAGCTTTATTAATAGCCAAATCATTGTTTTAAATGTTTTTAATATTCCACATAAAAATACCTTACATGAAAAAAAAAGCAGCCAAATTTGAGAAATATCTATGCTTCTGGATATATCTAAGCGTCTAGTCTAGATATTGTACATTTTAACATCTAAGCATATTGAAACCTTTATGTAAATCTTAGCATCTAGATAATCTAAGCATTTAGATATATCAAACCATCTAGGTAAATCTAAGACCTTAGATATTAACATCTTCTAGTTAGCTTACGCTATATCTGAGTATGTATAAGTTTAAAGATACTAATATCCAGATATACTAACCTAAAATGATGATCGTAAATTTGTTAAAACCAAGCGATGAATTCAATTCAATTAATTTTAATTCAATTGAGTCTTTCTATTCAAAAATTTATTGAACTGCAATATTTCGCTATCAATTAATTTCAAACACTAAACTTTCAAAAATATTTCTCAACTTCCATCCGACATCTGTTGAAATTTTTTTCACTGTTTCTCCGTTAAAAATGAAATTACCATTAAGCATAAAGTCGTACTCTGTACCTACCTATAGTTTAAACATAGCTAATACCATACATATGACATATAGTTAAGTAAGAATTATATGATGCGAAATAAAAAATACGAAATAAAATTGGGTGTTTTATTTATTGCCCACACTGATGCGCGCAACAGACTATGTGATAAAAATATGTATTCACCAACCAGTCCCATACGTTTTGTTTGAATCACACTTGAAGCAAATAGTTAATATTTTTATTTTATTCTTAAAAACGATTTTACTTCTGAACGCTTCAGATATCTGATATAACAAATATCCAAATAATTGTATAACTTTATTATAACATAATAAAATTATTGCATAGTCTGTTACGCTGCTAAATCCTGAAACATGTAACCTGTATGTAACATGTAGCCTGTAACCTGTCACAACTGAGCAAGCATGCCTTGTGAGTGGCGAGGCATGCTTCTATCTCGCTCTGGCTGGTAAGTTGATTACGGTTCAGAGTGAGATAGAAAAGTGCCTCCTCAGAGGACACGACGAATGTAGTCGTGTATATGTCGCAGCCAACTTGCTTAATCACAATTAACAGCCTAGCCATTTTACTAAATAGCACCGTTTAACTAGCTTCCTGAATGAAATTCAGCCGTTGAGTTGAGTACAACATTTAAAATATTTACTATTATTACTATGCTTAACAGTATAAACTATATGTCATCTGCTGACTGGACTGGTGACTGGAGCCCGGCGTATGGCGACAGGCTCGCCTCCTGTCACATTTGGGACTGAATATCGTCCGGCGAAGTGTGGGCGTTGTACACCTCTGCCAGCACCATCGGGGGAAATTTTTAAAAATTTCCAAAAACTGTCTCGGCAAAATGAAATGTATATTATATATCGAACCAGCAGGGCTATTCACAACCATTTGGAAACGTTTCCGTTCGGATATCAATCAAATGTTAAGCCTACAAACTTAACCTACTAAGCCTTTTTTTTTGTAAAGTTTTGTTGTAAAATGTAGAAGAAGACAAGGATCCGATGAATTCGGACATTCGAAATCATTTTTGTCGAAGATGAAGCATAGACTCTTCGCTAGCTAACGCTCACTAGTCGATGATAGTCCTTTACATAGGTAGGTATTTAACTCAAACATTAAATTTACTAAATACATTAAAACTATGGAGTTGGTAAGTTCCAAATTAAATTTATTTCCGATTTGTTTACCTAACATTTCTCAAATGCTTTCAAAACGCAAAACCAACCAACCAGCCAGCCAACCAACAAAACCAACCAGCGCAAACCGTGACCTCTCGTTCGCACCATCAATGCTATCCAATCGTGTGAGCGAGCAAACCAGATTAGCGCAACTCCGCTAGATTAGGTTCTCAGACAGACGGTTCTTAAACAAACAATTAATAATTTTATCAATTAATTTATTTATTATTTCATAAATTGTTTTAAATTGAATACTTATTGTTTCTGTTAATATAAAAAGACCTTTGCTGATAACTTGGGAATCAATTCTGCCTATATTTTGAGGCGCCATTATTGTTATTCATTAAAAAATAATTTACTTATTTATTTATTTAATTAATAATAAATAAATTTCACATTAAACAAACGGCAATTTCAATAATTAGTAAAAATATTAATGCAAAATCATTAAAATACGGAGAACTAAAATAAAATTTCAAGAAACTATATTTTAACCCATAATACAAACGCGCCTATTAATTTAAATAAATCGGTTGCAATTTAAGAAACATATACTTTTAGTAAAAAAATATTAAAAATCCAAGCTTTACGTCAATCGAATGTCAAAATCAAATTTTAAAAAAATCATCCGAAATACCTTCAAAGCGTTTTAAACAATTTATAATTAATTCCAATAACGTATGGCTTATCAATTATTCCACAAGTGAGTTTAAAGTCTTCTTTATTCCTATATTTGTAAAAACATTTGTCCGACCGCCATTTTGTAGTAAGTTGAGGATCGGAGAAGAATGGTTCCGACGTCTGAATGTCGATTGGATCGCGAGCTAGAGGCAGCACTAGTCTGGAAGAAAACAAAATAATGCTACTAATACACATTGTTTATGATACACAATGTTTGTGATACACAATGTTTATGATCCACACTGTTTATGATACACAATGTCTATTAAACGCAATGGTTGATACACAATATTGATGATGTACAATGTTAATGATACGCAATGTATATGATACACAATGTTTATGATACACAATGTTTATGATGTAGAATGTTTGTGATACACAATGTTAATGATCCACAGAGTTTATGATACACTAGCTGCCCCCGTAGTTTCAGCCGCGGTTGAAAAGTATCTTATGTGCTATTCCAGCCTACAATCAATATCTGTGCTAAATTTTATCCCGATCTATTCAGCCTTTCTGACGTGGTTGAGTAACAAACATCCATCCATTTTGGGGGCTGAGCTACCCACGTCCGTAGGAGTGTACTCTATTCTGATTCCCTACACGTGGTCCCCGGGTAGTGCTAACCGGGTAGCAAACTCTAGTGGGAGGCTTCGGCCGTGGCTAGTCACCACCCACCGGACCAAGCCATGCCGTGAAACGACCTAGTCGTGTTTCGGGATGTAGTCCGGTGTAACCGTTACGAAGACGGGTCTGAGCAGTAGCGCACTTGTAGCGCCTCACTCAACTGCCGTCTTTGTACTTCTTCACTTTACAAAACTTCAAGGCTAGAGTGAATAAGTACCTTATAGGTCGTCGTGCTCCATCTTAGACCACAACGTCGCTTAACATCAGGCGAGTTGGTGCTCAAACGCCGACCTATCCTACATTAATAAAATAAATAAAAATAAATATGGTGACTACGATACACTGTCTATGACACACTGTCTATGATACACAATGACTGTGATACACAACACACTATAGGCATCAACGCTTCGCTCGGTTACGCTCGCTCGGTCGAAAATACGATATATATTATACACGATGACTATTATCACGCTATCACGTTACAATATTATAAAGGCGAAAATTTGTGAGTGTGTAAGTGCGTATGTTTGTTACTTCTTCACGCTCAAACGGATAGACAGATTTTGATGAAATTTGGTATGGAGGTAGAGTATACCCTGGATATTAATCCAGGGTATAAGCTACCTTTTTTCCCCGGTTTTTAAGTAGCCTATGTATTAACCGGGGAAAACCACAGGGCGCAGCTAATACACCATAATTATAAGTACCTGGATGTCCGAGCTTTGCCCGGTATTTTTATTTTTTTATTGTGTTTTTTTGGAAAATAAACAATTGATTTTAGTCTAACCTCAAAGCAAACACTCATTGACTTCGTGTTACTTAACAACGCCATCTGCTGTTGTGTCGTTAAAGCAATTAGTTGCTCACAAAAAATAGTATTATTATTCGCCAATAGATGTCAGGAAGAGTCATATTTTTGTTATTTTTCTTCCAAGTTTATGTTTAAGTTGATTATCGATAAAACACGAATAAAATGAAATTTTCTATAAATGATTCCTAGCTAGATCGATTTATCGCCCCCGAAACCCCCTAATTACTAAATTGTATGAAAATCGTTGGAGCCGATTCCGAGATTCCAATTATATATATATATATATATACAAGAATTGCTCATTTAAAGATATAAGATAAGATAAGATAAACAAGGTCTACTATACCTGGTAGCGTGCAAGAACATCCGATGTGGAGTGATATCAGTAGCGTTGCTATATGTGTAGTCTCCCAGTATAATGTGACCTAACGCCTGGCAGTGGACGCGGAGTTGGTGACGACGGCCTGTGGTTGAAAAGGAGGGTAAAATAAAATAAAAACAAGTTGTATGCCACAGGTCGTAAACAAACTAACGGACCGCCTGATGGGAAGCGATCACCATCGCCTATGGATACCTGAATCACCAGGGGCATCTCAGATACGATGCCGATCCTTATGGACTCTATTGACAGCCGTTTTGAAGAACCCCATGCTGTAGTTACTCGGAAATACCGCTGTCTAAGTGGATCTGATTAAAAAATAGTGCGTGGAGTCCCTCCGCGCGGAAGAAGTGAAACTTCTGTGTATCTTTCTTTCTCTCTCCTTCTTGCGTTGTAATATTGGACGCTACTCGTTGCTAACGCTCGCGCTGGAGGGCTATTCCTGCGCGTGAGATGAGATGAGATTTTATCTTGGTTACTCTCACACCTATGACGTTGCAAACGAGAGCAACAAGGATGAAAAATGATGAGATGAAAAACTCAAATCTCCGAATAGGGCCACTGGCCTGTAACAGTATACTACGCGCATGCGTTCGAGTGCTTCGCATTCACTCTCGCTCTGTCTCTTTCTGTTCCCCTGTCCTGGGAAGCCAGGAGCGTTAAACGTTTAACGCAACCATGTTGGAAGTCGCATTAGAAGATTCACTTCAAAAAAGCTCGTTTGCACACGCATCTAAGAGTTGGTAAGGGTGGTACGTATCATTTTGATTTTTAGACGAATATAACAATACCTTAACTGTCGAAATCCATCCAGCCGTTTGGAAGATACTAGGTAATAAAGAAATTTACAAACATTCATACAAGATACGCGCGAAAAACATTACTCTTCCTGCGGTGCTATTTTGTATCATTCGGAAACGTTTCCGATCGGCATCGGTATTCTAAATCATTCGGAAACGTTTCCGATCGGAATCTACAATTTTAAACTCAAATTGTTGTTTGTTGTTAATAACTAACCCCCCTCTACCTGTATTTCCTTTAAATAATAATTTAAGATTTTTGTTAAAAAAAGTCACGGTCCCCGGAGTCCGTGGAGTGTAATTTTTAAAAAAAAAAAAAAATAAAAAGAAAAAACTCAAATTGTTCGAATTTCAGTCTACTTTCATAAGTCTTGGAATAGTAAATCGAGTATTAATCTGATCAAAAGAATAAATCACTTTTAGAAACTTCAAATGCAGCTAGTGATTCGAAAAATTTAAGTTTAAAAATTTACGGAAACGTTTCCGAATGAATTGACGACGGGTGTTGAACCCACAAATTTCAAACTCAAATTGTTCGAATTTCAGCCCGTATAAATTTTTAAACGTGGTTCATTCTTCCGATCGGATTTATACTCGATTCCCTATTCCAAACTTTAAAAAAGTAGACTGAGGTTTAAACAATTTGAATTTGAAATTTGTGGGATCTGATCGAAAACGTTTCCGAATGATTGTGAAAAGCACCCCTGGCAGCCGGGTAAAAAACAAACGAAATAAAAAAATAGGGTTCCGTTCATTCGTTTTTGGAAAAGCAACAGCGCCATCTATGCATGCTTGTATTTAACTTGGACAGAAAACATTGTTGTAATTTGTAGCATTCACCACAGATGGCGCTACTTGTTATTTTAGGGAAGAGAAACTGACCTATAAATATGAAGAGAAATGTATCGATAAAATGAATTAACATCGACAATTTTTTAAAAGTTTTTTATGTTTTTTAATTAACTAGAAAATTAGTGTTCTGTTTCACTTCGAATGATTTACTAAGAGTGAGACAGGAAGCGGGACGCAAAAAGGCGAGCCTTTACAAATTCGAACCTGGCCCCCTATTCTGACGCGTAAGATGTTATTTTTATATTTGACATAATTATCAATTATTATTGTTCTGGCATTCGTTTTTAATTATAAATATTCAACTGTGACGTGTAACTATACGAGTTATCAATAAATTCTGATTTCTAATTTCTGTTATCTTGGTCACTCTCACTCTTATGACTTTTCAAACGAAAGCGACAATGCCTTAAAAATATCAAATGCGTAAGAGTAGGAATTTTAGTGAATAGTCATGAGCCCCAGCTCACTAAAATTCTTCAGGATGAAATCCCAATCTCACAACCCTGTGACTGATTCGACTCTGATTGAGAAAAAAAAATGTATTAGAGAGACTACTGTCTTTTCTGCAACATTTCATAAAGATCGAGCCGGCGGTACTCAAGGTTGAACACACAATGCAGACTTGTCCCAGTCAACTCTGGCATCGCCGTTTTATTTACTCGAAAGAATAGACGATAACCATGTACATTCCACTGATTCCACATGTTTTGTAGACATGTAGAGAAAACCTTAAGTACATTTATTTGTATTTTGAACTTTTATGTTTATTTGTTTTATTTTAAGATTATATTGTAAACCCACTCACCAGTGATAGGTTTGAGCAGTAGCACAGTCACTTTCTCGTCGCCGTAACGGCCAGTCTCCAGGGTAAGCATGCGCGTGTGAGCAGACCGCGACTGCACGCAGGACGCGCTGCTCTGGCTGGAGACAAGCGCTGACATGCGATGACTTGAAAGAGCTGTGAGGGGATCCACGCCTGGAGTGAGACAAAAATTGTGTAACAAAAATATATTAATGCGAAAGTTTGGATCGATGGGTGGCCAGATAGATGTATGAATTTTTATTACTTAATCACGCCAGAACGCTAAACGGATCTGGATGACATTTCATAACATTTCGTCACGTCTTTCCCCCGAGGGGGCTGGCAGAGGTGTAATAGAACACCCACACTTCGCCGGACGATATTCAGTCCCAAATGTGACAGGGGACAAGCCTGTCGCCATACACCGGGCTCCTGTCATGTAGCAGATGACATACAATATGTACATTTGTTCACACAATTAACAAATTGGTGCGTGCCGTCGGCTGGGTTCGAACCCGCTCCCTCTGGCTTGAGAGGCGGGCCTTCTCCCAACTAGGCTCCCAAATTTGACACAGGAAAAAAATATAGTCTAGAACAGCACATAGGATACTTTTTAACCGCCAGTAACAATTTTTTGCCACTTATTTACTCACCAGCGCAGACGCAACCATTCGGAAACAATATAGTAAAAACAACTAAGACAGTTAAATTAATAAACGCTTTTAGCCTCACCAATGTCATACTCAATATCAGCGAGTTCAAAATCCACGTGCCCTCTTACAATCGCCAAGTAATATTTTGATGTTTGCCGCTTCTCAAATAGCTTGCCTGCCTGAGCTGCTGCGTTCTTGTTTTTTGCTGTAACGGGAAATAAACTATTATTTTGATAGCCTTAGTCCTTCCTAGCTTTAATATTAAGTACTAGTGGCATTGTGAGCTGAAGACAACGGCCGGCAACTGTTCAGCTTTCCTCCTGTTCAGGTCGCATTTCTCAACCGATTCTCGTCAAATTTTGTAAGCAGTTTCGATGATTATACAGATTTCAATGTCGATTCAGTGTTTATAAATTGTTTGGATATGATTTCTTTTTACGAGAAACATTTCTCCGCCATTTTGGAAATATTCCAAAAGGTTGGAATCTACTCTGGATAATAAGAAAAGAATTGGAATTTGACTTTTATTCTTACCTATACATAGGACACCGCTAGTAGAGTAATCCAGTCGTTGTATGAAATGAATGGGATTGGCAGAAGTAGAGAGATGAGAATCTGGAGAGGCAACGTGGTAAGTCACTGTATTCTGAAAAAAAAAAAAAGAATTTATCGACAACAAATAGTTGCTGCCATGGCACAACACTATCGACCGACTTCGCTGGCGGCGATACAATAGATAGATAGATAGATAATAACCTAACACAAAATAGAAATGACACAAAATTAACCCCAAATCACTTCTTACCTTTTCTTTTTCATCATCAGAATTGATATACATATCATACGGCTTGTTTACAATTAAATAATCCTCATTTTCAAACAATTTCTGGACACCAATCTCCCACTTTGTTGACATTTTTATGGATGCGTTCGTAAAAATATTCTACGACCAAAATATTTTTGGAAGAATTCGGAAGAATCAGAGGGAATTTAATACAGTTTATTGTTTAATTACTCGTGATTGACAAAGAACCGAAATTAACTGACTCCATTACAAGTACTCGTAAAGTTTGGTTTCACGCTTTGTCTAAGTACGTGAAGATTTGCCTAAAAATCATATTTTGCTTGCAATTTGCCATTGGACATTTTAAATTGGTGGGATGGTGGGAACTCACCTACATAATACTATTGCATTGGAAGAATGATAAACGTTTAATTGATTGTAACAAAAAGTATGATGATAGCATTGGTATTAGTAAAATTTCTTTTTTTTACAAAACTTTTACTATTTTTGTCACGGAGTTTTTGTCCGCATTGACAGGTGATGTCAAAGCGTGTGATTGTCAAAATCCACTTTAATTTTCTTTCAAACTTTTTGTTGGCCTTAAAAAAGTTTTTTAATTACTTACTCATTTATTATTTACAAAGTAAGTAAGTTTATTTGTAAATTTTGTTAGTAATAGTTGCAATATCAGTTGGCAATTTTGTAAAACTATTGAAGTACTTAATCACAAAAATAGATACATAATTAAAACTATTAAAGTAATCACAAAAATTTATACCTAAGTAAAACTGTTGAAGTAATCACAAAAATCGATAGGTTTATTGATTATGAATATAAATAATGAATTGAATACTACAGATACACCACGGCAGCAACTTACTAGGTACTTTTTAAACTGACTAAGTATTTTATCACCTGTAGCTTTGCTTCACTATGTTTGATAGGGCCTTATTAAGGCGTTTTTGGCTTCCCTTAATCACTTTTGTTTTTCACATTCTTTTATAAGATTCAAACAACACCATACCATCAAAAATAAAGATCGCTTTGCCCTCGCATCACTAAATGTTTAACAAAGTCCTAAATACTATTATTATTATGAATGCAAAAGTTTGAGAGTTTGCTTGCGTGTTAGTTTGTTATTTCTACACGTTCAAACGACCGATATCGGCTAAGCGCAAACCTATGCTGAAATAAAACTAAACGAATAGATAAATTTCGATGAAATTTGGAATAGAGATAGCCAACAGATTGTTTAGTTTTATCGCAAAGTTGTACTTAACTTGCTACAACACTATTCAGACTCTTGAGTCTGAAATAACTGGATAACCCTTTCAGTGTGGTTTTGAACCGCCTGATTTAAAAAAATTACTTAACCGTAAACTTACAAAACGATTTAATAGAATTCATCTATAACGCTGATTGCACACCAACGCGGCGAACCGTGTTAACGTAGCGATGCTATTTGACATTTCGCTCTATCTATCTGTTTTCCCTATAATTTAACTGTATCTCTTTCTGCATGGTAGAGTGCGTTTCATCAAATAGTTCCTATGCCGTTTTGTTGGCACCCCTGTCTGTCAAAAGTGTAAACACGCTGTGACGTCTATCCAGGTTATTCAAGGTTTTATTGTAATTTCTTGAGAAAATCATGCCTATAACATTAAAAAGTGGTGAAAGAGTGATGGTGTTAAAGGTGAAAGACTTTTGTGAAAGAGAAAAACGTAACGAGGCCCCACTTATTCCATTAAGATGTGTCCAAGCTCGGGTTGCCGCCATTACAGGTTAGGAAAATAGGGTTACCAGCATCAGTTTGATTAGGCCCATAATCGTATACTAAACTCAAATAGATTTTCTTGTGATTACTTTTATATTATCTCCTCCCGACCTTTTAATTAAGGTAAATAAAAATAATGACAGCAGCCAGAGTCCGAAATACCTATTTATATATCGTTTTCTAGAGTTATCTCTCCAAAAAGAAATAAAATGGAAAAAAAGTATCTACTTCAATTTCAATTTAGTTAATTTATTTTTAAAGTGGTTTTTGGGTGCGTTTTTCTACGAACAAAGCACTTGACTGATGCCAAACCAACTAAAAAATATAAGTTATAAATAAATATCGAATTTTGTTTTAGGAATATCTGAAAAAACAGTATCGAAAATCACCAAAGGAGAGGTGGCAGCTTCGACTTCGAAAAAAATTACAACACCGCGCAAAAGTGGACCTCGACGAAAAACCCACGAACTGGATGACTTCGAACGGTGTGCTATAAGGCATAAAATACATGAATTTTATGCCGTAAGAAAGGAATTGCCTACATTGACAAAATTATTGAATGAAATGCGAAATGACTTAGATTATAAAGGGAGTCGCACCACTTTGTGGAGAGTTATAAAAAATATGGGATTTTATTTCAAAAAATGTAAATCCAAAAGAAAGGTTATGATGGAGAGATATGACATCGTCGCTTGGCGTCATCGATACTTGGAAGAATTGAGAAAAAATCGTCTTGAAACTCGGCGGCCAGTTGTTTATTTAGACGAGACATTTATACACGCTACATATTGTGCTGGAAAATGTTGGCAAAGTGAAAGTGTGTGAGGAATGGAGGAAAGAATGTGAGCACGTAATAAAAATTGAAGAAAAATACTACGCCAATGTCCTGTCTATAGATAGTTAAATGGATAGGTTCATAATCGAAGTAGGAGATGATAGTGATACTTCTCATGATAGCGAAGATGAGATGTCAGATGTAGACATTTTAGATGAACACAGCTACTGTCGAAAATAATAAAAGTAACATTTAGTTTTTTTACTCATTGATCCTTTATTTTTAAATTGCCTACTATCTTTCCAATTTATTAATGATATAAACTAGCTGTTCCCGCGACTTCACACGAGTCTTGTAATATGACTTTCATAATAGTTTTTACGACGGTCATGGCCGTGAATGGTATCCTATTCGCATAACACCCACGGTATCGTATAACATGTTGTAATGTGGATAACATTTTGAAAGCGGACTGGTTTATAATTTACATTAATAATATAATTATACTTAGCTAAATGTTATAAAAAGAGGAGTTCGTAAAAGTCATATTATGGCGCGTAGACCTACTACTCAGATACATGATCTCCCTGATTTTCTGGTAGTACAGAATGGGTTATACTGACAACACTTATTTGCGCTGTTGCCAACATGGCGGCATAGGAACTATTTGATGAAACGCACTCTACCGCTACGTTACCGTGGTTCGCCGCGTGGGTGGGGATCAAATCAGCGTACTAATTTAAGCAGAGTGAAAGTTTTTGAAATAATAAAATGACGAACGCGTATTCTTTCCCACTTTCGCGAAATGTCGCTGTCAGTGTCACGCAATTGTCAATTTGACAGCATAGAATGGCCATGGAACTGACGGCATCGACTGATGCCGTATTTGTTATGCTAGCGCTGTATGCGGACGATAGCGCATACATTGCCTCTTCAACTGATTCCAACGATGCAGTTCGCAGGGTGCAACGAGTGCTAGATCTTCTCCCAGAGTGGCTAGATAGGTGGCGGATGGCCGTTAATGTAGGCAAAACGACCGCGCTGCTCGTCAGTGCCCAACGTAAACTGCCCCCGCAACTTCGACTCAGAGGTCAAACTGTTGAATGGCAATCAACAGTCAAGTATCTGGGAGTTCAGATTGATAGATCACTGAGAATGTGCCCCCAGGTGGACCACGCCATTCACCAAGCGAAAGCCGCCCGTGCACTCCTCCGACCAATCCTCACTTCTAAGTTACCATTAAAAACAAAATTGGGCGTGTATAAAACCTACATCCGTTCACGGTTAACATATGGAGCGGCCGCATGGTACGCCCTTTGCTCCGTAACAAACAAGCAAAGATTGCAGGCAGTGCAGAACATCGCTTTGAGAATGTGCACAGGAGCGGGCAGATACGTTCGTAACGACGTGATTTCTCGCGATACTCGCATGGAATCGGTGGGGGAGTTCGTCACTCGCTTAGCGCGTCGCATGTACGACAAGGCTGACAACGGGCCATACCCCCACCTGCACAACATCGCGCCATATCACAGACGTCCACCTGATGCTCCACAAATGCGCCCGCTTCCACGAGAACTCGTACCACGTAGTGAAGAAAACTCTGAAACAGAAAAATAAATACCCACACAGCCACACATAAATCGTGGCTAACGTGACCGCGGGGTAGATGCCCCGTGAGCTGAAGCCAGGGCAATGGGCTACATTATGCCCGAGGCCCTAACCTACTACCCTATAATAATAAAAAAAAAAAAAAAAAAAAAAAAAAAAGGAGGTAGAAGAGCCAAAAAAAAAAAAAAAAAAAAAGATGCCGTATTTGCAACGCACGGGCTATTTCCAGACAGTGCAGTGTCAAACAAATGTCTAGGTCAAAATGACAGTGACAGATATGAGGAAAATTTGCCATCTGTGGACACAATCAGTAAAAAAAAACTTATATAGACGTGAATAATCGGCATTATTTTTCCTTTCACAAGTTTTTCTTCTCTATCATTTTATGGAAAGTCTAGAAGCCATTAGTTAGCTTAGGTTTTCGTACACTGAAATCATACCTTGAATGGTTCTATTAATAATGGTTTCCATCAAAAAATCTGATTTTTACTTAGCTAAATGAGGATTTAAAAAAGTAACTAAAAACAACTTTTTGACAATGAATTTTTCTGGCAACTTGTGGATCACTGGGCTTATGAAAAATGTCTATGTGGGAGTGTAAATGTTTGAATGTGTTGTGGTTTTTATGTATGTGTTGCTATTGAGTCTCACGCAATGGGGTTTGTTTTGGCTATTCCCAGAACATACCAACTTATGACGTGCTGTGCATGCATTCTTGTTGCACAGTAATAAGACTCATTATGCCATGCTACGTGTGCATAAGCGCGTGGTTTTGGCAAAATATTTCTATGTGTTGTATATGTGCACGACTCTGTGTATAACACGACTACGTTCCTAGTTACGGTAATATTTAAGCTTAATAAATAGTTTAGTATGGGGCCTAAAAAATCTATATATAAATTTAGATAATTAGAGAATTGGTTAAAAATAAAAATGTTTTTATTACTTATTATTATGTTTAATGTTTTTTTGCTGTTTACTACCTACCCTAAATATCGGCAATACTACGGAAAAGCCATAAGAGTGCGTTATTGCTTTCTTACTCATAATGACAAATTGTGGGTGTGCTTTTTATTTTAAATTTTTGAAGTTTGAATTTCTCCGTCTAGTATAAAGGTATAAAACTCTATTGAGATTTTTATAATCGTTATATTATTAGCCAAATACTTATCCTATTAACTATTTCCAAAGGCGCGCCCAGTAATTTGTTATTATCAGAAACGCTGTCTGTCAATTGTCAATACAACGTATACATACGAGTAACTTGGGATTGGAAATGGATTCTTGGCGGTTCCATACAATATAAATTTGACTCGTAAAATCCAAAATGAATCCACAGGGCTGGCCAATAAGAGATATAAAATAATTTTAATGATTTGCTGCCCGTTTTGTTTATAAATTCGGAGATAGCTCCGTCACTGAACTCTCTATCAGATGGGTTGGATAGCTTCAAAACTTTGACTGTTGGTTTCTTCTGACATTGAAATTGGCCTAAATTCCATTTTAGAAATTGTAAGTAAATAAATCCTACTAATTTTATAAACGCAAAAGTTTGTAAGAATGGATGGATGGATGGGTAGATGAACGGTTGTTACTCTTTCACGCCAGAACGGCTGAATAGATCTGTAGCCCTATTCGGAGATTTGAGATTTTCATCCCATCTTTTTTCGTCCTTGTTGCTCTCGTTTAAAACGTCATAGATGTGAGAGTGACCAAGATAAAATCTCATCTCATCTCACGCGCCGGAATAGCCCTCCTGAATGAAATTTGGCACAAAGATAGATTATAGTCCAGAATAGCACATAGGATTCTTTTAAACCGCGGGTAAAACCGCGTAGTGCAGCTAGTAATAAATAAATTCGAGACACTTCCACACACGGTCGCCTGACACTGAACTACGCAAAGCTTGTACTATGGCTACTAGAGACTTATTTACAAACTTACATTTTTTAAATACATACATAAGTAAATAGAATATTAATACCCAGACATAGAACAAACACTAATGTTCATCACATGAATGTTTGCCCTAGGTGGTAATCGAATCCACGCCCCCACGCTCAGAAGGCAGGTTCACTACCAACTGAGCCACTGAGGCAGTAAAGAATCCATAAAGAATCCTATTCATGGACATGGCTGAAGTCAAAAATAACTTCGGCATCGTTAAAATTATCGTTATTTTAATGGCAAAACCGTTCAATTACCGTTACTTTTTAATCTGTGGCGAACGAACAGTTTTTATATCTGTGTTTTTTTTGTAGTCTGTTATGTTCTGGGAATAGCGCTGGCCGTATTGCAACGCTTAGTCGAAACAAACTTGAAAACAATGGAGAAAAATCAATAAAAAAGTAATGTGGAGTGAAATTAAGTGCCACTAAATTACATATTGCTTATGATTCTACACTCTTTTTATCCACAATGCAAGATATATGCACGGGATGCCTGTGTTCAGGACGAAAACTTCTTTTCATCGGTGATACAGGGTTTTACCAGCTTTACTCGCAGATTTTGAATGAAATATCTGTAAGTTTAACTTTAATTTACAATCAAAAACCATTACGGACTTTTCTTTTGACTAAACGACGAGTTTCACTAATTTTATCTTATTTTCTATCACCTCCAAAAGTTACCAACAGCTTGTGTTCTTTGCTACAGTTACGCGCATCTTTTAGCGTTCTAGTGAACTTATAGAATAAAAACACGTGAGTAACTAAACATTTTTTCGTTAAAATTATTTTGTGATCCTTATATTACTCACATAAGTATTAGAAACCCAACAACACGTTGAAGTTTAAGCTGGTTAATTATCAAACGTCGCGCGCGCTGTGTTTATTAAACAGACGTTAAGGGGCACGAGTCTGTAACTCCGTGTACAATTCAGTACCTAAGTATGTTAATGTTATGTTTTTTTTCTTCATTAGTACTGAATTGTACAAGGAGTGAACTTAGGCCATTGGTTACCAAAATTGATTGAACTGCGACCCATATATCGTCACGCCTTTCCCCCGAGGGAGCTGGCAAAGGTGTAATACAACACCCACACTTTGTCGGACGATATTCAGTCCCGAACGTAATGGGGGCGAGCCTGTCGCCATACACCGGGCTCAAGTCACGTAGCAGATGGCATACAAAACTCACATATGCTCACACAATGAACAAATTGGTGTGTGCCATTGGCTGGGTTCCAACCCGCTGCCTCTGGCTTGAGAGGTGGGCCTTCTCCCAACTAGGCTGCCATCGCTATGTTTAAATAAGAAAAAAAAATCCTTTCTTCCCAAATAGTTAAATGTGAAAGTGATTTTGTTTGTTTCTTAACAACACTTTCATATCATACTACTCAACTGATGAGAAAAGTGGCACACACATTGTTAGGGGTACAGAAACAGACATAAAGGGTACTTCTTAAAACAGTACCTCGGGGGAAAGGCGTGACGATATGCTATGCTATGCCAAATTTCATCACAATCTCACAAGTAGTTTCCAAGAAATTTGACAAGCGCTTTTGTATGGATAATTCAGAGTGTTGCGGAATCCAAGAAAATGCTGCAATCTGCATTCATCGGTTAACAGGTTTTAATATGATTCCAGGTGTTAGAAGTATCTCAAGTATGCATCAAGCTGTGTTGGGAGTGCTGCCATTTATTGCAAAAATTTGAGCGTTTCAAAGCTCAGGTCAAACGTAACTACACAGAACTACTCTGGGTAAGTCCTATTATTATAACAAACATAATAATAAATTACGAGTTAACAAATGACGAATCATAGACCACCCGGTTAAAACAGATACACACTACACAATGTTGTGTACATTAACCACAACTTGACAAAACACAATATTATGTCATGTATCGTACATACCATGGTTCGATTTGGTAGTGCATGTTTGTTATGAGCAACATTGTAGATATACACAATACAACATCGCAACATGCCGCGATGCGACGTCACAGACACGTAGGAACCATACATTTTTTCAAGATTAAAGGTACCCTATTGTCTTTCTGTACCCCTGACCATGTATATATGTAAACCTACCTGCTCATACCAAAATTCACAAAATTCAATAATTCATTGTCTACTCGTACATAAATTTTGTAACTATACAGATATCTACACTTAAAAAAAGGATCTTTTAAATTTGATGTTACCAAAATAATACATGGCACAAATATTTCACAGTCATTATTATATTTGGAAAAGTTGGTTTAACATATCCACCCATCCACACTCACACTTTTACACATCCACACATGTACGCACACACCCACACACACACGCAACTGCACATATTATTTAATTAATTTTTACTGCAAAAATTGTACAGAAACAATGAAAAATTTAGTAAAAAGTATCCCACATGTGTTGTTGACAATTAGTAAAGTTACGTTAATTTTTTTGAAGGGCTGTGTTTTTGTTGTTTAATAAATTAAATAAAAATAAAATCATAACTAATATTATAAATGCGAAAGTGAGTTTGTTTGTAACGCTTTCACGTCTCAACTACTCAACTGATAGTCTTAAAATTTTACATACATGTTGTCTGGGGTACAGAAAAGGACATGGGGTACTTTTTATCCCTAAAAAAATAACGGTTCCCGTGGGACCGCGGGCGAAACCGCGGGGTGCATCTAGTAATAAAATACATGGTTATTTGTAACTTACCAGAAACCTCTTAAGGGTTCATTGTACTCAACAATATTAACAACTTTTACTATGGGGCAAACTCCAAAGTCGCGAAAAAAAATCAGTTGTACCATACATTTTGTCAAATGTGATTGAACTTTTTGTATGGTACAGCTGTTTTTTTTTCGCGATTTCGGAGTTCGGCCCATAGTAAAAGTTGTTCGTACTGATGAGTACAATGAACCTTTAAGAGGTTTTTGATTAGGTACAAATAACCCTGTATAAATTTCATGATAAACAGTTGAGTAGTAAAAGTCCGGCGACCACTTTAGACTAACTTCGCATTGGCTTAAGGTATTCTATAGCCATTTCGTCTAGAAGAAGACGAGCCAAGAGAGCGAGTAATGATACTGACGAGCCTCTAAAGTTACCTACAGAGTGGCAAAGTCCAATTTCAATTTATGTATGACTTTTGCACTTCTGTAATCATTCTTAAATAACTAAGAATTTCCCTAGTATTATGGATTCATTTAACAGCTAATGATGTAGACAACCTCCCTATGTAAAGGGATTTTTGATTTGATTTATCTACCTATTGAATAACTCAGTCAAAAGTGACCCCTTAAAAATGCGGATATTTTTCATAGCTCTATTTTAGCTTGAGAACGTTTTTAAAATAACCAAGAACAGAGGGGCGGAGATATTGTTAATTTAATTGTACATGCCAAATTTCATCATAATCTGACAAATGGTTTTCAAGAAATTTGAGTAGCGTGTTTGTATGGAAATTTTAGAGCGTCGCGGCCCTCTTAGGTGTGAAAACCTAAAAAAACAAACTCACTTTCGCATTTATAGAAGTAATAATAGTAGTTAGCTTTAGGAAGCCTGGAATAATATTAGGAGGGGTGCAACTATAATTAATATTTCTCCCGCAGAATGTACCACCCCCCCAGCACACCCCGCACCTCACGAGCACCACAGTCTACAACCTATCATACCCTGAGCAGCTCAGAGACTCCAACCTATCACACCCTGACCAGCTCATAGACTCCATCAAGGAAGAATACCCCGAGGATGTTAAGAGTGAAAATGATGAGCATATGGAACCGGTGGCTTTTGTTAATGACCTCATGGTGGAGATGGATGATAAGGAAGTCAATGACCATTGTCATGATGATGATAAAGTATGTAATTAGCCAACTGTGGCAAGGCCACAAAAGGAGGGTTATGTGTTTGACATTGCATAACCCTTCTTTAGGTATTTCCTTCTGTCCGTACATGTTTTTTTTTGTAATTCGGTACTCTTCCACACTCGGTTGCCTGACCCCAAACTAAGCGAAGGCGACCGTGTGTGGAAGTGTAAAAAAAAAAGATTTTATTTAAACTAACTTTTGTATTCTACTTTTGGTACTTTGTTTTGGTAGTACCTAATGTAATGTTGGCTATACTATTTGCATTAGGTTTGAATCCTATGAGAATTTACGTAATGAGAAATAAATAAAAATCTTTACAATAAACACAATTTAATACCATAACAAATATTCTACAAAAAAACAATTTTGATCTACCTAGATTTTCCAGTTGCGTTTTTATTAATAGGTATTACATTTAATTTCAGCCCACAAAGAAATCTAAAAAGAAACCTAAAGAAAAGAAACCAACAAAAATTAAAGTAAAGAAGAAGAAGACAAAGAAATCTACCCCAACCCCAAACGAAACGCTAGAAGCAGAAGCAATATCAGAAGGTATCAGTGATACAGATATACCTCTAGAAGAGGACTTCAAAGAAGAAGGAATAGAAGAGAAGATAAAAGAAGGAATAGAAACTAGAAGTAGAGTTGCTAAGGAAAATTTTAGGAATAAAACCACTGAGGTATGTTTCAAGACATTCTTATTGCAAGCTTTTTTTGGGGTTCCGTGCCCAAAGGGTAAAACGGGACCCTGTTACTAATACTCCGCTGTCCGTCCGTCTGCCTGCCTGTCCGTCTGTTAGCAGGCTGTATCTCATGAACTGTGACAGTTAGACAGTTGACATTTGCACAGATAATCTATTTCTGTTGCCCCTATAACAACAAATACTAAAGAACAGAACAAAATAAATAATTAAGAAGACTTTTTTTAAGAATAAAAAAACCGGCCAAGTCCGATCCAGACTCGCGCACAAAAGGGTTTCGTACCATTATCTATAAAAACGGCAAAAAAATAATGTCTGTTGTATGGGAGCCCTCTTAATTATTTATTTTATTTTACTTGTTTATTTTCTACTTAGCCGAAAGGGGGTCATCCTTATGAACAACTTTTACTAAAGAGTCAACCCTGAAATCACAAAAAAACAGCTGTTCTGTGTGAAAAGTTCATTGATCTTCAACAAAATGTATGGAACAGCTGTTTTTAACCTCTGATGCAAAAACGATGGGGTGTTTTAAGTTTGATGTGTCTGTGTGTGTGTGTGTGTCTGTCTGTCTGTGGCATCGTAGATCTCGAACGGATGAACCTATTTTGATGTTGTTTTAAAGGTGAATTAGTCGGAAGTGTTCTTAGCTATGTTCGAGGAAAATCGGTGTTGTAGAAAATTGGTGCCGGGGGTTTTTACCCGACTGTGCAAGAAAGAGGGTTGTTTTTCAAGTGTATGTATGTATGAGGTTTCTTTGGCACGCCCTACAGCCTGAACAGCTTGATGTATTTCGACATGTGAGATGTCATTTGAATCGTCCTGATAGTGGAGTCTCGTTTTATTAGCTGTGTTTAATTAAAATCTACCATGTTTAATCTACAAGTTCAATTTACCAGGTAAAAATACCGGTGACCAAACCAGCGTTACTGACGAGGACAGCGGAGTTGCTGCCAGACAAGCCAGAGTGTGCAGAGTGTGGGAAAACCTTTAGTTCAAGAAAAACATACAGATACCATCTCAAGTGAGTGAAAACGTTAAATTGTTTGACAGCCCAAGTGTTATTTACTAGCTAATTACTAGTTAATTTGGTTTGGCTAACTCCCAACCACCACCACTAAAACCAGACCACTGGTGGTCTTTAATTTTTGTCCCAACTGTCGCCAGTGGGGCTCGTTGTGGCATAAAATGATTTTTTGTGCCAACGACCACTACCAAACTGCCACCACTGGTGAATCTAGTCAAACCGATAGAACCCTACTATGGAAAACCAATTTTTAATACATTATTACACTGTAACGCAGATTAACTATATAATTTAATCATAATAAATAAATTCGGGACACTTCCACACACAGTCGCCTGACCCCAAACTAAGCAAAGCTTGTACTATGGCTGCCAGAGACTGATATACATACTTAGATATTTTTAAATACATACTGAAATACATATTAACACCCAGACATAGAACAAACATGTTCATCACATAAATGTTTGCCCTAGGTGGGAATCAAACCCACGCCCCCAAGCTCAGAAGGCAGGTTCACTACCAACTGAGCCACAGAGGCAGTCCGACTGAGGCAGGCAGAATGACAAAACACTAAAAATAATAAAGAAATAAAAAATGTATTTATTGCCAAAACCTATAACTTTACAACACATAAAAGAAATAATACTTATAACATTACACCTAAACTAAGTATAATACAGTAATAATGACATTTTTTTATTACCTAACGAGCCCCACTGGCGAAAATTGTGACAAAAATTAAAACTTTGTGCTCACGACCACCACTGGTGGCTGTTTTGGTGGTGGCCGTTGGGAGCAATACTTTTGTATGTTCTGCGTCTGTCCGGCTGTCTTCCTCGACAGGTCGTATTTCTCAACCGATTCTAGTGAAATTTTCACACAGAAGTCGCCTCGCAGAGCGACTAGTTTTAATAGTACAATCACCAGTATTTCACTCTCTCCCCCACTTCACTCTCTCTCCCCCACTTCACTCTCTCTCCTCCACTTCACTCTCTCTCCCCACTTCACTCTCTCTCCCCCACTTAACTCTCTCTCCCCCATTCCACTCTCTCTCCCCCACTTCACTCTCTCACTCTCTCCTAATTGTTGCAGCGTCCTACACAAAGGCAACAACCGCTACCCGTGCCCCCGCTGCGGGAAGATCTACCAGTGGAAGTCAAATCTCGGTCGACACATGAGAACACACAAGGTATGTCGGTCTGTCTCTTGATCTGTGCTTATGGGGAGTGTGCATCTGGTTTGCATGACCTTATTCTCCCTAGCCCGTTCTTCTATAAAACAACCAAGTGTACAAAAAAGCGGCATCTTTTCATGGTCGACATACCTACTACACGCACGAAACGCTTTGGTTCCTCATTTCTTATACGGACCGCTGGAGTGTGGAATACTCTGCCAGAGTGTGTGTTCCCTGACACTTATAATCTGGGTGTGTTCAAGTCTCGAGTGAATCGATTTCTTCTATACTAATATTATAAACGCGAAAGTTTGTAAGAATGGATGGATGGATGTTTGTTGCTCTTTCACGCCAGAACGGCTGAACAGATCTGGATGAAATTTGGCACAGAGATAGATTATAGTCTAGAATAGCACATAGGATACTTTGTAATTGCGGGTGAAACCGCGGGGCGCAGCTAGTTGAGCAACCAACAACTCCGTCGCGGGTTCTATATCTGATGGACTGATGAAAACACCGGGGAACGTGAATTACTTGGTTTATTTTATGTAGTGCTTAAGAGTCCGGCGACCTAACTAACTTCGACCTATGCGACATAGACTAACTTCGCATTGGCTTAAGGTATTCTATAGCCATTTCGTCTAGAAGAAGAAGACGAGCGAAGAGAGCGAGTAATGATACTGACGAGCCTCTAAAGTTACCTGCAGAGTGACAAAGTGCAATTTCAATTTTTTATGACTTTTGTACTTCTGTTATCATTCTTAAATAACTAAGAATTTCCCTTGTATTATGGATTCATTTAACAGCTAATGATGTAGACAACCTCTCTATGTAATGGAATTTTTGATTTGCTTTGTCTACCTATTGAATAAATCAGTCAAAAGTGACCCCTTAAAATGTGAATATTTTTTATAGCTCTATTTTCGCTTGAGAATGTTTTTAAAAAAAACCAAGAACATAGGGGCGGAGATATTGTTAATTTAATTGTACATGCTAAATTTCATCATAATCTGACAAATGGTTTTCAAGAAATTTAAGTAGCGCGTTTGTATGGAAATTTAAGAGCGTCGCGGCCCTCTTAAGGTTTTTCTGATTATAAAAATATTTTACAATCTTTCGTGTCTGAATTTGCTGAATGCCAATTGTGTAGAGAACGAGTGAGTGAGCCAGACTCAAGTAGTACAATTTTCATACATTCACACCTTCTGACGTAGTAATTCGGTCATGACGTATCCGACCTTTGCAAAATAGTACACAAAAATGACCACAGATGGCCGTGAGACTCTGAGCCAAGAGATGGCGCTAGACGTTTTGAACTGAGCATCTGATTTATTAAATACTAGCTGCGCCCCGCGGTTTCACCCGCAGTCAAAAAAAGTCCTATCCTATGTGCTATTCTAGACCATAATCTATCTCTGTGCCAAATTTCATCCAGATCTGTTCAGCCGTTCTGGCGTGAAAGAGTAACAAACATCCATCCATCCATCCATACATACAATCTTTCGCGTTTATAATATTAGTAGGATTGTACATAAAACTGAAATAAGTATGTTATTTGCATTAACAAGAAGTGTGAGTCTTTTACCCGACTGCGCAAGAATGGTCATGTTTTTCGAGTGAATGTATGTAGGTATCTTCGGCACGCCCTACAGCCTAAACAGCTTGATGTATTTCGACATGTGAGGTGTCATTTGAATCGTGTTGATAGTGGAAGTGACATAGGGTACAACATTTTGCAGCCGAGTTTTTTTGAATTTTACTTTTAATAATGTTACTTGTGTACTCACCTATATGTTTCAGGCAGTTGACGCAGGGGAGCTGTATTGTGAAGAGTGCGACAAGTCGTTTGCGTCTGTCGCAACATACAGGCAGCACTTGAGGATATCACGGCGACACGTATCGGAGAATGAATTTAGGTGAAGTCCCAATGTAATCGAATTTAGGTCTAATCCCCTCTTCCCCCTTTTACAGCAGAACAAGTCGGAAAACGCATAAGTATCATCCCTACTTAGTCGATATACCACCTACTCGTACTAAGCGGTTCGCCTCCACCTTCTTAATACGAACGGCTAGGGACTGGAATCGTTTGCCACCATCTGTTTTTCCGACTAACTACAACCCAGGTATCTTCAAGGCCAGAGTGAATAAGTACCTACTAGGTCTTCGTGCTTCATCTTAGGCCACAATGTCGCTTCACATCAGGCGAGTTGGTGGTCAAATGTTGACCTATTCTTTATAATAAAAAAAAAAGATTTTTCTATACCTATTTTACCTTTTTTTTTTTTTACATTTAGCCTAATAACTTAAAATTAGTAACTTAGTAACCTAGTAACTTAGAAATTTATGGAGCCTAACGAAAACGAAAAGGGTTTTCGTAACCATCAAAACTCATCCAAAACCCTTTGGACCCAGCAGACCAGCACCCGCTGGTCTGCTGGGTCTTTTCGTAGTAACACGGAAAAATATGATTGACCGTGTCACTATGTTACTCGTACTACGAAACCGCAGACTCCTAACCAGTTACGACAGAAAAAAATTCTTTACACCTCACTAGCTCGGAAAGATTATATTTGTCATTCGAAAGCTGAGTGTAAAAGTGCATTTTATCCGTTAGCGTGGAAAGAGTCACGCTGGCCAGCACGATTGCGTGAAAAAGAAAACATACTTTTCCTCGCTGCAGTGAGGTAAAAAAATTATGTTTTGCTCGGCAGCAAAGTTATTCGACGTCTCGTACTTTTATAACCACCAATCTACGCTAGCGGAGAAAATGCAGTTTTGCACTCAGATTTCGAATGACAAACAGAACCTTTCCGACCATGTGGGTTGAAAGGTTAATTGTTTAATAACTAAAACGGCAACAAGGCCATTTCATAATTTAAAATGAAATAAGTCAAAATCACAGCAAGTCAATAACAATATAATATAATAATGTATAATAACACAGCGCAGCTTGTGTTTTCACCCGCGGTTTCACCCGCGGTTGGAAAGTATCCTATGTGCTATTCTAGACTATAATCTATCTCTGCCAAATTTCATTCAAATCTGTTCAGCCGTTCTGGCGTGAAAAAGTAACAAACATCCATACATACAATTTTTCGCGTTTATAATATTAGTAGGATGTTACTAATAATATTATGATAAAATAAATTAAATTACAACATAAATTAAATGTTATAATCAATAAGATTAAGTAAAAAAAATAAAGGTAAACAAAACATACAGTTAAAAGTAAATTATTTATTTGTTACAGTTTCACTTGCAATGAATGCGGTAAGAAATTCGTGAACAAAACACGTTTGAGAGACCACATCGACTGGGAACATTTGAAGAAGATCAAGTTCCGCTGCCAGCTCTGTAACAAGGTATGGCATACTGGCTTCTGCCTGCGGTTTCGCTCGCATTTTCATAGCCTATCGTACGCGGTGATTGTGTATCTTTCTGTTGCTGAAAGAATTATTAAAATCGGACCAGTAATTCCGAAGATTTTCCTTGGTGAAGGAATGGCTACTCAATCTCACCTACGAGGAATCTGAAGCCCTAGTTAGAGTACATGACCTAGGCAAGACCCATCAAGTTTGCTCATAACATCTCTCCGAAGCCTACAACACATACACACCAGCACATGAACACCCACACTTACACTACACACTACAATTCTGACATTTACACTATTTTTAATCGGTATTGACAATATTTTATTTAACTAATTGGTAATTCTTAATTTGAGTTTTAATATTTCAAGTCTATTTTGTGTTGATAATATAATCTATCTATTTCAATTAATTTTATGTTATGATTATGATAATGTTATTTCTCCTCTTGTCCGATTTAATTTTAATTTTGATTATGAATTTAATTTTTGTAATATGCATATTTTTGTCTATTTTTATTCTATTTATTTTTAAATTTAGTTTATTTTAATTAAAATGTAATGTTAGCAATTTTAATACTATGTATAAACGCGCGACCACTCTACTTTGGTAATGCTTTGATCGGACCCCAAGATACCGGCTGCGCCGAGTTTGGGGCCCTCAGCGTATACAACTTGCCTTTGTACTATTCGCTAAATAAAGAAATTTGATTTGATTTGACATACATTTTGTATGTAATGTTGTTTGTATTATAACAAATTCTGCTTCAGCTTTGACAAAAATGCTTTCGTGTGTCCGAATTCTGTCCGGATCTCTGTTCGATCTCTGTTTTTCTCTACAATTCGCATTTAAAGAAAGAAAGAAAAGAAAGAAACAATTTATTTAATCGCACAAAACATTACAAGAACAAAAAACCGAATACATAATAAAACAGTAACAGACAATAATATAATAAATTAAATATTTACATAAAGACATGAAACAAAATATTTATACAATACATTTCCGATATACTTAATATTAGCTTGAAGTGTGACAGTGTAGGTAGATCATAACATATATATCGTCACGCCTTTCCCCCGAGGGGGCTGGCAGATGTGCATTACAACACCTACACTTCGCCGGACGATATTCAGTCCCAAATGTGACAGGGGGCGAGCCTGTTGCCATACACCGGGCTCCAGTCATGTAGCAAATGACATACAATACGCACATATGTTCACACAATGAACAATGGGTGAGTGCAGTCGGCTGGGTTTGAGCCCGCTCCCTCTAGCTTGAGAGGCGGGCCTTCTTCCAACTAAATAGCAAATCATCGTAGTTTTTTTTTCTAGGTAGATCTTAACTTTTTTTTTGCGGATGCGCTTTAACCCGACTGCGCAAGGAGGGATATGTTTTTCGAGTTTTTGGGTATGTATGTGTAAGGTGTCTTTAGCACGCCTTACAACCTAAGCAGCTTGATGTATTTCAACATGTGAGCTGTCATTTGAATCGTCTTTGCAGCCGGCTTTTTTGTTTTTCATGTATTAATGTTACTTGTTTTTTTTTTGTTTTCAGCCCTTCAAATGCCACACGTCTCTGTACGTACACTTGCAGAATGTACATAGGAACAAGGAGAAGAAAGATAATCTTTGCCATGTCTGCGGGAAGTCTTACCAGGTGAGTTGTTTCTAGACTTCCTTATGTATACAGGGTGCATACAGGGTGATTTTGAACAATTTTTTTTTTTTTTTTAATTTTACTCCACTGACTCCGAGGACCGTGAATTTTGTTAATATCTCAATTGTTATTGTTTAAGAAGGGAGTTGAGGGGGGTTAATTCTTTTTTTTCAAAAAATTATGCTCCACTGACTCCGGGGACCGTGAATTTTGTTAATATCTCAATTGTTATTATTTAAGGAGGGAGTTGAGGAGGGTTAGTAGTCAAGTCTTAATCTGAGGTTAGGTTAAAGGTTATCACTTTTTGCTACATGAGGATGCTTCCAGAATTGTGTTGCAGTCATCGTTATAAGTAAACACAAAAAAAAAAATCAAAATGTCATTCATTCGAGACAAAATATATGGAACAACTGAATCTTTTTCATGTTAACAGAATTGACCTCATAGTAAAAGTTATTGATAATTATGAGTAAAATTAAAATCTGGAAGCATGCCAATTAATTCTAAATCACCCTGTATAAACACTAGCCGTTACCAGCGACTTCGTTCGCGTTTATTTAGGAAATAGTATCCAGAAACCTTCGTGATATACTGTAACTGATTATTTATCAAGCTTCATTAAGATCCGTTCAGCCGTGAAAAGTCTACAAACAAACAGACAGAGTTACTTTCGAAATTATGATATTAGTCTCAGATCAACCTAGAGGAAAAGATGGAACACTGCGTTATATCTCGCTGAAGCCACTTCTTTTTAAACTTGTGCGCTTGGTAATGTTGCCATGAAAAACATTTACAATTGCACGAAAACTAATATCAATTCCCAAACTCTACGTAAGCCATTTCCGTTCCAATATACAATCTTAGTAGTTTTGATATTCTAAAACTGCACATATTTGTAAGAGTTTAATGTTACGGCATTTTTGAAAAAAAACTGCACAGTTTTTAAAAAGAACCTCAAGTAGTCCTGGCCACACTTTTATAATGCACTATGTATATTTATGTACACGAAAATATACCATAAACCAATGCACATAATGTCGAGGTAAGAATGACCAAGCGAGTAGCGTAGTTTTTCGCGTCAATGTGTGCGTGTTGTGTACATATACGACAGTAGCGTAGTTTTTTTGCGTCAATGTTGTGTACATATAAGACAGTAGCGTAGTTTTTGAATGGTTTTTGTCTTCACCTAAATCATACGCCGTGCGCCATCTTATTCGAGTGCGAGCTATGGACTGTTTAATTTCTAGTCCTAATTTGTTTTTTTAATGTCTGTATGTCTGTTTGCTTGTACAGAACGCGGCGAAGCTGAAGTACCACATAATAGCGCTGCACACGGGCGAGACGCCGTACCAGTGCGCGCAGTGCACCGCCGCCTTCGGCTGGTACTCCAGCCTCTACCGACACATTAGAGAAGTGCATTATAAGGTACAGTGTAAACTCTTTATAACATCATTCTACATGGGCGTACCCAGGGGGGGGGGCAGCTGCCCCCCCTTGAAAATCTCGCAGAACATGTATGAACTCATCTAATTACTAATTAAAGTGTAAACGGGTTATGCTTAACTTTTAAATAAACCGCGCAGTAGACACTGACAAAATGCACGATGCAATAGGGAACTTGCATCAAAATTTTAATGACAAATTAGGTTAATGATTCACTTAAGAATATAGTAAAATGTACTACTGTGACAGGATTGTAAAATTTTATTTATTTAACTACCTATAATACAGGATCATTTGCGGGTGTTTGCCCTACACACTACACTACATACATCTAATGACTCATGTAGGTGTGTTGTGTAGTGTGTATGACAAAACAGCCGCGGACGACCCGACCTAAAAAATCTGACTTGCTAGAAGCTGGGTACGCCCATGTCATTCTATATAATAATAATAATAATAAATTATTTATTTTCCACACACACAAGTTTACAACGTTTACAATATATAGGTACATTTCACATGATAATAAATACATCAAATAATACTATGCTAGTAGCCCCTGCACTAGGCAAGCCTGTATCGCAGGGACCACCTACGAATCATTACTGGGTGGGGATTGGTGCGGTACGGAAGGAATGGAACGGAATAATAATTTACTAGATTTGACTAAGGATTCGGGGATTACAATTTCTATACTAATATTTTAAATTACATAAAAAGTGGGTGAATAAGGTGTGTATGTAAGTACGTGTGTAATTCTGTGGGTGTGTGTAAAGAGTGTGTGAGTGTGTCTATTTTATAACGATAAACTCTCTATAACATAGAAAAGATCACAATTTGGTTGGTTTACCTTAAAACCCATACATTGATACACTCTTTATAGCGCAGCCATTCTCTATTACGAAGAAACGTATATTTAGACACTGAAAATCGTCATTATGATGTTATTGTTTATGCTATCTTAACGGGTTACAAAAGACGCCGACTAAACCTTTGAGGCCCCGCAATTTCTGAGGTCGTAAACAGTCTTGCTTTTGTTAATGTGAATTGCCTTGAACACGTGCTTGGTTTGCTTGAAAAGGATGATCTCGAACTAAACACCTACCTATCGAATTATCAGTCGTAAACCAACTTTGAAACTGTTAAAAGTAGATGATTCAGGGCCACCACCAACTATTCATCAAGCGCTTGATGCCGCTAAGTTAATAGTTTTTTTACTGTTTAATCAAGAAGATTCCACACGTAGGTATCAAGAGATGGATAGAATACAAAAGAAAATATAAAACAAGTACTGGCATTGCAAAAAACGTCAGATAAAGTTTACTGGCTATATGTATTAATTTGATCAAAAATATACATACTTACTAAAGATTATTGTTAATTTTATTGTTTGTTGAAGTGAAACTTCTAACGCGACTTCCAACAAGGTTGCGTTAAACGTTTAACGCTCGTGAGGAGGGGGAATAGAAAGAGGCAGAGCGAGAGTGAATGCGAGGCACTCGAACGCATGCGCGTAGTATACTGTTACAGGTCAGCGCGAGCGTTAGCAACGAGTAGCGTCCGATATTACAACGCAAGAGGGCACTGGCATTGCAAAAAAACGTCAGATAAAGTTTACTGGCTATATGTATTAATTTGATCAAAAATATACATACTTACTAAAGATTATTGTTAATTTTATTGTTTTTCTTTCTTCACTCCATATAACGTTAACTCTCTATAACGACAAAAAACGCTCGGTCCCTTGAGTTTCGTTATAAAGAGTTTACTTTACACTGTATTTATAACACACCCCCACACACAACCACAAGAACACTGATTCACTCACAACAACATACATAGATTAATGTTACTACCAAACATAAATATTAAACCTAGGCATACAAAAATGTTTAATTATTAGGCTAAGAATTAGAAATGTTTAAACATATATAAACAAACCTACATTTATACAAACATAGTAAAGATACGTACATATTTTATATTTTTGTGTTATCACTACATAGTATAAAACAAAGTCGCTCTCTCTGTCCCTATGTCCCTTTGTATGCTTAAATCTTTAAAACTACGCAACGGATTTTGATGCGGTTTTTTTTAATAGATAGAGTGATTCAAGAGGAAGGTTCATACGTATAATAACATCCATTAAATAGTGGAGAAATACTGTTATTTTTGAGGTTTCTAATGTGATGTCGTTGATTATCACTTTTTTTCCGCTCACATTGCAGACGCAGGCGGAACCCTACGAGATTTATCAAAAAATGTACTAATTATTTGTACACATTGAAAAGGTCTACAGAAAACTCCGCGATGGTACGAGTATACGTTTATCTCTTATGGATATCTCACAATAACATTGTTTTGTTTATACCCGTGCGAAGCCAGAGCGGGCCGCTATGTTTTTATATACAACGTTCACAGTTTTTCTGTAGTGTATTTAGTATCAGCATTGCACCCGCGCGAAGCCGGGGCGGGTCGCTAGTTTTAGTATATTTTTGTAATTCAATGTTACTATATAAAGTGGCCAGAGGCATAAAAGAAAACTACCTTGTAATACATGCTCTGACGAGACCTAGTACAGGGTACAGTGATCTTAAAGGTACTCACAATAACTTTAACAAGTAATGTATTTTTTTTTAAATGTTACCAACACGATTGTGATCACGAAATAAACTTATTTATTATAAGTGTAATTGACGCATGCCGTTCTTATTTTCACACACACACACACACACACACACACACACACACACACACAATAACAAGTACACACCCCTCTTCATAAAATCACCCACTTCCTACTAATATTATAAACGCGAAAGTTTGTAAGAATGGATGGATGGATGGATGTTTGTTACTCTTTCACGCCAGAACGGCTGAACAGATCTGGATGAAATTTGGCACAGAGATAGTCTAGAGTAGAGTAGTAGAGTAGATAGATATTATAGTCTAGAGTAGCACATAGGATACTTGTTAACCGCTGGGCGCAGCTAGTCATTTCATAATTTGATAATTGGTAACAGTATATCATGAGGATGGTTTATGAATACTACTAGCTGCGCCCCGCGGTTTCACCCGCGGTTAAAAAGTATCCTATGTGCTATTCTAGACTATAATCTGTCTCTGTGCCAAATTTCATCCAGATCTGTTTAGCCGTTCTGGCGTGAAAGAGTAACAAACATCCATCCATCCATTCTTACAAACTTTCGCGTTTATAATATTAGTAGGATTTAAAAGCGAATGATGTAGACAACCTGCAAAGAAACTTTTTACATGCTTTGTCTATCAATTAAATACAACAGTCAAAATTGACCCCTCACAAATGCGGATATTTTTCATAGCTCTGTTTTCTCTTGAGGACGTTTTTAAAAAAAACCTATAAACATAGAGACGAAGATATAGTTCATTTAATTGTACATGTGTGCAAAATTTCATCATAATCTGACAAATGGTTTCCACGAAATTTGACAAACCCGTTTGAAACTCTGAGCTTGGGGGCGTGGGTTCGATTCCCACCTAGGGCAAACATTTATGTGATGAACATTTGTGTTTGTTCTATGTCTGGGTGTTAATATCTATTTAAGTATGTATTTAAAAATATCTAAGTATGTTTATCAGTCTCTGGCAGCCATAGTGCAAGCTTTGCTTAGTTTGGGGTCAGGCGACCGTGTGTGGAAGTGTCCCGAATTTATTTATATATAAGATAAAATTGTCTTTTGCAGGTGAAGACTCAGCCTAAGAAAGCGAAGCGAGCGAAAAAACTAGAAATGGAACCTCCGCCTTATATGAATTATCATACATAGTATTACACGTATCGTTACTTTAGTTAAAGATCTTGAGTAATCATGGTACGGTTACATTAGCGCGCGATAATTCGTGTTACATTGTCGCACTAAAGTTATTGTATCGGGTATTTTTTTTAAATGTAGAATAGGTCCGCGTTTGATCACCAACTCGCCTGATGTTAAGCGACGTTGTGGTCTAAGATGGAGCACGACGACCTATAAGGTACTTATTCACTCTAGCCTTGAAGTTTTGTAGAGTGAAGAAGTACAAAGACGGCAGTTGAGTGAGGCGCTACAAGTGCGCTACTGCTCAGACCCGTCTTCGGAACGGTTACACCGGACTACATCCCGAAACACGACTAGGTCATTTCACGGCATGGCTTGGTCCGGTGGGTGGTAACTAGCCACGGCCGAAGCCTCCCACCAGAGTTTGCTACCCGGTTAGCACTACCCGGGGACCACGCGTAGGGAATCAGAATAGAGTACACACCTACGAACGTGGGTAGCTCAGCCCCCAGCATTTCTACGAACATCGACGATGTTCTTGTCTGTTACATTAGCGCGCGATAATTCGTGTTACGTTGTCGCGCTAAGATCATCGCTATCGGTTTTCAGCGATGTTCTTGTCTACATTAGCGGTCAACTCGCCTTTCTTAGTAGTTGACGTGGGCGATAATTCGCCCGATACATCGCCGAGTGACGAACTAGCCGGCTACACTTGTCGCTATAGCCTGAATTGTCAATACTCAACACTCAATAATTTATTGCTTCCATTATGGTACGTGCAGTTCTTAAAGGTAAATTACATAAAATTGTATCACATAATGGCCCTGATAGGGTATGGCAACATTGTTCGGACTGAATTTATTCTATTAAGTACATATTTGTGTCAGTCAAGAATTCGTCTAGAGTATAAAAACATTTTTGATCGATATATCTTTTAGCGTTTTAATACATTTTAACTGAAGGCCGCTAATGTTGTACCATCAGAGAAGTTAGCTTTCGGATAATATAGCGTTCTATTCTAATACACTCGTAACATACTCCTACGAGTACACTTCCTTTTGTCCGAACGCGCTCTGGTCGTGTCAATGTGGCTTTAGACATTTAAATGGATTAGTAAGACGTCCCTTTAAAATTTTTGACGTGACGTCTATTAAATCGATGTACGCCGGCTGCACGCACGAAAAAGGATGACTCGTTGTCCCGTTACGTTCGGTCCATCGGAGCGAGAGCGCTACACGAGCGAGCGAAAGGCACTCGGCTTGCGCTGCATCTATCTCTCTTCCACTCGATTGGCCTATGCGTTCGAGGAGATTTCATCAATGTTTTGTTATGACGTTGTCACGTGAACTGTCGTCCGTAAACCGACTTTACAGACAACAAATTATTTTTCCTTTTACTGTGACCCACTGGGTACACTTGGTGAGAAAGTGGAAATACCACTGTTGAGTAGATGTCGAATCTAGGTTTTTTTTTTTTAAGTTTTTGGATGGATTTGAATGTATGTCACATTCAATTTGAAAAAAAAAGTATTATACAACTTGTGATCTGACTGACGAAGCTTTAGTTTTTAGAATATTTGTAATGAATTTAGAATATTGTATGTACTATACAGGGTTATTATTTAATTAAGCACTTAAAATAATATTCCACCTTTCTTACATTATAACTGAAATTTTGTACTTATAATTGAAAATAACCCTGAATAGATCCATGTATCATGATCTGAAATCAAGTAAATAAAATATAGATTTTTAAACTTTAATTCTTTTTATTTCTTTTAAAACTAAATTAATAAATTAATAATCACACTTATCTACTAAACTATAGTAAACGATGACAGCCTAGTTGGAGAAGGCTCGCCTCTCAAGCCAGAAGAAGCGGGTTCAATCCCAGCCGACGGCACGCACCAATTTGTTCATTGTGTGAACACATGTACGTATTTAATCATCTGCTACTTACCTGGAGCCCATACACCGGGCTCCAGACAGGCTCGCCCCATGTCACATTTGAGACTAAATATCGTCCGGCGAAGTTTAGGTGTTGTATTACACTTCTACCAGCCCCCTCGGGGTTAAGGCGTGACGATATGTATGTAGTAAGTATATGTACTTTTGAATAACAAGTAGCTCGTCTCGACCCAAAGACTATGACACCATAATAATGTCTACAATCCTTTATACGATTTGGCTCAAATTCCAACTTACAAAACTTTGTATTTACATTAACTACTTGCCTGCAAAAGGCCGTTCAGCTAAGGTGTCATTTTGAAATTAGGCCGTTTTGCTACTAGGTCATGTTGCTAGTAGGACGTTATGCTAATCAGCCGTTTTGCTTTTAGGACGATCTGCTTAAATGTCCTTTCGATACGAACCCCAAAATTTGATGGAGATAGGATCAACGATACTCAAGTTATATTTATTATAGTCGGACAAAAAAAATCCGATTTGTCCCAGTATATCGATACCACGCTGCGCTCAGTCAAATTCACCTAAGTAACATTTTTTCCTAATTGTCTCCACTATCATACATTTCTCTGACTACCCTCAAAAGTTCGCTCAAATTCAGTCCAGTCTTCGCCGATATGCCGATCACGTCCGCTTCCTTTTTCAACTCCTCAAATTCTCTCCTAGCTTCCGGAAGGTCTATCTTATTGACTACTACGCACTTCCGGCGCTCCGTCAGAGCTGGGTTGTATTGGCTCAGTTCGTGTGAGAGCGTTTCGTATTGCTGGGTCGGGGAGTCTGTTCCGTCCAACAGATAGATTAAGCCGCGGCAGCGTTCAGCGTGCTGTAAGAATTGGATACCTGAAATTGGAAAAAAATGGCTGACATACATACAGATAGATATCAAAGGCCTAAAAATATATTAAGTAGATAATATATTACTAGCTGCGACCCGTGGTTTCACCCACGGTCCCACAGGAACCGTTGATTTTTCCGGGATAAAAAGATAAAAAAATTTTCCCTATGTCCTTTTCTGTACCCTAAACAACATGTGTGCAAAATTTTAAGACGATCGGTTGAGTAGTTCAGACGTGAAAGCGTTACAAAGAAACAAAGAAAATGAACAAAGACTCACTTTTTCATATTATATGTAGTACCTTTGATTTTAGTCTAACCTCAAAGCAAACACTCATTGACTTCGTGTTACTTAACAACGCCATCTGCTGCTGTGTCGTTAAAGCAATTAGTTGCTCACAATAAATAGTATTATTATTCGCCAATAGATGTCAGGAAGAGTCAACGCCTCCTTTTTGTTATTTTTCTTCCAAGTTTATGTTTAAGTTGATTATCGATAAAACACGAATAAAATGACATTTTCTAAAAATGATTCCTAGCTAGATCGATTTATCGCCCCCGAAACCCCCTATATACTAAATTATATGAAAATCGTTGGAGCCGATTCCGAGATTCCAATTATATATATATATATATATATATATATATATATATATATATATATATATATATTATATATATATATATATATTATATATATATATATATATATATATTATATATATATATATATATTATATATATATATATATATATATATATATATATATATATATATATTATATATATATATATATATATATATATATATATATATATATATACAAGAATTGCTCATTTAAAGATATAAGATATGATTATTACCCTATAATATATTATTATAACTATCGTAATTGTTTCAAATGTAGACGCCTTCAAGGTAATAGTACATTACTGCCGCGGTCTATAAAGAGTACTTTGCTACTTCGCGCTGATGATGGCCGACAGCGCAGCTCCAGACCGACACAGCGCGGTCAGCGCAGCACTTGATGGACGAGCTGAGATAAACTTTACAGCGAGGACAGCAAGGGCTGCAATGATGGCCAAGCTGGAAGGTCTAGAGCGTAGCTAGGCTAGCTAGAGGCAATCATAGCGTGACCAGCGAAGCAGTCATAGTGGGCCAAGGCTTGTATAGTGCTTTACTCAAAAATGCAAGTACCTTACCTAAATAAAACCAGCAAGTAATTTAAATAAAATATATATTAATTAGCTAGAAATTTAATTTGAATGACAATTATGAAAAGAACAGTTACTAAAATTCAACACCGACTTTTCCGCGCTTTTGTTACTTCTTTGTTTTTTTTTTTTAGCAATGGTAGTTGGAACTATACAGCCAAATATGGAATAAAATCTTTTTGTACCTATCTCTTTATTTACAAACAGCTGTGTTTTACATAAAATCTTTTTGTATTTAGTTTTTTTAAAACGTTGAAACGTCAAAATAAGATTCCATTAAATTAGGTCTGCTTAAATTCGTTACTTGAAATATCAAATTGTAGGTATAACGCTTTAAATTAGATTCAAATACCAATTTGTATACATTTATACTAAATTTCATCAAATCAATTTAAAAAATCTCAAAATTAACTGATAGATCGTTTTGAGCCACCAAGAATTTTTATTTACTAGCTACGCCCCCGGTTAAAAAGTATCATATGTGCTATTCTAGACTATAATCTATCTCTGTGCCAAATTTCATCCAGATCTGTTCAGCTGTTCTGGCGTGAAAGAGTAACAAACATCCATCCATCCATCCATTCTTACAAACTTTCGCATCCTAACTAATATTATAAATGCAAAAGTGAATTTGTTTGTTTGTAACGCTTTCACGTCTTAACTACTCAATCGATCATCTTGAAATTTTGCATACACATTGTCTGGGGTACAGAAAAGGACATAGGGTACTTTTTATCCCGAAAATACTAACGGTTCCTGTGGGACCGCGGGGCGCAGCTAATAAATAATAAATTAATTCGGGACACTTCCACACACGGTCGCCTGACCCCAAACTAAGCAAAGCTTGTACTATGGCTGCCAGAGACTGATATACATACTTGGATATTTCTAAATACATACTTAAATACATATTAACACCCAGACATAGAACAAACACAAATGTTCATCACATAAATGTTTGCCCTAGGTGGGAATCTCAAGCTCCGAAGGTAGGTTCACTACCAACTGAGCCACCGAAGCAGTCTAGCTTATCTTATACCTTTAGATGAGCAATTCTTGTATATAAATATATAATTGGAATCTCGGAATCGGCTCCAACGATTTTCATACAATTTAGTATATAGGGGGTTTCGGGGGCGATAAATCGATCTAGCTAGGAATCATTTTTAGAAAATGTCATTTTATTCGTGTTTTATCGATAATCAATCTCAACTGAAAAATATGACTCTTCCTGACATCTATTGGCGAATAATAATACTATTTTGTTGTGAGCAACTAATTGCTTTAACGACACAACAGCAGATGGCGTTGTTAAGTAACACGAAGTCAATGAGTGTTTGCTTTGAGGTTAGACTAAAATCAATTGTTTATTATCCAAAAAACACAATAAAAAAATTAAAAAAAATACCGAGCAAAGCTCGGCCATCCAGGTACTAATATTAGTTAGGAGCTAGGATAATTACCCAGTCCAAAGTTCTTATGAGAGCCAGGTATCAATCCCGGTAGGTCTGCTACAGCCACTTGTTCATAGTCGTCATAAGGAATCATTCCTGAAATATAGACATCAAATTTAAGGCCTGGGACCCTATTCGGAGATTTGAGATTTTCATCTCACCTTTTTTCGTCCTTGTTGCTCTCGTTTGAAACGTCATAGATGTGAGAGTGACTAAGATTAAATCTCATCTCATCTCACGCGCAGGAATAGCCCCCCTGGTATTATCACGAAATCAACGAAAACAAGTATTTTTGAGCCTAGTTTGAAGTAAAGTAAAGTAAAATTTTATTGCTCAAAACTGTGTACATATAAAGGTGAAGTATGTTAAAGTAACTCTCGACAGTTTGTCCTAGCGGACATGCAATATTTAACAGTTTAGAAATTTATGTAATATTTACTAAACTAGATATTTACATCTAATTTACACTTGAATAAAATTAATATTAAACAAAACAATTTAACGATAACGATAATAATTTAACGATTTGATACGAAGAATTGTGTTGATTAGGTGTATTTTCTTGATAGAGTGTATGTTTTACCAATATGCGGTGGACCGGGCTCGCGTTAGAGCGCGCTGCAACGTGCTAACTCAGATCAACCTAGAGAATAAGATGGCGCACGGCGGATAATTTAGGTGAAGCCAAAAACCATCCAAAAACTACGCTACTGTCGTATATGTACACAACACGCACACATTGACGCAAAAAAAACTACGCTACTCGTTTGGTCATTCTTATCTCGACATTATCTGCATTGGTTTATGGTATAATTTCGTGTACATAAATATACATTGGGCATTATAAAAGTGTGGCCAGGACTACATTTCGAGGTTCTTTTTAAAAACTGTGCTGTTTTTTTACAAGTCAATTTTGAAAAAGCCGTAACATTAACCTCTAACAAATATGTGCAGTTTTGGAATATCAAATCTACTAAGGTTGTATATTGGAACGGAAATGGCTATCGTAGAGTTTGGGAATTAATGTTAGTTTTCGTGCAATTGTAAATGTTTTTCATGGCAACATTACCACGCGCACACGTTTCCAAAAGAAGTGGCTTCAGCGAGATATAACGCAGTGTTCCATCTTTTCCTCTAGATTGATCTGAGCGTGCCAAAAACTCTAAAAATACTAACTAATTTTAGGGGGCTGAGCTACCCACGTCCGTAGGAGTGTACTCTATTCTGATTCCCTACACGTGGTCCCCGGGTAGTGCTAACCGGGTAGCAAACTCTGGTGGGAGGCTTCGGCCGTGGCTAGTTACCACCCACCGGACCAAGCCATGCCGTGAAATGACCTAGTCGTGTTTCGGGATGTAGTCCGGTGTAACCGTTCCGAAGACGGGTCTGAGCAGTAGCGCACTTGTAGCGCCTCACTCAACTGCCGTCTTTGTACTTCTTCACTCTACAAAACTTCAAGGCTAGAGTGAATAAGTACCTTATACGTCGTTGTGCTCCATCTTAGTCCACAACATCGCTTAACATCAGGCGAGTTGGTGGTCAAACGCCGACTTATTTTACATTTAAAAAAAAAGACCTGTATGTAAACATAAGTCTTACCAATATGCGGTTTAAGAGTAGTGAAGGGGTAAGGCGCGACGGTGGGCCGGGCTCGCGTCAGAGCGCGAAGCAACGTACTCTTGCCAGCGTTGGGGAACCCAAGCAAACCGATGTGAGCCATGGATCGGACTTCTAAATAGTATATCTGGTTCTCGCCTTCAGCTCCCAGCTCGGCTATTTCTGGGGCCTGAAATGTGTAATCAAAAAAGTATATTTAAATCAAGGTTCGAAAACATCCGATATTTATTATAAAATATTAAAATATAGGATATTTAAATAAATAAATAAATTCGAGACACTTCCACACACGGTCGCCTGACCCCAAACTAAGCGAAGCTTGCACTATGGCTGCCAGAGACTGATATACATACTTAGGTATTTTTTAATTACATACTTAAATACATATTAACACCCAGACAGAACAAACACAAATTTTCATCACATGAATGTTTGCCCTAGGTGGGAATCGAACCCACACCCACCGAGGCAGTCAATTTGTGATTTACATTGAAACGTCTTTTTTCGATGATTAAATAACCAGATTAGTTCTCTAAAGTTTAACCGAGTTACTTATTCTTATTTGTGTTCTCATTACTACTACTAATAAAAACAACAAGAAAATGTAATTCTAGGCACCGGTCTCATTTTACCATCAAATATGATTTAACGATTTTCAACTCTAACTTAAGTGACTTAAGTAAACGTGTGTGCAGATGGAAAATCGTGGTAAGACCGCGCTTTTTAAATGCCTCGGTGGCTCAGTTGGTAGTGAACCTGCCTTCTGCGCTTGGGGGCGTGGGTTCGATTCCCACCTAGGGCAAACATTCATGTGATGTGAGCTGATTATTTTAGAAACTATAATAGCTAGCGACTTAAAAATTGGAACAGATCTAGATAACGGCAGACATAGATATAAATAGATATAGTCAACGTATAATAGGGAAAATGTGTATAAAAAATGTATTTAGGTAGTTGGGGTCTGAAAGAGGGATTACAAAAAGAAACACGTGCAATATAGTTATGTGGGGTATCATTTGAAAGGTCTTAACTTAAGCATTTAAAAACGTTTGTCCGCAATGTTTGGTATGTTTGTAAATGGGTTTTTTTTTTTTAATTTAGCGTTCTAAAATTTTTTTGGTCTACTTTTTTCATTTCGATGTTTTTGAGGATTCTCTATGTATCTGTAGTCTGCACCCCATAGTTATATTTGTTATGTTATGTTTTTAATCATTTTATTGTTCCGTGTTGAAAGTGTTACAACCGAGTTCTTGCTACTTTGGCGTGATTATTAATTTTGTAAAACAGAGGATTTTGAAAAAACTATTTTGTATTCCGAAGACCGTTCGTGCTTTGAAAGGCAAATATTAAATAAAATAAATGTTGAAATTAAGAAAGAATACGCTTTAGATAGAGTAAAGTATCTGTTTACAGTTCACCTGAATAATACCGAGTGTTAGGTACCATCTTTTCTCACTTCGGCACAAGATTAGGGGTCTATCATCCTACGACGATTTCTCTGTCAACGACGTATTTCATCCAAACTTTCAATTAGCTTTTATGAGACATGGCTTGCTGGTGGACGACAAATATTGGAATTCTATCTTATAGGAAGCAGCCTTTTGTGAATAACATAACATAACATATCGTCACGCCTTTCCCTCAAAGAGGTGTATTGCAAACACCCTCACTAAGCCGGACGATATTTAGTCCAAAATGTAATAAGTGGAGAGTCTGTCGCTGTACACCGGGCTCCAGTCATGTAGCAGATGACATTAAATACAAACATAATTATTATGTTCACTCAATTACTAAATTGGTGGTGCCTTCGGCTGGGATTGAACCCGGTTCTTCAGCCCTGAGAAACGAGCGTTCTTCAACTAGGCTATCATTGCTTTTTCCATATGAATCTCCATGTAAAATGTGTGAACTAAACTGCTGACATTCTATCAGATTTCAAACCTACTTCATCAGTAAGGGAAAAAAACAAGAATTTAATCTAAGCCTGTCAGAAGATTACATACGGCAAGTGGAGAGATTTCCTGTCAATAGAGATCAAGTAGCTAAGAGATAAAATTTATAATTATGTGTCTGTTTGGTCATAGACGAAGTATTTAGTAAAAATAGACGAAGTCAAATAGAAGAAGCTGCTTTAGTATTAGGAAGACAAAACCTACAATACGGGTTGCCTTTGCTTCGAAGCCTTAACTAAAGGTCTGCCAACATGGTCTGACTGATGTGGTATCCAAATGAGTGTGTTTATGCTGAGGATTCCTCTTATATCTCTAACACCACCGAAAACTCCCCCTCGAGTTAAAAACAGTGCAGTTTCCCCTCAAAGTCTGCTTTTCCATGACCATAAATAAATATCAAGCGAAACTCATAATTTACTGCAATGCTTTTCACGCGGTTAGTTATACGTGGCCTGCTCCAGTGTAAGCTCACGGAGCAGCCTGGTGTTTCTAAAAAACAAAAAATATGGTTTACAAAGAAATACTGGGGTAGGTTTTCGTTGTAAACAATATTTACTATCAATTATCTAATTTTGGTTGTCTCCTAATTTTATCTTTTCACATAAGCTTTAAGTTCTGTTGATACCATACTGCTACTACTACTACTCTCATTCCAGAGATAGTTTAGTTAACTAAAGAACTTCGTCATTATTGCTCTGTTTGGGATATTGTCAGTTTGTGTATTTAATTAGGTATGTCCACACTGTGCCTTTTTTTGTTCATTAAGGGCATGCGTAGCGCAGTCAACAGCGCACGTGAGGCATGCCCCTAACGCATGCGCGATGACAGTTGAAAGCGAAGATCGCGTTGTGATACACGTTTTCCCGCGTTGAGTGGATTTCTATGCCACAAAGCGTTCAACAACAAGATGGCGGACGAAGAAAAAGATAATACATTGAAGTTTATTGAAGACTATAGAAGTTTTACGTTTCCCACAACTTTGGGATCCTAATAATAAATCACGTTACTCCGATTACTATAATAACCTCGTATCCAAAACTTTCTATTGGTTCTCTTTTTTATGGAATTTCTTATGACCAAGTAAGCCGCACTTATTCCACCAAGTAAAATATTCTCATCACACATGTTTCCTAAAGCTGACAGAAACTACGACTGAACTAAATGACCATATTGACGTTGCGTTCGTTTACGCATTCAACTATTGAAAGCGTCAAACGGAAGATGAATAGAAAGATGAAGACGAAAATTGAAGATGAAAATGCATAGTGTGGACATAGCTATTGAGAGCGAGCGTGACCGCTTATAATATTCATTCATAATAGTCATTCATCTCCTGTAAGCCACGCGGGCGAAGCCGCGGGCAGAAGCTAGTATATATATAATTGGAATCTCGGAATCGGCTCCAACGATTTTCATACAATTTAGTATATAGGGGGTTTCGGGGGCGATAAATCGATCTAGCTAGGAATCATTTTTAGAAAATGTCATTTTATTCGTGTTTTATCGATAATCAACTTAAACATAAACTTGGAAGAAAACTAACAAAAAGGAGGCGTTTGAGTAGTCTCAACTGAAAAATATGACTCTTCCTGACATCTATTGGCGAATAATAATACTATTTTTTGTGAGCAACTAATTGCTTTAACGACACAACAGCAGATGGCGTTGTTAAGTAACACGAAGTCAATGAGTGTTTGCTTTGAGGTTAGACTAAAATCAAAGGTACTACATATAATATGAAAAAGTGAGTCTTTGTTCATTTTCTTTGTTTCTTTGTAACGCTTTCACGTCTGAACTACTCAACCGATCGTCTTAAAATTTTGCATACATGTTGTTTAGGGTACAGAAAAGGACATAGGGTACTTTTTATCCCGGAAAAATCAACGGTTCCTGTGGGACCGTGGGTGAAACCACGGGTCGCAGCTATTTAAGTATGTATTTAAAAAATATCTAAGTATGTATTATATCAGTCTCTGGCAGCCATAGTGAAAGCTTTGCTTAGTTTGGGGTCAGGCGACCGTGTGTGGAAGTGTCCCGAATTTATTTATTATTTATTTTACTTTAAAAGTTAAATCCTCTGTTACCTGCTCAGTGTCAGTGAGGAAGAACTTGTTCCCCCGTCCGCCAGCGCCCCCTCGCGCCGCCACGAACATCACCCCCTCCTTGCTTAGATCCCCTACAACTTTGCCGGACTCGTCTTTTATTATTGTACCTTAAAAAGATGTCTACAATCAGTAGGGGGTCTGGGATTTTGGTTTGGGGGGTCTGATTTGGCTGAGGGTTACCTTTATCAAGGTTATTAAGGTTAAAGTGAGCAAAAACTATTTTTTCGACTATTGTACGCAGGGCTGGGCAAAATACATGCTTTGCTTTAATTGCAATACAAATTTAAAAATACTGTCTCGCAAGCAATTAAAATACGAAATACCTTTAGGTAAAGTATTTGAAATATAAAATACTGTATTTTAGCTATTTTCAAACGAAATACAAATTACAAAATACATCCTACTAATATTATAAACGCGAAAGTTTGTAAGAATGGATGGATGGATGGATGTTTGTTACTCTTTCACGTCAGAACGGCTGAACAGATCTGGATGAAATTTGGCACAGAGATAGATTATAGTCTAGAATAGCACATAGAATACTTTTTAGCCGCGGGTGAAACCGCGGGGCGCAGCTAGTATAAAATAACTAAGTAAAGTAGAGGCAAACAAGACTTTTAGGTGCAGTGTTGCCAACTCTAATAGCTGCTTTTAAATGTTAACTAGTTATTTCAGAAAAACGAAAAAATTTAACTTTAAAACAAGATGGCGGCGAACCCTTTACCGGGATTAGTTAGAAAATCGAGATTTATAATTCCAACCACCTCCCCCGACGTTTAAAAAAAAAATCGCTCCCCGGAATTTTTTCTATTTCAGGCTAGTTTTATGTCTGCCCGACTGGACTAGAGCGCTCAAGCCGATCGTGCCTTTCACTCGCTCGTCATAACAATGAGACATCCTTTTTCGCTCGGCTTATTTTGACAGCTTATCACGTCAAAAACAAAATCATAATCTGTTCATTCGTTGGGCAGCTACGAGCCACAGACAGACACACACACACAGATACATCAAACTTTTTTTAAACAATTGGTTAGGAGATTGGGGGAGTTAGTGTACACCCTCTCACACATAGGCATCCACACACTTGAAGTGTGTGGATACCTGGGACCCTATTCGGAGATTTGAGATTATCATCTCACCATTTTGCATCCTTGTTGCTCTAGTTTAAAATGTCATAGGTGTGAGAGTGACCAAGATAAAATCTTATCTCATCTCACGCACAGGAATAGCCCCCCTGTGTGTGCACATAATAAAATAATATGAAGCATTAAAAATTGTCCAAAAATTCTTATTTTTATATGTACATACTCATGTTTATCATCATAAAAAAAAAATCTTTTAATATTGATAAGTATTATGTTTATTTAGTGATTGTTTTTATTATTTTTTGTTTAAAAAATTAAAATCCGTAATTAGCTGTAAGTTTATTTCATGTCATTATTGTGAGCTGTGAATAAATAAATTCCTCTACATCATCAATGGTCGATCAAAGATGGTTTCTTACCTAAATCTTTAAGTAGGTATTACACAGGTTTTAAAAATAAAATGACTGAGTATGTCATGGATAAATCTTACCCAAAGGTACAGGAACAATGATGTGAGAGGAGTTCTTTCCACTACAATCCTTGTTGTACCCCTTCTCTCCATGCTTGGCCTGGATCACCGGCTTACAATGGTTGAGACTCTTCACCGTGTGGGTCGCCTGGATCATACAAGTCAAATTAGGATGTGGCGACTATGTTCCATAGAGTTATACTTTATGCCTTATTATACAGTACCTGGATGGCCGAGCTTTGCTCGGTATTTTTTTTAATTTTTTAATTGTATTTTTTGGATAATAAACAATTGATTTTAGTCTAACCTCAAAGCAAACACTCATTGACTTCGTGTTACTTAACAACGCCATCTGCTGTTGTGTCGTTAAAGCAATTAGTTGCTCACAAAAAATAGTAGTATTATTATTCGCCAATAGATGTCAGGAAGAGTCATATTTTTCAGTTGAGATTGATTATTGATAAAACACGAATAAAATGATATTTTCTAAAAATGATTCCTAGCTAGATCGATTTATCACCCCGAAACCCCCTATATACTAATTTGTATGAAAATCGTTAGAGCCGATTCCGAGATTCCAATTATATATATATATACAAGAATTGCTCATTTAAAGGTATAAGATTAGTTAAGTCTTTAGTTTATGATTGGATTGTCTTCTACGAAAAGAGAGAAGACAGCCCATTTGCTTATGGCGGCCTGTTCAATTATTTGTAAAGCAATAATAGTAATTTAATAAATTTTTGAGACAGTTTCAGATTGTCTTGTTCAGAGTGTTGATTCATTACAGCAACTCCTGACTGAATCCTGGGTGTTCTAGTAAAGATTAACTCGCTGCTAATTCCCAAAAGCATTAGCTCATTATTATAATCGGTATTATAGGGAGTTTACAAAAATGCTTTGATGAAAGGCCACATCAACATTACCCATTACCAATGAGTGTGTCTGAAAAGATTCATGTAAGTAGAAGAACCTAAAGATGTCTACCAGGATCATAGCAAGTGGAGAGAAGTGGTATCCGACCTACGGGATGAGGCTTGACTGTGTGTATGTATGCAGGGTCGGACTGACCATATAGTCTGGGTGGCATTCGCCAGCCGGGCCCCAGCCAGCGCGGGCCCCCTAGGACTTGCCTTGCAGGGCTTGCCGCAGGCCAGGCGGTAGGTTGAGGGCGACACCCCGTCTCTGGCCCCTGGCTTGCGGGAGCCACCCAGGTTCTTCCAGCTAAGTCCGACCCTGTATGTATGGCTATAGTTTTGTGAGTATTGAGTAATTTTTGGAACTACAGTTCAAAGATTAATGATTATTTTACCAATAGAAAGCTACACAATCCGATCACAGAGTGCCAAAGCCTATGAAAAACGAGGGAAGCGACGAACGGATGAGCTAATAAATGAATAAGGTAGGCTTGTAAGCTTCAAAATGTAAACATAACCTCAAAAGTTTGTACCTGGAAAACTACATGACCGCCATTCCCGCCGTCACCACCGTCGGGTCCAGCGTGGTCTTTGCACCAGACACTAAGGAAAGATATGCATCCGTCGCCTCCATTTCCCGCTATAGCCCTTACTTTCTGTGCATCAACATAATATTGCACAGTGCTCCTAGTTGACTTAGCTTTCAAGCTTCTTAACGCTTTTGGCGTGTATTCGCTGTAGTTTCTAGTTATTTGGAGTGGAATTGCTATTTTTATGTGCTTTATTAGTGAAATTAGACGCATTTTTCTAAATTAATGTACTAAATTTTAGGTTATTGTTTTATTTTGAACTTTTTTAAATGGTTTCGGTGTCAAATGTCAATTCAAATCAGTCTATCAAAGTCAATACTTGATACTGGCAAATGCACAAGACGTGTGACGCCAAATTCTGGTAACAAAAAAAACTTTTTTGTAACCAACGTCACTGTCATTTATTTTCATGCTGTCAATATCAATGACTTTTTTATGCATGTACTTGTGAATAGATTGCGAACAAATACAAACAAAACCAATTTTTAATTAATTTCTTCTTCATTTCACTAATAAACCATGGATAGTCAATTAAATTTTTCTTCAACCGCTTTATGCGTTGCGTGTTTAAGCTCTGGAAGGCAATTAAACCTCATAAACGACCAGGAAACCAAACAAATCTTCTGTGACATTGTAGACAACTTTGTGAGTATTTTACCAAGTTTCTGTGCAATAACTGGCAAAGTGAATAATACTAGAAGATAGACGAGTTTTCGTTCTATTCTCTTTAACGATGTAAAAGTGTAAAATGTCGATAACGAGCTTAAAATAAATCTTCACGAAACCTTTCACTTTCACCCTAATATATCATACACTAGCCGCTCCCCGCGTCTCTGCTCGGTACCCTATGTCTTTTTCTATACCTCTAACAACATGAATTCAAAATGTCATGATGATCGGTTGAGTAGTTAAGCATTAAAGCGTAACAACAAGACAGATATGAAGCATGAAAGTACAAGAAGCGAATGTGAGAACTGGCATGAATGAAATATAGATAGCATAGAGCCCTGACACATGTCTGGGGCAGGATAGTTTATGTAAAAAAAAAAGCTTAACAAACAAACTCACTTTCACATATTTAATATTAACATAACTTACACCATTTTAATTTCAGGAAACTACAATCCATACTATTTTACTATGCTACGAATGTGTAGGACGTCTGAAGAATGTTCTTCGTTTTAGAAAACAAGTCCAGCTAGCTCACCGATTTCTAATAGAATGTACAGTAAGTTATTCAATAACTTTCTTAATGCCATATATAGCAAACAAGAAGTCAGACTTAGACCGGTACTAAGAAATCTTATTGCAATGATTTTTGGATTTAGCTGCTGATGCTATACAACCATGAACCTTATTTCGTGGAGACACGGCTAGCGGTTGCGCCGCCTGGCGACACGGCTAGCGATCGCGCCGCCTGGCGATACGGCTAGCGGTCGCACAGCGTCAGCGGCTGCACTGAACAATGATTGCAATAAGCATGTCATGGTACATGCCCTAATAAGTAAGCACAATAACTATCATGGTCCTCTGGATACCTATCATGAATAACAATATAGTTATTTTCCTATTTCAGAAACTAAACAACCAACCAAGCTTGTCCAGACTACAAATTTCAAAAACAGAAACATTCATTTGGGAGCCAGATCCAACACATTCTAAACCTGACCTGTTTTCTTTTAACATTCACAAAGATGAAGAGATAATCACTAAGCATGATTACTCATTCTCTGACTCAGACAATGAAATCAGTGACAATGCTGCCACACTTAACTTTAGCTCAGAAAATCTCAGTTCTGAACACAGCAAATCAAAGAAGATCCTTAAACCCTGTAGAACAAGTAACCATGTTTCCGAGTCGCTTGATTCACGTCCGAAAAATGCATGGATCAAAACTGAAAATTCAATATTAAAGACTGAGGGCGTAGTAGATATAAAAGAAGAGCCTATGGATGTTGAGTTTAAAAATGTCAAAGATGTAATGACAGTAACAAAGTATGAGTTTAGTGATTCCGATGACGAACCTTTGAAAGCTAAGAAAGTACGGAAAAAAAAAGTTAAAAAAGAAGGTAGATATTTATTTTCTTATTGCACGTTGTATCTTGTATTTACAACATAATGTGCACTCCTTTTCATAACATATTGTAACATATTGTACACCTTTCCCCCGAAGAGGCTGGCACTGGTGTATAACAGCCACACAATGCCGGACGATATTCAGTCCCAAATCCCTCCTTTTCAAACAAATTAATATTAGGATTTTGAACCAAATTGGTAAAAAGGGACCTTAAGAGCGAGGCATCTGTTTCTCTAGCATGTTTATCATAGATTCACAAAATTACATATTTTTCTATAAGTTTTATGAGTATTACTATGCATATATAATATATATTGTATATTAAATACCTATGATATTATTTTTTGAAGAAAATTTCGGATGGTTTAATCTCAAAAAAGTTTAAATATTGAATGAGTACTTTTAAATTTTTTTTTTTTTTTTGAAGTCAAAGAACAGAGCCGTGAACGTCCCGCCGGCGTTGTGTCAGGAGTGTGGGTGCAGAGACAGCTGCAGCAGCTTAATGTGCCACCAGGACAGCTGGAGATGGTGGTGCTGAGTTGGGAAGAGGTATGTAGCCCCTGGAACCCCCCAAGGATCCCTAAAGACCCCTCCAATGAGATTGTCTGCTGTTCAAACAGTTGTTGATTCTGGTGCTGGGCTAGGAAGAGGTATGTGATCCAAGGAGACGTCTTAAAGTCCCCCTGCTAAGGACCACCTAAAGACCCCCTAAAATGAGAACCATTGCTTATTAATTATTAACCCCCGACGCTAAAACGATGGGGTGTTATAAGTTTGACGTGTATTGTGTGTGTGTGTGAGAGCGTCTGTCTGTTGCATCGTAGCTCCCGAATGGATGAACCGATTTTGATTTTGTTTGTTTTTTGTTTGAAAGGTATAAAAAAAATAGTTGAGAATGTTCTTAGCTACATTTGATGAAAATTGGTGGTTTTTTTTTTAATTTTTTAGTGTTTAAATTTACTATATTGTAAGATTAAAAGTTAATAGCTGTCTTCCTATCTGACTTCTGACCTGTCCTCTTTTCTGATGACTTCTGCCACATGACCCCTCGCCTTTTCTGATAACTTCTGCCACATGACCCCTCATCTTTTCTGATAACTTCTGCCACATGACCCTCACCTGTTTGTTGATTTCTGACACATGACCCCTCACATTATCTGATGTCTTCTAATCTATTCCCTTCTCATTCTACTTCAGGTAGAAACAGAGCGTCAGAAATCCCTCACAAACACAACGTACACTCGCCACGACTTCCGATGTCCATCCTGCGTTGTCGGCTTCAACCATCGGTTCAAACTGGAATCGCACTTGAAAAAACATATGCCGGTGAGCTTGTTCTATAATAAATAGTATTCGGGACACTTGCACACACGGTCGTCTGACCCCAAACTAAGCAAAGCCTGTACTATGGCGGCCAGAGACTGATATATACATAAATATTTTTTAAAACATACTTATGTATATATTACTGCCTCGGTGGCTCAGTTGGTAGTGAACCTAGCTGCCTTCTGAGCTTGGGGGCGTGGGTTCGATTCCCCCATAGGGCAAACATTTATGTGAAAAACATTTGTGTTTGTTCTATGTCTGGGTGTAAATATCTATTTAAGTATGTATTTAAAAATAGATATGTATTTATTTCAGTCACTGACAGCCATAGTACAAGCTTTGCTTAGTTTGGGGTCAGACGACCGTGTGTCTAAGTGTCCTGATATTTATTTTATTTATTTATTATTTATTAACTCCCAGACAAAGAACAAACACAAATTTACTTACTGTGATTATAAAAACTACCTACTGTGATTATGAGCAATTATTTATCAGTCCATCTAGAGTCCTAGACATATTAAATTTAGCAACATAAAACGAGCTAGCGGTAAAAACTACCTACTGTGATTATTAAAACTACCTACTGTGATTATAAAAACTACCTACTGTGATTATAAAAACCACCTACTGCGATAATTTTATGATAATATGCTTTTTTTTTCAGGAAGCGGGTGATTTAGAGTGCAGCTTATGTAAGACAAGATTTAAGACGCAGAACGCACTTCTGTCCCACAGACGAAGGCACCAGTCTAGGTAAGACTTAAGGCCCAGCGCAAACCGGGCGAGGCGCGACGAAGAGAGTGAGAAAATGACATTTTAAACTAAACTTTAAAATGTATGTCACACGGTTGAAAACGCCGGCTTTCAATGCAGCTTGATAACTCGCCGCACGGCACTTGCTTATATCTTTGTTATTTTAAACCGTATGACATACATTTTAAAGTTAAGTTTTAAAATGTCATTCTCTCACTCTCTTCTCTTCACTTATATTCTCACATCCAGTTGCACAAAAACAAGCATTGATGCCCCATTACGTAATGAATCGTTACGCTAATAATTTCATTAATTTAATGAAATTGCACACAAAATTTCAAGAGAATCGGTTAAGAGACGCTTTGTTTGCTAACGTTCGGTTGAAACTATAATGTTCGATTTGATGGGGATAATAGTATACTCTGCCTAGCATTCTGAGTCAAAAATGGTCGCGTGGGGAACACGCAGTGACGTCCATCGATGCTTAAGCAATATCGAAATAAGTCTTTTACAACACGTTCGAAAGAGAGGAATGCTAGACCTGATTTTTTTGGATCATAGTGATCATAACTTGCGTTGATCCCTCCAATACAACAATAGATGGCACTGTACCTCTAGCTCCAACCCCCGAGTCTCCCAACAGATGGCACTACACATCTAGTTCCAAACCAACAGTCTCCCAACAGATGGCACTACACTTCTAGTACCAACCCCCCAGTCTCTCAACCCTACACCTCTAGCTCCAGCCCCCAGTCCCCCAACAGATGGCACGATCCTCTAGCACCAATCCCCCAGTTTCCCAACAGATGGCACTACACCTCTAGTTCCAAACACAGTCTCCCAACAGATGGCACTACACCTCTAGTTCCAATCCCCCAGTCCCCCAACAGATGGCCCTACACCTCTAGCTCTAACTCCGCCAGTCTCCCAACAGATGGCACTACACCTCTAGTTCTAACTCCCCCAGTCCCCTAACAGATGCCACTACACCTCTACGTCCAACTCCTCCAGTCTCCCAACAGACGGCACTACACCTCTAGTTCCAAACACAGTCTCCCAACAGATGACACTACACCTCTAGCTCTAAGCCCCAGTCTCCCAACAGACTGCACTACACCTCTAGTTCCAATCCCCCAGTCTCCCAACAGACTGCACTACACCTCTAGTTCCAATCCCCCAGTCCCCCAACAGATGACACCTACACCTCTAGTTCCAATCCCCCAGTCTCCCAACAGACGGCAATACACCTCTAGTTCCAGCCCCCCAGTCTCCCAACAGATGGAACTACACCTCTACTTCCAACCCCCTAGTCTCTCAACCCTACACCTCTAGCACCAACTCCCCAGTCCCCCAACAGACGGCCCTACACCTCCAGCCCTAATTCCGGCAGTGGGCCAACAGATGGCGCTGCACTATGTGCCGCGCGCTGTTCTCCCGCGCAGCCGTGGCGGCGGACCACGTGTCCCGCGCGCACGGCGCGCCGCCCGCCCAGCACGCGTGCCACGTCTGCGGGGACAAGGCCACGTGAGAACACCGCTTTTTTATATTTAGGCGCCGTCATAGCACGATTTCTCACCCACACACACGTTTACTTAAGAGGGCCGCGACGCTCTGAAATTTCCATACAAACGCGCTAAACAAACTTCTTGAAAACCATTTGTCAGATTATGATGAAATTTAGCATGTACAATTAAATTAACAATATCTCTTTCAACTTCGCATTGGCTTAAGGTACTCTATAGCCATTTCATCTAGAAGAAGACGAGCGAAGAGAGCGAGTAATGATACTGACGAGCCTCTAAAGTTACCTACAGAGTGACAAAGTGCAATTTCATTTTTTTTTATGACTTTTGCACTTCTGTAATCATTCTTAAGTAACTAAGAATTTTCCTTGTATTATTGATTCATTTATCAGTTAATTATGTAGACAACCTCCCTATGTAATGGAATTTTTGATTTGCTTTGATTTGCTATTGAATAAATCAATCAAAAGTGACCCCTTAAAAATGCGGATATTTTTCATAGCTCTATTTTAGCTTGAAAACGTTTTTTAAAAAAAATCAAGAACATATTGTTAATTTAATTGTACATGCTAAATTTCATCATAATCTGACAAACGGTTTTCAAGAAATTTGAGTAGCGCGTTTGTATGGAAAATTCAGAACGTCGCGGCCCTCGTAACACTCAGACATAGAATAAACACTAATGTTCATCACATGAATGTTTGCCCTAGGTGGGAATCGAACCACCGCCCAGCTCAGGAGGCAGATTCACTACCAACTGAGCCACAGAGGCAGTCCGAGGCAACTATAGTGATAATATGTTTATCTCTGTCTAACAGTTCCCTAGGGAAGCTTCGCGTCCATCTAAAGAGCCATTCTGAAAGACAGCACTGCGAGCAGTGCGGAAAGACTTTCAGAGACAAGTCATCGCTAAGAACGCATCTCTAGTGAGTATTGCATCTATACTACGTGCTGCAGAGATTGTCTTCCACATCTGATGTAACGATTTAAAATGTAACTGTAACGTTTAAATAATATAATTTAATGTATAGAATCTATAGTAGGTACTTACCTACATAACATTTGTTTTGTATTTTATAATATTTTATACGTTTACTAGCGACCCGCCCCGGCTTCGCACGGGTGCAATGCTGATACTAAGTACACTACAGAAAAATTGTGAACGTTGTATATAAAAACATAGCAGCCCGCTCTGGCTTCGCACGGGTATAAACAAAAAAATGTTATTGTGGGATATCCATAAGAGATAGACATATACTCGTACCATCGCGGAGTTTTCTGTAGACCTTTTCAATGTGTACAAATAATTAGTACATTATTTTGATAAATCTCGTAGGGTTCAGCCTGCGTTTGCAATGTAAGCGAAAAACAATTGATAATTACAATAATTACGACATCACATTAGAAACCTCAAAAATAACAGTATTTCTCCACTATTTAATGGATGTTATTACACATATAAACCTTCCTTTTGAATCACTCTATCTATTAAAAAAAACCGCATCAAAATCCGTTGTGTAGTTTTAAAGATTTAAGCATACAAAGGGACATAGGGACAGAGAAAGCGACTTTGTCTTATACTATGTAGTGATGTAGACAATAGACAAGACAGGACAATAATACACAGGTTCGGTCGTGCATGGAGTACCTGGAAGCAGGGATGGGTCGCTAGTGTGTTCTAAAACTTGTTCACATTGAACAATAGAACAAAATCCTTATACATTGTGTAAATTATTTCTGAAGAGACGGTATTCAAAACCACCTTAATGTAAATGTAAACAACTAATACTTCTAATAATCCAAACCATGTACAATATGTAGGCAATTTCAGTATGAATCGAATGGACACCAATGAAAAACACAACGAGATCCGTCCTCTTCCGTGGTCCAGCCAAAAGTGCCGGTTGGACGGGGCGGGCGGCTCAGGCGCTACTCCTTCATGCCTTACGCTACATTCATTCATTCATTCGCTACATTCCTTTGACAGTTCGCTCGCAAAACGTCACACGGCAGACCATAGACTGCATTCTTTTGTATGTGTTGCTAACAATTGTTGATCATTTGTTAAACATACTTAAGAAATGAACAACTACATATTGTAGTTTCATGATTTTTCACAAGACTTTATGCTAAGCCCACAAATATGTAAACATTAAAAAATCCGGCCAAGTGCGAGTGGGATTCGCACTAATCCGAAGGGTTTCGTACCATTATCTAAAAAAATGACAAAAAAAAATACGTTTGTTTTATGGGAACCCCCTTAAATATTTATTTTATTCTGTTTTTTATTAAGTATTTGTTGTTATAGCGGCAACAGAAATACGAGTACATCATCTGCGAAAATTTGAACGTCTAATTAACACGGTTCGTGTGATACTGTCTGGTGACAGACAGACAGACAGACAGACGGACAGTGGAGTCTTAGTAATAGGTCCCGTTTAACACTTTGGGCATGTAACCCCAAAAAATTTAAAGAATCTTATTGTAAAGAAAATGAAGAATTGAAAAATGTTTTGTTTTTTTTTTATAGCATACACACAAACCAGATGGACTTTTCCTGTGAAGTGTGTGACAAGAAGTTTCGCTTCAAAAAAGCGTTGGAAATCCACAGTTTCACACACCAGGCGTCCGAGCTACTGTACTGCGCTGACGTACGTATATTGTACACACACACACAATCACATACACAAGCATCCTTATCCTTACGAAATAAAAAATCGAAAGTATCTCTGTCTGTCTGTCTGTTTGTAGGCTTTTCACGGCTAAACGGCTGAACGTATCTTGATGATATTTGATAAATAATTGCAGTATGTCACAAGGAAGGTTTTTTGATACTTTTTTCTGAATAAATAAATCTTTTTGTCATGAAATTCTGTAAATTAATAAAAATAACGCGTCGCTTACCAAATGCGTCAGACAACATCACAGAATAGTGCGTAGTTGGTACTAAAATAACAACTGACAACTAAAATTAAAACTCCGCTCAAAACCAGTCAGTTTTTTTTTTATGTTGGACTCTGATCTCTTTGGTAACGGATTATCTTTACTAATTTTATAAATAGGAAAGATTTGTATGTAAGTATCTTTGTAACGAATTAACTCAAAAACTATTGGTCCGATTTCAAAAATTCTTTCACCATTAGAAAGCTACATTATTCCTGATTGACATAGGCTATAAAACGTGAGCGAAGCCGCGGGAAAAACAGCTAGTTATTCATAATTTGATAATTAGTTACAGTATATCACGAGGAGGGTTCATGGATACTATTTTCTGAATAATCGCGAATGAAGTTGCGGGCAGCAGCTAGTACTATAAATATTTACACACACACACATCACACTAACATTATCTAGTTTTTACCCGTGACTTTGTTTGCATTTATTCAGAAAATAGTATCTAAAAACGTTCCTCGCGAAATACTGGAACTATTTATCAAATTTCGTCAAGATCCGTTCAGCCGTTTAGCCGTGAAAAGCCTACAAACAGACAGACAGAGTTAGTTTATAATTGGGAAGAATGGTACGGAACCCTACGAGCGTGAGTCCGTCTCGGACTTGACCGACTTTTTTATTAACTGCTCGGATTAATCTCGGATTATCCGAACAAGGCGGTCGAGTCTATTTAAATAACTTTGACGTTCATAAATGTATCTTTGATACCTAAATTGAATAAAAACATTTTGGCTTTGACTTTGACTTTGACTTTAATAATTTTTTAAAATGTATTTTTTCATGTTTATTTTAATTTTTTTGGTATAAAAGTGACGTTGCATTTGTCCGCAGTGTGATATGAACTTCAAAAATCGTTTGTCATACTACCAGCATATCAACTACACAAAGAAGCACATACATCCAGACAAAGTCAAGTGAGTATCCATAACATTTCGTCACACCTTTTTTTACTTGATAACGATGTACGCCGGCTGCACGCACGAAAAAGGAAGACTCATTGTCCCGTTACGCTCGGTCGATCGGAGCGGGAGCGCTACACGAGCGAGCGAAAGGCACGATCGGCTTGAGCGTTCGGCTTACGCCGCATCTATCTCTCTTCCACTCGGTTGCCCTATGCGTCCGAGGAGATTTCATCAATGTTTTGTTATGACGTTGTCACGTTAAACTATCCTCCGTGAACCGACTTTACAGATGAATAGTTTTTTAATGATTGCTGGAGATGAAAGCCTGATGAAAAGTGACGATGTGGTCTAAGATGGAGCACGCTTGCCCATGAGGTGCCGTCTCACTCTTGTCTTGAAGAGACCCAGGTTGTAACTATTGCTGGGGAACACTGATGCAGGAAGTGCGTTCCACTCCTTGGCAGTTTTTATTAGGAAGGAGTTCTGAGAGCGGTTCGTGCGGGCTTAACACCGTTCACCCTAAAATTGTACAACATCCACACCTCCCCAAACGATATTCAGTCCCAAATGTGACGGGGGCGAGCCTGTCGCTATACACCGGGCTCCAGTCATGTAGCAGATGACATACAATACGGACAAATGTTCACACAATGAACAAATTGGTGCGTGCCTTCAGCTGGGAGTATACACTACAGGGTTTCCGGAAAGAGTGTCATTGAACTCATCATTATAGACAACTTTTACTATGGAGCCAACCCATAACTCAGCTGTTCCATGTAAAAAGTTCATTGATCTTCAACAAAATGTATGGAACAGCTGTTTTTCTTTCTCTATTTCTGGGTTGACAAAATGATGTTGATGTGATGATGTATTCCTAGCCGATTCCGGCCACGGCGATTATTGCTTCTGCTAGGTAAATTGTGAGCCTTGATGGTGTGCTCTCACATGGCTTATGTAGCCTATCTTTGCACTGAAAGTCCTAGAACAATCACTGTCAAGTCAAGATGCCATTTACGTAATTGTAAGTTATATTTGAGGGAGGCCTGCTCTTTAGACAAAATGTAGACAAAATGATAGTACAAGGACTTCGTATCTTTTCTGATATTTTTTGAATCTTTGATAATGTTTGTTGGCACTTTGGCTAATATTTGTTGAATCTTTGAAAATATTTGTTGTATCTTTGTTGATATTTCTAGATACGCGTGTGAGTTCTGCCCGCGCCGTTTCTCCAAGCAAACTCGGTTAGACGAGCACCGGTACAGTCTACATCTGAAGCTAGCGCCATTTCGATGCACCGTCGACGGATGCAGCTTCGTAAGTATGCAGGGTGTTTTTCATCATCCATCCACCAGCCATAGGACGTCCACTGCTGGACATAGGCCTCCCCCACAGATCTCCAATAAGACCGGTTGGTAGCGGCCTGCATTCAGCGCGATCCTGCGGTCTTGACAAGGTCATCTGTCCACCTTGTGGGTGGACGTCCTACGCTGCGCTTGCCGGAACGTGGTCTCCATTCGAGGACCTTTCGACCCCATCGGTCATCAGTCCTTCGTGCTATGTGCCCTGCCCACTGCCATTTCAACTTGCCAATCCGCTGGGCTATGTCGGTAACTTGGGTTCGTCTACGGATCTCCTCATTCCTGATTCGATCTCGCAGAGAGACTCCGATCATAGCCCTCTCCATAGCTCGTTGGGCTACTTGAAGCTATATGTATAAGGCCCATAAGTCATCATAACAAGTAACATTATTAAAAGAAAAACAAAAACCCGACTTCAAAATGTTGTACCCTATATGTCACTTCCACTATCAAGACGACTCAAATGACACCTCACATGTCGAAATACATCAAGCTATTTAGGCTGTAGGGCGTGCTAAAGAAACCTCATGTATACATACTCGTATGTACATAGCTACACGGTTGACCCTAACTCTGAAAATAAACTGGTTTTTTAAAAAAAATATAATGATGAACTCATGAAAGTGGAAGAAGCGAAAGATGTGTACCAGGATCGTAGCAAGTGGAGAGAAGTGGTCTCTGCCTACCCCTATGGGAAAGAGGCGTGATTATAATATGTATGTATGTATGTATAATGATGTTACGCGCCGTGAAATATATATTCTGTGTCTGGGTTAGTTGTCTTTGTGTGTGTTCCATGGCAACATGGTACAGATATGATCCAAAAAATTAAGGTCTAACATTCCGGGAGCATACACGTAATGACGTCACTCGTCATCCGTCTCTTTCGAACTATTTGTAAATGACATATTTCGGTCTTGCTTGAGCATCGATTGACGTCACTATGTGTTTCTAAATGCTATACCTGGCGGACTATATTCTTATATCATGAGTATAGGGAAGTCTAGTGCGGAGCTGTGAGTGTGTGCTCGCTCAACGTCTTCGTTTCAGCTTGAGCTACCCACGTCCGTAGGAGTGTACTCTATTCTGATTCCCTACACGTGGTCCCCGGGTAGTGCTAACCGGGTAGCAAACTCTGGTGGGAGGCTTCGGCCGTGGCTAGTTACCACCCACCGGACCAAGCCATGCCGTGAAATGACCTAGTCGTGTTTCGGGATGTAGTCCGGTGTAACCGTTCCGAAGACGGGTCTGAGCAGTAGCGCACTTGTAGCGCCTCACTCAACTGCCGTCTTTGTACTTCTTCACTCTACAAAACTTCAAGGCTAGAGTGAATAAGTACCTAATAGGTCGTGCTCCATCTTAGACCACAACGTCGCTTAACATCAGGCGAGTTGGTGGTCGCATTCTACATAAAAAAAAGACCAAAAATACTTTTGTATGTACGAGTATGTCCGGTCGGTTGTCCGGATGTCCAGCTATTCTCCTCTACAGATCGCATTTCTCAGCCGATTCTCGTTAAATTTTGTGAGGATGTTCTATAATTGTACAGATTTCTTTTGCCGAGTCAGTTTTTGGGAATTTTTCAAAATGACTGATATGATTTTGTTTACATCAAAAACAATTCGAAAAAAAGTTCTTCGGATATAATTGTTATCGAAGCTTTTTTCAAAAGTTTCGAGAGAACCGGTTGAGAAATGCGATTTGTAGAGCAAGACAGCCGTACAGACGCCGGCTGGACAGACGGACATACGAAAGCCTTTTGCCGTAGCTGAAGCAGAGACGCTTCGTTCGATTAAATGTATCGTTACTTTCCATTATTTTCCAGGCGAGTCCATCCCGCTCAGCGCTTCGAACACACATTCGTATGGTGCATCGCAACAAGCGATTGGAGAGGAACCATGTGTGTCACACTTGCGGGAAGACTTATACGGTGAGTGATACACACACACACACAAACACAACACACACTATACTTTGACCGCCTCGGTGGCTCAGTTGGTAGGTTCCCTTTGCGGGAAGACTTACACGGTGAGTGACATACACACACACACACACACACACACACACACACACACACACACACACTCACACACACATACGCACTACACTTTGACCGCCTCGATGGCTCAGTTGGTAGGTTCCACTTGCGGGTAGACTTACACTGTGAGTGACACACACACACACACACACTACACTTTAACTGCCTCGGTGGCTCAGTTTGTAGTGAACCTGTAAGCTTGAGTGCTGCCTAGTTGAAAATTGTGTACGAAAGGTAAACATTTAGGAGTCCGAATATGAATTCTTAATTAAAAATCCGAATAGCAAATGAAGAGGGATACTTACTTCCAAATCGAGATATTTTTTGGTCTTTGTCTATCTCGTTTGAAAAGTCATAGGAGTGAGAGTGACCAAGCTAACATCTCGCGCTTCAGAATAGGGTGCTAGAAAACTGTACGTATGCTTCCGCCCTAAGGCAGCTATTCCGATCATAAATCTATTCTTCTCTTTTTTTTTTATTACTTAATAGGCTTGCGTTTGGCCGCCAACATGCCTGATGATAAGCAGTGATGCGGCCTACGATGGAGCACGCTTGCCTAGAAGAAACCGATTCACTCGAGACTTGAACACACTCAGTTTATAAGTGTCAGGGAACACACACTCTGGCAGATTATTCCACACTCTAGCGGTTCGTATGAGAAATGAGGAACCAAAGCGTTTCGTGCGTGTTGTAGGTATGTCGACCATAAAACGATGCCGCTTTTTTGTACTCTTGGTTCCTTTATAAAAGAACGGGCTAGGGAGAATAAGGTCATGCAAACCAAATGCACACTCCCCGAAATGTATCCGATAAAACACCGATAGACGAGCAACCTTGCGCCGATGATCCAAACTTTGAAGTTTGGTCTGGACAAGGGAGTCGTTGCCAATGAGCTTCTTCGCACGTTTCTCGATAGACTCCAACGCCTCGAGCTGGTACTTGGCCGATCCATCCCAAAGGTGCGAACAGTACTCCATGCACGACCGAACCTGTGCCTTATATAATGACAGCAACTGTTCCGGCGTGAAGTACCGTCGCACCTTCGAGAGGATACCCAGCTTTTTAGCAGCTAATTGAGCCTAAGACTCAATATAGGAGCCGAAGTTGAGGGTGGAAGTCAAAGAAACTCCTAAAAGCTCAAGGTTGTTATTAATCGGGATGGACACATCTTGGAAAGTAGGAACCAGTTCGAATGGCCTCCTTTTCTCTCTCTTATAATAATTCCAGACTAAGATCTATTTTGAGATTGACAAAACAGGTTTACATGGCGAGTGTGGTGCCCATCCACACTCGTCATTCAGTCGGTCAGGGTCGACTTAGGCGCAGGTATCTCGACCAAATCGAAGACGTCTTAAAGAAAGGCCAGGCCAAGAGTACCCGTAACCGACGAGCGTGTCTGAAAAGACTCATGGAGGTAGAAGAAGCGAAAGATGTGTACCAAGATCGTAGCAAGCGGAGAGAAGAGGTCTCTGCCTACCGCTATGGGAAACAGGCGTGATTATATGTATGTTTGTAATATCTATTTTTAACCCCCCACGCAAAAACGATGGGTGTTATAAGTTTGACGTGTCTGTGTATTAGTCGGGAGTATTCTTAGCTGTGTTTGATGAAAATCGGTGTTGATGAATGCCAGGCTAAGATCTATTTTTATGTCAGACTAAGATCTGTTTTTATGCCAGACTAAAATCCATTTTTATGCCAGACCAAGATCTATTTTTATGCCGGACTAAGATCTATTTTTATGTCAGACTAAGATCTGTTTTTATGCCAGACTAAAATCCATTTTATGCCAGACCAAGATCTATTTTTATGCCGGACTAAGATCTATTGTTATTTCAGACTAAGATCTGTTTTTATGCCAGACTAAAATCCATTTTTATGCCAGACCAAGATCTATTTTTATGCCGGACTAAGATCTATTTTTATGTCAGACTAAGATCTGTTTTTATGCCAGACTAAAATCCATTTTTATGCCAGACCAAGATCTATTTTTATGCCGGACTAAGATCTATTTTTATGCCAGACTAAGATCTAATTCTATTACAGACTAACAAGATATTTTATTCTAATTCCAGACCATGATATATTCTTATTACAGACTAAGAAAATCTTCTATTCTTATTCCAGACCAAGAAGATTCTAGAAGGCCACATTCGCTCACACACGGGAGAGCGTCCATTTTCCTGTGTGCGTTGTCCCGCCACGTTTAGCCACGAGGCAGCGCTGTATAACCATAACAAATTGGTGCACAAGGTTAGTTACAGTCCTGTACTACTATCCTGCTAATATTATAAACTGAGCTGAGCTACCCACGTCCGTAGGAGTGTACTCTATTCTGATTCCCTACGCGTGGTCCCCGGGTAGTGCTAACCGGGTAGCAAACTCTGGTGGGAGGCTTCGGCCGTGGCTAGTTACCACCCACCGGACCAAGCCATGCCGTGAAATGACCTAGTCGTGTTTCGGGATGTAGTCCGGTGTAACCGTTCCGAAGACGGGTCTGAGCAGTAGCGCACTTGTAGCGCCTCACTCAACTGCCGTTTTTGTACTTGTCCCGGTGTATGGGACTGAATATCTTCCGACAAAGTGTGGGTGTTGTGTTACACCACTGCTAGCCCCTTCGGGGGAAAGGCGTGACGATATGTGTGTATGTTAAAACATTTTATTTTGTATTTTCAGACCCCTTTCGTCCGTCGTCGCAAACCAAACGCTGCAATGCAAGAGCCTGTGAACTGGTCTTTAGGGGTCGATAATCCTGAAAAAGTACCTAGTGAAACTGTCACGCCTCTAGGGGTCGCGACCCCTAACTACGAACAATTAAATGAAAAGTGATAGATTTTATTTCCGAAATTTTTACAATGATGTTGTGTAAACTGAAGATTTGATTTCCAAACCAGACTGTTGAAATTGACCCCTGGGGGTCTTCATTGAGCCTTGAGGGTTTGTATTGACCCCTAAATCCTAATAGCGGCGCATGAAAACTAAGAAAAACCTTTAATTGGCCTATTAACGTAAACATCAAAAAAGTGCCAGAGAATCCACCACAGACCCCTCGGGGTCTATAAAGACTATAGACCTTATCATCCTTACTAATAAACGTTGTGCAGCCTCGTAATAGTTGTATGGTGTTTTGTCTCTTTCCATCAAGTTCAAAATTTGAAAGAAAGAAAAAGACAAAATACTATGATTATTTCAAGGCTATACAACATTTATAACGTAAAGGGGCTAGAAGGACATCAATAGCAAAAGCCGCATACTAAAACGACGCTCAGGCATACATCTCAATTGAAAACTGTCAAAGTCAAAATGTTTTTATTCAATTTAGGTATCAAAGATACACTTATGAACGTCAACTGATTTTACCATACTTAAAACCAGTTTTAAACCGAGATTCATGACTGAGCGTCGTTTTAGCATGCGGCCCTAAGTAACCGTTACTAAGAAAACTGAAAGTACCTTCGACCCCTAGAGGTCTTTATCGATCCTTAAGGGGTCTAAATTAACCTTATTTTAGTTGCATAGAGTATTATTTAAACAAGAATGAAAACATTATTTTTTTTAATTTACATTTATACAATTTGAGAGTAAACTACCTTCGACCCCAAGAGGTCTTTACCGATCCCTAAGGGGTCTAAATTGACCCGTGCATGCCTTATTTTAGTTCCTCTAAGTATTATTTAAACACGGAAGAAAACATTATTTTTTACAATTATACAATTTCTTTTTTAGCTTAAGATTATGTATAGAAAAATAAAAGAATCGATATTTTAGTAACATTGTTTATTTATTCACACATTAGCTGTGCAAAAAGAAGAAAAAAAGTTCTTTCTTAAAGAAGTTATTTTTTCGGGATGAAAGTTCCTTTAATATTATTTTCTGTTCTGACGCCGTTTTCAGAGAATCCATTTGCTTTGTGTTCGTTTGTGTAGTAGAATAGGTCCCAGAAGGCCATTCTGTCATGAAAAGGTCTGTTGCCGAGAGTCAGCTCCCGGTCTATGTTTAGATACTGCCTTTTAGCAGCTGTGACTGGCTCCCAGCGTAGTGGCAGGAGGTCTGATACTTCTGGGATGGGGTTTCTGAAAAATTGGTTTTCTGTAAAGTCGGGTTACGGACGATAGTTTAAGAGGGCCGCGACGCTCTAAAATTTCCATACAAACGCGCTAGTCAAATTTCTTGAAAACCATTTGTCAGATTATGATGAAATTTAGCATGTACAATTAAATTAACAATATCTGCGCCCCTATGTTCTTGTTTTTTTTTTTTTAAACGTTCTCAAGCTAAAATAGAGGTATGAAAAATATCCGCATCTTTTAAGGGGTCACTTTCGACTGATTTATTCAATAGATAGACAAAGCAAATCATAAATTCCATTACATAGGGAGGTTGTCTACATCATTAGCTGTTAAATGAATCCATAATACAAGGGATATTCTTAGTTACTTAAGAATGATTACAGAAGTGCAAAAGTCATAAATAGATTTGAAATTGCACTTTGTCACTCTGTGGGTAACTTTAGAGGCTCGTCAGATTTCGCTCTCATATTTAAACTTTAAAACTGTATTTACATGAACTACTTGCCTGCAAAATTTCATGAACATCGAATCAACGTTACTCAAGTTATCGTTTGACAAACAAATGACGTTTTGTCCCATTAGACTCTCAGACCGAAACCTTCAATCAATTACTTTCAACATCTTCTTACTCATCTCACTTAAGAGAGATCGGTACATTCGTCTCTTTCATTCATCATCTTAGAATTCACTTCCTTCTCATTCATACCATCTTTCACGCAGTACTGCATAGTCTTCATAGCAGTCCATACTTTTTTGTAAAATTACTTTACTTACCCATATTTAACGAAATTAGTCCACATCGTCGTCATCTGATCAATGACCCTCTGGTCTTCCGGAGTGTCCTCCTGCTCCCTAAACCGGGGCATGTCAAACAGATACCCCAACTCATCAGCGTGCGCTGCGCCAGGCACCGTCGTATTCATGTTAACTTTCACAACATTCCTCCCTCCCTCATAAGAAAACAAGTACTTGTACACAACCCTGGCCTGGTCTTCCAGAAACAGGTCAATAGCACGCTCCGTAGGGTGTGTCCAAACCAAATCTGAGCCGAATTGGGTGATTTGTTGCTCAAAATCTCTGCTAGTTTCTTCATCGCCCATATAGAAACGTCTAAGCAAAATCTCCATGTCATCCATGTCTGTTACATTAAAGCCAAATTCTAACAAATCTTTGAAGGAGTAGCTATTGTAAAATTCGTCGGGTCTCCCTCCGTATTGGAACAGCATTTCTTCACTGTTATAAGTACCCCATCAAAATGTCAATGTCTTTTACCTTTTCCGAATGCGCCACATCGGGATGGACTGCAATGAATCTTTCGATCCCTTCAAACTGTCTTTCGACGCAGCCTTTTGTGACAGGCTGGTTGTTGTTCATAGCTGTTGAGAATCTCAGTTCAGCGCCAGTGGTAACGACGTCTTCCACGTTTGCGTTTGCGATGAAATCAATAGCTTCCTCCAAGTCTTCTGTCTGGAAGCCTAAAGCTTGAGCGACTTGAATCGGGACGTGGTTGTGCTGATCAACAATGGCCCAAGGAGAAGATGAGGAACCGCTCTGTATGATAGCTCTTTCAAATAGCTTTTCGTGATGCGATAGGATGTTCAGATGCAAAGTCATACCACCAGCGCTCTCACCGAAGATCGTAATCTTCTCTGGGTCTCCGCCAAAAGAACTGATATGGTCTTTTATCCATCTTAAGGCCAGAAGCTGATCTCTTAGACCGGCGTTTCCAGGCGCTTTAGGGCTGTCAGTGCATAGGAAGCCATACATTCCCACTCTGTAGAAAATGGAGACGAATATGACTCCATGACGAAGCAAAAAGTTTGGTGAGTTCGATTCGGTGTTGCCACTGCCTCCTACCCAGGCACCGCCGTGGATCCAGACCATGACTGGTAGAGGAGTGTCATCTGAGGAGTCAGGTACGAAGATATGGAGGACCAGACATTGCAGTGTGCCAGCGAACTCGTTTCTGCGCATTTGGGGGCAGAATATGTGCTCGGTGTAAGCCAGGATCGGCTCAGTGTAGCCTGGGTGAGGGATAGGGGCCTGAAAAAAAAAACAATTTTCATACACTTTTCACTTCTCTTGCTTAAAATTCCGTCATTGTCGCGTACCAGAGCGATGATAAAAACCATAATTATTTCGCTCTAAAAATTAAAGTTTTTTTTTTCTAAAAATCTAACCAAAAGCGGCGACCTATTCGGTAGAATGCGCGTATGGCGTTGCGACTACAGAAGAAATAAAATAAATAAAATTAAAAACGACGTTAACGTTATTAAACAACCTAAATGATTTAAAATATTTAAAATCTTAGCTTAGTGAGCGAGGCTAGGTGAAGCGACACATCCCTCGCTACACATCTTCCCACATCCTTAGTGGAAGCGCAGCCTTACGGGAGACCATGTCTGCTTGTCTGTCTGTATTCACTTCACAGCCGGTTGTTTTGATTTCGATGGGTTCGATTCCTACCTAGGGCAAACTATACCTATATTTGGGCAGTAATATTTTGTTGTAAATTAGATATTTTTATTTAATAACACTATATTTCTTAGATCTTTTTTATAAACACAATGTAGCAAATAAACTTTTCTGATTTCTGAAAAAATTATGTGAAGAACATTACTGTTTGTTCTATTTCTGGCTGTTAAATATCTACTTATGTACTCGTATGTATTTAAAAAATATATGTACGTGTATCAGTCTCTGGCAGTTATAGTACAAGCTTTGCTTAGTTTGAGGTCAGGCGACCGTGAGTGGAAATGTCCCGAATGTATTTATTTTACACCCCCGACGCAGAGCAGGGGGTGTTATAAGTTTTGTGTGTGTATCTGTGAGTCTGTCTGTGACATCGTTTATCACAAACGGATAAACTGATTTGAAAACAAGTAATTTGATCGAGAAGATTTCGGGGGCTGAGCTACCCACGTCCGTAGGAGTGTACTCTATTCTGATTCCCTACACGTGGTCCCCGGGTAGTGCTAACCGGGTAGCAAACTCTGGTGGGAGGCTTCGGCCGTGGCTAGTTACCACCCACCGGACCAAGCCATGCCGTGAAATGATCTAGTCGTGTTTCGGGATGTAGTCCGGTGTAAGCGTTCCGAAGACGGGTCTGAGCAGTAGCGCACTTGTAGCGCCTCACTCAACTGCCGTCTTTGTACTTTTTCACTCTACAAAACCTCAAGGCTAGAGTGAATAAGTACCATATAGGTCGTCGTGCTCCATCTTAGACCACAACGTCGCTTAAACTCAGGCGAGTTGGTGGTCAAACGCCGACCTATTCTATATAAAAAAAAGAGAAGGTTCTTAGCTACGACTGTCGGGTCGAGATTTTAAATTTTGTTTAAATTAGAACATTGTTGTTTTCGTTTTAAAAAAACACAAAAGCAGTATTCTTAGACCGTCTAACCAAGCAGTATTTAATGAAGTTTAACGGGTGCAATAAGTTTAACGTGTCTGTCTCTCTCTCTTTCTGTTGTATGTGTGTATGTATTTTATTTATTTATTTAATTCAGTACAAAAATGGTTTACAGTCTAGACACCAAAACACCATATTGTCATACAATAGTTACATGACGTATAAATAATTAGTACCTGGATGGCCGAGCTTTGCTCGGTATTTTTTTATTTTTTTATTGTGTTTTTTGGATAATAAACAATTGATTTTAGTCTAACCTCAAAGCAAACACTCATTGACTTCGTGTTACTTAACAACGCCATCTGCTGTTGTGTCGTTAAAGCAATTACTCGTAGTTGCTTACAAAAAATTGTATTATTGTTCGCCAATAGATGTCAGGAAGAGTCATATTTTTCAGTTGAGATTGATTATCGATAAAACACGAATAAAATTACATTTTCTAAAAATGATTCCTAGCTAGATCGATTTATCGCCCCCGAAACCCCCTATATACTAAATTGTATGAAAATCGTTGGAGCCGATTCCGAGATTCCAATTATATATATATATATATATATATACAAGAATTGCTCATTTAAAGATATAAGATACATTGATATCGAAATGTAATATAAGATATTTATGTAGAGTAAAAATCCTAGTAAAATAGGTTTAAGTAAGGCGTACGCGTTATTAATTATGAAATTAAATTTGTCAGCAAAAATGTCAATATTTCTACACTGAACGAGCATATCACCGAGCAAAATGCGAGCACGTACAGTCAGAGCATTGCGGGCGTGACGGGTGCGCGTGGAAGGCCTCGCCAAAAGTCGCGGCATCGTTCTCGGCGCGACTTCTCTCGGAACCCGCAACGCAATCTGATATAGTGCTGCCTGATTGTCCACGGTATTGTGTAAAACTGAACAATAATGCATTACAATCAAGAGTTTCCGCCTCAGAACCAGTGTATCTAATCCGGTCATGCCTGACACAAACAACGACGGGTATAAAAACGGATAGTACTTACCCATATGTTCGTTTGTATAACCACCGAGCAAACTTTTGTTGGATCTTCTCAATCATGAGTGAGTATTTGGTTTCATAAGGATCCCAAACAACAGCACCAAACTCGAGGACGCTCCGAACATATGAGTTGTTGCTGTACAACTCATATGTTCGGAGCTACCTTAGCCACCGTAGCGTCACCAAATTGGGAAGCAACCCTAATAATGAAGCCAAGAGCTTTGTTTGCTTTTTTGCAAATTGTGGTTAGGTACGTTCTAAATTCCAGTTTAGTATCCAATGTCAGCCCTAGATCACGAATCTCCTGAACTCTTTCCATTGGAGTTTTATGCAAGGATTAATTGACGTGTAAAGGAGAACGAGAGCGCGAGAAAGTGATAACCTTAGGTACATTTGGACGAATTAAAAATGTATGTATGTGAGCGTAGCATCGTAGCTCCCGAACGAACCGATTTTGGTTTTTTTTTTATTTGAAACGTGAATTAGACGGTAGTGTTCATAGTACGCTGGAAGTTTTTAGATTTTTACTTTATCTTGTGATTAAATATATAAGATTTACTAGAGTAGGTATAACAACCTAATCATCAAATAAAATCAAAATAAGTATTTAATCATTAATTACACAGCATTAAAATGAATAATAAAAGATAATTAGGTAAGTAGCTAATTATACTTTTCAAAATGAATGATTGGTCTAATAAAATAGCTTATTTTTGATTGAAAATCGGTACCTGATTATGAAGAAAAAACAAATAAACCGATAGCAAGATAAAGTTTATCAGCTGCGCCCCGTGGTTTAATCCGTTGTTCATATTCAATTCGTCAATTCATTATTTTTTTAAGTCGTCAAGTAGGTATTCTATGTGCTATTCTAGACTATACCTATCTCTGTGTCAAATTTAATCCAGATCCGTTCAGCCCTTCATCCATCCATCTATTTAAATTCCAAACGCAATTATCGACCGAGCGTGTCAGTGAGCGAAGCGTCTTTGTTTTACCTTCGACAAAAATGCTTGCGTATGTCCGAATTCTGTCTGAATATCTGTCCAGACATCTGTCTTCATCACATTTACATTTTTTTACCGATTCTTCTGAAATTTTGTGAGGAGGTTCAATAATTATATAGGTTTTTATTGTCGAGTCAAATTTTAGAAACTTTTCAAAATGGCATTGAAATTTTATGAGGTGTGTTTTTACGCAAGAAGAAGGGTCATGTTTTTCGATGTATGTGGGTATGTATATATGAGGTTTCTTTGGCAGGCCCTACAGCCTAAACAGCTTGATGTATTTCGACATGTGAGGTGTCATTTGAATCGTCTTGATAGTGGCATTTTCGTTGACATTTGAGTTCTATCATTATTTGAAGCCACTATCTATTATACTAAAGACCGATCGAGTATGTGATTCAGTAATTTAAATTTCTGGAGATCCTTGTCTTTCTTGAATAACACAACATATCGTCATGCCTTTTCCCCGAAAGTGCTGGCAGAGGTACACAACACCTACACTACGCGGGACGATATTCAGCCCCAAATGTGACAGGGGGCGGCTTTTCCATACATCGAGGTCCAGCTAAGAGTGGCAGATGACATTAAAGAATAATGATCATTTTCTTAGCATAAGACCGCCAAAAATCCACTTTATTAATGAAATAAAAATAATTTAATAAGCCCCCTAATATCCTAACCTATTAGGATTTTTTTGGAAAAAAACATATCTCAGATCAAACAAAGAGAATCAATTAAAAAAGTGCAACCTGTAGAACAAGACAGAGATCCACACAGAATTCAAACATACGTAAGCATTTTTGTTGAAGTTGACAGACATTTCGTTTGCTGACGCTCGCTTGATCAATTATAAAATAGATATAATGTTCAAATGTTCATGTCAAATAGATATAAGGGTTCCTTTCGAAGCAAAAAAGTATTTTATTTATACGTATAAATATAATACTTTTTTGCTTCGAAAGGAAAGATGAAGAAAGAAAAGGAAGGAGGAAGAAAGGGTTCCTTTCGAAGCAAAAAAGTATTATATTTATACGTATAAATATAATACTTTTTTTTTTTGGTGCAACAAAAAAAAAAAGTATTATTTTTTTTTGATTTTGTTATAAGGGTTCCTTTCGAAGCAAAAAAGTATTATATTTATACGTATAAATATAATACTTTTTTGCTTCGAAAGGAACCCTTATAACAAAATCAAAAATAAATTAAAAATTATAAAAACCCCTGACACTGATTTTCATCAAACATAGCAAATAAAACTCCCGACTAATTCACCTCTCAAACAAACAAAAAATCAAAATCACATTCTGTTCATACATTCGGGGGCTACGATGCCACGGGCAGGCACACACACACAGACATGTCAAACTTATAACACCCTGTCGATTTTGCTCTGAAAACCGCCTTTTTAGAAGACAGTTACAAAAAAAAACTGTAAACTTACCCCAAAAGGATCATCTTCGTTGACCACCCCATAAGGAACCCCTAAGAACATGGTATACTCCCCCTCCTCCGACCTCAACCCCCTCACCTCCCCTAACTCCGTCTGGACAATCAACTCGACGGCAAGTGCGCAGGCGCATGTTGCTAACACCAGTGCTGCTGGCCTGAGCATTTTGACTTGAATGACTTTTCATATTAATAATTAATCATCATATCAAAAATTAATTTTATTTCATGTATTTGTAGGGGATTTTTTTGATTGATGTTTCAATATTTTCTTCGAGTATCTTCGATATCTGATAGAAGATTATTTCCCCCCTAGCGTAAGTCGTGATAAGGTTTGCATTGATTGCAGGTGGTGCTACTGCCTTAGGCGCAAGTTATACAAGCCAGACGTAACGCGAGAATGAGGCGTGGTAACGGTACGTGAGTGCGCTGCGTCGCTAACTCAAAACATGTCGCTTTTATACATTAATAATAAATAATAATAAATTCGGGACACTTCCACACACGGTCGCCTGACCCCAAACTAAGCAAAGCTTGTACTATGGCTGTCAGAGACTGATATACATACTTAGATATTTTTAAATACATACTTAAATACATATTAACACCCACACATAGAACAAACACAAATATTCATCGCATAAATGTTTGCCCTAGGTGTGAATCGAACCCACGCCCCCAAGCTCAGAAGGCAGGTTCACTATCAACTGAGCCACCGAGGCATTTTATATGGACAAGTTTTAAAACGGCACCAATATCAATTCCAAAGAATGTATTATCACAAAGATATCATGTCCCTTAAGCGATAATATTACTAACTGGTACTAAATACTAATGATTGACACAATAATCAGAGGTATAACAATCAGAACAAATACGAGTACAATTCATTTGATCGAATTTCAAAATACATAATAACTCAAGAATAATGTTCAATAAATATAAAAGACAAAATATATTCTCGGCAAACGACATTCCACCAACTCGCCTCATGTTAAGCGACGTTATGGTCTAAGATAGAGCACGACTATCTATAAGGCACTTATTCACTATAGCCTTGAAGTTTTGTAGAGTGAAGAAGCACAAAGACGGCAGTTGAGTGAGGCGCTCCAAGTGCGCTACTGCTCTGACATATACCGATAAATGAACATTAAATGCACCACACATAATAATGTTTTCATCGAATTTGATAAACAGTCATACCTAATCAAAACAACTACACTATTAACATAATACCAAATTCTATCGCATTTCTAACATAACCGAACCTAGCCATAGATTTTTATGACATTCCCTCTTTAGCGCTCGTTTGGTTCGCGCCGTATGTTGTAGCAGTTCTAGTTTAACCTATGCACAGTTTTTTTATGACGGTCCCTCTATCGCTAGCAGGCCGCTGCCGCGACACGCTCGCTACGCTTGCTGAGTTCGCGACGTGTGTTGTCGCAGTTCTGAGTTAACCTAGCCATAGTTTTTATATGACGGTCACTCTTTTCTGACTGTCACTATTCTAACCTAGCCCAGCCACAGGCATATAAGTTTACATAGTAATAAAAATTGTTGCAAAAGTATGGTAAGTTAAATAGTAATTATTATTTCAACGGTATGTCATAATAATGATACCTTCAAACTAATGTCATTTCAGCTGAAGAATAGGTACATCATTCGTTGGTATAACATATAAATGTTTGAAACAAAGAACTTAACGCAAATAAAATAATTTACACGGATCAGTATGTAAAATGTCTCTTTTTCGCAGTGGGCAATATTGAAATGAAATTATAACAAAAGTATTCGATCAAGTATGACGCAAACATAATTAATTATCGATTTAATGTCATTCAACATAAGCTTCTTTTAGTTTACGTTCGGCTTCACTAGATAGTGCTGAATTATGTTAAAACGCGCATACGCTTAGGTTCAAATCAAACAAGATTCAAGATTCAAGATATTTTATTTGCAACCATACAGTACAAGTACAGTACAAACGTTACCCAATAGCATTTTTGAATAAAATATTTTATAGACGAATGTTTTCGTACTTATGTTTTTGTGTATGTGTTTGTGTGAATGGTCGTAGGCAGTGTCGCTCATCTATCGCGCAAGTTAGCGTCAGTGAAGTAAACGCAAGCTACGGTGTCGTATCTATACTTGAGCTCTCTGACAAAATTGCACGCGTAAACCTCAGATCAACCTAGAGAATAAGATGGCGCACGGCGTATGATCTAAGTGAAGCCAAAATCCATCCAAAAACTATGCTACTGTCGTACAGGTACACAACACACACATTGACGCAAAAAAACTACGCTACTTCATAATTCTTACCTCGACATCGTGTACATTGGTTTATGGTATAATTTCGTGTAAGTACTTAAATATACATAATGCATTATAAAAGTGTGGCCAGGACTACATTTTGAGGTTCTTTTTAAAAACTGTGCAGTTTTTTACAAGTCAATTTTGAAAAGCCGTAACATTTAACTTTTACAGAGATGTGCAGTTTTAAAATATCAAATCTCCTAAGGTTGTATATTGGAACGGAAATGGCTAACGTAGAGTTTGGGAATTAATATCAGTTTTCGTGCAATTGTAAATGTTTTTCATGGCAACATTACCCATTACACACATTGAAAAAGAAGTGACTTCAGCGAGATATAACGCAGTGTTCATCTTTTCCTCTAGATTGATCTGAGGCGTAAACTAACTCAAAACGTTATACACGTGTAATGTATACTTTTTAACCGCGGATAGCACCTCCGGGCGCAGCTAGTTTATAAAATTAGGGAGATTATTACATATTATCAAGATAAACATAAATAAATACATTTATCAGGCAATTTATTTGATAAGTAATATTTACAACTGAATGCGTTTATAAGATTAATGATTGATCTCTAAAGGTCGTTTTTCACTCGCTGGCGCGGTCCGGTACGGCACGACACGGCGCCGGCGGGATATAGGCTGCCGTGCAGTGCCGTGTCGGGCCGGGCCGGGCCTGAAAGTAGAAAAACGCCTATAATAATAATAATTCCTTTATTTCAACTCATACAGGTACACAACACATAAAAACACACAAAATTAAAATTAAATAGGTACTTACTAGTCCCTTAAAACAATGTTGTAGATTGCACGCTAGACACACAGGGGGGCTATATTCCTGCGCGTGAGATGAGATGAGATTTTATCTTGGTCACTCTCACACCTATGACGTTATAAACGAGAGCAACAAGGATGAAAAAAAGTGAGATGAAAATCTCAAATCTCCGAATAGGGTCCCTGGTGTTGAACATGCAATCGACAACATTGGTCTATATAGCGACAGTCCAGTCTGTCCACGAGCGCAGCCAGCATGCTGTTGGAGCTCCCTCTCACCCGCCGTAGTAGCGAAGTGCCTCTTTTACGCATCGTTGCATAAAAGCAGTCAACACGAGCTTCAGCAAACATTGTTGAGGCACTGCAATACCGGGGGAGACCCAACATCATTCTGAACGCGTTATTGAACTGCAGGCTTATTATCTAAGTTAGCGATGAAACCAATGAAACCAAGATTGGTTATTTTTGACGGTTGAAGCGGATCGCGAGAGCGTTTCGTATTCCGTAGCGGCCATCATGGAGGATCGCGATCGCGAGCGCTGTGAAACAAATTGAATGAACAAATCCCCATACTTTGACTTAAAATTGGTATTACGTAACTCCGTTGACAGCTCCAAGCAAATTAGGAAATGTCAAATGAAGACGGAAGCTAATCCGCCTCCGCTAACAAACCAAGAGTTGTACTAACGGAGAATTTGGAGTCTAAAACGCTGTAGATTCTAATCCCTAACAATGAATGTTGCATAGCCTCGGAATAGCTGCAGTCTTTTGTCTTTTTCGATTAAGTAGTTAAAATTTTTAAAGAAAAAGACAACACTGTAAATAGGTATTGCTTGTGTTCCTGTGTATGTAAACTTGTGGAGATTGGAAGAGTAAGCTTTCGCCTATGTAATAGGAGTATTTTGTGTCTTTCCCGCCGAGCTGCAGAACGGGAGGAGAGTATTAGACGTCCAAGGTAATTACAGCGAGATTTTGTTCTAAATATTTTCGCAGAAACCTAACCCTAAATTTAATAAGTTTGTGGACATCATTTATTTCTTTGGCAGTGTTAAGTACTGTATGGATTGCTATTATATGCAATTATGGGGGTTAGGTGATGTTCTATTGGTTCTCCTTCTCCAAAGAAGCTACAGCAGGCAACAAGCCTAAGCCTAAACTTTCTTTAAGAAAGTTTAATACTATGCTAAACCCTACGAAAACTTTGTTAAGGACCGCATAAATTACGTGCATGCATACAATTCACCAGTCACAAACGCAACAGTGATAATTATTGTTGTCTAGTCTGTTTGCTTGTTGTTGTATTTGGCCTATGTGCTGTGTACTAGAAATTAGAGTCATACTGCTTCTTCCTTATATAATTTCTAAACCAGAGAACAATTTTATGCTTGATTAATGAAGAAACTGTAATCTACATATTAACTGATACTTTTAATTAATATTTTAGCTTCTACAATTCACGTGAGGTCCCCCCGAGTGGTTGAATGTGTGTGATGGCTGCCACTACTGCATCTTCATTCCAAAACAGGCTAAGAAGAAGCACAACTCATTCTGTAGAAAGGATCTTTGAATGGTAAATATTACTTACCTAGTTTACAAAACATAATTATTACAAGCTTTTACTTACTTCACTTCCATAATATTATGTATCTTATTAACAAATCTTATAAGCAAGATTGACAAATGTGTTCATTGTGTGAACATAATACTGTGCATTACTTAATGTCATTTGCTACATAACTGGAGTCTTGTGTCCATACACAAAGAAAGTCTGTCGCCATCGACAGGCTTCTTCCTGTAACATTTGGTTCTAAATATTGTCAAGCGAATTGTGGTAATACATCTGAAAACTCTTTCAGGGACAGTGTGATGATGTTATGTTATTTAGTTTCACCTCTTAGTTTCACATCAATAACTAAATCTTGCAAGCTAAAGACCCACTTCCCAGTGTGGGACTGAGCTGAAATAAAGGCTTAATATCCAAAAGGCAGTTATTGATGAATCATCATGCTTAAATTATTTACTTAACTGCAAATTATTTTTATTACAGAATCAGGGTTTTGGCGGCATGTAATGCTTCACCACCTGGACTTCTGGCGAGTCTGGCAAGTAGGCAGTACAGAGCTGAGTCAAGTCCTTGGAGCTTGGAGGCTACTAAAACGCCGCCTGGATCATCGCGCTGACGCCTTCTGGAGTAGTCACTGGTGGAGGCTGAGTTTGTGTATAGAGGCTGACGGTGTACCCACTACCCTTGCCATAGACCCGTCCACAAGTGATGTTTTAACAAGACAGTGTAAATGTGACAGTGTTTTTTATCCACCTGTACATAGTCGAGAGTAACAGCTAGTTCATAATATTACTTAGTATAGGGGTTAAGATATCTTTATGAATTGTACTGTATTGTGTAAATTGTTGTTCATAATCTTTAGTTGTATTATTGTTCTTGATAGCTATCAGTAGATATCATTTTACAACTTTGTATAATAGATTTCAATTGTAAGAAAACTATTTCCTAAAATTGAATTAATGAATCAGGCAGTTTGGTATAAAAATCAAATAGGAATTTGTTAATTATTACTATTTACCTACTGTTGTATTTTAAGCTTGGATTAATCAAGAAATAAAGACTCCATTGAGTTTGTGGCCAGTTCTTCTCTGTCACAATGATTAAATCAGCAGAATAAAATATTGCATTCACATAAATTCTTGTTTGTATTTCAACAAACTCCTTATATTATTATGGGTATAGGGCAGAAAAACAATGACTATTTAGAGTATAATAAAATCAACAAAGATAAGTACCTACTTATTTATTTGTATGTACTCACACAAAACATTCATAATATTTGAAATAAAGTAATACAATCCTATACATTCAACTATGTATAATAGTAGCATAATAGAACAGCAGTTTATTCTCGAAACTGATTTGATAGTGAAGGTTTCTCGCATTAGTGTTGGTTAAGACTCACAATAGAATGTAATTGTGACTATGCATGCTAGCTTTGGGTTAATTCTTCCAGTCGCACCATCTGCATTACTGCTCTGGCCTGCAGGGTAGCTGCTAGTGCCGCTGTGCTCCTATGCAACTAGTTGCCTCTTCTCAATATCCATAGCCCAATATCGCCCACCGGCTGTGGACAGACATCAAAATTAATTATAAAACATGAAGGAACCTCTTTTCAAATTTCTTAAAACCACCTGTTTGAGTGCGAAGAAGTAACAAACAAACACAAATATTCGCCTTTTTAATTTGGTAGGATTGCTGGTCATGTTATATTTAGCTGTAGTTTCTTAAAGAAAGCAGAATTGGTGCCAAGAAATTACATACAATTATAGTTATTGATGCTTTTTAAAAAACTTACTTACATCTCTCCATTTAATGCGTCTCCACGAGTCTTCGCTACACCCGCACTTTACGCATTTAGGCGGTAAGTCAGTTCATCCCAAAGCTGGTGGGCCTGTAATTTCGCCAACAGGCCATTGTTACACAGCTGGGCAGTCGCTCTGAATCTCCGTCTGTTCTCCTCGAGGTAATCAAGGAAAACCTCTGTAACCTCTGAAAGTCCCACTGGCTGTCCACTACCTGCGTTGGTGCTGGTGATAATCATATCAAAATCTTGGTTTCAACACACATTACACTTTGATGTTTTCATCAACTTCAACTGTTGGTCTAGGGCTCTTAAGAAGACACTGTCTTCTTAACTCCGCCAATGTCACGTAACCGTAGAATAGGCCATCAAACGCAGAGAACTTGTACGGTTTTTAAACTATTTATCTTGTTTAATTAGTTTTAATTGTTGATCACTGGTATTATTTTGTTTACAAATTTTCGAGTTCAGAAAACGCGCTAAAATCGAAATTATGTCCAAATGTCAGTTGTCAACGCTTTGAAGTTTACATTTTTTTCTAAATGTTTGCGTTTTGGTAATCCTTTGGCAATGCTTTTTGGAACTATTTAATTTTTTTATTATTAGTGTCTATAAGTTAATAAATATTCGACATACATAGAGATATCAGAAGCAAAACGTTTATATTTGTAAAAAGGCATAATTTTGTTCCATTTATTCAATTGTGGGCAAGCTTAAAAGCAAGCGCAGGAAATAAATTGTACGACCCCCCTTTTCAAACAACGAAACGTATGAAACCGTTCCATTTGCTTCATCTTTTGTCATTCGTTCGTAAGCGATCGCGATAGAAAAAGTTGCTTAATACCGAATTGCCGATCGTGATTAGGGAGGTCTTGCCTTCGCTATCATCACAATCCGCTTCATCGCTTTCACTACATAATAAGCCTGCACGAAGGGCGCTGTATGATTTTTGCGTGTAGTCAGACCACAGGCGCAGGTATAAAATGAGGTACAGTAAGCTCTAAACAACGTTATTTTAACCTCTGTCGAGCACCGTGCAAACCTGCGGATCACCATATTAACTATAGACTTTGTAACGTTACCTAATTTAAAATTATTTTAAGTAGTGCTATTTAAAAGACCTTTGCACACAATACTGCACAAAATCAACAAAAAAGTAGGTAAATATATTAAGTAACCGACATAGCCCAAAGAATTGTCAAACTAAAATAGTCCAGTCGAGGTAGACATTTAAATAGAAAAAATTCCGAGGAGCGATTTTTTTTTTAAACGTCGTGGGGGTTGGTTGGAAGTATAAATCTCGATTTTCTAACTAATCCCGGTAAAGGGTTCGCCGCCATCTTGTTTTAAAGTTAAGTTTTTTCGTTTTTCTGAAATAACTCGTTAATTTTCAACTTTAGAGCAAAAATGGCGTTATCCATAGTTGTTGGAAATTTAATTTCTCACAAGTTTGGGCATGATCATTTTTACGCTAGGATCAATATTTGCGAAATTATACTATCAATCCGAAAATATTGATCGTGGAGTAAAAATAAGTGCGAGAACCAATTTTTTTTTGATTTTTCAAATATCTCGTTTATTATCTGGTTTATTTAAAAAAAATTGTAATATAGAATGGGGAAGGGAATTTTGCGTCATTTTCAACGAAGAAAATAAAATTCCACCCAATACTATTTTTTTTGATAAACCTGATAGTATAACTCTGCAAATAAAAAAAATCCTAGCGTAAAAATGATCATGACCAAACTTGTGAGAAATTAAGTTTCCAACAACTTCGGTTAATGCCATATTTGCTCTAAAGTTGAAAATTAACGAGTTATTCCAGAAAAACGAAAAAATTGAACTTTAAAACAAGATGGCGGCGAACCCTTTACCGGGATTAGTTAGAAAATCGAGATTTATAATTCCAACCACCTCCCCCGACGTTTAATAAAAAAAATCGCTCCCCGGATTTTTTTCTATTTCAGGCTAGTTTTATGTCTGCCCGACTGGACTAAAATGGCAGTGGGCAGGGCACATCGCTCGTAGAACTGACGGCTGATGGGAAAGAAAAATTCTCGAGTGGCGACCACGAACCGAAAGACGCAGCGTAGGAGGTCCTTTTTTTTACAACAAACTAGGCATGCGTTTGACCAGTGACTCGCCTGATGGGAAGCGTCGACGTGATGGAAGGTGTAACACGCTTGCCTAGGAGATACCTATTCACTTTACTCTTAAACTACCCCGGATTGTATTTAGGTGGAAAGACAGACGCAGGCAACGAGTTCCACACCTCTGCAGTTCTTACAAGAAAAGTTGACTTGAAACGCTTCACCTCCCACTAGGTGGACCGAAGACCTGCTGAGGGTCACGGGAAGTTGCTGTATGCAGAATGAAATCGGTCGTTGGGGGATGCAGCCGTCCAGCAGTAAACGTTTTCCGGCTTAAATTAAGTAGGTATGTAGGTATATCTCGCAGCCATAGTACGAGTAAGTAAGTACAAGCTTTCGCTAAGTTCTTTTTTTTTTATTACTTAATAGGCTTGCGTTTGGCCGCCAACATGCCTGATGATAAGCAGTGATGCGGCCTACGATGGAGCACGCTTGCCTAGAAGAAACCGATTCACTCGAGACTTGAACACACCCAGATTATAAGTGTCAGGGAACACACACTCTGGCAGAGTATTCCACACTCTAGCGGTCCGTATGAGAAATGAGGAACCAAAGCGTTTCGTGCGTGTTGTAGGTATGTCAACCATAAAACGATCCCACTTGTTGATGTTCCGAGTCAGATGACTATGTATGCAAATAATAATAATAATCGGAACACTTGCACATAAGGTCGTCTGACCCCAAACTAAGCAAAGCTTGTACTATGGCTAGCAGAGAATGGTATACATAGAAATATTTTTTTAACTAGCTGCGCCCTGCGGTTTTGCTACTCTAGACTTTAATCTATCTCTGTGCCAAATTTCACCCAGATCTGTTCCGCCGTTCTGGCGTGAAAGAGTAACAAACAAACATCCATTCATCCATTCTTACAAACTTTCGCGTTTATAATATTAGTAGGATACATACTTACATAGATAATTAAAACCTAGACATAGAACAAACAAATGTTCATCACATGTTTGCCCTAGGTGGGAATCGAACCCACGCCCTCTAGCTCAGAAGGCAGGCTTACTACCGAGCCACCGAAGCAGTCGGTAGTAATGTCCCGCGTATTTATTTAAGTAGGTACATTCATACTTCCATACTCTTTCATACTTATTTTAGAATAGAAAATAACTCTCTCTCTCTCTCTGTCTATCTGTCTGTTTGTAGGCTTTTCACGGCTAAACGCCTGAGCGGATGTTGAAGACATTTGATAACTAGCCACAGTATATCACGAGGAAGATTTTTGTATACTATTTTCTTTATCCAATTGGGTTGCAAAGATACACTTATTTACGTCAAAATAACAAAAATGACTCTACCTTGCTCGGAAAAAGAGCCACTAACTTCCCAGTGGTGTGTAGACACCTTAAGTCAGTAAAACTACTAAGTAATCATTGAAAACGTTATCATACGGCTTGCGCTAGGGGGCACGTAATGAAATAATTGTAATCTCGTTACTAATACATGAAATAAGATTATTAAACGTCATTCAAGTCAAAATGCTCAGACCAGCAGCACTGGTGTTAGCAACGTGCGCGTGCGCATTCGCCGTCGAGTTGATTGTACAGACGGAATTAGGGGAGGTGAGGGGGTTGAGGTCGGAGGAGGGGGAGTATACCATGTTCTTAGGGGTTCCGTATGGGGTGGTCGACGAGGATGATCCTTTTGGGGTAAGTTTACAGTTTAATTTTTTTAATTGACTGCCGGACGGACAGACATACGAAAGCATTTTTAAAGAATTTGAAGCAGACTCAGACAAAGCAATTACAAAAAAAGTGAATTAGTTCGTTTGTTACGATTTCACGCCTACGCCGTAAAAATAGCTGTATTTATCAAAATTGCCTTGATTGTTTTATTTATCAGTGTTGTATGTATGTAATAGTTATATGTATATAGTGATAAATGTATGTAATAATTAGTAGATATATTTTATTAACTAATAGGTATTTTAAGTACTAGACTGTATTATATATTTTTATATTTTTTTTTATTATTTAAAAATTACACTCCACGGACTCCGGGGACCGTGACTTTTGTTAACATAAATTTTAAATTATTATTTAAGGGGAATACAGGTAGAGGGGGGTTAGTTATTAAAGACTGTATTATATTAGTATGATGTACTTTTATGTAAGTTTTATGTAAATAGTTTATGTAGGTGTATAGGTATAATACTCGATGTTTTGTTGTTTCTTTGTATCAATCTTATGTTTATTTTAGTTATTTTTGCACACCCTGTCCCATACTCATTTGTCGTATCCTCTCCATCCTAAGGGTGCCTGGAAGAGATCGCTTTTAGTGATAAGGCCGCCAGTTGTTACACTATTAAATAAGTTTTATCATTATTTTTCTGTTGTTGTTTTGTTACCTGTGGTGTGAACAATAAAGAGTTTATCTATCTATCTATCTCTCAATCTTCTCTCAATCTTCTCAACCGATCGTTATGAAATTTTGCATACGCGTTTTCAGGGGTACAGAAAAGGACATATAGGTAAGGTAGGTAATTAATATTAAATTAAAATATTAAATATTCGGGACACTTGAACACACGGTCGTCTGACCCCAAACTAAGCAAAGCTTGTACTATGGCGGCCAGAGACTGATATACTTACATTTATACTTTTAAATACATACTTAAATAGATATTAACACCCAGACATAGAACAAACACAAATGTTCATCACACGAATGTTTGCTCTAGGTGGGAATCGAACCCACGCCCCCTAGCTCAGAAGGCAGGTTCACTACCGACTAAGCCACCGAGGCAGTCGATTCACCCTATCAAAGTCAAAGTCAAAATGTTTTTATTCAATAGGTATCAAAGATACACTTATGAACGTCAAAGTTATAAATAGAGTCGACCGCCTTGTTCGGATAAAAAGCCTCTACTCAGAAGAACAGGCAAGAAACTGAGGGGCATTATTTTTTCAAATAATAAATAAATTACAGATTCACAAATTTTGGCTTACAACTAGGTAATATCTATAAATACTAGTGGCTACTTGGCGGAAGTGGAAGGCTCCAGACATCTTTATCTTCTAAATAATTCTTAACCTTATAATATCCTCTTTTCTATAGGGTGAATTTCAATCCCTTTAATGCCGAAAAAACGAAGGGTTGCTGTAGGACCGTGGGTGAAACCGCGAGGCGCAGCTAGTAAACTTTATCTTGCAATTGGTTTGTTTTTCCTTTACAATCATTTACCTATCGGTTTCTTATCAAAAATACTCGTTTTAAAAAAACCAATCAATCATTTTGAAAAGTAGAATTACTTAATTACTTTTTATTATTTATAGAGCTGTTACCCGCGACTTCGTTCGCGTTTTCCAGAAAATAGTATCCAAATACCTTCATCGTGGTATACTGTAGCTAATTATCAAATTTCATTGATTTAGCCGTTTAGCCGTGAAACCAGACAAACTACATACAACAAGTAAAAATGAAAAAAACCCCTGACACCATTTTTATCAAATATTATGGCCAAGAACTCTGCCGACTAATTCACCTTTCGAACAAAAAAAAAACAAAAACATAGTCGGTTCATCTGTTCGGGAGCTACGATGCCACAGACACGCGCGCACACACACTCACACACACAGACACACACACACTCACATATACACACACTCACACATTCACATACATACACACACACAAAAGAGAGATACGTCAAACTTATAGCGACAAAAGAATACAAACAGGCAGGCAGACAGTTGCATACTTTCGATTAAAAAATACTTTTACAATAGATTTTAATGTTGTGTAGTTATTATATAATTATATAGATTATATTTGTTGATAAGGATTGTTTTACTTACCTACTCTCCTAAATCTTTTAATTTATCTAAGTACCTACCTTACTTTAGATAAGGAATCCTGTTTTTAAATTTTTTGACAAAAAAAATTGGATTTATTTTTTATCTACCACTAGCTGTACTATTCTAGACTATAATCTATCTCTGTTCCAAATTTCATCCAGGTCTGTTCAGCCGTTCTGGCGTGAAAGAGTAACAAACATTCATCCATCCATCCATGCATCCATTCTTACAAACTTTCGCTTTTATAGGTATTATTAGTAGGATAGGATTTCATACAAACGGACTTGTCTCGTAATTACCCGACTGCCCAAGAAGGAGGGTTATGTTTTTCGAGTGTATGTATGTATAAATGTGGGTATGCATGTAAATATGAGATTTCTTTAGCACGCCCTACAGCCTAAACAGCTTGATGTATTTCGACATGTGAGGTGTCATTTGAATCGTCTTGATAGTGGAAGTGACGTAGGGTACAACATTATGCAGCCGAGTTTTTTGTTTTGTCATGTCATGTAATAATGTTATTTTTTCTAATTACCTAATTGGTGTTGTAAAGAGTATTTTGTCTTTTTGATCAAGTTCAAACAATTAAAGGGAAAAAAAAAACGAAAAAACGCTGTACAATTATTTCAAGGCTATATAAATGTTGTATTTATTATTAAGACAACAGTGTTTTATTTTTCTTTTAGGAGCACGATTATGACACTGAGATGTCTGTCTGTTTGTATGTCACAGCTATTGCCAGTACGTACATATAGTACGAGCCCAGTACGTTACCCCGATCGAAAACGACAAAATACTGAACGATTATTTCGAGCCTACGAGTATATGTATAAAAAACGTTTAGTAAGGGGGCCTTACTAAACGTAAACATATCAGCCAGCCAGTCGAGTTAAAAATTTCAAAGAAAGATAAGATAAAACACTATAGACACCCCTTAGCGATAGACGTTGTATGGCCCGGGAGTAATTGTACAGCTTTTTAAGTCTCTGAACGCGGATAGTCTCTGATACCTAGCGGAGTATATTATTATACTTATTATTAACTTGAACTTGACAAGTGTATTATAACTTGGAAACATGTTTTTTTTTCCAGGCCCCTATCCCTCACCCAGGCTACACTGAACCGGTCCTGGCTTACACCGAGCACATATTCTGCCCCCAAATACGAAGAACCGGCTTCGCTGGCACACTGCAATGTCTGATCCTCCACATCTTCGTACCTGACTCCTCAGATGACACTCCTCTGCCAGTTATGGTCTGGATCCACGGCGGTGCATGGGTAGAAGGAAGTGGGAACACCGAATTGAACTCACCAAATTTCTTGGTCCGTCATGGTGTCATATTCGTCTCCATTTTCTATAGAGTTGGAATGTACGGCTACCTATGCACTGACAGCCCTAAAGCGCCTGGAAACGCTGGTCTAAGAGATCAGCTTCTAGCCTTCAAATGGATAAAAGACCATATCAGTTCTTTTGGCGGAGACCCAGAGAAAATTACGATATTCGGTGAGAGCGCTGGCGGTATGGCATTGCATCTGAACATCCTATCGCATCACGAAAAGCTGTTCGAAAGAGCTATCATACAGAGCGGTTCTTCTTCTTCTCCTTGGACCATTGTTGATCAGCACAATCACGTCCCAATTCAAGTCGCTCAAGCTTTAGGCTTCCAGACAGAAGACTTAGAAGAAGCTATTGATTTCATCGCAAACGCAAACGTTGAAGACGTTGTAACCACTGCTGCTGAACTAAGATTCTCAACAGCTATGAACAACAACCAACCTGCCACAAAAGCTTGCGTGGAAAGACAGTTTGAAGGGATCGAAAGATTCGTAGCAGTCCATCCTAATGTTGCGCATTCGGAAAAGGTAAAAGACATTGACATATTGATAGGGTATAACAGTGAAGAAATGATGTTCCAATACGGAGGAAGATCCGACGAATTCTACAATAACTACTCCTTCAAAGATTTGTTGGAATTTGGGTTTGATGTAACTGACATGGATGATATGGAGAATTTGCTTAGGCGCTTCTATATTGGCGATGAAGAAACTAGCAGAGATTTGGAGCAGCAGATCACCCACTTTGGCACAGATTTGGTCTGGACACACCCCACGGAGCGTGCTATTGACCTGTTTCTGGAAGACCAGGCCAGGGTTGTGTACCAGTACTTGTTTTCTTATGAGGGAGGGAGGAATTTTTTAAAAGCAAACATAAATACGACGGTGCCTGGCGCAGCGCACGCTGATGAGTTGGGGTATCTGTTTGACATGGCCCGGTTTAGGGAGCAGGAAGACACTCCGGAAGACCAGAGGGTCATTGATCAGATGACGACGATGTGGACTAATTTTGTTAAATACGGGTAAGTCGTAATTAATGTTATCAGCTACATAAATCGATCCTGACGTATGGCGACAGGCTCGCCCCCAGTCACATTTGGGACTGAATATCGTCCGGCGGAGTGTAGGTGTTGTAATACACCTCAGCCAGCCCCTTGTTTTACGATATTTGTGTATTTAAGTAAAGGCATTGATCTAGGAGAAAAGGTCTCAGTTTACTGGAACAAGTTGGCCTTTGTTTGTTTCACGAAAACTTGAGTATCGTTGATCCGATGTTATTGAAATTTTGCAGGGAAGTAGCCAATAAAATTTTTCAGTTCAAATATGAACTAAATCGGACAAGAAATTGAGACAAGAAGAAGTGGTCTTCGTCCAAAGCGGACAACTACCAGACGTATTTTACTTAGTTTACTCACGTACGATTTAATCGATTATTCCGACTATAGTTTCAACCGCATCCGGTGGTCTTTATCAAGGCGAGAGCGCGCGCGCGGCTGCATTTCACATAGCACTGCACTCGCATAGTGATAAGCGAGACGCAGCGCGCACTCGCCATAATGTGAGAAAACCACGTCAGTTTCCGTTTTAGCCGCTCGAATTGCTTTTGGGTAGGTACTATAGTGTCCAAGAGCAAAAATGTGCCAAATTCCACTGGGTACAATAGTGTCCAAAATCAAATTTCGCGCCAGATTCCAGCCACATCATAATAATATAATTATCCATCCTGCTTTTACTAATGACAGAAGCCGTAAGAATAAGTGCTATCTCATCCTATCCTACTAATATTATAAACGCGAAAGTTTGTAAGAATGGATGGATAGATGTTTGTTACTCTTTCACGCCAGAACGGCTGAACAGATCTGGATGAAAATTGGCACAGAGACAGATTATAGTCTAGAATAGCACATAGGATACTTTTTATCCGCGGGTGAAACCGTGGGCGCAGCTAGTTTAGAATGAACGGTTCGTTGTTTTCTATTATGGCAACTTTATCAAATTATTTATGGAGACTGGAGAAAAAAAGAAAACAATTAAGTCTCTTTCCACGACTAAACAGCTGAACGGATTTTAATGTAATTTAACCATCAGTTATAGGATATCACGAAGAAGGTTTCTGGATACTATTTGATATTTAGTTGTTGAATTTTATTCTAATATATGTTATTTAAACTATTTTCAGTAACCCCACCCCAGAAGTATCAGAGCTCCTGCCAGTACGCTGGGAGCCAGTCACAGCTGCTAAAAGGCAGTATCTAAACATAGACCGGGAGCTGACTCTCGGCAACAGACCTTTTCATGACAGACTGGCCTTCTGGGACCTATTCTACCACACAAACAAACACAAAGCAAAGGGATTTTCGGAAAACGGCGTCGTGGGTTTTAGTGGCGAACATTGTGGTTGGTCGTTGCCTAAGAGAGAATGCCCAAGGCTGTAAAGTAAAATCATGCATGAGTTGGAGAAGTCATCATAGTTATGCTCTGACAACAATTATGTCAGACTATCTTTTGAAATTTTTAACAGTAGTTCGTTTCCCTCTGTAAAATACCAACTTCTAAAATTATTTAAGTGTAAGTTAGGCACGTTATTATTTTGTTTTTGTCAAATAATCTAAGGATATGTTTAAATAATGTATGCATGTTTATATTAATTTTAATTATCTTGTTTTTGTTGTTTAAAAAGTTTTTAATTTTTTAATGTAGTAGTAGGTATTTTAGTATGTATTTTTTAATTTTTAGTTTCACTGTTTTAGGGATTTTGCAAATTGTTATTAGTTTATTTAATCCATAGTCTAGATTCTAGACGTAGCAGATATGTGTTCCAACTAGTACAAAGAAAAATGAAATGAGAGTAGGTATATTTCTGCCTACAAACAGCTACACAGTTTGGCAGAGTTGTGTAATAAAATTGTTATTATTATGTGTGTTATTAACTTAGATAAATAAAAAATATTGATGTCGAACATGATTAAATACCTACTTAAATTGACTGCCTCGGTGGCTCAATTAATTGGTAGTGAACCTGCCTTCTGAGATAGGGGGCGTGGGTTCGATTCCCACCTAGGGCAGACATTCATGTGATGAACATTAGTGTTTGTTCTATGTATGGGTGTTAATATCTATTTAAGCATTTATTTAAAAATATCTAAGTATGTATATCAGTCTCTGGCAGCCATAGTACAAGCTTTGCTTAGTTTGGGGTCAGGCGACCGAGTGTGGAAGTGTGCCGAATTCATTTATTTATTATTGATTAAATAAGTAACTGAACTACGTCTCAAAATTACCTACCAACATAACAGGTGAAATTCATCGTTTTGGATTTTGGAATCAATATATTATTATGTAGTAACATCATATTTGCTATCTAAAAAGGTTTCAGATGAAATTTTGGATGATTGAAATATCCACCACTTTATAATAAAATAACTTATCATTTGCACTTTTAATGAAGTCAACCTCACAGTGGACGATCTAGATAATTATATTGCTACGCCAGTCGCTGAAACTACGCTAATCTGTGGCGATGTTGTTTACAACTACCGATAGGTAACGCAGATTAGACAATAGTAGCCGCTCGAGCCGCGCGTTCCATTGTTAAATCCGGAACAAAAGACATCTTTCTGGAAAGCAATTATTGTGCACCGTTTTTATGATGTTTTTATCTATTTAATAATGGGGTGTTTATTTGAATCCGAATGTTCTAGATTGAACGCGTGGCTCCGCGTGATAAACAACTTTTTGTGTTTGCGCTATTGTTAAATCGGATGTTCTGGATATCTTAAATTGTATAAATACGCGGACGACCGACGACTCGGCAGTCAGTTTTGATTACGCGTTCAAAGTGCTAACATCAAAGTAATTGTACGAGTAGTGTTCAGAGTGTAATAGTGCAAGTGTCTAGTGTAGTGTAACAGTGTTTGTGTGTGTGTACTTGGTGAATAAAGTGAATCTTCGGATACGTCGACGTTTCATTCCTTTTATCCTTATCCAGCTCGTAACAATATTTAACGATTTGTTAACTGTTTTTAAAAACAAATTAGGTCCCTATAAGTCCTATTCCAATATGTCACATTTGTTTTGTTTAACTTGCTTTCACTTATGTTAGTATTAAGTATTTTATTTTTAATCTATTAATAATTGTTGCATTTCTAACCACTGAAATATACAAATGCTGCATTCGCCTACAAAGTATGTTCATATCAGCTCCACGTATTTAGCAGTTTAATTATGAAGGTGTAATATGATCAGGGCCCCTATTCGGAGATTTGAGATTTTCATCTCACTTTTTTTCGTCCTTGTTGCTCTCGTTTGAAACGTCATAGGTGTGAGAGTGACCAAGATAAAATCTCATCTCATCTCACGCGCAGGAATAGCCCTCCAGGGGGCTTACCATGAACTTTTACAAAAACATCATTGCGCAGGAACGTTTTGTTACATTCCTTAATAAGTATTGTTTTGTATCATACCACAAGCATTGAAAACAATAATGTTTTAAAACGTTTTTACTCCTGCTATAGTGATGTGAAAAGAATGTACGATACAAGTGCTTTATACACTCTGTGGTACTTTTGCGTTACGAACTGTCATTATCAGTGTCAATGTCATCTATCAATCATTTAAATCCAGTATTTTGGAGTATGGTGTTGCCAGATGTATATATGTCAATCGTAATTATACGATTTTTGCCGTGTAAAAATCGGACAATCGGGGTCGTACAATAGTACGACCGCATAGCGAAATCGTGCCTACAATATCATATAGATACAGGGAAATTACACTTACGGTTTTTACAAGTTGCAAGTAAAAACACTACGGTTTCTTATTATTTTCTTCCTTATGAATTTTTATTTTTCTCACCGGCGCACAGTGTTCTCTGTAGAACAAGCCAGGTGGACAAAAATATATTTTCATTGTTTCGGAACCATGAAAATATATTATAATAATATAAAATAAAAAAAATAAAAAATACATAGTTTTATGTATAAGAAAAAAATATTTTATATTTACACTATTATAAAACAGAAAAAAATACTGAAATAATAATACAATTACCTTAATCTCTACAAATATTACCGCTAATTATATGTACAACCTTAGACTATTACATTATTTACAAAAATTACAAATACTAACACTAAAAGGTAATATAATACACTACAGGTACATTAAAACTAATTGTCAATATCGGAATCATCGGATTCTGTATCGGATGATTCCGATACAAGATAGTCTTCCTGACTTTGTGGAGGTCTTAGTTGCTGTGGAAGTCGAGGCTCTATAGTAGGAGCTATAATGAGCTTTAGGACCTCCGCACACAATTTATTCGACTTTTTTTGGAACTTCCCGCAGGCTGTTGATCAGAGGATCAGATGTTATAATCAACATATTGAGCAAATCTCTTTCGTGGCTTGACGCGAGCACTTTCTCGTGTTGTGCTCTCTGAATCTTTATTTATTTGGTCGATAACATCGTCGATGATGGACGAGGATTTTGCGAGATGATATTGTTAGCTTCGTCGATTAACCTAAGAGGAACAAACGAATAAACAAAAAGGAACTCATCAGTGTCTTCGCTGTTCTCAAATCTCTGTGTGTAAGCACTATGACCGGAACTCCCGTCACAACCCCATTTACTTAAAAGAGTAAATGATGAATTGCGGAACACACTTGTGACAACTTCTTTCTAAGCTTCTATTCACCGTTCCGCTGTTTTGTTGAGTAAAGCTTGTAACTCAATTTCTGCTCGAGATTGTGTCACAACAATGTGCTCCTTTTGTGCTTTTTTTGATTTAACAATGCAATTATATGATGGAAACACATGGTGCCCGACCTTCATAGTCCATTTCCTAGTCTGTTTATAGGAGTGAGTGGTCGACTTCGAGTCGAGTCTATATAGTAGGCTAATGCCTCGTCACTACTTAGTGGTCTATTATTCTGCACAGCACTGGGTTGTTGAACTCGGATTTTTGCCAATGTCCTTTATAGCCCTGGCAACGTCCTTTTTGGACACGTTTTTGTGTCCAGTAGATCGTGCAGCTACTTCTGCAGCAGTCATCAATTCGCCAACACTCCGCGAGTAAACTAAATCTTCAAGTCTACGTTTTTTAGTTTTGAAAGACGAATCTTCGAAGTCTTTTTTGGGTCTTCCGGGTCGAGAGTGGTCAGTGGATGAGGTAGAAGGTTGCGGTTGAATTGACCGCACGCAGAACTCTAACTCTTCGCCTTCTAGCCACAACTTATTCTTGATAAGAAAACGCTCCCTTGACTTTCCTGAAGAAACCCATTTGGAAGCGATTTTTGAAGAAATACTGGCTAACTTCATCTTAATGTTTCTTTGACTATCTTCAGAAATTTCAGAAAACTCAAACTTAGACGAAATAAATTCAAATAGACGATCATTTCTTTCGTATTTTTTGTGTCTAAGCCATTCTTCGAAAAACTCTATTTTATTAATAGAGTGAAGCTTTTCTGCAAAAATGAGAAAAAAAAATAGTTGTACTCATTTGTGCTACGTAAAATATATGTCACAATAATCTATAGTCATGCAGCTAAAACATATAAAAAAATTAGCCTGGATACAAGAGGATACATGCTTTTCCCATACTCGATAAGTTTGAAATCAAAGAAAAAATATGTTTTTTTTTGTGTTTTCGTTGATAATCTACTCTAATGATTTTTAAGGCTCATTAAAAGATTCTAATAATAAAATATTGATATACATACCTTCAGAATTGAAATCCATCACTAAACTTTCCACAAAATTAAAAACTGCCACAATGAGGTGCTAGTGAAAGTGTCGCTAAAATGCAACTGACCTATATTTTAAATTACATTTACCTCATTAGCTCACTTTGATAAACAATGACTCATTAGTATGGAATGTTAGACATAAATAGTTCTTGGAATTGGGGGTTTGGGGGTTTTGTTTACAGGTACATAGTACTCATTTCCGGGAATTTGATTACGACTTTTGTCCACCTGGCTTGTTCTACAGCGCACACTGTGCGGCGTACAATCGCTCCTAAGAAACATCTGGCGACACTTGGTTGTATGAACAATGTCAAATATTTTTTTTTTGTTTTGTCCCATAGGGCAGGCTAGAGGCAACATAGTCATACCACCTAATCATCCGTATGTTTGTCATAACATTTTTCATGAAATCTCTGATGAAGATGATGATAAATGAGATAAATCCCGCTCCTCTTTCCCTCTTTCAGTAAAGGCGAGTTTTCGTTTTAGAAAATAATACAAAATCATGACACCATCTTTTCGGTTCCCCTCAAAAACGTAAATTAAATCTACATTAATAAGATCATGAAGGTAAATTAAAATTCAATTGCTGTTTACAATTAAAGTTTGTGAAACATATTTTGGTGATATCTAGAATTTAATGCTTAGAATAATTTGTCACAGCGGCCGCAGAGTCTCAGCGAAGCAGTTCGATATCATGTGAGACTTTTTAAAAACTCACAGTGAAATCGCTGCGGGCTATAATAGGAGTCTGCAGGCGAAGGCTCATTCTAAGAAGAAACAAGTGCATCAAAAGGTGCGGACTTAGCCAAAAAAAAATCTATGTAAAAAAAGGTTGAAATTTATTCTGGAGCCCGTCTGAAGGCGTCCTTCGTAGTACGGAGCTTCTATTATCTGCTTCGAGAAACTTGAAAGTTTCCAAATCATCGGTCATCTTGCTAAATATTACAAATAGAACCTCAGAAACACAGCAAAAACTCACATAAAAATAGAAAAAGTTACACGGAGAGCAACTTTTTAACAATCGTTGTAATTTGTATCATTCCTGCTATTTTGACAGCTCGGCAGGAATACTTCAGAGGTCATGGTACGGTTTTTAGACAAATGTTCCTTGGATTGAATGAACGAAATCGAGTGACGTCATCAAAACTGCTAAGCGATATCAAAACTTAACAGGAATACTTTTAGGGTGGTCATGGTACGAAATTACGAAGTAAGGCTTAATTAATGATGTTTTAAGAGGTTGTGGTAAGCCCCCAGTGTTGTTGTTTAAATAAATATATAATTGTAATAGGATCTCGTGTCAGAAATAAAGCTATAATTACATATGACGAAGTTTTTTTTTTACTGAAATGGAGAAAGGAGGGTTCATCATTTATTCAGCAAACACATAATGTCGTCATTGTCATCGTCTCTTTCAAACTTGTTTTGTATGACCTATTTCGGTCTTACTTACGCATCGATTGACATCACTACGTGTTACCCACGTGACAATTTTTGACTCGGAATGCTATACCTGGCGGAGTATTATGCCATGTGCGAAGCCAAATAAAATAAGTTTGAATTTATGCGAAATCGGACTTAAAGTTAATGGGGATAAGGAAGGTCTCCGTTCGAGGCCAACTATTGGCTAGTTAAATGTAGAGATATTTTTAAAAAATACAAATTTATATCTGTACATTGTTTATTCATATAAAATAACCTACGAAAATAAATTAATGCCGTATTCAGTAATAAATAATAACACTCGCAATACTGACACGCTAATCTAACAATTACTTAAATTTAAATTTAACATGAATTTAAAACACGTCCATTTTTTTAAATTCTATTTTTGATAATAGAAAGTGGATGTGTTCCAATATTCAAACTTCGTTACAATATTTTTTTTAAATTATTTTATGACCGATTTACATTCGATCAGAAAATGGCGCCAGTGAGCTTTTTAAATTCATTAAAAATAATATAAAAAATCGTCTCCATAGTTTTTCTTGCCAATTGTTTTTTTTTGTCATCTATCACGATTTTTTTATTATTCCTAGATTTTACATTGTTTTTTTTGGCTCACTGGTAAAAAAGGACTAGATTCTATATGTACCAAATGTTCCTAATTCTTAATTTTACTACCAAATTCTTTCTTAGTGCCGTACTCAACATTTTCGCTTATGCTTGTAGCTACCGAAATTTCGGTCACAGGGTCTGATTTTTCTTCTTTTTCATCAAAAAATATGGCCACGTCATTTTCATCTACTTCTTCAACAGGTTTTACGTTATCAAAATTTGGTGGAGGAACTCTGACTGAATGCCGAATCGAGTTGTCGGCTTTCAGGTCTTGGCAGTCAGGAATATCTCCCCTATGCTTGTGTATGATCTCACTGTGAAGTATCTGTTTTATGTCCTTGTTAGAACTCTGTATTTCTTGATCTTTCTTCTCTTTCGTTCTGTCTACCGGTTCATAGCCTGCTGGTAAAGCTATACCTTCAACGAAGTTAGGTCCGTTGATTGTAGGTGGTTGTTGGTAGTTGAAGGTTTGTTGGTTGTTCTGGCTGCTTAGGACAATGTTCTGGTTGCTTTGTGCGCTGGCCTGGCCTCTTAGAGCGCTGTTCTGGCCGTTTAGTGCACTGTTCTGGCCGCTTGGAGCTATGTTCTGGCTGCTTTGAGCATTGTTCTGGCTTTGCACAAATTGAACATGGCTCTGAATGTTTTGTAGGTTATTGCTTTGTAATTGCTGCGAATTTTGAACGTTGCTTTGACCGTTGTAGCGAACGGTGTTTGAGGCGCCTTGTCCGTTGCTTGGCTGTTCAATTGCTGATAAAATGCTTTGCAGTAAGCCTTCTGAGAGTAGTTGGTCGTGTGGAATTGTGGGTCCTCCTTTGCCATTAGATGATTGTATTTGGAAAGAATAGCTAGTTTTTCCTTTGTTAGATTCACCAAACTGTCCCAACTGATTATTCTGGTTTAAGTTCTGATTCTGACCTCTCTGGCTGTTAACTTGGTTCTGGCTTTGCCCGTTAATGTTTTGGCTCGATATCTGACTGTTGACTTGGTTCAAATTCTGGCTTGTTGACACAATTTTCTGCTGCAGCTTCTTCGTTTCTTCGCTGAGATTCTTTATCTTTTCTGATGTTTTGAAAATCTGCTCTGATACGAATTGGAGTTTGTCGTCTTTGAAGTTCTGTTTAGCGACTTCTCTTAAAGCTTTTGCTTTATTTTTATCGTATTTTTCCGATTTTGAGTCACTGGGAACGACGGTTTGAACTATAGTGTGCGATGCTGTAGATAGATCTTTCGCAAAAGCCGATTCTCCTCCATGACTGTTGAAGTTATTGTGAGATATAAAATGGTTTTTGGATAGTTTCGTACCTAAAGCGCTTAAGCTTGCTACGTATTTTGAAGCTAGATCAGCTGGTATCTTCTCGCCGTTCTGAGCGGCTTTAAGAATAGCTTCATGGTAAGGGCAATGCTTAAGAATCTCAGCAGCGTCTAAGTTCGAAAGATTGGCTAATAGAGTTCCATCTATAGTGCTAGTTACGGCATTTGTGTTCGATCCGGACACGGCGTGATCATTCACTCCTACAGTCAGGAGTGGGACAGAGTAGGAGTCGATAGGAGATCCGTATGAACTGCTTGGAATGTTCTGGAAGTTCAACGGGCTACCTGCATGAGGCAAACTGTATAAGTCCGAAGGTTCGATAGAATACGAAACAGTTTGCAAGGTCTCGTCGTTGACTTGTCTGATTGGAGGAGGTAAGTATGACGGGCCTTGAATCAAATGATCTATTCCATGATGGTCTTTCTGAGAAGACGTTTGACCGACGTGCTGCAGTAAACCTTCGGGGACTGGATCTCGGAATTTGATAGGCTGACGAGGTAGACTGCCGCCAGTGTGAATTGAATGGCCGCCACCGGAAACTGAACCGTATGGTATAGGTAAGTGAGCTGGGGGTTGCTTGGGAGGTGCTCCGTACTGGCTGCCAGGTGGAACGCCATAAGTTCCAGAAGGAGGTATCAAACCTTTAGCGCCTTGTTGCCTTATGGAACCAGGGTAAGGTCCGTTAGCCGAGAAAGAGTCTGGCGGTGGAGCACCGTAAGAATCAGCTGGTTTACCAGACGGAATATTTGCTTGAATGAACGCTAAATCCGCTTGAGGGTTGTGATTTTCAACATAATGAGCTTCGAATACTGTTTTCGCTTGGTCGATGTTGTTAGAGTCACCTCCGACGATTGCGTTTAAATCTACTTGAGATAAAGCATCTTGGTGGACGTTGGAGTACCCAGTTGTGATTTGATTGCTAGAGAACTGCTGGTGCTGAGTCACACTTGGCACAGATTGACCTTGGATGTTGATGAACTGATGATGAGTTTCTTCCAGAGGAGGCGCCTGATCTAGAAGGTGGACTTCTTCGACTGGTGGCGGCGGAGGTGGTCCATATTGGTCATTAATATTGACATTATCGACATGTCCAATCGGTTTGGATACTCCAGGGATGGGTTTCCATCCATCGTAAATTACGTGAGGTGGTGTAGGCGGGGCGGGGATACCAGGGTGTGGAGGACGAGGATTGGGGTCCGGTTGGGGAGGACCATAATGCTCCACATGTGATATGCCTTCAACAACGACCTGTTCCGTCGATCCAACAGGGCCTAAAATGTGTCCTGGAGGTCCATACGTGTCTGCTGGAATGGGGAAGTTTGGCTTCAAGTCTCCCGGCAGAGATATCAAAGGTGTTCCGTAAATTGGAGCTGGTAGGTTGAATCCCAGATCGATGTTATTGATGTTGCTGTCCAGGTTATGGTTCTCAAAGTTTCCTAAGCCGTGGTTGTCAAAGTTACCGCCGATCTGTCCACCGGAGAAACTGTGCTGCGTTGAGAATGACACTTGAGGCAGTTCTTGAACATGGATGTTCTGGGCTGGAGGCACGTGTAGAGGGGTTCCGTACGTCACTTTGGGTGGTCCATAAATTGGTTTAGGGGGCCCATATACAGGCTTTGGTGGGCCATAAATAGGCTTAGATATCTTTGGCGGCTTGAAAGGAACCCCGTAAGTTGGCTTTGGCAGTCCCTGCTTCGGTGGTCCGTAAGTTTTCTTTGGTGGTCCATAGCTGAATTTTGGCGGCCCATAACTCAATTTTGGTGGTCCGTAAGAGTGCTTAGGGGGGTGGTAGTGCTTTGGCGGGCCGTAGGTTGGTTTTGGTTTGAAGACCGGTGGTGGGGGTCCTTCGTAAGTTTGACTGGGGAAGACAACGGGTGCGGGAGGTCCGTATGCCCCTGGTGGGGGTTCTTGGAAGGTGACCGTCTGGACTTCCGGTACGCCGTACACTGGAGCTGGTAGTTGGTGCTCTGAAACTGAAGATTATTTTTATGAGTAAGAATGTACGTAATTTGTAAAATCTGTTTTATTTTTTTAATATTCAAAATGGCTTTTGAAAATGGCTCATAATTGACTGATTTTAATGAATTATTTGTAAGGTCATTTTAAATGAACTTGTGTTTTTTTATTATCTACAATACGGGAAAAAGACAGCTGACATATCAAAACTAGTATGGAGAGTTGGAACTGTCTGCGCGCTGTCGAGATTTTTTTACGTCTGTTACGTGATACGTACGTTACGTCTGAAACGTACCTACGTCCATCATTAAAATAGGCCGCCTAAAAAGTCACAATCTTTAAGTTACAATTATTTGACAATAATCGTCCAGACGACGCGACGTTAAGCGGATCTACCAGGACTTATAACGTAATACGTTTTACGTAGCAATGCCTACCACATTTGATCAACTTTATTTATTCGTTCTATATTTATATTGCTAGTATTATTCGGGCAGTTTGTATATATCGTCACGCCTTTCCCCCGAGGGGGCTGGCACAGATGTAATACAACACCTAAACTTCGCCGGACGAGATTCAGTCTTAGAATTTTTGACAGATTGTGACAGCGGGCGAGCCTGTCGCCGTACACCGGGCTCCAGTCACGTAGCAAATGACATACAATACGCACATATGTTACACAATGAACAAATTGGTGCGTGCCGTCGGCTGGGTTTGAACCCGCTCCCTCTGGCTTGAGAGGCAGGGCCTTCTCCAACTAGGCTATCATCGCTTTGTAACCGAGCATTTAAGCATCGCGTGGCGTTGAATCGGATCGCGATTGTCTCTCAGATCAACCTAGAGGAAAAGATGGAACACTGCGTTATATCTCGCTGAAGTCACTTCTTTTTAAACGTGTGCGCGTGGTAATGTTGCCATAAAAAACATTTACAATTGCACGAAAACTAATATTAAGTAATTCCTAAAATCTACGTTAGCCATTTCCGTTCCAATATACAACCTTAGTAGATTTAATATTCTAAAACTGCACATATTTGTAAGAGTTTAATGTTACGGCTTTTTCAAAATTGACTTGTAAAAAAACTGCACAGTTTTTAAAAAGAACCTCAAAATGTAGACCTGGCCACACTTTTATGATGCACTATGTTTATTTATGTGCACGAAATTATACCATAAACCAATGCAGATAATGTCGAGGTAAGAATGACAGCGAGTAGCGTAGATTTTTTTGCGTCAATGTGTGCGTGTTGTGTACATATACGACAGTAGCGTAGTTTTTGGATGGTTTTTGGCTTCACCTAAATGATACGCCGTGCGCCATCTTATTCTCTAGATTGATCTGAGGATTGTCTTACTAGACCAAAGAGTTTTGAACACATTTGTGACTGTATGTATTTTTAATCTCAATAACGTCCACGCTAGTTTCAGGCCTTTAGCGGACGCCTAATAGAACTGCAAGACTTACTTTGGTTCAGAAGTGGTACTTCTTGCGGAGGTCCGTAAGCATCAGGCGGTAGAGGCTCTCCATACGAATTGTGTAGACCAGCTTCGCGCTTCTGGGCTTGAGCTCCTGGAAACATAGACGGGAAACTTTATTACCTGAGCAAAGCGAAAGGGGTGTCGAACTAGAATTGATCTTTATTACGCAAATGACATAGGCCACATTTTAGCGTGCTGGTTTTTTTTTAAAACCTTGACGCAAAAAACGGGGTATTATTTATAAGGTATCAGTACCAAATAACAGATCGACATATCTTCAGGATGGGGTTAAAATTCCAATGACTAAATTTGACCCACAGAATATGCCTTATGATTTGACCCAAACGAACAAACAAAAAAAACTGGGCAAGCGAAATAAAACCGTTTAAAATCGGTGTTGATGAAAACCGGTGTCGGGGGCTTTTTTAATGTTTAATTTTTACTTAATAAATAAAATAAATTCGGGACACTCCACACACGGTCGCCTGGCCCCAAATTAAGCAAAGCTTGTACTATGGCTGCCAGGGACTGATAAACATATATACTTAGATATTTTTAAATACATATTAACACCCAGACATAGAACAAACACAAATGTTCATCAAATAAATGTTTGCCCTAGGTGGGAATCGAACCCACGCCCCCAAGCTCGGAAGGCAGGTTCACTACCAACTGAGCCACCGAGGCAGTCAAACTTGTTTTAATAATTATACTTGTTCTTGACGGCATGTTTACCTGAGTTCGATGCCTCAGCCTGCAGGTCCTGGTCGCTGTTCGTAGTCACCAGCCCCGGAGGAGAGTCCTCGGCAGCCACTGCCAGCAGCAGAAACGGCAGCAACTGGAATTGATGACGGAAACTGTTAGATTAAATTACTTGATCAGTATAGCCCACAAATGCTTAGCATGTCAATCAGGAGGGCAGTTTAGCTAACCGATATACAGCGTGTTACATAAACCCTGTTGTATAGTTGTATAGTTGAAGGGCATGTACACCACTTATAAGTATTCATGCAAAATACCGAAAAATACACGTTAAAAATTGCAAGAGTAAAACCTGTTTAAGAACGGAAGAAAAAAAGGAAATTTTACAGAAATGTTAAGAGGGCCGCAACATTCTGATATTTCCATACAAACGCGCTCCTCAAATTTCTTGAAAACCATTTGTCAGATTATGATGAAATTTAGCATGTACATTAATAATATATTATCTCCGCCCCTATGTTCTTGGTTTTTTTAAAAACGTTCTCAAGCGAAAATAGAGCTATGAAAAATGTTCGCATTTTTAAGGGGTCACTTTTGACTGATTATTTCAATAGGTAGACAAAGCAAATCAAAAATTCCACTACATAGGGAGGTTGTCTACATCATTAGCTGTTAAATGAATCCATAAAACAAGGGAAATTCTTAGTTACTTAAGAATGATTACAGAAGTGCAAAAGTCATAAAAAAAAATTGAAATTGCTCTTTGTCACTCTGTAGGTAAGTTTAGAGGCTCGTCAATATCATTACTCGCTCTCTTCGCTCGTCTTCTTCTTCTAGACGAAATGGCTATAGAATATTTTAAGCGAAGTTAGTTAGGTCGCCGGACTCTTAACAAATCTGTATCTATCCTACTAATATTATAAATGCGAAAGTTTGTAAGAATGGATGGATGGATGGATGTTTTTACTCTTTCACGCTAGAACGGCTGCAATGAACAGATCTGGATGAAATTTGGCACAGAGATAGATTATAGTCTAGAATAGCACATAGGATACTTTTTAACCGCGGGTGAAACCGCGGGGCGCAGCTCGTCTATCATATGTTCGAGCTTTTATTCTAAAAAAAATGCTAGTGTTGCACGCACACACAAACAAAATGTCGCATTAAAAATATAGAAGCGGCTCCCCGCAGTGGGCTAGTTATAAATACAGTACCTGGATGACCGAGCTTTGCTCGGTATTTTTTTTTTTAATTGTGTTTTTTGGAAAATAAACAATCGATTTTAGTCTAACCTCAAAGCAAACACTCATTGACTTCGTGTTACTTAACAACGCCATCTGCTGTTGTGTCGTTAAAGCAATTAGTTGCTCACAAAAAATAGTATTATTATTCGCCAATAGATGTCAGGAAGAGTCATATTTTTCAGTTGAGACTACTCAAACGCCTCCTTTTTGTTATTTTTCTTCCAAGTTTATGTTTAAGTAGATTATCGATAAAACACGAATAAAATGACATTTTCTAAAAATGATTCCTAGCTAGATCGATTTATCGCCCCCGATACCCCCTATATACTAAATTGTATGAAAATCGTTGGAGCCGATTCCGAGATTCCAATTATATAAATATATATATATACAAGAATTGCTCATTTAAAGATATAAGATATTTCCAGTTAAAAATTTAGCATAGTGTTATCCAGGGTATAAGCTATCTTCATACTAAATTTCACCAAGATCCGTCCATCCCTTCTAGTAATTGAGTAACAAAATCCATCCATCCAAACTTTCAAATTTATAGTACTAGAGTCTCAATGAGCAGAAGATTTCACGAGTCTGTCTCATGTACAATAAGTCCGTCAATTAAAAAAAAAAATCGACACAAACACCCATATAATTATGAAACCTGCTCCCAAAATTTCACGAGATTCGAATGAGAAATCCGGCCTGCATAGGTATTTACAATCATTCGGAAACGTTTCCGCTTGGAGTCCAAATATTTAAATTTATTACTCGAATCTTAGTCCGTATTCATAAGTTTTTAAACGTCATTCAATCTTCCAATCGGACATAAGCTCGATTCCAAAATGTTTAAAAGTAGACTGAGATTCGAACAATTTGAGTTTGAAATTTCTGGGATCCGATCGGAAACGTTTCCGAATGATTGTGAATAGCACCGCTGTACAGAAGAACCCGGACAACCGGACGCCGAACATTGGTATGAAGGCATTATGACCTAGTCGTGTATCGGGATGTAGTCCGGTGTAACCGTTCCGAAGACGGGTCTGAGCAGTAGCGCACTTGTAGTGCCTCACTCAACTGCCGTCTTTGTACTTCTTCACTCTACAAAACTTCAAGGCTAGAGTGAGTAAGTAACTTATAGGTCGTCGTGCTCCATCTTAGACCACAACGTCACTTAACATCAGGCGAGTTGGTGGTCAAACGCCGACCTATTCTATATAAAAAAAAAATATTCCCAAAGCTGAAACGAAGGCACTCGGCTCGCGTTTAGCGCTCGCTCGGTGAATGAGTGTGAAATAGGAAGTAGACGAACAATATACAAGAATAAAAAATAAATACCCACGTAATTAGTAAGTCAATACCACTACACTTTCTGTCTCACGCGCGACTTGAAGAAGTCATAAACTAGACCGTGTCAATCACTAGGGATGAGACATTGTCGATAAATTAGTATTGACTATCGACTACTAGCTGCGCCCAGCGGTTCCCCGCGGTCTCTCAGGAGTCGGGCACGGTCTTACTCGTAAGTCCCACTGCCCCTGCAGTGTAGGATAAGTCGGTATCCATATACCGACTTATCCTACATCTAGGATGATTGAGCCGTAATCCACCAAGCTGGTACAGTGCGGATTGGTGGATGTCACATGGCCCAAAATTGTTCATTCTAGGTCATGTCGGTTTCCTCACGATGTTTTTCCTTGACCGTAAGAGCACGTGTCAAATTTAAATGCACATAATGTTCTCTACGATAGAAAATTTCAGTGGTGTACCTGTACGACCAGGATCGAACTCACGACCTCCGGATCGAAAGGTGCGGTTCATCCCGCTCGGCCAACGGCTTACGTTTAGGGTTACTATAACATTATTTTCACACCACCTGCTGGACAATGACCAATCACATATCACGTAGTCGCAGCGTAAAGCAAGGCATTGCCTCCCTAGGCAGACAAAGTTGTATGAAGCTCCCAAGGAAGTTTCCGAGCAAAAAAGTTAAAACTGAATGAAAACTCTGCTGGGCACTGTAAGAAGAGTTTATTCGTAAACTTCCACCACCATCAAGAAAAAACCACAAGCACGAGCACGTGACCACGAGCTGCACGAAAAAAAAACAAAAAACGGTGTTTGGTGTAACACATTTTCACAATAGGTACCTTATTACCTCGAAGGAGGTTTGAAAAGAAGAGTATTCACCTCTAGGATAAAGCAGTGTCTTTGTCCCCTCGGTGCATAATCTACTATTACATCTTACGAGTATTTTCCGCTTACACCGCTGTCACCCACGCCAACGCGTGAGTAACAGAATATAGACATCCACCATCAGTGCACAAAATTAATAATAATATAAGTTTTTCATTGTAAATTACGATTGAGCAATAAATCCGGCCAAGTGCGAGTCGGACACGCACAGGAAAGGTTCGATACCATTATCTATAAAAACGGCAAAAAAAAAACGTGTCTGACTTAGGCAATTCTTATATTTAGTGTCATTTAGCCATAAGTCATCTTCTTTTTAAACTTTTTGGATAAAAAAAAAATATTATTAATGTATATTTTTTTTTATAAAGAATAGGTCAACATTTGACCACCAACTCGCCTGATGTGAAGCGACCACAGATCTAGGATGTAAAAGATCGACAGTGACAATTCGATATTGATACAAAAAAACATTTGCGCATGCGTGAGTAAATTAGTGTTGTGAAAAGTACTTATTAATTTATCGATTGACCAAAAATGGTCCTCCGGGTGCTTGTCGATAAATATAATCTTTCGCATACCAATTGAGTTGTTTTTTGTTCGAAGTATAACACCGCTGCTGAGCTAAAATGAATATTAATCACTAAACGGGTGTTAAGCTAGGCGGAAGAGTTAGATATCAGTGTCACCATGTATCTAAATTAACATAAGAAAAGTAAATAATAAGATCAACATAATACTATCCTAGTAATTCGCTTCCAATTGTGACCCTTGACCAATTTTACTCGTATACGGATTAGGATAAGTAATGATAGTTATCTCATTGGTTTTGTACATTTATTTATAATTTACATACATATTATTTAATTAACTTAAATATACTTAATTAAATTAGACTTGGATGTAAGACACCCAAAATGTGTAAATTGAATTAAAAATGATGATCAGAAATTGAAGGTACATACTTATATTTAGTACAAAAATGTTTTACGCCTCATCATTCAGTACAAACTCGGAAGAATGTCAATTAACTTTTGATGTCATTGATTCAAAAATGTATGCTTTGTTAATGTATTGCACCCATCGCCTACCTAATGAACTTTGATTAAAACTGTCGATAATAATGACGTCATCTTTTTATCCATCTCTAGTGAAAATTGAGCGTAAACTAACTAATATTTTAATGCTGAATTTCATCACCAATTCTGCTTTCATCTAGGAAATATAGATGTTACGAAGAAACGACAACAACATACCGCTGGTAAATCGGTTTTTGGAACCAATTTATGTTATGTTTTAGACAAAATTTAGACAAAAACATCACAATGGAATTTTCATATTTACCCATGAAACGACAAATTTTGTGGGTTACATCTTGGATTCACATCACAATTGCTAAACTCACAAGATGACATAACTGCATTTAGTTACAATTGCTCTCTTTTGAGTCTATTTATAATTATTTTAGTAAAAATGTAAATCATAGAAATTTCCGCGTGCTCCCAGGTGGCGCGCTGTCATTAATGACAAAAGAATTATTGACTAACATTTTATTTGTAGGCGACCTCTTTCTCTCTTGTGGAGTTTACATTTCGATGGAGACTTCTCTGTCCCACGCTTCGTTGGTCTTTTGGGAAGCAAAAAAAATCTTAGGTCTGTGGAAGCGACATTGTGGCCTAAGATGAAGCACGAAGACCTAGTAGGTACTTATTCACTCTGGCCTTGAAGATACCTAGGTTGTAGTTAGTCGGAAAAACAGATTGTGTCAAACGAATTATCCACTTACCAGTCTTAACCGAGGCAACTGAAACAAAAGAACGAAAATTATTAATCTTAATATATATAAATCTCGTGTCACAATGTTTGTCCTCAATGAACTCCTAAACCACTTAACCGATTATAATAAAATTCGCACACCATGTGCAGTTCGATCCAACTTGAGAGATAGGATAGTTTAAATCTCAAATTATAGTCGCAATTTTAATTTATTGCTAATTAAACGCGAACGAAGTCGCGGGGTGACAGCTAGTTTTATCATAATTATCAAAGTAATAATACACACAACATCTTAGCTAGTGGGAACCATGGTATAATAATATACTCCGCCAGGATAGTGTTCCGGTCACGTGGGCAACACGTAGTGACGTCAATCGATGCTCAAGCAAGACCGAAATATGTCATTTACAAATAGTTCGAAAGAGACGGATGACGATGACGAGTGACGTCACTATGTGTTTGCTCCTGGAATGCTGGACCTAGTTTTTTGGATCATGGTTTATTTTAAGAAACTAGGTTTAGTATGCAGCCAAACGAAAACGAAAAAAGTTTTCGTTAAATGTCAAAATTCGTGGTAAGCTCTCTATGTCATGAATTTATGAGGCCACACACACAAACTACTTAACACAAAAAACTCAATAACTTATTAAATAATCGGCCCCGCCGGGAATCGAACCCCTAAGTTATAAAGCAGACGCACTAATAACTAAGCCAGGAAGGTTGTCAATTACAAAACCAAATTAATTCATAACATTCGGTTGTGAGAAAATAACTAAAAAACAAACCTAATCATTTAATTATTATTTTATACCCGTTTGGCTGTAAAAAATAATAATTGCAGACTTAAGAGTCCGGCGACCTAACTAATTTCGACCTAGGCGACCTAGACTAACTTCGCATTGGCTTAAGGTATTCTATAGCCATTTCGTCTAGAAGAAGAAGACGAGTGAAGAGAGCGAGTAATGATACTGACGAGCCTCTAAACTTACCTACAGAGTGACAAAGTGCTTTTTTTTATGACTTTTGCACTACTGTAATCATTCTTAAGTAAGTAACTAAGAATTTCCCTTGTATTATTGATTCATTTAACAGCTAATGATGTAGACAACCTCCCTATGAAATGGAATTTATGATTTGCTTTATCTACCTATTGAATAAATCAGTCAAAAGTGACCCCTTAAAAATGCGATTTTTTTTTTCATAGCTCTATTTTCACTTGAGAACGTTTTTAAAAAAAACCAAGAACATAGGGGCGAAGATATTGTTAATTTAATTGTACATGCTAAATTTCATTATAATTTGACAAACGGTTTTCAAGAAATTTGAGTAGCGCGTTTGTATGGAAATTTCAGAACGTCGCGGCCCTCTTAAAGATAAAATACAAGGTATCAATTTTAAAAAATCCCTTGCTTACAAAGTTGGGAAATCTGTACAAGTAGATTGTGCACCGAGGGGACATAGCAGTGTCTTACGTCACGGGCGGCTTATTGAACCCTGAGCGTAACGAGGGACTCTAGAGTTAACTCCCGAGCGCGGCGAGGGAGTTATGTAGAGTCCTGAGTAAAGCGAGGGGTTCAAGCCGCCCAAGACAAAGACACTGCTGTATCCCAGAGGTGAATACTCTACTTTTCAAAATAACTGTGAACATAATAAATGTTACACCAAACACCGTCTTTTGTTTTAAATTTCGTGGAGCTCATGGTTCAGCTGATTTCTGTTTTTTCTTGGTGGCCAGTTAAATTTTCGAATAAACTCTGTAAGAAGAGTTGAGTTAAGAGAAGAGTAGACTGAGTTTTCGTTCAATTTCAACCTTTTTGCTCGAAAACTTCCTTGGAATTTTCACACAACTATATCTCCCTTGGGAGGCAATGCTTTGTTTTACGTTGAGACTACGTGACATGTAATTGTTTATAGTCGAGTGTGAAAAGATTAATCAGCTGATTTTCTACTTGACACAAGTTGGTCGTACCAGCTTTTACAGCAGGGTTAGCACGGACCGGAAATAAATTGTCTTTCGACCGTTTTTATCACCGCTTAGATGCGACAAAGCTAGAATACGGATATGTCTGTCACTTTCTTGCAGGATTAAAACGGTAGAAAGACATTTTGTCTGCAAACCGTGATAGCAGGTCCGATTGATTTGAAATTTGGTGTTCGATGGTATTTCGAAGACATGACAATGACAAGTTAAAGCGATGATAGCCTAGTTGGAAAGGGCCCGCCTCTCAAGCCAGAGGGAGCGGGTTCAACCCCAGCCGACGGCACTCACTAATTTGTTTATTGTGTGAACATAATTATGTCATCTGCTACATACACCTCTGCCAGCCCCCTCGGGGGAAAGATGTGTCGATATGTTATGTTAGATTGACAACATTGAGCTGATGCTGCAGCATGAAGTGGTCTCTGGGATACCTAACTCCTTAGCAACTTACAGCAGATATAGTGTACTTGGTCTCAATGAGTAGTTGTTAAAATATATTAATATATTAGTGTTATTTGATGTGAAATTAACATTTCGAGATCACTACGAACATATTATCAGTAGAGGTAATCAGCTTATGGGTTTTATTTCTCGTGTAACAAAAGACTTCAAGAACCCGCATTGTCTATTAAATCTTTATACTTATTACACATTATTTGGACTATTTTAGGTTAAACATTAGCGATAATTACTTCTTTTTTTTTATGAGTAAGACCTATTGTAACAGTTTAATAATTTCCTTTCCACCTAAATCATTACATGTACACTAAGCTGATTCGAAAATTTGTTCATGCTATGTACGAGTACATATGTTTAGGAATATGGTCTAGAACCAAACCATTTTTGTTCTATATTTTTTTTCTAATTATGATTGTATTCTGTTTTGTGTGCTGAAATAAAAAAATAAAAAAATTAATAAATATATGATGATCTAGGCCCCATGGGGAAAAAAATCGTAAGCTCGAGGGTTTTTATTTTATTTAAGATTTCTAGTTCTAGACTCGTCATCCATAGATTGAGAGATCTTTGAGTGCTATAAATGAATCGATTAATATTCTTAATAAGTTTTCTTATAGCTATTTTATGACAAAAATTACTACTGCACGCCACTTTACGAGATGAAAAATGAAGTGTCATGTACTAATATTTATTATTTTCGTTATATTATTGATAATATGTAAGTAGATAATGTATTCCACACTAATGTTTTAAATTGTAAGTAACTCTGTCTGTCTGTCTGTTTATAAGCTTTTCATTATCAAATGCTGAACTCAGATCTATCTAGAGGAAAAGATGGAACACTGCGTTATATCTCGCTGAAGCCACTTCTTTTTAAACTTGTGTGCGTGGTAATGTTGCCATGAAGAACATTTACAATTGCACGAAAACTAATATGAATTCCCAAACTCTACGTTAGCCATTTCCATTCCAATATACAACCTTAGGAGATTTAATACTTGATAAACTGCACATATTTGTAAGAGTTTAATGTTACGGCGTTTTCAAAAGTGACTTGTAAATAAACTGCACAGTTTTTAAAAAGAACCTCAAAATGTAGTCCTGGCCACACCTTTATAATGCACTATGTATATTTAAGTACACGAAATAATACCAGAAACCAATGTACATAATGTCGAGGTAAGAATGACCAAGCGAGTAGCGTAGTTTTTTGCGTCAATGTGTTCGTGTTGTGTACATATTATACGGCAGTAGCGCAGTTTTTGGATAGTTTTTAGCTTCACTTAGATCATACGCCGCGCGCCATTTTATTCTCAAGGTTGATCTGAGACGCTTGATAAAATTTGATAATTATTTACAGTATTTCACGAGGATGGTTTTTAGATACTGTTTTCTGAATTAACGAGCAAAGTCACAGGGAACAGCCAGTACGTGAAAATAACGTAGTTCTAATAATATGAAGACGCGAACCCACTGCGGCGCACGTTTGACACGGCCACGTGGCGCATTTTAGCTGCATATCTTCGTTTGTTAGACAACGTGGGTCTACGTTTCCACAGCAGTACACGCTATGAACCCACGACTATGTGAAACTAGCGTAGCTCACTATGGCGCACGGAGAGGCTACGAACTGAATTGACGGCACCTGGCTTGCGAAAATATGTTCCCTACATAGCTCAACGCATAGCCGTGTACCGCGTGCACAGCGTGCATGGCGTTGAGATGCGTGTGCGGCTTATTCGGGCAAGCCACGCGTGTAGCAATGACGTCATGAATCTCATATTCATGCGTAGCGTCTCCGTGGGTTGCGGTGGATACTATGACATACATTTTCTTGCAAAGCGAAGCTAGACACAAGAGCGTAGCTTCTCCGTGTGCCGCGGTGGGCCAGCGCCTTCACATACATACGCGTCCAATACGTAAGCTCCTCAAAGTCAAAGTCAAAGTCAAAATGTTTTTATTCAATTTAGGTATCAAAGATACACTTATGAACGTCAAAGTTATTTAAATAGACTCGACCGCCTTGTTCGGACAAAAAGCCTCTACTCAGAAGAACAGGCAAGAAACTGAGGGGCATTATTTTTTCAAAAAATAAATAATAAATAAATCCTTTTTATAAAGTCGCCAAAAGTTTAAAAATCAAACCTCAATTCCAGTGTTCCCACAACACCAAGCGCAATACCTATTCCCAATTGAATCCACCTACTTGGAACATGGCAACCTATTCAACATAAAAAGCAAATTTCTCCCCATTGACGACGGCCTAATTAAAAACGAGAAAATCATGCATCCCAACATAAGCAGAGGCGAAGCCTTCAGCGACGGTTACATGATTTATAACTTAGACCAGATTTTAGACCAATTCAAAACCACAGCAAGCAATAACCGCGACGATCAACACCTCAGTGAGATCAACAACGGACTCCTCAACGTAACGATGGACGCAAGAAAGAAGTTGTACTGGGATGATTGGGAATGGTACGATAATTCGGATCCGCATGTTTTTTTCGAAAAGGATCATGATTGGGCTGAGAACTACAAGAGGACGAGGCTTGTTGACTTATGTCTCACGTATCTTATTCACACGAGGTTAGAGTAGTTTTTGAGGAACATTATTTTTATTATTTTAATAGGCTTGCGTTTGGCCGCCAACATGCCTGATGATAAGCAGTGATGCGACCTACGATGGAGCACGGTTGCCTAGAAGAAACCGATTCACTCGAGACTTAAACACACCCAGATTACAAGTGTCAGGGAACACACACTCTGGCAGAGTATTCCACACTCTAGCGGTCCGTATGAGAAATGAGGAACCAAAGCGTTTCGTGCGTGTTGTAGGTATGTCGACCATAAAACGATGCAAACAAAATAAAAACAAAAATTCGGCTGCAAAATGTTGTACTCTATGTCACTTCCACTATCAAGGCGATTCAAATGACACCTCACATGTCGAAATACATCAAGCTGTTTAGGCTGTAGGGCGTGCTAAAGAAACTACATACATACATACATACCCACTATTACCCACATACATACACACATACATACATTTAAAAAACATAACCCTCCTTCTCGCGCAGTAGGGTAGCAAGTCGCGCAAGTCGGACTCGCGCACAAAGGGTTCCGTACAATTATCTATAAAAACGGCGTTAACATCAAGACAGTTAAATATTTATTTTATTCTATTTTTTAGTATTTGATTAGGTACTAAAAATCTTTTTTTTTCAAATATTTCGGGAATAACACTATTTATTTACACCATATTTTATCGTGCGCGGAAACTTTGAAAGATATCAATGCCACAAAGGCGTGGACATGCCAAAGGTCCCAAGCTCTTCAAATTTGTTCTTTTGCAGATACATAATAGACGCTGCAAAAAAAATCCGCGCAGAATTTCAACATGAAAAGAGGTACAAAATCGGATACCTCCTCAATAGACTCCGGAGAATCAAATACGAGATGCTCAAGGTAAACTTAACCGAAAAATAAAGGTTTTTTTTTATAACAATAATTGTCACGTTTTCTCCCCGAAGGGGCTGCCAGGGGTGTATTACAGCACCCACACTTGCCGGACGATTTACAGTCCCAAACGTGAAAGGGAGCGAGCCTGTCGCCATTTCGCCATACGCCGGCTCTAGTTAAGTAGACGATGACATTAAATATACCATTTACCTTTTATTACAATTTAAGAGGGCTCCCCTCTCTCAAGCCAGAAGGAGCGGGTTCGATCTCAGCCGACGGCACGCACCGATTTGTTTCTTGAGTGAACAGATATTATGTGCGTATTGTATGTCATCTGCTACATGACTGGAGCCCGGTGTATGGCGACAGGCTCGTTCCCTGTCACATTTGGGACTGAATATCGTCAGGCGAAGTGTGGATGTCGTATTACACCTCTGTCAGCCCTTTCGGGGGAAAGGCGTGACCTTGTGTATGACTGCCTCGGTGGCTCAGTCGGTAGTGAACCTGCCTTCTGAGCTAGAGAGCGTGAGTTCGATTCCCACCTAGGGCAAACATCCTTGTGATGAACATTTGTGTTAATTCTATGTCTGGGTGTTAATATCTATTTAAGTATGTATTTAAAAGTATATAAGTATGTACTCGTATATCAGTCTCTGGCCGCCATAGTACAAGCTTTGCTTAGTTTGGGGTCAGACGACCTTTTGTGCAAGTGTCCCGATTACTGTTATTTTATTAATCTTTCTTTGTTGTTTTTAGATGACACGAATGGCTTACGAATCTCATAGCGTAGTTGAGACAAGAAAAATTATGATTTTGATGAGACTCTACGAAGAGGTATCTTCTTAACTCTTCTCTTCTCTTTTTTATAAAGAATAGGTCAACATTTGACCACCAACTCGCCTGATGTGAAGCGACATTGTGGTCTAAGATGAAGCACGAAGACCTAGTAGGTACTTATTCACTCTGGCCTTGAATATACCTAGGTTGTGGTTAGTCGGAAAAACAGACGGTGGCAAACGATTCCAGTCCCTAGCCGTTCGTATTAAGAAGGTGGGTTTTCTCTACTATAGCTTGGTTTCTTCTGGCCCGGTGATCCGGTCTCGTCACCAAGAAATTGCCTGGTAACAGCGCCAGACCACCTCCAGGCCAGACGATACCAAGCCGTATAAGATAAAGTCGCTTTCCACGTCTATCTGTCTCTCTGTCTGTAAATCCACTAACTCCTACACCACGCAAGAAGGAGGGTTATGTTTTCCTACTGTATGTATGTATGCAGGTCGTATGTATGTTTGAGGTGTAGTAATACTTCAAGTTGTTGTTATATTCGTCAAAGTAAACGACTTTTAGAACACAAGTTGTTCCGAAGACGGGTCTGAGCAGTAGCGCATTTGTAGCGCCTCACTCAACTGCCATCTTTGTACTTCTTCACTCTACAAAACTTCAAGGCTAAAGTGAATAAGTACCTTATAGGTCATCGTGCTCCATCTTAGACCACAATGTCGCTTAACATCAGACGAGTTGGTGGTCAAACGTCGACAAAAATCGACAAAAAAAAAACCAGAGAAAAAAATTCAAGTCTCCATACAAAATTGTTTAGTAAATTGTTCACTTTGACGGGTAGAACCATAGTATTTACTCGTACTACACCCAAAGCCAGCACCCTGTATATGTACGTTTATAAGAGGTTTCTTTGGCACGCCCTACAGCCTAAACAGCTTGATGTATTTCGACATGTGAGGTGTCATTTGAATCGTGTAAGTGACATAGGGTACAAAATTTTGCAGCTGGGTTTTTTGTTTTCCTTTTAATAATGTTACTTGTTTAATCTGTGATTGCCAGGTAATACGGATGGATATGGATATTCGAGACACCTCCTCTGAGATACGAGAGTTGTATGAAAAATATGAACGCTACGACTACGTTTATGGGCGTATTCCTAAACCAGGCAGCGGACCGAAGGGTAACGGCACGGAAGGCGCGGGAGGCGCGGGGGGAGGGCCGCCTCCTCCCCCCTTTCGATAAAAATGGGAAAAGACAGCTTTTTAGACGACTTCGAAGAAGTAGGAGGTTCTAATTCGATTGTATGTTTTTTTGTATGTTTGACGCGATCAATCCGCCAATTAATAGAATATGTAGTCAAATAGCAAAATCCGCCGTATTATAAAACTGCTTAGCCGTTTTGCAAAACGTCAGATCGACGTTCAGTCGTTTTGTATAAATGACAATGATGATAATGATGAATAAATTAATTTAAATGATAATGATGTTTGTTTGACTGCCTCGGTGGCTCAGTTGGTAGTGAACCTGCCTTCTGAGCTTGGGGGCGTGGGTTCGATTCCCACAAAGGGCAAACATTTATGTAATGAACATTTGTGTTTGTTCTATGTCTGGGTGTAAATATGTATCTATTTAAGTATGTATTTAAAAATATCTAGGTATGTATATCAGTCTCTGGCAGCCATAGTACAAGCTTTGCTTAGTTTGGGGTCAGGCGACCGTGTGTGGAAGTTTTCGGAATTTATTATTTATTATTATTATTAAATAAAACATTTTAAAAACCTCCGACACCGATTTTCTCAAATATAGCTAAGAACCCGGCTGATTCACCTCTCAAACAAACAAAAATATTATATAATCAAAATCGGTTTATCCGATTGGGAGCTACAATGCCACAGACAGACACACACACTCACAGATCCGTCAAACTTAGAAGACCCCGTCGTTTTTGCGTCGTTGGTTAAAAAAGATTCAGTCGAATTGAAAACTTCCTCCTCTTCCGACATCGGTTAAAAAACAGTGATTGATTTTAAAATTTCTTTATTAACAAACACATTTATATAAAAAAATTTGTACACCCAGCGTTAGAGACTAAGACACAAGTAAACAAATTAAAAGTTATTTTGTAGGCTAGGACCGCCTTTTAAAACTTAATTGCTAAACTTAAATGTTATTTTATGACAGTTCATAATAAATCATAAATGTGGGTAGTTAGCAAAAACAACATGAACGAGACGATTACACACTACTACGGCTGTTTCGTATGTTTATGACATTACAATTATGGTTGAAAAATAGTATTAATTGTGTAAAAAATATTAAAATTGGCGAATGAAAGTGGATGTTTTTTTTTTCTTAGTTGGACAGCCCTGCATTCATATTCTAGTTATTAAGATATTTCTTGTATACCGTGTTATTTTTCTGATTCCTCTAGCTTAAGGTATGATTTTTTTTGTATTTTTTGCAATTCTTATATTCAATGCAAACGGGTGATAATATACAAAGAGTCTTTGTGTGAGCCACGTACTCGTACCTAATTTTTTTTTGTTGAAATTCTGAAAATTACTAAAATTTTTCACGTAACAGACCATTGTATTTTTTTGCACCTGCAGGGCTATTCACAACTATTCGGCAACTTTTCCCTTCGGATTTCAAAAATTTTAAACCTGCATTATCCGAATCTCAGTCTATATTCATAAGTTTATAAACGTGATTAATTCTTCCGATCGGATGTATTCTTGATTCCCTATTCCAAAAAGTAAAAAAGTAGACTGAGATTCGCACAATTTGAGTTTGAAATTTCTGGGATCCGATCGGAAACGTATCGAACGATCGTCGAATGATTGTGTGCACCACTGATCATCATAATTCTTCATATCAAACTAGGCGCAAACAAAATACTTGCTTTGGTGATTTCGTGTAAGCCGGGGCCTTACGAGTCCGGCGACCTAACTAACTTCGCATTGGCTTAAGGTATTCCATAGCCATTTCGTCTAGAAGAAGAAGACGAGCGAAGAGAGCGAGTAATGATACTGACGAGCCTCTAAACTTACCTACAGAGTGACAAAGTGCAATTTCAATTTTTTTTAATGACTTTTGCACTTCTGTAATCATTCTTAAGTAACTCAGAATTTCCCTTGTATTATGGATTCATTTAACAGCTAATGATGTAGACAACCTCCTTATGTAATAGAATGTATGATTTGCTTTGTCTATCTATTGAATAAATCAGTCAAAAGTGACCCCTTAAAAATGCGGATATTTTTCATAGCTCTATTTTCACTTGAGAACGTTTTAAAAAAAAATCAAGAATATAGGGGCGGAGATATTGTTAATTTAATTGTACATGCAAAATTTCATCATAATCTGACAAATGGTTTTCAAGAAATTTGAGTAGCGTGTTTGTATGGAAATTTCAGAGCGTCGCGGCCCTCTTAAGTTTAAAACAAGATTGACTGGACCAGCTTTCCATCGAAGATGAGAGTTGGCACAGAATACGTGATAGTGACTCGCGAGGTCAAAGAACTAGCGAGTAGAGGTGACAAGTCGGACCTTCTCTTTCAATTTTTTTACCCGAGTGCACAAGAAGGAGGGCTATGTTTTTCGAGTGTATAAATGTATGTATGTGGGTATGTAGGTCACAGTTCGATACGTTCAACTACTAACTACTTCAAGCGCTGTAAAATACACACATGAGCATTATAACCCCTTTAGCAATGAACGTTGCATAGCTTCGGAATAGATATATACAGTTTTTACCCGACAGCGCAAGGAGGGTTATTTTTCGAGTAGATGTATGTATGTGGGTTTAAAGAAACCTCATACAATACATGTATGAGGAGGTTTCTTTGGCACGCCCTACAGCCTAAACAACTTGATGTATTTCGACATGTGAGGTGTCATTTGAATCGTCTTGGTAGTGAAAGTGACCTAAGGTACAACATTTTGCAGCCGGGTTTTTTCTTTTTTCTTTTAATAATGATTTCTTGAAGCGATGGTACTCGTAGTCTACAAATACAAATACGAGTATCTTTATTTCTAAGTGCTTTAAGCCAATTGAACAATATACTAATACTGTTGACCGTTGACTTAGAAAACCCATCGCGGCCGTCCACTTAAACGACTTAAAAGTCCGACATCCACTTTAGACTAACTTCGCATTGGCAAAAGTTAATTTATTGCCATTTCGTCTAGAAGAAGATGACGAGCGAAGAGAGCAAGTAGCAAGAGGAGCACAAAACTCTTTCCCGGACGATATTCAGTCCCATTTGTGACAGGGGTTGAGCCTGTCGCTAATTCACACTACACCGGGCTCCAGTCATATAGCAGATGACATACAATACGCACATATGTTCACACAATGAACAAATCGGTGCGTGCCGTCGGCTGGGATCGAACCCGCACCCTCTGGCTTGAGAGGCGGGCCTACTCCAACTAGGCTATCATTGCTTTTAAGGGATATACAGCTGTAAGGATGTATACATGAGATAAATCCCTCTCCTTTCCCCACTTCAGTAAAGCCGTGAATACTTTACTGAAACTTAAAGTCGAGTTTTGTAGAGAACACGGAAAGTCGCGTTTCCTAATGTTTGTATCAATTCAATTCAATTCATTTATTCGGGTCATAGGTATAACTACTATACACTTGACAACGTCATTTACAGATTACATAATATTATAAATTTAAAATTTAATGAAACAGTACAATAAAGGATATCAGCTGTAAATCATTTGCCCACACTCGTGCACGTTAACGAACCGGTAAAGGTTAATAATACACCATTGTTACACTTTGAAGTGGGTTCAAACCTAGCGAACCGCACGTATCAATTTGTTCATTGTGTGAACATACTCGTATGTGCGTATTGTATGTCATCTGCTACATGACTGGAGCCCGGTGTATGGCGACAGGCTCGCCCCTGTCACATTTGGGACTGATTATCGTCCGGCGAAGTGTAGGTGTTGTATTACAGCTCTACCAGTCCCTTTGGGGAAAAGGCTTACGATGTGTGATGTCAAGCTGTTTAGGCTGTAGGGCGTGCCAAAGAAACCTTATACATACATACACTCGAAAAACATAGGTAAGTCTCCTAGCGCAGTCGACTAAAAAAAGTACTGAATTCGCAGCGCGTGTAATTCTTAATAATAATTAACTACAGTCGGCAGAGCGAAAAATTGATGTTGCTCTTGAATTGTTTAATATGTGTACTTAAATTTATTTATAAATATTTTGTAACACAAATTATGTTTATTATATTGCGTGTTATGATGATATTATGTTAGACTAGCTGCGCCCCACGGTTTCACCCACGGTTAAAAAGTATTCTATGTGCTATTCCAGACTATAACCTATCTTTGTGCCAAATTCCACCCAGATCTGTTTAGCCGTTCTGGCGTGAAAGAGTAACAAACATCTATCCATCCATCCATTCTTACAAACTTTCGCGTTTATAATATTAGTAGGATAGGACTATCTGCACCCTCGGGTTCACCCACAGTTAGGCGGTTAAAAAGTATTCTATGTGCTATTCTAGACTATAATCTATCTCTGTGCCCAAATTTCATCCAGACCAGTTCAGTCGTTCTCGCGTAACAAACATCCATACAACCATCCAAAATTTCGCATTCATGATATTAGTGTGAAGTATGGTACTTACTAGGGGCTGAGCTACCCACGTCCGTAGGAGTGTACTCTATTCTGATTCCCTACACGTGGTCCCCGGGTAGTGCTAACCGGGTAGCAAACTCTGGTGGGAGGCTTCGGCCGTGGCTAGTTACCACCCACCGGACCAAGCCATGCCGTGAAATGACCTAGTCGTGTTTCGGGATGTAGTCCGGTGTAACCGTTCCGAAGACGGGTCTGAGCAGTAGCGCACTTGTAGCGCCTCACTCAACTGCCGTCTTTGTACTTCTTCACTCTACAAAACTTCAAGGCTAGAGTGAATACCTTATAGGTCGTCGTGTTCCATCTTAGACCACACCGTCGCTTAACATCAGGAGAGTTGGTGGTCAAACGCCGACCTATTCTACATTAAAAAAAAATAACATGCAAATGCAGATTGGTTCCTCGCTCCGCTCGGTCACCTAAAACCAGTAGGTAACTATCTGTTTACTAAAATTTCCGCCACTTTCATATTATTTCAAAACAGTGTCGCATCTGCGACCAAACCGGTTAGTCTATGACGGGTCATCCGACTTTCACCTTTCTAGCTCTGAGAGTTCTTTGGTACGTTTTGGAACCTTTTCATAATAAATTGCTTACATTTTCTTTCATTATGCGAAGTGATTGTAAATATTTATCGCTTTGACAAAGGATCAGAATGTTGATTTGCATAAGTTGAGAATGTTCACACATTTGTTTTCGAACTTTGTCGTTTTAAGATGTTTTCTTTGAGATCTCACGATGAAATTAAGTGAGTACTAGCTTTAGCAAGCGAAGCGTCTATGCTTCGACAAAAATGCTTTCATATCTCTGTCTTCCTCTACTAGTCGCATTTCTGAACAGATTCTCTTCAAATTTTGTGAGTAGATTCAATAATTATGTAGATTTTTTTTTAATCATTAATACCTATTATGTTAAGAAATCCTACTAATATTATAAACGCAAAAGTTTGTAAGAATGGATGGATGGATGTTTGTTACTCTTTCACGCCAGAACGGCTGAACAGATCTGGATGAAATTTGGCACAGAGATAGATTATAGTCTAGAATAGCATATGGGATACTTTTTAACCGCGGGTGAAACCGCGGGGCGCAGCTAGTGATATGATTTTTTTTCGACACAAATCATATTTATTTTCCGTAAAAAAAAACATATCTACGCCATTTTGAAAAATTCCTAAAAAGTACTCCGCAGAGAAAACTGTATAATTATAATTATATAGTTTCAATAATTATTGAACCTGCTCACAAAATTTTACGAGGATCTATTGTGAAATATGACCAGGGGGGCTATTCCTGCGCATGAGATGAGATGAGATTTTATCTTGGTCACTCTCACACCTATGACGTTTCAAACGAGAGCAATAAGGACGAAAAAAAGTGAGATGAAAAAATTAAATCTCCGAATAGGGCCACTGGGGGGATATTCCTGATGCGCGTGAGATGAGATGAGATTTATCTTGGTCACTCTCACACCTATGACGTTTCAAACGAGAGCAACAAGGACGAAAATAAGTGAGATGAACATCTCAAATCTCCGAATAATGCCACTGTAGAGGAGACAGACGTCGCTCGCAAGGTCTTCACAGAGCCACTAGCATAATGTGTATATCTCCACAACCTCTTGACCGATTCGGCTCATATTTTGACTTAGGAATCGTATTTAAATTAACTACTTGCTTGCATGAAATTTCATGTAGATCGGATCAACGATACTCGAGTTATCGTCGGACAAACAAATTCAAATTTGTCCCAGACTTTCGCTCGATTAAAAAAATTACTTCGACAAAGGGTCGAACAGTAAATTTACATAAGCTAATATTTTTCACACATTTTGAACTTTGTCGTTTTAAGAAATAGATTCTTTCGCATATTTGTGCTTGAAGAACTTGCGTGATTTTTTACTTCGACATGGTGTTTTAAAACTTTTCACACATCCGATTTTAACTTTGTCGTATTAAGAAACAAATTCTTGTGCACTTGTTTGAAAGATGTAGACAGATTTTTGTTATTTTGACAAAGTGTTAAGTTTTTTTTTTTGAGTTTACAAGTGAAATTCTGGGTTAAAAAGATTTGGTAAGGTTACGTAATGTAAGTAAACGTATTTAGTTAGCCTATCTCTTCATTTTGCGTCATCAGAAATCGCTTAGCAAAGTATAATAGTAAGTTGAATTCTTAGAACGTTGCAAGTAGGTATATTGTAACAGATAAGGTAATTCTATACTTAGTAGAATACTTAGTAGACCGTATCGAACTGTGGCCTCGCTGCCCTCGGTCAATTTTGCTCAAAATCGAACTTAAAAATTCTATTGAGGTAAACTACTTGCCTGCAAAATTTCAAGAAGATTAGTTACGTAGTTAAGGCGTGAAAGCTTAACAAATGAACAAGCTCACGTTCGCATTTATAATATTAGTTTGATGTAGAGATTTTGAAGATAGAAGAAAGACATGGGCGTACTCAGACTGTTTTAGGAGTGGGGCAGAAGTAGGTAGGGTCAACTGGGTCAAATCTGTCTTTCACGAATTACTGACAAACCCTTCACAAATTGTCTGCCTCGGTGGCTCAGTTGTTAGTGAACCTGCCTTCTGAGTGTGGGGGCGTGGGTTCGATTCCCACCTAGGGCAAACATTTATGTGATGAACATTTGTGTTTGTTCTATGTCTGGGTGTTAATATCTATTTAAGTATGTATTTAAAAAATATCTAAGTATGTATATCAGTCTCTGGCAGCCATAGTACAAGCTTTGCTTAGTTTGGGGTCAGACGACCGTGTGTGGAAGTGTCCTGAATTTATTATTATTATTACTACTCTATATATCTTTTTTCTATATTTTGTTGCGATAATCTGTACTAGATGGCGTTAGTAGCCTTACTTGTGAAGGGTTTGTCAGTAATGCCCGAAAGAAGCAATTACCCACAGACGCGTTTGCTCCCGCTGACCCTATGGTCATCGTGTATTGTATACTGAACACGGTGTGTGTATCACAATGCTGATCACGATTTCATTCGTTCCACATTACCATTGCAACGCGACCTTGACATTGATCGCTATCAGCCTTTTGAGTCAAGTGAGCTGTGAGCATAATATATGTACAAAATGCTGGTTTTGGGTTACTTAATGTTTGTAGTATAGTAGAGCGATGGCAGCCTAGTTGGGAGAAGGTCCGCTTCTCAAGCCAGCTCGGGTTCGAACCCAGCCGACAGCACGCACCGATTTGTTCATTATGTGAACATTTGTGCGTATTGTATGTCATCTGCTACATGAGGAGCCTGGTGTATGGCGACAAGCTCGCCTCCTGTCACATTTGGGACTGATATCGTCCGGCGAAATGTGGGTGTTCTATTACACCTCTACCAGCCCCGTCAGGGGAAAAGGCGTGACGATATGTTATGTAGTATAGTTATATTAAAAATCCGGCGACCACTTTAGACTAACTTAGCATCTGCAAAGGTTTTCTATTGACATTTCGTCTAGAAGAAGATGACGAGCGAAGAGAGCGAGTAAAGATACTGACGAGCCTCTAAAGTTGTCTACCTCTACACAGTGCAATTTCATTTTTTCTATGACTCTTGCACTTCTCTAATAATTCTTAAATAGCTAACAATTTCCCTTGTATTATGGATTCATTTAAAAGCTAATGATGTAGACAACCTCCCTGTGCAAATGGATGTTTGATTTGCTTTATCTATCTATTAAGTAAATCAATCAAAAGTGACCCCTTACAAAGCGGTCATATGCATTTCATAGCTCTATTTTCTTTTGATGACGTTTTAAAAAAAACCAAGAACATAGGGGCGGCGATATAGTTCATTTAATTGTACATGTCAAATTTCGTCATAATCTGACAAATAGTTTCCAAGAAATTTGACAAGCGCGTTTGTATGGAAAATTCAGAGCATCGCGGAACCCTCTACCCTTCAAAGTGAATAACTTTCAGAACATCAGTTTGCAACTTTCGCAAAAAAAAAAATCAAGTCTTAAACAAAATTGATTACATGACTATTTTTTGTATGGAGACTCGACTATTTTGAACCGACGTTCAAGAAGAAGGAGGTTCTCAGTTCGACTGTATGACTACGATCAGTCCCAAACGAGACCGGGCTCCAGTTATGTAGGAGATGACATTAAATACGTACATATGTTCACACAATGAACAAATTGGATGGGATCGAACCCGCTCCCTCTGGCTTGAGAGGCTGGATAGCTGACTTATGAAGACAAGCTTGCAAGTTAAGTGCATTTTACGCGACTTCTCGGGCCTGATCCCAGCCTTTTGTGGGGTGGGGCAAAAGTGATTTTTTAAAGGGTGTGGCCTAAATGTATCTACTTTTTACCCGACTGCGCAAGATGGAGGGCTATGTTTTTCGAGTTCGAGTTATGTATAAATGTATGTGGGTATGTATGTATGAGGTTTCTTTGGCTCGCCCTACAGCCTAAACAGCTTGATGTTTTTCGGAAATGACATAGGGTACAACATTTTGCAGCCAGGTTTTTAGTTTTTCTTTTAATAATGTTACTAGCCCACCTTACCCCATTGTGGATACGCCCATGTGTCTATCCTATCCCTTTAACTACCGCAAAAAATTGGCATTTGTACGTATGTCAATCATTTACTAATAACTCAAATCAAGACTAAACAAGTACCTAACATTATCAAAAGAAAAACAAAACCTGGCTGCAAAATGTTGTACTCTATGTCATTTCCACTATCAAGACGATTCAAATGACACCTCACATGTCCAAATACATCAAGCTGTTTAGGCTCTAGGCCGTGCCAAAGAAACCTCATACATACATACCCACATACATACATACACTCGAAAAACATAACCCTCCTTCTTGCGCAGTCGAGTAAAAAACATAGTCGAATTGAGAACCTCCTCCTCCTCTAAAGTCGGTTAAAAAATCGAAATGAAACCTGTCAAATGCGGCATTAGAAATCTATCGAAAGTTATAATATTTGCATTGCATAAGAACTTTTATAACCGGTCTGACGCTATACGGATGTGAGGTCAATGTTTAGCTAAACTCAACTGCGGTTATGCAAATTACCGGCTTTCGGATAAGACAAACATAAGTAGATATTACTAGATATTATACATACATATCATCACGCCTTTCCCCCGAAGAGGCTGGCAGAGGTGTATTCAAATTCAAATTCAAATTATTTATTGACACAAAAACGATTAAACAATTACATTTATGTCACGCAATAATAAAAATAATAAATAATGATAATAACAATGTCAAATTCCAAGATAATAATAATAATTGGTAATAAAAATAATGTCAAATGTCAGCAAGAAACATCGTCAAAGCTATCTGAGCTGTCATTCTTGCACCCGCTCTATTGATCAGTCAGATTTTTACAATATAATTATTAAGAAGTTCGCTAATAAATACATATGATATAAAGTGTAATACAACCGGACGATATTCAGTCCCAAATGTGACAGGGGGCGAGCCTGTTACCGTACACCGGGCTCCAGTCATGTAGCAGATGACGCTACACACATATGTTCACACAATGAACAAATAGGTGCGTGCCGTCGGCTGGGTTTGAACCCGCTCCCTCTGGCTTGAAAGGCGGGCCTTCTCCAACTAGGCTGTCTAGATATTTTAGAAAGAAAACGAAGTAAGAGAATTCATCGAAATATATATATTTTTTTTTATATAGAATAAATAGGTCGGCGTTTGACCACCAACTCGCCTGATGTTAAGCGACGTTGTGGTCTAAGATGGAGCACGACGACCTATAAGGTACTTTTTCACTCTAGCCTTGAAGTTTTGTAGAGTGAAGAAGTACAAAGACGGCAGTTGAGTGAGGCGCTACAAGTACGCTACTGCTCAGACCCGTCTTTGGAACGGTTACACCGGACTACATCCCGAAACACGACTAGGTCAAAATATAAGCAAGAAGCGGTATGAGTCTAATTTTTAGTACACAGCACATGGACCAAATACTCAACACACATACATACGAGTACATAATATAATCACGCTCTTTTCCCATAGCGGTAGGCAGAAACCACTTCTTTCCACTTGCTACGATCCTGGTACACATCTTTCGCTTCTTCTACTTCCATGAGTCTTTTCATACACGCTCGTCGGTTACGGGTACTCTTGATCTGGTCTTTCTTTAAGACGTCTTCGATTTGGTCGAGATACGTGCGCCTGGGTCGACCCTGACTGACCTGACCATCCACACTCGCCATGTAAACCTGTTTCGTCAATCTCCTTTCATTCATTCTCTCAATGTGTTCAAACCATCTAGGCATCCCTTTCTTATTCTTTAGCACTACACCAAATGTCACCACACCAAATTTTAAACACCCTGTCGTTTTTGCGTTGGAGGTTAAAAATAACGGTTAATAAGAAACGGCGGCTGAAACCGCGAGGCGCTGCTAGCTAATCACATCCTTATCAATTATGAAATCGAAAGTAACTCTCTGTTTGTAGGCTTTTCACGGCTAAACGGCTGAACATATCTTGATGAAATTTGATTAATAGTTACGGTATCTCATGAGGAAGGTTTTTGGATACTATTTTCTGAATAAATAAATCTTTTTGTCATGAAATTCTGTATTATGAATAAAAAATAACGCGCCGTTTACCAAATGCGTCAGACAACATCACAGAATAGTACCTAGTTGGTACTAAAATAACAACTGACAACTAAAATTAAAACCCATCTCAAAACCAGCCAGTTTTTTTTTATGTTGGATTCTGACTTCTTCGGTAACGGATTATCACTATCACTATCATCACTACATAGTATAAAACAAAGTCGCTTTCTCTGTCCCTATGTCCCTTTGTATGCTTAAATCTTTAAAACTACGCAACGGATTTTGATGCGATTTTTTTTAAATAGATAGAGTGCTTCAAGAGGAAGGTTTATATGTATGATAACATCAATTAAATAGTGGAAAAATACTGTTATTTTTGAGGTTTCTAATGTGAAGTCGTTAATTCTCATTTTGTTTCCGCTTACATTGCAAACGCAGGCTGAACCCTACGAGATTTATCAAAATAACGTACTAATTATTTGTACACATTGAAAAGGTCTACAGAAAACTCCGCTATGGTATATGTCTATCTCTTATGGATATCCTTCAATATTTTTTTTTGTTATTTACTTTTCACGACAAATAATGGCTAATTTTCGAAGCGATTTTAACCAATACAGCATTAATCCTCATCCAATTAAATAGCTTAAACACATTGTTGATTTAATGTAGAATTATGGTCCTTTACAGCACAAGATTTAAAACAGTTTTTCTGTAGTGTATTTAGTATCAGCATTGCACACGTGCGAAGCCGGGGCGGATCGCTAGTTATTCATAATTAGATAATTAGTTACAGTAAATCACGAGGAGGGTCTATGGATACTATTTTCTGAATAAACACGAACGAAGTTGCGGACAACAGCTAGTTTCTAACATGTTTTCATGTGTTGTATCGAATACAAGATCATAGACCGTGCCGAATTATAACGAAAGTAAAAATTAATTGCACTCAGAAATAACGCACTGCTATGGAGAAAGGGGAAATTTACTGTTTCGCTCAAATCTTGATTAAGCTAGCGATAATTAAATCATCGATAAAGTCAGGAACGTGTTAATTAATTAAAAATAATGGCTGTCAATGGTTTCGCTGTAAATTAATGTATGAATGGGCAAGCGTGCTTCAACTTGGACCGCATCGTCACTTTCCATCAAGTTAGTTGTGGTTCTCTTCGCAGGATGTATGATGTGGTTCTCTTCTCTACTTCGTATGATGTAGAGAAGAGAACCACATCATACATCACACATTATCTACATCATACGATGTAGAGAAAAAGCGGCATCGTTTAATGGTCGACATACCAACAACACACACTAACGCTTTGGTTCCTCATTTCTTATAAGGACCGCTAGAGTGTGGAATACTCTGCCAGAGTGTGTGTTCCCTGACACTTATAATCTGGGTGTGTTCAAGTCTCGAGTGAATCGGTTTCTTCTAGGCAAGCGTGCTCCATCGTAGGCCGCATCACTGCTTATCATCAGGCATGTTGGCGGCCAAACGCAAGCCTATTAACTAATAATAGGGTTTGTTCGATAAGTTTTTTTTTTGTCGACTCAATTTTTGGAAATTGGTCAAAATGGTGGAGATTTTACAGACTCGCAAAGTCGCGAGGTCGAGAAGAGTAGAGTTACAGAGCTAGCTCTACATCATACGATGTAGAGAAGAGAAGATCTACAGTGCTAGCTTAGCTCACAGAGCTAAGCAATACTAATACAAAACTAATAACAGCTCTGTGAGCTAAGGACTTAACGAGTTCGTAACCCCCAAATCTTCGCCATTTTAAACAATTTCCAAAAATTGAGTCAACGAAAAAAATGAAGCGAGTGAAGTCAACTCAACCTCAGCTTAGACAAAAATGCTTTCGTGTATCCGAATTCTGTCTGGATTTCAGTCCGTATCTTTGTCTTCCTCTACTGATCGCATTTCTTAGCCGTATCTTTTAAAATTTTACTTTGCAAAAAAATCTGTGTAATAATAGAACCTGCTCACTGCAACCTCATAGCACTGCAACACTGCACCTGCAAATTTATGAGAATCGGTTGAAGAATGCAACCTGTAACTGTCAAGGAGGAGAAACGCCGGCCGCGAGGTTTCCAGCTCACATAGGCACTAGAATAAATATCGAACCTGCTCGCAAAGTTTCACGACAATAGGTTGAGCTTGAAATGAAAAGGCAGTGGTTCAGATATTGAGTCTTATAATGTCGGTTCCACAACTTTACACGGTTTAAAACACTTTTACACAGATTTACATAACTTGAATTAAAAACTGATAGGACCCTAGTTTGGGGTCTTGACTAGCCTGGGTTAGATTCCCGGCTTTTGGCTTAGCTCCGGCGATGGATAAGAGGTGATTGAGGGGCTTGAAGGAAAAATGGTATTTATATCACCTTCAAAGACAATAGCTGATTAACCAGCTTAATCTGGAATAATAATGGGTTTGAGGAAAGAAGGTGGTCGAAGCATCGAGGAATTTTAATGGGAAATGGATACGGCGGATGTAACCTGAACCTAAACCTGAGTCGAATCAAGGCGGAAAAATGGGGGGAAAATGTGAAGGGATATAACAGCTCGCCAGATATATAAATGATACAATAGATAAGTTACATTACAGATAGGTAACTAAGTACGTCACGCCATCCGGGAAATTAATTGCCTAAAAAACCATGTCAAAGGAAAGTTTAAGAAGCAATTCGTCATCTGACAGTTCGATAATAAAATGAATGAATGCCTTTCAACACTGGAAGCGTCGCATTCCTTTCTTCACCTGCAGTTGGTAGCGTGGGATTCTTAACTGACATCTCCATTGTTACGCGATGAGTCACCATTGTGTTACGAGCTGAGGCGTAGTAAGTGTGGATTCATTTAGTTTTTAGAGCAGGAAGATGTGCTTAACTATTTGAAGGGAAGAAAGAATGGCTGGTTATGGCCTGAGGTTGCCTGGAAGAGATTGCTTTTAGTGATAAAGCCGCCAATTGTTACACTATAGGATAAGTATTATTATAATTATTCTCTTGTTTTTTTGTTATTTGTGGTGTGAACAATAAAGAGTTTATCTATCTATCTATCTGGTTGGTTATTTATCGGATTTTTAATGGAAATGGTTAGGTTGGTATGACTGCCTCGATGGCTCAGTTGGTAGTGAACCTGCCTTCTGAGCTTGGTAGCGTGGGTTCGATTCCCACTTAAGGCAAACATTCATGTGATGGAAATTTGTGTTTTTTCTATGTCTGGGTGTTGTTAATGTCTATTTAAGTATGTATTTAAAAGTAAATATGTATGTATATCAGTCTCTGGCAGCCATGGCAGCTGGAAATCCTTTCTTATTCTGACTTTCAACAAGAAAATATTACGTCATACGAAATCATCGAAAAACCTGAGTTGTCAAGTCTTGCGTAAGGCTTTGGAATGAACCAACTGGTTGACTTTCGTAGGTAATAAAAATACTTGCGGTCCATCTGTACGCGTAATCTTTGACGGTTATACAGGGTGTAGTGATATTTAAGAAATATCAAGTAAGTAAATATCACAACCTTAAGATCCCGTTAGATATGTAAAAACATGTGTCCAAATCGTGAAAGTTTAAAAGTTGTCAGCATATAAATGGACATTGAAACAGGCTTAAAACAGTAATAATTTATTTACATAAATTATACACTCGTACCTATTATAATTTTTTGATACTTCTTTTAGCTGAAAATAAGATATAAAATATTCTTAAAAGCTATTATTTATTTATAAATATATTTTAAATTAAAATACGCTTTCCACCTCATAACTCCATCATCAGGTCAACATATTATTAGTTTTCATCAGATCAACTCTGAAATCCTACTAATATTATAAACGCGAAAGTTTGTAAGAATGGATGGATGGATGTTTGTTACTCTTTCACGCCAGAACGGCTGAACAGATCTGGGTGAAATTTGACACAGAGATAAATTATAGTCTAGAATAGCACATAGGATACTTTTTAAACGCGGGTGAAACCGCAGGGCGCTGCTAGTATCAAATATGTAAGAGTTTTGTTGTCCGAACTACAAAGTTTCATTTCGATACATCGATATATATATGTATAAGGTATTTACGCAGTACCTACTAAAAATATTTAAAACAGCTTAAAATATAAAAGAATTAGAATAAAACTGAAATAAGACCCAACTAAAAATTTTAAAACAAACCATACTAAACTAAAGTCTAAGTCAAAGTCAAAGTCAAAGTATTTATTGCGCATTATGGTGGTTGTTACATTAGTTCACAAGATCTTAAAGTTATAATAAACTAACAATAACTTTGATAAATGTGAAAATCCTAATCTCATAAACCGCTGCCAGTTGTAGGCAACGTACTTAACATACTGGCTGCATTGCCCCGTTGGATTTCGATACCTACCTAATACCTAAATTATTGCCTCGTAAGTATTGTAAGTGACTGCCTCGGTGGCTCAGTTGGTAGTGAACCTGCCTTCTGAGCTTGGGGGCGTGGGTTCGATTCCCACCTAGGGCAAACATTTATGTGGTGAACATTTGTGTTTGTCCTATGTCTGGGTGTAAATATCTATTTAAGTATGTATTTAAAAATATATATGTATTTATATCAGTCTCTGGCAGCCATAATACAAGCTTTGCTTAGTTTGGGGTCAGACGACCGTGTGTGTAAGTGTCCTGATATTTATTTATTTATATTATCTGAATGTTTCGATACGGCAATAAGGAGTAGGTTATTTACTTCTAACATTTTATTGAGTACCTACATTGTTGAGTTAGTTGCAAGTGAAGTTAATAAAATTACGTAAAATTATAAAATAAACATTATTATTATATAACGCAGTAACAGATTGTACAGTTTTGGTTACACCCTGTATGTTATGAAGGTTGCATTAATTTTATCGTCGAATGATTTCTTAACTTTAAGTAAGTATACATTATTATAATATTATATGTATTATATATTATTTAAAGTAAGTAGAGTTATGCAAGGTTCATAATTATTATAATTTATGAGGTAATACATTTACGGTCAAGAGCAAGTTAAGACGTGAAAATCAAGTTCCGTAGTAATTTGTCGATTTTTGCGATGATAGCCTAGTTGGAAGAAGGCTCGTCTCTTAAGCCAGAGGGAGCGGGTTCGATTCAGCCAAAGACACGCATCAGTTTGTTCATTGTGTGAACATAATGATGTGATATGATGTAGGCGATGGTAGCCTAGTGGGAGAAAGCCCGCCTCACAAGCCAGATCAAATGAGTTCAAACCCAGCCGACGGCACGCACCAATTTGTTCATTGTGTGAACATACGTGCGTATTGTATGTCATCTGCTACATGACTGGAGCCCGGTATAAAGCGACAGGCTCGCCCCCTGCCACATTTGGGACTAAATATCATCCGGCGAAGTGCAGGTGTTGTAATACACCTCTGCTAATTTCTACGAACAAAAAGGCGTGACGGTAACATCTGTTAACAACCAGTTATTGAAGAGCTTCCCATATAACAGCGCTCGTACTTGTCAGGGTTCAGCTTACTTTATTTACGAAATTAAGTAGGTTGTTTTCGGTTTTGCGTCAAATGTATTTAAATTATTACAATAAAACATAGGCTATTAATGCAGGTTGTTAACGAAATTTATGATCCGGATCGGCAGATGGCCTAAAATTTTGCATGCATGTAGTTTTTGTACGTGTTCATTTCTGAAGTAGATACATTTCGAGATATTATTGTTTTCCCCCTTTTTCTGACCGAAAGTATCCAAAATCCCAAAACTTTAGATTTTTATGAAAACAGTTTTCACCTTTTTTTTTCAATCAAATCAAATTTATTCATGCTTACAATTTCACTTACAGATAGACCTTAAAAATATAAGGGTAACATTTGTAAATTTGTCTTGTAGCACCTACACTAAGAACATAAATATTCTTGTGCTGCAGGTGACTACATTCCTTCATATTTCACAAAGTGTAGGCGTATGTACTATGTGTGTGCAAACTGTGAGTGCGTCAGTGTGTGTGTGTGTGGATGCGCGTCTGTGTGTGTAAATCTTACCTTACAGATCTTCGACGTAACGCAGAAGCAGCCTTGCTAAAGTGGGACTGGGCTGGTCTGCCGAGTGCCTGACGAGCTATGGGTTAAAACCACCTCCGACTGGGTTTCAAAAGTTAAACTGTCGTTAGGTCGACCCAGAAAGAGATGGAAAGACGAGCTTGACGCCCACGAGAAGAAAGGCCCACGAAAGCCAAAAACAGGGACAGAAAGACAGAAGAGAGACCTTTGCCCAATAATGAGACATACCGGGCTGATATATATATGTATAACATATATGAAAACAGTATAGTTATGACAATTAAAACCTAAAGCAATGATAGCTTAGTCGCAGAAGGCTCGCCTCTCAAGTCGAAGCGGTTCGGACCCAGCCGAAGGCACGCATCAATTTGTTCATTGTGTGAACAAATGAGCGTATTGTATGTCATCTGCTCGTGATTGGAGCTCGGTGTATGGCGACATGCTCGCCCCCTGTCACATTTGGGACTGAATATCGTTCGGCGAAGTGTGGGTGTTTTACACCTAACAGCCCCTTCGGGGGAAAGGTGGGACGATATGTTATGTTTTGTTACGAGTAAATCCAGTTCCAATAAAATTCTAACTCCCTAATATTATAAATGCGAAAGTGAGTTTGTTAGTTCGTTCGTTTGTTTGTTTGTTACGCTTTTACGCCTTAACCACTTAACCGATAATCAAAAAATTTTTGATATACTTTGTCAGGTATTCAATAACAATTTAAAACGATTAGTTAGTAGAATTGAGAGGCAGTTACGTAGCAGATGACATTAAATACTCACATTTATGTTCACACAATGTTGACTGCCTCAGTGGCTCAGTTGGTAGTGAACCTGCCTTCTGAGCTTGAGAGCGTGGGTTCGATTCCCACCTAGGGCAAATATGTGATGAACATTTGTGTTTGATCTATGTCTGGGTGTTAATATCTATTATTGTATGTATTTAAAAATATAAATGTATGTAAATAAGTCTCTGGCAGCCATATTACAAGCTTTGCTTAGTTTGGGGTCAGACGACCGTGTGTGCAAGTGTCCCGAATTTATTTATTTAATTAACAAATTGATGTGTGCTGTGTCCGCTGGAATCGAACCAGCACCCTCTGGCTTCAGAGGCGAGTTTTTTTCCAAGTAGACTATAATCATATAACTATTTTATTTATTATAATTAATGACGTAACTTCGTCATACATATTATGACTTAATTTCAATTGTAATTTGATGCAAATGAATGTAAATTGTAGAAAGCGTATGTTCTACTCATTAACTAATACCGTTGCTGGAGAATATGCGCATTTTAAATTTAGAACTTTATTTTCTTTTGGCTTTGAAATGTATGGTTGTATACCTCATTTCATTTTTTTTTTGCTGTCCTATCCAGGGGAATTTGGCGTCACACGTCTTGTGCATTTGCCAGCGTCAAGTTATTTTTTTCAGATGATGGAGTGATGATGATGAGGCGATGATGGCGATGATGAATCCTTTCCTTGCCCCATGTATACTATTTTCTTTATATCACGATACAGGTGACATTAGACAAATCGTTACTATTAACAGACCTCAAAAATGAGGTTTGTTGTTTTGGTTTTCCGATTTTGAAAATTCTTTTTTTATTATAAACTAGCTGCGCCCCGCGGTTTCAACCGCGGTGAAAAGTATTCTATATGCTATTCTAGACTATAATCTATCTCTGTGCCAAATTTCATTCAGATCTGTTCAGCCGTTCTTGCGTGAAAGAGTAACAAACATCCATCCATCCATCCATCCATTCTCACAAATTTTCGCGTTTATAATATTAGTAGGAAGTAAGTTTTTTTCAGCTCGAAGCATCTATGCTTGAAGTTCACAAAAATGATTTCGTATGTCCGGATTTGTCTTCCGCTACAGTTCGCAGTTCTAAACCGATTCTCTTGAAATTGTTTTGAGGACAGACCAGGGGGGCTATTCCTGCGCGTGAGATGAGATGAGATTTTATCTTGATCACTCTCACACCTAAGTATGAAGTTACAAACAAAGAGCAACAAGGACGAAAACAGTGAGATGAAAATCTCAAATCTCCGAATAGGGCCACTGATTTTCAACTCACAGAGCCTTCAATTATCGTCAAACAAATATACAGGTTGTTACAAAAACCCTGTTGTATCCGCGATGTGCGCATCCAGCATCGACTGGAGGATGTAATTTTGCTAGTTTCAATTAAATATTGACTGTAATAATGTTGAACACACATCGCGCCCCGTCCTCCTAAAACCGTGAACGCAGACACTAATCGCGTCAGTTTTATTTGTAAACTATTCGCGTCGTGCCGCTCCTTTCTAAGAATAAAAGCCGGCAACATAATTATAACAGAGACTGACAACATAATTATAGCTGAGCCCCGCGGTCTCACCCGCGGTTAAAAAGTATCCTATGTGCTATTCTAGACTAAAATATATCTCTGTGCCAAATTTCATACAGATCTATTCAGCCGTTCTGGCGTGAAAGAGTAACAAACATCCATCCATCCATTCTTACAAACTTTCGCGTTTATAATATTAGTAGGATTTGTTAACATTTTTGTAAAAATATCTTTTACTTTTTTGCGTTCTAAAACCGGTCATAACTCTTGTTATTTTTGATGTGCATATTTTTGGTATTTTTGCATGAATACTTATAAGTGTGTGTATATACCCTACAATTATACAACAGGGTGTTTGTAACATGCTGTATAAACAAAAATTTAACACAACAACTGCCGAGTTTTTTTTTTTTTTTTATTACTTAATAGGCTTGCGTTTGGCCGCCAACATGCCTGATGATAAGCAGTGATGCGGCCTACGATGGAGCACGCTTGCCTAGAAGAAACCGATTCACTCGAGACTTGAACACACCCAGATTATAAGTGTCAGGGAACACACACTCTGGCAGAGTATTCCACACTCTAGCGGTCCTGATGGGAAATGAGGAACCAAAGCGTTTCGTGCGTGTTGTAGGTATGTCGACCATAAAACTATCTTAATATTTATAAATCTCGTGTCACAATGTTTGTCCTCAATGAACTCCTAAACCACTTAACCGATTTCAATCAAATTTGCACACCATGTGCAGTCCGATCCAACTTGAGAGATAGGATACTTTTCAACCGCGTGTGAAACCGCGGAGCGCAGCTAGTATACATATAGAGATAGAACTATATTTAAAACTTTATAAATATAAAGAGTTGCTATGACTCAGGGACCTTGCTGCGCCCGGTCAATCAAACCACATGCGTGGGTGGGCCCTTTAACCATACAACTTTACCATCCTCATACATGCCAAGGTGAATACCCTGACATACCTTTTTAAAATATAACAATAAAATTATCACTAAACGGTTCCATTCTTTAACCCTGTAGCCGGTTGGGACAATTTTGGCTTGACAACGTCTAAACCGATGAACGCCGGCTGCACGCACGAAAACGGATGATTCATTGTCCCGTTACGCTCATTGTAACGTTACGATCGGAACAAGAGAGCTACACGAGTGATTTATTCATATAAGTATGCAATCATGTCATCAATGTTTTGTTATGACGTTGTCACGTTAAACTATCGTCCGTAAACCGTTACAGACAACTATTTTTTTCGGATAAAGACTTTCGATGCGTAGGACTAAGAATGGTTGCGATTCCGATGTAAGCTCGCTGAACGAATCTTGGTGCTATTACTATATTTTACTAATTGTAACAAAAGATAGAGACTCTTTACTAGATAGAGACTTTAAAAGATAGAGTCTCTTGACTAGATTTAATCTTCAGTTGTAGGTAGAGTCATTATTATAACTTTAACGTTTGTGTGTATATCTTTGATACAATTGAACCAATTGAATAAAGACATCTGATTTGATTTGATTTTTTGCTGTCAAATAAGTCGGAACTTAATTTTCCACACAAGTTTAGCCAGATAGTGAGTAGGTGCTGACTAAAAACAAATTGTAAGTCGCTTTAACCAGTTTGACAGCACTAAAATTCGTGCTGTCTCTTTTTCTGTTCTTTCGATCGGAATCAGTTTGAAAACCTTCGTCGGATAAGTCCGACTCAGGCGGTCACAGGGTTAACAATGTATGTTGAAATCGTTAATTGTATGGTCTTGGAATCCCATGGCAATTTAAACGTTTACGCGGTCGTTGGTGCGTATTGCCCAATAATTAATGGTACTCTTGGATCTTGAAACAAATAGATTAACAAGATACAGAATGCCATACACATCTCACAAACTCTAGTTATCACCAAGCCTGAAGATCACTTATGTGGATATTATTAAATTCAATTCTATTTATTTAATTCAGAATCCAAGTCCATATAAGTACAGAAAGTTACATTACAATAAAATAAAATAATACAAAATAATAATACAATAAGATGTCAACTATCAAAATATAGAAAATCAAATCAAAACGCAAAATAATAATAGCAATACATAAATACATAGATTTAAATAAAACATTACCTTAAACCATGATATTTGAATCATGGCTCACCACAAACATTTCGTCAACTGGTCATTAGTCTGTACATGAACATTATGGTCTTCGTTTCATCAAAGCCAAAACTCCATTAATATTCTTAAAAATCTACCAGGAAATTTAGAAATGTAATAAATTCTTTATTACAATAGAAGTAAATTATACTATTATTTTAGAGTTCAATAAAAAAGTTATCTTTATATTGATGTTAATTTTACACTTTTTCAAGTCATAGTAAACTCTCATAGGGTAGAAATAACAAATTACCGAAATAATATTACGTGTATTATCTGCACATGCTATTCTACGCTTTGTACTCTGTAAGCTACTCTACTCTGCTGTACTACACTAACACAGTGTATCTGTAAATGACGGACATATTGCGCTGGACATATTGCTACGCCCCGCGATTTCACCCGCGGTTAAAAAGTATCCTATGTGCTATTCTAGACTATAATCTATATCTGTGCCAAATTTCATCCATATTTGTTCAGTCGTTCTGGCATGAAAGAGTAACAAACATCCATCCATCCATCCATTCTTACAGTCTTTCGCGTTTATAATATTACTAGCTGCACCCCGCGGTTTCACCCGCGATTAAAAAGTATCCTATGTGCTATTCTAGACTATATATAATCTTTCTCCGTGCCAAATTTCATCCAGATCTGTTCAGCCGTTCTGGCGTGAAAGAGTAACAAACATCCATCCATACATACAAACTTTCGCGTTTATAATATTAGTAGGAAGTAGGATAGAATAGTAGGACTATATTAAATAACTAACTAATGCATACAAATAATATTATTATTTTAAAGTAATAATAGTTTTATTATTAATAAGTTTGCAATATATTTTGTTGACATTAATTATTTATTTCTTAAGTGACATAATTATGTAATTACTATTTTGACATTCATAATCCCTTGTATTGTTTGACATATATTGAACTGTGACGTGTAACTATTGGACTTTTTTTATTATTATTGGCTTCTGCTATTAGAGTTATCAATAAATTCTGATTTCTGATTACTTTTACTACGGAGTCAGCCCTAAAATGAAATAAAAACAGCTGTTTCATACATTTGACGAAGATCAATGAACTATTCATCGGTGGACCAGCTGCTTTTCTCGATTTCAAGATTAATTGGATCCATAGGCTTGTTAGCGCAAAAACTATTTTTTTAATGATCCGAACGGCATAATCAGACAGCATGAAACTTCCGGTTTGACATACAAAGGGTTTTTTATAGAGCTTCTCGGATTCAGCGACGTAAAAATCCCCTAAAAACTCTTTTATAAACTTAAAGAATGATGCACTGATTAACAAGGACCGCAAATCCATTTTTATTGCCTGGTCTGTAAACTCTGTAATTGCTATTAGAATTCTCTTGAAAACCATAAGACATTCCAAGATGCATGCAAAAAAAGAATTGAAGATAATTTTTTAATGAGCATATGAGTCTCTGATACATTTTTTGTAGCTATTACCGTTTGTTATGAAAATACAAGGTCACAAAAGACGGAAGTAGTGGATACATTTCACGCAATTTTCTATTTTAGAATTTAAGTAACATATCGTCACGCCTTGCCCTCGAGGGGGCTGGCAGAGGTGTAATAAAACACCCACACTTCGCCGGACGATATTCAGTCCCGAATGTGACAGGGGGCGAGTCTGTAGCCATACACCGGGCTTCAGTCATGTAGCAGATGACATACAATACGCACATGTTCACACAATGAACTAATTGGTGGGTTCCGTCGGCTGAGTTCGAACCCAGAGAATTAAAGTACGCATACGAAAGCTACATGGAAGTCTAAGTTTCGTGTTTTCTTACAAAAAAAAAATTATACATTTCGCTATCAAGCCATACTAATGCAATATCGAGCAATAATCTGAAATACAGTTTGCTCCGAGCGAGTCTACTGGCATATCTCAGCATTTGTTTGTCCGACAATTGGCCCTATTCGGAGTTTTGAGATTTTCATCTCATCTTTCGTCCTTGTTGCTCTCGTTTGAAACGTCATAGGTGTGAGAGTGACCAAGATAAAATCTCATCGCATCTCACGCGTAGGAATAGCCCTCCTGGACGGACGTTTGGTCATACTGAAGTTTATAGCAAGTAGGTTTTATACCTTTTTTCGTGTGCAGCCTTCTTTCGATTTAGTAGTGGTAAGTATAAAGGACTCTTTTGTAGAGTCCGCCTGGGGAAGTACCACACCTTAGCTGCTTCGGTGGCTCAGTTGATAGTGAACCTGCCTTCTGAGCTTGGGAGCGTGGGTTCGATTCAAATTTTGTGCAAAAAATCATGTAAAGAACATTTGTGTTTGCTCAAGTTTGATTGCTAATTAAAAATAAATAATATGTATGTATATTCGTTTCTGGCAGCCATAGTAGGTACAAGCTTTGCTTAGTTTAGGGTCAGACAGCTGTATGTGAAAAATGTCCTGAATTTATTTATTCATTTGCTAGTTATTCAACCGTCAAGCGTGGTGTGCAAACAATACTGTTCCGTTTGAAGAGCAATATTTTTAGAGAAATCACTGAGGACAAAGAAATTTAACATCTAATAATTCAAGATGACGAGCGCAATGCATTCCCGCGCAGGAGTTATGACTCTCATTTTGAAGTTTTTGTTCTTTAACCTAGTAATAGGTCAAAAGCTACTCATGTGTGCAAAATAAGTTTTACTAAAAAAATATCAAAAGGATAAATAAAATAAAAATGAATAGTTAGGCCAAAAATATGAAAAATAGCCAAATAATTTTCTCGTAAAATTATGTGGTTTGTTTATTTAAGGATGTCCTAGTATGGTGTCCTTTTATGCTCACTAATTTAATGCAACAGTCATTTTAATTAATTATCTTATTTATTAATAAGCTCGAAGTACTTAATTAATAAAAATAATCAAAATTTAATCTTTACCATCTTTCTGGAGACGAAAAAAATATCCAATCACACCAAAAAGTCCACAACACCCAATGTCAAACCTCCTTGAATATTAGCACTATCACTCTCACTTCGCGAAAATTGGCGCGAAACAAAAAAGTTAGGAACTGTCACGCTGACAGTTCATTTTTTTCTTTTGCGTTTTTTTTTCGTCCGTAGACGAGAAGATGTGAATCGAGACTGGCTTGTAGAGATGTGGTCGAAAGAAAGTGGGGTGCTATTTCCCATACACGAGTGTAGGATTGAGAAACCTGTACCTTCTCTCGGCGAAGCACGCTGTTTTACGTTCTACTTTCTACAAAATACGGTTCAATTTCGTGTTTTACTATCTGCATTTGTTTTTAAAGCTTCGTTTTGACTTTACATGAGATTTCAAGCTTTGTGCTTTTAAGTTAAGGTGGCATTTCGTGCACAGTACGGTTAGTTTGATTTCATTGACACGGAGGAAGGTAGGAACTCCATAATTAATGTATTTTCTATTGGTCGGAATTAAACTAATCTATATCCGTTTCACACATAAATTGACTAGGATGCATTGAAAATGGAAAAGTGGATGAAATTGCGAAATATCTTTTAATTTGATCTTTACGATGCGTTTCTATAGTATAAATTGCAGAGGTCTTTATGTAAAAAAAAAGTAGGTAAGTAGGTACTTAGAATAATTTTTTTGGAACAACGAAATGATTTCTTTTTACATTTAAATTGTAGAGTCCAAATTTAATTTGAAATGAATGTACTAACCATTTTGTAGGTTATTCCACTTTCAAAAAAACCTCCCCCTTTCGTCTAAAAACAATTCTAATTAAAAATAAGAAAATAAAATAAAAATGACTATAAGAGACTCCACTTTAAAAAAAATAGAAATGAGAGAACGAAAAAGTTTCAGGTGTGATTTTAAATATCTTCTTTTTGATACTGTCTTTTTGTTTGTTGAACAAACAAAAAAAAACAATTTCTAAAGGGTTCAAGAGAGACACTTACTTGAAGACAAACAACCTTCCTTCATTAACACACGACTTATGGTCCAATCAGCGCGACAAAGTTAAGAGCATTCGAAAATAGTCTTTTTTTCATTCACAATAAATATTAAAATCCACTAACGAAGCATCAAAACAGGATTTTTACTAATTTTCTCTTTTATTTGTCTGTGTCAAGGTGTGGCAAAGAACTCTCTGACATTCTGCCGATAAAAGTTGGTCACAGATTATAATAGTGCATTTAGCGAGCTATAGAGTGGTGCAGTTTTTCTGCCTTTTTTTTTAATTTCTTCATGAAAAAAAATCTCAAATAAGGTCAATTAGAAAAAGTTAACCTACAGCCTAAACAGCTTGATGTATTTCGACATTTAAATTTTTTTCAAGTATCATTTGTCATACAGAAGTGACATAAACATACAACATTTTAATTATACCCGGAGAGTCGGACTACATTTTGCAGTCGGATTTTTGTTTACCTTTTAATAATGATACTTGTTAGAATATTTTTTTGACAAGTGCTGTAGGTATTAAAAAAATACTATACTTCACAATATTTATGAATTGATTTGTTTAATAAGTATTCAAAAAATAAAATACTTCATCTCCAAAGTATCTTTTACTTGCGATTTCATTTCATTATGCACTTCCGTAACGACGTTACGAAATATGACATCCTTTTACCGCGAAATTACGCGGACGCATGTATCGGTGACTGGCCATTACAAAAAAAAAACTACTACTACTATTTTTAGACTTTTGTTGATATTTTAAAATCTACTTGACTGATTTTGATAACATTCGTATGGGACCACTTCTACAGTATAATCTCTCAAACAAAAAAATAATCGTCAAAATCTATTCACCCAGTCAAAAGTTATGACGTAACAAACATAAAAAAACACAGTCGAAATGAGAACCTCCTCCTCTTTTGAAGTCGGTTAAAATGGTGGGTTTAACCTTTATCGGTTCGATAACGTACACAAGTGTAGGCAAATGATAAAAAACCTCACTGGAAGTTTTAGTTAAGTATTCATAATTTTACTGGAATGAGAAAAGGGGAGGGATTCATCATCGTCATCATCACCTCATCATCATCATCCCATCATCTGTATCATCTGTGAAAACGAATGATTACTTACTTGACACTGGCAAATGCACATGACGTGCGACGCCAAATTCCCCTGGATGTTGGAGAAAAAAAGTCGCTTTCCGCGTCTGTCTGTCTCTCTGTCTGCATAACTGCTATCTCCTTCTAAACCATGCAACGGATTTTGATGCGGTTTGCACCTTAAGTTAGATATTTTTTCACGGAAAGTTTATTGTTTTATGCTTCGCACGGTATTTACGATTTATACTGAAAGTAAAATATAACGAGAATAACATACATTTTTGTTTAACAAATTTGGTTTTTTAATACTATTATTTCTATAAATTTATTTATATTAATGCTACTATTAATTTAATTATAGTCAACAAATTAGTTAGAAATTGGAATGTTTAAATTTGTTTTATTTCACAGGCTCTTTTAAAAGCAATGCAGTTGACCGATAGAGACGCTACAATTTTTCGTATTATTAAATGACAGATTTGAAGTGTAGTTTCGCAAATATTTATAAGTAATTGTAACATAACATATCGTCAAGCCTTTCCCCCAAGGGGGCTGGCAGAGGTGTAATACAACACCCAAACTTCGATGCACGATATTCAGCCCAAATGTGACAGGGGGCGAGCCTATCGCCATACACCGGGCTCCAGCCTTGTAGCAGATGACAAACAATCCACACGTATGTTCATACAATGAACAAATTGGTGCGTGCCGTCGGCTGGGTTCGAACCTACTCCCTCTTGCTTGAGAGGCAGGCCTTCTCCAACTAGGCTGTCATCGCTTTTCGTAATAATTGTAGTATGTAAATAACTACTTATGTATACTGTACAGTACTTTGTAATAAATAACAATGTTTACTTATGTAAACAGGTACTCAAAGTTCCTTAAAAATGACACAGGGCTAAAGTTATGCGTAAATGTTGCCTCATGTAAGCAGGTACTCAAAGTTCCCTAAAAATGACGCAGGACTAAAGTTATGCGAAAATGTTGCCTCATGTAAGCAGGTACTCAAAGTTCCCTAAAAATGACGCAGGACTAAAGTTATGCGTAAATGTTGCCTCATGTAAGCAGGTACTCAAAGTTCCCTAAAAATTACGCAGGACTAAAGTTATGCGAAAATGTTGCCTCATGTAAGCAGGTACTCAAAGTTCCCTAAAAATGACGCAGGATTAAAGTTATGCGTAAATGTTGCCTCATGTAAGCAGGTACTCAAAGTTTCCTAAAAATGACACAGGGCTAAAGTTATGCTTAAACGTTGCCTCATCTCGAAAAAAAAAGTTGTTTTTTTTTCTGAGACAAAAGCGGTGATGTCATTTAACCAAATATTATTTTTTAATACATACTATAGAAAGCTCTGGCCGGCGACATCCGCGCGTAGCTTTCCAATACAAATATCATTTAACCTCATTTCGGATGGATTGGATGAATGGATGACTTGTGTGTATGACTCAATTTAACGTCCTTGTGCTAAATACTGTTGTATGTATTTGTATGACGTAAGCGAACGTCTGCTGAGGATTTTAATGCAAATGAAAACAATAGAAACCAGGTTTCTAGTCGTTCTGTAGTTGTTAGAAGCTAGCTGCTCTCTGCGATGTTACTCGCTGTTAAAAAGTAGCTTAAGTGTTAATCCAAAGTTTAAGATACCACCTGTTTGAGCGTGAAGAAGTAACAAAGACACACACTAGCAAACTTTCACGTTTATATTATATTTTTTTTAAAGTAGAAAATAGGATAAGTAGCATAGAATACGTATTTTTCAACAGAACTATTGCTAGGAGCATTGTAGAAAAATTTAGTACTAACAAGGAGTAGGTAATTTTTAGGTCAATTTTAGTACCAAAATATCAATAAAGACAACTTATTCAAAAACACAATTACAAAACAAAGCTTATTGAAAATGCCTACTATAGTATACAAGATATTATGCTAGATAAATGGTAAATAAATATACATACATACGTACCATACGTACGCATACGTACCATCCCTACTTAGTCGACATTCCACCAACTCGTACTAAACGGTTTGCCTCCACCTTCCTAATACGAACCGCTAGAGTGTGGAACACCTTGCCATCGTCTGTATTCCCGACTAACTATAACCTGGGTATCTTCAAGGCTAGAGTGAATAAGTACCTTCTAGGTCGTCGTGCTCCATCTTAGACCACAATGTCGCTTATCATCAGGGAGTTGGTTGTTCAAACGTCGACCTATTCTAGATAAAAAAATAAAAAAAATATATTTATAACACAAACTAAATTTAATTACAGATACATAAGTTAAATAAATAACATATCGTCCTAACATAACATACGTCACGTCTTTCCCCCGAGGAGGCTGGCAGAGGTGTACAACACCCACACTTCGCCGGACGATATTCAGTCCCAAATGTGACAGGTGACGAGCCTGTCGCCATACACCGGGCTCCAGTGATGTAGCAGATGGCATACAATACGCACATAATGTTCACACAATGAACAAATTGGTGCGTGCCGTCGGCTGGTTCGAACCCGCTCCCTCTGGCTTGAGAGTCGGACCTTCTCCCAACTAGGCTGCCATCGCTTAACGTTAAATAAATATATGTAGTTATAATATAGATTAAATAAACAAGAATGCGTTGTATTTTTCTAAATAATGTTATAAACTAGAAAAGTGTAGAGTATGATAGATATAATACTGTGTAAGATATGATGTTATACTATTTGTAAGATTATAAATACTATATACTTAAACCTATTTTGCAACGTCCTACAGGGTCTTTGTACTTGTAATTAGTCTAAGCACTATGCAGCACTGTACAATGTACATAAACTCAGATCAATCTAGAGAGTAAGATGGCGCACGGCGTATGATTTAGGTGAAGCCAAAAACCATCAAAAAAACTACGTTACTGTCGTATATGTACACAACACGCACACATTGACGTACAAAACCTACGCTACTCGCTTGGTCATTCTTATCTCGACATTATGTCTATTGGTTTATGGTATAATTTCGTATACTTAAATTTACATAGTGCATTATAAAAGTGTGGCCAGGAATACATTTTTCTTTCTTTCAGGTTCTTTTTAAAAACTGTGCAGTTTTTTTTTATAAGTCAATTTTGAAAAAGCCGTTACATTATACTCTTACAAAAAAAATGTGCAGTTTTAGAATATTAAATCTCCTAAGGTTGTATATTGGAACGGAAATGGCTAACGTAGAGTTTGGGAATTGATATTAGTTTTCGTGCAATTGTAAATGTTTTTCATGGCAACAACGCGCACACGTTAAAAAAGAAGTGGCTTCAGCGAGATATAACGCAGTGTTCCATCTTTTCCTCTAGGTTGGTCTAAAACTGTATATGTATTGGCAATAAATAAATATATAATATATATCTACATTCTGCACCTTCAGGTAGGTAAAAACTGTGCTACCTACAAAATGCAATCTGTGGCTCAGGCAAAGAATGGCGTGTGTCAAATTTAGGTTACTTACACATGGCACGTAACAGAAAAACAATAGAAAACCGGCAGATTTCTCCGCGCCATGTTTGTTTGACATAAGTTTGACAGATGTGTGGAATTTGAGGTTATGTCAGTGTTGCGTCATTGTCATTACTTTCTACGGGCTACCAGCTTACTTCCAAAGGTGGCGAAATAGGGTACTATTAATGTCGTAGCTGGTCATTGTTCAGAAATACGATTGTGTCTCCCTCATTCGATTGAACTGATGAATTGGTCAGCGATCAGTTTGTATGGGAGATGATTGGGTGACCTAAAGAATGCGTGCGTAATGTTGGTAGCTGCTAAGTAGTCCGCCCGGAAATGAATTTAGGTTTTGGCAATATTACACAAGACCGGTTATTGTGGACATCATTGGGAGGCCTTTGTCCAGCAGTGGACGTCTTCCGGCTTACATGATGACACAAGCGGTAGTGGCTTTTGGGCTAAATGCAGAAACCGTGTAGGGTCAAATGTTAAGGATCTGGCGACCACTTTAGACTAACTTCGCATTGGCTAAAGGTTTTCTATAGCCATTTCGTTTAGAAAAAGACGACGAGCGAAGAGAGCAAGTAAAGATACTGACGAGCCTCTAAAGTTATCTACAGAGGGATAAAGTGCAATTTCAATTATTTTTATGACTTCTGCTCTTCTTCTTCTTCAGAAATAACATAAAAAATGTCTTTGTGTTATGTATTAATTTAGACAGCCTCCTATGTGAAGGGTTTTTGATTTGCTTTGTCTATCTTTTTAATAAATCAGTCAAAAGTGACCCCTTCCAAATGCGGATATTTTTCAGAGTTATGTTTTCTGTTACGGACGTTTTGTGAAAAAAACAAGGAGATATAGTTCATTTAATTGACGTTTTTTTAAAAAAAACCTAGTGAATAGGGGTGGTGATATTATTATACTTAGTTCATCTATTTGTGAGTACATGCCAAATTTCATCATAATTTAACAAATTGTTTCAAATTTCTTTGACAAGTGCGTTTGTATGGAAAATTCAGAGCGTCGCGGAACCTTAAGTTTTGCTTTTTTTCTAAATTACATCCGTGTGAAGCCGGGACGTGTCGCTTGTTCATAAAAGTAAGTAGGATTACGCTACGGCTACATTAGCGCGCTATAATTCGTGTCGCGGTATCGCGCTAAAATCGTTGTCATCGGTTATCGGTAATGTTCTTGTCTACATTAGCGGTCAACTCGACGCCTTCCTGCGGAGTTGACGTGGGCGATATCTCGCCCGATACATCGCCGAGTGACGAGCTAACTGGCTACACTTGTCGCGATAGCCCGTATTATCAAAAGTTTTTTATTTTTTTATTTTTTGGTTTTAAATAAACCCATTCGTATGAAACCTCATGTCGTTTCGTTGCAACAACAATATTAATTATGAACTAATTAACTAATATTATAAAGGCGAAAGTTTGTGAGTGTGTATGTTTGTTACTTCTTCACGCCCAAACGGCTGGACCAATTTAAATGAAATTTGGTATGGAGGTAGCTGAAACCCTAGATTAACACAAGCACCTTTGAAATCGCGGGTAAAACTGCGGGGCACAACTAGTGTTATGTAAAAATGAAATGAGAGATATTTCTGTCTACAACCTGGGGGGCTATTCCTGCGCGTGAGATGAGATGAGATTTTATCTTGGTCACTCTCACACCTATGACGTTTCAAATGAGAGCAACAAGGACGATAAAATGTGAGATGAGAATCTCGAATCTCCGAATAGGGCCACTGCTACGCAGTTTGGTAGAGTTGTATATTTGTATTTTATTGACTAAGTTAAAATAAATAAATAAAATCGGGACATTTCCACACACGGTGGGCTGACCCCAAACTAAGCAAAGCTTGTACTATGGCTGCCAGAAACTGATAAACATATACATACAAATATATTTTTAAGTACATCCTACTAATATTATAAACGTGAAATTTTGTATGTATGGATGGATGGATGGATGTATGGATGTTTGTTACTCTTTCACGCCAGAACCGATGAACAGATCTGGATGAAATTTGGCACAGAGATAGATTATAGTCTAGAATAGTACATAGGATACTTTTTAACCGCGGGTGAAACCGCGGGGCGCATCTAGTAGTTAAATAAATATATAGCACCCAGACATAGAGCAAGCACAAATTTTCACCAAATATATAAATGTTTACCCGAGGTGGGAATTGAACCAAGCTCAAGCTCAAGCTCAGAATGGAGGTTCACTAAGCCACCGAGACCGTCAAGTCATTTTTTTTAATCGCCGAAGACCGCTAATGTAACCGCAGCATAACGAATTCATCTCGATTTCTTCAAACGAGCTATGTTTAAAATACTCGTAATAAAACCCGAATTGATACAACGTACAATTACTGAATAACTCCATAAATCATCATTCGATTATTAATTATTATAATCAGACAGAGAAAGTTGCTCCATCTCTAATAGTAATCGTTTTATAACATTTTATTACTAAATAACTAATACTCTGTGCGCTGTACAGGGGGGCTATTCCTGCGCGTGAGATGAGATGAGATTTTATCTTGGTCACTCTCACACTTATGACGTTTCGACGAGAGCAACAAGGAGGAAAAAAAGTGAGATGATAATTTCAAATCTCCGAATAGGGCCCCAGCTCACGGCCGACGTCTGTCTCCTCTACAGATCGCATTTCTCAACAGATTCTCGTGAAGTTTTGTGCCTTAGCCCCTATATAGCTGACTTAGACTTAGATTTAAATTTAAGTATGAATGCTTAAATTGCCGAGGTTTACATGTTATTTATTTATCCTTATAATTTGAATTACAGTGTAAACTCTTTATAACGTTATCCTTTATAACAATAAACTCCCTATAACGTTGAAGTGAGCCAAACTTGGTTGGTTTGCTTTAAAACCTACATATTTGTAACACTCGTTATAGCGATACGCCATTCTCTATTACGAAGAAATTTGTTCATATTTTTAGGCAGTAAATATTTATTATCGGTATTATTGTTTATGTTATGTTATCAGGTAACAAAAGACTTTGAAGCTCAGAAACATCCGAGGTCGGTCTAGCTTTTGTTATCCTTAATTGCCCTGAACACGTGCAGTATACCGCATTGTTTTCTCGGAAGTGATGGTCTTCGAACAAGCATACTGGGTACCTATCGTATTATCAGTCGTAAACCTACTTTGAAACTAAGTAATTAAAAGCATTTATTATCTAAGACATACATATTAAAAATTCTTGTTAATTTGGTTGTTTTTTTGATCACTCCATATAACGATAACTCTCTATAACGACAAAAATGCTCAGTCCCTTGAGATTCGTTATAAAGAGTTTACACTGTATATTTTTTTTAATATTTAATTCATTTATAATAAATTTAGCATGCTGTGCTTCCTTTAACAGACAAAACATTTAGCTTAATTAGTTTGTAAGAAAATAGAGTATTTATGAATGTAGCTGTAAATGTGAAGCCTTATTAAATAAATAAATAAAATAAACATTTAATTGAATTTATTTTACAGTTTAAACATAGTTAGGATACCTAGTCTTGATATCCGCGCAATATTGTCGTTTGTCGTTCTTTGAGGGAGACACAAGACTTTAATAATATTACCTTGCTTTTGTAATTTTTATCGAACAAAGAGTTTGTCTTTTAAAGTCAAAGTCAAAGTCAAAATCTTTATTTGCATATTAGTGGTACATGGTCTTAAGTATTACGTCCATCCATTAACAGCCGTAAGGCGTGCAAATTAATACATATGTTTAAACATATCCGTCCTGAGAATCTGATTTTACATTGTCAGTGTGAATTATTATATTAGAAATTAGAATTGTATTAGACATATAATATTATAAATGTGTATTAATTATGTAATAGTAATAATTTATTATATTTTACATCATTTATGCAAAAATTAGTCAATTAATTTATATTTGAGGCGAGAAACCATTAATGTTTTTTATTAAATAAAACGTAACTACTAAGCTACAGACGCATAACCCATCCTTACATTTTATTATTATTATATTTATATAAACGTGACGACATTTTCTTTAAAAATTCATCTGTTTCATAAAAACATTCATTAACTAGCCACTTCTTCAACCGAACACAAAACTGCCTATAAGGGAGTTCTAACAACTCCTCTGGAAGAGAATTGAAAATCAAAGCAGCCATATAAATACAATTATTCCTAAACAGCTCAAGTCTTGGCTGAGGTAGCTTGAGGCGAACCCGAGTGGCGGATCTTTTATTAACATTGTCATAAATATCAAAAAGCGTGGGGTTATTACGAACAAATTTATTTTTTATACGGTTATTAAATTTATAATTATTCATTTATAGGTATTATATTTATTTTTGGTTATTTATTTAGGTACTGCAGTTTTGCTATATACACATAACTAACTAAGCACATAACAGAATTTAACAAGCTACAAATCTTAATCTAATAAATCGCTGCCAGCTTTATGCAATGTACCCAAAATGCTGGCTGCATTGGCCCGTTGGATTGCGATACTGATCCTTTGGGCAAAGTACCGGCCAGCATTTTGGTCACGAGTTGCTTCGACCAGACGCAATGATAGATCTTTAAAGATAGTTTTTGCACCTGGTCCCCACGGTCCTAAAGTTTCGACCCCAAAAGGCTCAAAAATGTACCCACTGTCCAGGGTACTATATTTGCGCCTTTTGAGGCCTTCCGCAGATTCAACCGCAGCGCCAGCCTTATTTTGCGTTCCGGGAAGATGTGACGGCGCGAGGGTGTCCACGCATGTGTTGTAATTTTTTGTAATTACCTTTTGACGAGTCCATTATAGCATATCGTTACGCTTTTCCCCCGAGGGGCCTGGCAGAGGTATAACACAACACCTACACTTCACCGGACGATATTAAGTCCCCAAATGTGACAGGGGCGAGCCTGTCGCCATACACCGGGCTCCAGTCATGTAGCAGATTATAGGAGCATCCTTAATTAATTTTTTAGCTAAAATTGTTAAGGAACTGTTACTCAATGACAATAAAAAATATTCTATTCTATTCTATTTCGCGAGAATCGGTTGAGCAACGCGACCTGGAGAAGAATACAGGCGTCGGTCGGTCTATACCAAACAGTTTAAAATTTACTCACTAGTTTTAAATGATTATTTTATTTGATAATATTGACAATAATACAAACAGACAGAAAATAATAATAATAATAGTGAAGGCCGAGAAGGACAAACTCAGCAAGTACCTTGACTTGGCTCACGAGATAACCGCCATGTGGGATGTTGACTCGACGATCATTGTCCCGATAGTCGTCACGGTAAACGGTCTCATAGCGAAGAGCCTCGACCAACATCTCAAGAGGCTCTCGTTAGACGGTTGGATCAAGGGCCAGATACAGTCGGCAGTGATCCTAGACACGTGCCGTATTGTCAGGAGGTTCCTCACTCTGCAGCCCTAACCACCGGTAGCTTGGGCCTCGCCCCGCTGCCGGCGGCACCCTAGTTTTTAAGTTTTTTATAGTATTTGTTTTTTATATTCATTTATTGTAAAAAACTTAGAAATTAAGAAGACAAATAAATATCTTGAAATAATAATATGTTTATTTGAGGAAAGATCATTGCCTTACATTATTGCCGGCGAGCCCCAAACTAGGAGTACAAGCCTATGTCTTGGGACTCTTGGGATATTTACCAGATACAATAAAGTGGGGTATTTAAATAAGCGTGTGAGTGTGTGTATGTTTGTATACGTGTGAGTGTGTATGTGTTTGTGTGTGTGTGTCTGTGAGTGTGCAACTGGGGCAAATGCGTCTGTGGAGCAATTGCGTCTTTCGAGAGTTACTGACAAACCCTTCACAAATTAGGCAACTAACGCCATCTTGTACAAAATGTTTTAATTGTACATTGTAGTCCCGTTCGTCTCTTAAGGTCAATGCTGAAAATCACCGCTGGAAAGAAATTTTCAGCATTATAACTGAACATTGACCTCTTTGACGTACTGGACACTACAGTGACAGCACTGTGTATTGGTATTAAGTATTGTTGCCGTCTTTGTAGTGTCTGTGTCAAAATAAATGTATTTTTCTTTCTTTTCTTTTCTTTCTTTACACATTATTGCAACTAAAGATAGAGAAAAGATGGAGGCGGCGCCTAATTTGTGAAGGGTTTGTCAGTAATTCTCGAAAGACGCAATTGCCCCACAGACGCATTTGCCCCAGTTGGCTCTATATTCGAAGTGGCAGACTGTTTTTAATAATGATAAGCGTCGATAGCCTGGCCGGAGAAGGCCCGCCTCTCAAAACAGAGGAAGCGGGTTCAAACCCAGCCGACGGCACGCACCAATTTGTTCATTGTGTGAACATATGTGCGTATTGTATGTCATCTGCTACATGACTGGAGTCCGGTGTATGGCGACAGGCTCACCCCCTGTCACATTTGGGACTGAATATCGTCTGGCAAAGTGTGAGTGTTGTACACATCTTCCAGCCCCCTCGCGGGAAAGGCTTGACGATATAATATTGTATGTATGACTGTTTTTTTCTTTTTCTTTTAATAATGTTACTTGTTTTAAAATGGTACCAAAACATAAAATTAAAATTCCTTTCAAGCAGCCAATTGCCAAGTTACGCAACTTTAGGAGCTGGTGAGTTTCTCGACCGGTCCCAACGAAAGTTGATAGTAACCTTTACTTGTACCGACTCGGCCCATAAAAACGATTTAACTCGGCAAATATCAAATAAAATTACGTACGAAATTTCGATTACGCCGTGAAGGTTAAGTTTTTGAACGAGCGCAGCGAGCGTCTCGGAGTCCTGTGGCCCTATTCGGAGATTTGAGATTTTCATCTCACCTTTTTTCGTCCTTGTTGCTCTCGTTTGAAACGTCATAGGTGTGAGAGTGACCAAGATAAAATCTTATCTCATCTCACGCGCAGGAATAGCCCCCCTGAGGTTTTCACTCATTGGAACGACTCGGGATTCGTTTGAGAGTTAATGACGGGAACAGAAAAGATGGTGTCGTGATTTTTCAAAGTCAAAGTCAAAATGTTTTTATTCAATTTAGGTATCAAAGATACACTTATGAACGTCAAAGTTATTTAAATAGACTCGAGCGCCTTGTTCGGATAAACAGCCTCTACTCAGAAGAACAGGCAAGAAACTGAGGGGCATTATGTATTATTTTCTAAACCTTGTGATTCTTCGAGTGTTAAAGTGTAATAAGTATGTATGTGTAAGTGTATAAGTGGATTATTAATCTCTACCGGTTCATTAACGTGCAAGAGTGTAGGCAAATGATACAAACATTAGGAAATGCTACTTTTCGTGTTCTCTACAAAACTCGACTTAAAGTTTCAGTAAAGTATCCACGGCTTTACTGAAATGGGAAAAGGGGAGGGATTCGTCTCATCTTTCATCACCCTTTCCTCTGTCATCATCATCTTAGATTTAGCAACTTATGTGAGAAAAACTGATACGGGTGACAAGGCGGTATGGCTATGTTGGCTTTAGGCTGCCCTACGGGAAAAACAAGAAGAAGAGGCGGAATGGCTATGTTGGTGTATCGTTGCCACGTTCCTTACCTTCCGCGGCCCAAACGGGGTCGCCACCGTCTGAATGGTGGACGCGGTGGAGCCGCAAAGGAAGAGGCGTGTCGGTGTGTCGTTGCCGCTCTCCCTATCCTCTGCCGCCGAAGTGACAGGCGGCGGGGCCACTCATCTGACCCGTCGCATGGGGACCATGGGCGCCTAGACACGGGTGCTGTCTGGCGCCCACGGGCAAATTGGTCCCCGAGGAGGTGGATGATAACGATGTGTCTGGTGTTCGATACATCGTTCGTGGAGTCCCTCCGCGCGGAAGAAGTGAAACTTCTGTGTATCTTTCTTTCTCTCTCCCTCTTGCGTTGTAATATTGGACGCTACTCGTTGCTAACGCTCGCGCTGGCCTGTAACAGTATACTACGCGCATGCGTTCGAGTGCCTCGCATTCACTCTCGCTCTGTCTCTTTCTATTCCTCCTTCCCCAGGAGCGTTTAACGTTTAACGCAACCTTGTTGCAAGTCGCATTAGCAGTTTAACTTTAACAAACTTTTAGGTTTTAATCTAAAAATATTGTATTCAATATGGTAGTATTAAATACAAGTATATCAATGAAAAGTTTCATAAAAATTGGTTCAACGGAAGTAGTTGAAAAAACTGTTGCAAAATTTGAAACGAACAAACGAGTGAAGAAAAATAAAACCGTTTAAAAGCAAGCATCACTTTAAAAACTGTCATCATAATAGTTTTTAAAGTGATACCATTGTCACGGGCACTAAGTGTGTGCAAACTGCAAAGTTTCATAATAATCTGTTTAGCGAAAGCAGTTGTAATAATGTAAAGAGCAAAGCAGAAAACCGACTTCCTGACGGGCCGTCATCCATGTAAACAACTTTTAGATTTTTGTTGATATTTGAAAAATTGCTTGGCTGATTTAGATAAAATTTATATGGGACCACCTCTAAAGTATGATCTACCAAACAAAAAAAGAATCATTAAAATCGATCAACAATTGGCGGAGTAAAACATACATTAAAAAAACTCTTATTAGGAAACGGTTAAAAAATTTTAAAAGATGACAAGGAACAAGAAATACTTAGGAGGTAATCTAACAAGTAACATTATTTACAGAAAAACAAAAAAACCCGGCTGCAAATTGTTGTACCCTATGTCACTTCCACTATCAAGTCGATTCAAATGACACCTCACATGTGGAAATACATCAAGCTGTTTAGTCTGTAGGGCGTGCCAAAGAAACCTCATACGTAACATAACATATCGTCATGCCTTTCCCCCGTGGGGACTGGCAGAGGCGTAATACAACACCCACACTTCACCGGACGATATTCAGTCCCAAATGCGACAGGGGGCGAGCCTGTCCCCAAACACCGGGCTCCAGTCATGTAGCAGATGACATACAATACTAATAAACAACTTGGTGCTTGCCGTCGGCTGGGCTTAAACCCGCTCCCTCTGGCTTGAGAGGTGGGCCTTCTTCAACTAGGCTATCATCGCTTTTTCAACTTAATACATACATCTTAATATATATAAATTACGTGTCACGTTGTTTGTCCGCTATAGACTCCTAAACTACTTAACCGATTTCAATCAAATTTGCACACCGTGTACAGTTCGATCTAACTTAACAGATAGGATAGCTCAAAACGCGAACGAAGTCGCGGGGTGACAGCTAGTGCATTTATAGATACATACAATCGAAAATCATAACCCTCCTTGCGCAGTCCGAATAAAACTGAAAAATATGTCCCAAGATTTGTTACAAGTTGTTATTACCAATAAAACAAGAGCCAAACATACAAGTGACTCTAAAAACACCTTAACCTCCAATTTAGTCAAGACGTCTTCGTCACCAATAACCATACATTATAAATATTTGGACGATAAATATGTATGTATAGTCATAAACGACTTTCACTGCAAGGCCGCAGGGCGCGCCGGGTCGAAACTTTCACTTTACGAATGCGAGAAACTTGTAGGAACACCATGTATTGGGAAGCTGGGGGACAGTCCACAGCCGTTTGAAAAAAAAAAGAAAAAATATATACCTAAATAATAATTCGGGATACTTGCACACACGGTCTCCTGAACTAAGGAAAGCTTGTACTAAGGCTGCCAGGTACTGATAATCGTACATATTTATTAAATACATTATTAAATATCAAATAAATATTATTATAAACATTAGATTACTTTTTTATGACACTTATAAGGTCGTCTGACCCCAAACTAAGCAAAGCTTGTACCATGGCTGCCAGAGACTGATATACATAGATGGAATCATAGACATGGATTTGGGTTTATAGACTGTGGTTTTACCCTACTACCCAAAAAGGGAGTAAAATTTGTCGCGAAATGGAATGAGGACACCGGGCGGGCAATCTTATTTATTATTATAATAAATCCTTACATTCAAAAAATGTACGTCTATCTGCAGATAGACGTTTTTTGAATAATTTTTATCAATGAATTTTTTAAATTCATTGAATTGAAATCTCCTTATTCGTGTGGATAGTTTTTTTAAGGAAGTAAATAAAAAATAGATTAAGTACTGATATCCATGTAAGTAGATGTACATTTTAACTAATTAATACTTGGTATTTTTTTTTTGTTTTTGTAAATAATTATCAGAAATCAGAAATCAGAAACGTTTATTTGCTACACTGTGTACATTAAGATCTTAAATTAAGTGTAAAGTCCCAACAGTGGACCCATGTCAGGCGTGCAATATTTAAAGCTAAAACTCTTACATCATCTTGCTCTAAGGTTAAACTACTTAGCAAAGTTATTTTGAAAAATAAAATACTACTAATGGTACTAAATACTACTCAACACTTATATATGTAAGTACTCATTTTAAACAAACAATTATTAAAGACTATCCAATTTACAACACTAATAAAATATAGGATTAAAACAAACAATAAAACAATCCTTATCAAAAAAATAAATAGTCTCCATTACCATTATTAAAATTATACTCTTTAAGATTATAGAATCCCTTAGACAATAGCCATTTCTTTAATGCCCTATTATAAAGAGGGCCTTCTAAGACTTTTATATCGGCAGGTAAATGGTTAAAAATTCTGATGGCTGTGAAATAAGAGTTTTTATGATATAAGGCGTTATTTGCCTGAGGAACAAAAATGTTATTTTTGTATTTAGTGCGTAAAATGTTAACTCTGTCTGAGGAACTAAAGAAATCATTACGGTTTTGTTTCACGAACACACAAATTTCGTAAATAAATATGCAGGTAAGCGTCATGAATTTATGTTCAGTAAAGAAATTACGTAGAGACTCCACACTGTTCATGGTAAATATTGCTCGAAGACACTTTTTCTGCAGCAAAAAAGTAGATTCCACTTCTACAGAATTGCCCCAGAATATTACTCCATAACTTAAAAGAGGATAAACATAACCATAATATGTATTTATAGCAATTTTTTTTGAGGATATATTAGTTAAAATATATAAAGAGTGTATATATTTATTTATTTTATTATTTATTTTATGGATATGTGCTTTCCAGTTCAAGTTTGCATCAATAGTTACACCAAGAAAGTTTGCTTCATTTACAATATCTATATTTATACCTTTACATACGATATTTAATTGTAGTGGTTTTTGTTTGCAGTTTCTGAACTCTATTAGTTTTGTTTTAATGATATTTACTTTAAGATTTAATTTATTTAGACAATCCATGACTTTATTTAACGTATCCATTATATCTTTTTCGAAAACTTGGTGGCTCTGACTTTTTTTAGGGATATATATGGTTGAGTCATCAGCAAACATTATGCATAAATGTTTAGTAATTAATGGTAGCTCGTTAACGTATATTAAAAATAAGAGTGGGCCAAGAATACTTCCTTGAGGTATACCTAATATTATATTTTTGGACACGGAGTATACTTTCTCAATTGTTTTGGTTTTTTTATTGTAGGTTTCTATTAAAGTTGTCTGGGATCTGTTTTGTAAATATGATGCTAAAAGGTTTAGAGCATTACCACGTATTCCGGCATGTTCTAATATTGCTAACAGTTGAGGATACATGACGGAGTCAAACGCTTTTGACATATCCAATAGTAACGCCACGCCTGTTTGATTTTGATTAATTTGTTCCCACACTTGATTAAGCATTTGGAAAATAGCTTTTGACGTATTTTTGCCTTTTTGAAAGCCAAACTGATTTTCGCTTATAATATTATTAGAATTAAAAAAAGAGATTAATCTGTTATACATAACTTTTTCAAAAATTTTGGAAGAACTAGGTAAGATTGCAATGGGTCGATAGTTGTTCATATCATCTTTACGATTCTTCTTATGCAGAGGTTTGATTATAGCTTTTTTGAGATCATCTGGGAAACATCCGGTGGACAAACTCAAATTTATTATATAAACAAGTGGTTAAGCTATGAAATCGACGCTTGCTTTAATGACTTGTATAGGAATACCATCATGACCTGATGATTTTTTATTCTTTATTTTGTTTACAATATTTATAACTTCTTTTCTATCGACTGGGGTTAAGAAAATTGATTTGCAGTTTGTATGTGTGAGATAATTAGTAGTTGTATTAATATTTGTTATAGGATTTTGACTGACATTAATAAAGTAATTATTAAAGGTTTCAGAAATAGCTGCCGGATTTACAATATCTTTGTTATCAATTTTTAATTTTTCTATAGTAGTACGTATGTTGTTTGTGCAAGATGTATTCTGTTTTATTATTCCCCAAATAGCTTTTGTTTTATTTGTGCTCCGATTTATGTACCGCAAATTTGAAATTTTCTTTGAGTACTTTATAACTTTTTTAAAAGTTTTACAATATTTATTGTATTTATCTGTATTATTTTGACATTTATTTATTTGAGTTTCATGAAACATCTGTCTTTTATTTCTACTGGCTTTTTTAATTCCTTCCGTTTTCCAATTTGGTTTTCTTAGATGAGTCATTTTAATTTTTTTCACAGGAAAGCTTAAGTTAAATATTAGAGAAAATGTGTCAATAAATTTTGTATATGCTCCATTTGGTTCATGTTGGTCATAGACATCGCAAAAGTTAACTTGTGAGATATATTTTAGAAAAATATCCATATAATTATCAACACACCTTTTTTCTACAAACCAAAATCTTTCATTGAAGCTTAAACTAGTTGGCACTTCTATTAGTTGAGCGGTATGGTCAGAGCCTACCATGATCCCAAAATTTAACACCCTAGTTTTAAACTTTTTAACATTGGTCAAAATATTGTCTATACATGTCTGAGAGTGGGAAGTCGGGCGAGTAGCCTGGGAGATTACAGGCCGTAAATTATAGGAAGCTAATGTTTCAATGAATTTTTCACTACGCTTGTTGTTTACAAGTAAATTTAAATTAAAGTCTCCTAAAATGAATATTTTCTTAGTATTGTTTCTAGCTCTTATATGTAGATACTTTGTGCAATAAAGTTTCTAAACTTTCAATAAAAAGATTAAAATTGGCTTGAGGTGTTCTATACAGGCAAATTACAATAGAATTTAATTAATGGTATTTTAATTCCGCAACATTCAAAATGAGATTCAATAGACATATCTGTCATCCAGTCAATTTTTGAAAACTTGACCGAGTGTTTAACGTATATACTGACTCCACCACGTTTCATCTTTTTTCTACAAAAGTGAGAAGCATTACTGTAGCCTTCTATTTGTCGAGCATCGACCTCATCATCTTTAAAAAAAGTTTCGCTAAAACAACAAACATCAAACTTTTGTTCATTTACTATTATTTCTAATTCATCTATTTTTTTCCTCAGGCTTCGTGCATTTAAATGCATAATTTTGAAATTACTTTCAGCACGGTCAGACTCGAAAAAACTGCTGTTGGTGATTATCAGTAATTGATATGCTGCTTTGATTTTGGAAAGTGGTCTTTTTGTTAAAGTAAAAGGATATTGTTCCCGGTTTAGGCGCATTTTCATTTTTACGGTGGTTTTCAGATGTCTCCTGATTTTTACAGCATGCAGATCGGACTTTGTTGAAAAAGTAGGGAATTGTACCACGAGTAGGTTTTTGGAGACTTACAGTTTTGGAATTTGTTTTATTTCCTCTTATTTTTGTTATATTCTTTCCTATAAAGGATGCCTCATAATCGTGTGTGTCAATTATATTATTCACGCGTTTGCTGAAGTTTATGATCCTAACCAGTGTTTTGTTTGTGGGTGTAACATATAAGTATTTACAGTTTTTTTGATTGTAAGCTATCGTTTTTAAGTTCCGGTTTATTTTATCCTCATTTAAGTATGGGTTATGGGCAACACCTGTTACAATCACACTTGGTTTTGTCAGCGTTCTTAAAATAGCGGACATCTCAGTTAAAAGTTTCGTTGGATTAGTGTCATTCGAACCTAGGCATAAAACGACCCAATCATCTTCATTTAGAGATTGTACAACAGATCGGACGGATTTTAGAATGTATTCTGCTGGTGCGTCAGGGTACGTATAGTTGATTATCCGATAATCTTTTGCATTTCTATGTTTTTCCCTTATTTTTCCGAGTATCGCCGATGATTCTTTACAATATTGGTCACCTAAGATCATGATTTTAGGCCCTTCATCTACTTCAATTTTTTTAGCAGTCTTTGTTTGTGTATTCATTTTTGGCAATTCACCGATGGGAGACTTATAGCAGCTGTTTGCCATATTTCCTGTCAATGATCCGTGTTTCTGCCTAAGTGTATTATTTACCAGAGTTGACTTCGGTTTCATGTTGTTGACATTTGCAGAAGGGGTCATAAGACAATCACGGTAGCTTAACGGTTTAGAATTTTTGCTAGGATTTTGTTGGAAACATGGGCTTTTTGAGAGCTTCTCTGTAGGTGGTCCACTCGATGATGTTAAAGGTAAAGCTGAAAGATGTGGAGAGGAAGCAGCTGCTTGTAGGTTATTATCTAGGGCTAAACTTGGAGTGTTAGCTACGGTTGTGTTAATACATCGGCCTCTGTTTTGCTGTAATTTTGGACTTTTGTTCTTTTTTTTTTCATTATGGAGTTTTTCTATTGTGAATTTTAGCTCGCTATTTTCTGATAATAATTGATTGATCTCTTCTTTTGCTTTGATGAGGTGACTGGTCAGTTCTTCTATTTCATTTTTTAACTGTGTTTGGCCAGGTTTCGGTGTACTCTCTTGAAAGTCAGAACTATCATTTAACGTATTACTACTATTTAACGACAAGTTTTCCAACGATAGACATCTTATGGTTCTTGGTTTTCTGAGTGTAATGTTTGACTGGTCTTCCCTTAAGTTATGAATGCCTACTGGCGTATTCATACTGTTTCCTTTGGGTTTCTTACTAATGCATGCTATGCACTTCCAAGATTTTTTCTTTTCAGGTTCCATGATGTAAAACCGTGTATTGGACACATTGGCGCATATGAGATCATAGTTACAATTACAGGTAGAACAGGTCATATATAATCTGTCTGTTATTTTATTAGGACATCCATCGCAATCTAGGGAAATCGTATTTTTCTTGTAGGATAGCGCCATCTCTGATGTCTTTCCGGTGACGGCGTCTTAACCGTATGTGCGGATGTAAACAATGAGTTTTTGCTTACAAAACGTGATAATCGGCGAGTATTTCGAAGTAATTGTCACCTTTACATAAACATTGTGTTGTATTTATTCAACTAATCACAAACAAATTGTTCAGATATCCGATTTTTCAACGGAAATTTGGCGCGAGCTTCGCGGGGTCAAGGACCGATGCCCGGAATTGAGCGCTAGCGTCGCGGACTCGCGTCGCTGGTCACTTGCATTTAATTCGCTCACTTGTTGCTTCAGATTTACTAATGTTTCACTTATTTTACGACCGTGATAACACCATCACTGACTATTCATAGCTTTATTTACACGCGTCACTTGTTATATTAGAAAGAAAACGCGAAATTCTATTTTTAAGAAATTTAAAAACGCGGAGCCGATCATGATGCGCTACTCGATCGCGCGCGCCCTGTCTTGTGATCAGTCGAAGATGTAATTATTGTGTTTGTATGTACTTACCAACAAATACTCCACTATTGAAATATGTCCCGTGTGACCAATAAATAATCAGCGAATGAGCCAATCCTCTTACCACAGAACAAAAGACACACCCACGCTGTCCCACAAACTCACAACCCATGGCCGTCCTAACAAATATCTTGGTTACGCAAGCCAGCACGGTCACTGTCGTAACCCACTGTATCACGAGATCCTGCATGACGTACACCTGTGAGCGAGGTGCGCCCAAATACGGCAGCGCTAGTTTTTAACCGACAAAAAACGGAGGTTTACATTTAAAAAAAAAGCCTTTATTTGACCTTCTACATTGCTTCTTAACTTAATAGACAATAATTTAGAAAGAAAGAAAGAAAGAAATAAATAAATTTATTTTGAAACCATACATACAATTAATAATACTAGCTGCGACCCGTGGTTTCACCCGCGGTCCCACAGGAACCGTCGATTTTTCCGGGATAAAAAGTACCCTATGTCCTTTTCTGTACCCTAAACAACATGTATGCAAAATTTTAAGACGATCGGTTAAGTAGTTCAGACGTGAAAGCGTTACAAAGAAACAAAGAAAATGAACAAAGACTCACTTTTTCATATTATATGTAGCACCTTTGATTTTAGTCTAACCTCAAAGCAAACACTCATTGACTTCGTATTACTTAACAACGCCATCTGCTGTTGTGTCGTTAAAGCAATTAAAAATAGTATTATTATTCGCCAATAGATGTCAGGAAGAGTCATATTTTTCAGTTGAGACTACTCAAACGCCTCCTTTTTGTTATTTTTCTTCCAAGTTTATGTTTAAGTTGATTAACGATAAAACACGAATAAAATGACATTTTCTAAAAATGATTCCTAGCTAGATCGATTTATCGCCTCCGAAACCCCCTATATACTAAATTGTATGAAAATCGTTGGAGCCGATTCCGAGATTCCAATTATATATATACAAGAATTGCTCATTTAAAGATATAAGATAAACGATATATAAATAAAAGCAATAAAACAGAGTAGATATTTATATAAATAATAAACAATAATTGCAATTATGTATGTGTTTCAAAAATATAGATAATAACTTAGGTACTGTTAATTATGTAATTACATCTATAACACTATGCTTGATTATTATTAATAGCAAGGTCCAACGTTGTCCACTTTTCTCTATCCTGAGCTGTTTGCCATTTTGGACCAGCGACTTTTTTTATTCCGTCCTCCCAGCGTGTTGAAGGCCTTCCTCTCTTTCTTTTCCCTATTTTCTTTTTTTTTAATGTAGGATAGGTCGGCGTTTGACCACCAACTCGCCTGAATGATGTTAAACAACGTTGTGGTCTAAGATGAAGCACGATGACCTATAAGGTAGTTATTCACTCTAGCCTTGAAGTTTTGTAGAGTGAAGAAGTACAAGATATTTTCACACTCGGTCGCCTGACTCCAAACTAAGCAAAGCTTGTGTTATGGCTGCCAGAGATACACACATAGATGTTTTTAAATGCATACATATAAATATATATTAACACCCAGACATAGAACAAACACAAATGTTCATCACATAAATGTTTGCTCTAGATGGGAATCCCACGCTCCCATTTTCAGCTGGCAGGTTCACTACCAACTGAGCCATCGAGGCAGTCAAACCAAATCTATGATTGATTTATGAAATACTAGCTGCGCCCCGCGGTTTCACCCACAGGAACCGTTATTTTTTTCGGGATAATATCTTAATTTTTTCTTTCATAAGATCCTTCTCCTGGCAATAATAAATACAATAAAAAATTAGCGAAAACGTTCCATCTGTTCTTTTTTTTTATACAATGTTATCCCTACTTTTTATTTTGCAGGGTTATGATGCTTTTTTTTTTCACAATGTTATATAACTTTTTTTTTTTTTTTTGCTATCTTTTTCCCTTTTTTTTTTTTTTTTCCTTAATAACTAATCTTAATTAACCTTAATACAATGTCTATGCCTTAATAACTAATCTTAGTACATTTATTCAATTAATAAATTATTAAGCTAGCTGGTTCAATATTATATTGATGTCGACCCGTTCCATCTGTTCACGCGTGATGCGATGGCCAAGGGAAATAGTGATTTATTTTTAAATATAGAGATTTGTTGAGGAATATCGGTGTCGGAGATTTTTTAAATTGTTAATTTATACTTCTACTAGCTTCGCTCCACGGTTTCACCCGCGGTTAAAAAGTCCTATGTGCTATTCTAGACTATAATCTATCTCTGTGCCAAATTTCATCCAGATCTGTTCAGCCGCTCTGGCGTGAAAGAGTAACAAACATCCATCCATCCATACATACAAATTTTCGCGTTTATAATATTAGTAGGATATATATAAATATATATATGTGAGCTATCCTATCTGTTAAGTTAGATCGAACTGCACACGGTGTGCAAATTTGATTGAAATCGGTTAAGTATTTTAGCAGTCTATAGCGGACAAACAACGTGACACGTAATTTATATATATTAAGATACTATGTAGAGAAGATGAGATGGTGACGATTCCAAAGACTTTCTTACTGATATTTTTAGATAACACTTTAAAACTGGTTTACAAACTTTCCTAGAAAGTAGACAATATGGAAATGCATACCAAAAGTGATATCTGATATCGTAAGTATGCTAATGATCGCTCATCGAATTTAGTAAACAAGTATCACTATTAAAAGAATAATTAATAACCTGACTCTGAAATGTAGATTGATGCCGGAGAAAAAGGCGAAGCTAACGATACCTCGCACGTCGTCATTTCGAGGCTGTTAGCTCGTATCTATACAACGTTATTGGCGAATCGATATGTATATACCCACTAAATAATTGTAAACGAACTTTGGTGAATTGGCTCAAAACCCTCTCTTATTTTGAAACAAAAAATATTTAAAATTCAAGAATAAGTGATTTGTTCCTGTAATACCTACTACACTCACATTGCATATTTTATTTTTCTAAGTGTAAAGTTTGACTATGATAATACGGAAATTATTTGCTTCTAACACTATTAATCTATAATTTTAATTTTAATTTTTACTAAATTTATTATTCAAATAATTTACAAAATTTTATAAAATTAATTACTTACTCATTAAGTTATAAATTTTTTTTAAAGGATAATACAAGTATGGTACAGAACTTAGTATTAAGACAATTGGAAGGACTAACTACCAAGACACGGGTTTTTCAACACCCAGTTTGTTGGTTAGTGCCGAATTAAAAAATAATGTACTATTTTGAAATAAACAATTAACCAATATAACCAATATAAGGCGTGAATACGCGCGGACAAGGTTGAGGCGCTATAAAATGTGCTCAGAGAATGCAGCATGGACAAGATTGAGGCGCTTTAAAACTTGTTCATGATAGCCTAGCCGGAGAAGGCCTGCCTTGGTTCGGACCCAGACGGCACGTACCAATTTGTTCATTGTGCTGAACATTTATGTGCGTACTATATGTCATCTGCTACATGACTGGAGCCCGGTGTATGGCGACAGGCTCGCCCCTGTCACATTTGGGACTGAATATCGTGCGGCGAAGTGTGGGTATTGTATTACCCCTCTGTCAGCCCCTTCGGGGAAAGGCGTGACAATTTGTTTGTTTGTTTTATTTTTATTTTTTTCTTTTTACAACAGACTAGGCATGCGATTGACCACTGACTCGCCTGATGGGAAGCGTCGACGTGATCGAAGGTGCAACACGCTTGCCTATTTTATTATTTATACTTGTGTATGAAGGGTCAGGTCTGCGCTCTGCTCGCATCTCATCTTCATCCTTCCTCTTTTCTATATGGCCAGCGACTAAGTTTTCTAGCGCCAAGTTCTTCTGCTAGACTAGAGATGCCTTTAGAAGCAGGTCGCGTGGTCACTCAATTGAAACATCCGATCGATGTTAGGGCGCTCCCTTTTTTTTGCTCTAGATGGGCAATATTTTTACTACCTCTACAATACTGGCCTGACAATATTGCAACCTCATAGATCAACCTAGAGAATAAGATGGCGTATGATCTAAGTGGAGCCAAAAACCATCCAAAAACTACGCTACTGTCGTATCGGTACGAGTACACAACACTCACACATTGACACAAAAAAAACTACTCGCTTGATCATTCTTACCTCGACATTATGTACATTGGTTTATGGTATAATTTCGTGTACTTAAATAATCATAGTGCTATTATTATTAATTTATTCATGACCATGGATACTCGTCCTTCAGTCGGATTCTTAGTAATAATTTTTCCTTCAGTAACAGATGATGGGATGATGATGATGAGGTGATGATGAAGACGATGAATCCCTCCCCTTTTCCCATTCCAGTAAAGTTATGGCTACTTTACTGAAACTTTAAGTGAAGTTTTGTAGAGAACACGAAAAATCGCGTTTCGCGATGTTTGTATCATTTGCCCACACTCGTGCACGTTGACGAACCGGTAAACGTTAATAATCCACCATTATTACAATTTAACACTCGAAGAATCACAAGTTTTATAAAATAATACATAAACACGACACCATCTTTTCGGTTCCCGCCAAAACTCCTAATCATAGTGCATTTTAAAAGTGTGGCCAGGACTACATTTTGAGGTGCTTGTTAAAAACTGTTAATTTTGAAAAAGCCGTAACATTAAACTCTTACGAAAATGTGCAGTTTTAGAATATTAAATCTACTAAGGTTGTATATTGGAACGGAAATGGCTAACGTAGAGTTTAGGAATTAATATTAGTTTTCTTGCAATTGTAAATGTTTGTCATGGCAACATTACCACGTGTTTAAAGGAGTTTTTGGCGGGAACCGAAAAGATGGTGTATTGATTTTGTATTATTTTCTAAAACTTGTGATTCTTCGAGTGTTAAATTGTAATAATGGTGGATTATTAACGTTTACCGGTTCGTCAACGTGCACGAGTGTGGGCAAATGATACAAACATCGCGAAACGCGATTTTTCGTGTTCTCTACAAAACTTCACTTAAAGTTTCAGTAAAGTATCCATAACTTTACTGCAATGGGAAAAGGGGAGGGATTCATCGTCTTCATCATCACCTCATCATCATCATCCCATCATCTGTTACTGAAGGAAAAATTATTACTAAGAATCCGACTGAAGGACGAGTATCCATGGTCATGAATAAATTAATAAAAAAAAAAAATTTAAAGGAGTTTTTGGCGGGAACCGAAAAGATGGTGTATTGATTTTGTATTATTTTCTAAAACTTGTGATTCTTCGAGTGTTAAAGTGTAATAATTGTGGATTATTAACCTTTGCTGATTCGTTAACGTGCACGAGTGTGGGCAAATGATACAAACATTAGGAAATGCTACTTTTCGTGTTCTCTACAAAACTCGACTTAAAGTTTCAGTAAAGTATCCACGGCTTTACTAACATAGGAAAAGGAGAGGGATTCATCTCAACTTTCACCACCCTCTCCTTTATCATCTCATCATCATCATTATCAGACATGACAATTACTAAGTTATGCATTAAGGATATTGTGTCCAGTTGCCAATAATAAAAAAACACACGTTTAAAAAGAAGTGGCTTCAGCGAGATATAGTGCAGTGTTCTATCTTTTCCTCTAGATTGATCTGAAGTGATAAGCTGTGTTATAATAATACTGAATGCCCTGTTATGAGTAAATGATTTGTACCTGTAGACCCAGAGACTTCGCCTCGCTCGGTCATCAAGTTGGTATTTATGCTCCACAGGTTCCCAGGCGACTTGTTGCATGCGCCGCCGGTGCCACCCCCGACCACCCTTAATTAAAGCCACAATTAAGTCATAAACGGAGCGACTAGCGATAATTAATGTCGTCCATTCTCGATAGGATTTTGTTGCCTTATTAGTGAGAAATTTACAACAACAACAATAACTCTTTATTAAAAACATAATAATAATTACAATAGTACTTAAATAAGGCTTAACTAAGTTTTTAATGGGCGGCCTTATCGCTACAAGCGATCTCTTCCAGGCAACCTGAAATGGACAGGAACATTTATAAAATAGAGGCCTTGAAGTTCTAAAACATAACTTTACAAGACATAAAAAATATAAATAATAACAATACACAAAAAATACTAATAAGTAGACGAAATAAATATTATATAATATTACTGCGGTTTCACCCGTGGTCATATATAAATCGTAATTATTTGTGGGATAAAAAGACGGGAAAGAGGCTTTAGAGGATTATATTTTTATGTATGTATGTTTGTATAAAAAGTGCACTATGTTCTTTTCTGAAGCCTTGACAACGTGTATGCAAAATTTCATGATGATCGCTTAAGCAGATAAGGTGTGAAAGCACAATAAACAAAGAAACAAACCAACCAATTCAATTTCGAATTTATTAATTAAGCTTCAAGTAGCCCAACGAGCTATGGAGAGGGCTATGCTCGGAGTCTCTCTGCGAGATCGAATCAGGAATGAGGACATCCGTAGACGAACCAAAGTTACCGACATAGCCCAGCGGATTGGCAAGTTCAAATGGCAGTGGGCAGGGCACATAGCACGAAGGACTGATGACCGATGGGGTCGAAAGGTTCTCGAATGGAGACCACGTCCCGGCAAGCGCAGCGTAGGACGTCCACTCACAAGGTGGACAGGTGATCTTTTCAAGAGCGCAGGATCGCGCTGGATGCAGGCCGCTACCAACCGGTCTTATTGGAGATCTGTGGGGGAGGCCTACGTCCAGCAGTGGACGTCCTATGGCTGATGGATGGATGGATGGATAATTAAGGATTAGGATTGTAACTAATAAATGCGAGTATTTAGGTAGATGAATTGATTTTTGTTACGCAACCACCCCAGAACGGATGAACGGATGTGGATTTGGCATAGAGATAGATAACACTGGCCTACAAAAAAAAAATTGTTTTGGTGCAGCTCTGTTCGCATCTGTAGTCGGTAAAGTAGGTAGTATGAACTACATTGCTGCTACTAGATGTCAGCTGACAGCTCTGGTTTACCTATAATTCTTTATTAAATTTTGTACGGTTTTATTCAAAGTCAGTCCATGTTATAACTACTTTTATGTCATTAATCGTATAAATTTATGATGGCAAGTAATTCAAGAAGTTGCATTAACGATCCTGATATGTTTTGTTACATATACGGTGAGTATATAATGAAAAATCAACGGAAACCGATTAATGACACTAATTCACTTGTATTCTGTATACTTTCTTCCTCATGATCGAGACCTGCTATGAAAAATGTGACTAGGTTTCTCGTATCTGCTCACAAAATATACCCAAAATCTGGTCTAAAATCTTAGGCACCAAAATGAGTGTAAGCCAGTGTAATACTTAGTTTGGAGTAATACAAATACCACTTTCTAACCGTACGTAACACTACAGGGCGTAGCTAGTCTGAAATTGTTTATCATTATAATCGATTGATTGATCATTGTTCCAAAATCCTCTCTCAACTCCGCTTCTCGCCCCGCTACTCGCTCCGCTCATGGCTCAGCTCGCGGCCAGCTCTATCCATGCGTGTCATAGGGCCCTGCGATACGCTCCCTGCTCAGTCTACCACCGTGCTCTGACCCGATAATTACATTGCATATTAGACGAAGTTATAAAACTGTGGTATTTATAGGTTTTGGTGTTTAGATGTTATGGACAAATTTACTTAGGTGAGTAAATCTTCTCTTCTCTTCATTCTAAGGTTGCCTGGAAGAGATCGCTTAAAGTAATAAGGCTGCCAGTTGTTACACTATAGAATTAGTATTGTTATGATTATTATCTTGTTGATTTGTTATTTGTGGTGTGAACAATTCGGGACACTTCCACACACGGTCGCCTGACCCCGAACTAAGCAAAGCTTGTACTATGGCTGCCAGAGACTGATATACATACTTAGATATTTTTAAATACATACATATATACATATTAACACCTAGACATAGAACAAACACAAATGTTCATCACATTAATGTTTGCTCTAGGTGGGAATCGAACCCACGCCCCCAAGCTCAGAAGGTAGGTTCACTACCAACTCGGCCACCGAGGCAGTCAATCAAGTCAATTATCTATCTATCTCTTCTCATCTCTATAGATAGTCGACCGAGCAAGCGTTAGCAAGCGAATCGTCTATGCTTTAGCTTCGATAAAAATGTTTTTGTTTGTCCGAATTCTGTCTGGATTTCTTACTGGTTCTCTGTCTTTCCAAAAAAAGATCATATCTCCGCCATTAAAAAAAAATAACAACAACTGACTTGACATAAAAATTATTGTCCGAAATCTGTCTGAATATATGTCCGGTTCTGTCTTTAAAAAAATCATATGTCTGCCATTTAAAATAAATACAACAGAATACAGAATACTTCATTGTGAAAATGTACATAGAAGAGGAAGACAAATATTAAATACACAAAATACATTTACAAGCACATTATCACAGAACCGGCCCCAACTCAGCGTGTTGCTGATTGTACACAACCAGCGCTGGTTTACTGTTGGGCCCGGCAAGTGACGTCACGCGCGAAAAGTGTGCGCATACATACATACATTGCAAATAAAAACTACACTTAAAAATCAAAACAAAATAACAAAAAAATTATTCAAAATAGAATAAAAAACATGACATAAAAATAATATTAATAAAAACCAATAAACAACAGCTGACTCGACAAAAAAGTAATAACATTTCGTCACGCCTTTCCCCCGAGGGGGCTGGCAGAGGAACGACGCCCACATCTCGCTGGAGGATATTCAGTCCCAAATGTGACAGGGGGCGAGCCTGTCGCCATACACCGGGCTCCATTCAAGCAGCAGATGACATACAATATGCACAAATGTTCACACAATGAACAAATTGGTGCGTGCCGTCAGCTGGGTTCGAACCCGCTCCCTCTGGCTTGAGAGGCGGACCTTCTCCCAACTAGGCTGTCATATGCAATGTTACAAACATACTCAATTACAAATCTTTCATCCTTATAATATTAGTAGTATCGACTAGCTGACCCCGCGAACTTCGTATCGCCTAACAGTCGATTCTTGTAATATTTTATAGACAATTTTCAATTTTTCTCTACTTAAGAACCATCCTCGTACTTCAAGGAATATTCTAAAAAAAGAATTAGCGAAATTGATTCAGCTATTCTCGAGATTAGCGCTTAGCAACACATTCAGCGATTCATTTTTTTTTTACATAGAATAGGTCGGCGTTTGACCACCAACTCGCCTGATGTTAAGCGACGTTGTGGTCTAAGATGGAGCACGACGACCTACAAGGTACTTATTCACTCTAGCCTTGAAGTTTTGTAGAGTGAAGAAGTACAAAGACGGCAGTTGAGTGAGGCGCTACAAGTGCGCTACTGCTCAGACCCGTCTTCGTCTTCGTCGTCTATTATAGAGAAAGACTAGCTGCGGTAAAAAGAATACGTTCATGGTATATAATTACATTTTAGAGGGATAAAAAGTAGCCTATGTGTTAATCCAGGGTGTGAGCTACCTCCATACCGAATTTCATTTAAATTGGTCCAGCCGTTTGAGCGTGAAGAACTAACAAATATATACACTTACACACTAACACACACACTCGCAAACTTTCGCTTTTATAATATTATCCTACTAATATTATAAACGCGACAGTTTGTATGTATGTATGTATGGATGAATGGATGTTTGTTACTCTTTCACGCCAGAACGGCTGAACAGATCTGGATGATTTTTGGCACAGAGATAGATTATAGTCTAGAATAGCACATAGGATATTTTTAACCGCGGGTGAAACCGCAGGGCGCAGCTAGTAATAATAATAATAGAATATAGTAAGATGTTCTGACATAATACAATGTCCTGACATTTCTACAGCTTGTAATTCATCAAATCAGTAACGTTTCGATTGTAGAAATAGGAATAGCTTGAAAACGAACGCTACTTGTCTTGGACTATTTCGCTATCGCTTGTCAAGTATTGGTGACATCAGGAGCGGCGCTGAAAAGGTTAAGCTCCATATAGACAGGTCACTGGTTCCATGAACGTCTAAATATACATCTTTTGATCGTCCGACCGGCGCAGTATAGCGGAAACTTTATGAAAACATGTCCTATATAAACGTTAATTTATTTCACAACTGGCACAGGTGTACAACACCCACACTTCCCGGACGGACGATCACGAAGACACGAATCGAACAATCGAAGACACGCAATTTTTTTTTCAATAGGTGTGTATTTAATATCATCTCCACATAACTGGAGCCCTGTGTATGACGACAAGCTCACTCCTTGTCACATTTGGGACGGAATATCGTCTGGCGAAGTGTGGGTGTTGTAATACACCTCTGCCAGCCCCTTCGGGGGAAAGGCGCAATGCTATCCTTGAACTAGGTTACTAAGTACATTTTCCTTCCTTCATCAGCCATGCAAGCCTCTCCCGAGGAGGTTCGCAGCCGCCCAGCGTCACGGCGAAGCAGCAGACGGAACAGCCTGAAGAAGGAGGCCTCGCTCGAGGAGCGTAGTCCTCACTCAGCTTCCTCCAGCCCCAAGAGGACGCAGAAGGCTGGTGCTGGGCTTGACTTTGTTGTTACTGGCAAGCAGATTACTAAAAGGTACTGTACTTCAAGGTTAATCTGTAGTTCTGACTTTTTTCTTCTGACCAGTTTTTACCCAGGAGAAACTTTTTTTTTTATAACAGACTAGGCATGCGTTTGACCACTGACTCGCCTGATGGGAAGCGTCGACGTGATCGAAGGTGTAACACGCTTGCCTAAGAGATACCTATTCACTTTACTCTAGAACACCCCCGGATTGTATTTAGGTGGAAAGACAGACGCAGGCAACGAGTTCCACACCTCTGCAGTTCTTACAAGAAAAGTTGGCTTGAAACGCTTAGTGCGTTTTGGCGGAATTTCCACCATAAGAGGGTGTCTCTTACTGGTGCGCCTGGTCTAAATCTGGTCTAAACTAATCCCGAGCAAGGAATTAGTGGTCCATCCTATTCCGTAACTAATGAGTTATTTTGAACAATAATTATCATTTTTTTCAAAGTCAAAGTCAAAATGTTTTTATTCAATTCAGGTATCAAAGATACACTTATGAACGTCAAAGTTATTTAAATAGACTTGACCGCCTTGTTCGGATAAAGAGCCTCTACTCAGAAGAACAGGCAAGAAACTGAGGGGCATTATTTTTTCAAATAATAAATAAATTGCAGTCTCACAAATTTTGGCTTACAACTAGGTAATATCTATAAACACTAGTGGCTACTTGGCGGAAGTGGAAGGCTCCAGACATCTTTATCTTCTAAATAATTCTTAACCTTTCCAAAAAACAACCGGTAGAAGATGCAGAGTGGAGCCTACTTCTCTATGGACGCTAAGAGGATCCAGCTTGTTGGAGAGCTTGGGATCGACGATCCTGGCTTACCTGGCTTACCATCAAGCGAGCTCCTTGTTCGTCTCGGCACTTAGGGATGTATGCTAAAACGAAGCTTAGTCATGAATCCCGATTTAAAACTTGTTTTACCATACTATACATAACAAGTAACATTATTAAAAGAAAAACAAGAAACCCGGCTGCTACATGTTGTACCATATGTCACTTCCACTACCAAAACGATTCAAATTACACCTCAGATGTCGAAATCCGTATAGCTTTTTAGGCTGTAGGCCGTGCCAAAGAAACCTCGTACATACACTCTAAAAACATAACCCTCATTCTTGCGCAGTCGGGTAAGAGCAGCTATAAATTGAGATTCATGACTAAGTGTCATTTTAGCTTGTGGGCCTAAGTCTCATATAAGAAAAAACATCTTATCTTAGATGCGACCGCGCCAACTCACTTCCCGGTGGCTACCACCGCCGACAGTCCACCTCCACGGACATCTCCAACCCTCGCGCGAGGAAGGTGGACTCCAAGCGGGTCACGCCCGCTTCCTCACGGAGCCAGGAGACCTCACTTGAGGATGACATGTCTTTGGATCTGTCACAGGTATTTTAAATTCACTTTTTGTCAGTGTTTAGACCTACTAAGTATGTTGGTAAATAAATTCACGCAGTGGACTGTATAACTGGTATTTTAATTACGTTATACCTAAATGCAAACATATCGTCACGCCTTTCCCCCGAGGGGGCTGGCAGAGGTGTAATAATAATAATAATAATCTTTATTGCATAGATACAAGCCAATAATACATAGGAAAAATTAAAATTACCTACCTAAGATACAATAATACTCTTAAAGAAAGTAGCTTGTTGTACATATGTACATAAAAGTTTTAAAGTATATTTTCGGCGGTAACGAGTAGGTTGGTCCACAGAACCTACACTAAGCAGAGCTTGTGTTGCAGGTTTCTGTATACCTTCATGGATCAATAAAGAGCAGATATTTAAAGCTAAACTAGTTAAAAGTTAATTGTAATATTAGTTAAGCCAAACAAACATTTACTAAAACAAGCAATAAACTTGGGACTTTTTCTGACAGGTTGCTTTGCGAGTATGTGTTGTTTAAGAGTGTGATTTGTGTGTGTGATGGCGTGTGTTGTGTTGAGTAAGTCTAAGTGTTTGTTTTGTGTGCGCAGGTTTTACTGTAGTTCTAAATTAATATTAAATACAAAAACTAAATTAATACAACACCCACACTTCGCCGGACGATATTCAGTCCCAAATGTGAGAGGGGCCAGCCTGTCGCCATACACCGGGCTCCAGTCACGTAGCAGATGACATACAATACGCACATAATGTTCAGACAATGAACAAATTGGTGCGTGCCGTCGGCTGGGTTCGCTTACGATATAAAGGCAAAATAATATTGAGACCGTTAGCGGTTAGATTTGCTCGTTCGTATTGTCGTTGGTGTTGTCGCTTGCGTGGTCGTGCCCGCCGGTTGACACCAGGGGCGCCCGCTCAACCCCGCCGAAGCCTGCACGCGTAAATGTGTGACCAGTCAGATTATTTTACCTAGAGCCGTGTTTGCCGATCCGGAAGTCGTAAGTTCGATCCTGGCCATGCACTAATGAGTTTTTCTATCGTTGAAATGTTTATGTTCATTTCAATTTGACACGTGCTCTTTCGGTAAAGAAAAACATCGTGAGGAAACCCATATGTTCTAGAATTGGGACAGCTCTTACTGCGGAGTTGAAATTTGCAAGCTGCTGGACAGACTGGTGGACATTTCTTGCCGGTGGAAACGAGGCCATTCGACAGCAGCTGTCTAATTGCTAGACAAGGACATTAATAATTAGAGCTAGTTTAGAGCAGTCAACTAAGTCTTCAGAATCTGGTCCTTTTTTTCAAAATGGTGTCTAAATGCATTAACCGCATGATGCCAAACGTAGAAATAAATAAACGTGAACACATGTCAGACCGGGTGAGATTTTGTAGAATTTTAATTAGGCACTTACTTAAAGGTACTATTCACCATCCTGCACGTATATCCTGCACGTCGTTGCCAGACGCCATACAGGCTCCGACAACATTCACCATCCTGCATGAAGCGGTAATGACGTGTAGGATGCTAGGCACAAGGTCGGACTGGCCATATAGTCAGGGTGGCATTTGCCAGCCTGACTATATGGCCAGTCCGACAGCGTTAGCTTAGCTTGCGGGGCTTGCCGCAAGCCAGACGGTAGGTAGATTGAGGGTTACACCCCGTCTCGGGCCCCTGGCTTATGAGGAGCCAACCGGGCCTTTACAGCTCAGTCCGACCCTGTCTAGGCAGGATGGTGAATGGTTACCTTTAAATCTGTTAATACCCACATTATTTTCTTTACCTTCTGTATTCTAATAACCATTTCCAGGTCTCAGACTTCGAAGACATGAACTCAAAATACGGAATCAAACACAAGCCGACGCCGCTAGCGACATCTACCCCCAAACCTCGTCCCGGACCGAAGCCCAGAAGCGCGTCCCTACAAAGTCACCTCAGCCACATGCAAAGACCTGGATCCAAACGGACACAAATGAGCTTAGATGGAGGGAAAAGTAGAGACAGCACTTTTACTTGTAGTCGGGATAGTCTTTACAAAACAACGTCTTCGTCTGCCAGTCCTTATAGGTGAGTTTGGAATAGTGCCATCTAGGATAAATGTTCAGAACTAAAGTGGTTAACCATGGCTACTCATTTTAAACGTTCGTGAGCTACAATTCTTTTATTTTTAGCCTGTGTTACCGTATTTAAAACTAGCTTATCCGCGAATTCGTTCGCGTTTATTCAGAAATAAATTTCTGAAAACCTTTCTCGTGCTATATTGTAACTAATTATCAAATTGCATCAAGATCCTTTCAGCCATTTAGCTGTAAAAAGTCAACAAAGAAACAAACAGACACAGACAGAGCTGCTTTCGACTTTATTATACTACTGTGGATAGTGTGCATTATCTATAAACAGTAATAAACGATGTATAGCTTTTGAATTGTTTTACAGTGTTGAGTCAGTCTTTTACATTTTTCTGACTCGATAAAAAGACAAAACACTATATAACTATTCCGAGGCTATACAATGTTTATTGTTAAATAAATAATTATTATTTAAGTGCAACAAAATAATAGAAAAAGATATCAAACATTCGTGATTTTTTTAAACTGCCATCTAGCGTTATTCTTTATAACTAGTAGCACTTAAGGCTCTTCATGCATGGAAGCCATATTAGTGATAATATATTAACCTAGATGGCGCTTTTAGAAATAAATTTTAAAAAGTACTTAATTTTTTAATAGGAATAAAAATTAATGAGTATTAAATAAAATTAATTATTAATTAATTATTAATTATTTTTAAACATTATCTCTCTCTTTGTTAATTGGTACGTACATATATATATATGACGGCGCGAGATATCATTGGATAAAGAAAATCAGTTTGAGAGTTGTTAATCGATAGTTTTAATCTGTGGTTTATGACGATTAATCGATTTGTTTATGGTAATTTAGAGCGGTTAACACCGAATGGAGTTGCGTTTGGGATTTCGGGCGAACGTCATGTCTGTCAGTCGGTGGTTGACAGGACTGGGCTGAAAGCGGTCGCACGCAATGGTCATTCGTAAACCCATTACTCTAAATCGCCAACTATCTTTGTGATCATTCACTAAATAAGTAGTCTAAGTGACTGTATAATTAAAATAGTGAAAAGCCTTCAATGCTGTCCCCTTATTTCAACGTTCCTGAAGTTTGACGCCGACCATAAATGATAGCGAGTTCACGGATGAGAAATCAGACACAACACCTCGGCCTACTAGATTTTCTCCGTCACCAAAAGTGGAAGGTTACAGCGCGGCGGCCTTTCCTATGTTTCTCCGACATCAATGGGATCAGATGCGACGGCGTGGCTCCTCTTTCCTACATTTCCCCGACATCAGAAGTGGGATAAGAATAACGTCCACAGCAACAAGATATGGCTCCGTGTTTGGCTACAATTGTGCAATGATCTGGAAGCGAAGTGGCATAGCAACAGATGGCTGATAGGGTCGCCCCTACGTGCTATTATTGTGTGTGAGTGTGCGGACTGTTTCTTCGTGGTGCATGAAGGGCAGCAGGGCGGCAACGAGAGAGTGAGCATCGAGTAGACGTCTGCATTATCTCGACGGCGTTTGATTACACCTAGTCTATGCTATGTGACGCAACTAACAAACAACGAGAGACGAAGGATAGCAGTGTACCGAACAAAACGTCGACGCCTACGTGTTACTACGGCAACGAGGTTACATCGCCACTCGTTGATCGAAAAAGGGCACCAAAATTAGCAGCAGCAACGTGCGAGATCCGGTCAATGCCTGGAGGGCTATTCTTACAACTCGAGATTCCATCATACCTCGAAAAAAAATGGCTTAATTCGAGATGCCTTATTCTATACGCTCGAGATCGAGATAATCTCGATGGCTGGGGCGCGAGATGTCGCGAGTAGTCGGAGGCAGTGGAGACTTCCAGGAATCGTGATCGAGATGAGATGAAAATCTCCTATCTCCGAATTGGGCCCCTGCAGTATGAAGCAGCCATTGATCACCTACGAGTAGCAATTAAATCCGGTGAGAAGTTTTCATTTTATTTGATATTCGTAAACGATGTATGTCAGAGTGTTATTTTCTATTGGAGTTGTTTAAAGTTTGAAAATACCCACAAACAGTTTGGTCAGAATGTGCCGATTACGGCACACACAGACGAGTCATGCAGTCAATAGATAACTTATTTAGTGTCAATGCTTTTGATAAAACTAAGCCTGAGGGGTAGTAGCCGGTAGGACAGTAGCCTGTGTAGTAATAGCCTGTGTGGCAATAGCCTGTGTGGCAATAGCCTGTGTGGCACTCGCCTGTGTGGCAACAGCCTGTGTGGCAATAGCCTGTGTGGCACTCGCCTGTGTGGCAACAGCCTGTGTGGCAATAGCCTGTGTGGCACTCGCCTGTGTGGCAATAGCCTGTGTGGCAATAGCCTGTGTGGCAATAGCCTGTGTGGCACTCGCCTGTGTGGCAATAGCCTGGGTGGCACTAATCTACATGGTACTGTCTTATGTGGCTCCAGCCTGTGTGGCAAGCTTGTGTGGCAAGCCTGTGTGGCAAGCCTGTGTGGCAAGTCTGTGTGGCAAGTCTTTGTTACAACCTTACTTTTGTTGCATTATAGTCTGAGTGACGACCTAGCCTGTGTGGTCAGCTTATGTAGTAAACTCCTTCCGGTGTAACATTAAAGTACGAGTAAAATTAAAAAATCCCGTAAAATGTTGACTTTCGTACTATTTAAAGTTATAGTTGCACTACACAAATCCCTATTAGCACATCTCCATACAGTTGTGTTGTTATTGTTAAATTTCATGAAATTGTATTTGTACTCATTACATAACAAACAGTAACCCTTTTATAACCGTTTTTGTGATTTTATGAAATTCATTATTATTTAATGAAAGAAATCAACACTATTTACATTTTAGGATTGTCAAGCTGACATACTTTAAATATGCCAGTAAGACCAAGGAGTTTAAGAACGCAATAGCACCTTTATCATAGAGTTTCAATGAGGCAATTGAGAAAGTAGCATTCGAGAAAAGTAAAGTGCACTACATGTGTGATGTGATATGAATTGTTTGTTAGTTTGTTGTTAGACTACACACTAATGAAGTGGTACAAAGGACAAAAGCGAATGAAAGTACAGTCTGCAGCAGTTATTTAAAAAAGGGTCGAGAATACGCGTTGTCGTTTCAGGAAGATCTCAATTTTGGCGGTTGTCAATTTAGGTAGATGACTATTTAGGATGTTGTCACTTTCGAAAGTTGTCGTTTTCGGAAGTTGTCAATCTGGGAAGTTTCACCCTGGGAAGTTGTCGTTGTCACCCTGAGGGACCTAGCCTGTGTGGCAAGTCTAAGTGACAACTTTAATGGCATGTTATTCGGTTGAAATTGGACACAGCAGTTTTCATAAGTCCAAACCGCGTATGTGTATCGTCATTGGATTTTCAATGTGGCTTGATTAAATTCTTGGAAAATTGGATGTGTGATTGATAATTTAGTTTTAGCCTCGATTATTCGATTGGTCCCAATACAATTTATTTCACTAAAAGTAAAGTTGCTTATTTCAATTATCATGACAATTTATGGGGATAGGTAACGAATATGAAGTTACTGTTGGAAGAGTCGATTATACTCTGGTACGATGTTTATGGTTGGTAGGATAGTGGATTTAATTTTGTTGTTCTATAATCGTGATCGCTTTTTGTGAAATTGTGGAGGTAGATTTGAGACGGTCAGAATGACCGAGCGTTAAGTGGTTACTTGAGCACTTTTATGATTGTCCACAGATGATGAGATGAACTATTCACCCGAGGACGTGTGAAAATGCAGGATGGCCGTGACGGCGCGAGATATCATTGGATAAAGAAAATCAGTTTGAGAGTTGTTAATCGATAGTTTTAATCTGTGGTTTATGACGATTAATCGATTTGTTTATGGTAATTTAGAGCGGTTAACACCGAATGGAGTTGCGTTTGGGATTTCGGGCGAACGTCATGTCTGTCAGTCGGTGGTTGACAGGACTGGGCTGAAAGCGGTCGCACGCAATGGTCATTCGTAAACCCATTACTCTAAATCGCCAACTATCTTTGTGATCATTCACTAAATAAGTAGTCTAAGTGACTGTATAATTAAAATAGTGAAAAGCCTTCAATGCTGTCCCCTTATTTCAACGTTCCTGAAGTTTGACGCCGACCATAAATGATAGCGAGTTCACGGATGAGAAATCAGACACAACACCTCGGCCTACTAGATTTTCTCCGTCACCAAAAGTGGAAGGTTACAGCGCGGCGGCCTTTCCTATGTTTCTCCGACATCAATGGGATCAGATGCGACGGCGTGGCTCCTCTTTCCTACATTTCCCCGACATATATATAATATATATATATATATATATTATTTTTATATATTTACAAACTATATATTAATTTATGTATTATATGTACCTAAAGGTATATGTGTAGATATATTTTTACTATATTTTATTTGTTTACTATTGTATTTATGTATGCCACCGACCGTTTGTCATATTTCGTTCTGTCCTGTCCATCCAAAGGTTGCCTGGAAGAAATCGCTTTAGGCGATAAGGCCGCCCTTGTACTGCCGAATGATATTTTATTGTTTAATATTTTTCTTTATGTTTGTTTTACTTTGTATTTTTGGTGTGCAATAAAGATGTATTGTATTGTAGATGTATTGTATTGTATGAGTCCCGTACTATTCATAGAATTACTCTTGAACGATACTTTTACAAATTCACGATTCGCCGAAGAACCGCTGTACGAAAAAAAAATGAACTACTAGGTAGGTATATTTTTCACCGAAAGCACGTTTTGCCGAAAAACATTTAAATTAAAAAATTGCGACAATATTTTTAGTATTGCCCGGCCATGGCTGATGATCCCAGGCTAGTATTGTGGTAATAATATAAAAACTGATTGACCGATTTTCATAAAATTTATATGGAACCACCTCTAAAGTATAGTCTAACAAACAAGAAAAGAATCATTAAAATCGATTCACAGTTGACGGAGTAATCGCGTAACATACGAGTACATACAAAAAAATGGTTGTCTGTAAAATCGATTACGGACGATAGTTTAACGTGACAACGTCATAAACGCTCAAGCCGATCGTGCCTTTCGCTCGCTCGTGTATCGCTCTCGCTCCGATAATAACGGGACAATGAGTCATCCTTTTTCGTGCGTGCAGCTGGCTTTTATCGATTTACTAGCGACCCGCCCCGGCTTCGCACGGGTGCAATACTAAATACAATACAGAAAAACTGTAAACGTTGTAAGTATATAAAAACATAGCGGCCCGCTCTGGCTTCGCACGGGTATAAACAAAACAATATGTTATTGTGGGATATCCATAAGAGATAGACATATACCATCGCGGAGTTTTCTGTAGACCTTTTCAATGTGTACAAATAATTAGTACATCATTTTGATAAATCTCGTAGGGTTCAGCCTGCGTCTGCAATGTAAGCGGAAAAAAAATTATAATTAACGACATCACATTAGAAACAGTATTTCTCCACTATTTAATGGATGTTATTAAACTTACATATAAACCTTCCTCTTAAATCACTCTATCTATTAAAAGAAACCACATCAAAATCCGTTGCGTAGTTTTAAAGATTTAAGCATACAAAGGGACATAGGGACAGAGAAAGCGACTTTGTTATAGACTATGTAGTGATTAGACGTTGTCACGTCAAAAATATATTATAAAAAACACACACGTACAGTCAAATTGAGATTTTTGGAAGTCGGTTTAAAATATAGCCCGTCTAGAAGCACCCCAAGATTATTTGAATGCCTCGGTGGCTTAGTTGGTAGTGAACCTGCCTTCTGAGCTTGGGGGCGTGGGTTCGATTCCCACCTAGGGCAAACATTTATGTGATTAACATTTGTGTTTGTTCTATGTCTGGGTGTTAAGATGTATTTAGGTATGTATTTAAAAATATCTAAGTATGTACATCAGTCTCTGGCAGCCATAGTACAAGCTTTGCTTAGTTTGGGGTCAGGCGACCGAGTGTGGAAGTGTCCCGAATTTATTTATTATTATTATTATTTATATTTCGGCCCAGATACGGCACTGAGCTGGACTATTCATCAGTGTCTCCGGAGTACTCAGGCCAGTCCTCCGCCGAGCTGTCCCCGCGCGCCAACACTGACCTCGTCGTGTCGCCAAGGAGCCATAATATGTCCAGGTTAGCCACACATACACAAATAAACCTGGATAAACTAATAGTGGTTAATCCAGGTTATCCAGGTAGTTAAGCGATGGCAGCCTAGTTGGAGAAGGCCTGCCTCTCAAGCCAGAGGGAGCGGGTACGAACCCAGCCGACGGCACGCACCAATTTGTTCATTGTGTGAACATCTGTGCGTATTGTGTGTCATCTGCTACATGACTGGAGCCCGGTGTATGGCGACAGGCTCGCCCCCTGTCACATTTGGGACTGAATATCGTCCGGTGAAGTGTGGGTGTTGTATTACACCTCTGCCAGACCCCTCGGGGGAGAGGCGTGACAATATGTATGTATGTTTATCCAGGTAGTATCCCCGTTCTTACTGGACAGCAATCTTTTAAACAAGTAACATTATTAAAACAAAAACAAAAAACCTGACTGCAAAATGTTGTACCCTATGTTACTTCCACTATCAAGACGATTCAAATGAAACCTCACATGTCGAAATACACATACATACATATATTCGGAGATTTGAGATTCTCATCTCACCTTTTTTCATCCTTGTTGCTCTCGTTTGAAACGTCATAGGTGTGAGAGTGACCAAGATAAAATCTCATCTAATCTCACATCAACTGGAGGGCTATTCCCATGAATAGCCCTCCAGTTGATGTGAAAAGATCGTTGTCATATTCCAGTTGCTGCGTCAGCTCGTGGCAGGAAGGCAGCGAGGTGGAGCCGACGAAGGTGGAGGCGTACCGCCCGGACGGGGAGTGGAACGACTTCTGGGCTAATTACAACAATTCGCTGTCTAAGGTACAACCACAAGCAGGCCCCTATTCTTAAGGGACGTGCCATATTTTTTACTGCAACTTGCCCCAATAGGAGACCCAGAAGCAAGAGAGCTTAAATGAAAGCCACGACTTTGTATAGCAATTTTAAAAGCGATACGAGTCGCGTCTGTAGCGCGACTGAATCGCGTTCCAAACGTGCTAAGAAAGCGTTTACATCAGGCGTTTTGAAGCGAACGCTTTGGTAACGCGCGTTTATGACGAGTGCTGTGTTTGTAGGCTACTTAACTCCCAAAACTAACGATGCAGGCGAGATGCAAACGCGCGTTCCTGAAACGCACTTCAAAAAGACGTCGTGCACTATCTCCCTAAGGGCTCTAGACCCCCCTGAGTTTGGGGGCTGGTTTCATCCACTGTTTACGGGATCCGTGTATTTTAAATGTAAAAAGAAATCTGGTCTGAACTAAATGTAGGTACTTTAGTTCGTTAAACATAGCAAATGTCAAAATGACAATTATCAAAATGACAATAGATGTTTGACAAATATGTGATCTAGATGGCTGCCCCACAAATCAAGCTATGTTTAGCGAACTTTAAAGAACTGACAAAAATAATCTGGTAAGCGCCTGAATCAAATACACGAGCAAACCACCTGAAAGTGTTCGCCAGAAATATTTACAAAAAATAAAAATTAAATCATTGTTTATTTTAAAAGTTCGCTTTTCGCGCTCTCTGTCTGTATATCCACTTACTAACTTCTTTTATATCGCAATGGTAATGTGATTTTTACCATCAGTTAGGGAGCTCCTAGACGGCCCATATTTTTACTGCTATTCTGGCCTGGCAATACTGGCTCAGCAATATTGCGATAATATTTTTTGACTGTGGCCCATATTTTATATTTTCATATTTTTTTGTTACGTCTACTTAAATTCTATTTATTTAATCATTCTATTTGTGCGTAAATTCCTTTTTTTTCTATTATATTTCTTAGAAGTGTCTCCCTGTAAATGACTTTTTAGTAAATACTCGTATATTAAATTTACTACTCTGTTATTGTAAGGTTGTTGGTTGACCTGAAAATATGTAAAAATAAAATAAATAATAAATATACGCATTCTACACACTATTCTGGCCTGGCAATACTGGCTCGACAATATTGCGATACAATTTTTTGAGTGTGGCCCATATACACATTCATACATTGTATTTCTAGATGTCTGATGATGGCTGGGCTGCATCCATGCTAGAAATATAATGTATGAATTTATGAATGTGTGTGTTTGGCCAGTAATGCAGGGAAATTATTGCCGTTTATGATCGCCCTTTGAAATTTTTTCACGGAAGGTACTGTAGAGTCTGTGGCAAATAACCAAACAGCTGTCAAAAGGTATCTGTCACAGGCACTTAAATGGGCGCGGTTGGGAAGGCCTGTTGGCTCGTTGTAAAGTTGTAATAAACATAATAAAACCAGTTTGAATAAGAACTCTGCATTTAAATACGACACCCTATAGGTACGTTCATAAATGTTCGTGTATAGTTCGGTCTCGCTCATAAATAATTTCTTTTCCTCCGTTTTAAGTAATACATCTGCTATGTTACAGGTTCCCATGAAGAGCTACTACGATCAGTGCCCGACGCCTTACCGCACTGAAAACATTGACTTAAACGATTTTGGTAAGAAATTTTTAGCTATAGCTAGGTCACATTTGAACAGATAAACACACATTAACATATTTATACTAACTTAACTTAACATCCGAAAACACTGCCCTTCTTTTGAGCAGTCAGGTAACAAGTATACTTAAATTAAAAAATTAAATTGATATTTCCATCAGGCGCTTTTAAGAAACTTGCAATATTTCCAGATTTATCCATCGACGCATCTAGAAAACGCTCCCCGGACAACATAAAGAACATTAACAACATAATTCGCAACGAAGGTCTCCAGCTAACACCAAGAGAAACGCAAAATATCATAAAATGCGCCCACATATTAGGAAACGTCCTATCAAAAGCAATTGAGAGGCGTTCCCGCGAAACAGACACAACAAAAATCGAGGAACTAAACACTGGCAACACTGCCACAGACGAAAAAGACGCGCAAAAAGATTTAAAAAAGAAAAACCTGACGTTGGATCTGAAAGAGACGGTGCTACCTGCTGAAGTGAAGGAGGAAAAGAGAAACGAGACAGTGATGACGCAAACTGACATTTCGCTGCCGAATACGAAAAGCGCGCCAATAATCTTTGAAAGAATTTTGAAGCAGCTGTCAAAGAGTTCTATTGATGAAGCGGACGAGGATGATGATGTTTTTGATGTTAAAGATAAAAAATAAGCACTAATTCTACGGCCACATTAGCACGCGATAATTCGTGTTGCGTTGTCGCGCTAAAATCATCGTTATCTGTTACCGGTGATGTTCTTACCGGAGATTATCACCCACGTCAATTCTGCGAGGCGAAGCGAGCGAGCCCAGTTGGAGAAGGCCTGCTTCTTAAGTCAGAGGGAGCGGGTTCGATTTATTCATTGTGTGAACATATGTGCGTATTGCATGTCATCTGCTACATGACTGGAGCCTGGTGTATAGCGACAGGCTCACCCCCTGTCACATTTAGGACTGAGTATCGTCCGGCGAAGTCTGGGTGTCGTATTACACCTCTACCAGTCCTCTCGGGGGAAAAGTGTGACGATATAATATAATGACATGTCAATTCGCCCGATACATCGCCATGTGACGTGACTAACCGTTAGTGGCTACCCTTGTCGCGGTACCCCGAATTGTCGCCGATGGCTGCTAATGTAGCCGTAGCATACAAATTTAAGCCGAAAACGTAAATGTAGCTCCGTTTTAGCTAGCGTACGAACGTTAGCGTTTCTAGAAACAGGGGGCTATTCCTGCGCGTGAGATGAGATGAGATTGTATCTTGGTCACTCTCACACCTATGACGTTTCAAACAAGAGCAACAAGGACGAAAAAAGGTGAGATGAAAATCTCAAATCTCCGAATAGGGCCACATGAGGGCTATTTTTACGGAGTGGGATTCAATCTCACCAGTTTTCATCCTTGTTGCTCGCGTTTGAATAGTCATAGGCGTGAGAGTGACCAAGATAAAGTCTCATCTCATCTTACGCGTAAGAAAAGTCCCCCGAATCTATTGGAACTCGTCTACGGCTGCATAGGTATTTACAATAATTCGGAAACGTTTCCGTTTGGATTTCAAAAATTTTAAGCCTAAATTGTTCGAATCTCAGTCATATGTTTTGAAACGTGATTAATTCTTCCGATCGGATTCATACTTGATTCCCGATTCCAAAATGTATAAAAGTAGACTGAGATTCGAACAATTTCAGTTTGAAATTTATGGGATCCGATCGGAAACGTTTCCGAAAGATTGTGTGCACCGCTGAATTGTTGAAGCTAATAATTTAAAAAGAATAACAAAAGTTCTCTATTAGTACACTTTGATTTCTCTAACTGTCTAGTCCAAACCAATTATGGCAACATTGTGACTCTCTAGTCTCGACATTAAACATTATTTATTTTAAGCCACCAGTGTTGCTAATTTCTTGTATTGTACGCGTAAATGTGTTAATTTAATCATTCATGAATATTAAAAAATTACCAAACATTAAACGGTATTTTATTTGTGATCATTTAATTTTCACCTCCTCTACGTACGAGTAAGTATCGAGTATTAAGAGGGCCGCGACGTACTGAAATTTCCACACAAACGCACTACTGAAATTTCTTGAAAACCGTTTGTCAGATTATGATGAAATTTAGCATGTACAATTAAATTAACAATATCTTCGCCCCTATGTTCTTGGTTTTTTTTAAAACGTTCTCAAGCTAAAATAGAGCTATGAAAAATATCCGCATTTTAAGGGGTCACTTTTGACTGATTTATTCAATAGGTAGACAAAGCAAATAAAAAATTCCATGACATAGGGAGGTTGTCTACATCATTATCTGTTAAATGAATCAATAATACAAGGGAAATTCTTGGTTACTTAAGAATGATTATGGTAGTGCAAGAGTCATTAAAAAAAAATTAATTGCACTTTGTCACTCTGTAGGTAAGTTTAGAGGCTCGTCAGGTATCATTACTCGCTCTCTTCACTCGTCTTCTTCTTCTAGACGAAATGGCTATAGAATACCTTAAGCCAATGCGAAGTTAGTCTAGGTCGCCTAGGTCGAAGTTAGTTAGGTCGCCGGACTCTTAAGAACGCAAGAAAAAACGATGATACATAATTTTATTATGGAAACTGACGTGGTTTTCACACATTATGATTTAAAACACGGGAAATTACTCACGTACGATTCAGTCGATTATTCCGACTATAGTTTCAACCGCATTCGGCGGTCTTCATCATGAAGACCGCCGAATGCGGTAAGATGATACATAATGTTGTATCTTAATGTTGGCGGCTAATATTCTTAGAAAGTAGCGGCACGAAGAAAATAGGTAGTTTACAAATAAAACCGACGCGATTAGTGTTTGCGTTCGCGCTTTTAGGAGGACGGAGCGCGATGTGTGTATTTTTTTATAGTCAACATTTAATTAAAAGTAGCATAATTGCATCCTCCAGTCGATACTGAATGCTCACCTCGCGTGTAGAAGTATCAACAAATCTGTATCATCTGTTTCCACGAGGCTCACGGAGCATATACGATCCATGAAAAAACTAGACACCAAACGGCTTCGCGGTGGCGGAACATTCTCTAGGCTCCGACATGCATCACATTAGATTCGATAGAGCGACAGTGCTGGCAAGGGAAAAATTTTTTGTGCCGCGGAAAGTCAGGGAAGCCATCGAAATTAGTAGACGCCCAACATTTAATAGAGATGGAGGATGGACCCTGCCACCGACCTGGAGACCGTGTCTTCATGGTGTCCGCGGTGGTGCCCGTGAGACTGGTGGCGACGTAGTGAGCTCTGTGTGCTGGGATATTCCTGACACACAGGAAGATTCTGGTGAGGAAGAGCTCCAGAGCGCACCGGCGCAAAACACTACTCTACGCGCCCCCACCCTCGTACCCGAGCAACTGTCATCACGTGCGCGCCGCGCGGCGGCCCGCAGTGCTATGCGAGACGCAGCCGCGCGCGCGCACTCGCCCTGATGAAGACCGCCGAATGCGGTTGAAACTATAGTCGGAATAATCGACTGAATCGTACGTGAGTAATTCCAGTGTTTTAAATCATAAATCTGTATCATCGTTTTTTCTTGCGTTCTCAAAATCTTAAACCGGTCATAACTCTCGTTATTTATAACGTGCAATTTTTTTTGGTATTTTTGCATGAATACTTACAAGTGTGTGTACCTGCCCATCAATTATTCAACGGGGATTATGTAACTCCCTGTATAGTGTCTCTTTTGCAAAAAGCTACTTTCCGCTCTTGTATCACAATGTCCTAAATTATAGTAGTAAGGTTACAATGATACAAAATAATATATTTTTCCATAATTTATTTATTTCCTATAAAACTCTAAATACCATACTATATTAGCCGCGTCAATAAGAAACGACTCGTAACGAATCGGCGTTAATCATGTTCTCCCGCTCGCACTTACAATATTGCACAATAGTGCGAGTGAGATGGCATGATTGGCGCTGTTTCGTTTCGATTCGTTTCTTAAATAGAACGGGTCATATCACTATACATAATATATTAGTAAATTTCCGACAAACTCTAGAAAATTTCGCGAAATGACCGAAAAACTTAAAATAAATTTAATTTTAACTATAACTAACAAGAATTTTGAATTTTAATGCAAAGTGTGACTGGTCTAGATATGGCAACAAAAACGACCAACTTATAAGTAGAGCAGATAAATGAGGGCGCCACAGTCGCGTTTCCTGAACAACAGTAACGATGACCTCTAGAAAATTTTAGTTCTATCGTTTGGCCACTTCCACAAATAAATTGGTCGCACTTAAAAATACTATTGGCATAGGCCACGTACTAGATTATGCAGAAAGGATATACTGAACCGAAAGCGCCCGTAGAGACAAAACAACTGTTATTTCATAACGTTTAATTCACAACGAAATTTATATAACAGCACATTTTTTCGCGATCGTGCGATAAGTCCCAAAAAGTTGTTAAAAATGATGTAACGAGCCCCTTTCAGCTTAGCACACCCTTTCAGTATAACCTTAAAATTTTAGCCATATTTTCACCATTTCACCATAATTTTGACTTTCCACAAAAATGTTAGTAAAAAAATTAAAATAAATCTCATACTTAAATCTAAAAATGCAAAATCACTTTAAATGTTAAATATTAAAAAACTTAGAAACTGCTAGTAAGCGTATGAAAGAGTTTATATTAACTCAAAACGGTGCCTATTCTGTCGTACAATTTTCTAAACTAAAACTAAAGATTTAAAAATTCTGCTTGCCCTTTCTCACATATGACAATGAAAAGAGACGCAGTTAATTTTAGTGCAGTCAAATAAGTTTAGTTTAGAAAGCATACCACTGAATCGACACCACATCTTATACATACCATAATTAACTTAATATTTGCTATAATTTTCGTTAAAATTATATTTATGAATCATAATAAGTTCATCTAATTTTTTGTGACCTAAGTTTTGCCAGTTTTTTCATGGAATTTAAAATTTCTTGTTGAAAAAAAGTTTTCTATTTCCGATATCAAAAATTTTGGAGTTTCCCGTAAATTATTTTTTCGTCATGAACATCAATAACGATTCAGCCAATTAGCGGTACTAATATTGTAAAGAGGTTAACTTTGTACTCAGAAACTATTGGTCCAATTTTGATAAATCTTTCACTAATAGAAAGGAAACAATCACTGAGTGCCATAGACTATGAAAAACGAGCAAAACCGCGGGCAGATGAGTTAGTATAACACAAAACTAACTATAAACTCAAAACTCTAAAAATAACCCTAACATTTACAAGCGTAATTAATATTGCTCAATAAACTTTGAAGCTTCAAAATTATGAGAAAACTGTACAGAAAAACAGTTATAACTTGATCTATTGAAGAAACTAATGTAAAGAAGCAGAGCTAATCGATTCATCTCGCTCGCACTACCCCACATAATCGCTAATACAAATGAGATGACACGGCTAGCTCTATTTCGCTTCGATTTGTTCTTCTAGTGACGCTGCTTATGACAAATATCACTTTGAAAACATCAAAGTTTTACGTTCAACGGTTTAGGTATTATAATGTTGTATGTATTGCCAAGGAAACTAAATGTGTGTGAAAAGTTACATAAAATTCTGTTTAGTAGAAGTATGTAGTTGAAAATCTGTTGCAAGATTTGAAACAAAGACAATAACGGGCACAAGTTAAATGAATACGTTTCAAAATTATGAGAAAAATTATTATATTAACTAGTTAAGAACCAAAGATGACAGAAATGGTTAGCAATGACAAGAAGTTACCTCTGTGTACACATAAATCCTATTGAAAAACACGTATTACGTATCGAGTTTAAAAATGTATTAAAACTGCAGTTTCTATGTATTTACATCTGCTGTCCCATTTTTCGTACATTTCTCTATTAAATTCTTACTAATGTGTTTTCTAATAGTTTATGCTTTATGACAAGTATATTAGACTTGAACGATGCAACAGAAATATTGTGGAATTATTATTGTGAAAACTGACGTGGTTTTCACACATTATGATTATAATGAATTGAATTGAATGTTGTTGTAACTAGTATTTATAGATATTACCTAGTTGTAAGCCAAAATTTGTGAGACTGTAATTTATTTATTATTTGAAAAAATAATGCCCCTCAGTTTCTTGCCTGTTCTTCTGAGTAGAGGCTCTTTATCCGAACAAGGCGGTCGAGTCTATTTAAATAACTTTGACGTTCATAAGTGTATCTTTGATACCTTAATTGAATAAAAACATTTTGACTTTGACTATGGAATAAACTCACGTACGATATAGTCGATTATCGACTGATGAAGACCGCCGGATGCGGTTGAAACTATAGTCGGAATAATCGACAAAATCGTACGTGAATAATTCCCGTGTGTTATCATAATTGTGAAACTGTGTTTTTTTAAACTATTTTTTCTAACTTAACATTTTTATAGTAACTAATATGTACACCTAAATTAATTTTAAAGTTACTGACGGTGTTTTACTGTTTTTGGGGTCTAGACAAGTTGGTTCCGCGTTCTTTTTTTTATTTTATGTAGAGTAGGTCGGCGTTTGACCACCAACTCGCCTGATGTTAAGCGACGTTGTGGTCTAAGATGGAGTACGACGACCTATAAGGTACTTATTCACTCTAGCCTTGAAGTTTTGTAGAGCGAAGAAGTACAAAGACGGCAGTTGAGTGAGGCGCTACAAGTGCGCTACTGCTCAGACCCGTCTTCGGAACGGTCTTCGGTTCAAACGATTTTTAACTAAAACCGCGAACGCTCGAACTCAAGTCGCTGATTGGTTGAAATACGAGCTCTTCAATTGTCATAACAAAACATATTGTCACGCCTTTTCCGCCGAGGAGGCTGGCAGAGGTGTAATACAACACCCACATTTCGCCAGACGATATTCAGTCCCAAATGTGACAGGGGCGAGCCTGTCGCCATACACCGGGCTCCAGTCATGTAGCAGATGACTTACAATACGCACATATGTTCACACAATGAACAAATTGGTGCGTGCCGTCGGCTGGGTTCGAACCCGCTCCCTCTGGCTTGAGAGGCGGAACTTCTCCAACTAGGCTGTCACCGCTTCAATTGCCACGTGATCTTATTCTCAACTCGACCAATCAGCAGCCAGGACAGAATCGAAACAGAATCTCTTGGAAGCGATTGCAATTTGTCTAGAAGGACCCCTTATACAAAGCAAAGAGACAGCTATACGTTTAGTCTTCCTTAGTCAGTCAACTAAAACTTGCTAAGAAAGACACAGCTATATGTTTAGTCTTCCTTAGTCAGTCAACTAAAACTTGCTAAGAAAGAGACAGCTATATGTTTAGTCTTCCTTAGTCAGTCAACTAAAACTTGCTAAGAAAGAGACAGCTATATGTTTAGTCTTCCTTAGTCAGTCAACTAAAACTTGCTAAGAAAGAGACAGCTATATGTTTAGTCTTCCTTAGTCAGTCAACTAAAACTTGCTAAGAAAGAGACAGCTATATGTTTAGTCTTCCTTAGTCAGTCAACTAAAACTTGCTAAGAAAGAGACAGCTATATGTTTAGTCTTCCTTAGTCAGTCAACTAAAACTTGCTAAGAAAGAGACAGCTATATGTTTAGTCTTCCTTAGTCAGTCAACTAAAACTAGACTTAAATTTAGTCTATGTACATTTAGTCTATATTTTAGTCTAAATTTACATTTTTGGGATGTCTACGGCACTATAGTCTATAGTTAAAGCTGATCAACCTTAAAACGTGATTAAATAAGTGTAGACCTAGCGGCCGACGTTTGTCTCCTCTACATGTAGCATTCCTCAAGCGATTCTCGTGAAATTTTGTAAGCAAGTTTGATAATTGTACCTCCAAGCGCAGAAGGCAGGTTCACTACCGACTGAGCCACCATCGAATTGATACGGCGAACTGTTACGGCAAAACGATACGCGTACTAGATACGTTACGAGGTTCGGCTTCATTCAGTCTCCACCTTAAGCTCCCTAAGCAATAATCCTTGTATAATCTCGTAATAGTTATGCAGTGGTTTGTCTTTTTCTTTCTTGTACATTTTTAACTCGATCGATAAAGACAAAACACTGTATAACTATTTTGAAGCTATGCAACGTTTATAGCTAAGGGGATATGTGTTTAATGACAGACTTTCAAAGTTGCTGCAAGTTCTTGCCAATCTAAATTCCACAAAAATGCAACTCGCTGCATATTTCAAAATTTATAAAAATGTAAACAAAGATGGCGCACTGCCAGCCATTGACTAACAATATTTGAATTTCGAATTCTTTTACTGCTATTCCGTGTTTGTCATTGGCCAGCAATCCGCCATTTTTGTTTACACTTCCCGAAAAAAGTTGCAAAAGTTAAGTCAATTTCATTAGTCACATAATCCGTTATCAAAGTTACGAAATATAACTTAAACTTAATTATTGCAAGTCGAAATAATTAAAAAAAAATGGCAAACTTAAACTACCTAACCTAAGAGGTGGGACATACTCAGTATAACTTTGTACTTAATAACTTAATTTAAAATATACTTACTTAACTTAATTTTATAATAATATGGCAATCTCGTATGTACACTTAAACTAAATTGTAATAAAAATCTTTTTAAAATCGTTGTGTAAAATTTTGACAAAAATATAACAATTTCATCAGTTTAAATGCTTAGGACATTTTTTAAATTTTGTTTTAGTCTTAAAATTTTTGAAGTCATTTCCAAAACTACAACCATTACGAACAGTTTAATCGAAACACGTCAATCCAAACGCTTCACTCAAATTGAAACACCCACCCCAAAAAGTTCCAAACGAATGTTTCACATCAAATCCAAACACTATACCCCAATGCAACCCTACATCAATCAATTCTCATACACTTTCCTTGTTAATATTTCTAAATTTTCTTCATAATTTCTGTACTTTAGATGACAGTTAAATGTTTAATGTTTAGTATACATTAGACTTCAACATGATTCTTTACACGTTCAGATATAGCAGTTCAGAGTTCGGTTAGGACCGGTTAAATGCATTTATCTCAAAAATGGTACCGAAACAGTCACGGACACCAAACACTGAACCATATTCCAAACAATTGAAACACTACACCCCAATCGCAGTACTTGAATCGAAACACTAAGCTCAAATTGAAACACTGTACTCGAACACTACAACCCAATTGAAACACCTGAAATCACCTATAACAGCAATCTATTTCTCCGGACACTCTTATTGGGTTCGGTAAAACTTCTGTGTTTTCTCAATAAATGCCTGTGTTTGGGGTCCAGCATCGCAGTGTAGCCCCTGGGGGTGCAAAGCTCAGGGTAGCGTTGGTAGAATGCGCGGTAACCCTCGTGGAGTAGGTAGACTTCGGGGTAGTTTAGGAAGGGGTAGTTCTCTTTGTTCTTTTCCCGGTCAGCTGAACGGAGGAAACGAGATCTGAAATGATTTAAAGATTGTTAATTGACAAAATTCAAAACAGGGGGTAAAATGTAGCTATCCCGGTAAAAGTTTGTTTTGAGTAGTAGTACTATCTACTGTACTTATAACTAGTAGTAGTACTATCTACTACTAATAGTTATAATTAAACATATTTCTAAGGAAAACTATGGTCGGGCAAATTGTCTTTATTCAGAAATTGTATCCAAAAACCTTTCTCGAGAAATACTGTAACTAATTATCAAATGTCATCAAGATCCTAACAATGACAAATGAAAATGACAGACAAACAGACAGAGGTACTTTTGATTTTATAATATTAGTATGGATGGTAAAGCGATGGTAGCCCAGTTGAAGAATGGCCCGCCTCTCGCGCCAGAGGGAGCGGGTTCGATCCCAGCCGACGGCACGCGCCAATTTGTTCATTGTGTGAACATATGTGCGTAGTATATGTCGTCTGCTACATGACTGGAGCCCGGTGTATGGCGACAGGCTCGCCCCCTGTCACATTAGGAACTGAATATCGTTCGGCGAACTGTGGGTGTTGTATTACACCTTTGCCAGGCCCTACAGGAGAAAAGCGTGCCGATATGTGTGGGAAAGAGACTTACAGCTTCGGTCCCCGTTGCAGCGAGAACTCGCAGTGGAACACTAGAACCCGCCGGTTGCCGCGGCTAAGCTCGTCCACCATTTGCGCTCCGGTGTAGAGATTCACTGCGCCGGTAATGTGACCGCCTTCAAACTCGTACGGGTAGCGGCAGTCGATTACCTGAAGATTGTGACTGGATTTTAGAGTATTTAGGATGTTTAATTGAGATTTTAACGTGTTTAATGGAACTCAAGAGTGTTTAATGGGGAGTTTAGAGTGTTTTAAGGGGATTAGAATCTTTAATTGAGATTTTAGCGTGTTTAATGGAACTCAGAGTGTTTAATGGAGAATTTAGAGTTTTTATTGGGATTAGAATCTTTAATGGAGACTAGCGTGTTTGATGAGGATTAGAATCTTTAATGGAGACTTTAGCCTGTTTAATGAGTATTAGAATCTTTAATGGAGACTTTAGCCTGTTTAATGAGTATTAGAATCTTTAATGGAGACTTTAGCGTGTTTAATGGGGATTAGAATCTTTAATAGGGATTTTAGCGTGTTTAATGGAACTTAGAGTGTTTAATGGAGAATTTAGAGTTTTTGACAGGGATTAGAACCTTTATTGAGATTTTAGCGTGTCTATTGGAACTCAAGAGTGTTTAATGGAGAATTTAGAGTTTTTAATGGGGATTAGAATCTTTAATTGAGATTTTAATTTAATAGTTTAGTTTAATATTATTTGTGTTTAATGGATTTCAGAGTGTTTAATAGGTATTTTAGTGTTTAATAGAGATTTTAAGGTGTTCATCAAACTATGGGGTGTTTAAGAGGTATGGTAAGGCTTGGCAGCTACGAGTATCTTGCTCACTCACGACACTAATATATTAGAAATAAAATTATAGAATGTATTTTTGATAAATTTTCATGTATGGAAATTTTCATGGCTTGAAAACAGTGTTACAATGTATTCAGAATATTTCATGTTGTTATTTAGAGTTTTTAACTTAATAAAACGTAAGCACGTAAAAAATTACGTGTTTACGTTTCTTTGAGCACCAATTAGATAAATACATGACATAAAAATGGTTCTGAATACACAATGTATTCAGAACCATTTTCATGTTAATATTTATCTAATTGGTGCTCAAAGAAACGGTTTTAAAATCATCAATGCAGGAAAATTGATCGAAAACACATTCTATTACTTTATATCAAATATAATAGTGTCGCGAGCAAGACAGTTGCCAAGCCTTACCTTACCCCTTAAAGGAGATTTCATTGCATTTGATGCAGATTTTAGAGTATTTAATTAATTATTTAAGATTTTACCTGGAAATCGGTGACAGTTTCCTGGTACTCCCCCTGCATTAGACCAGCCAGCGTGTCGCAGGATATGCTTTTGAGATCTGAGTGGTCACCGCTGGTGAGTGGGAGGGAGAAGGGCTGACTGAAGTCTCCAATCAGATCTGGTTCCGTTGAGGCTGGAAAGAAATTATTTGCTTAAGATAATGGCAGTAACCAGAGAGTTATAGTTGACCAAAGAAAAATACTGTTGATCATAGAACTGACATCTCAAACTAGCAACTTTGACTATGGATATAGAGGTATCAAACGCGTTAACTCTTTAACCATCCAGAAGCAAATCTAGTATAAAATGACTTTTTATATTATAAGTTTTATAAGGTTATTCAAGCATATGATAGCTGATCATATACCACCCAATAGCAGTATTGCTTGTTATTGTTTTCTCTCTCACACAATTCAACGTTTTTGATAATAACAATTAAATTGAGAATGGTTATAGGTTATAGAATAAATATTTAGCTAATAATATAACGGTTATTTTAAAGTAATTTAGTTTTCATACCTTTGTTTAAGATAGAGAAAAAGATCACCTAAAACTTTAAAAACTTGAGCTTGAGCTTTTTCTCCGTGGAGAAATGAACGAGTATGAAAACTAAAATTACTTCAAAATAACCATTATAATTATTATTAGCTAAACTGTTATTGTATAACAATTTTCAATTGCTCACCTAACCATTTTTTATTTTTAAAACGCTGAATTGTGAACGGGAAAGCAACAACGCCTGTACACTCTTCATGTTAAGGGAACGTACCCATACTACGTGACTCATTTAGGGGGGGGGGGGGGGGGGGGGGGGGGCAAGGGTACGATTTTTTAATGTTTTGTTTGCAAACAACGATTTAAAACTATGAATTACTACGTAAAACTAGAGTAGGAGGGAGGGGGTCTTAGAATAGAGTAGTATAGAGTTCAGATGTCACCGAGGGGGGGGGGGGGGGGGAAAGGGGGTTAAAAATTGTAAGAAATGGTCACGTAGTATGGGTACGTTCTCTAAGAGCTTCTCCTTGGATGGCTTCACTTATTTTTCCGTCAAATTAAAGTCCGTATTTACCAAATTAAAGGTCGTGATCAATTTGTGGATCGGTGCGTCACTGTCCAGTCAACTATGGGAACCACTGCTCTGAGCCAGTATGATGTGGACACAAAAAAGATAGAAATGCTTACGTTTCGTACAAAATGCCAATAGCTAGTGCAGTAAAATACTTACATCTAGCTAAAGCTGACATTATAGATGCGTTGTTCTCTGAAAACGCTCGCTGTAACACCGGCCTTTGAAAAGTTTCGAAGGGACTTCCACAGTTCGATCTTCTTCTCTTTGTGCTGTTTCCATCTTCTTCGGACCGCTCTGCTCTCTTCTGACTTCTCTTCTCCGGACTTTCCAGTATGGATAGAAGAGAAACTCTTGCTTTACTCGGTTCTGGGTGCAGACTTAAGCTCCGTCCCAAAGTTGGTCGTTTTAAGAAGCCCCGATCTGTGATAGGATTTTCTTTGATTTGGCCTGAGAGTAGTTCGTTGAAGTTTGCTATTTTGGGTGAGTTTGATTCTTCTATCTCCAAGAATGGCTCCTCCAGTTCAGATATGAAGCCACTTTCCATGGATGTCGTTGATTCTGAAGTGAACACTCGGTTTAAGCGAGTCGACGATGGTGAAAGTGACATGGAACCGATGCTGGAATCACTTCTTTCATGCCTCAAAAGTGTCTTAGTAGGTGTTACGTCGAATTTTAAGGACTTTTTTACTGATACGGTTTTCTTGACAGCCGGGGAAGTGAATTCGAAGTCATCGTCATCGAAGTTGAGCATTCTTGTAGCGGGGCGGTTGAAGGAAGTTGACTGTTCATTAGCAGCTAGAGGAGCCCCAAAATCGAAGTTCCTAGCGCTGATTTTCCTTGACGTGGACGCCCGTCCTTGAGAGATGATATCTGGACTATCGGTGGATATAATTTCGTAATTGCACTGCTCAAAGTTGTCGTTCTCAAATTCGGCTTCCAAATCCTGGAGTGATTCTAAGTCGTCCATGTCTTGTTCTTTTTCGGGGACTAAAACGTCTTGAGTCTCGTCGAACGACTTGGAGGGTATGGCGTCGGTGAAATCCAGCTGAAATGAGAAAGACAAGCTTGAAAAATTTTATATTGTCTTTAGATAGATAGATAGATAAACACTTTATTGTTCACACCAGAAATAACAAAACAAAAGAACAGAAAAAACTTAAACTGTAGTGTAACAACTGGCGGCCTTATCACTAAGAGCGATCTCTTCCAGGCAACCTAAAGAAAATATAGGTATATGGCTTTGTCATGATCCAACAAAACAAGGTCAAGCATTCAGCAAACACGTAATGACGTCATCGTCAACCGTCTCTTTCGAACTTGTTGTGAATGACTTATTTCGGTCTTGTTTATGCATTGATTGACGTCGCCACGTGTTGCTGAATGCTATACCTGGTGGAGTATATTTATACGATGGCTTTAGTAATCTAGTCTACACAGTTTTACTATAGTGGTGCTAGTTGAAATACCAGGTAGGAGCCGCTCCTACCTCGCTTCCCTTTGACGCATTACACGGGTACTGTGCGAGCGAGGACTCATAGGACTCATCATACTAATATTAAAAATGCGAAGTTTGTGTGTGTGCACTATTCTGTTCCTTCGGCACACTCAAATGGATGGATAGATTAGCATGATGAGACATTTAAATAATATAGGCAATCTCTACACAACATAAATGAAAGTCGCTCTCCATGTGTCTGTCTCTCTGTTGATATCGGCTCCTAAACCTTTATAAGCCGTTGTAAGATAATTTTTCACAAAAGGTTATTAGAGACAATTCAAAACAAAATTAATAAACTGACCTTAGCATTAGACCATTCTTCCACACGTTCCCTATTCGCTTGGAACCTGCTTCCAAAACTGCAATCTCTTGCTTCTTCTTCTAAATCCAACTTCATGTATGTCTCGCTGGCAAGAGACAGGTTCCCAACACTCTCCATATTCTCTTTATTGCAATGTGTCATCTTAAACCGTGTCCTATCTTCGAATATTCGAGAAATCTTTGTCCTTTGCTTCAATCGACTTGTTAAGGGGGAGTGTGACGCAATTATTGGAGATTTCAAGCTGTGTAGAGGAGATTTTGAATAGTTTAATGGAGATTTTGCGTTGCTTGGAGATTGCACTTTTTGTAGTGATTGCACTTTAGGAGATTTTATGTTGTTTAGTGGGGATTTTATATTGTTTAATGAGGATGTTACGTTGTTGAGTGGAGACTTTATGTTGTTTAATGGGGATTTTATGTTGTTCAATGGGGATTTTATGTTGTTTATTGGGGATGTTATGTTGTTTAGTGGAGACTTGAAATTATGAGTGGGTGATTTGACGTTGTTAATTATTTTTAAAGGCGACCTGTGAGCGTATTGCAGCTCTAATGGCGAATTCTTCAGTCTTTCAATTATCGGGGAGCTCGGTTTGAAGTTCTGGAGTTCCCCGAGTATCCGTCGCTTGGTCTGGATTGGTGAGTGTATCGGGGATGTGAAGTCTAGTGTGTGCGGGTTCATTTGTGATTTGTAGTTGTAGGAGAGGGCTGTCTCCTGTTTCCTCTTTGTTGCGCTGTTGCCGGAGTTGATCTTGAAGTTTTCAGTTATTAATCTGTAACAAAAGAGAATCAGTGTAAGAAATTTTATTCAAAATTGTTTTTGTTTAAATTTAGTTATTGTTGAAGTATATGTACATAACAACAACATTATGATATATAAGAATGATATGTTGAAGTAAACTAAGGAACTTTAATTTTCACAATGACTACTTATCTGTCTGTCACAGTACTTTTATTCAACCCTAAATACATCTTTGTCACAGTACTTTTATTCAACCCTAAATACATCTTTTTAGTTAATTAATTTAGTTTTAACACACATTTAATAAGTATGTAGGTAACTAAATGTGTTTGTTATTGAAGTATGGTGAAGGTATGTACGTACATAACAACAGTATGTTACATAAGAATTTTTTGTTGAAGTAAAGTAAGGAACTTTAATTTAATTTTCACAATGTCTACTTGTCTGTCTGTCACAGTACTTTTATTCAACTCTAAATACATATTTTTAGTGAATTAATTCAGTTTTAACACACTTTTAATAAGTTTGTAGGTAAATGTGTGTAGGAAATTCAGAGAAACAATCTTGTTTTTTTATTATAGCTTTATACCTATTTGAGAAGCTGAGAAGCCTCGTTCCAAAAATAAAATAAGAAAGCTTTGTTTTAAGCATTTGTAGGTAACTTGATTCATCACAATTCTTATTTCCAAATCTAACATTCCTTTCTTTCAAATTTCGACCATACCACGAAGAGTATAAAAGCCACAATACTCCTAAATAGGCTCTTTGATAACATGACAATACAACACCCCTTTCGAAAGGGTTGATTTGACAATGCGAGTTTTTTAATCACCCCTTCAGAGCACCGATATAACCTATCAGTGTCGTACATAAATCGATGTAACTGGTTTTACCTACCTCTGTGCCCTTTGCACAGCTCTTTGGTATACATTTTGACCTTTTTCAAAGTAAAAAATAACAAAGACACTGACTGTGGGAAGACGGGAACTTTTCTGTGTTACAATCGGTAATTTCCCATGCGAACACCAGAAACTTAGAAAGACACTACAGGTTTTACGAACATGTTTTCTGAGCACTTTAACACTAATTTTCGTGTTTCTATTATAAATTTAAAAAGTAAAATCACGTAGGTTTAGCAAGGAGTTCGCGTGCGATTGAGGTTAGCAAAATCAGCTGTCAAGTCAAGTTTTCGCGGGAGAAAGCTGTCAACAAAGCGATCTGCCAAAGTCCGGCCGTCAGCTGACTCGGTGTTACCAAAGCAAGGAGAACTATTTTGTAGAATTTAAATTATTATCGAACATGGGAGATTTTAAATTTGTAACAAAAGCAAGCTTAACTGAATAAAACCCGAAAAATTTTGAGAACTTTTTACAGGTGGCGTAGTATTGCTAGATGTAGAATAATCATGTATTAATGTAGATTAATATGTAGTACGTAGCTGGAACTTTTGATTTCTAAATACTTAATAAATTATTTTTAACTAGTTTATATGCGTGCCTACTAATTAAAAATGCGTTAATAAAGTTCCTAAAGTTTAGTCTCTTTCCGGTAAAATCCGTAGATAAGTCGAAAAACCGTATCTCATACAAAGTTAGGATGTTTGGTGACGGGCTTGAAGCTTTTAAAGCTTGACCAAAAAGTTGCAATAAGTTTGAGATAGCATGGATTACTTGCACGACCGCCCTTGTGGAATTTGGGTTAAAAAATTGAGAAAAAAATGGTCGCCGGGTTATGGTGTAGGTAGGTAGCTTTGATTTACGTGGGCAGGGCCAAAACTAGTTAGGTAAGTAGGTACTCTATCTTAATCAAATTGATACGTAGATTCCGAATCTAGCTAGCGCTAAGCTGCTTAGTCAAAACGTCAAGCAAGCAAGGAGTTTGCATTTTCCACAATAGAATTATACCTCCTTATATCGTATGTAAAATTAAATAAAGAATTCGGAGATCAATAATTCAAATATTTAGAGATGGGGCGTCCCTTTGAACCGATTACCATGAATGCTAATCAAGTAACGGTTGTGATTTTTAACGTAAAAGTAACGTATTGTTTAAATTAGCATTTTTTATAACTTTAAGCGTTACGATTGCTAATTAATTGATGTAAAAAGAGAGCTAATGCTACGGGTCGCTGCACATTGTAAGTGTCGATTTGTAAAGGCTACCTAGAAAATATGAGTTCAAGATTGCAAAAAAGCTGTTTATATTTTTTTTTTAGGTCGACGCTTCTCATCAGGCGAGTCAAACGCATGCTTGGTCCGTTGTAAAATCAATTTACGACAATTTATTAAACATAGATAGTGAGCCGTTTGCGGTATGCAGATTAGATAATACCTTTTTAATCACAACTTTTTAGTTTTTAATTTTAAAAAGTACAAGAAAAAAAACTTAAGTAAGTATGTACATGTCTTTTTTTTTGAAGTTCCAAAATTAAACTTTTTAAGAAGTCTTTTCCCCTCCGAGCTTCTTCCCTTTCTTAAGATTGCCGTTACAATACCTACCCTTGCACAATGCAGCGTGCGCTTGCGCAAGCAGGGTTGACGCTTAACGGCGCCGTTACAGATTATACAATAGTTTATCGCGTCCAGACATGGCTTTGTTTGCGGAAGGAGCGTTGAACGGGGGTAGTTAGTTACTATGTAAGATTTTGCAATAAATTAAAAAAAGATTCCAAAATGAGTGTGGAACTAATGCACATGCAGTCACTTTTGCTATTAAAAAAGTTAAGAAGCTGACAAAAATTAACCAAACAAAATTTGTCACCAAATAAGATTTTGCAATAAATTAAAAAAATTGCAAAATGATTGAATATGAAAAAAATGCACATGTAGTCACTATTAAAAAGTTAAATAAAAAAGTAAGAAGTTTCCTAGAAAAAAATGGGTTACTTTATACTTTCATGTACGAGTAACATACTTCAATCATTTTAATTTCTATAGTACAAAGCACGAATAATTTTAAATAAGTATTTGACTTGCAAGATTTGTTTTTATCGTACTAATACAATTAGCCAGACCGAAACAAATCTAAAAAAAAATGGAGTTCAAAATAAAAAAGTGAGGATTTTATATTATAAAAAACTTTACAATGAATATGAACAAACTTGAAATACTCTCATCTGTATAAAGACCGATTGGACCATTAAATAATACATAAATTTCCATTAGAATACATTAACTCATTGACCGGATGCTGCAGCTAGTTTTTTTTCCTAATTCGTATTAGTTTTTTTTTCGATTTAGTTTTTTCTGAACGAATTTATCTTGCGCGTTTTTAGTACGAATTCCTAGCCACTGAGTCAAAGTTAAGTTAGGAATTATGACGTCTTTTTCATTGATATTTAGTTTTTTACATAAGTAGCTGTGACGTACGATAGTTTTTTTTCTAGTGCTTTTTTAAAATCTTGCAGCTGGTCTCTTAATTTTCCAAAAAAATGTGAAAGTCTAAATGTAGCAAATGAATATATATTTTTTTGCTAAGCAAGTTAAAGTCTTATTTCGTTCAGTCTAGTCCATTAAACGGTTGCCTGGAAGTAATCGTTCTAAGCGATAAGGCCACCCATGTGATAAAGATAATGTTATAATAATCAGTTCAGTTCAGTATGAACAGATTGTACTGTGTTTTTAACCGACTTCAAAAATGGAGGAGGTTCTCAATTCCGTTGGATTTTCTTAATATGCATGTTACCGTCTACCTCCCGTTATTTATAAACCAATTTAGGTAGGACCTATTTTACAAAATCCTATTGGGATGTCGGAAAATCGTTTTTTATTTTTACCCGACTGCGCAAAAAGGATAGTTACGTTTTTCGATTGTATGTATGTATGAATGTATGAGATTTCTTTGGCACGCCCTACAGCCTAAACAGCTTGATGTATTTCGACATGTGAGGTGTCATTTGAATCGTCTTGATAGTGGAAGTGACATAGGGTACAACATTTTGCAGCCGGGTTTTTGTTTTTCTTTTAATAATGTTACTTATTTTCAAAGATTAATAATAAAGTATTAGTAGCAATAATAATGCAAATTATACTGAAAAACAGGAAAATCGAACAAGGCGCGTTAGTCTACTTCCTAAACAGGTTACGAAATCAATCACTACTCCATACTCTGTCATGTCATTACCCACAGAATAAATAGCAGTAACCAATACCTGTTACTTTAACTTTTCTGTAACGACAATGCAACTGCCAAATTAACACTGCTAAATGCTATTACAACTCAACGCTCTTGAATTACAGTTGAAATTAGCATGTTGAAATAATGCGTTTGAAATCTTTGCTTTAAAAGTTTTGAAACGAGCAGCGATTTTTAAACTCTATTTCTAGGCTTTTATGGTTGATTTCGATTTGTGTTTAAAAGTATTCTTGTAAGTAGTAATTTTTGAGTTTTATTGTCAAGAAGTTAAGGTAGGTATTTGCTTAGTAAAATGTAAGGTGCGTTATCCGTTGAAATGGTGCATCCTTTATTGCATTGTTAAGGCGCAGCATTCGGTGAGCAAGTTTAACGTTTAATAACGTTTTTTTTTTATCATAAAGGGCTTTAAATTCTGGTTCTTTTGGGAATTGTAATAAAAAAACAAAGTTGACAAAGCAGGTCCGTTTTGTAAATATTGTTGAGTCTTGTATATGGCGGTTATCCTGTTTCGGAAATGGTATTTAGGTTTACTTAGCTAAATGGTTACAAAAGACTTAAGTAAAATTTGCTAAATTTTATGACCCGTTTTTTTAGGTAAGTACCTACCTTGCTTGTAAAATTAAACGGAAACGGAAGCTTCTATCGTGCTCAGTTACATAACTATATTCATATATCTCCTTAGCAAAAATCGCTGTATGTATAGGAGTAGTTATACAGTGTTTTGTCTTTTTCAGTCGAGTTCAAAATCGTAAACGAAAGAAAAGACTAAACACTGTTTAACTATTCCGAGGCTATACAGTGTTCATTCTGTTCATTGCTAAGGAGGTTAATGTATAGTAGTTCCTATTCAGAACCCTAAAAAGCTAAAAATATACCTGTCTTTGTTGTTGTTGTGTATAAGACAAGGACATCAATACTTTTAGCTAGTTTTTTTTTTATGTAGAATAAGTCGGCGTTTGACCACCAACTCGTCTGATGTTAAGCGACGTTGTGGTCTAAGATGGAGCACGACGACCTATAAGGCACTTATTCACTCTAGCCTGAAGTTTTGTAGAGTGAACAAGTACAAAGACGGCAGTTGAGTGAGGCGCTACAAGTGCGCTACTGCTCAGACCCGTCTTCGGAACGGGTTAGATCCAGCAATTTAGCATTCTAAATAGGGCTTCGTAAGGTTGTAAGTCAAAACTCACATTATCACATCACAGCATCACACTAACAGTATAAAATGCGAATGTTTGGATGGATGTATAGATGGATGTTTGTTACTCAATCACGCCAGAACGGCTGAACGGATCTGGAGGAAATTTGGCACAGGGATAGATTATAGTCTAGAATAGTACGTAGGTTACTTTTTCACAGCAGGTGAGTAGCTACTAAATTAATAACATAAAGTACAATCTATCGAATAAAGGTAGTGATTTTTTTAATCTATGCGTTTTATTTACGTCTTAACTGTGTACGCGAGTGTTTTTTTTTTTTAAATATCGGATTTATGTTTTGAACTGTATTGACGTGTTTATTTTCGGCCACAGCGGCGCTTACCATTAGATAACTACTAACTACTACTACTGCTTACTAGGAAGGCACTTGCTTTATAGATGCAGTTTTCACAAAAAATAAAATAAAATGTTGTTCTAAACTATGCCATTTCTCTAATAACCTCATTTCCTCCGAGCTCCAGACATCGAACACGAGACAGAAAGCATAACCAATCAAAACCACATTGCAACCAGAAAAAATGCTCTACAGTGCACACGCTAAGCCAGGTTGCACTTTTAAAAACTGACTTTAGAAAACAACTTACAAATTTTATACGTAAATCGCATAAATGTTATGAACATTAATTGTCTTGCCTTGTCTGTTACAGTAGTAGCAGACTTTGACAATGAGACTTTGATGAAGAGATAGAATAAATAGGAATAACAAAAAAAACGAGTAGGTAAGCCCCCGGGTCACACCTAGTATGTTTAATAATGTATGCAAGTGTAAGAAAGCGATGATAGCCCAGATGGAGAAGGCCCGCCTCTCAAGCCAGAGGGAGCGGGTTCAAACCCAGCCGACCGACGGCACGCACCAATTTGTTCATTGTGTGAACATAATAATATGTGCGTGTTGTATGTCATCTGCTACATGACTGGAGCCCGGTGTTTGGCGACAGGCTCGCCCACTGTCACATTTGGGACTGAATATCGTCCGTCGAAGTGTGGTTGTTGTATTACAACTTTGCCAGCCCGCTCGGGGGAAAGGCGTGACGATATGTATGCGAGTTATGTAGTGTATGAAGTTTCCCGAACTTAAAACTATGTTGTTGTTTGAAATTTTGTTGTTATTTTTTTTGGGAAGAATACTTTTTTTTTATGTATGTTTTTGGTATTAGTAGCATTAATACAAGTCTTTTAACTTCTCTCATGAGAAATATTAGAAGGTACGTACACTGTTCAGTCCTAAGATTAGGTTTTTCCCTACACTACTGCTAGCACAAGCAACATTAGGTAAGCGACATATCCCCGCACCGTAGGTAAGCAGTAAAACTGTATCCGTTACAGCTGCCCTCTATATTTAGCCGAAGGTCGTTCAGGATATCAGCTCCAACGTACCATGGCATCCTGTACGTGTGAGGAGGAAATAGAAAATAACAAATAGCTACTTATAGCTATTATTGACGAGCGAACGAGGTCTCAGACTACTGGGAGATCTTGGCGTTTGTTTGTTAAACGATACGTGGATTATCGTTGACTAACGACTCTTCGAATCTTCATGGAATTTCGCAGGCAATAATTTTAGCAAACATTTGCAATAAAATAAATTAAGTGTTAAAAGTTTCAAAAAAATCGGAAATATTCTGTGACTCAAACAAAACTCAAAATTTTTACGATAACGATACGACTTTTTAAAAATTTGAGTTGTATGCATGTAGTTTACACGGCTGAACGGGCCGTGATGAAATTTTCTAATTCGAAAGTAAAAAAAAAGTCAAAATATTTTTATTCAATTTAGGTATCAAAGATTCACTTAAGAACGTCAAACGTATTATCGTTTAAATAAAAATGCGAAAGTTTTGATGGATAAATATTTGTTACTTAATCACGCCAGAATGGTTGAACGTATTTGGATGATGTTGGCACAGAGATAGATTATAGTCTACATACGCAGATATAGAAATAGCAGATGAGCTACTTAGTTAGTACCTTAGTAGTTTTATACATATTTTATACAAATATTTTTTTTTTTCGAAAAACGATCAAAATATTCGCCTCTAACCAACGGTTAAAGAAAGAGACATTGATGCTTAAAAAAATACTCCATCTACGACTACTCCAGATGCAATCTCTAATTATACTCATATTCACTCCCAAATTCATTAGCATTAATATTCACATAACAATCAACACACTTCTACAAAAAAATACCATCTGCACCAAAATCAAACTTAACCCAATATCGATTAATAACGATCACGGACCACAGAATACGTAGTAGTAGCCAACACCCTGACCTACCCCACCCCACCCTATATGAATCTGTACAGTACGACAAGGATTGCAATGGACGTGGTCTAAAGTAGAGCTACAGCTGTCTTTTTTATATGTATAGTATACTAGCTGTTACCCGCGACTTCACTCGCGTTTATTTACAAAATAGTATCCGAAAACCTTCGTCGTGATATATGTACTGCAACTAATTTATGTTAAGAGAACTACATTAATGAAAAGAGGGTATTCTATGGTTAAGAATTATTAAGAAGACAAAGATGTCTGGAGCCTTCCACTTCCGCCAAGTAGCCACTAGTATTTATAGATATTACCTAGTTGTAAGCCAAAATTTGTGAGACTGTAAATAAATATTCTTTGAAAAAATAATGCCCCTCGGTTTCTTGCCTGTTCAAAACAACAAACAAGGCGGTCGAGTCTATTTAAAAAAACTTTGACGTTCATAATATAAGTGTATCTTTGATACCTAAATTGAATAAAAACATTTTGACTTTTTTTTTTACTTTGGAATTAGAAAATTTCATCAAGGCCCGTTCAGTCGTGTAAACTACGCGCTTGCTGCAACCTATCTCCTCTCTCACTGTCGATGACAAAATTGGCCCAAAACCTCTTTTTTTATCAAAAAAAAATATACGTAATGTGTGTAGGTATTCTACGTCTATTCCTATGTGATTTTTTATTGCTTGAACCATTAAGTCGGTTTAAAAAGACAAAATATGTAACAGCGCCAACCCTTACGACATGCAGTACTAGCCGTGTCACCCTATATGTGTAACGTCTAACGTTTTTCTAATTGCAACCGTTATTCAATGCAGTGCGTCAAGCAAGACTGCACATTTTTTCATTTTTCTTTTCAACAAAATTTTCATTTTAACCGCCAGTAACATTTTTAATTTAGCATAAAAGAGTTGAGAAAATTGCAACTGCCATTAGCGATGATGCTATTTTTTTTTTATTCGGTACCTATTTTACGTTTATTCACGATAAAATTATATCCTAACCAATATTTTAAATGCGAAAAGTTTCCTTGTTTATTTGTTATGCTTTCACGATTTAACTAATTCACCGATCAACGTGAAAATTTACATACACGTTGTCAGAGATACAGAAAAGGACATATTCTACCTTTCATAACGAAAAATTAACGGTTCCAGTGGACCACGGGTAAAACCGCAGGGCGCAGCTAGTAGTTAATACAAATAATTTATTTCTTTTTTCTCAAGAAATGTCACATTGCACATGTCATAATACTAGGATGAACAATTTTGCGCAGAACTTTATTCAACAAAAAAGGTTCTATTGCCATAATTAATTTAAATGCTAAAAATAGCAATCACATACACTAAATAGCAATCATTGCTATTTTTAGCATTTAGCAACCTCCCACAAATTTACAGGTTTATCTATTATATATCTGTACCTACCTACCTATTCTATTTTTAAAAAGTCGGTAACCGCGATATCAGCTCGAAAAATCATTTTAATTTTACTGGTATTTCCTTTCACAACGCTTGCATCTCTCGTATTTTCAGATAGGTATTAGGTACCTCCAGAAGAATTTAACTTTTATTTTTTGTCTAAAAATATAATTAAGTACTTACTTATAACATAACATTATTAAGTACTAATAACATAACATTTCACAAGTAACAGTAATTTAACTTCAGTTTTTGTTTAATAATCCGATTAGCATCAATTTTCTGTCAACGCCATTCAAACTTCGAACACGAGACTTCCCGCGTAAATCGATTAAAAAAAGTTTACTTTTTAAATGTACACTTGCATATGGCACGCGTCATGCCATTGTTAACCGTCAATGTGACACCCACGTAACGCACATTGATAAACCATTTTGTACTTTATAATGGTGTACATAAGACGTATGATTGATTGTATAGGATTTTAGAGGTACAAACACGTGGCCCTTAGAAACTACTATTGTATTCTGTGACACGCCCTTTCTATAAGGGAGTATTTAACCAACATTAAATTGAATTTCGAATTAAGTTTTTTTTAAATAATAGTGCAGAAAAATCAGTGAAGAGAACCAATATGTTTAAGGTCTCAGTAACTTGTAGTTTGCATCGAACTGAGACCACATGGCCTCTTTATTCTCAATACTTCTTGTTCAATTTAGTCCATTTTTGAACTTATAAAATGTATTGAACTTGTCCGCAAAATTTCATAAACAAATGTATAGTAACTTCCATACATATTACTTACATTCATACATACATTCAAATGTCGATATTTCGATAGTGTCTTGAGATCTCGCTTCGTTAATTAACTAAAATATCATGTCATACATATCACATAAGTCTTATATGACATTTACACTTAACCCTTTGTTAGGCACATGCATACGTAAAGGATCATACATGCGACAAACGGTTGTTTGCATTTTTTGTATGACTTTTGTATGACTCTCCTACAAATCCTACAATCACTTTCAATCAGGTGATTGAGCGGTTTTTTATTGCTTTTTTTACAAAGTACCGCAAATAAAGGCGCTTCTTCACGTCCACCGGAACCGGAAGCTCACGTGCGCTTCCAAAGGATCGATGTCACTTTCATTGGAAGTAGAACCGTTGAACAATGAACATGTCGTTATTTTTGATAAACAATAAAACAAATGAAATGAACTGTGTGTTATTTTTCTTTATTTTCGCAGAAAAAAATTGTTACAATTTTTTTTTTATAAAAAAAAAACCTTTAAAATTTTGAAGAAAACAAACAATAACTTAAAATTATATTTATTAATTTTTAATGCACGTTACTAATTGCGATTAATGTTTTAAGATGGCGCAAGCGAAATAGCATTTCATATCTTTCGTTTTTTTTAACAAATAAACTTTTGATTGAGTCAAAAACGTTACAAGCCAAAAAAAATCGACAGATAACTGTCAAATCTCCACAAGGAGGGTAAATTCTTTCATTTCTCAACACCACAGCTTACACAGTAGTTCTTACACAAACAATACTGCAACGGTAGTCCTAACAATAGCGTCTTGGGTCAAAGGTAACGTTTTTTTTTTCTGGCAACTGCAAGTACATTTATAAATCCGGCGCGTGCGGGGGAGAAACATCTGCTGGCAACAATAAGAAATTGTAACAAGTGCAAGGGGAGTTTTGGCGGGAACCGAAAAGATGGTGTCGTGTTTTTGTATTATTTTCTAAAACTTGTGATTCTTCGAGTGTTAAAGTGTAATAATGGTGGATTATTAACGTTTACCGGTTCGTCAACGTGCACGAGTGTGGGCAAATGATACAAACATCGCAAAACGCGATTTTTCGTGTTCTCTACAAAACTTCACTTAAAGTTTCAGTAAAGTATCCATAACTTTACTGGAATGGGGAAAGGGGAGGGATTCATCGTCTTCATCATCACCTCATCATCATCATCCCATCATCTGTTACTGAAGGAAAAAATATTACTAAGAATCCGACTGAAGGACGAGTATCCATGGTCATGAATAATTTAAAAAAAAAAAAAAGTAACAAGTGCAATCTTGACAGCTGTGGCAGCTGCGCCGTAATTGGGTCGGTTATGTTGGTAGCGAACCATAGACAACTAACTTTTTCTTTTCTGCCACCTTGAAGTGTATTCGGCCAGCTTTTTTTTGGCAAGGGCCGTTCGCTACATTTACCTTAAGGGGGAGTAAAGCAGATGTGCTGAGGTAGATAAGGCTAAGGTTAAGTCATGATTTGTAGCTTTGCTAGTAGATAGGCTTAATGTTAGCTTTTTAATTTGTTAATGGAACAATCTATTGTTTTTTTTGCCATGATAAAAAATATGTTTTTGGCATGTAAAAACAAAGATGAGCATTTGTCTTATTTTTCACGTTTTATCTATAAATTCATTAACTGTTGAATTAAACTATTAAACCTAGTTACCGTGAGTGAAGACACGTGTACGAAATTATCGATATACGATGAAATAAATACGAACTTAGACCCTTCTTGTTTTTTGGAGTCGGTTAAAAATGGCAAGGAGGTGCTAGGTAGGTCATTTAGCAAATTAGGCAGAACAGCAATGCAACTAGGTATAATGTCAATCGATAAACTGAACGTCAGTTTATCGACGGGTTATTTTCAAAGCGATGGCAGCCTAGTTGGGAGAAGGCCCGCCTCTCAAGCCAGAGGGAGTGGGTTCGAACCCAGCCGACGGCACGCACCAATTTGTTCATTGTGTGAACATAATATGTGCGTACTATATGTCATTTGCTACATGACTGGAGCCCGTTGTATGGCGACAGGCTCGCCCCCTGTCACATTTGGGACTATATATCGTCCGGCGAAGTGTGGGTGTTGTACACCTCTGCCAGCCCTCTTGGGGCAAAGGCGTGACGATATGTTATGTTATTTTTAAAGTAATTTCTCTTAAGACTCATACTTCCACAGCGGAAATGTTAAACCAAAAACCATGATTTACTCGTACCCACAGACTTCCAATACAGTAGGAAGTCTGTTAACCCATTTTGGCGTGAATATACGTTTTGACGTTGATTTTCCTTGTAAATGTCGCAAGGATAAGATAGCAGTGTAATTCGACCCTATCTTAGGGTCTTTAGCGATGCTTGAATCCGGTGGTCACTGCCCACTCCTTCCGGCGGCGTGAAGACGTCAATGGACGCACTTCATTCATAAAACTGCATTCAAGTTTCTTAGTGTATTCAGAGTCTACTAATGAATGAGAATAAAAATAATTTATTGACAAACACAACATAATTAAATTATACACACTTGATTACAGATATTAAACAGATAAAAGTGTTTGGCAATTAGACTAAGCTCGGTAATGGTATTCTAATCCTAATAATGAAAAAAAATGCAAATGTGAGTGGGTTCGTTTGTTGTTACGCTTTCACGCCTTAACCACTCACCTGATCATTATGAAATTGTGCATACACGTTGTCAGAGATACAGAAAAGCAAAGGGTAATTTCTTTTATCCCAATAAAATGTAATGCTTTCTCTGGGACCGCGGGCGAAAACGCGGGGCTCAACTGGGAAGTACATAAGCGAGATTGTTCGTTTTTTTGTTACGCTTTCACGCCGTAACTACCGAACCGATCATCATGAAATATTGCATACAATTCGTCAAGGGTACAGAATGGATATTGGGTACTTTTTATCCCGAAAAAATCAACGAAACCGCGCGGAACAGCTAGTTTACAATATTAGTGTGATATTTGTAATAAACCAAGATCTTTTGGACACTACTACTATACTAACTTGAGCTCTGTTTTTATGTATTTGTAATTTGTTATCGACCGAGCGAGCGTTAGCAAGCGAAGCGTCTTTGCTTCAGCTTTGACAAAAATGCTTTCGTTTGTCTGATTTCTGTCCGGATCTTTGTTATTCTCTACAAGTCGCAATTTTTAACCGATTTTCTTAAAATGTTGTGAGCAGATTAGATCACTATACAGATTATATATCCGCCATTTTGAAAAATTTCCAAAAACTGACTCGGCAAAAAAAACAGTATCATCGTCATCAACAGCTCATCATCATCATCCCATCATCTGTAAACCCATGATTAGTTACGCGACACTGGCAAATACACAAAACGTGCGACGCCAAATCCCCTGGGTGGGGGAGCAAAAAAAAACTCTCTCTAGACATAGAGGTACTCACTACCCATAGTTAATAGGATACTTTGCAGTGTAAGGACCTTCCCTTCGCGGTCGAGTATCCTCAGAGGATGTGGATTGTGGTCTGATCAACGATACACAATACACGTGCGATTTAAAAGATGTCATAACGTGCTGGGACCCTATTCGGAGATTTGAAATTGTCATCTCACCTTGTTTCGTCCTTGTTGCTCTCGTATAAAACGTCATAGGTCTGAGAGTGACCAAAATAAAATCTCATCTCATCTCACGCGCAGGAATAGCCCCCCTGTTACATTACTCGGGTCTATGACACTGGCTACATGCACTGAATAAGAATTGCCTAACTCCTTGCCTAAGGGTTCCGTGACGCTCTGAATTTTCCTTACAAACGCGCTTGTCAAATTTCTTGGAAACCATTTGTCAGATTATGATGAAATTTGGCATGTACAATTAAATTAACTATATCTCCGCCCCTATGTTCTATGGTTAAAAAAAATGTCCTCAAAAGAAAATAGAGCTATGAAAAATATCCGCATTTGTAAGGGGTCACTTTTGACTGATTTATTTAACAGATAGACAAAGATCAAATATCCCTTTACAAAGCGAGGTTGTCTACATCATTAGCTTTTAAATTAATTAATAATACAATTGAAATTCTTAGTTATTCAAGAATGATTAGATAAGTGCGAAAGTCATAAAAAATATTGAAATTGCAATTTGTCACTCTGTAGATAACTTTAGAGGCTCGTCAGTATCTTTTCTTGTTCTCTTCGCTCGTCGTCTCCGTGATGAAATGGCTATAGAAAACCTTTAGCCAATGCGAAGTTAGTCTAAAGTGGTCGCTGGACCCTTTACTAGTTCTAAACTACTCCTAGCGAAATATTCGGTTATCGGGCACATAAAGTTAAGAATATCCTAAGCAATGGCTTAAGGTTCATTTACAAAAATTTAGGTAGAAGCTAGCTAGTAGATAAAACTAAATCAGTGCAAGTGTCCATTTGGATAATGCAAGGATTGTAACTAACTATACCAGGATACATACATACATAAAACAACAGATCATCACGCCTTACCCCCGAGGGGACTGGCAGAGGTGTACAACACCCACACTTCGCCGGACGATATACAGTCCCAAATGTGACAGGGGGCGAGCCATACACCGGGCTCCAGTTACGTAGCGGATGACATACAATACGCGCTTATGCTCATACAATGACCAAATCGGTGCGTGCCTTCGGCTGGGTTCGAACCTGCTCCCTCTGGCTGGAGAGGCGGGCCTTTTCCGACTAGGATATCATCGCTTCCAGGATAAAAATAAATCTGTTATTTTAACCGACTTAAAAAAAGGAGTGTCGGTTTTGTCACCGCGCAAACGTTACAAAAACACATCCACCCTCCAACCATAGACAACCAAACGCAATCGATATTTTTCCAGCGGCGTTTGGCAACGAACGACAACATACATCCAGACCGTTACTGATCGATACCTACAACGCAACCGACTTATCTCTAAAATGAAATGAGGGCGCCACCATCGCACTTTCAATTGGGAGATCTCTTTAAAAATTGATAGTTCGCTCATTTTGCCACGTCCAAAGATAAGCTGGTTGCTACGTAGAAAGCTGGTGCGTTACAAGGGGGCTTACAATTTTTTTTTATGGCTTTGATTGCGCTGACCATTATTTTGAATAGGGTTTGATTATTGGGGTTGCCAGATTAGATGCATTGTTGGAGATTTGATAACGATTTGGTTAATGTACCGCTTATTTACGGTTTTTGAATAATTTTAAGGACTACAGGCAAGCTGGGCTGGCAGTAATGTAAGTTTTGTGTTTCAGCTTTTTACCCGACTTCGCAAGGAGGGTTAAGTTTTTAGAGTGTATGTATGTATGTATGAGGTTTCTTTAGCACGCCCTACTCCCTAAACAGCTTGATGTATTTCGACATGTGAGGTGTCATTTGAATCGTCTTGATAGTGGAAGTGACATAGGGTACAACATTTTGCTTCTGTACAATTTCTGTAAGTTTCTGTCCATCCAAAGGTTACCTGGAAGAAATCGCTTTAGGCGATAAGGTGGCCCTTGTACTGCCGAAAAATGTATTTTAGTTTTTAAGATTTTCATGTAGTTTTTTGGTGAGCAACAAAGGTATATTGTATTGTATATATTGTATTGTATTTGCAGCCGGGTTTTTTGTTTTTCTTTTAATAATGTTACTTGTTCTTAAATATATTCTCTCTTACTAATAAGTTAAATATAGCATCGGAATTGTATCAGTGTTTTGTCTTTTTCGATAGAGTTCAAAATATAAGAAGGAAGAAAGAGACAAAACACTGTATAACTGTATTAACTATGTAAGTACGCAAAATAACAGTCGAAAACCCATCTTTGCACTTAACAGCTTACCATGAAGTCCCCGGAGACTACCGCCCGTTAAGCATCCGGAAGCAGACAATTATTTACATAAATTCACAAGTCATGATCTTCATAATGAATAGCACAGGAAATATTAAAATATGAGGAGGAACCGCCTACACTGTAGCGTCCTTTAGTCTCCATCCGGGAAAAAAAAACTCAAGGACTACTCTATGGTTCTAAAACTAAATTTAAAAAAAACTAGAGGGTCTGTGAGCTGTATAATAATAACTAGCTGTCACCCCGCGACTTCGTTCGCGTTTAATAATTATATATATATGTATATGAGCTATCCTATCTGTTAAGTTAGATCGAACTGCACACGGTGTGCAAATTTGATTGAAATCGGTTAAGTAGTTTAGGAGTCTACAGCGGACAAACAACGTGACACGTAATTTAAATATATTAAGAAGAAGAAGATTTATTTGAACTATCCTATCTGTTAAGTTAGATTGAACTGCACACGGTGTGCAAATTTGATTGAAATCGGTTAAGTAGCTTAGGAGTCTATAGCGGACAAACAACGTGACACATAATTTATAAATATTAAGAAAAAAGATAAAGTAATTTATTGCAGGTAAAAAACCCATAGGCAAACAATTGAATAAGCTTAAAATTAGATTAAATTTAAGTTTAAAAGAGAATATTTTACACTTAAAATAGTTACACCTGTACAAGGGGTGCAACCACGTCCGTAAAAATATCGCCATACAATTTCTGTTGTCACTTTTTGTTCTTGTCCATGTGGACAGATGTCCAATGCCTGAACATGGGACTCTGTATATAGTCAGAGACAGCCTCAAGTATCTTGTTATATGTATACTTGTTGTATACCTCGAGGTCGATGTCTGTCTCCTCTACAGGTTGTATTCCTCAACTGATTATCGTGAAATTTTGGAGCAGGTACGAAAAAGAAAGATGATAGCCTAGTCGGAGAAGACTCGCCTCTCAAGCCAGAGAGAGCGGGTTCGGATCTAGCAGAAGGCACGCACGAATTTGTTCATTGTGTGAACGTAAGTGCATATGTATTGTCTTCTGCTACATAACTGAAGCCCCGTGTATGGCTACTATTGGCGACAGGCTCGCCCCCTGTCACATTTGGGACTGAATGTCGTCCGGCGAAGTGTGGGTGCTGTACAACTCTGCCAGCCCCCTCGGGGGAAAGGCGTGACGATGTGTGTAAGTTCGAAAATCATAATTTTTTTTGCAAAGTCAGGTTTTGAAAATCTTTCAAAATGACATTTTGAAAATTGAAGATGCAACTAAAATATAGTTTAGACTAAGTTTTTTTTTTTTATTACTTAATAGGCTTGCGTTTGGCCGCCAACATGCCTGATGATAAGCAGTGATGCGGCCTACGATGGAGCACGCTTGCCTAGAAGAAACTTATTCACTCGAGACTTGAACACACCCAGATTATAAGTGTCAGGAAACACGCACTTTGGCAGAGTTTACTAGTAACTTAAGTTTACTAGTAACTTTTTATACATAATTTTAAATAACCGTTTTGCCGGTGTACCACATATGGCACGAATTAAGTATTCACTGACCAATAATGAGTAAAACAATACTCTATGGCTGCCATATGCTGTACAGACGATGCGGGAGGGCGATGAAGGAGGTCCGTAACGTAGCGCGTTTAGTACTATGTTTAATGAAACGTAACAACTAAAATTAAATAAAGCAATTTCGTTTATGCCGAGTGGTTAGCCCTAGAGTCGGTTTTTAGGCCGCTTAGAGGCCTGAAACATAGTTTTCACGCCACCTGCTAGACAATGACCAGTTACATTTGACTGCCTCGGCGGCTCAGTTGGTAGAGAACCTGCCTTCTGAGCTTGGGGGCGAGGGTTAGATTCCCACCTACGGCAAACATTAATGTGATGAACATTTGTGTTTGTTCTATGACCGGGTGTTAATATGTTTTTATGTCTGTATTTAAAAATATCTAAATACGTATGTTAGTCTCTGGCAGCCATAGTACAGGCTTTGCTTAGTTTGGGGTCAGGCGACCGTGTGTTGAAAGGTAAAAAAAAGAAAAAAAAACATATCACGTAGTCTCAACGTAAAGCATAGCACTGCCTCCGCAGGGAGAGAATGTTGAAAAAAAAATAACAAGGGAGTTTTCGAGCAATGAGGATAAGATTGAATGAAAACTCAGCATATGGGCACTGTAAGAAGAGATTATTCGAAAATTGAACCGGCCACCAAGAAAAAAAAGATCGTAGCTGGACCAAGAGCTCCACGAAATTTAAAACAAAAGACAGTGTTTGGTGTAACATTTTCACAGTTCCTTTTTATTGCCTCGCAGAAGGTGTAAAGAGTAGAGTATTCACCTCTGTGATAAAGCAGTGTCTCCATCTTGGGCGCTTCACTCAGGAACTCCCTCACACAACTCCCTCGCCGCACTCGGGAGTTAACTCTAGAGTCCCTTTTTTTACACTTCTACACACGATCGTCTGACCCCAAACGAAGCAAAGCTTGTACTATGGCTGCCAGAGACATATACGAGTATACCTACATATGTATTTTTAAACACATACTTAAATAGATATTAACCTAGACATAGAACAAACGCAAATGTACATCACATGAATATTTGCTCTAGGCGGGAATCGAGCCCACGCCCCCTAGCTCAGAAGGCAGGTTCACTACCAACTAAGCCAGCGAGACAGTCAAAAAGCAATCAAGATACAGTACTCGGCGATAAATATTGCACATCGACTTTTGGAAAGAGACTCGGCTTCGTAGAGCGTTATCTCTTTCGTTTAGTGTGCAACAGAGATAACGCTCTACGAAGGTGAAGTCTCTTTCCAAAATATATATCGATGCAATATATATCGCCGAGTACTGTATAACGGTAGGCCCCCAGTTAGGCATGATAGTGAAGATAAATTAGGGTTCAGTGGTCAATAATTTGAACCCCACCCATCCTGAGTCGAGGCCAATTCCGTATATAGGCCAAGGGTTCCGTAACGGACTTCTCAATGGAGTTATCGGGGTCACTTGACGATATCACTGTCATTTAAATTTATTTAGATCAGCGGTCGGCAACCTTTTGGCAGGCAAGGGCCGCACAGTGCCAAAATAAGCAAGTGACGGGCCGCACTTGTTCAAAACTTTTACTATAGGTTTCTATATATACATATTTTACTATAGGTAATTATTTACTTATGTAGGTATTATCTGATCTCTAAAAATCTATCTATCTGTCTCTGGCAGCTATAGTAGGCTTGCTTAGTTTGGGGCCAGACGACGTGTGAGCGAAATGTCCCGATTTATTTATGTATTTATAAAACACTTGCGGGCCGCATGTGGCCAGCGGGCCGCGGGTTTAGATTAGCTGGTTTTTAAAGGACGAGTCATAAAAATATGGTTCCGATATGGTTCGATAATTAAACAGTTCTTTTTCTATCAAGGGAGTTTTTAGATTTTTTTTTTTTAATAGTGGACATTTCTTTTTTTTTTTAAATCATGTCTTCGCGGTTTTGAAAAATTTCCAAATATAGACTCGGCAAAAAAATCTGTGTAATTAACGATCCTGCTCCCAAAATTTCAAGAGCTTCGGATAAGAAATGCAACCTGTAGAGGAAGACAAAGATCCGGACAGAATTCGGACCTACGAAAGCATTTTTGTTGAAGCTGAAGCGAGCGTCTATACGCTCGCTCGGTCGATATGTGACGTATCGAAATTACCTTCAGGACTAAAAAATTCGGGACAAAAATTCGGGACACTTCCACACACGGTCGTCTGACCCCAAACTAAGCAAAGCTTGTACTATGGCTGCCAGGGACTGACATACACACTTAAATATTTTTAAATACATATGTATTAACACCCAGACATAGAACAAACACAAATGTTCATCACATGAATGTTTGCCCTGGGTGGGAATCGAACCCACGCCCCCAAGCTCAGAAGGCAGGTTCACTACCAACTGAGCCACCGAGGCAGCCATCCCTTGAGAGTCCGGCGACCACTTTAGACGAACTTCGCATTGGCTAAAGGTTTTCTATAGCCATTTCGTCTAGAAGAAGACGACGAGCTAAGAGAGCAAGTAATGATACTGACGAGCCTCTAAAGTTATCTATGGAGTGACTAAGTACAATTTCATTTTTTTATGACTTTTGCACTGCTGTAATCATTCTTAAATAACTAAGAATTCCCCTTGTATTATGGACTCATTTAAAAGCTAATGATGTAGACAACCTCCCTATGTAAAGGGATTTTTGATTTGCTTTGTTTATTCTATTGAATAATTAAGTCAAAAGTGACCCCTTACAAATGCGGATATTTTTCATAGCTCTATTTTAACTTGAGGATGTTTTTAAAAAAAAAAACGAAGAACATAGGGGCGGAGATATTGTTAATTTAATTGTACATTCTAAATTTCATTATAATCTAACAAATGGTTTCCAAGAAATTTGAGAAGCGCGTTTGTATGGAAATTTCAGAGCGTCGCGGGACTCTTAAACTGTATGTATGTAGGTAGACACCTGTCACATTTATAAACGTCACGATATGGAATAAATGGCAGCAGATCACAATACTTGTAGAACGTCTAGCTTTCGCCTATTTGTTGAGCCAAATATCCCTTCAAAACCTTAACAGTTCAAACCTTGCCTCATACCATGATCCAAAAAAACAAGGTCTAGCATTCATCAAACACTTTGGGGGCTGAGCTACCCACGTCCGTAGGAGTGTACTCTATTCTGATTCCCTACACGTGGTCCCCGGGTAGTGCTAACCGGGTAGCACACTCTGGTGGGAGGCTTCGGCCGTGGCTAGTTACCACCCACCGGACCGAGCCATGCCGTGAAATGACCTAGTCGTGTTTCGGGATGTAGTCCGGTGTAACCGTTCCGAAGACGGGTCTGAGCAGTAGCGCACTTGTAGCGCCTCACTCAACTGCCGTCTTTGTACTTCTTCACTCTAAACTTCAAGGCTAGAGTGAATAAGTACCGTATAGGTCGTCGTGCTCCACCTTAGACCACAACGCCGCTTAACATCAGGCGAGTTGGTGGTCAAACGCCGACCTATTCTACATTAAAAAAAAAAACACATAATGACGTCATCGTCATCCCTCTCTTTCGAACTTGTTGTAAATGACTTATTTCGGTCTTGCTTAAGCATCGATTGACGTCACCACGTGTTGCTGAATGCTATACCTGGCAGAGTATTTAAAACCATGCCTCAAACCATAAACTACCAATTTTCAAACTATCAAAAATTCAAAAGGTTAGTTCCAGAAACTTGAAAAAAAAGCGCTTTTGAAGCCAAGTGTGCCGTTTCCTGTGCTCAGTCTAACGCCAAAATGGCGGCGGCTTTGACAGTGTTTTTGTTGGTTTTTAAAGATTACTCTGTGATTTATGGATGTAGATTAGGAATAATGATTGCCTTAAGCTTGGAGACGTCAAGGAATGTGTCCGTGACGTTCTTGTCAAGTGAGCTCTTAATATACAGAGCGAAACGAAGGTCAAAGTGTATTGGGACCACAGAATACAGAGATACAGTCTCTACACAATTTTATAGTTTACAAATTTATATAGTACTAGCTGCGCCCCGCGGTTCCACCCGCGGCTAAAAAGTATCGTATGTGCTATTCTAGACTATAATTTATCTCTGTGACAAATTTCATCCAGATCTGTTCAGCCGTTCTGGCGTGAAAGAGTAACAAAGATCCATCCATCCATTCTTACAAACTTTCGCGTTTATAATATTAGTAGGATGTAGGATTGTAGGATATAATCTATCTATGTGCAAATTTCATCCAGATCTGTTCAGTCGTTCTGGCGTGAAAGAGTAACAAACATCCATCCATTGATTCTTACAAACTTTCGCGTGATAATATTAGTAGGATAGGATAGGATAGGATAATAAAGCGATAAAACGATTGCAGCCTAGTTGGGAGAAGGCCCGCCTCTCAAGAGGGAACAGGTTCGAACCCAGCCGACGGCACGCACTAATTTGTTCATTGTGTGAGCTTATGTATTATGTGCGTATTGTATGTCATCTGCTACATGATTGGAGCCCGGTGTATGGCGACAGGGTCACCCCCTGTCACATTTGGGACTGAATATCGTCCGGCGAAGTGTGGGTGTCGTATTACAAATTTGGAGGGGAAGGTGTGACGATATGTTTATGGATAGGATAATATTAGTAGGAAGTAGGGTAGTAGGATAAGTTTTTTATTTGTATTGTATTTAGCCCACATATCTACTCGTAATGTCACGATCCCTTGCCCTGGTTAGATATTAGACGCCATATCAGAGGCCTTCAAGTGGCCTAATAACAACCAGACACTGACACCAGCTGGGCTAACATGCGCAACGCGACAACGATATGTAAAAAAAAAAAAAAGTTTTTGTGACCACTACATTTAAAATTAAAAACATTAAGAGGGCCGCGACGTTCTGAAATTTCCATACAAACGCGCTACTCAAATTTCTTGAAAACCGTTTGTCAGATTATGATGAAATTTGGCATGTACCTACAATTGAATTAACAACATCTTCGCCCCTATGTTCTTGTTTTTTTTTTAAAAACGTTCTCAAGCGAAAATAGAGCTATGAAAAATATTCGCATTTTAAGCGGTCACTTTTAACTGATTATTCAATAGGTAGACAAGGCAAATCAAAAATTCCATTACATAGGAAGGTTGTCTAGATCATTAGCTGTTAAATGAATCCATAATACAAGGGAAATTCTTAGTTACTTAAGAATGATTACAGAAGTGCAAAAGTCATAAAAAAAATTGAAATTGCACTTTGTCGCTCTGTTGGTAACTTTAGAGGCTCATCAGTATCATTACTTGCTCTCTTCGCTCGTCTTCTTCTTCTAGACGAAATGGCTATAGAATACATTAAGAAGTTAGTTAGGTCGCCGAACTCTTAAGCGACATTGTGCTCTAAGATGGAGCACGACGACCTAGAAGGTACTTATGCACTCTTGCCTTGAAGATACCCAGGTTGTAGTTAGTCGGGAATACAGACGATGGCAAGGTGTTCCATTCCCTAGCGGTTCGTATTAGAAGGGTGGAAGTTACGGCTAAGGAATACGGGCTAACCGATCGGGATTGTAAAGATTATTCGGAAGGTCACTGTTTGAAGCGAGTTATTAGGAACACTTGTCCTAAAGTGTCACTTGCTATATCGCTAAAAGCCATGTGTGTTCCAGCATGTTTTTAAATTAACTACACCAGATAACCGTACAGCTGCCATCTGTCATTGGCGATACCGACCAGCAGATAGGGCTGGCTAGAGCAGTTTCACCCTAAGCCAGGGCATGGTATAATAATATACTCGCCAGGCATAGCATTCCAGTCAAGTGGGCAACACGTAGTGACGTCAATCGATGCTTAAGCAAGACCGAAATAAGTCTTTTGCAAATAGTTCGAAGGACCAAGCCATGCCGTGAAATGACCTAGTCGTGTTTCGGGATGTAGTCCGGTGTAACCGTTCCGAAGACGGGTCTGTAGCGCCTCACTCAACTGCCGTCTTTGTACTTCTTCACTCTACAAAACTTCAAAGCTAGAGTGAATAAGTACCTTATAGGTCGTCGTGCTCCATCTTAGACCACAACGTCGCTTAACATCAGGCGAGTAGGTGGTCAAACGCCGACCTATCTCCATAAAAAAAAAAAAAAAAAAAAAAAGAGACGGCTGACAATGACGTCATTACGTGTTTGCTCCCGGATTGGTGGATTGTTTTTTTGGATCATGAGCCAGGGCACTGGAATACGGCTTCAGTCATGCGTACCCACGGTCATGATAAAAAAACAAAGTCTGGCGTTCCTAGAGCCAACACCTGGGGGGCTATTCCTGCGCGTGAGATGAGATGAGATTTTATCTTGGTCACTCTCACACCTTTGACGTTTCAAACGAGAGCAACAAGGACGAAAAAAAATGAGATGAAAATCTCAAATCTCCGAATAAGGTCCCTAGGGGGCTATTCCTGCGCGTGAGATGAGATGAGATTTTATCTTGGTCACTCTCACACCTTTGACGTTTCAAACGAGAGCAACAAGGACGAAAAAAAATGAGATGAAAATCTCAAATCTCCGAATAGGGTCCCTGACGACGTCACTTCTCATTGTCATCCGTCTCTGTCGAACTATTTGTAAATGACTTATTTCGGTCTTGCTTAAGACTAGGTCATTCCATAATACCCACACATACGTTTACGTAGCCCGCTTTATTTAGAGTTGAAAATCGTAAATTGTATTTGATGGTAAAATGAGATCGGTGCCTAGAAATATTTTTTTGCCGTTTTTATTGGTATTAATCGTAATTTAAGAACACAAATAAAAATAAGTTGCTCGGTCAAACTTTAGAGAAGTAATCTGGCTATTTAATAATCGAAAAAAAAATGTTGTGTAATCGCTGAAAATTTAGAGAACTACGTTCCGATAGTTTTTTTAAGAAGATACTTTTTGTGATTATTTTTTTCCAACATGAGAATGACTTTCAAAATTGTACTTCGGTTAAACTTTGGTTGGTTGTTTCTTCTACCAGCTGTATTTTTTTGCACCTGATCATCAAACTCTTCATATCAAACTAGGTACAAACAAAATACTTGTTTTTGGTGATTTCGTGTAATACGGGGCCTTAACCTGGCGGAGTATATTATCATACCATGTGTCATGATGTGTCTAACGAACTGTTTGAGTACTTAAGATTAACATTCTGACAACCCTAATAATGCACCCACAGCGCGCGAAAACCGTTAAATGACGTCACCGCTGAAACATTGCAACAAAGCTTCGAATTTAGAACAGAAATGTCGTTTGAAATTAGAACGGGCTTTGTTTGGAATAGTGGCTCCTTGTTTATGGTTGGTTCTATTTTTAAAGCCTAGCGATGGGATTTTTAAAACAAAGGAGTTTTTATGCTAAGCTCAAGTGTAAATTAAAGCTTTAAAAATTGTGTTTGTCATTTCTTATATTGACTGCCTCGGTGGCTCAGTTGGTAGTGAACCTGCCTTCTGAGCTAAGGGGCGTGGGTTCGATTCCCACCTAGGGCAAACATTTATGTGGTGAACATTTGTGTTTGTTCTAGGTCTGGGTGATAAATATCTATTTTAGTATGTATTTAAAAAGACATTTTAGTATGTACATCAGTCTCTCGCAGCCATAGTACAAGCTTTGCTTAGTTTGGGGCCAGGCGCCCGTTTGTGAAAATGGCTTTTCATGGCTAAACGGCTGAACGTATCTTGATGAAATTTGATAAATAGTTGCAGTATGTCACAAGGATTGTTTTTGGATACTTTTTTTCTAAATAAATAAATCTTTTTGTCACGAAATTAATAAAAAATAACGCGCCGCTTACCAAATGCGTCAGACAACATCACAGAATAGTACGTAGTTGGTACTAAAATAACAACTGACAACTAAAATTAAAACTCCGCTCAAAACCAGCCAGTATTTTTAATGTTGGACTCTGATCTCTTTGGGAACGGATTATCCTACTAATATTATAAACGCGAAAGTTTGTAAGAATGGATGGATCGATGGACAGATCTGCATGAAATTTGGCACAGAGATAGATTATAGATATATTATAGATATTTGACTGCCTCGTTGGCTCAGGTGGTAGTGAACCTGCCTTCTGAGCTTGGGGGCGTGGGTTCGATTCCCACCTAGAGCAACCATTTATGTGATGAACATTTGTGTTTGTTCTATGTCTGGGTGTTAATATGTATTTAAGTATGTATTTAAAAATATCTAAGTATGTATATCAGTCTCTGGCATCCATAGTACAAGCTTTGCTTAGTTTGGGGTCAGGTGACAGTGTTTGGAAGTGTCCTCAAAAAAAGAAAAAAAAGATAGATGATGATAGATTATGATGAAATATATCACGAGGAGGGTCTATGGATACTATTTTCTGAATAAACACGAACGAAGTTGCGTGCAACAGCTAGTATACTATGTATATACTCTGAACGTACGTACGCGATTTCCGTTACACTTATCAGTCTTGTATTGTTATACAAAGTATATAAATTATAAACAATGTATAGGTACATTATTAGTACATAATAATCATAACACGATCCACGGCCACGCCTTATCTGAACCGTTACTTTGTTTAATAACAACAGGATAATTTTAATTCAAATATTTATTGTAACAATGTTTCTAACTAATAACTAGGTGAACGTATGAAACTGTAGTAATAGCAAAGGGATTTACGTATACCTCTGATCGACCGAGCGAGCGTTAGTGCGTGAAGCGTCTTCGCTTCAGCTTCGACAAAAATAAATAAATAAATTTGGGACACTTCCACTCACGGTCGCCTGACCCCAAACTAAGCAAAGCTTGTACTATGGCTGCCAGAGACTGATATACATACTTAGATATTTTTAAATACATACTTAAATAGATATTAACACCCAGACATAGAACAATCACAAATGTTCATCGCAAATGTTTGCCCTAGGTGGGAATCGAACCCACGCCCCCAAGCTCAGAAAGCAGGTTCAGTAAATGCTTTCGTATGTCCGAATTTTGTCTGGTTCTCTGTCCGGATCTCTGTCTTCGTATACAGCCTAACCAGCTTGATGTATTTCGACATGTGAGGTGTCATTTGAATCGTCTTGATAGTGGAAGTGACATAGGGTACAACATTTTGCAGTCGGGTTTTTTTTTCTTTTAATAATGTTACTTGTTACTACTTTAAATGCGGAATACTAGAAAGGGTCATTGACACTTGACACTACGCAATGAATGGAACAGCTGATTGTTTGCGCAGACACAGGACATCTCTCTCTTTCGTTCTGTTTCTCTATCAATCTTATGACTATCTTTCACTATCATTAACTTTGACGTTCATAAGTGTATCTTTGATACCTAAATTGAATAAAAACATTTTGACTTTGACTTTGACTTAATCTATCTCTTTTCAACAAACCCTGTTTTAGTAGACCCCAAATTTTTTTGTTGTTTTTCTGACCCCCTAAAATTCGTTCAACTAATTTTATTTCAAAATTAAAACAAGTTATTTTCACACGAAGAAAGGATTAAATTAAAAAACAAAAATGTCGTCCCTTAAAAATATATGCAAAAAAAATTGCACGGAAGATACCTACCTGAGTTCATGAAATATTCATGAAGGGCAGAAGTTTTTTTACTGACTAGACAATGGTATTGTTAAAAACTTTAGTTGGTTCTATTGTCTATTATGTCTTAGCTAAAGTAAAGTAAGTATAAAAATAATAACAAGTAACATAATTAAAAGAATACAAAAAACCCGGCTGCAAAATGTTGTACCCTATGTCCATTCAGGTTGCCTGGAAGAGATCGCTTTGAGCGATAAGGCCGCCCTTTAAAAACTTAGTTAAGCCTTATTTAAGTACTATTGTAATTATTATATGTTGTTAATAAAGAGTTGTTGTTGTTGTTGTCACTTCCACTATCAAGACGACTCAAATGACACCTCACATGTCGAAATACATCAAGCTGTTTAGGTTGTAGGGCGTGCCAAAGAAACCTCAAACATACATAGGTACCTATGTATCTTGTACACTCGAAAAACATAACCCTCCTTCTTGCGCAGTCGGGTAAAATCGACGCTGTCATATATCTCGATTATGAATTAGTTTTATCACACTTAAAACCTTTAAATCGAGATTAATGACTGAGTGCCGTTTTTTAATTTGGCCCATAAATACACACAGACCCGCTCAATCGGAGCATTTCACTAGCGTTTCGCACACTAGGGTCAACTGGGGCAAATGCGTCTGTAGGGCAATTGCGTCTTTCGAGAATTACTGATAGGTAAGCCCTTCACAAATTTATCTTTAGTTGCAATAATCTGTACAAGAAGGCGCTAGCTGCCTAATTCGTGAAGGGTTTGTCAGCAATTCTCGATAGACGTAATTGCCCTATAGACGCATTAGCCCCAGATGACCCTAGAAGTAATCAAAGCGTTTTCAAAATTCTAATTTTGGCTTCTATCGAAAGTAGTATTTAATCTATGCTAAGGTAAGGGTGCTGTCCGATATTTTTTTATTCAGCTGTCAAACTTTTCAAACACAGAACGAGGCAGAGACAATCGCAATTTTTCAATTTCCCATGACACATGCATCGCGCCTATTCATACGGGTTCGTGACCTTACCTCCAACAATAAGAACAGCAACAACTCATCAGCCCAACTCAGTGAGGGCGCTACCATCGAAATCTCAAAGCAAACCTGACAGCCGTCCACAGAAAAAGTTTAGTACCCTCATTTTGCCACGTCGCCAGACAACTTTGTACAATTCACTTCCCGTGCGAATCTGGATCATCTGATTGTCTATTGTTATTTTTTTTTCGTTTCTCAAGCTTCCGTGGGCTGCGTAGTAGCTATGGTTTATTCTGTGACGCAGGGGTATGAATTGCATAGCAACTATTGTACAAGCTGTGGTCTGATGGGGTGCAAAAATTGGGGTAATATTGTTACTTATTAAGATGTAGGGTGGTTAAAGATGATTCTGTTCCCATAAGATGTGTAGGATTGGAGCTGGTCTCGGACTTGAGGCAGATGTCCGCTCTGACCGTGATAATTCTGCGTGTCAATAATTTATTGACAGCTGTCAAGCCTGCCAATGGGTTTCGAACTGTGATGTAAGATGACAAGTTGTCCAATTAATTTAAAAGATATTTTTTTGGGATTTTTACCTGACTGCGCAAGAAGGAGGGTTATGTTTTTTGAATGTATGTATGTCTATGTATGTATGTGTATGTATGTTCTTTGGCACGCCCACAGAATATGCTCTATTACATAGGTCCAGAAGGATAGTCTTCATACAAAACACGATTTCGAAACGTGTCAAATTTATTTTGGTACCTTAATAAAACCTTTTTTTCTATACTTGATGAACTTGCCATTAAAAGAGGTTACCCGATTTAGTTGGGTAAATTATAAAACGATCAGAGTTTAAATAAATCACAAGACCGGAAACAAAGTATTAGGCCAGCTCAGGCCAGAGCTAAACTACACACAAAGTCTTACCCAGATCCATTCATGACACTATTCTACAAACTAATATTATAGATTGTATGTAAACCTTAACTAAAATCAGAGTCAGTAAAAGGTAAGAATTTAAGTAAAAATCAAGAGTACGAATTGGAGTTAAAATCAATATTAAAGGGATTACCTACTATTGATTTTAACTATTGATTTTATCTTATTTACACATAAATTTACACATTATCATTATTTACATCATACATTTAAGTTATTTTTTCGGCAATAAAATAACATTACATTTACATAAAAATAAAACTGACGCCTGCTTGTCACGATATTTCACTGTTACGTATATTTCTTGCGAAGGTGCACAGAGCAAATTGTTATAGGGTCGACGAAGTTTTCACTAATTTTCATTTTTACTTTGTCGAATTACTTTTGTCCACTGATCGGCTAAACTGGATCCTTAAGAAACCTAAAGATAATTAAAGGGAAAATATAAATATACCTTGTGGCAACACTTTTTTCAGCAACTTTTCGCTCTGTTGACATTATGAATTAATTACAATTATTAGCTTTTTAAAGCACATAGAAATATATTTAAGACTTACGGATGATATGTGACGTTGCCTTTTTTTACTGTTTTGGATATTCTGAAATTTCGGCATGAGTGGACTACACAGTGCACCATATTTATTGGTTAGTGGGGAGACGTAACCGCTACTGGATGACATCGAAGACTGACTAGTGAATTGGTTGACTTTCAATGGTTTGGTTTACTTTTTTTGGAATCATTATTTTTGACCGATTAGGGGTCTTTACTCTATGTCTATGGGCACGCCCTACACTAAACAGCTTGATGTATTTCGACATGTGAGGTGTCATTTGAATCGTCTTAATAGTAAGTGAGTTGATAGGTACAACATTTTTCAGTCGGGTTTTTTGTTTTTCTTTATGAAATGTTACTTGTTTAAGATAAAAACGAATTGGATTTTTGGAAAAAAAAAATTGAACTTATCTGTAAGAATATCCTTCCAAAAAAAAAAAGATTAATTCACCAATTTCACGAAAATCGGTTAAGAAATTCGATCAGCTGTAGAGCTATGATGTAGAGGTGAACAGCAGAAAATCCGTCGGAAATATACAATACAATATATCTTTATTGCACACCAAAAACTACATGAAAATCTTAAAAACTAAAATACATTTTTCGGCAGTACAAGGACGACCTTTTCGCCTAAAGCGATTTCTTCCAGGTAACCTTTGGATGGAAGGAACTTACAGAAATACGAAAAGGGTAGGTGGTGTACATAAAACTAAATTAAAATTTAAAAGATAATAATAAGTTATATTAAGAATCAGTACTTAAATAAATAACCAAAAATGAATATAATATAAATGAATAATTATAAATAAATATAATAATATATCAATAGATATATATAGTTAATTATTATGTGTACCGAATTAGCAAAGAGCGAAATAATGGTTAAAAACGAGATATTTAAAAATGGGCAGTGATTGGGCCTGTCTGATGCCAACAGGCAGCTCATTCGACAGCTTGACAGCTTGCACATGAAAATAAATTGAAATATGTAAAAGTTTTCAAGCTGAAGCAGAGACGCTTCGCTAGCACTCCGCGCTCGTTCGGTCAATTAATCCATTTCCGCCGAGAAGCTAACCCCAGCGTCAGAGTATTAGTTAAATAACAGTGAAAACCGTTAAATTTCTTATCTCGCCTCCCTCCGTAACATAATCCTCGACGTAAGCTCAAAATGTTTAATTTGTCATGAATGTGGACTGAACATAAACAAAGCGTAGCGTCGTATAACACTATGACTGCAAGTGTCGTACAGGCGCCACGAAAACTACTACACCATAGACAACTCGTGTCATTAGCCGTTTCTATTTTTGACAGCTAAAATTGACATGAATTGAGCGAGTGAAGTGAGCTCTGCAAGTTGTCTTTACTGAAAGTACCCCTACTTGTCTCAATCTATGTAGGTCTCAGTCTTTTTCTAATTTAAAGGGTACAAATTAGTCAAATTCTACTACAATTCGAATGACGGCGGGTCGGTTTTTTATATTAATTCTAAACGATTATTCGAACAATAGCTGTCAAATCGATTAAGCTAGTCTGAGATAAACTCGTCTTCTGACCGAGGAGGTCAGTCGCCTTAGTCCTAAATGTTCCTAAGCGTCATAAAACAATCATAGAATTTGTATTGTAACATTAAGAATATTCAAAATACCTCATTTAGTCTTAATTAAGTCTAGACGCTAAATTTGCATTTTTTATAGATCAAAGAATATTTTGTATTAGTTTATTAGCTTATAAGTGACCCGCCCTGGCTTCGCACGCTTACCTACAAACCTTCCGCGAAAAATTATCTAGCTGATGGTGAAAGCCGCATCAAAATCCGTTGCTTGGTTTAGGAGTTAGCGGATATACAGACAGAGAGACAGACAGACGCGGGAAGAGATTTTGTCTTAAACCCCGACGCAAAAATGATAAGTTTGACGTGTCTCTCTGTGTGTGTGTGTCTGTCTGTCTGTCTGTAGCATCGTAGCTCCCGAACGGATGAAGCGATATTAATTTTGTTTTTATTTATACTTGTTTTTTTTTTTCGTATATTGTAAGGCACTTGTGTACGCGAATGTATAGCTTACGTTATTGTCGGCATCCTGCCCGATAAAACTAACAAACAAGGCCGGGTGGGTCGACGGCCCCGTGTCGAAAACATTAGCTTATAACAATTAACTTATTTTCATACAAATTTACTATGAAAACTGACGAGGTTTGACCATCGAATTAGTATAAGGAAGAAGCAGCACAAGTCTCATTTCTAGTACATTTATAATGACGTGACAACGTTTAAAAAATCGATGAACGCCGGCTGCACGCACGAAACAGGATGACTCCTTGTCCCGTTACGCTCGGTCGGATCGGAGAGCGCTACACGAGCAAGCGAAAGGCAAGATCGGCTTGAGCGTTCGGCTTGCGCCGCATCTATCTCTCTTCCACTCGATTGGCCTATGCGTCCGAGGACAAGATTTCATCAATGTTTTGTTATGACGTTGTCACGTTAAACTATCGTCGATAAACGGACGGACTTTACAGACAACCAATTTTTTTTTTTTGTGAACTACTAATGTTGTTGGCCACTGAGGCCGTCTGAGGCCTCTACAGAGTACCGGACGTAAGGCAAGCGCGGAGTGCGCAGGGCCTTGAGAGATTTTGGTTTTTAAAGCTAAGGGCGACTAGCACAAGGGCACCACTAAGGTACGGACCTAGGCTTGGGCCGTCGCCGGGGAGGGGGAGTCGATTTGCCCAGGCAACCCAGACGGGGTTTGCTGTTGAACCCTATTAGGTTGAACTGAATGACTGGGTGGAGAGAATCTAACCGTTCTTCTAACAGATCTTCGGCCTCGCCGGCAAGGTCGGTGTGTGGATCCAATATAACTACAAGCAAACGCACAGTACACAGCTCCGTTGGCAGTATTATGTTACAGTTACGGCAGTAGTTTCTATGTATTTGAGGTTTCTTTGGCACGCCCTACAGCCAAAACAGCTTGATGTATTTCAACATGTGAGGTGTCATTTGAATCGTCTTGAAAGTGGAAGTGACATAGGGTACAATATTTTGCAGCCGGGTTTTTGTTTTTCTTTTAGGGCCGATTTTTCAATCCTTACTTTATCCGCCTAATAACTACCGAGCCAATAACTTTATTAATCTGTTTATTCGACTCTTAAACGGTGTTCGGTTTTTCAATACAATTTTAAATTGGGAATAACTATCTGACCATTTATTCAGTGTGTACAAAAGCTAACTTCAGACAGTTGAAACAAAACTATAAAATATCCACGCGTTAGAAAAGGACTTCGAATTTTCAATTTTCGCTTATGTCACTGTCTTGTCAGTTTTAGTCTAAACGACACTGTACTACTAATCTGTGCAAAAGTCGTCGGCTGGTTTGGCTATGGTAGTATAGCTCATTTAGTTTGTTCATGGTAGTTTTTTTTTTTATTAAAATTAATTTAGTTTCTGTGTGTCGGAAATATCAATCTTTTTTTACAGTGACAACCCTTAAGACCATCATTTAGACAGTCTCAACAATTTATTCCATAGAATAAACTGCTATCTGGCCGTTCCACCGACAAATAAAGTTATACCTCAGATAGATGAGTTATTCGTCTAGTAAATGATACCTGACCATTGAAAAACAGAATAATTAGCTATCAGTTCAATAAACACTATTTGTTTGTTTATCTGACCATTGAAAAATCGGCCCTTAATAATGTTACTTGTTCTGTCTACGTCCACCGGTGACGACTTGTCATCGCATTGCACAAGTCAATTGTCAATTAACTTTGTCTTGTCAATTACCACTAGCGCTCGTTACGACACTGCGACAGAGGAAGACGGCACTTGTCCCTATTTGACACACTTTTTAACAGGGCGCCTCCAATTGCCAGTGTATGGTGCACTTTGACTCTGTGGTACTTTTTTTTTTAATTTTTTGAGGCTTCAGTCGCTGTGCTATTATGCCAGCCCCGTTTTACAGCTTAATTTACCTACTACTATCCAACTAATATTATAAACGCGAAAGTTTGTAAGAATGGGTGGATGGATGTTTGTTACTCCTTCACGCAAGAACGGCTGGACAGATCTGGATGAAATTTGGCACTGAGATAGATTATAGTCTAGAATAGCACATAGGATACTTTTTAACCGCGGGCGAAACCGCGGGGCGCAGCTAGTGTAATATAATTTTATTTCGTTTTTTATTAACAAAAAACTGCAAATGACAATTATATTGATTAATTACATATGTCTACATTATTCATTACTATTTACTACACATTAGCATACTAACATCACAAAATTACAATTGGTTAATACTAACCGCGGATAACATCGCGTCTTAAAAGAAATTGGTATATCTAGCTTGTATCACTCTGTATAACCATTGAAAGTCTTGACAAGTATTTTTGTCCTATTTCATCATTCCGTAATCCACCCACGCACACAAGTACACGTGACGTTTAGACGCATCATAAATGCTGACTATACATTCCCGCCCAAACCAGTTTCTGGTACTGGCCACAACACCCGAAAATTCAAATTAAGAGAGGCTCTATTCTTATTTCTTACTCTACGTTGCGTTTTGTTTTTATTTTTTTGGCTCTACACTCCACACACATGGTTCTTGTACTGGCCACTCGAAAATTCAAATTAAGAAAGGAGGGTCTATGCTTGTCTTGTTTTCTTACTCCATGATTGTTTTGGCTCCAAAGGGCTAGTGTGCGAGTTCGTTGATATTTGAAATTCGAACGGGACATTGATTTCGTAATTTGTAAATAGAAAGGCCGTGTTTATTTTTTTTCTCGTGTTGGGCAAGTGCAATGCTAACATTTAGGCTTGTGGCAGTGTTCGTTATTTGAGTTTTAAATGTGAGATATTTGACTTAGTTATTAGAGTGTGAATGTTAAATTGGTTTTTATAGAGATCTGCGGTACTTTTAAAGGGTTTTTGACATTTGAAATGTAATCTGGTTTTAATTATACGGGAATAACTAATTTTATTATATGTAGCATACTTGCCTAAGTGTCAAGGCCACGACAGTTTTCATAGTTAAAAAAGTAATCTTATAGGCTCTACACGTTCGGTGTATTTAGCAAATATAAAGATCAAAAAATTTAAAAAGAAACTATTCTCTTTTGAAAATCCGTTCCATTTCCTAACTATCGGTTAACGGCGAGAAAGAGAGCGGCGTTATGAGCGAGAGGGCGCGACAACGGCCGTTATACCAGTTCCATAGAGCAGGTTGTTTTTTTCTTTTCAACAGTGATTCGATTTCTATTCCAAGATACAAAGATGAGAGACGGGGGAGGATTATTTTTAGAACTTCGACCAAATCTGGTTCCGTACCGAATTAGTTAACAAAATACACAGGGTTGTCGGGAAAGGGTGTACTAAGCCGAAAGGGGGTTATTGTTTTCATAATTATGAACAATTTTTAGTATGGGATTTAAAAAAAATAGAAAAAAATAATAACAGCTGTTCCATACATTTTGTCGAACATCTGTTTTTTTTTTTACGCGATTTTGTGTTGGCTCCATAGTAAAAGTTGTTCATAATGTTGAATATAATGACAATCTTTTCACTTAAGCTTAGTACACCCTATACCGATAACCCTGTTTACAAAAAAAACCTAAAACTACCCTTTAATTTCTTTTGAAGATTTTAATTTTACGCAACCCCATATTTCTAGCAAGCTCTTGATAGGTTTGGCTCAAATTCAAAGTCAAAGTCAAAATGTTTTTATTCAATTTAGGTATTAAAGATACGCTTATGAACGTCAAAGTTATTTAAATAGACTCGACCGCCTTGTTCGGATAAACAGCCTCTACTCAGAAGAACAGGCAAGAAACTGAGGGGCATTATTTTTTCAAATAATAAATGAACAGTCTCACAAATTTTGCCTTACAACTAGGTAATATCTATAAATACTAGTGGCAACTTTTTTTTTTTTGACAATTCGACACACGGTCGCCTGACCCCAAACTAAGCAAATCTTGTACTATGGCTGCCAGAGACTGATATACATACTTACTTAGATATTTTTAAATACATACTTAAATCCATATTAACACCCAGACATAGAACAAACACAAATGTTCATCACATAAATGTTTGCCCTAGGTGGGAATCGAACCCACGCCCCCAAGCTCAGAAGGCAGATTCACTACCAACTGAGCCACCGAGGCAGTCAACTTGGCGGAAGTGGAAGGCTCCAGACATCTTTATCTTCTAAATAATTCATAAACTTTTAGATTAGAATAGAATAGAGAAATTAAAATTTAAAAACTGTATTTGCCCAAACTACTTGCCTGCAAAGGCAGAGTTGTTACTTCGCTCCGCTCAGTTAATAAATAAGTAAACTTTCAGTCTGTTCAAATTTAAAATTCGAATCACAGTTCTATTTAAATACGCACGTCTTCAATGATGTAATAGGAAGTGACGTCATTGCATAAAAAGCCTTTTGCCGAGGCTCAAGTGTAGGTATTCATACTAATACCTTTAATGATCAATACAGATATTTGGTCAGAATAATTAGAAAAGTCAAAAGTATAGTCATTATAATATTAATAATCGACTAGCTGCGCCCCGCGGTTTCACCCGCGGTCCCACAGGAACTGTTAATTTGTTCAGGATAACAAGTACCCTATGTCTTTTTCTGTACCCCTGACAACGTGTATGCAAAATTTCAAGACGATCGGTTGAGTAGTTGTGTAAGAGAAAGAAAAGAAGTTAAGAGTTAGAAAAGTAAGAGTTTTTTACCGAAATAAAACTTTAGCCTGCTATTCGTAATATCTGGCGGTCTTATCAACATAGAAATATTCGTTACGACACCAGTGTTAAAGTCAAAGTCAAAGTCAAAATGTTTTATTTCAATTTGGGTATCAAAGATACACTTATGAACGTCGAAGTTTTTTTTTAAATAGATTCGATCGCCTTGTTCGGATAAAGAGCCTCTACTCAGAAGAACAGGCAAGAAACTAAGGGGCATTGACATTGACATAAATTTTTCAAAGAACAAATAAATTACTTTCTCACAAATTTTGGCTTACAACTAGGTAATATCTATACATACTAGTGGCTACTTGGCGGAAGTGGAAGGCTCCAGACATCTTTATCTTCTAAATAAGTCTTAACCTTATACGACCATCTTTTCATTAACGTAGTTTTACATGTGATTTAAATTTCCCCTCAGTGAGCTCTGTTTTATTTTTCGGGATTTTATTGTAAAAACGAACGCAGTTGCCTAAAAATGACTTAGTCTAAATCTCGGTACAGCTATCCTATCCTTATTTCTAGTGTTTTTGTTACCCGGTGGTCTATCAACATAAAATTACTCACCGTCACTAGGAGTGGTACTATAGAGCAGCGGTCGGCAACCCGCGGCCCGCGGGCCACATGCGGCCCTCGGCCCCCCTCCTTGCGGCCCGCGAGTGTTTTGTAAATAAATAAAAAACGAGACATTTCGCTCACACGGTCGTCTGGCCCAAACTAAGCAAGGCTTTTACTATAGCTGCTAGAGACAGTTTAACATTGATTTTTAGAGATCAGATTTTTTTTTTTTTATGTAGAATAGGTCGGCGTTTGACCACCAACTCGCCTAATGTTAAGCGACGTTGTGGTCTAAGGTGGAGCACGACGACCTATAAGGTACTTATTCACTCTAGCCTTGAAGTTTAGAGTGAAGAAGTACAAAGACGGCAGTTGAGTGAGGCGCTACAAGTGCGCTACTGCTCAGACCCGTCTTCGGAACCTACATAAATAAATCTAGATAAATATGGTAAAATATGTATCTATAGAAACATATTGTAATTTTTTTTAACAAGTGCAGCCCGTCTCTAGCTTATTTTGGCACTGTGCGGCCCTTGCCTGCCAAAAGGTTGCCGACCGCTGCTATAGAGCAATAAAAAGACTAACTCGTCCTGGCCTTAAGACGACCAAGTACCTTGGCGTGACCCTCGATCGTCGACTCACCTTCTCGAGGCACATCCGGACAGTTAGGAATCGAGCGGTTTTCTTTTTAAGCCGACTCGCCCCCCTCCTCAACGATCGTAGTAAGCTATCCCTTAGAAATAAGGTGATATTGTACAAAATTTGCATCCGCCCCGTTATGACCTACGCCTCCGTAGTGTTTGCCCACGCGTCTGGCTTCGACCTGGACAAGCTCCAGGCCGTCCAGAATAGATTTATTCGCAGAGCGGTCGGAGCCAGCTGGTTCCAGCGAAACTCCGACTTGCACTGCGATGTAGAGCTCCCCTCCATTCGGCAGTACTTTAAATTCACTTCGCGCAGATACTTTGATAGGGCCTCCCACCATTCAAATCCTCTAGTCGTTCGCACGGCGGACTACTCAGCAGTAGACGCCGCTGCCCCCCGCCCTCTCCGTAGACGCCCTAGAGACATCTTCGGCGACCCGGACGACCCCATCGCAGTCGCCACGGCGGCTGCGCTGGGGTCGGCCGACCCGACAGCTCCCCGCAACAGGAAGTTTGCAGTTTTTGGTATAGGCGCCGGTTACCAAAGGAACACGATAACAAAACACCGACCTCGCCGGCGAGGTCGAAGACTCCCAGGATCTGTTAGAAGATCGGTTAGATTCTCTCCAAATAGTCAAACAGATAAACCTAATAGGGCTCAAGCGCAAACCCCCTCTGGGTTGCCTGGGCAAATCGACTCCCCCCCCCCGGCGACGGTCCAAGCCGAGGTCCGTACCTTAGTGGTGCCCTTGTGCCAGTCGCCCTTAGCTTTAAATAACTAAAGTCCATTAAGGTCCTGCGCCCTCCGCGCTTGCCTTACGTCCGGTACGCTGTAGAGGCCTCAGTGGCCAACAGCATTAGTCATTCATAAAAAAAAAAAAAAAAAAAAAAAAAAAAAAAAAAAAAAAAAAAAAAAAAAAAAAAAAAAAAAAAAAAAAAAATGGCCTTAAGAAAAAAGACTCCACGAAATCACGTCGTACAAAAAAAAATGTACAGCCGTTATCGTCTATCCTCGTCTGGCACGTAGCCGCGTCCCGCTCGCACGGTCATTTAACATTCTTCAGTCACGCGTTATGTCATCCAGGATTGTCTATGGGGAGATGTTACTATGTTGCTTGATCAGGTTCTGGAGAAATTTGAAAAAACCAGTCTTAATCCTGCTTGTACTATAATAATAATAAATTAATAATTAATGATTTCATAATAATAATATTATAAACGCGAAAGTTTGTAAGAATGGATGGATGGATAGATCTTCCTATCTTCATCTTGTTGTGTTACATAACATAACATATCGTCACGCCTTTCCCCTGAAGGGGATGGCAGAGATGTGATACAACACCCACACTTCGTCGGACGATAGTCAGTCCCGAATGTGACAGGGGGCGTGCCTCTCGCCATAAACCGGGCTCCAGTCATGTAGCAGATGACATACAAGCTAACTATTTAAGATCATGATAATTAGGTACTTTACGTACAGCCTTCGTCTATTTCAAAAGAATTATTAATTTAGTTCCATTGTTTAGTCATCAGCCATGCTTACTTTTTTCCATCAAAACAATAGGAAGTGACGTCACAGATGCAATGTCACAATCAGCGGAAGTTCCGTAACGGATGTACTCGTACCAACGTTACTGTTACTAGTCAATTGAATGAAAGTAAGAGTCAATCGCTCTTCTGTATTTTACTTTCACTGTTTTTTTGTGATTCGCTGACGTATTGTGTTAGCAAGTTATCTATAAACCTTTTTTACCCGACTGCACAAGAAGGAGAGTGATGTTCTCCGACTGTATGTTTATAAGTATGCATATATGTATGTATGTACGTAGGTATGTATGAGGTTTCTTTGGCTTGGCCTACAGCCTAAATGTGATTCGCTGACGTATCGTGTTAGCAAGTCATCTATAAACCTTTTTTACCCGACTGCGCAAGGAGGGTGGTGTTTTTCGAGTATGTATGTAAGTATGCATATATGTATGTATGTACGTAGGTATGTACGAGGTTTCTTTGGCACGCCCTACAGTCTAAACAGCTTGATGTATTTCGACATGTGAGGTGTCATTTGAATCGTCTTGATAGTGGAAGTGACATAGGGTACAATATTTTGCAGCCGGGTTTTTGTTTTTCTTTTAATAACGTTACTTGTTTTATTTGACCGAGCAACGCGAGCTCTATGAGTCTACTGGGAGTATGAGACAACTCCGGATATGTATGTACTCGTATGTATGAATGTTTACGTAAACATTCGACAATAACTTTAGTACCGTCGAACTGATATTAACTAAATTATGCAGGCAAGTAGTACACGAGAAAAAAATCACGAGAATCGGTTGAGAAATACAACTTGTGGAGAAGAACAGCCGGAAATCCACTGGACATCCCCGGACATACGAAATAATTTTTCCCAAAACTGCAGCGGAGACGCTTCGCTCGTCACACTCGCTCGGTCAATAAACACGACAAATACGGAACCTTTGACGATCAAATACCTGACAACCAACTTTTTCTACACAACCAGCCAGCCAACACTCGGATGTCATTACGCTCTTTTTTCCCGCGCACGGATTGTCTATGGTCTTCTTTTTACTCTGTGGTATTGCCATTAGTGGTCTTTACAAAAAACGGTGTAATTTCTAGTTCCCATGTGAAGATTCTAACTCCTTGCTTATTAGCTAGTCTGGTCATAGACAAGCTGTATTTATTTTGCTCTAGGTTTCTACCATTATCATTCCTTAGAGTTTTAACCGAATAAAGTGGTCTAGAAAGAGTTTAAAGACTGATTTACACGTCAATAAGTACAGTGGAGAGTTTAGAAAACTGTCAGTTAAGTATTGAGTAACTAGTAGTTAGCATGGCATAATAATATACTCCGCCAGGTACAGCGTCCGAGAAAAAAACGTCACGCGGGCGACACGCAATGACGTTGTCATTGTCAATGTTAAAATGTCACTGTCATAGTTGAAGGAGCGCGGGAGAGAGAGATGCCAGAGCTGATAAACATACTTAGATCTGGGCTGCCAGAGACTGATATACATAATTAGATATTTTTAAATACATACATAAATACATATTACCAGACATAGAACAAACACAAATGTTCACCACATAAATGTTTGCGCAAGGTGGGAATCGAACCCACGCCCCCAAGCTCAGGAGGCAGGTTCACTACCAACTGAGCCACCGAGGCAGTCAATTTCACTTTTGAAACAAAAAAAAAACAAAACGGGTTCATCCGTTCGAGAGCTACGATGTCACAGACAGACACACATACACACAGACACGTCAAACTTATAACACCCCGTCCTTTTTACGTCGGGAGTTACAAAGTAGAAAGAAGAAAGGAAATCAGAAATCAGAAATTAGAATTTATTGATAACTCCTATACGTCACAGCTGAATATTTATAATTAAAAACGAATGTCAGAACAATAATAATTGATAATTATGTCAATTATAAAAATAATTCATTAATGTCATTATACAGTTTTAGTATAGTAAAAATAGTTAAATATTATGTTTAGCTATTATTATACAAAAGTACCTGGATGATCGGTATTTTTTTGTTTATTGTGTTTTTTTGAAGATAAACAATTGATTTTAGTCTAACCTCAAAGCAAACACTCATTGACTTCGTGTTACTTAACAACGCCATCTGCTGTTGTGTCGTTAAAGCAATTAGTTGCTCACAAAAAATAGTATTATTATTCGCCAATAGATGTCAGGAAGAGTCATATTTTTCAGTTGAGACTACTCAAACGCCTCCTTTTTGTTATTTTTCTTCCAAGTTTATGTTTAAGTTGATTATCGATAAAACACGAATAAAATGACATTTTCTAAAAATGATTCCTAGCTAGATCGATTTATCGCCCCCGAAACCCCCCATGTACTAAATTGTATGAAAATCGTTGGAGCCGATTCCGAGATTCCAATTATATATATACATATATATATATATCTTAATATATATAAATCTCGTGTCACAATGTTTGTCCTCAATGAACTCCTAAACCACTTAACCGGTTATAATAAAATTCGCACACCATGTGCAGTTCGATCCAACTTGAGAGATAGGATAGTTTAATATATATATATATATATATAAATAATAAACGCGAACGAAGTCGCGGGGTGACAGCTAGTATATATATATATATATACAAGAATTGCTCATTTAAAGATATAAGATAATAATAGTAGGGTGTAGTGTGGGTGGGTACACTCGCGCACGTAAGTATTAGGCCTACACCGCGTGGATGCTAGCCAGCATCCTCTCACTCACTCGCAGCTAAGCAGTCAAATAGACAACACGCGCTTAGTGTTAAAAGCTGCTTCAACAAAGAAAAAAGTGGTCGCTTTTTACAGTTAAGTGCAGAATTTAAAAAAAACAGGTCAAAATATTTACTGTCTTATGCTGCGTGGATGATGGCCATTCAAGCAAGTTCGTATAGGCCGAGTGGCAAGCCCTGATGTCAGAGTTTCTAAATCGCTCGCTGGCCTGTAACATGGCTTAACGATTTTAGTTATTACAATTTAACGTGCCATCCGAGCCACGGTAGCACATACATATCGTCACGCCTTTCCCCCGAGGGGGCTGGCAGAGGTGTAATACAACACCCACACTTCGCCGGACGATATTCAGTCCCAAATGTGACAGGGGGCGAGCCTGTCGCCATACACCGGGCTCCACTCATATAGCGGATGACTTACAATACGCACATGTTCACACAATGAGCAAATTGACTGGCTTGAGAAGCAGACCTTCTCCAACTAGGCTGTCATCGCGTCGGTAGCGCTCAGTTGTAAATACCAGTCGCGGTCACCCATCCTAGGACTGACCGTGTCGTCCGTTGCTTAGCATCGGTGATTGGCTACGAACACATAGTCAAGCCACGCTGTGAGTAATAGCCATTTTTTTCTCAATAAAATTACACAAGACGTCCGAATCCTTAATCAATGTATTTCCATTTCAATTATTGATAAAACAATGATTAACATTTTAATGATCCATTCATTTATTTAATGTGTCGATGTTTTTTTTTTTTTTTATAAGACAATAAAACCCATCTGCGAATTAAAATGAAGCCATTCAGTTAGGGTGCAAAATAAATGGCACTAAAACCAACTAATCTTTACAGTTGTCCAAATATTGGAACTAAGCAATTTTAAGGGACAACTGAAAGTTTCGTTAGAAAAACGCGGTGGTGGCTCCACAGTCAACTGCACAAATAAGTTGGTCGCATGGTATTTCTGATTGGGGTCCATAGCACCTGCCTTGCCTAACTTAACGCAATTTAAGTCATAATACATGAGCAAAAAGATGAAAATTGTTTGAGCAAGTAGTTTGATGGTTTTTTTTTTGTCATATCGATCTAGTCATTGGCTAAAATGCATGGTTTCGACATGTTACAGTCATACAAGGATGTCTAATTGTAGTTGGTTAAATATAGCTTGAATCGCGTGACAGCCTTCAAGATGACATATGTATTTGTCATACATCAAACTCAGAATCAGAATACCTTTATTGTGACAATGTACAAATAATAAATAATAATAGTAAATAAATAAATTCGGGACACTTTCACACACGGTCGCCTGACCCCAAACTAAGCAAAGCTTGTACTATGGCTGCCAGAGACTGATATACATACTTAGAGATTTCTAAATACATACATACTTAAATAGATATTAACACCTAGACATAGAAGAAACACAAATGGTCATCACATAAATGTTTGCCCTAGGAGGGAATCGAACCCACGCCCCCAAGCTCTACAGGCAGGTTCACTACCAACTACCAACTGAGCCACCGAGGCAGTCAAATACAAGTACATTGTCACAGAACCAGCCCCAGCTCAGCATGTCGCTGATTGTACACAACCAGAGCTGGTTTTCTGTTGGGCGCGATCAAATGATGACATCAAAAATGTCATTTTGACATTTGATGTATGTTTAACGAACTAAGTGTTTTTCTCAAAATGAGACCTAGCCACTTCTATACTTTAGAAGCTCAAACGCTCAACCTATTCTATCTAAACATACCTAAAATTAAGATTGGTTTGCCTCTGTCAAGTTTGACAGATGTTTCTTTTAGTTAGCAACGCCATATAGTTCCGGATTCCGATGCTAAGTTCCAAGCAATGAACGAAAATTTACATAATGACTTAAATGACATAATTATTAAGTTCAAACGACTCATCCCACTTTTCCCACATCGTTCACAAATTGTCTCGAATTTTATTTGAAAAAAAAACCTCTCTCTGGCAAAATGCGCCAAACGCCCTGCACCAAAAAGGCACAAAATTACACTCATTTCCTTCACAAAAAGCTTGAATAAAGAACTTCAATCCGAATGTTTTCGAATTCAGAAATCTTTTCAAAAGATAATTCGTTGTAACAAAAGCTTGAAAGAAACGCAAAATAGCCGACAAAAGTGGAAAGGTTTTCAATAACACTAATTTGAGGAATTGGAAATAATTTGTGTCTTTGTCGATATTCTGTTAAAAAGTAAGAAGGTAAGCCGCTAAGGATTATGTAATTACTTAGCCCCCGGACCTTACCTTATTACATCTCTGGCTATAATTGAATGAGAGAAAGCAAGTCTCAGAGTCTGATCGGAAAAATCGGTAATCGTTTGTCTGACGATACCTTGAGTATCGTTGATCCGACCTTCGTGAAATTTTGCAGGCAAGTAGGTCATTTCAATACAATTTCTAGGTTCAAATGTGAGCCGAATCGGTTTAAGGATTGCAAGGTTTCAGTTGGGAGGCGAACTCAAGTCAAAATATTTTTATACAATTTGGGTATCAAAGATACACTCATGAACGTCAAAGTTTTATAATAGACTCGACCGCCTTGTTCGGAAAAAGAGACACTACTCAGAAGAACAGGCAAGAAACTGAGAGCAACTACTTTGTTGCATGCCATATGGATTGAGGCAAGAGTTTATTAAACTTTGCCCCTATTCTGCCTTATTGGGTCCACTTCGGGGGCTTATTTTACTTTGAAGCAATAAAATAAGGTAATTCTTGTTTCAACCCAAAATTAGACTCGAATCTACTAACCAATTGTTTTAAAGTAGTCTCAAATCGACACTTTTTGTATGCCAGAAAAGTCAAAAGTAGACAATTCATTAACAAATCACACATCTGGCAAATGCACAAGACGTGTGACCAAAAAATCACTTATGAACGTCAAAGTTATAAAAATGACTCTATGTTCGGAAAAAGAGCCACTACCCAGAAGAACAAGCAAGAAACTGAAAGGCATATTTTTCTTTTTAATGATTAATTTTTTTTTTTTTTTAAAGAATAGGTCAACATTTGACCACCAACTCGCCTGATGTGAAGCGACGTTGTGGCCTAAGATGAAGCACGAAGACCTAGTAGGTACTTATTCACTCTGGCTTTGAAGATACCTAGGTTGTAGTTAGTCGGAAAAACAGATGGTGGCAAACGATTACGTAACAATTTTCGATTCTAAAAACAATTGCTTTTTAGAATCGAGGTCCAACTGGTCTAAACATAGTTCAGCGTACCTACAAGGAAGTGCGCACGCGCACCGATCGATACAACCCCACGCGTCCCGTACATTCACCCCGAACCCCCAACAGATGCGCAATGCACCCTCTAGCAACTGTATCCATAATGAAACCTTAGGAAATACTTTGAAACTTAGAAATAATGTGAACAGAAGCGCTAACACGAAGTGGATGAGTGAAGTCTGACTGCTCCTCAGCAGACAGACTTTACCTACTTGCTTTGAGTGTTACTATTCAGAGTGAGGACTCTGAGTAGTGATACTCATAGTTTACAATTATGTTCTTGTGCCTCAACTGTTATATCCATTATTATCCATGTGATAGTCAGACCTATCATAATTTTTCGTGTATTTGTAGTTTCCTATATTGTATTTTAAACGTCATCATGTATTATATTGTATCATATTGTTTTATATTGTAATTCAATAATGTATGTACCTAAGTACTTAAAGTGTGTTATGTAAACTTGAGACCTTTACTGAACCTATATTGCACACATGTTTTGATTTACAATCCAGATCTTAATCGTATCTGTGTTCCTGGCGATCCATTAGGATCTATAACTAAGTTCTCTTAGATTGTAATTTGTATTCTGTGTTAAATAAATAAATAAAAAACGTAACAGCTGGTGTACACGTCAGTGTAACTGTCAGATTTCTAAGCTCGCCACTGTTCTTGTGCCGAGTTTAGAAATCTGACAGTTTTAACTGACAAACTTATGTATTGGGGCGCGGCAGTTCAAGTAACAAGTAGTTAGTATCGCCCTAACGACAGCGAGCTAGTTAAATTATCTAAAGTCTCCATCACTTTACTGAAATGAGGAAAGGGGAGGACTCACCATCGCCCATCATCCTCATCACCTCACCATCATGACCCTATCATCAGTGAAAAACTAAATTAACTTGTCACTGGCAAATACACAAGACGTGCAACGCCAAATTCTCCTGAATAGGCGAGCAAAAAAAAAGTATCTAGCAGTTTCGTGACGAAGTTATTGATAACATTATTAAATGAAAAACAAAAACCCGGCTGCAAAATGTTGTACCCTATGTCACTTCCACTATCAAGACGATTCAAATGACACCTCACATGTCGACATACATCAAGCTGTTTAGGCTGTAGGGCGTGCCAAAGGATCCTCATACATACATACCTACATAATTATGTACATACATACAGTCGAAAAACATAACCCTTCTTGCGTAGTCGAATAAAAAGCCACTGTCTTAGTTGGCGAGGGCACGAGAGACGCAGAAGAGGGATTACATCGCACTGTGGCCCTATTCGGAGATTTGAGATTTTCATCTCACTTTTTTCGTCCTTGTTGGTCTCGTTTGAAACGTCATAGGTGTGAAAGTGACCAAGATAAAATCTCATCTCATCTCACGCGTAGGAATAGCCCCACTGGACTGGCCAAAAATTGGGTCGACTTCATGAAAATCGGAACAACGATAATCAAATAATTGTCGGACAAACATGAACACAACAAACACATCCGAGTCGACAAATGCTAGATGTCTCAGTAAAAATGTTGTTCAAGAGTAAAGTGAATAGGTATCTCCTAGGCAAGCGTGTTACACCCTCCATCACGTCGACGCTTCCCATCAGGCGAGTCAGTGGTCAAACGCATGCCTAGTTTGTTGTAAAAAAAAAAGTTATAATTTCAATTTATTTATTTTTTTCAACTCTGAGTCAATCGCTTCGCTCGGTAAATGAGTTCAAAGCCAGCATGGCTGCAACACTTAACAGCGTTTTTAAGAGCATTTATTTTAGGTGGGCACATTAGGCTGCGTACCACCGGAGATTCGCGAGGAGAATGCAAGGTGCGCGAGGGAAATGTGTCAATAGAGATCCTTGTAGACGTTTCGAGTGAAATTAGGTAAAAAAAACCTAAATAACCAGCAGTATTTTATTAAGAACTAGATATTGAAATCAAATCCAATTTTTTTTACCCGACTGCGTAAGAAGGAGGGTTATGGTTCGAGTGTAAGTATGTATGAGGGTTTCATTGGCACGGCCTACAGCCTAAACAGCTTGATGGATTTCGACATGTGAGGTGTCATTTGATCCGTCTGGATAGCAGAAGTGACATAGGGTACAACATTTTGCAGCTGGGATTTTTGTTTTTCTTCTAATAATGTTACTTGTTCAATTATGTATTGAACATACACTTATGACCGTCACAGTTATAAAAATGACTATCACATTGTTCGGAAAAAGAGCCACTACTCTACTATTCTTTTATTGAGGTTTAAAATTAAAACGGTGATGATTGGAGAAATCGGGACTGAGTGCGTGATACATATTATCGTTGATGTCCTTAATTTTATTACACAATTCAAAAAAATAACCGAAAACATTAATTGATAACTAGAACTTAGTAGGTATCTAAATACGACTGAATATATCTTGCGCAGAACATTTAATGTTGGCCCAAAAATAGGAACAGTCCAAAATCTGGACGTCTGGCAACGCTGCAAAATCATCACTTTGCTATGTCACTGTGAATGAAGTGATCGCATTGGTCTATTTTTTTCCTCGCGCACCGCTCATGATGTGAGAGGAAGAGTTCACTCGCACATCTCCGGTGGATACGTGGCCTTATTCTAAGCTATAGGGGCGTATTGTCGGTACCATAGTGAACCGCATCGTTAAACCGGCCAGCTATATCTACGTTTTTTTTTGTCTATGGTTTTGTTTTTTTTTTTTTTGTGACGTGTGATACAAGGAGGTTGGATGGCTTCGATATTCTTTCTTGGTGACTGAGCGGAGCGAAGGCCTTGGTTTTTAAGGACAATTCGGGATTTTATGTGAGTATCCTACCTACTAATATCCTACCTATTTTTAATATTATAAACGCGAAAGTTTGAAAGAATGGATGGATGGATGTTTGTTACTCTTTCACGCCAGAACGACTGAACAGATCTGGATGAAATTTGGCAATTAGAATTTTGGCAGATAGATTATAGTCCAGAATAGGATACTTTTTAACTGCGAGTGAAATCGCGGGGCGCATCTAGTATGTAAATACAATACAATATAACTTTAATGCACACCAAAAAACTACATGAAAATCTTAAAAACTAAAATACATTTTTCGGCAGTACAAGGGCGACCTGATCGCCTAAAGCGATTACTTCCAGGTAACCTTTGGATGGACAAGAACTTATAGAAATACGAAAAGGGTAGGTGGTGTACATTAAACTAAATTAAAATTAAAAAAATAATAATAATAAAAAGTACTTAAATAAATGCTCAAGTTCGAATTTGAACAAAATCAGTCGAGGGATTGTGGAAATATACGGATCGCGAGGTCTCGGTCACAGTTCGGGGCTAACTACTTAAAAAAGCGACTAGTCTATGAATCTGTAGTGCAGTAAGTGACGTCACGTCGGACGTTAACGTCGACCCCATGTGTTTGCGCTACGTAGGTACAGACGTAACGGCACGTCACGGTGCTCGACCACGATGCGAGTCACGAGCGGAAGCGGGAGCGATTTTCGTCACACACAACTGTCGCTCACTGCCCCCGGTCACATGTAACTGTCACGCACTTCGCCCCTATCACATTTGGGACTGAATGTCGTCTGGCAAAGTGTGGGGGTTGTTATACACCTCTGCCAGCCCAAGGGAAGACAGGGGAAAGGCGTGACGATATGTTTATCAAAAACGCTTACGACTATGGACGACGAGCGCTAGGGCACCTCTGAGGTACGGCCTCGGCTTGGGCTGTCGCCGAGGGAGGGGCGTCGAATTGCCCTGGCAGTCCAGAAGGGGCTTGCTCTAGGGCCCTAATTGGGACGTTTGAAGAAAAAAAAATAATAAAAAAAATATATAATTTACATATATATAATATTATTAACAATAACTCGACCGCCTTGTTCGAAAAGGGGGCAGTAGAATCTCAGTATCGCTTTCGCTCAATCAAATGTTCCCGCTGCTTCTTCTAGCTTACAACATAGCCAGCAGCGGAAGGGTCATAGGCCAATTAGGTACACAATAATTACTAACTTTGACTTCTGACATTCAAAATGCAGTACCTATTTTAACAATTACACGGTCATTGGACACAGACGTTAGTGCAAATAAGTGTGCGTTAAACTTGAGCGTATGTGTGAAAAATAATGTGTTTTTCAATAAGCGCCAGAGAGAAAATAACTGCTAAAGGGTTTCGCGACGCTCTGAATTTTCCAGACAAACGCGCTTGTCGAATTACTTGGAAACTATCCATCAGATTGTGATGAAATTTGGCATGTACAATTGAAGAACTATGCGAAACGCACAGTTTTCAGTAAGCGCCAGAACTGACTAAAGAATAATAACTGCTAAAGGGTTTCGCGACGCTCTGAATTTTCTATACAAACGCGCTTGTCGAATTTTTTGGAAACTATTCGCCAGATTATGATGAAATTTGGCATGTACAATTAAATGAACTATATATTTTTCCCTATGTTCTTGGTTTTTTTAAAACGTCTTCAAGAGAAAATAGAGCTACAAGAAATTTCCACCTTTGTAAGGGGTCACTTTTGACTGATTTATTTAATTGATAGACAAAGCAAATCAAAAATCCCTTTGCATAGGAAGGTTGTCTACATCATTGGCTTATAAATTAATCCATAATACAAGTGAAATTCTTAGTTATTTAACAATGATTAGAGAAGTGCGAAACTCATAAAAATTATTGAAATGGCACTTTGTCACTCTGCAGATAACTTTAGAGGCTCGTCAGTATCATTACTTGCTCTCTTCGCTCGTCTTCTTCTTCTAGACGAAATGGCTATAGAATACCTTTAGCCAATGCGAAGTTAGTCTCAAGTGGTCGCTGGACCCTTATAATTTTACTTTCGCACAATACGCGAAACGAATCACCTTAAATTTAAGTAAACTACAATTGGTACAAGTATAAAAATATAGCCAATTTCTAATACTATAGTCAGAAAATAAAGGCAGGGATGTATTTGACTGCCTCGTTGGCACAGTTGGTAGATACCCTGACTTCTGAGCTTAGGGGCGTGGGTTCCCACCTAGGACAAACATTTATGTAATGACCATTTGTGTTTGTTCTGAGTCTGGGTGTTAATATCCTACTAATATTATAAACGCGAAAGTTTGTAAGAATGGATGGATGGATGGATGGATGGATGTTTGTTACTCTTTCACGCCAGAACGGCTGAACAGATCTGGATGAAATTTGGCACAGAGATAGATTGTAGTCTAGAATAACACATACGATACTTTTTAACCGCGGGTGAAACCGCGGGGCGCATCTAGTATCCATATAAGTAAGTATTTAAAAATATATATGTATGTATATCAGTCTCTGGCAGCCATAGTACAAACTTTGCTTAGTTTGGGGTCAGGCGACCGTGTGTGGAAATGTCCCGATTTTTTTTTATTATTTGGTCATTAATTGTCCTTCCTTTCTTCAAAGGGGCCCAATTTTGATTACATTTCTTGATAAGCCGTTCTGTTGACCGCATATGGCAAGGTAACGTACTTCACGCCCTAGTGATCTGGGGGTGAAGTCGGTAGAATACATCAAACGCTGGTTACGCAACTGCTCAAGAAGGGTATTTTTTTCGGGTGATGTCATGTATGCGATGATAGCCTAGTCGGAGAAGACTCGCCTCTCAAGCCGGGTTTAGACCCAACCGAAAACACGCACCAATTTGTTCATTGTGTCATCAGATCATATGTGCGTATTGTATGTCATCTGCTACATGACAGGAGCCCGGTGTATGGCGATAGACTCGCCCTCTGTCACATTTAGGACTGAATATTGTCCGGAGAAGTGTGGGTGTTGTACACCTCTGCCAGCCTCTTCGGGAAGGCGCGACGATATTTGTCATGACTGTATACAGTGGAGGATTCAGGATTTCGGTTTGGGCAGGACTTGACAACTGAAGGTAGACTTCAGTTAGACTTTATATTTGGGTAATAACTAAAAAGAAGACAACATTTTGGATCAATGTGGACCTAGATGCTATGGAAGCGGCCTGGGGCCTTAAACAGAATATTAAAACATTTCTGTCCTGTTCAAACAGGGGAAGACGTTCTGTTTCCGGGTGGGGCAATTGCACCCCCCACCCGCGTCCTTAGTACGCCCACGACTCGTTAATTTCAATTGTGGACTGTTTTGATATCCTTCATGAGACCGACCCAGATACCAAATGTACGACATAATAATTAATTTTAATTGGCAATGAGAATGATAAACTATGGCCTAGTTAAAACGAGCCATTATTTTGATAATTTCGTTCTTCATTTTTTCATTCACAAAAATATTGAGATAAATAGTGCAGATGACCTGTTTTTACCCGACTGCCAGGAAGGGATATGTTATATATATATATCCTGTACGTTTGGAAATTTCTTTATTATCTCGTAATATCGTTGTATTCAAAACCCAGTGTTCTTAGGGCGCTTCTAGACGGGCCTTTTTTTACCCGACTATGGAAGGAGGGTTAGTTTTTACGAGTGTATGTATGTATGTGGGTTTGTATGTATGAGGTTTCTTTGGCACGTCCTACAGCCTAAACAGCTTGATGTATTTCGACATGTGAGGTGTCATTTGAATCGTCTTGATAGTGGAAGTGACGTAGGATACAACATTTTGAAGCCGGGTTTTGTTTTTCTTTGAATAAAGTTACTTGTTTTATATAGAACTAGCTGCGCCCCGCGGTTTCACCCGCGGTTAAAAAGTATCCTGTGCTATTCTAGACTATAGTCTATATCTGTGCCAAATTTCATCCAGATCTGTTCAGCCGTTCTGGCGTGAGAGTAACAAACATCCATCCATCCATTCTTACAAACTTTCGCGTTGATAATATTGGTAGGATTGGTCAACGTTTGACCACCAACTCGCCTGATGTGAAGTGACATTGTGACCTAAGATGAAGTACATATTATGTAGAACTTTAATTAACCCATTATAAATTTGTAATCGACGGAGTGAACGTTAACAAGCGACACATCTACGCTCCCGGTCTATGCTCCAACTTTGGCCAAAATACTTTCGTATGTCCGGATTTCTGTCTGACAGTCTTTATCTTCAGGTCGTATTTCTCAACCGAATCTCGTGAAAGAGTGTGATTATAAGTATAAAGTGTGTGACTGCCTCTGTGGCTCAGTTGGTAGTGAACCTGCCGTCTGTGCTAGGGGGCGTGGGTTTGATTCCCACCTAGAGCAAAAGTTCATGTGACGAACATTTGTGTTTGTTGTATGTCTGGGTGTTAATATCTATCTAAGTATGTATTATGTATGTATATCAGTCTCTGGCAGCCATAGTACAAGCTTTGCTTAGTTTGGGGTCAGATGACCGAGAGTGCATAATGTCCCAAAAAAAAAATTTTAAAAAAAATATAAATATATATATTAACTAGCTGTCCCCCCCGCGATTTCGTTCGCGTTTATTATTTATATACATATATTTATGTGAGCTATCCTATCTGTTAAGTTAGATCTGACAGACTGCACACGGTGTGCAAATTTGATTGAAATCGGTTAAGTACCTAGTTTAGGAGTCTATAGCGGACAAACAACGTGACACGTATTGTAAATACTTACAATTATTAAGATAAAAATAAATTGTCATTTTTTGGAAATTTTTCAAAATTATTTATAGATTTGATATTGTTTTTTTTTCTCGAATCTGCTCACAAAAATTATCGACAATCGGTTGAGAAATGCATCCAGTAGAGGACTGGCATCGGCCGCGAGATCTTTAGCTCACTAATATAGAAATAGCGCTTAACATGTCCTAAATGTAAATTAAAAACCCTGTCAATTTTACCGCCAGACAAGATATCGCTGTCTCACTCTTTTTCCAACATTAACCTATGATAGAAAGAGACGGTTATATTAACAATGCTCTATTTCTTATCATTAAGAGTTGTGATAAAAACATTTTATGAATAAAAAAATATAATTTATGGGTCTGAGAACCAGATGAGGTATTTGCAAAACACGTGGTTGCTGTCATTCCTGTTTACGGCTGTCCAATTTAAGGCCCGCTAGCAAAAATTGCTGCCGGACGTGGCTTGTAGAGATCCCGTGATCGTGGAGAAAGGCGAATAGAGATCTTTGTTCACGTCTTTTGGCTAAGATTCTTATTCGAGATGGGTGCGGTAAGTCCTACACTGACGTCCCGCTTGAGGTGTATTGTGCATTTCCCCCGGCTTTCCTATTTTCCTAATTTTCCCGTACCAGCGCCTACCCGAGCCAACCCAACTCCTTGAAATATCGGAGTGAGGCTCTGGAGCGATGGCATAGTTGCTCCAGTGGTGACACCACACAGATAGCACTAATTCATAGACACTAGACTATTCATTGGCACCAAAACACAAGTTCAATTGCCGAATTCGGCAAGAGGCTGAGATCGATGGCGTTATATAATGTCGGTGGTCAAGACCAATTCGGAGTCCATGAAGTAAGTACCTAATATCTAACAAAGGTTAGTGGTTGATAGAGTTTATCCCAAACACATTTTAAATGAGATCGCCCTCGACGATTTTTATAGCGATGCAGACGCAAAACAATCAAAAACAGCCGCTAATCCAATGCAAAACTGTCAAAAAGTCAAAATTAAAAGAAAAAGTAGAGTTGCAAACGCGTGCAGATGCGCGCTCGCAAAACGCGGTCCACAAAGTCGTCTTGGGCTATTTCCCTTAGTGTGACACGTTTTGGAAAACCCTCAATATAACCCCAAATCAAATTTGGTTGGGCAGCTTTGCTTAAAGGTTTCGTTAAGCTAGTCCATAATATTAAATGTACTTACTTACACTTTAAAAATCTAGAACAAATAATTATGGACTAAAATATCTAGACTTTTTTTTACTTTTAATAATTTTCCATGAATGAAAGCTCATATAAAAATCAGAATGAAGAGGTTGCTCATAATTAAATCTCTTGAATGTCATAATTAACATAACTGAATGAGTTTGCTATAAACATGATGTCATTCATACTAGATGAGTGAATGACATTTTAAAATAAATGTCATTCACTCACGATCTAGGTAGGTACCTATATCGGTCCAACAGGTAACTTTTGAAATAGGTACGCAAAAATCCTACTAGTCCTACTCCTACTAATATTATAAACACGAAAGTTTGTATGTATGGATAGATGGATGTTTGTTACTCTTTCACGCCAGAACGGCGGAATAGATCTGGATGAAATTTGGCACAAAGATAGATTATAGTCTAGAATAGCACATAGAATACTTTTTAAGCGCGGGCGAAACCGCGGGGCGCAGCTAATCTTTATATAAATCTAGTTGTACCTACAGAAGCCAAATACAAAATGAACCCTAATGATTAAAGTTCAAAACAATATTACGTACCTACTTAATCAAAACCTTTGATGTTACATTACCCGCCCACGCCATTTTCCCTTTCGCAAACGAAACGGAAACTATTTTCGCGCCATTTCTCTAGAGTAGACCACAGAGTCATTATGGCAGTGGCTTAGACAAGTAGGTTTCGCTGAGGTCGCCGACCGCTATGCTCGAAATCAAGGCTGCACGGCGAATGACGTAACGGCCATTTTCGGAACACCTGATTCATTTTGCAGGTTATGTTAACTTTTAAGTGTTTTTAACCGACTTAGGTATCGAAAGACTTAAGTTTAGGACTAAACTACCTAGGACTTAAGTTTAGGACTAAAGTTTTAAATTCAGTTGTTTGTTACTTATTAGGTACCTACCTATCTTCTAGAGTCATACCTAACTCCGTCTTGTTTTTTTTTTATTTGACCCGATAGAGGTGTAGGACTGTAGGAAAGGTACTAGGTACCTTACAGATTGGTCCCGTTTTTTTAAATCTAGTTCTGATGTCGGAAAGATATTTATTTATCTTTAGTTAACAAATGACTGCACCCCATTGAGCCTGTACTAGGTAAGTAGGTAGGTATGTCCGCGGTTGCGATCTTAGGCATTGAGAGAAATCCTACTGTTAGGTAGTAGGTACCTAGGTACCTACCAATAGCGGATCCAGGAGAGATAAGAGGCAGAAGTCCCTCTTCCCCCCTAAAAGCATCTAAATCCACATTTCAACACCATTTCTAGACGTCTGCTTTCTTATTTCAATTGCGTTCCTTGATAAAGCTTACATTCACCTAAGTATCCTAATACTTACTTGTAATTTAATTTTAGGTATTACCTACGTAGGTATACAGCTAATATAAGGCAATAGGCACCTACCTACTGAACCAGTTACTCTAATAGAATCATGGGCAAAAATATTTCCCCTTGATAGGTAGGTACTTACTTTGAAGCTTGTAATTATTGTAATAGGTATACCTTGTAGGCTTACAAGAATTTATAAACCTTAAGGATAATAACGCCTTATACCTACTATTGTTATCCTGGCAGCCTTATCGCTAAGAGCGATACGGTACCATCCAGGAAGTTCATTAGTTACAAATAGGTGATCAATTATAGGTTTTATAGCGTGGTAGGTATAAAACCTTTAGTTGATCACTTTGTTTTTATTTCTCCAGTGTTAAGAGATGGACGTCAAGCTAACATTTCAAAACAATAGACAAGGCTAATAAACATAAACCTAAACATAAACGTTTCTAGAGGGTCTAACTTCCCCTCAAATCATGATTACAGCTCTGTCATGTCAGAGAAAAAAGAAAACAATCTCTGACACATTTAAATTTCGAACAGGCGTAACCAAATTACCAAAACATGAAAACACGGAGGTCCACATCCACATGTGAGGTTACAACAATTCAAACTTACCCAGAACATTGGCAGTTTGTTTCGCAGTTCTTACTGCTTTCACCCCACATTTTCACAGCGTTTGTCACACTATAATTAATGTTTAATTAGCACAATCACAAGATCATTGTTCAGTTTTTGTCACAGCTGATCGTTTGGAGTCAGGCAGCCGCGTGTATCCAGAGCCGCGGTTGCTCAGCAACTGAGCTCGGTCGCCGGCTGTTCCCGCGATTCTTGCGCGCGGCCGTTGCGCTCCCGCCTCTCCAGCTTTTCGGGATAACGGGACATGACGAATTCTACCATTTTGGTAGTTTTTGGGTAGCTACCAGGTTTTGCAAGTTTTTGATTAAAGGTAAGGAAAAATATTTTGTTAATTGTTCAAAATATGTATCATACCTAGTCAATTTGCAATATTTTCAAGTTCATTGTTGATTTATGTTTTTCTGTATGAAGAAATGTATGAATGGCTTACCCCTACATTCACAAACATTACAATGAGGTCTCACAGTGCGATGGAACGCACAGGGTAGAGAAAATGTATGGCAGCTATCATGTCAATGTTCTGAGAAAAGTCTTACTTGGCACAGTGTTACTTCTTTTTGTTATCTTTCTAAATACGAAGGTGTCTGACACACCATTTGTGTATTTTCGATAAGAAATACACCATCTGTGTAATGTTACGCCGCACATTCGTCACGCAAATATAGACACAAATAGTGTCTTTTTTAATTTTAACTGGTGACTGTAAGGTTTTCAATGAAGAATGAGAACATTATTATGGTTAAGTAGTTAAAAAACACGAAGATAAAGAAGTAAACATAAACTTTTTTTTTTAACTGACTGCTCAGAAGATACTCGTAGGTTAAATTTTTCGAGTGTTTTCTTATGTATGAAAGTCCATATAACCTTATATCGTAAATATATATACATGGCATGATTTTTTGACCTATTTTAGATTGCGAGGTGTAGTTGCAGTTTTCGTGTTACAAGTGTTTTATTTTTATTCTTGATCATAGCTGTTGTGGTTGTTTTTAAGTTTAAAAATAGATTAGCAGCTGCAAAAGTTTTAGAAAAGTCAAAACATGCGTGGTAATTAATGTTAAATCTCTTCTCTATCTGTCCTCTACATCTCTTCTCTTCTCTACATTTTCATCTCATCATCTTTCTCTGTCTGTATATCCACTAACTCCTTAACCACACAAAAGACTTAGATGCGGTTTTCACCATCATGCAGGATACCGTGCGAAGCTGGGGTAGGTCGCTAGTAGGAAATAACACGAAGTCAAAACACGCATGCTAATTAATGCTAAATAGGAAACTAGACAATTTAAGAAGTTGTATTTCCACTATTGACCATGTTTATCATGTATGTCCCATCCGCAGTAATGTTCTTTGGTTAACCATCGCATGTACAAACTGGCAGCTTTCCGTTAGAAAACTTGGTTTTCGTATTTTAGGTGCATCTTTTTAGTTGGCATTCTGAGTTTATTTTAAGGACATGTTGATTAGTTATGAAATCGTTTGTCTTTGAAGTGATCAGTCAGATCACTTACCTTAATTCTTTGTTGACTTGTTCGTACTATTAACTTTCAAACTTTCATTAGAAATTAATGATATTATTGAATGAATTAAAAAAACATAGATTAATAGCGTTTCGAGACAAAAAATGTCACTTGGGTTACACGCCCTTACATCTATCCATACATTCTTGCATAGGTAAGACCGGAAAAAGTAAATTACAACAAGTTTGAGAGAGACAATGACGATGACGAGTGACGTAGTTGGGTGTTACGTGGAATGCTAGACTTTGTTTTTTTTGATAATTCATGCACATGTATGTATGCATCTATGCATGCATGTCACTTCACTAGCTATAATATACGTTCCTACGTGCTGCCAAGCATTTCAAGAAGTTGTTCTGTGATGTTGCTAATCTGCAGTCGGCTTGCAGACTAATGACATGAACGTCAGTTGGAACGTTAAGATTAAAACAAACATTAATTTGAATTTCGAAAATGGTATAAAACTATTTTTTGTTCCTAGTAACAAATCGAGAACGGTCCAACCGCAAGTCTACCCGTCTGACCCCACCTAACTAGATTATAAATCTTTAAAAATTAAGCCAAAATCATCCTTATGTTTAAGAGAGTACGATTGAAAATAGAGATAACATTGAACAAGGAATGTCACAGCAATCATATGGGAAACGAATCCTGTTTCAACTCACACCATAACAACACCATGGATCAAAACCGAAAATACTTCTTATGGCTTTAAAAATAAGGTACAAAATATTCTTAACAACGTTTCAAATGAACCAGTATTCCTTACCAACACATGTAATCTATTCAAAGTTAAACCATATGGTCATACAAATATTTTAAACCAGATTAAACCTTATAACCAAACGCTAAAGTTGTAATTCAAGTGACACTTCAACAATTGACCATATGATCCCACAAAATACCAATAATACATTAAAAAAATTACGTTCAGAAAAATAATAAAACTCGAGTTGAAGGACAGACGTGACAGAGTATAAAACAAATCTACTATTAAATTTTAAAAAACTCAGTACAAATACAATTTAATTTTCTGTTTGTCTATTTTAAAAATTAATCAAGATCTCAGGGACATCATTTCTTTTTTAAAGCCTGCCTTAGATAAAAGAATAGAAAGTCAAGCAAAGCAGCAATAAATGCAAAACAAAAACAACGAGATATAATAAACCTAGACATATTGAACCATTTAAAAATCCCTCTTTTATTTCATATAAAGAAACTCAAACGGTTATCAACGAAGCCGCCCAAATACCTGTAAGTGTAAACTCAAATCTCTATCAGTCACTGGCATATCCTTTCTCTATCCCAGTGGGCCTCTTTATGGCCTCCCGTACAGGCCAGCTTATCTACACTATTGACCAAACCATGGAACTAAAACTTTACATGGAAAGCTTTGAGTTTTATTCAGGAAATACGATAGTGGCTCCCTTACTCAGGTCAGTGAGTAAGTTAGCCGCAGAGCGTACAAAAAAGATAAGCTATTCAGTTTGAATGCTGAATGATGAATCCTGTCTAATGTTTTTGTACTTATTACATAAGCACTGGCTCTGAACGTACTGGCTGGCAGAGGATCCTTCACTTTTTTATTTGGCCGTTGAATATTTGAAAAGATGTCCAACTAACAAGGTCACATTATCAGGAAAAATAAAACAGCTGGTTTTTATACCAAAAATAATAGTACGTAGCAAAATTTTTTTAAGGATTGGCTCTGATTCGACCATAATTATTTTTGTTTGAAGAGAATAGATCCTGCAACTTGCATTTGCAATGACAAGTTCGTTGAACATAGCTTGATTCATGAGATAGCCAACAAGATCTGATGACGTTTTATAACTAAAAAAATTTCAAAATGACATTTTATGCATGACAAATCTGTCATCTTGGTGGCTGTCCCGCGAATCAAGCTACGTCTAACGAACTAAAGGCAGTGTTAATAATGTTCTCAAATCAAATCAAATCAAATTTCTTAATTCATTTGGGTATCGACGATACACTTATTAACGTCAGAATCATAAAAGTGATTCTACCACTTTGACGGATTACATGGAAAAAAGAGACACTATCCAGAAGAACAGGAAACACAAGAAACGAAAAGGCGTAAGATTGCATTGCTAGCCCAAAATCATTAAAACCTATAAAAATTAAACTGCCCAAAGCATTCATGTTATTATAACTACAAATTAAAAAAAACTGTTTCAATTTCATGACATAAAACATACACCAAAAATAGTGATTCTATATTAACATAGTTGTATCATCAATTTATAATCAGCTGGCAATGCATTAAACATACAAAATACAAACCTCCAAATTTCTACGAACATAACAAAAAGTCGATACTTCTATTGAATTTTAATTAAATTTGTCACCAAACAGGTATTTCTATGCGTAAAACACAGCTTAATTTTAACGTATTTATGCTCTATGCTGACCTGAATGCTAGTTTTTGAAGTAATTATTAATTAATCTTCGTTTTGACCACGGTATAATATACTCCGCCAGGTAAGGTATGCATACTTCTGAGGCAAAAAAGATCACGTGGGTGACCTTTTCTGCGTCACGCAGTAACGTCAATCGATAAGCAAGACCGGAACAAGTAATTTACAACAAATTCGACAGAGTCAATGATGACGAGTGACGTTGTCGCGTGTCCAATTCCGGAAAGTTGTTTTTTTCCATCATGGTTTTGACTTGACATTGCCATTTTGACATGGCCTTCTCTACTTCCGGTGGAAATTTTGACTTCTAGTAGAATTTCTATTTTGTGTGATTTGTAACACTGTGACAAACTAACCGGTATTTTGAGTTTTTGGCGGGAACCGAAAAGATGGTGTCTAGATTTTGTATTATTTTCTAAAACTTGTGATTCTTCGACTGTTAAAGTGTAAGAATTGTGGATTACCTTTGCTGATTCGTTAACGTGCACGAGTGTGGGCAAATGATACAAACATTAGGAAATGCTACTTTTCGTGTTCTCTACAAAACTCCACTTAAAGTTTCAGTAAAGTATCTACGGCTTTATTGAAATTGGAAAAGGGGAGGGATTCATCTCAACTTTTACCATGACAATTACTAAGTTAGGGGACTTTTTTCGTGATGATTTATGTTCATAATTAGTAGTAGTTATAGTTTTGGAAGGGTAATCATGGGGAAAGGCAGGGTAAGGGGGTTGGTTTCCTGCATTGTTGAAGATAAAAACGGAAAAACTCGTCTTCTAGATCCAATGGGGCATAAAAAAGATTTATTTCACCAAATATCCCCTTTTATCCGTGTAGTATTAGTAGTGTATTAGTGTATTAGTAGTGTATTCGTTCAAAAAAAACACGAAGTTGCATCTTGAACTGTTAACCACTTCCCGCGTCGTACCAGGAGAGCAGAAACTACTAAGAACCCGAGTATTTAGAACTTTGATAATAATAACATAGTCTAAGCTCAAATAAAACTAGAGAATAAGATGGCACACGGTGTATGATCTTAGTGAAGCCAAATACCATCCAAAAACTACGCTACTGTCGTATAGGTACCTACACAACACTCACATATTGACGCAAAAAACTACGCTATTCGCTTGGTCATTCTTACCTCGACATTATGTGCATTGGTTTATGGTACAGTTTCGTGTACTTAATTATACATAGTGCAATATAAAAGTGTGGCCAGGACTACATTTTGAGGTTCTTTTTAAAAACTGTGCAGTTATTTTACAAGTCAATTTTGAAAAAGCCGTAACATTAAACTCTTAGAATTTTTAGTTTTAGAATATTAAATCTACTAAGGTTGTATATTGGAAAGGAAATGGCTAACGTAGAGTTTGGGAATTTATATTAGTTTTCGTGTAGTTGTAAATGTTTTTCATGGCAACATTACCACGCACACACATTGAATAAGAAGTGGCTTCAGCGAGATATAACGCAGTGTTCCATCTTATCCTCTAGGTTGATCTGAGAGTCTAAGTGAGTAGTACCTATGCCATGAAATGGGTGCCTCAAATGACATCACAGATAAGTACTAAGATAACATAACGGTCAGTCGGTATCATATTTACGAGAGGTCGGCTTACCGTCTCACTGATGATGCAAGCTAGAACTTAGATTTCTATCTTGAACGAAATTTGTTTGCATGTCCCTTGCCGCTATCCTAGACACAGAATTTCGCGGATTTTAGGTTGGCGCCAAATCGCTAAAACTAATTTGGCACTCAACTCTCCCACGCGAAGGTTATGTCGCACTTATAATGAAGTCAACCTCTCCGTGGACGATCTAGATATTTTCAACGATTCTATAACTGTTTTTAAAACCAAACTTATAGAGTCCCTTTAGATCCTTTTTCATAATGTCGAATTTGTTTTGTTTAACTTTCTTTTACATTTGTTTCTATGTATTAAGTATTTTTATTTTTAATCTTTAAATAATTGTTGTTGTTTTTTACCACTGTTTAATGCAAATGCTGTATACGCCTATGAAGGGTGTTCATATCAGCTCCATGGGTTTAGCAATTTAATTTTGAAAGTGTAATATGATCACTGTTGGCGTATCTTTATAAATAAATAAAATAATAAATAAATTTAGAGTTCGAAAATTAGCATAACAAATCGTCACGCCTTTCTCCCGAGGGGGCTGGCAGAGGTGTAATACAACACCCACACTTCGCCGAACGATATTCAGTCCCAAATGTGACAGGGAGCGAGCCTGTCGCCATACACCGGGCTCCAGTCATGTAGCAGATGCCATACAATACGCACAATTATGTTCACACAGTACAACGTAGAGTTTGGAAACTAACATTAGTTTTCGTGCAATTGTAAATGTTTTTCATGGCAACATTACCACGCACACAAGTTTAAAAAGAAGTGGCTTCAGCGAGATTTAACGCAGCGTTCCATCTTTTCCTCTAGGTTGATCTGAGTGTATTGTACAGTTTTTAAAAAATATTTTTTAATTTTTTTTCAAAGCTAAAGTAGTATTTTTTGCACGCGGACTCATAACCAAGATACAGGCTGTTCGGCCGGTTTTCCCAAAATAAAATGACGTTTGGTCTAGTCGGTTGCTAATGACCGCAAGTGGCATTTACAAGCAATGCAGAGGCCCTATTCGGAGATTTCAGATTTTCATCTTACCTTTTTTTTGTTGCTCTCGTTTGAAACGTCATAGATTTGAGAGTGATCAAGATAAAATCTCATCTCATCTCACGCGCAGGAATAGCCCTCCAGAGGCCACCAGGCGGCTTCAAACTTCTTATACATATCGTCACGTCTTTCCCCCGAGGGGCTGGCAGAGGTGTAATACAACAACCACACTTCCAAATGTGACAGGGGGCGAGTCTGTCGCCATACACCGAGCTCCAGTCATGTAGCAGATGACATACCATACAATACGCACATAATGTTTACACAATGAACAAATTGGTGCGTGCCGTCGGCTGGGTTCCAACCCGCTCCCTCTGGCTTGAGAACTCCCTCCTCCCCCTCCTCCCTTTGGCTTCCAACTTACTAGCCATCAACTCCAAAAGGATTCACGTGGTTTAACCGACTGCGCAAGAAGTAGGGTTGTGTTTTTCGAGTGTAAATATGAATGGATGTATGATGTTTATTTAAGAAAAATACACCAAGCTGTTCAGGCTGTAGGCGTGCTAAAGAAACCTCATACAAAGTCAAAGTCAAAGTCAAAATGTTTTTATTCAATTTAGGTATCAAAGATACACTTATGTACGTCAAAGTTATTTAAATAGACTCGACCGCCTTGTTCGGATAAAGAGCCTCTACTCAGAAGAACAGGCAAGAAACTGAGGGGCATTATTTTTTCAAATAATAAATAAATTACAGTCTCACAAGTTTTGGCTTACAACTAGTGTAATATCTATAAATACTAGTGACCACTTGGCGGAAGTGGAAGGCTCCAGACATCTTTATCTTCTAAATAATTCTTAACCTTATAATATCCTCTTTTCATTAATGTAGTTTTTACATGTGATTTGAATTTTCCCTCGGTGAGCCCTGTTATATAATATTTTTCGGGATTTTATTGTAAAAACTAACGCAGTTACATACATACAGTATATTAAACATATGCACATACATAGATACAAACAGACTGCCTCGGTGGTTCGGTTGGTAGTGAACCTGCCTTCTGAGCTTGGGGGCGTGGGTTCGATTCCCACCTAGGGCAAACGTTTGTGCGGTGAACATTTGTGTTTGTTCTACGTTTATAAATATCTATTTAAGTATGTATTTAAAAATCTAAATGTATGTACATCAGTATCTGGCAGCCATAGCTCAAGCTTTGCTTAGTTTGGGGTCAAACGACCGTGTGTGGTAAAGTCCCGAATTTGTTTATTACATTATTATTATTTATACATACATACACTCAAAAAACAAAACCCTCCTTCTTTCGTAGTCGGGATAAAGACCTCGATAATGCTCCCAACGTCTAACCAGAATGACAATGCTGATGTCAGAGACCTTGAACCTTGAAGCTTGGCTCCGGATAAGTGAGATGAGCAATGGAGAAACATTTTTGTCATTTCCGGCTCATGTGTTACTCGTACTAACCGACTTCCAAGAAAGAGGAGATTCTACATTTTTGTTAGCAAGTCACGCAGTTCGCATCGAGCTGAGTTTTGTTGACTAGATTTGAATTTAATAATTGTATTGAAATTAACTACTTGCCTGCAAAATATCATAACGGTCGGATTTACAGTAAATACTCTAGTTATCGTTGGACAAATAAATACAAATATACATGCAAACCAGTACCTATTGTAATCGACCGAGTGAGCGTTAGCAAGCGAAGCGTCTCTGCTGCAGCTTCGACAAAAATGCTTTCGTGTGTCCGATTTCTGTCCAGCAGGGCTATTCACAACCATTCGGAAACGTTTCCGTTCGGATTTCAAAAAAATTAAGCCTAAATTATTCGAATCCCAGTCTATATTCATAAGTTTTTAAATGTGCGTGATTAATGCTTCCGATCGGATTTATACTTGATTCCCTATTCGAAAATGTATAAAAGTAGACTGAGATTCGAACAATTTGAGTTTGAAATTTGTGGGATTCGATCGGAAACGTTTCCGAATAGTTGCGTGAATAGCCCTGAATAGTCCAGATCTATATCCGGATTTCTGTCCGGATCTGTATCTGTCTCTACAGGTTGCATTCTCTTGAAACTTTGTGAGCAATTTTGTGTTTTGTGAGGTTCGGTAATTTTATCGTTTTTTTTTTTGAGAGATGATTAAAAAAACATTTCTCCACCATTCCAAAAACGGTCTCGGAAAAAAAATGTCTGTAATTGCCTGCTCACAAAATTTTACTAGAATCGTCGTTTTACTAACTCACAGAAGAAGAGCTCATGGTGGAAATTCCGCCAAAACGCACTAAGCGTTTCAAGTCAACTTTTCTTGTAAGAACTGCAGAGGTGTGGAACTCGTTGCCTGCGTCTGTCTTTCCACCTAAATACAATCCGGGGGTGTTTTAAGAGTAAAGTGAATAGGTATCTCCTAGGCAAGCGTGTTACACCTTCGATCACGTCGACGCTTCCCATCAGGCGAGTCAGTGGCCAAACGCATGCCTAGTTTGTTATAAAAAAAAAAAAACTACAAGTTATACGAGTAAGTATGTAAATCTCTAACATCGTAAAACATTTGCATAGTTTGGGGTCAGACCATCATGTGGTGTGCAATACGGTCCTAAATAACTACATACAGACATATCGTCACGCCTTTCCCCCGAGGGGGCTGGCAGAGGTGTAATACAACACCCACACTTACATACACCGTCGCCATACACCGGGCTCCAGTCATGTAGCAGATGACATACAATACGCACATATGTTCACACAATGAACAAATTGGTGCGTGCCGTCGGCTGGGTTCGATCCCGCTCCCTCTGGCTTGAGAGGCGGGCCTTCTCCCAACTAGGCTGCCATCGCTAAATAAATGCCGTAAATAAATAAGTGATTCCTATGACAATTTAAAGTCAAGCCAAAGCCAAGTTGTCCCTCGCTTGCTCGGTCAATTAATCTATGGCATCGCCATAATCTTTACCAATAAATCAGTTTCCTTTACTAATAAAATCTTCCAGGTGGTCAAATGTATGACAATAGGTCCGCTAAGGAGATACCAATCTCAACGGACGCATTTTATTGCACTATTGGATGTTCTTTGATAGTCAACGTTTAAAAACTTAGACACGAGGGCTAGCTACTCGGCCTACATTTACGATCTTCCTTTTTAGAGTTCCGTACTTATTCTCTGAAAAAAAAAATGCCTCTCTGTTTCTTGCTTGTTCTTCTGAGTATATAGAGGCTCTTTGTCCGAACAAGGCGGTCGAGTCTATTTAAATAACTTTGACGTTCATAAGTGTATCTTTGATACCCTTTTTGATATCATTATGATGAGACTTTGATATCTTTGATATGATTGATGATAAAAACATTTTGACTTTGACTTTGACTTTGATGTACCCAAAGGGTAAAACGGAACCCTATTACTAAGACTCCGCTGTCCATCCGCATGTCACCAGGCTATATGTCATGAACCGTGTATGTATGTAATGAATAGTTATAGACAGTTGAAATTTTCACAAATGATAAAAAAAAAAAAAAAAATTCGGGACACGCGCACACACGGTCGTCTGACTCCAAACTAAGCAAAGCTTGTACTATGGCTGCCAGATACTGATAAACATACATTTCTGCGTTTAAATACATACTTTGATAGATATTAACACCCAGACATAGAACAAACACAAATGTTCATCACATGAATGTTTGCCCTAGGTGGGAATCGAACCCACGCCCCCAAGCTCAGAAAGCAGGTTCGCTACATTTTGATTACATTTGATATATTTCTATTGTCCGTTATAACAACAGATACTAAAAAACGGAATAAAGTAAATATTTAAGGGGACTCACATTTCTTTATTTATTTCTTTTAATCGGTGTTTTACAGTCTTTTTCTGATGCTATTAAATTATTTACTAAAGAAACAAACTTTTTCTATTAATTCTAATTATTTTTTTTTACAGACACGGTTTTTTTAGCCGTTTTCATAGATAATGGTACGGAACCCTTCGTGCGTGAGTCCGACTGACACTAACTAAGCTTTTTAACTTTAATTTTTAACTTAACTTTTTTCGATTTATCAGCATAGAATTAGGCGAATACCACACTGCCGCCGCTCGCCGTGCGCACAGGGGCCCTATTCGGAGATTTAAGATTTTCATCTCACTTTTTTTCGTCTTTGTTGCTCTCGTTTGAAACGTCATAGGTGTGAGAGTGACCAAGATAAAATCTCATCTCATCTCACGCACAGGAATAGCCCCCCAGGTCTCAGTTACGTACGTACAGTTAAAGTGTGGTGAAGCTTGTACGTGTGGTAAGCCTATAATGAGCACTAGACCTTTTTGGCAGAATTCTCTAATGTGACCGTACACGTAACGTTATCGTTACTGTTACGGTATCGGTCGGCTTAGCTGATAAGCTGATAACGGCTGATAACGGCGTCATTCCCGTCCCCACGTCCTACACGTGTGAGGGGTATGAAAGATTCATTGATAACTTCAGAAGGGAGCCAAATTTGTTATCTTTCACAATAATCGATAGTACAATTGCTACTGAGCATGTGCATGCTAAGCGAAGACAGCCTAGTCGGAGAAGGCCCGCCTCTCAAGCCAGAGGGAGCGGGTTCGAACCCAGCCGACGGCACGCACCAATTTGTTCATTATGATTTAAAACCACGTCAGTTTCCATAATAAAATTTGTTCATTGTGTGAACATATGTGCGTATTGTATGTCATCTGATCATGACGAGCCCGGTGTATGGCGACAGGCTCGTTCCCTGTAATATTTGGGATTGATATCGTCCGGCGAAGTGTGGGTGTTGTATTACGCCTCTGCCAGCCCCCTCGGCGGAAAGGCGTGACGATATATACATACAAATGCTTCTGCTTGCTTACTATATATCCTATCCTACTAATATTATAAACGCGAAAGTTTGTAAGAATGGATGTATGGATGGATGTTTGTTACTCTTTCACGCCAGAACGGCTGAACAGATCTGGATGAAATTTGGCACAGAGATAGATTATAGTATAGAATAGTACATAGGATACTTTTTAACCGCGGGTGCAACCGCGGGGCGCAGCTAGTGATATTAAAATAACCTAAAACCTCTCCTGTCCGAATGAATCCATAATACAAGGGAAATTCTCAGTTACTTAAGAATGATTACACAAGTGCAAAAGTCATAAAAAAATTGAAATTGCAGTTTGTCACTCTGTAGGTAACTTTAGAGGCTCGTCAGTATCATTACCCGCTCTCTTCGCTCGTCTTCTTCTTCTAGACGAAATGGCTATAGAATTAATACCTTATGCCAATGCGAAGTTAGTCTAAAGTGCTCGCCGGACTCTTAATTGTATGATGTATGAATTTCCTCTTAGAAAAAATATAGGCAAAAATCATTTTGCATGGCACTTTACAGCTATGTAAACAAACTTGGTCTAAGAAATGTGAGCTTGTGAACATATTACTCGTACTTAGTAAGGAGGTAAACTAAACGACTAATACGGTACTCCAGCGGCCGTTGGTCCTCGGTCGTTAAGTAAGGCATTTCCTGCGACGTGACGTACTGTGGGTAAATTCTATTTTTGAATTGCTTAATTTGTGAGGTTTTACATCATTTCACTTACCAATGTAAATTAAAAAAAAAAAAAAACAAAAAACAGCACCGCCTTTTTCAAACTGGCTCGACAAAAAAAAAATCTGTAAAATGATTGATCTTCACAAAATTTCAAGAGAATCGGGCCCTAGGTAGGGCAGTAAGAATCGGTTACTAAATGCGATCTGATGACGAAGACAAAGATCCGGACAGAGATCCAGACAGAATTCGGACATACGAAAGCATTTTTGTCGAAGCTGAAGCGTAGACGCTTCGCTCACTAACGCTAAAAGCTTGTACAAACAAACAAAAATGTGCTTATAATTATAACGGCAGAATGGCTCTTCGTACGGAGCCACGTATTACGTCTGAACTGGAAGAAAATATCTGCACTGGCAGTCTATGATTCAATATTTTTTTAAAGTTTGGAACAGTTCACCATGATAAAAAAAACAAGGTCTAGCATTAGAGCAAACACGCAATGACGTCATCATTATCCGTCTCTATCGAACTATTTGTAAATTACTTATTTCGGTTTTGCTTAAGCATCGATTGACGTCACTACGTGTTGCCCACCATATTTTCCATATTTATACCATAGTTTCCGCAAGGAGTATTTATTACGAACTGTCAACCGACTAATAGCACTTACTTAAAGGCATTCCTAGACAGACCACATTTTTACTGAAATACTGGCCGGCAAAACTGGCAATATTGCCAGCTGTAGCCCGGCCATCATCAGCCATGGCCGGGCCACACTCTATTGTTGCAATTTTGAGGCTAAACAACGTTTATTAGTAGGGTAGTACCTAGTGGTGTAGGTTTATTTAGTTTTATTTTCTCTTAAGCGGACACCCATCCAAAAACTGTCCCGATCGTCCATTGGTTGCATCGATACGCAAGGAAATGGGTTGCTGATACATTTAAAAATAGAAAGTCGTCAAATTGGCGGGAAAGGAACTGAAAGTACCAAACATTCCAGATTTAAAAAAGTTAACGCCCGCACGCAGCAACGGTAAAGTAACCGAACGGCGCGCTTTGCTTTCGCGCGCTTTTGCATCCTGTCAAAGCTTCCTTTTTAAAACACTCTATTTTCTATGCAAGAAGGTTTACATTTACTTGCTCATCAGCTGATATTTAACAAGCATAGTTTTGTCGATCATTTTGTTTTAACTTCACTCTAATGCTAGTTACAAATAAGGTTTATTTTCGCTAGATGGTCAGCTGACACTTGACAGATAAGATTTTTTTTCAATGAGCAAGCGGATTATCAAATCGTAGTAGGTTTTTCTCGGAATTTTGGGGAATATCGATAATGGCTTTTTTGCAAAGTAAGGTAGCAGCAGAGTTGTCATAGATTTTTAATATTAGGACGAATCTTACGATCACAATGACGAAAATAGAATAAAAATCACAAAATAAAATTTAAAAAAAGTGGCGGGATTTATCATGATCATCGCCACATCATCATCATTCATCACCATCTTACCAAAGGTTTAATTAAGCTCATCACTGTGTAAAAACAAGAGAGATCTTTAGTAAGTATAATACTTACTTAAACTGGCAAATGCACAAGACGTGCGACGCCAAATTCCCTCGATATGGAAAAAAAAACTCTCAGTCCGACTTGAAAAGGTATAAAAATCATTCATAATCACGGATTCCAAAAATATGTTCAAATCTCAGTGTAGCTACTTTTATAAATTTTAGAATAGGAAATCGAGTAGGTATAAATCCGATCGGAAGAATGAATCACGTTTAAAAACTAATGAAACTGTGATTCGAAGAATTTGAGTTCAAAACGTTTCCGAATAATTGTGTACCTATTCCTATGTTGGTAGGTAAATCATACATGTTGTTTTTACAACTAGAACTGTCTAGAACACAACGTACACACTCACAAACATCCGATAAACATTGGTACCATCTTTTGAGGCATTCTGGTAAAAAATAGACATCGCCATACAGATGTCTAGCTCCTATTATGAAATCTAACGTAATCCACGCCATCTTTAACCGCCATATTGGTCTATGACAAGCTAGTTAAGTACTCTTCGTCTCTTCCTACAACCATTTCTTGCGAATTTCATAACCTCAACCGCTTTTTCTATCACTGCCTAATTGATCGAATCATATGTTCTGACAAATCAAACGAAATTACACTTTATTCATACAACATAAGATTCATATTACTAAATCAATGGATAGCTATCATTCATTCATTTCCCGCGCTTTTTCTCAGGTCATTGTCGGTCAAGAAACAGGTATTTCAGAACGGAACGATCAAATTATTACCTTATTCCAATGAAAGTAAAGTTGATTTCAATTTGTGTTCAAAAAGTTCTCACGATCGACATTATTGTAATGCAGTAAAAAGAAACAGCGACCGCGTGAAGCTATTTTATTCTTTATACACATGATTTTAAGATTGAAAATGGAATAATAGTTTTTCTGACATTGGCGCGCTTTTGTACTATGAAGGTTGCACGAGCTCTATGGTCATTGCGCTTAGTTTTTAGGTTATCTATGGTTTTGCAAACAAAGTTAAAAAAGGGACTGATTTATTCGTTTAGCTACTTATTATTTTAGATTAATTTACTTAAATGTATTTTTTACTGAATGCGTTTACTTAAATTACTTACTTAAACGAAAAACATCTGCTAAACAAACGCGCTACAGTCGCTGGTCATTTACCTACCTACCCACGTGCATCGCGTTAGTCGCGCTGTTAACCAACGAGAATATTACGGTACCTACTGCTAACGCTCGTCTGTAGCGATACAGACGCTCAGTTTGTTTTCCACCGAGCGAGCGTTATAGCGAGCCAAGCGTCTATGCTTCAGTTTCGACAAAAATGCTTTTGTATATCCGAATTCCGAATCTCTGTTTTTATCTAAATTTCAAAGAATCGGTTGAGAAATGCGTCCAGTAAAGAAGACAGACGTCAGCCGCGAGGTCTACAGCGCACAGCGCCACTAGTTCAATTATTTTTAGTACGAGTACATATAGTTTTTTGCTGCAAAACAATTTGTCTATTGTCAATAACTAATAAAATAAAAAAATAAAAAATACAGCATCGCTACAGACGCGCGTTTGTGTCACTCGCTACAGAAATACAGCTTCAGTATCGCGATTGTCTAGCGGCGGTGTTCCATTTGTTTTGCAAAAACATCGCTTCAGTCGGGCGTTTGCAGCGCAACTAACGCGCTACAGACGCACGTTAAGTAGCGTACTGCAAATTTGATAATGACCACCTACTTAGCAATAATATCGCTACAAACACGCGTTAGCACTGCCACAGTCCCTTTTCTTGACGCTCGAGATCAGATCCGGTCACTTTCACTCCTGTGGCCCTATTCGGAGATTTAAGATTTTCATCTCAGTTTTCTTCGTCTTTGTTGCTCTCGTTTAAAACGTCAAGGGTGTGAGAGTGACCAAGATAAAATCTCATCTCATCTCACGTGTAGGAATAGCCCCCCTGTGCTTTTCAAATGAGAGAGACAAAGACCAGAAGATATATCCCGCATTGTAGGAATAGCCTTCCAGACGAAGCTGGAAACGCGACCAACATTCAAGAGTAGCGATGCAAACGCGATGCAGACGCGCGTTCGCGAAACGCGCTTCAAAAAGTCGTGGGCTACCTCCCTATAGTTTAAACAGTTATCAAAATGCCCGCCCATATGAACTGGAACACTTGTGTAGCAGTGCGCGCCGGAACTACCTGCTTTTGGAGGAAGAAAAAATTGGGCCAAGACCGAAGCTAGCGTATTTTATTGGGGTTCCTTACAAAGTTTCAACTGGGTTATTGGTCAAGAGCTGTTGTAAACAACAGCTTTGGCTTATCAAGTGAAAATTTACTTAACTGAGGACTGAGGCTTACTATCTGAGAACTATACAATTAACGGACAAACTAAACATGAATTTTTCATTTCTCATACTCGGAAAATAGCGTTGTTTTGATCTGATTATTGGGTGGAAAATGCTGCTTCACTCCATAGAGAGGGAAAAACTCATACAAATTACTTCCCACCTAAGGGCCGGAATGAACTTTAAAAATAGAACTGCTGTCAGCTGTAAGCTGTTTTGTGTGATGTGCAAAAAAAAAACTAAATAAAAAAAAGCTGCGACCATGTGACTTTCTAAACAGCCAGTGTGAACTTAGCGCAAACTTCTTTGAGCGGAATAAGCCGCAATAATTACGCGGTGAGTTCCATATTTAAAATTTAAAAATTCGACATAAATTAGCGAGATACCAATCTGTTATGTATCTGTGACATAATTCAAAAAAAAAAGGTAATAATCTTTAAATAGGTACTACTAATCTTAATATATATAAATCTCGTGTCACAATGTTTGTCCTCAATGAACTCCTAAACCACTTAACCGATTATAATAAAATTCGCACACCATGTGCAGTTCGATCCAACTTGAGAGATAGGATAGTTTAAATCTCAAATTATAGTCGCAATTTTAATTTATTGCTAATTAAACGCGAACGAAGTCGCGGGGTGACAGCTAGTATTATTATATATTGTCAATAAATAGTTTAGTACAACTAGTTTTATTTTCCTCATATTCGAAATGAAAAGTAGAGTGTTTATCACGGGTAAAAGAATCAATTCCTACTCGGACTATAGCCTCTATACCTCGGGAATGTATCTTTCGACCCTCGGTTAACAATCTAGTATTTTGTCTTCTCAAAAGTATCTTTCCCAATTAATCATTTAAAAAGTTACAAGGAATATTAAGTAAATAAAATAATGAGTACGAATATTACATTAAAATGTTCTAAGCGTTTTACAGAGATAAGATTTTAAGTAGATAAGTATACATATTTTTTTTTATTATAATTCCCTTCTCTATCTTTTCTGTCGCTACATAGTCTAAAACAAAGTCGCTGTCCGCGTCTGTCAGTCTCTCTGTCTGTATGTCCGCTAACTCCTAAACTACGCAACGGATTTTGATGCGGTTTCCACAATCAGTTAGATATTTTTCTACGAAAGGTTTATTTATAGGTACCGCGCGAAGTCGGGGCGGAATGCTCATTTTATGAAACAACTAACACTTTCCCCGCGGCTTCGCTCACGTTTCATAGCTTTTGTCACTTAGGAATAATGTAGCTTTCTATTGGTGAAAGAATTTTTGAAATAGGACCAGCAGTTTTTGAATTTATTCGTTACAAACATACAGCAAGTATCATTATTTAAATGGTAAACAAAAAACCTGACTGAAAGATGTACTTCGAGCCTATAAATTAAATGTTGTACCCTATGTCACTCCCACTATCGAGACGATTCAAATGACACCTCACATGTCGAAATACATCAAGCTGATTAGGCTGTAGGGCGTGCTAAAGAAACCTCATACATACTTATACATATCCATACATACACTCGAAAAACATAACCCTCCTTCTTACGCAGACAGGTAAAAATACAAATCTTTCTTCTTTATAATATTAGTGTAAATGTAGATGATGTACTTTTTTTGTGAAATTTCTTGATCAACTCTCTTCGGTTTTCTGCTCCATGCCGCAGAACCCTAAACAACTATCATATAACCTGTGTACCTGTTCCCTGAATGTAGAAACTATTACGTTATTCTGTGTCTTATTGGAATGCGACTCAACTGTAGAGCATTTTTAAACTGCGTATAGGCCGAGTTGCTAGCCCTAGTGTTAAAGTTTTAAGGCCGACTGAAGACCTCTGACATGGCTTGACGGTTGTTGTGCGCACAAGCAATCGGGATTGCATTTTAAATTATCATCCGAGCCAACCAATTGTGAACGCCCTGGTCACCCATCAAAAGATTGCCCGTGGCGTCCGTTGCTTAACAGCGGTGATCGGTTACGAACACGAAGTCGAGCTGAGGTAGTCCAGCGACCGCAGTAAAGTCAAAATGTGGGTATCTAAGTCGAAAATACACTCATGAACCGACTTGTTCGGAAAAGAGCCGCTACTCAGAAGAACAGGCAAGACACTGAGGAGCTTATTGAAGTGAAACTTCTAATGCGACTTCCAACAAGGTTGCGTTAAACGTTTAACGCTACCATGGAGAAGGTATGAAAGCACTGTTGCGTTAAACGTTCAACGCTCCTGGGGAGGGGGAATAGAAAGAGACAGCGAGACCAAGCGTGACCCCTTCCTATTTTCATTTCCACATTACGAAGTTTCACTTCTGCCGCGCGGAGGGACTCCACACACTATTTTTTTTTATATTCCACAAGTTTTAGCTTAGAACTAGGAAAAGTTTCAGACATTTTTAAAATTAATGACCCACCCCGGCTTCGCACGGTACATATGTAAACAAACCTAAGAAACAAACAAAACAAACTGGTCTTCCGTAAACAATAATCTAACTGATGTTGAAAACCGTTCATGTTGTTCAAAATCCGTTGCGTAGTAGTTAGCGGATATACCTACAGACAGACTGACAGACGCGGAAAGTGACTTTGTTTTTACCCGCCTGTGCAAGAAGGAGGGTTATGTTTTATGTATGTAAGTATGTATATAGGTAGGTATGTATGTGCGTACGTATGTGTGTACTAGCTGCGCCCCGCGGTTTCACCTGCGGTTAAAAAGTATCCTATGTGCTATTCTAGACTATAATCTATCTCTGTGCCAAATTTCATCTAGATCAGTTCAGCCGTTCTGGCGTGAAAGAGTAACAAACATCCATCCATCCATTCTTACAAACTTTCGCGTTTATAATATTAGTAGGATGAAGTTTCTTTGGCACGCACGGCCTACAGCCTAAACATCTTGACGTTTTTCGACATGTGAGGTGTATTTTGAATCGTCTTGATAGTGGAAGTCACATAGGGTACTTATATAATTTTGCAGCTGGGTTTTTTGTTATTCTTATAAAATGTTACTTTTATACTAAGTAAATGTAGAGAAAGAAATTATAAATGAAAAAACGCTATAAGCCGCAACATCTAAAAAAAATGCTCCAATGGCCCAGAATACACAGTAGTTGCTAGGCCACCCGCTCAGCTGACAGCAACTATCAACTATTCTGTCATCTCTCTACATACTGCCATTTAACTGTGGTTTCGTTCGTAGTAACTATGTTCGATGCTATGGCTTGATCGTCAAGCTATTCTGAGAAATGAGGTCTCTTGGCAAAAGGTTTCCTGTGGAACATTAAAAAAAAATGTTATGTATTGACATTCCCGCTAAGGTAGGTAGTTTAAAAAGAACTAACAAGAAACATTAATAAAAGAAAAAAAAAAAAATATTGTACCTTAGTCACTTCCACTATCAAGACGATTCAAATGACACCTCACATGTCCAACTCCTACTATCCTACTAAAATTTTAAACGCGAAAGTTTGTGTAAGAATCGATGGATGTTTGTTACACTTTCACGCCAGAACGGCTGAACAGGTCTGGATGAAATTTGTCACAGAGATAGACTTGTATATTTTGTTCAGAATGTATGGTCCTGTAGCAGTATGAATTTTGATTGAATACAGGAGTTTTTGAATGATCAAATCTCAAAATTTATCTTGCCACTGGACTGTTACAGCAAGCGACGTTTACCATCAATCCAGCTTCTTGCTCGTCTCAAAAAAAAACGAAAAATCGTTAGCTCAATCTGAGGCCAAAACGAGAACAGGTTTCAAACCTTTTTTCTTGCATTCAAACCTGTCTTTAGAAAAGGTGAGCCGCAAAAAAATGGCCGCCGCCCGGTCAGCTGATCCTTGCTGATTCGGAGTGCGTGAGGCTCCCCTGTACCACAATACCTCAGACCGTGGTATAATAATATACTCCTCCAGGTATAACATTCCGGTCACGTGGGCAACACGTAGTGACGTCAATCGATGCTTAAGCAAGACCGAAATAAGTAATTTACAAATAGTTCGAAAGAGACGGATGACGAGTGACTTCAGTGTTTGCTCCGGAATACTAGACCTTGTTTTTCTTCGATCATGCCTCAGACGAAGGACACACCAGGAAACCTCAGATCAATCTAGAGGAAAAGATGGAACACTGCGTTATATCTCGCTGAAGCCACTTCTTTTTCGATGCGTACGTGCGTGGTAATGTTGCCATGAAAAACATTTACAATTGCACGAAAACTAATATTAATTTCCAAACTCTACGTTAGCCATTTCCGTTCCAATAAACAACCTTGGGAGATTTAATATTTTAAAACTGCACATATTTGTAAGAGTTTTTTCAAAATTGACTTGTAAAAAATCTGCACAGTTTTTAAAACGATGTAAGTATGTATATGTATATTTTAAGTACACGAAATTATACCATACACCAATTCTCATAAGGTCGAGGTAAGAATGACCAAGCGAGTAGCGTAGTTTTTTTTCGTCAATATGCAAGTGTTGTGTACCTATAGGACAGTAGCGTAGTTTTTTGATGGTTTTTGGCTTCACTTAGATCATACGCCGTGCGCCATCTCATTCTCTAGGTTGATCTGAGCCAGGAAACACACATGGTACACGAAGGTACCATGGTTTACCACTATAAAGTACAGATACACCAATGCCTCTGAGAACGGAATTTCTCGCGAAAGCATAAAACAATCATATCTCCGCCATCTTGAAAAAATCTAAAAACTGAATCGAAGAAAAAAACTAAATTAATTAATAGGCCAAATTTACACGAGAATCGTTTGAGAAATGCGACGTAGAGAAGAACAGCCGTACATCCGAAAGCATTTTTGTCCAACCGTTAAACGTTGAAGAAGGGTTATGTTTTTCGAGTGTATGTATGTATGTGAGGATGTATGTATGAAGTTTCTTTGGCAGGCCCTACAGCCTAAACAGCTTGATGTATTTCGACATGTGAGGTGTCATTTGAATCGTCTTGAAGTGACTTATGATACAACATTTTGCAGTCGGGTTTTTGTTTTTTTCTTTTAATAATGTTACTTGTTAGATTGAAAAAAAATCGATGATAGCCTAGCCGGAAAAGGTCCGCCTCTCAAGCCAGAGGGAGCGGGTTCGAACCCAGCCGACGGCAGGCACCAATTAGTTCATTTTGTGAACATATGTGCGTACTTGTATGTCATCTACTACATGACTGGGGGAGAGCCTGTCGCCATACACCGGTGTATGGCTCTCTCTGTCACATTAGGGACTTAACATCGTCCGGCGAAGTGTGGGTGTTGTACACCTCTGCCAGCCACCTCGAGGGAAAGGTATGTATGTGTGTTAAATTACATTTCAAACTAGCATTTACGCGCCAAAGCCCATTGCTCGCTAAACAGGCGTGCGAGCATGACATCTGACTGATCGACAACTGACGTTTGAAATCGGCTAATTCGTCAAATTTGTATGGAAATTACCGATTTGGAATTGTCGATTTGGAACGTCAGTTTAAATGTCTGTGCTTGCACCTCGGGGCTTTGAAGGAAAATTGAAATCACATATGAAAGCTTGGAACTTTAATGAAAAGAGGATATTTATGAAGTTAATAACTACCTCTATTTAGAAGAACAACTGAAAGAGTACTAGCTACCACAACACAGGGTATCCTATCGTGGTAGCTAGGGACTGTCAAGCAAAAAAAAAAACACAATAACGATGCTTGGAACATTCTACTTCCGCCAAGTAGCCACTACTATGTACATAATGGAAACATAAAATTATAGTTCTAAGCCAAAAATTGTAAAACGAATTTTTCAAAAAAATATGTCCATCAGTTTCTGTTCTGCTGTTCTTTTAGGTTGTGGCTCTTTTTCCAAACACGATGGTAGAGTTTTTTAATAACTTTAACGTTAATAGGACTTTTAATTTGATTTTAGACGAAATAAGATGTGGCCTTGTGGTACGTACTAAGGTTAAAACTTCGTGTTTCAAACGGCCATTACACTATGCCAACTTAGCGTGGCTAAGCCCGTGCAATAGAAGAAAAAAATAGATTGCTCACTGCCTACCGGCCATTACACTATCCAATTCTAGCACGCTAGCATAGCTGAGCTAGCGTTCTGCAGATTGAATAATGTAGGTATCTAATGACCGCTTCAATCAAAGAAGGATAAAATCTAGATAAAATTTAACATAAAAATAATGATAGCCTGATGGTAGGCAATTAAAATGATAAAACGACGCTTATGTCAAAGTCAAACTATTTTATTCAATTGGGTATCAAAGATACACATATGAACGTCAAAGTTTTTTAGTAGACTCGACTGCCTTGTTCGGAAAATGAGCCTCTACTCAGAAGAACAGGCAAGAAATTAAGAAGCATTTTTTTTCACAGTTATGCGAGATTCAAGTCAACTTTTGTTGTAAGAACTGCAGAGGTGTGGAACTCGTTGCCTGCGTCTGTCTTTACACCTAAATACAATCCGGGGGTGTTCAAGAGTAAAGTGAATAGGTATCTCCTAGGCAAGCGTGTTACACCTTCGATGACGTCGACGCTTCCCATTAGGCGAGTCAGTGGTAAAAAAAAAATCCAAGCATTTAGCAATGCTTCAAGACTAAATCTAAATCCGAAGTATCAATTCACTTTAATCTGTCCTAAGATCGCTTCAGTAGAGTTTTTGGAATCTTCCCAACTCTTTTGAATGTATCCGAAAAGTTACTGTTAAAAATTCTTTTTGTGCTATCTTCTTATCTCACGACAATGAAACGACAGCAACAACCGCCAGCGACCGTGGTACCGGGACCGGTCACACTCGTTTGGCACTCAGCTGATTCGCGCCAAAACATAGCATCAACCAAATTATTTAAGCAGTTGGCGAAATGGTGGAACTAAACAATCTCTACAGCAACCCTTCAATTGTCCTACAGAAAACGTAGCAGTAGCTCTCGCATAACTGCACAAATAAGTTGGTCGGAACGTAACCTCAAATTCCACGCCATTGTCCGCTCTGAAAGCTTTCAAGAAATCTTGTTTTTGCCAACTTAACGTCAATAACAATAGGAAATTGTTCCGTTTTGACAATGTAGCAAATAGTAACAATAATTTGTTGTTAGTAACCTGCATATTCTCACGTTTTAGAACAGCTGATGGCCATTTTCAGGTTTTGGATGGATGACCACATAACTGAGCTTTTATTTGACCGAGTGAAGCGAAGGTCTCAATAGTGTAAGTGTAAATGTGACAACTCTGCATTTGCATGGATGTTTAAATATTTTACCTACTTACCGGCTATTTTTACTTGAGTAAGTACCGTTTATACAATCCCCATGAAATTTAACAGGCAAGTAAGGCCCGCATGCTAAAACCATGGCCAAACTTGAATCTCGATTTAAAACTGGTTTTACCATACTTCTAAACAGTTTTAAATCGAGATTCATGAGAGCGCCGTTTCTGAATGCAGCCCTAAGTATCAGAACTCGTATCTTGTTGCTGTTGATAGCGACCATTGTCAGTTGATAAACATGAAGTCCATAGACCTAGAAAATTAATTCGAATAGAACAACGACATAAAACAATTTCTACCACAAAATGTTCAATTCTCAAGAGTACCTAAGTCAGTTTTTGTCTTCTCAAGTAAGTACCTACCTAATCACACTAATAAAATAAGTTTAAAAGTTTGTGTGATTGTATTAATAAGGGTAACCGTTTAAGTTCGTCAATTAAAAAAATAAATATGTCATCTCGCAACGCATGTGCAGCGTCAGCTGATTTTGGCGCGAACCGCCATATTGGCGCGTCCGCGGTCCGTTCAGGAACTGGTTGCGTTGCCATGCAGCGATTTGTGTGGCCGCTGCCGAATCGGTTATAAAGCTCGTGTCAGTGTGCTCTGCATATTGATGGGGGCCGATTTTCTCAGTAACAACGTGGAGAATACCATGGTATAATAATATACTCCGCCAGGTACAGCATTCAGCAACACGTAGTGACGTCAATCGCTGCTTAAGCAAGACCGAAATAAGTAATTTACAACAAGTTCGAAAGAGACAGATGACGATGACGTCATTATGTGTTTGCTAAAAGCTAGACCTTGCTTTTTTGGATCTGGATGAATATCAGTAAAGTTTGTCAAAGCATTGAATGACAGCTGTTATTTAACGTAGGCAGAGAATACCATAATACCATTTAAGACTGCTGCAGGGCTAGTTTTTTTTAAAGAATGACTTAATACTGATGGCCACTGAAGCCTTTACAGCGTACAATAAATAAGTTATTGTCTATTGTCTACCTGACATTAAGCAAGCGCAGGGGGGCTATTCCTGTGCGTGAGATGAGATGAGATTTTATCTTGGTCACTCTCACACCTATGACGGTCCTTAATAATGCTTAAAGCTATGGGCGACTAGCTCAAGGGCACCTCTAAGGTACGGCCTAGGCTTGGGCTGTCGCCGAGGGAGGGGCGTCGAATTGTCTTAACAGCCCAGCATAGGTATTTTTCAATAATTCGGAAACGTTTCCGTTCGTTTTCCAAAAAATTTAAACTCTTATGTACATTTTCGAATCTCAGTCCGTATTCATACGTTTTTTAACATGATTCATTCTTCCGATCGAATTTATACTTACTCGATTCCCCATTCCAAAATGTATAAAAGTAGGCTGAGATTCGTACAAGTTGAGTTAGAAATTTATGGGATCCGATCGGAAACGAATGATTGTGAAATGCTCCGTAGCAGGGGTTTACTCTAGGGCCCTTATTAGGACGGTTAAAGTTGAAGTTAAAGTTAGATTTCAACAATGACTCGACCGCCTCGTTCGGAAAGGGAGCCTCAGAAGAACAGGCAAGAAACTGTTCGACAACGGAACATAAATAATCTTTCCAGTGTTTTTATCCGTGGTTAGAAGAAGCAAAGCTAGAATACGGATATGTCTGTCTCTATCTTCTATATACGAACTGTGCAAAGACAGTTTGCCCACGGCTCATGCAGCCTAGCGTAGAGCAGCGCCTAGAGCGTGTCAAAGAAATCTCTTGGTCTCTCTAAATAGTATACAAGTAACATTATCATCACTACATAGTATAAAACAAAGTCGCTTTCTCTGTCCCTATGTCCCTTTGTATGCTTAAATCTTTAAAAGTACGAAACGGATTTTGATGCGGTTTTTTTAATAGATAGAGTGATTCAAGAGGAAGGTTTATATGTATAATAACACCCATTAAATAGTGGGGAAATACTGTTATTTTTGAGGTTTCTAATGTGGTGTCGTTAATTATCATTTTTTTTCCGCTTACATTGCAAACGCAGGCTGAACCCTACGAGATTTATCAAAATAATGTACTAATTATTTGTACACATTGAAAAGGTCTACAGAAAACTCCGCGATGGTATATGTCATCTCACAATAACATTTTTTGTTTATACCCGTGCGAAGCCAGAGCGGGCCGCTATGTTTTTATATACAACGTTCACAGTTTTTCTGTAGTGTATTTAGTACCTATCAGTATTGCACCCGTGCGAAGCCGGGGCGGGGCGCTAGTTGAAAGATAAACAAAAAACCCGGCTGCAAAATGTTGTAGGTACCCTATGTCACTTCCATTATCAAGACGATTCAAATGACACCTCACATGTCGAAATACATAGCCACATACATTCATACATTGATCTACGTCATCGATCGTCTTGATAGTGGAAGTGACATAGGGTACAACGTTCTGCAGTCGGGTTTTTATTTTTCTTTTAGTAATATATCAACTATCTATTTCCAATCATATCCAAATCAGCTGATTGGCAACCGTAAAGGTCGAAATGCATTAACTTGTAGTATCTATAACATATTCTGTGCCAGCTAGGGACCCAAAGTTGTATGGAAGTTGAATTGAGAAAGAAATGACCACGTAATATCTGAGATTATAAACGCCGCCTCGATTTTAAACAGGTAGAGGGTGCAGTGTACATAATAGTCAGTAGTGAAGATGCTCTCCACTCACACTAGTCCATGCACATCGTCATGCCATTCCCCCGAGAGGGCTGGCAGAGATGTAATAACACAACACCCACACTTCTCCGGACGTTATTCAGACCCATATGTGACAGGGCGAGCCTGTCGCCATACAACGGGCTCCAATCATGTAGCAGATGACATATAATACGCACATATGTTCACACAATGAACGAATTGGTGCGTGCCGTCGGCTGGGTTCGAACCCGCTCCCTCTGGCTTGAGAGAAGAGCCTTCTCCAATTAGGCTATCTTCGCTTTTTGCTTATCACACGAGTCTATCCACACTAATAAATTATAAAATCGAAAGTAGACCTGTCTGTCTGTCTGTTTGTTGGCTTTTCACGGCTAAACAGCTGAACGGTGCTTAAAGTAATTTGATAATTAGTTACAGTATATCTGTCTCAGCCATCTTGCTTGATCAGCCGTTCAATTATCAGGCTAGTCATATTAAATAAAATAATAAATAAATAAAAAATGTATTTATTTCCAAAACCTATGACTTAATAACACATTAAAGAAAGCTATAAGTACTTATATCATTACACCTAAACTGTATAATGATAAAATTGTTTTGGCAATTGGAGTGGGCTCAGCACTGTTCTGAGTAGACGAGGTCCACGCAGAGCTGGTTTTCAGCCTACCTCATTGCTTGAGCTAAGATGTTTGTCAAACATCTTTGAGATTACGAAACGGTGCCATTCAACTAGCTTCCTGAATGATTATCACTGGCCTACAAAATTTTTTTTTTTGGTGCAGCTCTGTTCGCATCTGTAGTCAGTCAAGTAGGTAGTATGAACTACATTGCTGCTACTAGATGTCAGCTGACAGCTCTGGTTTACCTACAATTCCTATTTTAAATTTTTAACGGTTTTATTCAAAATCAGTCCATGTAAAAGTATAGTTATAAACTAATTTTATGACATTAGTCGTATAAATTTATGATGGCAAGTAATTCAAGAAGTTGCATTTTCGATCCTGATGTTTTGTTACATATGCGGTGAGTATAATAATGAAAAATCAACGGAAACCGATTAATGACACGGTAATAAGCTTGTATTCTGTATACTTTCTTCCTCATGAACAAGAGCTGCTATGAAAAATGTGACTAATTTTCTCGTATCTGCTCACAAAATTTACCCAAAATCAGGTCTAAAATCTTAGGCACCAAAATGAGTGTAGGCCAGTATAATTATTGTACCGTCTAATACAACATTTAAAAAACTGGTTAGTTAAGAAAAAATATGTAGGTGGCGCTTAATTTTTGAAGGGTTTGTCAGTAATTCTCGAAAGACGCAATTGCCCCTACACACGCATTTGCCCCCGTTGACCCTTTAGATTGAAGGTTTTAGCTCTAAAAAGAGGAAAAGTTTTAAAATGTAAATTTCGCGCAATAAGCATATTTGCAAAGTATCGTATTCCAAAGCTTGTGTACTGTTTTCTACAGTACATTTTTAAAAAGAATCTTCGACTTTTTCACCCAAATACTGTTAATCTATTGTCATAGAAGTGCAGGTCGATTTGCTGACAAAAGCGTTTGCAAAGTTATGGTTACAGTTGGGTGGGTGGCGCGACCGTCGTAGTTTCTAACAAAATTAATTACCACCAGTTACTTTTTTTAGTTTCTGCATTTTGACACTTGTCAAGGTAAGTTGGTTCGTTTTTTTTTCGACCACCTGATTTTGATCGTTTATAATTGTTAGGGTTGCACCAGAGTAATACTATATACGGAAATAGAGCGCCCTCTGAAGTACGAATTTTGTCCCCCGTGCGCCGCCTAGGAGTTTGCCCTGGAACTATTTCTTTGAATGTGTGCGTGCGCGTGTATACACACGTACTCATGTGTGCATATTTTATTCATGTACCTACCTAGCTATAATACAAGCGACTACTGCCAGTAAACATAGGGCTTACTAAGAGATATCATCCCCTGAAATACGCGTACTGGAAGTCACTCAGTAATAAAAAACAAAAATTATAATATGTAAATACCTAGCAGGTTAAAAAAGTGGCTACTGATTAAAAACTAACTTTTACTAGGTCTCCTATACTCGTTCCATCATGTATAATTTTTAAATAAAATAAAATTGGTAAATACTGAGCATGACTATTTATTCATTTTGATATGTTTATGTTTAAAATAATACATTTGTGCTTTTTTTTAATTTCGTCCTCTCCTTCATAATTTAATTTGCCGTTTAAAATTCTGTTATTGCTGCGGCACCAGCTATAAATAATAACATTTAACTATAAACTGAACATCACAAAATACGATCAAGTAAGCGTCCACGCACTACCACTTAAAAACGTTATTTCGCGAATAATTGGGATTTCAACAGTAGACGGAGGAGGACCCGACGAACTGTGTGAAATCGGTAAAGAACAGCACAAAACAACGACGAAAATCTTGAAAATTTTCAAAATTTTGAAGCGCAATGGCAACAGAAGAAAAATAACCGTCTCCCCAAAATTTTGATTTTTGTTTGACAACAACTGTTTGAAGCTTGACATTGACTTAGGTGAACTCATTTAATGCAAATAGCGCCATCACATTTTTTTTTTTTTACAATTAACCAAATGTTTTCGGGGCTTATTACCAGATGGCGCTGTTATAAAAAAAAATACAAAAATTTACATTTGTATGGCCGTGTCCTACCCCTGGGTTGCACAAAGATGACAAAGAATCAATGGTGGATGTGATGCCCAAAATTTTATATGTTGTTTGTAAAGAAAATCATTTTTTTTTTATTCATTGTGTTCATTGTCCATGGTTATTGGTTAGGTTTGTGGAACAAAAAAAAACAGGGGTCAGGCTCATGGTACCTACAAACCTTCCTTAAAATTTGTCTATCTGATGTTGAAGCCGCTTCAAAATCCGAAATACAGACAGAGACAAACAGACGCGGAAAGCGACTTTGTTTCAATCATGTACCTGCATCCGATCCGATGAGCCTTGGGGTCTAAATAACCCCTTAAAATGTCTGGTGTAAAAGGCAACGGGAAACTACTGCACTAAATTCCCAAGAAAACCACCATGAAAGCCACAAAGAATACAGCGAGTTTGTCATGTGATCCGGCTGACCGGAGCCACCGGGACCAGTGGCTTGAAATATGCTACCGGCCGCGTAATTCCAACGACGTATCCTCAGCTATTTCAGCCACATTATAAGACGCCCGGACGAGAATTTGGAGAAGCTGATCATCTGCGCTAACGTAGAGGGCAAGAGGTCACGCGGTATATCCCCGATGAGGTGGTCAGACCAGCTCAAACAAAATAGCTCGTCCAGGTTGAGGAAGTCGTGCGAATGGCTACAGATCAGAACAACTGGAGGAGGACACTGACAAATCGCTGGGTGAAGGAAAAATGGTGGTCGCGATCTTCAGCCATGAAGAATCGAACAGAGAGAGAGAGAGGTAAAGGAGTTGTGAAAAATTCCGTTTTTATAATTCTAATTACCTAGTTAGTCCATTGGAGTTGTTTTCATATTTTGAATTATTTTTATAGGGCAATTTTTTTATTTATTTTTTTATGTAGAATAGGTCGGCGTTTCAAACCAACTCGCCTGATGTATAAGCGACGTTGTGGTCTGAGATGGAGCACGACGACCTATAAGGTACTTATTCACTCTAGCCTCGAAGTTTTGTAGAGTGAAGAAGTACAAAGACGGCAGTTGAGTGAGGCGCTACAAGTGCGCTACTGCTCAGACCCATCTTCGGAACGGTTACACCAGACTACATCCCGAAACACGACGAGGTAATTTCACGCCCATATTGCATGCCTACTAGGTAAGTAAATTAAAATAAAACATCATTTGAAAACTTTGCTCAACGTATTTTTACAGGCGCTCACCTTTTTTTACAATATCATTTCGTCTACCATGATAAAACTAAGATTGCAATTTGTTTGTGAATGATGGAGAACAATTATATTATTTCTGACACTAAAGGTCTGCGGTCTCTACAGTCAGGGTGGCATTTGCCAGCCGGGCCCCAGCCGGCGCGGGCTCCTTCGGGCTTGGCTTGCGGGGCTAGCCGCAAAGAAAAGGCCCGCCTCTCAAGAAAGCCAGAGGGAGCGGGTTCGATCCCAGCCGACGGCACGCACCAATTCGTTCATTGTGTAAACATATGTGCGTATTGTATGTCATCTGCTACATGACTGGAGCCTGATGTATTGCGACAGACTCGCACCTTTCACGTTTTGAGACTGAATATCGTCCGGTGAAGTGTGGGTGTTGTAACACCTCTGCCAGCCCCTTCGGGGAAAAGGTGTGACGATATGTAATGTTACGTTAATCTTCTGCAAGTGGGATTTAGTGTGAATGACCTATTCTCTAAGATCCACACTAATTAGCACACCCTTGAAGAACCTGCCTTAAGCAAACACTCTTCACCTACCAACTTCTCAGCACCATCGGCTGAAAGCGCCACCATCGTATTTCTTCACAAAATTGAAAGCAATCCGTCTAACAGTTTTAGTTTCTCCATTTAGCCGTGTACAGTTAAGTTTGCAGATGTTATTTGCTATTTCTTCCCAGTAAGAGCATTGCAGAAACGTCTTAGCAAACAGCGTGTTTGCTCTGTGAGAACTTTCTGCTAGGCGTATGCAAAGATAATGTAACCAGTAGATCGGATTTACTAAGATAGGTACGAACACGCGTTTAAAGCAGGGGCTACCTACCACTGACTTTCGCAAAACATACAGACTGGTGCTCTGTGAGCTGTAGACCTTGCGGCCGACGTCTGTACTCCTCTGCAGTGGCAATACTGTCTCTGAAAAAATAATAATTATAAAACCGCCATTTTGAAAAAAATCCTAAAACTGACTTGACAAAAAACCATCTGGAAAATTATCGAACCTCCCTCAAAATTTTACGACAATCGGTTGAACAATGTGAAGGAGGCAGACGTCGGCAGCAAGGTCTATAGCTCACAGACCCCACTAATTAAAATTATATTTGTTTGGTAGTTATAAGCGTGTAACAAGAACAAGTAACATTATTTAAGAAAAACAAAAAACCCTGCTGCAAAATGTAGTCTGACAGTCCGGATATAGTTAAAATGTTATAACCTACGAGTATGTCATTTCCACTATCAAGAGGATTCAAATAACACCTCACATGTCGAAATACATGAAGCTGTAAACAGCTTGCTGTAGGCCGTGCCAAAGTAACCTCATACATACAAACCCACATACATACATACTTACAAAAATACATATACACACATATACAGGGTTATAGGTAACACACCAAACACCTCCTAAGGGTTCATTGTACTCATACGAACAACTTTTTCTATGGTGTGAACTCCGAAATCGCAAAAAAAAAATGAGTTGTTCCATACATTTTGTCTCAGGCCAATGAACTTTTTGCATGGTACAGCTGCTTTTTTTTTGCGATTTCAGGATTGATCCATAAGTCAAAAGTCAAAGTCAAAATCTTTTTATTCAATTTAGGTATCAAAGATACACTAATGAACGTCAAAGTTTTTTTTAATAGACTCGACCGCTTTTTTCAGATATAGAGCCTCTACTCAGAAGAACAGGCAAGTAAAAGTTGTTCAATTGATGAGAACAATGAACCCCTGAAGAGGTTTTTAGTGAGTTACCTATAACCCTGCATACACTCGAAACACATAACCCTCCTTCTTGCGAAGTCGTGTAAAAATACAACACTTTATTTAGTTGGACGATAGGTACGAGCTATCAGCTGGTTATATTGTCTGGGGCGTTTTCATAGCAAGGAAGCAGCTTATTAGCAAATTGCAAATAGTTACTTATCTGCTCAGTATTCAGAGAACTACATGTACTTGTCCCGGTCTTGGAAGGCGGAAAGTAAAGCTCGGTCTCTACTGACCGTGCTTGCCTCACGAGGCAAGCTTCTATCTCACTCTGGAACGTGATAAGCTTAGCAGCCAGAGCGAGATGGACGCTTGCCTCACGAGGCATGCTCGGTTAGTAGAAAACCGGCTTAATGTGTTGAACAGGACTACGGGTTGCCTCGATACAGGCTTGCCTCGCGAGGCAAGCAGTAAACAATGTATCTTATAGGTAATAAGTTGTTACAATAAATATTTTCATTCTTACTTTTAGTTTCTTGCTGTGTCTTTAAATCATAGACCTAATATGTGGCGTTAGATTCATCTTTGTATCCGGAGTGGCATAGCCACATTGGTAGTCAATAAAAACAAGTAACATTATTAAAAGAAAAACAAAAAAACCGGCTGCAAAATGTTGTACCATAAGTCACTTCACTTCTTCAAGACGATTCAAATGACACCTCACATGTCGAAATACATCAAGCTGTTTATGCTGTAGGGCGTGCCAAAGACACCTCATCCATACATACATACATACACTCGAAAAACATAACCCTCCTTCAACGTTTAACGTTTGGACAAAAATGATTTTGTATGTTCGGCGGATGTCCGGCTGTTCTTCTCTACGTCGCATTTCTCAAACGATTCTCGTGTAAATTTGTCAACAGGTTTAACAATTACCTATAAATTAAATTACTTAGATTTTTTTCGATTCAAGTTTTGGATTTTTTGCGCAGTCGGGCAAAAACAACCTCATAGCGGAAAAAAGTCACGTAAAAACTTGACAAGCCAAAAAAACACCGAACTGTATCTGTCAATATTTTGGCGCCAACGGAACGGATGCGTTCTAAAGAGTTCCAATTACATTGAATGAACGCGTTTCTTCATGCCAAGGAGGTTTTGTGTTTTGCAAGAAAGAAGTTATTGTGTGTTTAGCAAAGAGGTTTCATTGTTGTTTTATTTGTACTGCACATCGGTAGACTTTACTATTGAAGTATGTTCTGGGAACGTGCTGGGAATTTCAAATGTTTCGAATTTTTCTGTTTGAATGGATATCCGGTAGGCCATAGCGCGTGATTGGTCAATTTATTGGGCTTAGTAAATAAGAATGGTACCTACAGAATAATACATTGTAAGTAAAAGTAAAAAAGCATTTATTTCAATTACACTTAAATTCATACATATCGTCACGCCGTTCCCACATGGGGCTGGCATAGGTGTAAAACATCCACACTTCACCGGACGATATTCAGTCCCAAATGTGTCAGGTGGCGAGCCTGTCGCCTTACACCGGGCTCCAGTCATGTAGCAGATGACATACAAAACGCACATAATGTTCACACAATGATCAAATTGGTGCGGCCTTCGGCTGGGATCGAGCCCGCTCCCTCTGGCTTGAAAGGCGGGCCGTCTCCGGCTAGGCTATCATCGAAAAAACTGAATAGCTATAAATAATTTATTTAACCTTAATAACGAAGTTCTTAAACTAATGTAAGTATGTACATCCAAGTTATTTTGAGTCATTGACATGTGTAATTATAATCAAAGCTTGCACCCTACGAGTAAGTTCCAATGTGAGGCAGAGGCATTAGGCTTAGAAATCGAGTACACAAAACAAAAACACTTAAAAAACGTATTAAACTTAGTTTTTACAAACCCTAGTAAAGGCTTAGTGTTTTGAGTTCTTAGAAACACTAAGCACACTTAGAATTCTGAGTTGTCATGAATTCTCACTAACAATAAATATTAGGCTTAAAATTCTGAGTTCTAAATTATATTAGACTTAGAATAGAGTTTTGAGTTCTCATGAACACTAAATTAAATAAACTTAACATAAATTCTGAGTTGTCGTTCTCAAAAACAATAAATATTAGACTATTTTAGACTGTACACTAGACGACTAATTTTAGGAAAAAGTTTTTTCATCTTATAAAATCCTATCCTATTAATCACACTAATATTATAAAGGCGAAAGTTTGTGAGTTGTGAGTTGAGTTGTTGTAAGTGTGTATATTTGTTACTTCTTCACGCTCAAACGAATGAACGGATTTTGAAAAAAATTGGTATGGAGGTAGCTTATACCCTGAATGGATACATAGGCTACTTTTTAACCGCGGGTAAAACCGGAGGGCGCTGCTAGTATTTTAAACGCGAAAGTTTGTAAGAATGGATGAATGATGAATGAAACGCCAGAACGGCTGAACAGATCTGGATAAAATTTGGCACAGAGATAGACTATAGTCTAGAATAGCACATAGGATACTTTTTGTCTGCGGGTGAAATCGCGGGGTGTAGCTAATGTAGGTATATTACGCAAAAAATAAAGACAGCTAATGACGTTTCATCTTCCCCCAAAATAAGTCCCCCTATTAATAATCATAATCATCGTCGCTTTTTTCGAAACAGTGTGCATTCCCATTAACAATTTTTTTTAACGGCCTTTCTGCCGGACACATTAATATTCCGAAATTAGTCAATGTACCGCCGCCGAAGATTCCCTGGTTATTCCTCTCGTTGGTCATGAATGATGCCAGGACTGTGTCCAGAAGAAACCAGAGCGTGTCTACTTCGGACATGTCGACGCCAGACGCCAGGCTGGGCGCAATATTTGGTGACACGCTTTTGTGTAGAGCAATATTTGGTGACACGCTGTTGTTTAGAGCAATAATTGGAGGCACGCTTGTTCCATGGTGTTGGGGACTGGGCATAGCTGCGTGGAGACAGCCAAGGATGAAGAGGGCAGTTGAAACTTGTCTTGATATCATCTGAAATTAAAAGATTTTATTTGAGCATTTTTAAAAGTTAAGATGATTGACCGAACCGAGCCGTCTCCGTTTCAACGTGGGCAAAAATGCTTTCGTATATTTACATATGTATATTACACGCGTTTTATAACGCTTACATAATGTTTCTTTAAATAAATCTCTCAATGATTCGCGGGGACCCATTCCGTAGATAGCGCGGACCGCTCGCTTTTGCAAAATAAAAATGCCCTCTTCTTCAGCAGCTGATCCCCACAGAAAAATGCCTTAGGACATGGCTAAAGGTTCTCTATTGCCATTTCGTCTAGAAGAAGACGACGGGCGTAGAGAGCAAGTAAAGATACTGACGAGCCTCTAAAGTTATGTACAGAGTGACAATATGAAAATTTCAATTATTTTTTATGACATTTGCACTTCTCTAATCCTAAATAACTAATAATTTCCCTATTATTTCTTTATTCAATTGGCCTTTAGCCAATGCGAAGTTAGTCTACAAATAAAGTGGTCGCCGATCCCTTAAAGCCCTGGGGAGGGAAGAAGACAGCGAGGAGCCTTGTACCATTTGCACAACCACGACCACTCTGCCAAGAGTGCACGACTAAGAAGAAAGATCCCTTAAAATTATCAACTTACCTCGGTCCAGAGTACAAAATAAATCTGCAAATAATGTCTGATTCCACTTTTCCTGTTAATTGTGACCACTAGATAGGACGACTTGAACGCAATAAATCATAAAACAATGTGTTAAAATAACTATGGATGAGGAAACTATTAGATAAGTCTATGTGTGTACATAAAGGTAGCTATTCACGATCACGCCCTTTCATCATTGCCCCTCAGTTTCTTGCCTGTTCTTCTGAGTAGAGGCTCTTTATCCGAACAAGGCGGTCGAGTCTATTTAAATAACTTTGACGTTCATAAGTGTATCTTTGATACCTAAATTGAATAAAAACATTTTGACTTTGACTTGACGCCATAACGTCAAACGGCGCGATCAAAATCATCATCGTTACAGTATTTTACGTCGTACTGCAGGGACACCGACCTACGAACCGACCTACCGACCGAATTGACGCTATATTAAGGTGAACTGACGTCAATTTTTTCAAAGTCACAGCCAATGACGTGATTGGGAATAGACCACCTATAGGGTCAACTGGGGCAAACGCGTCTGTAGGGCAATTGCGTCTTTCGAGAATTACTAACAAACCCTTCACAAATTAGGTGCCATCTACATCTTTTTTCTATCTTTAGTTGCAATAATCTGTACTAGATGGCGTTAGTTGCATAATTTGTGAAGGGTTTGTCAGTAATTCTCGAAAGACGCAATGGCCCACAAACGCATTTGCCCCAGTTGACCCTAAATAAATTAATTTAAGGAAAAACAAATCCGTTCAAATGACTCGTTGAATTGATGTCAGCACAGAATGCAGTGAACTACCGCAAAGTAACGCCTGATTCAATCAACTATTTTTGAAGATTTTCTAATCCCTTTTTTTAATATTTTATGTAGAATAGGTCGGCGTTTGACCACCAACTCGCCTGATGTTAAGCGACGTTGTGGTCTAAGATGGAGCACGACGACCTATAAGGTACTTATTCACTCTAGCCTTGAAGTTCTGTAGAGTGAAGAAGTACAAAGACGGCAGTTGAGTGAGGCGCTACAAGTGCGCTACTGCTCAGACCCGTCTTCGTAACGGTTACACCGGACTACATCCCGAAACACGACTAGCTCATTTCACGGCATGGCTTGGTCCTTCAAATCCATATTGTAAGTAAACGAATGGCTTTAATGCCATACGTTTATGGTTAGAGTTTTTGTGTAAAGCATTTTTTAGGTAGACAATTGTTATTTAGAAATTGGTTACTATAGTTAGAACATTATTTAATTTAACACTTCAATCCATTTTCCTTATAATTAATCGCTGTATTCTATCCTTCCTCTATACAGGGTTGTTTTACACTACTATGTAAAACACACTATATATAATAGCACATGTATGTGTGTACTTCATAGTGACATCATAGTAAATTTAACATCACATAACATATCGTCACGCCTTCAAGAAGCCAAGATGCAATCCATCAAGCATGATCCGGGGAAGGTCGTATTTTAGCTTTCGTGTTGCCAACAGGACCTGGGTCTTGTGGCCAGCGAATTTCATTTTGTGGCGCCTTGCCCCCGAGAGGGCTGGCAGAGATGTAATACAACATCCACCCTTCGCCAGACGAAATTCAGTCCCAAATGTGACAGGGGGCGCGCCTGTCGCCATACACCGTCATACATCGCCATACATCGTAATTGGTCATTATCGAGCAGGTGGTGTGAAAATATAATTATAGGTTTATACGAGTAGATAGGATAGGATAGTTTGGATAATGGTATGTAATTGGTGGGGGCAGACGGTAATATATACTAAACACTATGGTCTACCACCCTCGCGGGGGCAGATAGCCATAAGTGTTACCGTCTGCCACCGCGTGGGGGCAGGCTGCGGGGGCAGACGGTAACAATCCACAGGCTCGCTCCCTGCCACATTTGGGATTGAATATCGTCCGGCGAAGTGTGGGTGTTGTACACCTCTGCCAGGCCCCTCGGTGGAAAGGCGTGACGATATGTTATGTTATGTTGAATGTATGAATGTACATTTATTTTTCCTGCCAGTACAAATTTCATAATTTCTATAAGTAACGCGTTATGCTCTTGCTAAAGCATGCGTAATATTTAATTAGCAACTACCTTGCATCCTAACTCACTCGTGCCTACTCTTTCATATTTCCATTGCTATAAGTTTGTTTATGCTATAAGTTTGTTTATGCTATAAGCTATCACAAAACTAAAAATCGTGAATCTTTTGTAGACTAGGACTTAACTTGTATACTATGCTCATGATTTAAGAGTCCGGCGACCACTTTAGCTAGTCTAAAGCATTGGCCTAAGGTTTTCTATAGACATTTCGTCTTACGACGAGCGAAGAGAGCAAGTAAGGATACTGACGAGCCTCTAAAGCTACCTACAGAGTGACAAAGTGAAATTTCAATATTTTTTTATGACTTTTGCACTTCTGTAATCATTCTTAAATAACTAAGAATTTCCATTGTATTATAGACTCATTGAAAAGTTAATGATGTGGACAACCTTCTTATGTAAAGGGATTTTTGATTTGCTTTGTCTATCTATTGAATAAATAAGTCAAAAGTGACCCCTTACAAATGCGGATATTTTTCATAGCTCTATTTTCTCTTGAGAACGTTTTTGTAAAAAAACCAAGAACGGAGATATACTCGTAGTTAATTTAATTGTACATGCCAAATATCATCATAATCTGACAAATGGTTTCCAAGAAATTTGACAAGCGCGTTTGTATGGAAAATTCAGAGCGTCGCGGGACTCTTTAAAAGATATTTTAAAATTTGAAATTGAAAAATTGAATTGAAAAAATACATTTAGATTTGATTTGAGTGATGTATGTATTCGACACGACAACCGCCTTCCCACTTGGCTTAGCAGATTTATTCAATTAACCCTGTATACAATTGAACTTTTTTTATTGAGTAAAACCTACTGAACTCATGAGGAATCGTATTAAAGACTATTTCAGTGAAGTGTTGACTTTCAAATCAATCGTGTCTACGTGTTTAAGGTGCGTATGTTTGTAACAAAACACATTGAACTCATCAAAACGGAAAAAACGCCCATAATTCGAAAATAACAATGTTAGGTCAGACCTCTTAATTTAACTGCCTCGCTGGCTTAGTTGGTAGTGAACCTGCCTTCTGAGCTTCGGGCGTGGGTTCGATTCCCACCTAGGGGAAAAAAATGAGATTTGTGTTTGCTCTATTTCTGGGTGTAAATGTCTATCAAAGAAAATATTTAAAAATATAGATATACGTATGTATATCAGTCTCTGGCAGTCATATTACAAGCATAGCTTAGTTTGTGGTCAGACGACCCTGTGTGCTAGTGTCCCAGATATTAATTTTTATTTATTCGGTCTCACTCGCAATAGGACAAGAAATACAAACAAGTTCGTGACAGTGGTATTTAGAGGTTATAATTATTTTGTAACGCTTTCACGATCAGTAATGATATCCTAGTTAAAGAAGGGCCCGCCTCTCAAGCCAGAGTAACCGGGTTCGAACCCAGCCGACGGCACGCACCAATTTGTTAAATGTGCGTATTTCATGTCATCTGCAACATAACTGAAGCTCGGTGTCTGGCGACAAGCTCGCCCCTTGTCACATTTGGGACTGAATATCGTCCGGCGAAGTGCGGGTGTTGTATTACAAATCTGCCAGCCCCCTCGAGGGGAGAGGCGTGACGACATGTTAATGGTTCACGCCCTAACTATGACATATCACAGATTATTATGAAATTTTGCATCCACGTTGTTAGGAGTACAGAGAAGGATATAGGGTACTTTTTATTATACCATAGTATTTTGATTATACTGGTGGTATCTTGTACTTTAGTATCTGGTACTTCATCAGAACTGTAGGATTTTGATTTAAAACGGGACCAATCTGAAAGCATTTCCTTTCAAATTATAAAAGAACTAGCTGCGCCCCGCGGTTTCACCCGCGGTTAAAAAGTATCCTATGTGCTATTCTAGACTATAATCTATCTCTGTGCCAAATTTCATCCAGATCTGTTCAGCCGTTCTTGCGTGAAAGAGTAACAAACATCAATACATCCATTCTTACAAACTTTCGCGTTTATAATATTAGTAGGATTTACTGATGCAGTAGAACCGTCTTTGAGTAATCGGGGAAAATACATTTTTAAGCAGCATTTAATTTTTTTTAAATCCCTGACATCGATTTTCATCAAACATAGCCAAGAACACTTCCGACTAATTAACCTTTTGAACAAAAATGAACAAAATCAAAATCAGTTCATCCGTTCGGGAGCTAAGATTTCACAGACAGACACACAGACATACACGTCAAACATATAACACCCCGTAGTTTTTGCGTTGTGAGTTATAAACTTTCCAGTTACGAAATCTGTTGAAATATCTAATTACGTATTTCAGATGGGATCATGGCGAGTTCTCACTACTGCTTGCATCCTGTGCTGCAGCTGTACAGCTTCAGAAAGCCTAAACATGTCTAGAAATGTTGCTCCCGGCAACACCGGCGTGTCTCCAACCATTGCTCCCACCAACGCGATGTCTCCAACCATTGCTCCCACCAACGCGATGTCTCCAACCATTGCTCCTAGTCTCATCGATATGACCAACGTTGAAACGCTCTGGTTTCTTCTAGACACAGTTCTGGCCTCGTTCAGAATAACAGAGAGAAATAATCAAGGTATATTTGAAGTAAAGGGGCCTTGTCCAAGTGGTAAGAAAAAAAAGTGGGTTGGAGGAATAAGTACGTGCGTCGATGACACTGAAGATTCGTATGAAGATACTGATTAAATTAAAAAAACCACTTGCAATGTGGTGAGAAGCCCGATGCTATGAAATCCGAACGAAATTCCATCTTACCTACTTTTTTTACCCGACCTGGAAAACCAACCTGGACCAAAAATGTGGAGGTTCTCAATTTGACTGTATGTTTCTTGTGTGTATGCTACGCGATTACTCCTTCAATTGTGAATTGATTTAATGATTTTTTTTTTATTTGGTAAATCTTTAGTAAATCTGACAAGCCGTTTTTAAAATATGATATTGTTGATATTTTAAAAACTGCTGAAAATGTCTAAAAAATATTTACATGGAATAACAAGATGGGAAGGTTGGTTTTTTGAGCTCTGCTTTTTAATTATGCTCTACCTTAGGGTGTATGCACGTAGAAAGCAGGTTAGCAGTGCCGTTCTACTAGCGCTTATCGGTACTGAGGTGCGAGCAATTTAAACTGACGGATCAAATCGACTGAATCGACTAATGTGTGTGGAAATTACCGATTTTGTCGATATGAAATGTCAGTTTAAATTACCAAACTCGCACAATAAGTCTGATGATGAAGTCTTTTTTTTTCTTTTCTTATTCTCTGTATCGATTTGCTCCATTCCATTTTAGTGTAATTTGATTTATGATGCCGCTTATTACTCATTTTTCCGCTCGACCAATACCTAAGCTCGAGCAAAGGAGTAAGCTGAAAACCAGCTCTGTGCAAACTTGTTTGTACATTACAACGCTGAGCTTACTCCTATTGCCAAACACTTTTATCTGTTTAATATATTCTGTAATTAACTGTGTATAATTTAATTCTATTGTTTGTCAATAAATTATTTTAATTCACTATTTATTATTTATTCACACCAGATCTGCGCAGGTATAAGCAGGCGCACTTGCGTTTTGAAATCATTTATAAACTACTGACTCTGTGGGTTGTAGACCTCGCGGCAGATGTCTGTTCTCCTCCACAGGTTATGTTCCGATTCTCGGTAAATGAGCGGAAAAATTGGTCTGACATTTTGTGAGCAGGTTCAATAATTATACGATTTTGCTAAGTCAGTTTCTGGATATTTTTTCAAAATGGCGGAGGTATGATTTGAACCTATTACTTACAAAATTTCAAGAGAATTAGTTTAGAAATGCGACTTGTAGAGAAAGAAATAGAAGGACAGAAATGCAGGCAGAATCCGGACATTCGAAAGCATTTTTGTCAAAGCTTGCTCAAGTGATAAACCATATCGACACGGGTCAACCTAGTGAGGACTACTTCGCAAGGCTTACTGTTTTTTGCTCTCATATTGGCTAACGTAACCACGTAACGTTTACCACGCTAGTTATAGTTTTACTGAAGTTTAAATTTTTGTATCTTTTGTTTGTAATTACGTGTGTAAATAAAAAAATATCGCCATAGTTTAGAATTCAAAATTACAAAATATGGAAGCGAAGTTGACTTCTCTGTTGGTATTATAGGATTGTGTATTATAGGCTAAGGTAATGTGGTTTATTTTTCAAAGACGTCAAAAAGTGTGTGCGGGTTTTTCCGTTTTGTCTGAGCCGATCCTTAGGCTTGTAATTATAATGTTTCACATTTATTTGTTTTAACATAACTTATTATGCACTAGGTACTTTTATGAATAGTTAGAATATAACTAAGGAACCTTTACAATGTATTTTGGGTTATAAAGAAAAGGTGTACTAAGCTGGAAGGGGTCATTTAAGTCAACCCTGCGAAATCGAGAAAAAATATCAGCTGTTCGATACATTTTGCCGACAATTAATAAACTTTTTATGTGACCCTCTTTCGGCTTGGTACACCTTTTCCTGATAGCCCTGTAGAATGTAGATAGGTATTAAAAAAAACAAAATAAACACTTAAAAATATGAATTTTATTTATTACCTACAAGATTTTTATACAACAATAAATATTACCTTCCTAACTTTTACAATATTATAATACGAAAGTGAGTTTGTCCGTTCATTTGTTTATTACGCTTTCACGCCTTAACCATTCAACCGGTCATCATAAAAAATTTGCAGGAGTACAAAAAAAGACATAGAGTCCCTTTCATCCCGAAAAAATAAACGGTTCCAGTGGGACCAGTTCCATAATTTATGTTCAGCGCAATAAGGTCCTGACCATGTACCCTATTGTGTAGCAATAAGATTCGCGGTCGCGTAGTGTCGTGAACAAAAGGTAACCGTTATGGTAATTATTCATTTTCATTTTACTGGTAAAGGCAAGTTCGATAATTATGTGGATATGATTGAAAATTCAGTTACTGGATTTTTTTTCAAAATGGCAGATAATTATGTGGTGGTTGAAAACGTAAAAACAAATAATGTTTCAGTATTTTTTTAAGCTATGCCAAAATAGGCTCGCAAGGTCTCTCTCACAAAGCCAATTAGTACTATATGAGCTGTAGACCTCGCGAGTCTGTAATAAGCCCCTTATCTCCGCCATTTTGAAAAAACTTCAAACTAGATCGACAAAAAATCATATTTAATTATCGAACCTGGTCAACACAAAAATTTGTCGAGAATCGGTGAGAAATATGACCTGGGAGGCTATTCCTACGCGTGAGATGAGATGAGATTTCATCTTGGTCACTCTCACACCTATGACGTTTCAAACGAGAGAAACAAGGACGAAAAAAGGAAAAATCTCCGAATAGGGCCACTGTAGAGAACAGCCGGACAGACGCCCACCGGACGAACGGACATACGAAAACATTTTCCCCGAAGCTGAAGCAGAGACGCTTCGCTCACTAACGCTCATTTGGTCAAATATCATCTGCTATTAATTTGGGTCACATCGCCTTACTCATAGTCATCATCGTCCCCATTTATTGCTGTTGGGACGCAATGTGATTTTCCATCTATAATTTTTGGTACCGTATTTGCCGGACAGAACCCGACTAAAGTCATGGTTCCGCCTCTACCTTGGTTATTTTTCTCTTCCATCCTAAACGAAGTCAGGACTGTTTCTAAAAGAAACCAGAGCGTATCAACGTCGGATGCATTAAGGCTGGTGATTTTCGGAGACATGTGTGTGGTGAGAGCAAAGTTTGGAGACACGGTGTTGCTGGGAGCAATGTTTGGAGACATGGTGTTGCTGGGAGCAATGGTTGGAGACATGCCTGAGTAGCTGGCAGCAACATTCGTAGGCACGTCTAGGCTTTCTATCACTGTATAACAGCTTAGAATGCAAGCTATAGTTAAAATTCGCGATGACTCCATCTGAAAAACACAAAAAGCTATTTTAGATTTGGCAAATAAAATAAAAATTCGAAACATTTTTGCGTCTGACCCCAAACTAAGCAAAGCTTGTACTATGACTGCCAGATACTGATATGCATACTTAGATATTTTTAAATACATACTTAAATAGATATTAACACCCAGACATAGAGCAAACACAAATGTTCATCACATGAATGTTTCGGAATGTTTAGGAATCGAACCCACGCCCCCAAGCTCAGAAGGCAGGTTCACTACCAACTGAACCACCGAGGCAGTCGTACATATACATACACTACACAGTATAAACATACATACACTCGAAGAATATAATCCTCCTTCTTGGTAAAATTATTAGGCATTTTCTAACTTTATAGAAAACTAGCTGCGCCCCACGGTTTCACCCGCGGTTAAAAAGTATCCTATGTGCTATTCTAGACTATAATCTATCTCTGTGCCAAATTTCATTCAGATCTGTTCAGCCGTTCTGGCGTGAAAGAGTAACGAACATCCAGCCATCCATTCTTATAAACTTTCGCGATTATATAAGTAGGATAATAGAAACAAAAACATACCTTTTCTCTCCAACGCAACGTTTTAAATCTTCAAGGATGTATTGGCCGTTTAATAGAAGTGTAGATTCTTATGTTATTGCACAAAATGTCCAATAATATTACGTAATATTAGTAGGAAAAATAGATTAACAACATTGTACCCATATAAGCGAGTAGTAGGCTTAAAAACATTGATACAAATAACTTAAACGCAAGACAATGAGGAAAATACAGTCTGGAGGCCTACCTTACATCTATTGTCACGGTAGTAACGTTTTGTTTTCGACGCTGCGCGACAATGGACCTTATTGCGCAGCGATACGATTCGCGGTCGCGCAGCGTCGAAAACAAAACGTAAATATCGTGGCAATAATATGTCACAGTCGTAAGCCCCCAGTACTAAGAATTAACTTAATTTACAGACAAATGTCCTAATGGTAAAACCAAACCTCCTACTTTTAATATTACTAGCTCAGATCAACCTAGAGGAAAAGATGGAACGCTGCGTTAAATCTCGCTGAAGCCACTTCTTTTTAAACGTGCGCGCGTGGTAATGTTGAAAATGAAAAACATTTACAATTGCACGAAAACTAATATTAGTTCCCAAACTCTACGTTAGCCATTTCCGTTCCAATATACAACCTTAGTAGATTTAATATTCTAAAACTGCACATATTTGTAAGAGTTTAATGTTACGGCATTTTCAAAATTGACATGTAAAAAACTGCACAGTTTTTAAAAAGAACCTCAAAATGTAGTCCTGGCCACTTTTATAATGCACTATGTATATTTATGTACATGAAATTATACCATAAACTAATGCACATAGTGTCGAGGTAAGAATGACCAAGCGAGTAGCGTATTTTTTTTTGCGTCAATGTGTGCGTGTTGTGTACATATACGACAGTAGCGTAGTTTTTGGATGGTTTTTGGCTTTACCTAAATCATACGCCGTGCGCCATCTTATTCTCTAGGTTGATCTGAGATTACTAGCTGCGCCCCGCGGTTTCACCTGCGGTCTAACAGGATCCGTTTGATGAAAGGTACGTAACATTTGAAGTGATGATAGCCTAGTCGCAGAAGACTCGCCTCTCAAGCCAGAGGGAGCGGGTACGGACACAGCCGACGGCACGCACCAATTTGTTCATTGTGTGAACATATGTGCGTACTTAATGTCATCTGCTACATGACTGGAGCCCGGTGTATGGCGACAGGCTCGCCCCCTGTCACATTTGGGCCTGAATCTCTTACGGCGAAGTGTTGGTGTTGTACACCTCTGCTAGCCCCTTCGGGGGAAAGGCGTGACAGTATGTTATGTTATGTTAAATGTCACGTGAATTATTGTCAATTCGCCCCTCAGAATATTTCCTCTGAGATTCGTCCAATCAGCAGCTAACCATCCTTCGCTTCGCTAGGTCAATTTTACGTCGTACGTTCGTAAGTTCACGTCCGTAGGAGTATACTGTATTCTGATTCCCTACTCGTGGTCCCTGGGTAGTGCTAACCGGGTAGCAAACTCTGGTGGGAGGCTTCGGCCGTGGCTAGTTACCACCCACCGGTACAAGCCATGCCGTGAAATGACCTAGTCGTGTTTCGGGATGTACGAGTAGTCCGGTGTAACCGTTCCGAAGACGGGTCTGAGCAGTAGCGCACTTTAGCGCCTCACCCAACTGCCCTCTTTGTACTTGTTCACTCTACAAAACTTCAAGGCTAGAGTGAATAAGTACCTTATAGGTCGTCGTGCTCCATCTTAGACCACAACGTCGCTTAACATCAGGCGAGTTGGTGGTCAAACGTCGTACATAAAAAAAATTGTAACAAAATTTCCCTATACTGAATAATTATTGCTTTTCCTGCCTGAGTCATGACTGTTCACATGAACTTGATTTAGTTATAATTTTCCTACGCTAATATACAGTACTAGCTGCGTTCGTGGTTCCCCCGCTAAACACCCTACAGCCATGGTTAACTAATATACACTCTACAATGTATAATCTCTCTACTAACATACAATGTCACGTTCTCATAATGTACAATGTCTCAAAATGTCAAGTTACTCCACCAGGTATAGCGCTCCGCGCCAAATATGGTCACATGGGTGACACGCAGTGACGTCAATCGATGCTTAAGCAAGACCGAATTATGTCATTTTGTACAAGTTTGGTAATATTCCCTGAATCTATAACACGTTGGGTGTTACTGATTTGGGTAATACTGTATTACGAGTACTGCAGCACCCTATGTTTGTTGGCACGGTGCGCCATCGCTGCGACTGCTGGACGAGTAGGTTACTACATAGAACTTCTTGTGTTCTAGCGACAGCAGTTTTGTGCGATGGGCGCATCGTTTTTTTTTGTAATGTAGGTATTTGTTATTGTTGTACTTATTTTATAAGATTCTTTTATGTGTAAGTAGTTTATTAGAGAACTAGTTGTCTAGGTAAACCTAATATAGGTTTTAAGACAACTATTTAACTTTAATTAAATTGTTATATGTATAATTAAATAAATAAAAAAAAAAAAAAAAGTAGGCTGGGTTTGGGCGTGACATTTAAATAGCTCGTATTTCGTTATTAAGTAAAAGATGTTCAAATTACTGTTTTCATAAAAGAGTTTCCTATTACCCGACGAAAAATATTATAAACTGCTATGAAGGGGGCTTTTATTTTGTTACAATGCTATACAGATTTAGAAATATTGGGGATCTATTTAAAGTTGTCCCGTTTTCAGTTTACATGGTACTAGCTTCACCCCGTGGTTTCAGCCTTTAGACACTACAAAAAGACAATAAATAAAATACATAAAGATAAAAACATAAACTATCAATAAACTACAACAATAATAATAATAACACAAAATAAACTACAAAAAATCATTGGAAATTGGAAATTCAAATTAGTCGGGAGTGTTCTTAGCGATAGTTTGACGAAAATCAGTGTCGGATGTTTTTTATTTTTTTTAATTTTAACTTGTTTATTTTACATAAATTTGGCTTGTCCCAAACTCTTCTTATCATATTCTTCGTCATTGTCATCGCTGAGTTTTTTGCGTCGCGAATCGTTAAAGTTGTATTTCTCTCGTAGAATGGTATTTATTTTCTTGAATAGCATAGGTCTTCCTTCTAAATTGACCCAGTAAGGACCTAACACACCTTCGACGATATGTCTAGCTATATCTTCAGGATCTGTTCCATCAGTTTTCTTGTAGTTTAGAACTTCTTCTAAAGTTTCAAACAGCTTGTCTACATGTTCTATGTTGACACTGTCTGTCAACTGCATGATTTCTAAATAGTCTTCTGTGAAGTTCTTGTTTCTAATTCTGAGGGCTCCTTCGTTTGCTTTAGCTAGAAGTAATACCATTATGCTTATTAAGGTTTTCATACGTTCTGAGTTATCCATACAAACGCGCTTGTCGAATTTCTTGGAAGCTATTGGCATGTGCAATTAAATGAACAAGAAAGTAGGGAAGTAGATATACTACTTCCCCACTTTCTTGTAGTAGTAGTAGTTCCCTACTTTCTTCTTTCTTGTAGTGTTGGGTTTTTAAAAAAAACGTCCTCAAGATAAAATCCTACTAATATTATAAACGCGAAAGCTTGTAAGAATGGAAGGATGTTCGTTACTCTTTCACGCCAGAACGGCTCAAGATCTGGATGAAATTTGGCACAGAGATAGATTATAGTCTAGAATAGCACATAGGATACTTTTTAACCGCGGGTGAAACCGCGGGGCGCAGCTAGTACCAATATAACTAGTGGCGTAAGAGTAACAAACATCCATCCATCCATACATACAAACTTTCGCGTTTATAATATTAAAAATAATAAGTAGGATTTAAAATATAATTATATAATATTAGTATATACGAGTAAGTAGGATGATGATGGTTGCACGGGTATAATTTCTTTGTAAAAGTACTTACATTTAATAATTACAGATGACCAGTTAATTACAGTCTCTATTGCAAACCGAATTGCTATTTGTGAGGGTGGACCCATCCCGGTTAGCTTTCCACTGTCCAATAACCTGAAAAACATAACATATTGTCACGCCTTTCCCCCGAGTGGGCTGGCAGAGGTGTAATACAATATCCACACTTCGCCAGACGATATTTAGTCCCAAGTGTGACAGGGGGCGAGCCTGTCGCCATACACCGGGCTTCAGTCATGTAGCAGATGACATACAATACGCACATATGTTCACACAATGAATAAATTGGTGCGTGCCGTAGGCTGGTTTTGTTGTCGCTGTACCAAACTCTACGCGGGCACCCACTAGCTGTCAGCAAGTTGTGTAACGATTTCTCTTTGGAACAGCTTCTCTATTAGTCAGAGCCAAACATCTTGCCTCTTCTCTTTCCACACTTACTCATAGACTAGTTTCTTAATCCCCAACAAGATGGGTTGTACGTCTTCCCAAGGCTTCTCTGCGACGATGAGGAACAGCTGGTAGAGGTAGCCGGAGAGGTAGCCCATCCTGTTCTTGACGACCGTTTGGTAGGCGCTGTGGATGAGCCAGCTACGGGTTGACAGCGCTGGGTGATAGAAATTTGTGTGCTGTAGTCGATAAGCGATGGTAGACTAGCAGGCTCGTCTCTTAAGCCAGAGGGGGCGAGTTCGATCCCTGCTGAAGGCACGCATCAATTTGTTAAATGTGTGAACATATGTGCGTATTTAATGTCGTCCGCTATGTAGCTGGAGCTCGGACAGTCTCGCCCTTCGGCGGACGACGATATTCAGTCCCAAATGTGCCTGTTCACACAATGAACAAATCCAAATAACTTTATTGTTCAAAAATTAGAGCTAAATATTACAATCTTTTTTATTTTTTATTTATAAATTACACTCCACGAACTCCGGGGACCGTGACTTTTGTTAACATAAATCTTTAATTATTATTCAACGGGAATACAGGTAGAGGGGGGTTAGTTATTAAGTCTTAATCTAAGGTTAGGTTAAAGGTTTTCAGATTTACTTATTGCATTGTGAGTACACCACGAGCAGACCAGCGAACCGCAAGCAGCACCCGATCACGAGTATGAGGCATGTGCCAGCCATCGCTCTCCTCAACCATATTTGAGGGAAGAGAATACATATTAAATTGAATTACAATATTAAAAGTACCTACTTACATTAATTTGGTTTTAGAACTTAGAACTGCAATATTAATACAAGTAAGTACAACAATACTTAACCCTGTCCTCGGAACTAGTAAAAACTGTATCTCAGAGGGCAGTTGTTCGTTTACTTACATCTTTGTTCGTTACAAAAATAATAATACACATAACATAGAGTGCTAAACGGCAATGTATACAACTTATAAAAGTAATGAAGTAAAACAAAGTGATGCGTGTCTTCGGCTGAGATCGGTGCCTGGCTTGAGAGGCGAGCCTTCTCCGACTAGGCTAGGTCACACAATCGCATATCCTACTTTAATCAGATACTATTGTTCTATACTCACATTTGGCTAGCTCATCTTCTGGATTCTTCATTGTCGCTTGAGGAGGCACATTCTGCTCATACCAGCCCGCTATTGGCTCAGATTCGTATTCAAAATGTGCAGTTAATTGTGCTGGAGGTAGACTGGGACTTGTACTGTCATTGTTTGCTACAGTTTCTAATTGAATATTTTCATTGTCTGTTACAGTTGGACTTGGAGGGTTTGCATTCTGTGTTGTTACACTTTGAGAGTGTGAATTATGATTTTCTGGTTCAGTTTGATACTGAATATTCTGGTTGTTGGTGGTTTCATGCTGAATATTCTGATTGTCTGTTACAGTTTGGTAATGAAGATTATCATTGTCTGCTACTGTGTGGAAATGAATATTTTGGTTGTTGGTAGTTTCATATTCAATATTCTGATTGTCTGTTACAGTTTGGTATTGAATATTATCATTGTTGGCTACTGTTTGGTATTGATTATTCTGATTGTCTGTGGTTTCATATTGCATATTCTCAATTTCCGCTACGGTCTGAAATTGAATATTTTGAATATCATCTGTCTCAGTTTGGTATGTAATATTCTCATTTTCTACTAGTGTTTTATATTGAATGTTTTGATTATCTGTAGTTTCATATTGAATATTCTGATTGTCTGTTATAGTTTGATATTGAATATTTTCATTGTCAGCTCCAGGTTGGTATCGAATATTCTCATTGTCTACTACTGTTTGGTATTGAATATTCTGATTATCTGTAGTTTCATATCGAATATTCTGATTGTCTGTTACAGTTTCATGTTGAATATTTTCAGTGTCGACTACAGTGTCAATTTGAATATTTTTACTGTCAGTTACAGTTTGGTATTGAATGTTCTGATTGTTTGTAGTTTCATATTGAATATTCTGATTGTTTGTTACTTTTTGATATTGAGTATTTTCATTGTGAAATAAAGTTTGATATTGAATATTCTGATTTTCTGCTACAATTTTGTATTGGCTATTTTGATTGTCTGCTATAGGTTGGTATTGAGTATTCTCATTGTGAACTACAGGTTGGTTTTGAATATTTTGATTCTCTGTTACAATTTGATGTTGAATATTGTCATTATCTGCTACAGTTTTGCTTGTATGGCTTTGATTGTGCACAATTTGGCTTTGCAGGTTTGCGTTCTGATTATTTGCTTTAGGTTGATTATAAGTAGACATTTGATTGTTTACTTCTCTGTCCCAAAAGTTTGAATACAGATTTCTTGTATTTGCGTATTGAAAAGCTGGAGGTTTAGTTCGTTCATTCAGATTTCGAAGGGCCGGTTTTTGATTTTGAGTTTCTGGTTTTCGAAGTGAAAATGGATTTGGCATTTGATTCATTTGCTTCAATGGGCGTGGGAGTTGTTGAAATTGGAAAATTTTCTTCTGAGCTAGTAAATGTTGGGGCTCAGAATTTTGATTTAGTACATTTAGAGGACGGTAGTATAGATTTTGAAAATGAATTCCTTGACTTTGTCCTTGGGGTTGATTTGAGATAATATGGCTTTGATGATAAAACATTTGTTTTTGAGGGTTAAGATATGAGTATTGATTTGACGGGTTTAATGAATTTTGGACTTGAAATTGGTTCAAAATTTGACTTTGTTTTGTTTGCATTTGAAGATAACGATTTTGAGTCGGTAACAATTGTGAGTAAGCATCTTGATTTTGATTTCCAAATATACCTAAATTTGGTTTTTGAGGCAGGTTCAGATTTTTGAATTTGTTTTGTTGTTGCATTGCCGCATAAGCTGGATGCTGTAGTTGTTCTTGTGCTAAACCTGCGTTTGGACCTGAATTGCCTGAGCCTAGGCCATAAGCAACGTGACTACCGGTCATTGGATTGTTTGCAACAGGATTGTAATTGTTTAAATTGTCCCTGTTTGTCTCTCGATGTTGCTCAAATTTACTTATGTAATCGCCGTAAGTAGCTTCTAACTCTTTCTTTATTTCGCCAACACTTTTCTCTCTCTCATTTTTTAATTCTATTCTTTGTTGTTGATCTTTTTTATTAAAATTAATTGCCTTCATTTTTTGATCGAACAACATAAATGCATCTCGTGTTGGACTTTTCAAAGTTTCAGTAGCTGCTTCTAAATCAGGGTAGTTACTTGGTTTTTTAAATGCGAGTTTTCTCTGTCCAATTCTAGGGAAATTATTGACATGTCTAGGTTGGTTTGGGTATAATGCGTTGTTACGTTGTATATTATGTACATTTCCTGGCATAATCCTCATAAGCCTTGGAGCGTTTTGTACCATTTGTTCGCCGTCATTGTATTCTATAATTCTCTGTTTAGCATTACCTTGTGACATTCTATTAGGAAAGTAATTCCCTTGTCTAGAATTAAATGAAGCAAAATTAAAAGGCTCAACATTTCTTCGCAGTTGAGGACGAGGCTGACCTTGAAAGTTTGCATTACCAAGACCTGGATAGTTTCTAGCGGGATAATTTGGTTCATTGTTTGATCTATATTGGTTAGGGCCACCATAGTCTTGCCCATAATCGGTGAAAGCTTTGGGGTAACCGCGATTTCTTCTCCTATAATAGCCATATTGGGGAATGTTTGCTGTGTTCTGAGTCATAATAAGTGGGTAGTGGTAGTTGTTATGATCCTCAATTACTTGGTGATTTGGATGCTGCGGTGCTGCGGTGCGATAGCCAGCGTAGGGGTATTGTGCGTTGAAGTTTTGTTTGCTTCTGGATATATCCATTGTTTCGTCATTTTCCAAGGGATGATAGAAGCCGTTCCTGATTTCTACAATAAAATAACTCCATGCTAGTTTGTTTGAGCTGGTGAAAGTTGAATACAAACTGGAGCAGCCAATTTTGAGAAATATTGTGTTTAATTAGGTTCCGTTCTATAAATAATAGGAGTTGTAACAACTTTAACTGAATTGAATTTAAATTTGTTAAAAGAACTTACTTGCACCATCCGATTTTCCAAACAAATTGAAGTAAATACTAACTTCCAAAAGAAAAAAAATCCTTCTCAACTGCATAATATTATTTTATATTACAGTCGTCAAATATTTTAATGTTTGTTCGGTTCTTAAAAAACGATAAAGTGTTTTAAGTATAAAAATACTTTTGACATATGACGTTGTTCATTTCACAGGTCATTTCACAACATTTATTGGTAAAATGTTATAGAAACACAAAATATAAATAAAATGAACATTAAATAGTATTTATTCCGGATGCTATCAACCATAAAAAGCTTGAACTTAAAATTAACTAGCAATGATTATGCGCTCATCAGTTTCACTCGGGACAAACATTAGTCTGAGAATATACAACCGATAATTTGTTAGGAAAGGTTAACAGGAAAGGTTATACTAAGCCGAAAGGGGGTCATTGTCCTAATCATTACGAGCAACTTCTACTATGGAGCCAACTCTGAAATTGAGAAAAAAAAAACTCTTAAGAAGATCAATTTACAAGAACCTAAATTTATGAAGATTTAATAATAAGTACAGTTGTAATGTTTGTATGTTTGTTTATTTGTTTATTTGTAACTAAAGATCCGATTTTAAAAATCTTCATAGAGGAAGGTGAGTAAGTGTGTGTGTAGTATTTTTCATTTGTCAAACCAGTATGACTACAAACATCACTAAATGCCATTGGCCGCATGCAAAATGCTATTTCTTTATAAGATCAACGTCATAACCAAAAGCTTTGTAAATATTCTTTTTGAACATATTTTCTTCGTCACTATTATTTGATACTTCATTATCTTCACTGATTTTCAGTACTTTTGTTCTCCGATAATTTTTAGTAACAATATCGCTGCGTTTCAAAGCATCAAATAACATGGCTTTTATTTGCTCTTTCCTTTCATTTTTAGATTCTTTCCTTAGATTATGAGAAATTTCTTTTGCAGAGCTATTTTTAGTTGTTTTCTTAGCAATTTTATTGTTTAGAGCGTTAATGTCATTAGATTTTCTTCTTCCATCCATTGGGGCAGAGTATTTGGGTTTTACTTTTGCTGTATTCTTTATTCCTTGTTTGGGCTCTTTATAATTTGTTTCTTTAGGTTCTATTTTGGTGTTCCGTATTTCTCTATCGTAGCTATCGTCTTCGTTTTCAGAATTGGTTTCAAGTTGGTAATTTTTTGTACTTTTAGTTATGGATATTTGGTTTTTCTGCTTTCTTTTTGCTGTTTTGTATGCAACATTATGTTTTGGTTTATGAACTCTCCTTCCACTTTTTTTTCTCTCTTTATTTCTTCTTGTTAAGTTTCCGTGACTGCTTTGTTTATTTCTTAAAATCTTTTTGCGATAAAATTCATTTCGCAGCATTTTTTCTTTTTTAATATCATTATCGACATACTTTATCTTGCTTGCTACAATATTATCTTTCAAACTTCTATCATTTCGAGTCATTTTTTCCACTTGTGAATCCTTCATCATCCTGCCTTTACCCTGCGCAGGCGTGGTCTTTACAGTATGTACACTTTCTTCGGTCATCTCTATCGCTTGCTTATTTTTATTGCTTACTTTGTATTCTCCATCATTTTCTTTGTCAAATCTCCTCTTCGTATCAAATTTGATGATTTTTAGCATTTCAATGTTGACTTTTCTAAAAAAATCATCTACATTTTTTGTAGGAGCTGTCCAATAAGGCCTCATAACGGCGTCTATTAGATTTTTTGCAACATCCGTAGCAGTGATTCCGGCAGTGCGACTGTAGGCGTCTACACCTTCTAAGCTCTTCAAGAGTAGAGCTCCATCTTCTGGTTTGTAACCTCCACTTACTTGCTCAATAAACCCAGAGTGCTTTGATTCCATCACTATGTGCATGTTCTTCATCATAAGAGCTGCTGCTTGGGCTTGAGCTGAAATAACATTTTCATATGAAAGGCCCATAGACATAATTTGTATTTTAAAATAAGAATATATTTATCCTACTAATATTATAAATGCGAAAGTTTGTATGTATGGATGGATGGATGGATGGATGTTTGTTACTCTTTCACGCCAGAACGGCTGAACAGATCTGGATGAAATTTGGCACAGAGATAGATTATAGTCTAGAATAGCACATAGGATACTTTTTAACCGCGGGTGAAACCGCGGGGCGCAGCTAGTTGTATGTATAACTAAGCTTGATATCTCGAACTAATTCAAATAGCATAGTGGTACACCACGACGAAGGTGGCCAGTACTTTCTCGACCACACGTAGTTAGACATTTTCAATAAACACTAAAGAAGCACACATTTCGGTCTGTATAATTTGGGTCTTTGAGCGAAAAAGAACGCTTCTAGATAAGGCTCCACATACAAAACTGCGCAAGCTCTTCAAGCTTTCAAGACGCTTCATAAGTACTGCGATCAGAAATACATATAGATGTCGTGTCTCATTGAAAATCAGGCCTCTATAATGGCACCACATCGACACTCATATATGTTTATGTATGTTCACTTATGATCCAAAAAACAAGGTCTAACATTCCGGGAGCAAACACGTAATGACGTCACTCGTCATCCGTCTCTTTCGAACTATTTGTAAATGACATATTTCGGTCTTGCTTAAGCATTGATTGACGTCACTACGTGTTGCCCTCGTGATCGGAATGTTAACTTGGCGATGTAAATTATTATACCATGTATTCACTGACGTTCTTTAAAAAATAATCAAATGCACATATGTATAACTTCATTTGAATCTAAGCCTTATCATTTCGCAATAGCGTTGATAACATTAGCTAAAGTGTTTTTAGCACATTTTGACGTCGTGACTCCGACGCGGTCACAAAGCGACTGACAGCGAAACAAGGCTTACACTTGATCTAAGCCTTGTTTTTAAAGGTGCCATTTTGCGTATTGAGACTTTATCTGACTGAAGATTTACTGCATGTAATCGCGTCACATTTTTCTGCGTTGTGAATTCGCACCGTGTCGTTTTATAGTTTTGTGTGTTGACCCTAAATCCTTTACATTTGAGTCTTTCTGGCGTATAGCTGCTTAATATCCGGAGTCCGTGCTGAAGTGATGCCGGCCCTGGATGACCCATCGCGGAGAGGCGGCCAGTCTTCACCAACCTACAACCAAATTATTACATTGGCTTCGACTTACTAACTAAACTAAACTTGGCATAGGTAAATAAACATAATAAACATAGGTAAATAAATAAAATAAAAAATAAAGGGACCTTTTTCACCACGGTCATTAAAGAAAATTATTCTGAATACTTTGTAATACTTCGTTGATAGAGGCAAATTTACCAGAGATACATTCTACAATTTTATATCCAACTAGCTGCGCCCCGCGGTTTTACCCGCGGTTAAAAAGTATCCTATGTGCTATTCTAGACTATAAGCTATCTCTGTGCCAAGTTTCGTCCAGATCTGTTCAGCCGTTCTGGCGAGAAAGAGTAACAAACATCCATCCATCCATCCATTCTTACAAACTTTCGCGTTTACAATATTAGTATAGGATAGGATAGGATTTAGTGCAAGTGAGCATGAGACCTCTCTTGCTCAATTAATACTCACTCATCGAAATTATAGCTAAAGCTCTCTAAGAGGTCTTTTGTTTCGTTTGCTGGCTTCTTGGCGAGGATGCTGAACAACTCGTACAGGAAGGCCGCGAAGTAGCTCATTTTATGTTTGCCCATTGTTTCTAAGCCATCTTTAAGCTGCCAAAGGACCTTGGCAGGGTGCGACAGCGCTAAAAAAGATAACATTTTGGCCTTATGCACTTTGTATCTGTAAACGACCGACGGACATTTTCTAGGAATAATTGTACTTTTCATTATGACCTACTTTTACTACGGAGCCAACCTGACATCGAGAAATGAAAATAGCTGGAGGGATATTCCTACGCGTGAGATGAGATGAGATTTTATCTTGGTCACTCACACCTATGACGTTTCATAGGACGAAAAAGTGTGAGATAAAAATCTCAAATCTCCGAATAGGGCGTGTTCCGTTTAGTATTTTGTTGACAATCAATTATTTTCTTGGATGGAATCGCTGATTCTCTTCTTCGCGATTCTTGTTATAAAAAAAAGATATAAAGATTTGTTTCAAAAAAATATATTTGTATATTTCGGCAATTTTGAAAAATTTCAATGTAACTCGGCAAAAAAATCTGTAAAATTATCGAACCTGCTCACAAAATTTCACGAGAACCGGTTCAGCAATGCGACCTATAGAGAATCGGACAGAGATCTGATCGGGGACCCGGACAGAAATCGGACATACGAAATAACTTTTGTCGAGCTGAAGCATAGATTAGCTAAGATATGATAGGATTAATACTCACGTCCTTGTACATTCTGTGACACTGGAAATTGATTCTGCATTACTCCATTTCGAAGACCTGTGTACTGTGGATCTCGATTTTTCTGGATTAACTTTTGAAGCGGAGAATTCAGGCGAAGAAGTTGTCGGTTTTCTTGAAGATTGGGAGCATTTTGTGCAGCTAGATCTTGTGTTTGACTTTGTGCAGGCACATTCATATTTTGCTGATGATATGGGTCCTCCATTTCTGGCAGAGGGTAAGGATTGTATGGAAGATTTGAGTTTGGAAACATTGGATCGGCGTTTTGATTTTGTTGTAATATAGATGGATATTGAATTTGATGGTAAGGATTTCGATTTTGGAGTTGGTCTTGTTGTAAAGCTGGATAGTCTGGTATCCGTGGTTGTGATTGTCGTTGCAAGGCTGGATAGTCTGGTAGCTGTAGTTGTGATTGTTGTTGCACAGCTGGATAGTCTGGTAGCTGTGGTTGTGATTGTTGTTGCACAGCTGGATAGTCTGGAAGCTGTGGTTGTGATTCATGTCGCAAAGCTGAATAGTCTGGAAGCGATTGTTGTGATTGGTGTTGCAAGGCTGAATAGTCTGGAAACTGTGGTTGTGATTGTTGATGCATGGCTGGATAGTCTTGTAGCTGTGGTTGTGATTCATGTCGCAAAGCTGGATAGTCTGGAAACTGTTGTTGTGATTGATGTTGCAAGGCTGAATAGTCTGAGAACAGTGCTTGTGATTGCTGCTTCACTCCTAAATAGTCTGGAAGCGGTTGTTGTGCTGGATTTAGATAAACTATATTAGGGATTGTGTTACCAACGTCGTAAGCAACTTGATTACTGGTGATTTGATTATTTGGAATAGGATGAAAAGAAGAATTTGGATGCTGAGGTAAGATTTCGCTGTCAATAAATCCCGCAGCTCTTATTATTTCGTTAGCACTCACAGGTACTCCCGGGATTTTGCGATTCCCACTTTTCATTTCTACTTGATTATTTTGATCCTTTCCAATGGCATAATATGCTACTTTCATTCTACCGAACGGTTTAAGAAAGTTTTTTAATTCCTTTTTTCTTCGTTTTCGTTGCTTTTTTTCTACTGCAGCCATGTTTCTTTCAAATAAGCTGAGAGGATCTTGTGATGTAGTTGAGTTGACGTTTTTCACTTCTTCAGATTCTTTGGAGCTTACTGGCGCATTTATTAGTTTTTCAACTTCTTGAATATCATTAGTTAGAATCTGAGACAATTTCGTAAAATAATGATCGCCCGGTACACCTTTAAATGGACGAGGATGCTGGCCTATTATTAACCCAGGTCTCCGTTTCTGTGAAGGACCAGGGTAATCTTGGTCGTAGACCATATCAACACCTTCTGGACCATTTCCTTCTTTGTCAAGACCTCCTCGATAATTACTAAAAGGGTCGCGATAATTTGGACCATTCTGCGTTTGACCTTGACTGTATTGATGAGGACCAGGATTATCTACTCCGTAATTGTTGAAGGTTTCGGGGTTGTTGATACGTTTGATTCTTCCATAGTTAAAGTCATAGTTAGTTTGGTATGCATTGTTCTGGTATATTGCAGATGGTGGATAGGCGTTGTAAACATTATTTTGTTGGTAATTCTGAGGCGGTACTAAGTTGTTTGGAGAATAGAAGTTTTCTTGTCTTCTAATTATTTTGGTCATTCCAATATTTTCTAATTTGTGATAATTTATCTTGTTGCCAGCATCTAAAATAAATTCATTTAGTAAGAATGCTTTTAGGTTAGGTTATATTTATTAACAATCTTACTCATATTATAAATGCGAAAGTTTCGAACTTGGAGGGTGTTTGTGTATGTGTGTGTTTGTTACGTCTTTTTGTAGAAACTCTTGAACAGATGAAATTTAGCATGAATATGGCTTTGTTACTCTGTAAGACAGCGGATTAAAACCACAGCGAGCGACTAGCTAAAAATAAGCTGCTGTTTGAAAAGCACGATTCAAAGTAGGTTTATAAACGAACAAACAAACTCACTTTCGCTTTTATAATATTAGTAATCTTAATCCTAATTAGGAAGTCGTAATCAGAATGACTGCACCTTTAACTGTACCTTTTCCTTGATCTGGAACCGGACTACCAGAATTGTTCTTCATAGATTTGCCTAAATAGTTGTTATTTGAGTTGAAATCAGAGTGATCAGACAACTTCCAATAACTGGCGAGATTCACAGACCGCACTTCGACTTTCATGCTAATTTAAAAAATCTCGCCCGGAAAGTTAAACTTTCCATCAAAGTAAAATCGAAGTGCAGTCTGTGAATATCGCTCATAGACATTGTTTAAAAATCTCTAATAAAAAGCTACACAAACATTCAATGCCATAAACGCCACGTGAGCGCAGTCACGGGCAGAAGCTATGTAATCATAAAATTGTAAACAGTGACCTATGAAAGATGTGATAAGGCAAGTCAGAGAGAAAATACGTAAGACAGGACGAGACACGGACAGGACGCAGACGCGGTGTCCCTTCAATGTACTTTCTTACAAAATGTATGGAAGAGACGCGACATACGCGAGAAATGTATAGAAGACTGGGCGCGGACGGGATGCAGACGCGATGCTTCTTCGTAGTTAACGTTTTAACCCCCGACGCAAAAACAACGGGGTGTTATAAGTTTGACGTGTCTGTGTGTGTGTCTGTGGCATCGCAGCTCCTGAACGGACGAACCGATTTTGATTTTGTTTTTAAAAGGCGCCATGTATACGCTTTGTCCATGTCTCGTCCTACGTCTTTACGTGACATACAAATCGTACATACATGACCTTCATTCAAATCGAATAGCGTCACGTCCGCGTCCAGTCTTCTCTGTGTTGCGTAGCGTCCCTTTTACACATTTTGTAAACAAGTACATTGAAGAGTATATGTAAACAAATACCGGTTCGCATGAGGCATCATTGCCATTTCATCCACGTCACCACTACAGCTAGACTGCTTTTCATCGTCATTATGCTCGCTACCATCTACGCCCCTGTAGCAGCTATGCCAGCGCCTCAGAGCCTCTAGTTGGGCTAAGTCGGGAGCCAGTCCTACTCCTTGAAATACCGGAGCAAGCAGCTGCTGGCAGGGGGAAATGCGCAATACACTGTAAGCGGGACGTCAGTGCAGGACTTATCGCCATCACCTCGAATAAGAATAAATACATTGAAGGGACGCTGCGTCTGCGTCTCGTCCGTGTCTCGTCCCGTCTTACATATTTTCTCTGTAGTCAGCGTCAGAAGACTTACAAAATCCAATATCACAAACAATTTTAAGAAAGCAAATAACAAGTTCTAATGGAAAAATATGCTTTCCTAACAGCATATTATTTTAATGTAAAAATACATAAAACATATCGAACTGAAAGCTTTTATGTCAGTATATAAAATCTTATGACGTTGTAATAAATGTTGTACAAATACAAAATATATGTAGCTATAAAATACATAAACGATTAGTTTAGAGATAATAATAAAAATAAACAAAACTTAAATTGAATAGGAATATAATAACTCAACAAAAACAAATAAATAAACGATTGAGGAATGATCGAGGGATAGTTCGATTCTGCCTTATCAAGTGTGGTCAGCTTAGGCATTACCAATTCTAGGCATAGTGTAAGCAAAGGAAATCGCTTAAAAGGCGAAGACAATACGTTCAAAAAATTAGTTTATTTTAAGATCTGCGTCATAACCAAAAACTTTGTAAATATTCTTCTTAAACAGACCTTCTTCGTCGCTATAACTAGACGCTTCATTAATTTTCACTCTCACATTCACTACTCTATCTGCTTCTGTTCTTCTATAATTAGTATAATTGTTAAAGTCAAAGTCACTATGTCTAATTACATCTGATAACTTAAAATTAAACTCTTCTTCTTCATTATTATAACTAGATTCTTCTTTAATATTCTTATTGCTTCCTACTTTATTCTTATCAATATTTTCCTTAACTATATCATTTGCATTGTTGATGCTACGTATCCCAATTGTAGGATTTGTGGATTTTTCTTTTTGTTGTTTGTTTATAGCTAAATTAGATTTTCTGACACTTATTTCTTTAGTGTCTAATTTCATGTTTTTTATTACTTTATTATAAGTATCACCGTCAGTTTCAATATTTTCATAGTTACTGTTTGTACCAGTGGGCGTGGAATCAAAATTGAGTTTATTATCTCTTCTTTGTTTTAATTTGTTATGTTGTTTAGGTCTATTATTTTGAAGTTTCTCGTCCCTTATTATTTTATGTTGTTTCTTTCCATTACCACGATTGGTTTTGATTCTCTGTTCTTTCTTTGGTCTTCTTCTCTTTGAATTATATTTATTAAGCATATCCTCTTCAGCTATCTTAATTTTCACAATAACGTCATCCATATCCTTAAGCATATCAACTACTTTCTTTTGTCTTAAGTTTTGACTTTCATTTCTATAAGCTTTCTTTTGTTCTAAGCCCTTTCCAATTTTGGATTGGTTGTTATGTCTTCTTTTGGCGTATGGGTATTTTCTTTGTAGGATCTTGTTTATTTTCCTAATCCACCCTAGCCTAATTGCCATTGGTTTGTCCGGCAGTGGTGCCATTAGACTATAAACGATGTTCGTAGCAACTTGCTCCGCAGTTGTGTTACCTCTCATCTTAAAATTGTTGACGGCTATTAAGTTCATTAAAAGCTGGTTGCCTTGTGATGTACTGAAGGCGTCGTCTAGTTTATTGTATAAGTCGTTCACCTCTGGTTCCATCATATCATACCTATTACGGAATCGCTCCGAGAGATTCCGTGCTTCAGCTGAAATAATACCAATTGATAATATAACATATCGTCCCGCCCTTTCCCTGAAAGGGTTGGCAGAATTGTATTTAAACACCCACACTTCGCTAGAGAAAAGGGACAGAGGCAAGAGAGAGTGAAAGAGAGGGAAAAAGAGGGAGAGAGAGAGAGGGGAGATGGAGAGAGAGGGAGAGAGATAAAGAGGGAGAGAGAGCAGAAATGTATTCTAATTGATATGATTATAGTTGATCAATATCCTCTAAAATCTTATCTACAAAATCTCTAATAATCTTTCTAAAAATAATTAAAATATGGAATCAATCTTTAAGTAATTATTTATTTGTTTATTAATGTAAATGAAAAAATAATGTTTGGGATCTTAAGATAGCATTTAGTCACTTCTTTCCCTCGATGGGGCTAGCAGAGGTGTATTACACAGCACAAACACTTCGCCGGACGAAATTCAGTCCCAAATGTGACATGGAGCGAGTCTGACGCCATTATTCCTAACTTTTAATCCATATACATATTACTAGCTGTCACCCCGCGACTTCGTTCGCGTTTTGAGCTATCCTATCTCTCAAGTTGGATCAGACTGCACATGGTGTGCGAATTTTATTATAATCGGTTAAGTGGTTTAGGAGTTCATTGAGGACAAACATTGTGACACGAGATTTATATATATTAAGATAAGATTATAATATATTTTAAAATCGAAAGTAATTCTGTCTCTCTGTCTATCTGTAGGCTTTTCAATAGGTACTTGCTGTTACCCGCGAAAACAGTCGCGGGTAACAGCAAGTAATATTACAAATATTATAAATGCGAAAATGTTGTTTGTTCGTTTGCTTGTTTGTTACGTTTCACGCCTCAACTACTCAACCGATCATTGTGAAATTTCGCATACACGTTGTCAGAAGTACAGAAAAGGACATAGGGTACTTTTAATCCCAAAAGAATTTACTATTCCTGTGGGATTCGGGGTGAAATCGCGGGGCACAGCTAATCAACTTAGAAATTACTAGCTTTTCGCCCACGGCTTCACTCGTATTTCATAGCCTGTGTTACTCAGGGATAAAGTAGCTTTCTAATGGCAAATTATTTTTTGAAATAGAACCATTAGTTTTTGAGTTTATTCGTTACAAACAAAATAAAATAAAAATTACACCGATTTCAGCAACACCGATTTTTATGAAACAGCCAAGAACATTCCCCCGACTAATTCACCTTTCAAACATAAAAACCAAGAAAATCGGTTCATCCGTTCGGGAGCTACGATGTCACACACGCACACTCACACACACACACACACACACACACACACACACACACACACACACACACACACACACATACATCAAACGTCGGGAGTTAAAAATACAACTCCTTCCTCTTTATTATAGTGTGAAGTAGATAGAAGAAGTAGACAAACCATTAATTTACCTTTCATTTGTTCCGATGTATAGTTAGCCAACGTGCGGAACCCTTTCCTCATCGACGGCTCGATATGAGGGAATTCATAGAAAATGCCCGTTCTCGCGAGTCTATGAACACAAGCAAATCCAAATAATATCATAGGAAAGATAGGTATTTGCTTTGCAAAGCTGCAAAGTTGTTCTTTGGCGCGAGTACTTGTGTTGAAACCTGTGCGAAGCGAGGGTTTTAAAAGTACGAGACGGCGAATAACTTTGCTCCCGAGTCAAACACACAACTTTTCACCTCGCTACAGCGAGGAAAATAATGTGTTTTTATTATTATTCTGAGTGTGATACGCTCACACTCACTTAATAATTCTTTCCACGCTAGCGGATAAAATGCACTTTTGCACGCTGATTTCAAATGATAAACAGATTTTTCCGAGCTCTTGTGGTGAAAAAAATGTATCCAAGCTTATGGTTGAGGTATGGTTATGGTAAAGGTTCTTGGGTCCCAAAATTAAAAAAAAAAACCGACAAAGTGCGAGTAGGACTGCTAGCTGCGTTGGCTGGGATCGAACCCGCTCCCTCTGGCTTGAGAGGCCAGCCTTCTCCAACTAGGCTAACTAGCTTCACGCGTGTACCAAATGATCGTTAATCTCGTAATCCATGGGTAGCGTGTTCGAACATTTATTTCATTTTGTGAACATATGTGCGTATTGTTTGTCATCTGCTAGATGTCTGGAGCCCTTTGTATGGCGACAGACTCGCCCCCTGTCACATTTGGGACTGAACTTCGTCCTGCGAAGGTTGTTACACCTCTGCCAGCCCCTTCGGGAGAAAGGCGTGACGATATATATGTACGAGTATGTATGTGTTCGAAAACGCGTGGTTGGCGTGCCAAATGAGCGCCGCGGTGTGCCAGCGGCTTTAGGATTGAATACTTACCGAGCAAAGTCCAATTCAAAGCCTTTTATGAGCGCAAGCCTCTCCTCTTTCCTTTTGCCGGCGAAGATCGTTAAGAATTGACTAAAGAACGACGTCAAGTAGCCCAAATTGTCTTTCTGTTTCACTTCTAATATAGTTTGCATGTCCAGGACCCGTGTGGTTGGTATTGTATCTTCCGGCATTTATGAAAAAGGACAGATTGTAAGTATATTAATAAACATGTAACATTATTAAGAGCAAAACAAAAAATCCGACTGCAAAATATTGTACCCTATGTCGCTTCCACTATCCAGACGATTCAAAAGACACCTCACATGTCGAAATCCATCAAGCTGTTTAGGCTGTAAGGCGTGCTTAAGAAACATACATACAAAACGACATACATACAAAACGACATACATACATACAGACATACACTAGAACAACATTACCCTCCTTACGCAGTCGGGCAAAAATAATAGAGTGGTGGGTTGGACCCTGTATGTGTTTAAACACTCGAAATATTCATCCATCATCCATCCAGTCATAGGACGTCCAATGCTGGACATAGGCCTCCCCCATAGATCTCCAATAAGACCGGTTGGTAGCGGCCTGCTTCCAGCGTGATCCTGCGGTCTTGACAAGGTCATCTGTCCATCTTGTGGGTGGACGTCCTACGCTGCGCTTGCCGGTTGTGGACGTGGTCTCCATTCGAGAACCTTTCGACCCCATCGAAGTATTTCGGCAATTTTGTTCGAAGTTCGAATATTAGCGAAATCAGACAAGAATTTACGAAGATACGGAAGATCCCCGATGGAGGCGAAGAATAGTTACAATCTATGAAACGTATAAAACAGGCTTCCGTGTGATCCTTGATGATGCAAGTGTGGAAGTTGTCTCAACCTCTTTATTTGACCTTGGAGAAACATAATTTCGATGGTGGCACTCTTGAAGAAGTCGCCTTTGTCTGTTGCGGGCATAAAACAAAATGGCCTCCATCGGACATACGGAATTTAAAACATACGATTACAAAATGTATGTGTTTTATGAACATACATTTTGTACATAATAGACTCTAAAACATCTCATTCTTGCGCAGTCGGGTAAAAACTCGTTGATACCGACCTTCACTGGAAGAGGAGTCATCCTTTGGTTTAGTTGGAGTTTCAGAAACTGGATTCTGAGGCTGTGGATCTACGGTTGAACTGGTAGGTTCCTGAGTCTGTAGGTCTAAGGTTGAATTATTTGGTTCCTGATTTTGTGGATCTACGGTTGAACTCGTTGGTTCCTGAGTCTGCGGGTCTACGGTTGAATTAGATGGATCCTGAATCTGTGGGTCTATGGTTGACACGGGTGGTTCCTGAGTCTGTGGGTCTATAGTTGAGGCGGTTGATTCCTGAGTTTGTGGATTTACGGTTGGATCTGGACTTTCAGCCTCTCGTTCTGGTTGTTGAATTTGAAGTTGAGCAGATTGTGCATCTTGACCAAGGATATTTAGATTTTGAGGACTGTGTACTTGACTTTCTTGGGCTTGATTTTGTGAATTAATATAGTTGTTGTGTAAATACGGATTCTGGATTGGTTGATGATACAAGTACTGCTTTGGGTTTGCCGAGTATGGGTTTTGATTTATTCGGTTCAGATTTTGTCTTTGTTGGAAAATATATTGATTTTGTTGCGCTTGATTTTGGAAGATAGGATAATGATTGTAAGGATTAGGATTTTGGATTTGATGTGAGATGTGGTTTAGTTTTTGCTGTTGTCCTAATATGGCTAAATTAGGACGTTGCTGAGATGGAATTTGGTATTGCAATTGCTGTTGCCTCAATTTGTCCAAACCAGGTTGTTGGTGAAGTGGATTTTGGCCTTGGAATTGCTGTTGCCTCAATTTATCCAAGTCAGGTCGTTGCTGAGGCAGGATTTGGCCTAGCAATTGCTGTTGCCTCAATTTATCCAAACTAGGTTTTTGGTGAAGCGGAATTTGGCCTTGCAATTGCTGTTGCCTCCATTCATCCAAACCAGGTTGTTGCTGAAAATTAGGACGACTATTCGGTACGTAAACATCAGTTATGTTAAGATTTTGTACCACGTTCATAGCAGGGCCATTATTGTGTTGATTCATGTTTTTGTGGATAAGCGCTTCAAAATCTCTCTTTATTTCATCTACGCTTGCAGTTATTTGATTCTCGCGATTGTATGCTTGGTATCTTTGATCATTAGGATTATCAGTTACCATCAAATTTGGTTTTTGTAGTTTATCAAATAATGCGGAACCTAGTGGGTTTGGGCTGTTCAGTGATGGAGCAGCTGTTCTTAGACCAGGGTAATTTGGACTTGTTAACCCGGGGTATTTCTGTACAGGGACATAATGGGCAATTTTATGTTGATTTGGGTGAAAATTGGGTGGCTCATACGAATTTATTGGTATCAATTTCATTAAGCCTGGCGCGTTTGGCACTAATGGGCTAGAAATATAGTTTTCAGTTTTCTGTCCTGCAGTGGCAGGCACTCTGTTAGGAAAGTAATTATTTGGACCATTGAATGGATTAGAATAAAAAGGTCCAAGATTGTTTTGCGGTGGACCAGGCTGGCCTTGAAAGTCTGCATTATATGGACCTGGATAAAATCCATTTGGATAATTTGGAGCATTGTTTGGGTACGGAATGGGATCAGTTCCAACTGGTCTAGAACTGAAGGTTCTGGTGTTAACACTGTCTGGACTTCTTATTTCTAAATTGGAATTGCCATTTGGAATAGGAGCGCCATAACGGCCCTCCATCCATCTATCATTTTGCTGATAATTTGGGGGCACAGGTGAGTTATTGCGAAGATAGTTGTTTTGCGGGTTGAATCTTCTTTTTTTAATTTTAATTTGTAATGGCAAGACTGGACCGTCTTTAGCTTGAAAAGGATGATATGGATCATCGGAATATTCTTCATAACTTGTACCTACAATTGAAAAATACAATTGGTCTATTTTGACGAAGCTTAGTACTTCCATATCTCCACAACCTCAAAATTGAATTAGAATGAACTACTTGCCTGCAAAATTTCATGACAATCGGTTCAACAGTACGGTACAAACTCATACAAGCGCTGATATGTTCCATTGGACTCTGAAGCTTTGCTTCGCTCTGTCATTTCGTAAATTCTTTGGTTTATGTTAAAAACGGAAGAATCTACTCACCTTAAAACAATGTATAGTGGGTTCTGCTCGCATTTGGACTGTTGCTTAATACTAACCCATCCATACTATACTACTTATACTTATATTATAAAAACGAAAAAAGTAACCCTGTTTGTTTGTAGGCTAACTTTTAGGTTAGACACTGCTAAACGGCTGTGATGTATTGTAACTAATGTATGTGACAGTTGATTCAATTTGACAATTAGTTACAGTATTTCACGAGAAAGATTTCTGGATAGTATTTTCTTAGTAAAAGCGAACGTAGTCGCGATCGAAGTGTTTTTGAATTCTACCATTTTTGTAATAAAGTTTAAACAATTATTTTGATTGAGTTTTCAATGGATGCAAAAACTTGTGGGCAACTTAGCTTGGAACTAATACTCATTCTCTGAACTTAATAAATGAAGGCTTAAATAACTGACTGTACCTGTCTCACTAACATTTTCTTGTTCATCAGTTTGATCTTTATCTGATCCGTCATCAGAGTTATGTGACTCTGTTTCATTGGCAGCTCTATCACCAGTAGAGTTTGATGTAACAGTTTTATTGGCGGCTTCATCACCAGCACGCTTCACGGTTTGTTCATCATCTATACTTGCAGATGCATCTTCGCTAGTACTGTGTTTACCATCATCATTTCCAGCTGCATCACCATCAGAGTTTTGTTTATCATCTTTATTTCTAGCTGGATCATCATCAGAATTTTGTTTATCATTTTCATTCGTAGCAGCTTCATCACCTGAGCTTTTTTTGTCATCTTCATTCACCGCTGCACCTTCACTAGAGCGCTTAACAGATTCACCTAAGCAATTTTGATATAGTGAAAATCAGAAAATCATATTGCAGATGCAAAAATTTGCGTAAAAGAATAATTTATGGATACTTTTTAATTTTATAAAAAGCGATAGCAGCCTAGTTGAGAGAAGGTCCGCCTCTCAAGCCAGAGGGAGCGAGTTCGAAACCAGCCGACGGCATGCACCAATTTGTTCATTGCATGAGCATTTGTGCGTATTGTGTGTCATCTGCTACATGACTGGAGCCCGGTGTATGATGACAGGCTTGCCCCCTGTCATATTTGGGACTGAATATCGTCCGGCGAAGTGAAGGTGTTGTATAACACCTCTGCCAGCCCCCTCGGGGGTAAGGCGTGACGATATGTATTTCATTTTTGTTTCTATTTCACTCCGTAATATAAGAGATGACATCGATGAATATGCATTAGTAGTTCGCTTCGAAATGAGATTTCGTGACTGTATCTACACCACAATTTCTTCTATATTGTTCATAACCGATCTTAAGAATTGGATGTGCACAGACACTTACTCGTACCTTTTAAACTTCAAGATATGATCTTGTCATAAAATAAATATAATCATACATACATATACAAACATACATAAATACAAATGCCCAGTTGTCTCTACAGACTTTGAGATCTTCGCTTCGCGCAGTCAAATAGTGTCAAATATGATACGACTTTATAAATAAACTTACTAACAGCGTCCGAAATAGCAAACAAATGTATGTAAATAATAACTCCTAAAAGAAAAATACGCCTTCTTGACCACATATTGTTTTATTTTAATAAAGACATAAAAAATGGCATTCTGTAATAAATGTATGTACATAAAGATTTATAAAACGTTGTTTTATGATTCACGTTTGACCACAACTCAACTGATAGAAAATGACGATGAAGTTTAAGAAGACGTGCACTTGCCCGCCCTTGAGGTGCCTGTTCACTCTTGTTTTGAAGAGACCCAGGTTGTAACTATTGCTGGGGAACACCGAAGTAGGAACTGCGTTCCACTCCTTAGCGGTTCTTGTTAGGAAGAAGTTCTGAAATCGCTTCGTGCTGACTTTGGTGAAGCTAACGGCTTACGGATGGAATGTCTACCTCGATACCTTTGGCGGAAATTTGATGATGGTATGAGCTTGTGCAACTCCTGAGCACATTCTCCAAAATAGAGGCGGTAAAAAATGTACAGTTTGGCTACAACTCAATAGACATAAGACCAAAGCGCATAGGCAAATAATTTGAGCAATCACTACGACAAAATCAGAAGTATGATAGCAATTGAAGGATTCTTATGTCGTTATTGCTTTACGTCAGGCAAGATGGTGGTCAAACACAAGCCTATAACCGTGTAATATAATAAAATAAAATATGTTAGTAATAAACATCACATAGATTATATTTATACTTAATTATTTTTTTAAAGTATCTTGCGCTATAATTTATAATCATCATAACTATTCCTCTCTCTCTCTGGATTTTGAAAATTACTAAATTTTAAGTTCTGCGTCATAACCAAAAACTTTGTAAATATTCTTCTTAAACAGACCTTCTTCGTCGCTATAACTAGACGCTTCATTAATTTTTCCTCTTACCTTCACCACTCTATCTGCTTCTGCTCTTCTATAATTGGTATAATTATTAAAGTCAAAGTCGCTATGCCTAATTGCATCTGATAACTTAACCTTAAACTCTTCTTCTTCACCATTATAACTAGCTTCTGCTATTATATTCTTAGCAATATTGTCTAAATTATTGTTGTCAATGTTTGTCTTGACTATATCTTTTGCGTTATTGTCATTTCTTCTCCTATCCATAGGGTATGTGTATTTTTGTATTCGTTCTTTTCTTATAGCTAACTTAGGCTGTCTGTCATTAATTTCTTTAGAATTTACTTTGATGTTTCTTCTTTCTTTATCAAAACTATCATCGTCACTTTCAATATTTGTATATTTTCTCTTTTTTGCAGTCTTTTCTGGATTTTTTTCCTTTCTTTCTGTAACAGTGGGTTCGGAATTAAATTTGAGTTTATGTTCTTTTCTGAAATAAGTATTTTCGTGGAACTTATTTTTGTTTTTTAATGTTTTTTCGTAATTATATTCGTTTTGTTTTAGTCTGTCGTATTTGTCATGCCTAGTTTTTAAAACATTAACATTTTTGTTTAATTGGTTTAATTCTTGTTTTAATTTGTAACGTTGTTTAGATATTTTAATTGAATTTTTCTCGTCACGATTGTTATTTTTATCTGTCACTTTGTGTTGTCTTTTTTCATCGCTATGATTAGTTTTGATCCTTTGTTGTGTTGTTTTCTTGTGAACACGTGGTAAAGCGGGTAGAGATGAATTCTCACCTGAAAAAAAGGGACGCATAAAACAAACGTTAAAGTATTTTCAGTTTAAAATACAAAAAAAGAATAAAACTTTATATATTTGAACGTGTAAGTGCGTATATGCATATCTTTTATCTTTTTTATAATTTGATTTAAAAGACTTGTTTTAAATGATTGTAAATTTTAATTAATACCATGGCTTCCTGGTTTGCTTGTATGATAAAATCTCCTTTGGTTGTGATATGTTGGACTTTTTTCTGATTGCAGTTGGTTATTGTCTTTTCTTTCCCACCCATCATCAATAACATCTTTCTCCCTCCTAGCTTTCGGTTTTCTTCTCTTTGAACTATATTTATTCAGCATTTCCTCTTCATCTCTCTTAACTTTTAAAATAACTTCATCTATATGCTTTAACATATTAACTACTTTCTTATCTATCGAATTTTGACTTTCGTTTCTTTTAATTTTCATTTGTTTTAAGTTCTTTCCAGTTTTGGATTGTTTGTCAAGTCTTCTTCTGGTGGATTCGTTTATTCTATGTAGAACACCGTTTACTTTGTTAACCAAATTACGTATACTCCCATCTGATGCTCTCGGTAGTGGCAGTAATAAACTATCAACGATGTTTTTAGCAATTTGATCTGCAGTTATAGTAAAATTGTTTTCGAAATTGTACACATCTTCCAAGTTCCTTATAAGCTGATGTCCTTCTTCTAAAGTGAAGGAGTTATCTAGTATATCGAATATTTGGTTAGCGTCTTTTTCCATCTGTTTTCGTCTAGCACTTAACCAATTCGAGGTATTTAGTGCTTTGCCTGAAATCATACATCAGAATTTTTAGTGTGTTGAAAAATTACGCTATCACATCATAGCATAACATAACATATCGTAACTCCTTTCCCCCGCGGGGGCTGGACGAGGTGTATTACAACACCCACACTTCGCCGAACGATAATCAGTCCCAAATGTGACAGGGGACGAGCCTGTCGCCATACACCAGGCTCCAGTCATGTAGCAGATGACATACAATACGAACATATGTTCACACAATGAACAATTTAGCGCGTGCCTTCGGCTGGGTCTGAACCCGCTCCGTCTGGCTTGAAAAGCGGGCCTTCTCTGACTAGGCTATCATCGCTTACTTTTTGTTATTGATACACGTATCATAATACTGTCAACGGAGCTGTGTAGTACCCGTTTGCTTGTAGTTGTATCCACGCGCTGTATACTAGAAATTAGACTCGTATCGCTCCTTCCTTATATCATTTCGATGTATGAGGATAATCAAATTACCTTTCATTTCCTCAGCTGTATAGGTAGCCAGTGTGTGGAACCCATTCCTTATCGACTGCACGAGATCAGGATAGTCTTTCAAAACGCCGGTGTGCGTAATTCTATGAACACAAAAATAATATTAATAAATCCATCGCAGGTGCGGAACCGCAAAATCAAAGATATCGTGAGTTCTGCAAAATAAATTAAAATGTCTCTGCCTCGGTGGCTCAGTTGGTAGTGAACCTGCCTTCTGAGCTTGGGGGTGTGGGTTCGATTCCCACTTAGGGCAAACATTTATGTGATGAACATTTGTGTTTGTTCTATGTTTGGGTGTTATTATCTATTTAAGTATGTATTTAAAAATATCTAAGTATGTATATCAGTCCCTGGCAGCCATAGTACAAGCTTTGCTTAGTTTGGGGTCAGGCGACCGTGTGTGAAAGTGTCCCGAATTTATTATTATTATTCTTATGTAAAAACACCCCCGACAAGCTAAAAAAACACTCCCCACTTTCAAACAAAAAAAAAGAGTGTGTGTACTTATGTACACGCGTTAGAAGTTATACCTCCTTCTTAACCTCAAATCTATAAATGCACTCAAAACAGTTTATTCAAATCAGTTTTATCACTAATATTCAATATATATAGATATACTAATAAATAATAAATTATTAGTAAATACTATCACCGTCGTATATGAAATTGATTTAATAAAAACAGTAAAATAATATTTATTTATTCACTGTTTAATTGTACTCTTACGAAACACATGTTCTAAATATAAAAATACTAGAATATACAACTTGAATAATGATAGCTATCAATTTTCATGCCACCTAGAACTAACTTCACGATGTAGAATTTAGGTGTCGGTGTGCGCGCGCATCGTAAAAATTCACTCTCATCATATTTCTCTATCGCGCCAAAAGAAGGATAACTTCAAAAATTATTCAAAATCGGTTATTCCGTTCGGAAGCCACGATGCTACAGACAGACACACACACACACACCAAGCTAAAAACACTTCCAACTCATTCACCTTTCAAAAAAAAAAACAAATCAAATCGGTCCACACAGACACACACACACACACATACACACTCAAACTTATAACAACCCGCCGTTTTTGCGTCGGGGGTTAAAAATACTTGTCGTAGTCTACATTCAATGTTTCTGAGTCGGACGACATGATTATTTTAACCTCTGCAAAAACATCTGTCCTTCGTACTCGCACAGTCGAGACTGAACAAAAACCGAATGCGATATAACGCCGTGCGTGCGCCACAGTACTGTTACTATTGGACACACAAAAACGGGCGTTTTAAACGCCTGCGTTTAACCGCAGGTTTGAAACCGCAAAAAAATGTAACACATAGTAGCTTTCTAAACAAGCGCATGCATTAGTGACTTTTTTCAGTGACTGATTTTGAAAACGCAACTTATTACGTTTTTACCGCGGTTTGAAAACGCGCGTTTTTTGTGTCCCATAGTAACAGTACTGTGCCGTACGTACGGCGGTTAATCGCATTCGGTTTTTGTTCAGTCTCGACTGTGCGAGTACGAAGGATAGACGTTCTTCAGAGGTTAAATCATGTCGTCCGATTCAGAAACATTGAATGTAGATTGGGGGCTGAGCTACCCACGTCCGTAGGAGTGTACTCTATTTTGATTCCCTACACGTGGTCCCCGGGTAGTGCTAACCGGGTAGCAAACTCTGGTGGGAGGCTTCGGCCGTGGCTAGTTACCACCCACCGGACCAAGCCATGCCGTGAAATGACCTACTTAGTCGTGTTTCGGGATGTAGTCCGGTGTAACCGTTCCGAAGACGATGCCCTGGACACCAAGGCATCGACTCCTCAGGAGACCCTCCTTAATTGGGAGCACCAGACACCCCCGTGTCCGGCGCCCCTGGGCCGCCTAGCGGAGACGGAGTGCGAGCCCTGCTGGCTCGCCTCCGTGTCCGCGCCCTCCGGAGCGGGAGAGAAAGAGGATCCCTTTCTCTCTCCCGCTCCTCGGTCTCTCTCTGCGACATCACTTCCTCGCAGAAAGAGACCATAGCCCTCCAGGACCCCTCGTCGGCGACCATCCTAGATAGGATGGTCGGCAGCGAGAGGTCCGCCCCTACAGACGCGACCAACGCCAGTCGTGGCTCCGCCGCCCCCGGGCATACCTCCAGCACGTGCTGCGCCGTCTCCTCCGCGCAGCCGCACTGGTGGCACACCGGGGTCTCTTCCCTCCGTGCTACGCTGAACAGGTATCTCCCGAGGCATCCATGCCCCGAGAGTACCTGGGTCAGCCGGAAGGAGAGACCCCCATGCTCACGGTGGACCCATTCTCTAAGTACGGGCCGAACCGCCTCCAGAAATCGGACGGCCCCGGCCCCCCTCCTCCGGTCCACCGCGAGCCGCCTGCTCCAGGACTCCAGGGCAGCATCCCTGGAGTCTCGCCTCCACTGCTCCACCTCTCGTGGGGCAGGCCGTAGGTCCTGCTCGCGTGCCCGCGCCCTGCGCCAAAACACGTCTGACAGGACTCCAGCCTCCAAGTCCCACGGGAGGGAGCCAGCGATGACGCAGGCCACCTCATGTGAGAGTGTGCGGTAGCCCCTGCACACTCTCACCGCCATGACCCTCTGGGCCCCGCAGAGCCGAGCGATCCCCCTGGAGTTCAGGGAGCCGGCCCATATTGGGGCCCCGTAGAGGGCCATGGAGCGCACCACCGCCATGTATAGGCGGCGGCAGCTCCCACCAGCCCCACCGAGGTTCGGAAGGAGGCGGCTTAGCGCAGCCGCCGTCCCCACGAGCCTCGGGACCAGCCTCTGGATGTGGGCTTCGAACCTCCACCTGCTGTCAAGTACGACGCCGAGATATTTCAGCGTCGACCCAACAGCAATGGAGGTTCCACCCACAACAATCGATGAGCCTGCAGGTGGCGCCCTCCGAGAACCATGAAAACATATGGCCTCGGACTTGTGGAGCGCCACCTCCAGGCCCAGCCGCCGAATCCTGGCTACCACAGCCGCAACTCCGGCTGTAGCCAGGACGGACGCCTCCCTATACGTCCGTCCCCGGGCGGTAACCAACGTGTCGTCGGCGTAGCAAACTACGTCGACGCCACGAAGGTTAGCGCCTCGCAGCACCCAATCATACCCTATGTTCCACAGGGTGGGGCCCAGTACGGACCCCTGTGGAACACCGCGGGTCATGGGGCTGCAGCCCTCCCCGTCTTTCGTCGGGTAAACTACCTCTCTATGTGAAAGATAGTCCCCGACGAGACACTGGAGGTACTGGGGGACCCTGTGGTACCCCAGCGCCCCCAATATTGCGCCCCACGGCAAGGTGTTGAAAGCGTTGGCGATGTCTAACGACACCGCCAGCATCACCCCACCGCCGGAGCACGCCCTCTCGGAGAGGTCGCGGACGTGGGATATGGCATCCACCGTCGAGCGACCTCTCCGGAACCCGAACTGGGTGTCGGCCAAGTCCGGGCCGACATCCTCGAGGTGCCTGACGAGGCGGGCAACCACCACGCGCTCCAGCAGCTTCCCCGCCTCGTCGAGGAGGACTATAGGGCGGTAGCCCGCCGGTTCATCCGCTGGACGCCCCTCCTTCCGCAGGAGGACGAGCCGGCCCTTCTTCCACCGCCTGGGGAACCGCCCTTCTCGCAGGCAGCGGTCGAAAACCGCCCTCACCCGCTCCTCCAGCTCCTCTTGCACGAGGGCCCACGCGCGGCCAGGGATGCCATCGGGACCTGGCGCCGTGTTCCTGGCCCTCATGCGGAGGACGGCCGCGCCCAGCTCGCTCTGCGAGATCTCGGGCACCTCCTCCTCGAACTCCGCAGCAGGCACTGCCGCGGTGGGAGGGACGAACTCGGTCCCCGGACTACCGGGGAACAGTCCCTCAACCACCCGCTGGAGGACCACCGGCTCGAGAGTCGTCGTGACCGGGGGGGCCCAGGGGCGAAGCTTTCGCCTGGCCCACTGGTACGGCCGCCCCCAGGGATCCCGCTCGATCGAGCTCAGGAGCTCCTGCCATGCCTGCGCCTTGGCCTGGCTGATGCTCAGCCGCAAAGCCCTGCACGCCTCCCGATAAGTGGAGTAGCGGGCGTCCAACTCCGCCGCGTCCCGCTGCCTCCTCCTTCGGTAGCGCTGGTAGCGGCGGCGCATCGCCAGGCATTCGCGGCGGAGCTCGGCGATCTCCTCACTCCACCAGTAGACCTGGCGCTTGGACTGCGGAGGTCTCGCGCGGGGCATGGCAGCGTCGCACACGCGCGCCATGGCCTCACACAGTCCATTGGCCTGCACGTCCAGGTCTACTGACTCCGAGGGGGGCGCATTCCACGCCTGAACTATGGCTGCCTCCTGCAGCACTTCCACGTCCAGGCGGTTCAGCGCCCACCGCGGACCAACCGCAGGTGACACTCGTGCGCCCATTCGCGCCGAGGACGTTGACGAGGAGACGCTAAATCGGATGTACCGATGATCAGACAGCGTCTCCTCGTCCACCAGCACCTCCCAATCCCGGACCCGCGCCGCGAGCTCGGGGGTGGCGAAGGTGACGTCCACCACCGACCCACCCGTATGCCGCACGCACGTATGCGTGGACCCGCGGTTGAGGACGCACAGTCCAGCCTCCACCAGCCACTCGTCAACGGCCTCGCCTCTGGCACTCGTCCTTGGAGACCCCCACGCCGTGGATTTGGCATTGAGGTCTCCAAGGACGATGACCGGTCGGGGACGGTTCTGGCCGACAAGGGTCCCTACCTCACCGAGAAACATCTCAAACTCGGAAAGGACCCTGTTGGGGGAGAAATACACCCCCACGACTACCATCCCGCCGATACGGGCCGCGACGTATCCCCTACCCTTTACCACACCCTCAAAGGGAGGGGACCGGGCAGGCGACTGGGTTGTGATCGCCACCAAGCCGTCCAGGTCTCCGACCCAGTCAGCTCTGGGCGGGACCCGGTATGGCTCGGCGATCACGGCCACCTGGATCGACCGCTCTGCCAGGCTCTGGAGAAAAACATCCTGAGCCCTGGCAGAGTGGTTGGCGTTTGCCTGGAGGAAAGTAAGGCCTTCTGCCATTAGCTTTCCTCCATACTGGCCGCCTGCTCCGCATGGGGGCGAGTCGGCTGCGACTTGGCCTTGGCCTTAGTCGCTGCCGTTCCTCGTCGCGCATCTGCTTTTGACGGGGGCTTGGCACATGCCTTGCCCCCGGAGAGATGGTCCGCCGGTTTCCCTGCTGCTGCACACAGAGTGCAATGCGGGGCGGCGGAGCAGCCGCTGGCCTTGTGTCCTGGTTGACCGCAGCGATAGCAATCATCGCTGCGGTCAACCTCGGACCTGCACTGGGCTCTGACGTGGCCCAGGGCAAGGCAGCGGAAGCAGCGACGGGGCCGGGCGTCTAGCACCTGGACCCGAGCCGCCACCCAGCCCACCAGCAGCCGGCCACCGCCTGCCGCGATCTTCTTGGCGGCAGTGGCAGGGCACCGAACAAACGCAGTGCCCATGCCCGCCGCACCCCTCCTTATGTCCCCGACCTTTAGGTCCTGGGCGCTGCACTCTCCGGCCCTGGCGAGGCTCGCTTGAAGCTCCTCCAGGCCTACCGAGTCGTCAAGGCCGCTCACTCGCATATCTGCGGTGGTGACCGGCCTTGAGACTCGGATGTCTCCCTCGGCACCCTGGCAGACTTCCCGCAGCTTTTGGGCCAGGGAGTCGGCCTTCTCCGTCCTCTCCGTGCCAGGCACTTCCAGGACTCGACCCCCTGTAGCCGCCACTCTCATTTTTAGCGGCGGAAAGTCTGCCAGGTTGATCCGGCCCCTAGCCTCGCCCAGGACCCTGGAATAGGTCAAGCCTTTCTCCTGCGCCCCCGGCAGCAGCGTGATTACCACAGCTGCTGTGCGCTGGGGGCGAAGCTTGACCCTCCTGTCCTTCTTCTTCGGCGCTGGTGGGGCCGGTTGTCTCGCCTGTGGTCGCTCTGGCTGTGCAATTGTCGCAGGCCGCGACACTCGAGCCCGAGGCCGTCTTCCTCTCCTCACCACCTCCGTCCAGGGCTCTGTCAGGGGTGGCGGCGGTGGAGCAGTCAGGTCCATCATCTCCTCGCGAGCTTCAGGGGCTGGGGTCTTCTTCCCAGTGCCCTTACCTTTAACGGGCTTGGGCTTTGGGCGAGGGACCTGCGCTGGCTCAGGGCGAGGAGCCACTTCCCGGCTGGTGCTAGCCACCACCTTTTGTTTGCGGCTGTCGGCAGCCAGCGGAGGTCTCAACCTCTTCTCGGGGAGCAGCCGGTCCACCATGCCCTCAAAGCGGGCGTTTATCATGGTGCCCACTTGCACCATGACCGCCCGCACGAGCTCCTCCGTGTCTGTAACTGGAGGGGCAGTCAGAGCCGTTGGCTCCCGCGTGGCCCGAAGCTCCGCTAGCTCCTTGCGCATTTCGCCAAGCTCACGCGTGAGCCTCGCGTTGGCCGCCTCCATGCGGATCAGCTCCTCCGGCACCGTGCGAGCCCGCATCTCCTCCACCGCGTCCCGGACCGTCTTCGCCGCGTCCTTCAGGGCCTTCACGTACGTGCCCTTCAGGTTGCCGGAGGTCCTGGCGACCTTTTCGATTGTCTCCAGGGAATCCTGCACGAGTCTGTGCAGGTCTGGAGAGTCCTCGGGCGCCTCGCTCTGTCCAGCCGCTGTCCTCCTCGGTGAATTCTGGAGAACAGCAGCTGCTGTCTCCTTTTTCTTTCTCGCCTCCCAGGCCAGGTCCGCCTCAGCCTCCAGCCGAATAGCTTCGGCTTTGGCGGCGTTAAGGTCGGCCTTTGCTTTGGCAAGGCCGACGTATTGGCCCGTTGTGGGCGGACGACCTCGTCCTCGCCGGGACGAGGCTATTTTAGGCGAGGGCACATCCTCGCCCACGGTAGCCTCGTCCTCTTCCTCTCGCTGGCGTTTTCGCCATCTTTGCGGCAGTGACTTCTCAGTACCCTGAGACGTCACTGCCACCGAACTGGCATCGGAGTCCTCCGATAGGTCGAGTGACTTGGACCCAGAAAGGTCTTCGTCACCCGACATTCTTTCCAAAGTGACCGAAGCCCGGTCACCTAAATCGCGCCCAAGCGCCTCGTCTCTCTCCTCAGGGTCATGCCCCCTTCTTCCCTCTCCATCGGTGTCCGTGTGTATGCTGTGGTCGTCGTGGTTATCAATTTGGCGATTTGCGCCCCCCCCAGAGTACGTGGGGCAGCGTGCCGAGGCATGGCGGGATTCCTCCTCTCGGAGACCCGCCTGGGTAGTTTTCTTTAAATCGCTTTTGTCCATTATTATTGGCTTAATTAAGTGGGTTAAGCTCCCCAGTGGGGGTCTCGCGGCCAACTTCCCGTTGACCATGCCCGGGGTGCGAGCCCGGAGCTGCGCCGCGTTAATGCGACGCAGCTCCGGACTCGCAATCCGGACACTCTCCTCGGCAACCCCCGAACCTTGAGATTTGGTTTGCCCTGTACGGCGGCGCCCCGCAGGCCTCCAACGTCACCCTCACACCAAAAAAAAAAAAGTGCAAAGGCCGCCCTCGGAGCACCGCCGCACAGAGCACTCCTCCTCGCTCGCCTATGCGAGCCCATCACTCAGCAGAGCCGAGCCCCTCACGACCGCCTTCTACGTTCGCTCCAGATACAAGCTCTGAAGCGCATGTAGAAGGCCCACCTCGAGCCCGTCAGCAAGAGCCTCTCTAACGAGAGGCACAAGCGAGGGCTCCTTCAGGCTGCCTTTTGCAAGGCCAGCCCCTCGGATCGCCGCTACTCAGCATAAGGCCGAGACGCCGACCGAGTCCCGCAGCCAATCAAGGCCGCCTAGGCTCGCACCGCCGCTTCCCGGACTGTCCAGGGCGCCGGTCGAGCCTCCCATCCGTCCGAGGATGGCCCCCTCGTCCAGGCCTCTCAGCAAGAGCCTCTCCGAGGAGAGGTACACGCGAGATCCCGGACCGCCTTCTACGCTCGCTCCAGATAAAGCTCTGGAACGCGCGGAGAAGGCCCCTCGAGTTCCTCTTAGCAGCGGCCGCCGCAACTGTTGCGACCGCTGAGCCCCCCCGCCACGGCAAGGCGGGAACTCATTCGGGGGGGGCACTTGTAGCGCCTCACTCAACTGCTGCCGTCTTTGTATATCTTAACTCTACAAAACTTCAAGGCTAGAGTGAATAAGTACCTTATAGGTCGTCGTGCTCCATCTTAGACCACAACGTCGCTTAACATCAGGCGAGTTGGTGGTCAAATGCCGACCTATTCTACATAAAAAAAAAAAAAAAGACTACGACAAGTATCCTTTCAAATGTCTTTGATCAGTTAGTGGATGTACCCAGTACCTATGGCGGCGGCATTGTTTACGTTTTCTATTTTTTAATTTCAATATCACAGCTACAACACATGCTGCTCGCCAGAAATCCATGGTGAAATAAATAAATAAATTCGAGACACTTCCACACACGGTCGCCTGACCCCAAACTAAGCAAAGCTTGTACTATGGTTGCCAGAGACTGATATACACACTTAGATATTTTAAATACATACTTAAATACATATTAACACCCAGACATAGAACAAACACAAATGTTCATCAAATTAATGTTTGCCCTAGGTGGGATTCGAACCCACGCCCCCAAGCTCAAAAGGCAGGTTCACTACCAACTGAGCCACCGAGGCAGTCAAATGAAATAAATTTAAGCAAAACGCTAGCCGCAGTGCGTGTTGATGCGCGTTTTGCGTTTTCATCGCAGTGCGTGCTAAGCCTTACTCATTAATTGCAGATTCACACGCCCTTATCAGCGTAAACATCTCGTCGGCCTGCTTCCAGCTGAAGATGAGCAAGAAGTGACTTAGAAAGCCCGTCAAGTGGCTCACTTTACTTTTTTCTATCATTTGGTGTACCATTTGAACGTTCCAAGGATTTTTGGTTGTCCGCCGTATTTCTGGAAAAGGACAGATTGTAAAATAAACAGGTATCATTATTAAAAGGTATCATTTATTAATTATTATCATTATTATTATCATTTTCATTATTATCAAACCAGTAACATTTTTAAAATAAGAGCGAAAAAACTTGGCTGCAAAATGTTGTAAGTACCCTATGTCACTTCCACTATCAAGACGATTCAAATGACACCTCACATGTCGACATACATCAAGCTGTTTAGGCTGTAGGGCGTGCCAAAGAAACCTCATACGTACATACATGCACTCGAAAAAGATAACTCTCTTTCTAGTGCAGTCGGGTAAAAACACGTAGGTACTTATGGAACGATGCAACCACTAACTCTCTTAATAATAAACGTTGTATAGCCTCGAAATAATTAAACCGCTGGCCCATGATCCAAAAAAACAAGGTCTAGCGTTTAGCAAACACATAATGACGTCATAGTCATCCGTCTCTTTCAAACTTGTTGTAAATTACTTATTTCGGTCTTGCTTAAGCATCGATTGACGTCACTACGTGTTGCTGAATGCTGTACCTGGCGGAGTATAGTATACCATGCGCTGGCCTACGTTTTGACTGTCTGAGGAGAGGATGTTTTTCCAGATCTAGTTTCATTTACCGGTTGATTTTTTTTACCATCTCGAGAATAATTTGTGGTATGTTGTGTTAATGGAACTGAAGCAATGCACGAGAATATTTGATTAATTAAAGAATACGGGACGTGGGTGGGCGGGGATGCGTAAGCGACTCGTGCGTCCAGAAAGGATATCAAAGAGGCCGACGGAAAGTGCAGCGAGTACTTACCTATCGGCCGGTTTCAACTACGATGAGCAGATGCTTGCTCGTAAAGATATTTTTTTATGTCAAAGTCAAAGTCAAAGTCAAAATGTTTTTATTCAATTTAGGTATCAAAGATACACTTATGAACGTCAAAATTATTTAAATAGACTCGACCGCCTTGTTCGGATAAAAAGCCTCTACTCAGAAGAACAGGCAAGAAACTGAGGGGCATTATTTTTTCAAATAATAAATAAATTAGTCTCACAAATTTTGGCTTACAACTAGGTAATATCTATAAATATTAGTGGCTACTTGGCGGAAGTGGAAGGCTCCAGACATCTTTATCTTCTAAATAATTCTTAACCTTATAATATCCTCTTTTCATTAATGTAGTTTTTACATGTGATTTGAATTTTCCCTCGGTGAGCCCTGTTATATTTTTCGGAATTTTATTGTAAAAACTAACGCAGTTGCCTAAAAATGACTTTCTTGACTTAGTCAGTCTAAATCTCTGTACAGCTATCCTATCCTTATTTCTAGTGTTATAATTGTGATAGTCACTGTTCAATTTAAATTTATGTAGATTTTTGCGAACGTGCATAATATTTTCAAAGATATATAAAGAAGGTAAAGTTAAAATATTTATTTCTTTAAATAAATCTCTCAATGATTCACGGGGACCCATTCCGTAGATAGCGCGGACCGCTCGCTTTTGCAAAATAAAAATGGCCTCCACTTCAGCAGCTGATCCCCACAGCAAAATGCCATATGACATTATGCTGTGGAAGTAAGCAAAGTAAACCATCCGAGCTGTAGCTATATCCGTCAGTTGCCTAATCTTGCGAACCGCATAAGCAGCAGAACTAAGTCTCCCAGACAGAGCACTAATATGTGGACCCCATTGCAGTTTGGAATCAATGCTTATACCCAGGAACACCGTCGCCTTGTCTATGTTAAGTTTATCGCCCTCAAGCATTACGTTTGGTTCTATATATCTAACATTAGGCATGGAAAACTTTAAACACTTAGTTTTTTTTGCATTTAGTAACAAATTGTTCGCAGCGAACCATCTCGAAATAATAGTCAGTACGTTGTTCACATGCACAAGTTCACTATCTTTCCTATCTGTTCTAAAAATAAGAGATGTATCATCAGCAAATAGAACTATGTCTGTAAGGTCCTTAACCATATACGGCAAATCATTTATATACGCCAAAAATAAGAACGGGCCTAAGATAGAACCTTGTGGTACTCCCATTGTAACTAAAGATCCGGAAGATGTGACGCCATTAATTCCCACTTTTTGTTGTCTATCAGTTAAATATGACTCGACAAGATCTAGAGCGATTCCACGAATTCCGTAGTGGTGTAATTTACGGATCAAGGTGCGGTGTTCTACACAATCAAACGCTTTGGAAAGATCACAAAAGACACCGATGGCATCCTGTGAACTCTCCCAAGCTTCCATCACATGCGTAACTAATCGAACTCCCGCATCTGTTGTTGATCTACTTTTCGTGAAACCGAACTGATTTTCGTTTAATATACTGTGTATGTTAAAGTGACACAACAGTTGATTAAGTATAATCTTTTCAAATATTTTACTCAAAGCCGCTATGATTAAGCTATGATTGAGTGGGCCCACGTTTGACCACAACACACCTGATGGAAAGTGAGGATGTGGTCTAAGATGGAGCACGGTTGCCCATGAGGTGGCGTCTCACTCTTGTCTTGAAGAGACCCAGGTTGAATCCATTGCTGGGGAACACCGAGGCAGGAAGCGCGTTCCACTCCTTGGCAGTTCTGATTAGGAAAGAATTTGGAAAGCGCTTCGTGCGACCTTTATTAAAGCTGACGAAATATCGATGGAATGTCTGCCTCGATGACCTATGGCAGAAGTCAGATGACGGAATCAGCTCGTATAGTTCCTGTGCACATTCTCCAAAATGGAGGCGGTAAAAAATTGACAAACTAGCTACACGCCGCCTGTACTTGAGACTGATATAGAAATATATATTTTTTTAACCTTAACAAATTACTACCTAGTAACTATTTGTTTATAGATGTTAATAGTCGTAAATTTGGAAGTTTTAAGGTAGCTTCATTTAAGAATTTTAGAGTTTGTACAAAGGATTGTGTCAGTGCGTGTAGCGATAAGAGTATTGGCTTAAACTGATTAGTTTTTCAATACTTTTTTTTCAAACTGTATAATTTTTAAGAAATAAATTAATCAATAACAAAACCTATAACACCCTTTTTTTCGAGACGGTAAGCGCTAGTTCAGACACGGCGGGAACCGCGTGGTAGTATTATTGTTGTCCTTGTTATTACTGCGCATTAGACAAGGACAACAATACTACTACCGCGTGGTTCCCGCCGTGTCTGAACTAGCGCTAAAGGAAATCAACCGGTATAGGTGTCCATTCTTTAGCCGCTTTGGACGCGTGTATTAATAATAAAATAGCTTTATTAAAACTACTCACGACTGGGCTGAAAGGAGCGAGGGCGGACGCCATGGTCACGCCACTGGCGCCGGCGCACGCTCCACTCGTGGCGGGCGGGCCGTACTGCGTAACCTAATCAAATCGAACCTAAATAACTGACTACAATACCAACTTACAAGCTTTTACATGCGCGAAGCTATTCTACTCTCGCCCAAAAATTTAGCTTTCCGACTTCAGCAAGCATGGTTATCTAATTTCTTTGTCAATTCTAACAAAGTAGTGTTCTGTCAAAGTCATAGGGGCCCCATTATCCTAATATGACCAGGGCCGCCAGGTTAAAGACGGCCCTGTTTGTATGTATGTATGTATGTATGGATGTGTCTTTTAACCTCGAGCGATTCCGTTTCTTCTACGCACGCGTGCTCCATCGTAGCCAATGGCATTGCTTGGTAGGCGAATTGGCAAATGAAACGCAGGCCTATCAACGGAAAGAAAGGTGGATGCTTATAAAAAATCATTGATATTGACCTACCTCTTGATGCCATAGTGTTAATGGCATCATTCACGATGTCTTCTGGACGATCCGTCAACACAGGTTCTTGGTCATGTGGCAGAACGTCATATTCAAGCCAACCCGGTATAGCGCCATAGTCAGGAGTAACGTATTGATCGTCTGGTTCAGCTGGAGTTTGTGGAACTGGGTTTTGAGTTTTTGGAGAGGGTGGTTCCTGAATCTGAGGTTCTATGTTTAGAAGTGGTGGTTGGTTCTGTGGTTCTACGTTTAGAGGAGGTGGTTCTTCGTTCTGTGGGTCTGGGTTTTTAGGGAGTGGTTCCTGAATCTGTGGTTCTACGGTTGAAGAGGGTTGTTCCAGATTCTGTGGTTCTACGTTTAGAGGTGGTTCCTGGTTCTGTGGTTCTGCGTTTGGAGGTAGTGGTTCCTGAATCTGCGGTTCTACGGCTGGAGGGGGTGGTTTTTCATTCTGTTGATCTGGGTTTGGAGGTAGTTGGTCCGGCTGATATTTAACTACAGATGGAGAAAGTGGTTCTTGAGGTTCTGCGATAAAAGGAAGTGGTTCCTGAATCTGTCGTTCTACGGTTGGAGGGGATAGTGCTTCGTTCTGTGTATATTCGCTTGGAGGTTGTGGCTCCGGGTGATCAGGTGCTATGAATAGAGGAAGTGGGTCTTGGTTCTGTGGTTCTGCGTTTGGAAAGGGTTCTTTTTGGTTCTGTCCATCTGCGTTTGGAGGTAGTTGCTCCAACTGATATGGTGCTATGAATGGCGGGGGTGATTCTTGGTTCTGTAAATTTACGTTTGAAGAACTCGGCTGTACTACAACCGAGGTTAAAGGATCTGTATTCTGGTTGTTTGGATCTGGAACCTCACCCGGTCGTTCGGCCTCTGGATTTTGGAACTGAGCAGATAGTTCACCTTGACGAAATATATTTAAATTTTGGGGACTGTATAATTCACTTCCTTGAGCTTGATTTAGTAAATTGCTATTCTTGTGTAGATACGGAATCTGGATTTGATGACGATAAAAGTACTGCTCTGGGTTTGATGAGTATACTTTTTGATTTATTCCGTTAATATTTTGTTTTTGTTGGAAAAAATGCTGATTTTGTTCCGCTAGATTTTGATAGTAAGGATAGAGGTTAATAAGATTAGGATTAAGATTTTGGTGTGGGATAAGATTTATTGGTTGTCTTGATATGGCTAGATTAGGACGTTGCTGAGGTGAGACTTGGTTTTGCAATTGCTGTTGTCTCAATTCATTAAAACCAAAACGTTGTTTTACAGAATTCATAACAAGGTCATTATCATGTTGATTCATGTTTTTATTGATTAGCGTTTCAAAGTCTCTCTTTATTTCATCTACGCTTGCCGTTATTTGATTCTCGCCATTGTATGGTTGATTTGTTGGATCATTAGGATTGTCAGTCATTATCCAATTTTGTTTTTGTTGTTCATCAAATATTGAGAAATCTAGTGGATCTGAACTGTTCAGTTTTGGAGCAGCTGTTCTTAAGCCAGGGTAACTTGAACTTGATAATCCAGGGTGTTTCTGTCCGGAGAAATGTTGGACTAATTTATGTTGATTTGGGTGAACATTGGGTGGCTCATACGAATTAACTGGTATAAACCTCATTAAGTCTGGCGCATTTGGGCCAGAATTATACTTTTCAAATTTCTGTCCTGCATTGGCAGGCAGCCTGTTAGGAAAGAAATTCTCTGGACCATTAAATCGATCAGAATAAAAAGGTCCAGGATTGTTTAGCGGTGGACCAGGCTGCCCTTGAAAGCCTGTATTATGTGGACCTGGATAATCTCCATCTGGATAATTTAGACCATTGTTAGAATATGGATTCGTACCAGCTCCACCCGGTCCATAATTGAAGGTTCTGCTGCTAGCACTCTCTGGTCTTCCAAAATTTAAATTAGGATTCCCATCTGGTATAGGATGCCCGTTACTTCCATAATTTTGCTGATTTTTTGGAAGCTCAGGTTTGTAATTGCCAAGATATTTGTTTTGTGGGTTGGATCTTCTTTTAATTGGCAATGGAAGCACTAGATCACCTTTAGCTTGTGAAGGATGATAATCATCGGAATATTCTTCATCACTGGCATCTAAAATTTAATAATATAGGTTACTAGTATAGTTTGCAGCTCGCCTACTTTTAATGGAGATCAGATCCTTATTGTCGGTAAAGTGTTTAAACATATATATTTTACATAAATAAATTGTAATTTGTCCCAGTAGATTCTGAAACCTTGCTTCACTCTGTTAATAAATAATTTCTTTGGGTTAGAATATTAAGAAGAAAGCGTGGGTACACCTTAGCGTGGTTTATGATGGTCTCTCAAACAAAGTCCGCTTACATTAGACTACGGCTTAATTACATCCTCCGTTAATAAGTTATACAATACATATTATATACACCGGGCTCCAGTCATGTAGCAGATGACATACAAAACGCACATATGCTCACACAATGAACAAATCGGTGCATGCCGTCGGCTGGGTTCGAACCCGCTCCCTCCGACTTCAGAGGCGGGCCTTCTCCCAACTAGGCTGCCATCGCTGCCTATGAAATATGATACGGCTTTATAAATAAACTTACTAACAGCGTCCGAAATAGCAAACAAGTGTATGTAAATAATAACTTCTAAAAGAAAAACATGCTTTCTTGGCAACATATTGTTTTATTTTAATAAAGATAAAGATAAAATAATTAATAAACATAAAAACCCGGCATTCTATTCACAATTTATGTGCATATAAAGAAAACCCATTCAAATTTTCCATTTCAATAAAATATACGGTATTCTATAGCCATTTCGTCTAGAAGAAGACTACGAGCGAAGAGAGCAAGTAATGATACTGACGAGCCTCTAAAGTTACCTACAGAGTGACAAAGTGCAATTTCAATATTTTTTATGACTTTTGCACTTCTGTAATCATTCTTAAATAACTAAGAATTTCCCTTATATTATGGATTCATTTGACAGCTAATGATGTAGACAACCTCCCTATGTAATGGAATTTTTGATTTGCTTTATCTACCTATTGAATAAATCAGTCAAAAGTGACCCTTTAAAAATGTGGATATATTTCATAGCTCTATTTTAGCTTAGGAACGTTTTTAAGAACATAGGGGCGGAGATATTGTTAATTTAATGGTACATACTAAATTTCATCATAATCTGAAAAATGGTTTTCAAAAAATTTGAGTAGCGCGTTTGTGTGGAAATTTCAGAGCGTCGCGGCCCACTTAAACAATGACTACGCCATAGTCGATATTTAGTCGCTTGTTATAGACTATTTTATCGCTTATATAACAGAATTAAGCCAATATTTAGCGACGATAGCCTAGTTGGAGAAGGCCCGCCTCTCAAGCCAGGGGGAGGGGGTCGGACCCAGCCGAGGGCACGCACCAATTTATTCATTGTGTGAACATATGTCATCTGCTACATGTCTGGAGCCCGGTGTATGGCGACAGGAACGCCCCCTGTCACATTTGGGACTGAATATCGTCCGGCGAAGTGTGGCTGTTGTATTAAACCTCTGCCAGCCCCCTCTGGGAAAAGGCGTGACGATATGTTATGTTATGTTGTAAAGCAAATTATTTAAGCAATGAATTCGCTATAGTCGATACTTAGTTGCTTGATATTGACTATTTTCTCGATTAAAAAACTTGCAATAGAAAATAGCAACAACGTGTGTTTAAAAGAGACACAACATATTAATAGCTGATCGCTGACTGTTCACACCTCCGGTGAGAACTCGCTGGACTAGATCGTTACAATACTTATCGAGCGAGTATCGCTCGGCGAGTAGATAATGCTCGCTCGGCGTACACTCGCTATAGCCGTCCCGTAACCCAGCGAGAAAACCATCGGACAAAGTCGCTTCTCGCTGCTCGCCAACTGATTTCTAGCCTTAGCTACTTGCTCATCGCCAGCGATCGAGCATCTGCCTTAGTCTCGACAAAACTGTATCTTCTAGGCAAGCGTGCTCCATTGTAGATTGCGTCATAGATTAACATCAGGCAAGATGGCAATTACACAAATGATAATAAATTTAACTAAAAGGGTCGTTTTCCTTTGTTGTAGTTTTTGAAGTGAAACTTCTGATGCGACTTCCAAAAATGGTTGCGTTAAACGATAACGCTCCTGGGGAAGGGAATAGAAAGAGATAGAGTGAGAGTGAATACGTGGCACTCGAACGCATTCGCGTAGTAAGAAAGATACACAGAAGTTTCACTTCTTACGCGCGGAGAGACTTCACGCACTATTTTCCTTAATGCCTAGAGTCATCACTAAGCTAATTTTATCAAATACATACTTATTTTTAAACTGTTACATTTAAGTAAATAAATAAATTCGGGACATTTTCACACACGGTCGCCTGACCCCAGACTAAGCAAAGCTACATAGAATTTTTAAATAAGTAGATACTTAAATTTATTTAAAAATTAACTTATTATTATTATTATTATTAAAAAATAGATATTAACACATAGAACAAACACTAATGCTCATCACATTTGCCCTAGGTGGGAATCGAAACCACGCTCAGAAGGCAGGTTCACTACCAACTGAGCCACAGAGGCAGTCAAGGTATTATATTTAGGTATTGTGGTTTAATTTATTGCTATGCTACATTAAAAACAGTAAAGAAACATTGTTGTTTATTAATTATTAATTTAATTCTCACTATTATTTGTATGGTTATGATAAAGCGCGTTTATATTATAACCAAATGCTTTATAAATGTTATTTTTTAAAACTTCTTCTTCGTGGCTCTCGCTTGTAATATCTCGTATTATCTTTTCTGGCATGAACATTCTCCTGTTCTTCAAAATGTACGAATTATCGAGTCTTAGGGCATCACTTAGTTGTAACTTCAGATTGAATTCTGTATCACTAAAGTTAGGTTCTTCTAAAATGTTTTTAGAATTTTTCATCGTTTCTACCTTAGGAGATTGAAAGTTTTCATGAAATCTTTGATTAGTGTCTCTATTTTCGTCTTCATTTGTATTGTAAGCTGTGTTGACGTATCGGGATTTTTTGTCATCAACGAATTTGTGTTTGCCCAATTCTAATGTTTCGTTGTGTTTTTTAACTTTATTCGTATGACGTTCTTGTGGAAAATTGACGTTATCATTACTTAGACTGTCATAATAATCTTCTGCCATTTCTGATTTACTTATCAACAATGTCTTAGTTTCTTTCTCATTGCTTCTTTGCATGTTAGTGAGGAATATTTTTTGATTTAATTGAGTATTTTGGTGTTTTTTTGCTTCAAAACTTGATATGTCGTAATCGTGCTTGTTGTAGTTTTTTAATAAGTCATATCTTTCAAAAGTGTCTCTTATTTCTTCCTGTGTAATGAATGTATGATTTTTGTGATATGCTCCATCTCTTTTTGGCTTATTAGTAAAGTACTTCTTCTTCTTCTGAGCTTGTCTTTGTCTTTCTTTTGTTGGTTTTGTTTGAGGGTGTAGTCTGTGGTGTTTCTTTCTTTCATTGTTTGACTTGTAACCTGTTAATATAAATTTGACATTAAAATATTTATGCTAACTTAAGATTTCATAGGTAACTACTACAAAAATAATTGAATCTACACTAATAATAGTATAAAGGGGTAGAACATCAAGTTAAAGACCGGAAATACTGGACGATGAGGTAGTATAAGGCCACACAGCCTTCATATCGGCCTGTCTCACACTGTGTCATCTGCCTCGGTCCTGTGCAATCCAGTCCAAGCTGCATTCGCTTGCAAGCCATTCTATTTCTACAATCACTAACTTTCGAACATCAGCTGCTGATTACCAAGGCCTCTATTCTACTAAAAACTAAACCAATTGTATTTAAATTGTTAATGTATTGCCTATTTTTTACACTTGTGGCTTTCAAAAAGTGTCAATTAAAGACAATTCATTAACAATAAAAACAATTGGTTTAGTAGAATCGAGGGCCTGTTGAGCGAGTTCTCGCCGGCAGTCTGAACAGTCAGCGATCAACTATTAATATGCCTGTATAATGTTGCGTTCAGACGCTCGTGTTCAAAGCGACATTCAAAGGGCGTGGGCACGCAAGCAAGTGAACAGACTGCTTGTGCTCGCGCCAGTGCTCGTGCTCGTGAATGCCGCCGATCGGGCGGACTGTCGGTTTTTCGCCACAGTCGGTTTTTCAGCGCCGCGCGCGCCAGGCTAAATGCCGGGCTGCAGGCCGTGCGTCTGAACGCAGCATTATACCAACGGGATTTAATCTATTTTACGTTTCTGAAGCGAGAAATCAGTTGATAGTTCGTCGCTTTCTCGCCAGCAGTCGAATAAGTAGGCACTTATTTACAGTTTGGTCTATGCTATGCGGTTCCAACGTCTTAAATTATTTCACTTACCATGATTTTCTGTTATTTCTTTTCCTTTGTCTCTTTCTGTTTTATTTGAATCTGTAAATTTGTGCTCGTCTTTAAGTGTATGCTTGTGTTTCTTGACTGCGTAATTCTTTTCAATAACTTTTTTACTTTTTGTAACGGCTGTTTCTTTGTGAATCGTAATTCTTAAGCTATTTAGTGTACTTTTGAGTTCATCTTTCATTTTGTATTTAGTATGACTGTTTTTGTTATATTCGTCTTGCTTTGTTACAAGTCTGTCTGTTTTAGGATTGCTTTCGAATACATGAAGATTTTTATCAATTTTATCTTTTGATTTCTTTTTATAATCGGTGTATGTTAATGTATATAAATAACTGTTAATAATGTCATCAATTGTGTTTTTCTCTGTTTTGCCTTGACCGTCTTTTAGTGGTTTACTCGTGATGGCGTAGAAATTTTTCCTGATTTCATTTTTCATTCTATTTCTAGAGCGAGCTGCTTGTTTTTCTTCTTTTTTCCTTCTACCGCGATATATGCTTCTGCTTATTTCTTCATTATTATGAACAACGATAAATCTATTTCTGAGGTGTACATTTCTTTCTCTTTCCATTCTACTCTCGCTTCCGCTGTTTTCAGCTGAAGATACTTGTCCTCTAAAATTTTTATTTGTATTTGCTGTGGTAGCTTCAATTTTTGTGGTAGTTTTATCTTTTTTCTTTTTGTTCTTCTTGGATATATGGCGAGAGATGACAGCATTTTCTAAGTCTTCTAGAACTTTCTTCCTTTCTTCGCTGGCATTGCCCATTCTGATGTAAGGTGCCAGCATTGCGTCTATGACCTCTTTGCAGACGGTGCTGTGCTTTTTCCAGCTGTAAGGCCAGCCTGCGACGGTCGCGAGGGTTTTTAGTAGGGCTTCACCTTCCTCCATTGTGTACCAGGATTCAATTGTCTGCAAAAGGATCAAAGAGGTGACATTTACAACGGGGAGTGTTCTGAAAAAAAATTGGTTGCCTGTAAAGTTGGTATACGGGCGAAAGTTTTACGTGACAACGACTTTTTATGTCTGTCTCTCTCGCTCTTAGGCGGGCTAACCTCGCGGGCGTGCCTCTCACTCGCTCTCATTGTGAGCGCATAACGTGAGCGGAGCGTAACGCAGTTTCTTGAAGTGTCACCCGGCAAACCAATTTATAAGACGTTGTCACGTCAAAACTGTTCGAACTGATGCCTGCATCGCGGTTACATCATTTCACTAGCTGCCACCGCCTCAAAATTCATTTACAGTTTCACACCTGCAATCTGTGGAATAAGTTCCCTCGTGCAGTCTTCCCGAATAACTATATTTTATTTTATTTGGATGACCAAACAGCCTGGTTAGCCGTAAAAACATACAAAAATATTAACAGATAGGCCAAATACAGGTCACCACTTATAAGAACAAGAATAGTGCTAGCGCGCAAAGGAAACATAACATTTATACTGGAAGATCAGAGAAAAAATAATAATAATACAAAAAATACGAATTAAATAAAAACAATAATAAAAGCCTACCACACAAACAAAGATTCTATAAATTTAAGAATTAATATAGACGAAAAAATAATAATTAACAGTAATAAAAATAACAGTAATGATGAAGAAACCTGACAAAGCCGTATGAATAAAAGAGTGCTCATAAAAACTTTGTTAAATAATTGCCTACTAACTTAGGAAAAACTTGTTGTTAATTAATATATTTAATGCATTTTGCCTCATTGAGAAAAAACTATAACATGGGGTTCTTCAAACGGCCTTACAATAGAGTCCTTAAAGGTTGGTATAGTATCTGTGATGCCCTTGATATTACAGGTATCCATAGCCAACGGTGATCGCTTACCACCAGGCCGCATATTAGCTTGTTTGCCAGCTATGGCATACAAAAATGGTTTTTATTCCAATGCAATAATAGAGCTCAAAACAACTTGCAATCACTTCCAGCGATTCTGGTTTAAAATTGCTAGCGCTAACGCTAGCTGCTGATTGGACGAAATACATACAGTCTAGTTGAACGGCTCCCTTTAGTAAAAAGGCTGGGTTGTTAATTGGACAGCGAATTAAGCTAGTTGGCTGCGACACATACAAACAAATACGGAGTTGGTAGACTCTGACACCATCGCTTAGCTCGGTTCTTTGCGTTTCCATTCGTTCTGACATTTTCCTCGATTCGGATCGGATAAGTGCAGAACTGTTATGTGCATTAGCAGTAACCGAATTATGTCCGAGTTTTTTTTATTACCCGAAGGTATTATCAAATCGGGTTCGGGTTCCGAACGGATGATTGTGTAAGCCCTGTAATGGAGAACTAACCTCTACAATATCTCTCATATCCTTGTCAAAGTAGGAGTGGTTGCGAAACATATCGTAGGCAATCTCCACTTCGGCTGTAAGCAGAAACAAGTACCTATTATAGCTAGTTCGCCTCATGATCCAAAAAACCAAGGTCTAGCATTTAACAAACACGTAGTGACGTCATCGTGATACGTCTCTTTCGAACTTCGATCTGGGTCCGAACCCAGCCGACGGTACGCACTAATTTGTTCATTGTGTGAACATATGTGCGTTTTGTAATGGTAAAAAAGTAATTTTGGTAAATAATCACCCTATTCTAGAAATGGCCTAAGCATCAGCCAGCCAGTTTATTAAATGTTGTTTTGGACGCTACGGCTGAAAATCAGTCAGAAAGTTAGTTGAATAGCGCCGTTTAGTGAAATGGCTAGGCTGTTAATTGAAAGCTGATTAAGCAAGTTGGCTGCGACACATCGATTGATGTCACTGCGTGTTGCACACGTGACATTTTTTGACTTGGAACGCTATACCTGGCGGAGTATATCTTATACCTTTAAATGATCAATTCTTGTATATATATATATATATATATATATATAATTGGAATCTCGGAATCGGCTCCAACGATTTTCATACAATTTAGTATATAGGGGGTTTCGGGGGCGATAAATCGATCTAGCTAGGAATCATTTTTAGAAAATATCATTTTATTCGTGTTTTATCGATAATCAATCTCAACTGAAAAATATGACTCTTCCTGACATCTATTGGCGAATAATAATACTACTATTTTTTGTGAGCAACTAATTGCTTTAACGACACAACAGCAGATGGCGTTGTTAAGTAACACGAAGTCAATGAGTGTTTGCTTTGAGGTTAGACTAAAATCAATTGTTTACCAAAAAACACAATTAAAAAATAAAAAAAAATACCGAGCAAAGCTCGGCCATCCAGGTACTTAAGTATTATGCCATGATATTAATGTAGTATTACCAACTTACTTTCAATCTTTTCTGGCGTCTTCGTGGTGAACTTTTTGAAGTATTTTTCTAGTTTATGGATTGTTTTGTTACCGACTGCTGCTAGCCAGCCTTCGCGGATGTACCTGTATACGTGTATGAAGTACGTGTATGAAGTACGTGTATGAAGTACGTGTATGAAGTAATTGTATTAAGAGTCCGGCGACTTAACTAACTTCGACCTAGGCGACCTAGACTAACTTCGCATTGGCTTAAGGTATTCTATAGCCATTTCGTCTAGAAGAAGAAGACAAGCGAAGAGAGCGAGTAATGATACTGACGAGCCTCTAAACTTACCTACAGAGTGACAAAGTGCAATTTCAATTTTTTTTATGATTTTTGCACTTCTGTAATCATTCTTAAGTAACTAACAATTTCCCTTGTATTATGGATTCATTTAACAGCCAATGATGTAGACAACCTCCCTATGTAATGGAATTTATGATTTGCTTTGTCTATCTATTGAATAAATCAGTCAAAAGTGACCCCTTAAAAATGCGGATATTTTTCATACCTCTATTTTCGTTTGAGAACGTTTTAAAAAAAAACAAGAACATAGGAGCGGAGATATTGTTCATTTAATTGTACATGCTAAATTTCATCATAATCTGACAAATGGTTTTCAAGAAATTTGAGTAGCGCGTTTGTATAGAAATTTCAGAGCGTCGCGGCCCTCTTAAGGGGTATGGTAATGCTTGGCAGCTGTCTCGCTCGCTCGCGACACTTTTACATACATATCGTCACGCCTTTCCCCCGAGGGGGCTGGCAGAGGTTTAATACAACACCCACATTTCGCCGGACGTTATTCAATCCCAAATGTGACAGGGGGCGAGCCTGTCGCCATACACCGGGCTCCAGTCATGTAGCAGATGACATACAATGCGCACATATGTTCACACAATGAACAAATTGGTGCGTGCCGTCGGCTGGGTCCGAATCCGCTCCCTCTGGCTTGAGAGGCGGACCTTCTCCCAACTAGGCTGCCATCGCTTTTTTATTTATAAGAAATAAAATTATAGAATGTATTTTTGATAAATTTTCCTCCATTGATGACTTGAAACCAGTGTTACACAGTATTCAGAATAATTTTCATGATAATATTTATAATGGATGCTTAGAGAAACGTATTTTTTTACGTGTTTACGTTTTTTTAAGTTAAAAACTATAAATATCAACAGGATAAATTATTCCGAATACTTTGTAACACTGGTTTCAAGTCATCAATGGAGGAAAGTTTATCAAAAATACATTCTATAATTTTAAATTTAGTAAAATAATGTCGCGAGCGAGCGAGACAGCTGCCAAGCCTTACCATACCCCTTAAGGCTCAACGTCTCGCTCATGGCGCGAAATTTAAATTTCAAACAGTTATTTTGTTTGTAAGCTAGACCGGGTAGCTAACAACGTATTGTTCATGGCGCGAAATTCAAAAATATAAACTTTTTTTAAAACGATTTAAACGTTTTTTTTGTTTTTGTGCTAGACTGGGGCTTAATGCTGTAATAATGAAATTTGTGGGTGAAACCGTGAGACGTTGGTAATAAAATCAATCTTACATTTGAACGACTGGTTCTATTTCGAGGGTGAGGTTGGAGCCGTGTCTTTCCTGCCAACAAAATGAAAAATGAGAATTAAAAAAACTTGTTTAGCAGGCACTTAAGCAGTCCCGCTGCTCTATGCCCGCTCGGTGCATGATCAACAAGTAACATTATTAAAGAAAAAACAATAAACCCAGCTGCTAAAATAATGTTGTACCCTATGTCACTTCCGCTATCAAGACGATTCAAATGACACCTCACATGTCGAAATACATCAAGCTGATTAGGCTGTAGGCTGTGCCAAAGAAACCTATATATATGTGTTATATCTTATGCTATATATGTTATTTGCAGCAAATTAACGTTTGCTTATTGTCGATTGTTTACCTTGCTGATGCCGAGGATTTCACAGAGCGTAGTGACGAAGGCCGAGAGGTACTTCATGTTGTGAACGTACATGCGTTCGTGGGCGCGCACAACCATGGGATGTCGATAGTATTGATTTGCGAGGGCTGGAGAAGAGATTAACGTCGATTTATGGAACCATTTTTAAAAATAGGAGGTATTTCTACTTCTAGCAACTCCGAATTATTTTGTGTACGATCCGAGTGACAGCTTAGTTGGGAGAAGGCTCGCCTCTCAAGCCAGAGGGAGCGGATTCGATCCAAGCCGACGGCAGGCACCAATTTGCTCATTGTGTTAACATATGAGCGTATTGTATGTCAACTGCACTCGGGATCCGACCCGCACTGCCACACGACCTACGTTGAGGTATTATTTGTATGAACTTCTATGGATATGCGCTCACTAAACAACTTCGGATCGCATCGGCGTAAGCTTTCAACACAGAACACATAGGCTGTCAACGCGAGGACGGCGGGTGACCCACTCGGTGACCAAACGCCGTCCGCGAGTGGTTCACGCGAGGACAAGTGACAATCGCTGCAGACTACTCGGAATTTCGTGGGCTACGCGACGTTCACTCGTTGACCACGCGTGGTTGACAACAAGTCGAGGCGGCCTCGAGTGGCTCCAAATCTTATATCTTTAAATGAGCAATTCTTGTATATATATATATATATAATTGGAATCTCGGAATCGGCTCCAACGATTTTCATACAATTTAGTATATAGGGGGTTCCGGGGCCAAAAATCGATCTAGCTAGGAATCATTTTTAGAAAATGTCATTTTATTCATGTTTTATCGATAATCAACTTAAACATAAACTTGGAAGAAATATAACAAAAAGGAGGCGTTGACTCTTCCTGACATCTATTGGCGAATAATAATACTATTTTTTGTGAGCAACTAATTGCTTTAACGACACAACAGCAGATGGCGTTGTTAAGTAACACGAAGTCAATGAGTGTTTGCTTTGAGGTTAGACTAAAATCAAAGGTACTAACTACATAGAATATGAAAAAGTGAGTCTTTGTTCATTTTCTTTGTTTCTTTGTAACGCTTTCACGTCTGAACTACTCAACCGATCGTCTTAAAATTTTGCATACATGTTGTTTAGGGTACAGAGAAGGACATAGGGTACTTTTTATCCCGGAAAAATCAACGGTTCCTGTGGGACCGTGGGTGAACCCACGGGTCGCAGATAGTGAGTGATAACATTAGCATTAAAGAACTTACTAGTTGCTGCTTCAGTGGTTGTCGTTGTTCTTCTTGTAGTGTTACGTATAATAATTCGATCACGCGCCATTTTCATTTTTTGCCATGACGGTACCTTGTAATCGTATGCTTCGTCATTTTTCGTGATTATACTCCTAATTTCGGCTGCTTTTGCGAGATCGGCTTTCGAGAGAGTTGTTATAACTGCATTAGTGGCAGCTCTTTCTTCATTTGGTTTAGTAAAAGCTGGGGTTGAATTTGGGTTTTTTGGAGCTGTATTTTGACGAGCTGCATTTCTTGTAGTTGCATTTTTAGGAGCCAAATTATTAGGAGGAATACTTTTGTTAAAATCGGTTGATGGATTTGGTATTGCATTGGATCTTTCTGGATACTTAGCTGGCAGACTTCGAAAATACTGGTGGTTGAATGCTGCATTTTTCATGGCTGCATTTCGTAAAGCTGCATTTTGAATAGCCACATTCGAGAGAGCTCCAATTTTTGTAGTTGTACTTGGAAAAGCTGCATATTTCTTTACACTTTCATTTTGATAACCTGCATTCTTCATTGCTTCAGCAATTTTAATACTTTCATTTCTAATAGCTTTCTTTTTAAGACCTGCACGTAGTAAAGCTGCATTTTGAATAGCTACATTTAGGTGAGCTGCATTTTTTGTAGTTGTGTTTTGAGAAGTCGCTTTTATAATAGTTGCATGCATATTTAACGGCTGCACTTGGATATGCTGCATTTTTAACTGCTACATTTGGAACAGCTTTTTCTGGAGAAGGTCCTGTAGCTGTATATGGCCAATTACAATTTAAAAGTAACTTTATATTTAAAATGTATAGAATCTATAGTAGGTACTTACCTACACAACATTTGTTTCGCTTTTTTATTTTTACAACATTTACCTATAATATGCCTATGATTATATTTTATGTAACTTGACTGTGTCTAGTTACGAGTACACACTAGCACGTCACACTTGCAACGCCCTATGCACAGGGTATATTACATAATGTAACTTAAGCTAGTACTTTAAGTGAAGAATATGTAATATCAGCAATTAATAATAAATAAATAAATAAATAAATAAATTGAAAGGGTGGTCTGTAATAATATTAGATTATTTAGTGAAGAATACTGTGTTATTCATAATTTAACTAGTAATGCTCCACGGTTGCGGCGTTGCAGATCCATCAGCAATTCTTAATTTAGCAGTATTAAAAGTTAATAATGTGTTTTGTAATATTAATATTAAGGCTCTTTCACTTATGGTGTGCTCACCTTGACATGTTAGGACACATTTAAGGATGCCGTAAAAAAAATGTATTTATCTAAATTGCCTTGTTGAATTGTTAATGTTCCTTTCTTTTAGTGATATTATATGTAACAATTAGTATATTTTATTATCTATAGGTATTTTAATTATTAGAATGTATTATATTATTAACCTGTATGTATATGTAACTATAATTCAAATAGTTTAAGTAGGTGTATCAACACTTTTATTATGGAAACTGACGTGGTTTTCACACATTATGATTTAAAACACGGGAATTACTCACGTACGATTCAGTCGATTATTCCGACTATAGTTTCAACCGCATTCGGCGGTCTTCATCAGGGCGAGTGCGCGCGCGCGGCTGCGTCTCGCATAGCACTGTTTGAAACTATACTTTTCTACTATTTTATTGAACTGTATGCGGTTGAAACTATAGTCGGAATAATCGACTGAATCGTACGTGAGTAATTCCCGTGTTTTAAATCATAATGTATCAACACTCTTATTTTTGTTAATTTTGCACACCCATGTCCCATACTCTTTCTTAAGTATCCTCTCCATCCTAAGGTTGCCTGGAAGAGATCGCTCTTATTGATAAGGCCGCCAGTTGTTACACTACAGTTTAAGATTTTTCTGTTCTTGTGTTTTTGTTATTTCTGGTGTGAACAATAAAGTGTTTATCTATCTATCTATATATCATACAAACTCAGGGCTGTCTTTTTCTCAGTAGACTCCGAGATGTTAGCTTAGCTCGGTCATTTAGTGTATAGTATATAAGTATACAGGTTGACTGGTTGAACACTTTAGATATTCTAGGTTATCATAGTAATCATCATTATGAACATCTTTTATTATGGGACTAACCCAGAATTCGCGAAAAATAAATCAGCTGTTACATACATTTGGTCGAGTATCATTCACATTTTTCTATGGAACAACTGTTTTTTTTTTTCGTGAATTCAGCTTTGGTCTCATAATAAAAATTGTTCATAATGATGAGTACTATGATAACCTAGAATTTCAAAAGTGTTCAACCAGTCACCCTGTATAGTAAATTAATACAAGTATATAGTAAATTAATTAAAAATTAAAAATACCCTCGATTCCCGATTTCCATCAAACATAGCTAAGAACTCTGCCGACAAAGGCGCGAACCCACTGCGGCGCACGTTTGTCACGGCCACGCGGCGCATTTTAGCTGCGTAGCTTCGTTTGTTAGACAACGTGGGTCTACGCTTACCGCAGCACATGCTATGAACCCACGACTATGTAAAACTGTAGCGTGGCCACGTTGCCAAACAGCGACGACACGCTTTGTGGAACAAGCCGTGTACCGCAAGCACAGCGTGCATAGCGTTGAGATGTGTGGGTGGCTTATTCGGGCAAGCCACGCGTGTAGCAATGACGTCATGTATCTCATATTCATGCGTAGCGTGTCGTGGGTCTAGACACACGTGCGTAGCCACTTCGTGCGCCGCGGTGGGCCTGCGCCTTAATTCACCTTTCAAACAAAAAAGAAAATCAAAATCGGTTCATTCGTTCGGGAGCTACGATGACACGTCAAACTTATAACAACCCCTCGTTTTGCGTCGGGGGTTAACAAGAAATACTTACTAGGTACAGTTTGTTGCTGATATTCGAGTGTGACCCTGACAGGGGTGGCGGTCACAAACCTAGGTATCCACTTGGTGGTTGACCCGTAGTCCATAAAGTTGGGGACATCTTCCCAAACGTTTTGAGCTGAACAATAACATAGATTGAAAAAGCAATAATAGTCTAGTCAACGAACGGTATTAGGAGGTCAAAGTACGTGATCAGTGCAATCGTTTCCGCTTCTAGAATCGCTATTTTCACTTGGTCATTCTTACCTCGACATTATGAGCATTGGTTTATGGTATAATTTCGTGTACATTATACATAGTGCATGCATTATAAAAGTGTGGCCAGGACTACATTTTGAGGTTATTTTCAAAAACTGTGCAGTTTTTTACAAGTCAGTTTTGAAAAAGCCGTAACATTATACTCTTACAAATATGTGCAGTTTTAGAACATTAACTCTACTAAAGTTTCATATTGGAACGGAAATGGCTGACGTAGAGTTTGGAAATTGATTTTAGTTTTCGTTGCGAATTTTTTTCATGGCAACATTAGCACGCACACAAGTTTAAAAGCGAAGTGAGATATAACGCAGTGTTCCATCTTTACCTCTAGGTTGATCTGAGGTACCTTCGTGTTCGCTACTGCGCAGCGTTTCGCGCCTAACTTCACAGCCGTCAATAAATTTGAATCGCGGCCTGTAACATCCTTATAATTTTCACTTGTAGGAGGTGAGCTGAGCTGAGCAAGGGAGGTAGGCACAAAGAAGGTTCCACTCTACCTCCATTAGTCTTACTAATATTATAAACGCGTAAGTTTGTATGTATGGATGGATGGATGTTTGTTACTCTTTCACGCCAGAACGGCTGAACAGATCTGGATGAAATTTGGCACAGAGATAGATTATAGTCTAGAATAGCACATAGGATACTTTTTAATCGCGGGTGAAACCGCGGGGCGCAGCTAGTTATCTATATTCTATCTCAAACCTCATCATACAACAGAGAAGGTAGCTTTCAGAAGTAGGATTAGGTTAGTTCATACATGGCATGGTACAGGTTGCCTGAGGATGTGTTTACTCAACGCATTTATGAACCGGCTCGATGGCTGGTTGCAACGAAAGCAAATGTGTCTGACAAACATTGAAATGTGGCTAAAAACAATTGTGTGAACATTTAATGAATTTGGATAATTTTAATTCAACACAGTGTGATGTAGGCACATCAGCCCTAGGCTGCTCGCCTATAATTAAATAAATAAAATGATGAAATGCTGTTAAATCGTAAGCTCATCACTTGAGAACGGCTGGACATATTTGGATAATAAAACAAAATTTACCGTCCGCAAATTTTAAATTTGAAATGTCTAGCAGCGATACAAATATCACTATAAAAAATTTGATTTTTCGCAACCAATGCATTTTTATTTTTAATTTTTTATCAGAACCATAACTTTTTATTTCTATATTAAGTATATTTTTTTTATTATAGTAGAATAATGTTAGTGCTTGCAACATGCTTTGTTATTTGGAAATTTATTGGTGGGTTTTCTAATTCTTTTTTTAATTATTTTAACTAAATTTGAATTGAATTTTCGGAAATTATTTTGGAGATTGGAATTAATAACCGTTCTTAGTATGCAATGTTGTACGAGCTTTAAGTCGTATAGCCTACTTCCAAAAAGAATGAGGTTATCAAGACGACTGCATGTTGTTTTTTTTTTGTTGAAGTTAATTTTTTTTTTTTTTTTCTAGCTTTAACAGAAGCTGTCGAAAACGCGAGAAGCGTACACGTCGCCCTCGAAACAGCGCTTACCTTTAACAAGAAAGACAGCTCCTCAAACATCAAATTCATCGATGACTTCCAAGATTTTCTGTCGAAAATACGAAACACGGTCGTTAAGAGCTACAGCAAAGACACACCCAGTAGACGAAACTATAGAGAAAATTTATCAAAAACAGAGGCAAGAGCCACATCGTCCGTTACCAACCTAAAATTCACTGAATTCATTAAAGAATTAATAAGCATACTAAAGAATTACAAGGATGACGACCTAGAAGACGTAATCGCAGTCATTAATGATGAAATTAGAAAATATCACTATAAAGGCTGCAAATTCCACGAATTACTTACAAACAATAACCTCAGAAGGCTTGTTGTGGATAAGCTTAATTTAGTAAAAGAAGTACCAGGTAAAGCTTTAAGAAATAACTTGGATCAAACTTTGAGAATACTTCAGAAAGCTAAATTTGATTCGGAAAAGTCAGAGTTACTGGATTATATAGATTCGTTGTATACAAGAAATGATGGAAAGAAATTGCAGAAAACTTTAGGATATTTCCATTTGTACAAAAACAAATATAAAAGAATAAACATGGACTTGAAAGCTTTGGTGAGAGAGAGTATACGTAGTGTAATTTTTGATCATTACTCCAATTTGAAACCGAATACCAGGCGAGATTTGAAGGCGAGACTAGAGACTTTCTTTTGGCAGAATGTGAATCAAAAAGATAATTTGCGGCAGTTAAAATGGACAATTAACTACAATCAACAAGTAGGAAATTTAAAAGAACAGACTTACAAACATACAGCGTCAACAGAAAAAGAGCATAGTAACGAAGAAGAAGCTAGCAATGAAAAAGAAGATCCTGATTCTGCTCCGTCAAATCGAAACAAAAATAACCCAAGCAACAACCTTAATTTGATAATGTATTTTGAAAATCAAATGGACATCGTTAAATTGGGCAAAGCAAGTATTAACGAAAAGAAAGATAAACCTAAAGTGGTAAAAGAAGGAAGCGAGTTTGACGAAGAAAACAATGAAAAGATTGAGAGCGAGGAAGAGAGAGAGAGTGCGACAGCATTAGATAAACATAACGTTTCGGGGGAGGGTCACGTCATAGAAAACACTGTTAATAAATACATAGACGATGCCAGTAAGAACGGTGATGATTTCAGCAATGAAGTCAATTTGCCCACTAAAGGTAAACAATACTCAAAATCAAAATACCTTATACCTTTAACTGCCTATAAGAATGATTTTAGTGCAGAAATAGAGAGAGATAAGGAACAAAAGGCGAAAGGTTTCACACACAGTAGTATTAGAAGTGGCAATAAAAATATATACGAAAAACATTCTGGTAATGACGCCGAATTGGCAAAACCGAAAAAGAAGAAGTATAAGATGGCAACCACATTAGGTAGCAGATATAGAGTGCACACTTTATGGGAGGAGGCATACACCACAAACAAACCGCAAGAAAACACAGATGAAGAAGTGAGTGAAACAGAAAACAGTTATGATATTGTAAAACCTACTAAAATGACTGATACTTTAAGATCACAAAAAGAAAGGGAAAATCTAAAATTTAAGAAAAATATCAACAAATATAGACCTAAATCAACGAACGTTATTGATAGTGGAATGAATGTAAAAATTGGTTTTAGTAGAAATAACAAGATTAAAAAGGCAATGAAACAAGATTTCTCTCTACAAGCGAATTTAGAAAATATTTCTCCAGTAGATGGCCAAGGAATGGAATTTAAATTGGTATCATCGAAAAACACTGAGTAAGTTTTCGTTTTTAATTATACCTAAATCAAATAGAAATAAAAATTATGATGGTGTTTGTCTCTTTTCAGCTCTAATAAAAAGATTCTTCGTATGGAAATTAAAAAAGATGAGAAGCCTGAGAAAACTACAGATGGTACAACGTCTAGCGAACTTAAACTGGAAGAGGAAGATCCCGTCCAAGATAAATCTTCAGATGAATTTAAGGAACAAGACAACTCTCATGAATTCACCAAACAACACACAAATAAAAAAACACAATCCAAAATTAAACATGAAACTAATGAAACCACTACTTCAGAAGAAGAACTGACCACCATTACAAAATCGTCAAACAAACTAAAAAAATCTACAACCACTCGATCTCCCACCACCCTAGAAAAACAATCCGATGAAAAATCAACAGAAAATGAAAACTATTCTAAAGAAGAAGAAATGACTACATCGAAAAGAACTAGAAGACCAAAAAAGACCAAAACAATAAAGAAACAGACTACTACCCCAAAATCAGTTGTAAAATCCAAAAAAGAAGACTACGAATCTTCAGAAGAACCAAATTCTACCACTAAAAATACCAAAACAAAGAAGATACATAAAAAACCTAAGTCAACCACTCCAAACACGGAGACTACCGAAAAGTCTAGTGAAGAAGTAAGCGAATCCACCGAAAAAGAAATAAACAAAAAGAAACATAAAAAACGAAAGAAGTCTTCAAAACGCCACATTAACAAGAAGAAAGATGAAAGGATTGAGATATCTTCAGACGAAAAACATTTAGATTCACAAGAAGAAACGAATAATCAAAATATCTTACTTAGTAAAAAGATGAAAGCAGAAGAACATTCTGAATCTAAAGAAAAAGAAACGCCAATTCAAAGTCTCATAAGTAACGAAAACAATAAAGAAGAACGAAAGAAAGACGGAATAAAATCTCTTCCTAAACCAATAAAACGTGAAACCATAAAACCCACAACAGATATTTTCATATCAGTAGAAAGCCAAGATTATTCCCTAATAAAAAGATTTAAAACAGTTTCCAACCGGAAGTTAACAACTAAACTTAAAGAGTTATCGACAGAATTTACTACTACCCCTACTACCCCTACTACTAAAGAAGCAAACTATAAAGAGGCAGAAGAAAGCAAAGAAAACGATAAATCTACAAAAACTTCAAAATCTGATCATGATGACTCAAAGGAGAAGGACGATAGTATAGAATTTAAAATTTCCAAACCAACATCCACGCATCCTGTCGAAACAACTGATACACTCACGTCTACCCCTAAAATACTTACAACTGGCAAAAACCACCAAATAATGGAGCTACCTACTACACTTGACACTTACAACAAAGACCCTTTAATGAGAGCCTCAAAAGAAAAACTAGCAAATAAAACAGATGCCAACAAAGAATCGAGCTCAGAAGAAATAGTTACTAAAACATCTTCTAAATCTTACCTACAACTAATAGATCTTTTGCACGACGGCCAAACAATGGTTGTAAACCTAGATTCCTTAAAACCATATCCAACAGCTGACAATACAAAAGTAAACAGAACAGACTTCAGATACCCGCTTTCGGATTTTTGGAACAACTATTACAATAGAGCAAAAATGAAAACTACTGCCACAGACTCAGCCACAACTCGAAGTATACCCACAACTCAACTAACAACTATAACCGCCACAACAAAAGAACACATGAACGAAAAAAAGAAACGCAAAAAGAAGAAGAAAAAAAGAACTACTGAATATACAACAACCACAGAAGCAACTACAGAAATATTCACAACAGCCATAACTCAACCAATCCGTAGAAACATCGACGTTCCTAAGAAACCCAACGGTACCTTAGAAAACGTCAACAACATGAACAACACTCCCGATTACGACAAAGAAATAGAAGACTACTATAATGGAAATAATACGATTGAACATTACGAGAACGTAACAAAAGACAAGGATGCGCTAGGAGGCGACTTACAAGAGTTTTTAGACTTGCAAGGCATAAAATTAGACGAGAAAAACGGCACAGATGTTAATCTTGACGCTGTTAATGAGCTTTTAGGATCGAAATCTGTAAGCGGACAACCAAACATAGAAGCCGAAGTAAAGGATGAAAAAGCTCGCATAGCGTTGGATCGTGACATGTTGAAACTGTACGGAGAAACTGTGAGCCACATTGAAATTTCGACTACTCCTTGGAATACGCTGTTCACTGATCCGATTGACGGCTTAAATCAGGAGATAGATCAGAAGATGAAGAGCCTAAATCAGAATTTGATAATTTGATTAATAATTAAGAGTCCGGCGACCTAACTAATTTCGACCTAGGCGACCTAGACTAACTTCGCATTGGCTTAAGGTATTCTATCGCCATTTCGTCTAGAAGAAGAAGACGAGGGAAGAGAGCAAGTAATGATACTGACGAGCCTCTAAACTTACCTACAGAGTGACAAAGTGCAATTTCATTTTTTTTTATGACTTTAGCACTACCATAATCATTCTTAAGTAACTAAGAATTCCCCTTGTATTATTGATTAATTTAACAGCTAATGATGTAGACAACCTCCCTATGTAATTGAATTTTTGATTTGCTTTGTCTACCTATTGAAAAAATCAGTCAAAAGTCACCCCTTAAAATGCGGATATTTTTCATACCTCTATTTTCCCTTGAGAACGTTTTTAAAAAAAAACAAGAACATAGGGGCGAAGATATTGTTAATTTAATTGTACATGCTAAATTTCATCATAATCTGACAAACGGTTTTCAAGAAATTTTAGTAGTGCGTTTGTATGGAAATTTCAGAACGTCGCGGCCCTCTTAAACGTTTAAAAAAGCATATTTTTATAACACTCTAATTCGCGTTATTTGTAATAGCCCCTACCATACACGAAAGCTTCACCACACTTTTAACTGTTCCGGCCAGGCTTGAACATACTCGTAGAAGTCAAACAACCGGGCCCACAATTTGTTTGTATGAGAAAATTTTAGCATTGTATTTCTTATTTGCAAGTGTCAGCTCCTTTGCCAGGGGCCCCGTTTTCAAAATCTCGTAAAGTTACTGTAATTTGGAACCCTAATTTAAATATTTCTGTTTCGGGGGAAAAATGCGAATTATTCGCAATTCAAACTCATGTACGAGTAAATAAAGTTAGGGAAGCTGCGTTCGAGATGTTTTTGCTAACTAAAAATAGCCTAGTTTAATCAACTAAGTGATGGAGTTGACTAGCTTTTGTCCTTGAGTTCACGTGTGTAGGGTTTCTATCCTATTTGGGTGTAAGGTTTATAGAATGCTTTAGTCAGTAAGTTGCATTTTAAGGAAATAAATAAAAATAAATCTGTGAAAGAATTTTGTAAATCAGTTCAGTAGTTCAAGACGTTACCGCCTACTAATTATACAAAATCGTTGAAGAGTAATTTTATGAACTGTAAGGAACTCAAAGCCACAACAACATAAAAGCTAGATAGATCTTAATAACATGTCATCCGAGCCACGGTAGTGCTCAGTTGTAAATAGCACCCACGGTCACCCATCCTAAGACTGACGACAATCGTCAAGCCATGTCAGAGGCCATCGGGCGGCCTAAAAACTCTGACACCAGTGACCCTATTCGGAGATTTGAGATTTTCATCTCATCTTTTTTCGTCCTTGTTGCTCTAGTTTGAAACGTCATAGGTGTGAGAGTGACCAAGATAAAATCTCATCTCATCTCACGCGCAGGAATAGTCCTCCAGGGCTAGCCACTCGGCCTATACAAACTTGCTTGCTTGCTAGGCTTGAACATCGCGCGTGTGGTTGATAAAACTGTACACCGCGCCAAGCTTACAGCGTGGCTTGCGCGACTTTCGACTTGCCCAGGCAAGCAAGTCGAAAAGATCGTATGTTACCATACGACTTTCCACGGCTCCAGGCCTCAGCTAAGTATGCACAGTTAAAAGTGTGGTGAAACTTGTGCGTGTGGTAAGCCTTTATCAAACAATGTAATAATATCTTAGAAGTCAATTTTAACCTAGTTTTTTAACTTTTTAACTTAGTTTTTTACTAGTTGTCGTATCGAAATAAAACTGTGAAAGTAATATGTTTTCAGATGAAAATGCTACGAGTATAATCTGGTATTTCGGGGCTGATCTGATGATGAAGCCAGGAGGTGGAAAGCGTGTTATTTAAACTTCATTACTAATTATTGACAATGCTCGAGTCTGTGGGACAAGTCAGCTTTTGTACGTACCTATGACACCATACAAACATACATACATATCGTCACGTCCGAGTTGACTGGCGGAGTTGTAACACAGCACAACACTTCGCCGGACGATATTCAGTCCCAAATGTGGCAAGCCTGTACGCCATACAGCGCGCTCCAGTCATGTAGCAAATGACATACCTACTATACATTACATAGGTATATACAAATACCATGTACAGTTCTTTTACAGATAGAGTAAGTAAAAATGCAGACTTGTACCAGTAGGAATAGTAGATTGTGCACCTAGGGGACAAAGCAGTGTCTTACGTCACGGGCGGCTTATTGAACCCTGAACGTAACGAGGGACTCGAGAGTTAACTCCCGAGAGTTGTGTAGAGTCCTGAGTGAAGCGAGAGGTTCAAGCCGTCCAAGACAAAGACACTGCTCTATCCCAGAGGTGAATACTCTACTTTTCACATTAAAGAGGCAATAAAAGGAAGTCTAAACTCTTCTTATAGTGCATGTAGGCTGAGCATCCATTCAATTCTAACCTCTTTGCTCGGAAACTCCCTTAAGCTTCTCATACAACTTTCTCTCCCTAGGGAGGCAATGCCTTGCTTTACGTTGAGACTACAGTAAATATAATTGGTAATTATCGAGCAGGTGGTGTGAAAAATACAACACATATACAGTTAATACACTTTATTTCTAAAATCACTACAAATACTTTAAAAATTTTGTAGAAAATTGGAAAAATGCTCAAACTCCTACGCAGGGTATAAAATGTTTTATGTATCTAATAATATTATAAATCATAATAAATAATCACATATTCGTCAATACTATTTAACTTAAGAAATAAGATGACGTTAATTCTGTAGTACCACATAGATTTATTTAGTCATCAACTAATATTACAAATGCATGAGTTTGTTCGTTTATATGTTAGCTGTTATTTGTCTGTTATTAAATTGTGTCTTTACTATATTAACTGTAGCATGGTAGTGTACTGTAGTATACTAGATATTACTATACTATCACTGTAGTATACTGTGGAATACTCTGCCAGAGTGTGTGTTCCCTGACACTTGTAATCTGGGTGTGTTCAAGTCTCGAGTGAATCGGTTTCTTCTAGGCAAGCGTGCTCCATCGTAGGTCGCATCACTGCTTATCATCAGGCATGTTGAAGGCCAAACGCAAGCCTATTAAGCAATAAAAAACCACACAAAAAAACGACTTCCCGTCATCCGTGTAAACAATTTTTAGACTTTTCTTGATATTAATCATTAAAATCGATTCATAATTGACGAAATAATCAAACAAAAAATATACAGACGAATAGAGAACCTCCTCCATTTTTAAGCCGGTTAAATAGTATAGTTGGAAGCTAAAAGTTTAGTTTAGTTAGTGGTTCAACAGAATTAACGTCAATTTTCGCGTTGGTTAAACTTATAATGAATATAAAATTATATCTAAATAACGCGTGTAAATATTTTGTTAAATGTAATATTCAAACGTGAGATATTATAAGTATTAGCCGATACACGAGCTCTACGACCACAGAATACCCTCTATAGATAACCCTTCTCCACTAAGAATAAAGCCAGATTTACACGCTACAAGTCTCTCGTCTGTTCCATACAATATTGAATCAACAAACAACTTGCGATAACTTAAGATAAATTATTGCCTGCAATCTGTTGCATTCAATTATTGCTCTTGAATGTAGAAGAAACTTGCTCTGTGTAAATGGGCCTTTACATAGACTGAGGCGATACTTGTGTGATACTGTTCTGCATCACACGACGTATATTCAACGTAACTAAATGCTGGAATTATTTATTTGTGGTTTAAAGTATTTTTTACACTAACAAGTAATTTGCCTGATGGTAAGCGTCACGCTTGCCAAAAGTAATAGCATTTAGGACGTTCCAAGCGGAGCAAGCATCGGTCAAAACACACCTATAATATTGGCTTGCCATTGGTTCACTGCTAGGCGTGGCTTTGAGCTAGCCAATGAGAACGCTGCCTCAGTCCTTATAAACTAAGACGCGTTATTTTGCAACAAAGATTTCTTAGGCTGCTTTGCTATTAGATGACTGATTCGAGGATGTGTTGCAAGGAAAAAATTGACCAATAGGATCACTTCATTTATCAACTTCATTTATTTATTTCATTCATCTTATTGTTGGATTTATTTCTTGCTACACATCCGTGAATCCGCTCATCTTTAATTGAAAAGGCAGCACCAACGTTGATTCATTTTTTTTTGTGATAAAGACCTAACGTTGCATCTATAGGAGGTAATCTGTGATTACGACTAATCTATAATGTAGTAGAATAATTTGAAACTGGAAAAAAATTACCTCAAAGATTTCGACCTCTGTTTGTGACTTTTCCATAGCAGTTACTTTTTCAATAGTGTTCCTATTTCATTACTAATACTTTTTCAAGTTATACTTCTTTTGGCGCGATAGAGAATAATAATGAGAGTGAATTTTTACGATGCGCGCGCACACCGACACCTAAAGTCTACATCGTGAAGTTAGTTCTAGGTGGCATGAAAATTGATAACTATGTTCAAGTTGAATATTCTATTATGTATATTTTTATATTTAGAACACGTGTTTCGTAAGAGTACAATTAAACAGTGAATAAATAAATATTATTTTAGTGTTTTTTATTTAAATAAAATCATTTTGATTAATTGTTTACCGTTTGTTTTCAATTACCATTACTGTTCTGTTTTTTACAATAACCGTTACGTTTTGTTACCGTTTCTTTTTAATTACCATTACTTTTCGTTTTCATTGCAATTTCTTTTTAATTACCGTTACTTTACGTTTTCATTGCAATTTCTTTTCAATTATCGTTGGTTTTCGTTACCGTCTCTTTTCCGTTTCAATTACTTTCTAAGGGTGATTCTTCCTTTGAGGTCTATTTAATAATATTACCATACTGATTGCTTTTCAAATTATTCTCATATTCAAATTATTCTATTACAATAAAAAATTTAAGATTATACTATAATGCTACATAATAATACTTCTTCGTTATAATAATTAAGGTATTCGCACATCATATCGACCATCTCCCTTATAGATAGTTAGTAATTACTGTTTTGATATTCATAATCCCTTGTTTTGTTTGACATTTATTAAACTGTGACGTTTAATCACTTTATTATCAACAAATTCTGATTTCTGTGCAGTTGGGTAAAAATACTAAGCACTGCATTACTATTTCGAGGCTAAACAACGTTTAATAGTACAAGGGTTAATTGATACGATGTGCGAACGCCAGTATGCTTGTCTAGCTACATCGTTAAGCTACGAATTGAATGTTTTCACTGATACTTAACTTTTGAAAAGAATTGACCGAGCGCAGCGTGATTCTTAGAGTCTGTATGTATGTATAAATTATCCAATGATAAAATTAATACGGTTCTTCACGAAATTTTGAGGTATTTAGTGCACATTGAACACTTATCCATACTAATATTATAAAATGGGGGCTGAGCTACCCACGTCCGTAGGAGTGTACTCTATTCTGATTCCCTACACGTGGTCCCCGGGTAGTGCTAACCGGGTAGCAAACTCTGGTGGGAGGCTTCGGCCGTGGCTAGTTACCACCCACCGGACCAAGCCATGCCGTGAAATGACCTAGTCGTGTTTCGGGATGTAGTCCGGTGTAACCGTTCCGAAGACGGGTCTGAGCAGTAGCGCACTTGTAGCGCCTCACTCAACTACCGTCTTTGTACTTCTTCACGCTACAATACTTCAAGGCTAGAGTGAATAAGTTTTAAGTAGGTTTTTGTATACTATTTTTTGGATAAACACGAACGAAGTCGCGGGAAACAGCTAGTTTATCGTATATTAGAGACCATTCCAGCTTCGCACGATACCTTAAACCTTCCGTGAAAAATTATCTATCTGATGGTGAAAACCGCATCAAAATCTGTTGCGTTGTTTAGGAGTTAGCGGACATACAGACAGAGAGACAGACAGACGCGGACAGCGACCTAGTTTTATTATATGTAGAGATGTATTTAGGAGAGATAACAATATACCTTGACAGAAAAGGTCCCTCCTTGCAACATAACCTTCTTATTTTTATGTAGAATAGGTCGGCCTTTTGACCACCAACTCGCCTGATGTTAAGCGACGTTGTGGTCTAAGATGGAGCACGACGACCTATAAGGTACGTATTCACTATAGCCTTGAATTTTTGTAGAGTGAAGAAGTACAAAGACAGTTGAGTGAGGCGCTACAAGTGCGCTACTGCTCAGACCCGTCTTCGGAACGGTTACACCGGACTACATCCCGAAACACGACTAGGTCATTTCACGGCATGGCTTGGTCCGGTGGGTGGTAACTAGCCACGGCCGAAGCCTCCCACCAGAGTAAACCCTTCTTTTGCAGTCGGCTAACTATTTTTTTTTAGTATCAATGAAAACATTCAAACCACTAAATATAATTAAAAATACAAACCGTTAATTTCGTTACAGTATAATAGTAAGCTTTTTCAACCGAATGATTATTTCAAAATTGTATTGTTACTCTTTGATAGTTCATTCATTTGACGGATAGATGGCGTGGATATAAAAAAACAGCTGCCTTAAAGAAACAAGCTGTTAAGAGCGTTTAACCGGCGTTATTGCTATCTCGCTCGCACAATTCAACGTTTTTGAAAATAAATAATGGCTGAGTCGGCAATTGAAAAATGTTGCCTGATAACTATTTAGTTTTTAATATAACGGTTATTTTAATCTAATTTTAGTTTCTATACCTATCAATTGGACGGAGAGATCGAACATTAAAAACAATAAAAAATTGATGATCTTTTTCTCCGTCTTAGGAAAAGGTGTGAAAACCAAAATTAGTTTAAAATAACCGTTATATTATAAACTAAATAGTTAATAGACAACATTTTTCAATTCAGCCATTATTTATTTTCAAAAACGTTGAACTGTGCGAGCGAGATAGCAATAACGCCGGTTAAACGCTCTTAACCCGCCAAATGCCTCACGCACAGCGGATGTGCTTAAGGAACGACATGCGAAAAGCAACTCTATCCCGCAGACATTAGGTTGATCTCGATGTCGAAGTATTATGATTTTTGAAATCCATGGCCATTTTCCAGACATGCAATAAGCAACGCTGCGTTGCGCAAGCAAGGGTCGATTTTTGGAAATTCGATTTTCGCGAACCGCACGCTTTGTTGCTCCTTGACGGGTTAAGACGCCGTCATAGCACGATTTTTCACCTACACATATCTTATATCTTTAAATGAGCAATTCTTGTATATATATAATTGGAATCTCGGAATCGGCTCCAACGATTTTCATACAATTTAGTATATAGGGGGTTTCGGGGGCGATAAATCGATCTAGCTAGGAATCATTTTTAGAAAATGTCATTTTATTCGTGTTTTATCGATAATCAACTTAAACATAAACTTGGAAGAGAAATAACAAAAAGGAGGCGTTTGAGTAGTCTCAACTGAAAAATATGACTCTTCCTGACATCTATTGGCGAATAATAATACTATTTTTTGTGAGCAACTAATTGCTTTAACGACACAACAGCAGATGGCGTTGTTAAGTAACACGAAGTCAATGAGTGTTTGCTTTGAGGTTAGACTAAAATCAATTGTTTATTATCCAAAAAACACAATTAAAAAATAAAAAAAAATACCGAGCAAAGCTCGGCCATCCAGGTACTATCATATTAAAGTAAGTATGCATTTAAAAATATCTAAGTGTGTATATCAGTCTCTGGCAGCCATAGTACAAGCTTTGCTTAGTTTGGGGTCAGACGACCGTGTGTACAAGTGTCCGGAATTTATTTATTGTTTATTTATTTTATATTTCATGGTAAAATGATCGGCGCGTAAAATTATTTTTTTTTGCCGTTTTTTTTTGGTATTAGTCGTAATAAGAACACAAATAAGAATAAGTTGCTCGGTTAAACTTTAGAGAACTAATCTGGTTATTTAATAATCGAAAAAGAATGAGGTGTAATCGCTGAAAATTTAGAGAACTACGTTCTGATAGTTTTTTTAAGTGTGTGATTTTTTTTCCAAAATGAGATTGATTTTCAAAATTGGTCTTCAGTTAAACTTTAGTTGGTTGTTTCTTCAACCAGCTGTATTTTTTTTCACCTGATCATCATAGTTCTTCATATCAAACTAGGTGCAAACAAAACACTTGTTTTTGGTGATTTCGTGTAAGACAGGGCCTTAAGCAGAGGCCAACATTTACCAAAGAGTAACATAATACAATTTTTAAAAACATCCAAAGATACTAAAATTTGGCTGCCCGTCATAAAAAAGTGGCTTCAATCTTTCATACACATCAGTTTACATAATTATTAGAACGCCTTCCTGTGTTGTCTGGAAGAAAACGCGCTTAGCGGTATAGCTGCTAAGGTACAGTCGCGAAGTAAACTGTGAACCAATTTTATTGTTTACTTGCTATGTTTGTTTGGGTTAAATCTTTAAAGCAAGATTTGAACTGTTTGATTAAATATAACATAACATATCGTCACACCTTTCCCCCGAAGGGGTTGGCAGAGGTATACAACACCCACACTTCGCCGAACGATATTCAGTCCCTAATGTGACAGGGGGCGAGCCTGTCGCCATACACCAGGCTCCAGTCATGTAGCAGATGACACACAATACGCACATATGTTCACACAGCATGCTTGCCTTAGAAATTGGTTTACAATTTAATTCGCGACTGTACAATTGTACACAATTGTACATACATATTCGATAAATATAAAGAGTACTTAAAACTACAAATCAATTTAATATAATATATTGTCAGGCAAAATGTCTTAACATTCTAATTTAAATATATTATGAAATACAAAATTATGAAAAAAATAAATATATACATGGTTATTTGTAACTCACCAGAAACCTCTTAAGGGTTCATTGTACTCATCAATATGAACAACTTTTACTATGGGGCGAACTCCGAAATCGCGAAAAAGAAATCAGCTGTTCCATACATTTTGTCAAAGGTGATTGAACTTTTTGTATGGAACAGCTGTTTTTTTTTCGCGATTACAGGCTTCATAGTAAAAGTTGTTCGTACTGATAAGTACAAAGAACCCTTAAGAGGTTTTTGATTAGGTACAAATAACCCTGTATATTGAATTTACAAATCATTAATAAACGTCGTGTAGCCTCTGAATAGTTATACAGTGTTTTGTAATCTCATTGTTTAAAAACTTACTTCGTTAGAAAAAGACATAATACAAAAAGCAAACTTCAAAAAATCGACTTCCCGTTATCCATGCACACAATTTTTAGACTTCATCCTACTAATATTATAAGCGCGAAAGTTTGTAAGAACGGATGGATGGATGGATGTTTGTTACTCTTTCACGCCAGAACCGCTGAACAGATCTGGATGAAATTTGGCACAGAGATAGATTATAGTCTAGAATAGCACATAGGATACTTTTTAACCGCGGGTGAAACCGTTGGGAGCAGCTAGCTTGTTAATAGTAGTTTGTTAATTTCCAGCATTATAGCTGAGCATTGACCTTTTTTGACGTACTGGACACTACAGTGACAGCACTGTGTATTGGTATTAAGTATTGTTGCCGTCTTTGTAGTGTCTTGTGTGTCAAAATAAATGTATCTTTCTTTCTTTTTCTTTCTTTTAATATTTTAAAGACTGCTTGACCGATTTCTATAAAATGTATATGGGACCACCTCTCTAAAGTATGATCTACCAAACAAAAAAATAATCATTAAAATCGATTCACAGTTGACGGAGTAATCGCGTAACATACAAAAAAAAACACACAGACGAATTGAGAACGTCCTCTTTTTTTTGAAGTCGGTTAAAAATACGTATATGCCCACGGAGTAATCTCGTAACATACATACAAAAAAACATGCAGACGAATTGAGAACGTCCTCCTTTTTTTTGAGGTCGGTTAAAAATACGTATATGCCCACGGAGTAATCGCGTAAAATACATACAGACGAATTGAGAACGTCCTCCATTTTTTTGAAGTCAGTTCAAAATATGGATATGCCCCTCAGTTTCTTGCCTGTTCTTCTGAGTAGTGGCTCTTTTTCCGAACAAGGCGGTCGAGTCTATTATAAAACTTTGACGTTCATAAGTGTATCTTTAATACCTAAATAAATAATGATACATATTTGATTTGACTTTGACTGTATAACTATTCTGAGAGTATACAACGTTTATTACTGTGGGTTTAAGTGCACTTTTGTTGTATGCGACATTCGTTCCGTTGGACGCATTGAGATTGACGCAAACTATTTTTAACTTCCGACACAAAACAGAGGGGTGTTATAAATTGACGTGTGTTTGTCTGTCTGTGACGTCATTCATCAGGTGTGTTGTGGTCAAACGTGAGCCCATTTAATCATAAAATAAAAAAAAATAAAAAAAGAGACCAATGTGTGTATCAGTTGTACAGAGTTGATATTGAACAAAGAGTACGAGTGCATAGTAGAAATGTATATTGCATGGCCATCACCATTTATAATAAATTACCTGATAAGGAAATTAATTATAATAGTTTAAAATACAAATTATTTAAATTTCTAATTGACAAATGTTATTATACTGTAGATGACTTTTTAAAAGACAAAATTTATGTACCCATGGCCTTTAATGATTAATTTTAATTTTTGAAACATTTGGACACCTTATTAGGTAGAATATTTGATACAATTATTACTGTACTAGACCTTATGACAATATTCTTCCAAATAAAATTATTTTTATTTTTTGTTTTTTTTTTTTGATTTGAAGCCTACGTGTCACGCAGTAATAAGGCTCAATATTGGCCATCACAAATTGTAGCCAAGCTTGGCCCAAAGTTAGACCAATGTCAGGCCACGGCATAAAACAAAAGTGCACTTTGGTTTACATCACTCAGTACAGTAATTAACCGCAAAATGTTTAATTTCCATACATGGTTAGTATTTTTTTTTTAGTTTAATAATGGATAATAATTGTGGATAATGATAATGTCTCGGTGGATAACAATCACGATAATAATTTTCGTTAGAATGAGCTTTTTAAAAAAAATGCTGATCTTTCGTTGGATATCGGTTGCCTGTAACAAAGAAATTAGTTCAAATTACATTTTGACATTCGGCCATATTCAGAAGGTTTAATTGCTAAATTCATGATCCAAAACAACAAGGTCTAGCATTCTGGGAGCAAACACGTAATGACGTCACTCGTCATCCGTCTCTTTCGAACTATTTGTAAATAACATATTTCGGTCTTGCTTAAGCATCGATGACGTCACTACGTGTTGCCCACGTGACCGGAATGCTGTAACTGGCGGAGTATATTATTATACCACGGCTGAATTAAAATCAGCTATAAGTAACGATGTCCTTTTCTAACACGCAGCAGTAACAGAGACAGGTATATTTTAGCTCGTTCAAATTTAGCAGTTTAGCGTTCTGTATGGGGACATTCGTGCAAAATATTTAATTTGTATGTATTTCTATAATAGCGTACACTAATATTATAAAGAGGAAAGATTTGAGTTTTTGTGTGTTTGTAACGAATAAACTCAATAACAAGTGGTCATTTAAAAAAATCTTCCACCAATAGAAAGCTACATTATCCCTTAGTGACATAGACTATGAAGCGCGAGAGAAGCCGCGGGCAAAAGCTAGTCCAAACTAATATTATAAATGCGAAAGTGAGTTCGTTTGTCACGTTTTCACGTCTTACTACCCGACCGATCATCACGAAATTTTTACTTAATTATTTTTTTAGGTACCCTTTTTCAAGGAGCGTCACAAACTCACCGTGCTCACACCGAGCCGGCCGGCCCCTGGAACTCGGCTAGAGCTCTGACAGGTGACGGCTGCAGTTTCTGGCTGCCGCGGCGGACTTTAGCGCGAACCTCCTCCGGCTTCTCGGGTCGGATAAGAGGCTTCTTCTCTGGAGCCTTCATGCGCCAGACGACTATCGGAGACTGTAATACACATTTACGTATAGTTTAGTAAGTTTCAAAAGCGATGATAGCCGAGGAGAATGCTAGCCTCTCAAGCCAGAGGGAGCGGGTTCGGACCCAGCTGGCGGCACGCATCAATTAGTTCATTGTGTGAACATATGTGCATATTCAATGTTATCTGCTACATGACTGGAGCCCGGTGTATGGCGACAGGCTCGCCCCCTGTCACATTTGGGACTGAATAACGACCGACTAAGTGTGGGTGTTGTACACCTCTGACAGAATTTTCAGGGTGACGATATATGTAGTTTTAGAAGCGATGATAGCCTAGTCGGAGAAGACTCACCTCTCAAGCCAGAGGGAGCGGATTCGGACCCAGCTGGCGGCACGCATCAATTTGTTCATTGCGTGAACATACATACATTAGGTCACGCCTTTCCCCGAGGAGGCTGGCAGAGGTGTAACACAACACCCACACATCGCCGGACGATATTCAATCTCAAATATGTCAAGGGGCGAGCCTGTCGCCATATGTGAACATATGTGCGTATTGTATGTCATCTGCTACATGACTGGAGCCCGGTGCATGGCGACAGGCTCGCCCCCTGTCACATTTGGGACTGAACATCGTCCAGCAAAGAGTGGGTGTTGTACACCTCTGCCAGCCGTTTCAGGGGAAAGGCGTGACGATATATAGTAAGTTTTATGACAAAAAAAAACTGTAATCGCTTCCAAGTAATTCTATTTCTACAATTGCTGTACGAAAGCACTGTTGTATAATTGAAGGGCATGTAGACACTTACGAGTATAAGTATTCATGCAAAACTACCAAAAAAATACACGTTACAAATATCGAGTGTTATGACCGGTAAGAACGCAAGAAATAGTACGAGTACATTACTGCCGCGGCCTATAAAGAGTACTTTGCTGGTCGCGCTGATGATGGCCGACAGCGCAGCTCCAGGCCGACACAGCGCGGTCAGCGCAGCACTTGATGGACGAGCTGAGATAAACCTTTACAGCGAGGACAGCAAGGGCTGCAATGATGGCCAAGCTGGAAGGTCTAGAGCGTAGCTAGGCTAGCTCGAGGCAATCATAGCGTGACCAGCGAAGCAGTCATAGTAGGCCAAGGCTTGTATAGTGCTTTACTCAAAAATGCAAGTACCTAACCTAAATAAAACCAGCAAGTAATTTAAATAAAATACCTTTATATTAATTTACTAGAAATTAATTAAAATGACAATTATGAAAAGTACAGTTACTAAAATTCAACACAATGGTAGTTGGAACTATACTGCCAAATATGGAATAAAATCTTTTTATACCTATCTCTTTATAAACAAACAGCTGTGTTTTAAATAAAATCTTTTTGCATTTAGTTTTTTTTTTAAAGTTGAAACGTCAAAATAGCGGCCGGCAATGTTTTGCCGGCCTGTTAGAGCGGCCAGCAAAACTTTGCCGGCCGCTCCTTGAAACAGAACGGCAAGGTCGACTTTGCTCAAACCAGGTTGTCAAAATGACAGTCATTTTTGAGTAAAAAGGATTTATTTCAAAAATGTGAACTAATCTGTATCATTTATTGGCGGCTTTTATTCTAAGAAAGTAGCCACATGACGCGAATAGTTTACAAATAAAACCGACGCGATTGGTTCGCGCTTTTCGGAGGGCGGAGTCAATATTTAATTAAAGCTATCATAATTGTTTTGTTTTGAAAAAAAAAAACAACACAACAAGGAGGCCTTCACCGGAGAGGGTTCCTGATACATACAATATATATATATATAAAGCAAATACATAGAAATTAGTGAAGAATAAAATTAAGATTATTTACATAAATAAAAGATAAGTCGAAATGTACTTGATAAATCTTACTAATCGTACTTGGAAGAAATCGCTTTAGGCGATAAGGCCGCCCTTGTACTGCCGAATGATATTTTATTTTTTAATATTCTCTTTATGTTTGTTTTACTTTGTATTTTTGGTGTGCAATAAAGATGTATTGTATTGTATTGTATAAATCGACTGCCTCGGTGGCTCAGTTGGTAGTGAACCTGCCTACTGAGCTCGGGGGCGTGGGTACGATTCCCACCTAGGGCAAACATTCATGTGATGAACATTTGTGTTTGTCCTATGTCTGGGTGTTAATATCTATTTAAGTATGTATTTAAAAATATCTAAGTCTATATTTAACAGTCTCTGGCAGCCATAGTACAAGCTTTGCTTAGTTTGGGGTCAGGCGACCGTGTGTGGGAGTGTCCCCAATTTATTTTATTTATTTTTATAAATGTTTCAGGAATTAAATACAGGATAAATAATAATAATTGTTAAAATAGAATCAGCTAGTGAAAAATAAAATAGAGGTAGTAATACACTACACTAATACAAAAAAATACTACTTCAATCCATCTAAACTCACATAATTCTGTCCAAAGCGGGCGGCAGCGTATATATCACATTTAAGCGTATATATTACACAATGTCAGCAAGACTATGTTCATTAGCCAAAACGCTTAATTAAAACAGCTTTCTAAAAAATTGGTTGTCTGTAAAGTCGGTTTACGGACGATAGTTTAACGTGACAACGTCATAACAAAACATTGGAAGCATAGGCCAATCGAATGGAAGAGAGAGAGATGCGGCGCAAGCCGAACGCTCAAGCCGATCGTGCCTTTGGCTCGCTCGTGTAGCGCTCTCGCTCCGATCGACCGAGCGTAACGGTACAATGAAGTCATCCTTTTCGTGCGTGCAGCCGGCGTTCATCGATTTATTAGACGTTGTCACGTCAAAAAGCAAATAAGAAAAAAAGACGTTACTACACCAAAACTTTCAAAAAAACTTCACTACATCAATCCATCTAAACTCACATAATTCTGTCCAAAGCAGGCGGCAGCGTATATATAACATTTAAGCGTATATTATTATACAAGTTCAGCCAGACTATGTTCGAAACTTTTCCCGTATTCATAAACATTACTTTGAGCTATTGAACGCATTGGGTATTAAGAGAAATTGTGTGACAGCTGTCATGTCAATATACTAATGGCACTTGCGCTAAATATAAGAATTGCTTTAGTGCTTACTTAACTAGATTAGTCTATTCCTAGCGAAATATTCACTTATCAGGGACATGGCGTTATTAGTCTCCTAAGGAATGGTTTAAGGTTTGTGTGTAGTGCCTCGGTGGCTCAGTTGGTAGTGACCCTGCTCTCTGAGCTTTGGGGCGTGGGTTCGATTTCCACCAGGGCTAACATTCATGTGATGAACATTTGTGTTATGTGATGTGATGAACATAAATATACTAGCTGTCACCCCGCGACTTCGTTCACTTCGTTTATTATTTATATATATATATATATGTGAGCTATCCTATCTGTTAAGTTAGATCGAACTGCACACGGTGTGCAAATTTGATTGAAATCGGTTAAGTAGCTTAGGAGTCTATAGCGGACAAACAACGTGACACGTAATCCTACTAATATTATAAACGCGAAAGTTTGTATGTATGGATGGATGTTTGTTACTCTTTCACGCCAGAACGGCTGAATAGATCTGAATGAAATTTGGCACAGAGATAGATTATAGTCTAGAATAGAACATAGAATACTTTTTAACCGCGGATGAAACAGCAGGACGCTGCTAGTTTATATATAATAAGATATGCATGGATAGGATAGAAAAAGCGATGATACGAGTAGCCTAGTTGGAGAAGGCCCGCCGCTCAAGCCAGAAATATAGAGATAGAAAAAAGTTGTAGGTAGCGCCTAATAAGTGAAGGGTTTGTCAGTAATTCTCGAAAGACGCAATTGCCCTACAGACGCATTTGCCCCAGTTAACCCTATATGGTATACTAGCTGCGCCCCGCGGTTTCACCCGCGGTTAAAAAGTACCCTATGTGCTATTCTAGACTATAATCTATCTCTGTGCCAAATTTCATTCAGATCTGTTCAGCCGTTCTGGCGTGTAAGAGTTACAAACATACATCCATCCATCCATCCATACATACAAACTTTCGCGTTTATAATATTAGTAGGACTAAAATGTCGTGCGCAGAAACTTTGATGAAAAAATTAAGCTGGCGGCAGGTAAATATGCCAGCTTCCATAGAAAATGTTCGAACCAATTTTAATTGGCCGAGCAAGCGTTAGCGAGCGAAGCGTCTACGCTTCAGCATCGGCAAAAATGATTTCGTACGTCGGACTTCCGTCTGGGTCTCTCCCTCTTCAAGTCGCATCTCTCAACCGATTCTCTTGAAATTTTGTGAGTAGGTTCGATTATACATACAGTGTAAACTCTTTATAACGAAACTCAAGGGACTGAGCATTTTTTGTCGTTATAGAGAGTTATCGTTATATGGAGAGAACAAAAAAACAACCAAATTAACCAGAATGTTTAACATGTATGTTTTAGATAATAAATACTTATAAATTACTTAGTTTCAAAGTAGGTTTACGACTGTTCGGTTCATCCGTTCGCGAGCCACAGACTGACATAAACATATCGTAACGCCTTTCCCCCGAAGGGGCTGGCAGAGATGTAATACAACACCCACACTTTGGCGGACGATCAGTCCCAAATGTGACAGAGGGCGAGCCTGTCGCCACAGACTGACAGACACGTCAAACTTATAACACCCCGTCGTTTTAGTGTCGGTGGTTCAAAAATTATATTATTTTAAAGGTTTCCAAAAACTGTCTTGGCACAATAAAAACTGGAAAATTTTCGGACCTGCTAACAAAATTTCCCGAGACTCGGTTGAGAATTATTACTAGTAATAATAAATAGTTAGTTAATACTACATATAAAACATATCTCCGCCATTTTGAAACTTTTCCAAAAACTGACTCGTCAAAATAAAAACTGGAAAATTATCGGACCTGCTCACAAAACTTCACGAGAATCTGTTCAGAAACGCGACCTGCAGAGGAGACATACGTCGGCCGCGAAGTCTCCAGCTCAAAGAGCTACTAGCATTACATAGTAATAGTGCAATAATAGTTATTTAATACTCACAGCAATGGTTCCTTGACGAGTGTATTTAGTCGAAGCAACGTAAGAAGCTTTGACCGTCAAAACGACAGCGTTCATCAGATTCTTGGCCGCTTGGATGAGAGACGTAGCGCTGTCCAGCTGAAGCAAAAAACAGACACCGTAATAGAAAACATGCAACTATTTTTACAAAGAAAATAATACGACAAGTAACATTATTAATTATGTTATTAGTTTATGGGTAAAAAAAAAAAAAAAAAAAAGAGGCCTGAAATAAAGAAATTTGAATTTGAATTTGAATTAAGAGTCCCGCGACGCTCTGAAATTCCCATACAAACGCGCTTGTCAAATTTCTCGGAAACCATTTGTCAGATTATGATGAAATTTAGCATGTACCATTAAATTAACTATATCTCCCCCTCTATGTTCTTGGTTTTTTTTTAAAACGTCTTCAAAAGAAAATAGAGCTATGAAAAATATTCACATTTTTTAGGGGTCACTTATGACTGATTTATTCAATAGGTAGACAAAGCAAATCAAAAATTCCATTACATAGGGAGGTTGTCTACATCATTAGCTGTTAAATGAATCCATAATACTAGGGAAATTCTTAGTTATTTAAGAATTATTACAGAAGTATAAAAGTCATAAAAAAACTGTTATTCCACTTTGTCACTCTGTAGGTAACTTTAGAGGCTCGTCAGTATCATTACTTGCTCTCTTCGCAGTCTACTTCTAGACGAAATGGCTATAGAATACCTTAAGCCAATGCGAAGTTAGTCTAAAGTGGTCGCCGGACGCTTATAAGATAAACAAAAAAAACCCGGTTGCAAGAAGTAGAGGCCGATTCAAGCTAATTAACGGGTGTGAAGTTAGGCGCGAAACGCTGTGCAGTAGCGAACACGAAGGTACGCGCGAGACAGGTAGGCAAGACACCGCAGTCTCGCTTGCGGCACACTTCACAGCCGCCATTGAGGCGCTGTCATAGCACGAGTTTTCACCCACACAAACGTTTACTTTAGCCGCTTCACTTAGAGTTGAAAATCGTATATCATATATCAGATCAGTGCGTCAAATTACTTTTTTTTTGTTGCTATTTTTAATGGTATAAATCGTAACAAGGACACAAATAAAAATAAGTTGCTCGGTTAAACTTTAGAAAACGAATCTAGCTATTTAATAATCCAAAAAAAATGTCGTGAAATCGCTGAAAATTTAGAGAACTACGTCCCGATAGTTTTTTCAGAAGATACTCTTTGTGATTTTTTTTTTTTTCAAAATGATAATGTTTTTCAAAATTGTTTTTCGGTTAAACTTTAGTTCGTTGTTTCTTCTATCAGCTCATTTTTTTTGCACCTGATCATCATAATTCTTCAAATCAAACTAGGTGTAAACAAAATACTTGTTTTTGGTGATTTCGTGTAAGACAGGGCCTTAAGCTTGAATCAGTCTATACCCTATGTCACTTCCACTATCAAGACGATTCAAATGACACCTCACATGTCGAAATACATCAAGCTGTTTAGGCTGTAGACCGTGCCAAAAAAACCTCATACATACACACCCACATACATACATACCCACATACATAAATACACTCGAAAGACATAGCCCACCTTCTTGTGCAGTCGGGTACAAAAGCAAAGCTTACAAAACCGACTTCCCAACATCCATATAAACTATTTATTTCAAAATCTGCTTTACTGATTTCGATAAAATTTACATGGGACCAACTCTAAAGTATGATCTACCAAACTGAAGAGGAATCATTATAATCGACTCACAGTTCAGTAGGCGGAGTAATCGCGTAACATACAGACACAAAAAGACATACAATCAAATTGAAAACCTAATGCCAATAGGTATATTGATGCGAATAAGTATACTGGAGCCAATAAATATACAGATCCCAATAAGTTTACTGACGCCAATATGTATACTGACGCTTCGACCAAAATAAAACAAATGGCCCATCCATTTGTTTTATTTTGGTCGAAGCGTCTATTCGTAGCCCATTTGTTCGGCTTTAAAATACGGTTCTTGTCAGCCTGTACTCTTTTTGACTGACTCCAATAAGTATACCAACACCAATAAGTATCCCAACGCCAATGACTATCCTAACGCCAATAAAAGCTACCCTAACGCCAACAAACACACAAATATCAATAGTAATATTGACTCTAGGGCCAGCCACTCACCCCGCTGACGATCAGCTTGCCGGATACGTCCGCTTTGACATTGCTAGTGGTCTGTATCTGGTGACAGTAGAGAGCGATGCGCTGAAGATATGCTAGCAAGTATATCTTGATCTAGCATACCGACGCTAGGGCCGTCAACTCACCACCCCCGTTAACTTAACTTATTTATTTATGTGACTATAATTAGCCCCAATAAGTATACTAACGCCAATATCTATATTAACGCCAATATACATCCTAACGCCAATAAAAACCATCTTAACTCCAATAAATACACAAAAGTCAATAATAACATCGACTCTAGGGCAGGCCACTCACCCCGCTGACGATCAGCTCGCCGGATACGTTCTGTATGCCCGCCTTGACCTTGCCAGTCATCTGTATCTGGTGACAGTAGCGAGCGATGCGCTGGAGATATGCTAGCAAGTCTTGTTTCGACGAAGATTGCGTTTAACATACCGACGCTAAGGCCATCGACTCACCCCGCTATCTTAATCTATTTATTTATCTAACTACATAATTAACGCCAATAAGTATAAGTATACTAACGCTAATAAACATCCTAACGTCAATAAATATCCTAAAGCCAATAAAAGCTATCCTAACGCCAATAAATACACAAAAGTCAGTCAATAAATATCCTAACGCCAATAAATATGCAAAAGTCACTAATATATCGACTCTCGGGCCGGCCACTCACCCCGCTGACGATCAGGTTCCGGATATGTTCTGTACGTCCGCCTTGACCTTGCTAGTGATCTGTATCTGATGACAGTAGCGAGCGATGCGCTGGAGATATGCTAGCAAGTCTTGTTTCGACGAAGATTGCGTTTAACATACCGACGCTAAGGCCATCGACTCACCCCGCTATCTTAATCTGTTTATTTATCTAACTACATATATAACTCCAGTAAGTATACTAACGCCAATAACTATATTAACGCTAATAAACATCCCAACGTCAATAAACACCCTAGCGCCAATAAATCCACAAAAGTCAGTCAATAACTACCTAACGCCAATAAATATGCAAAAGTCACTAATAATATCGACTCTCGGGCCGGCCACTCACCCCGCTGACAATCAGCTCGCCGGATATGTTCTGTACGTCCGCCTTGACCTTGCTAGTAATCTGTATCTGGTGACAGTACAGAGCGATGCGCTGGAGATATGCTAGCAAGTCTTGCTTCGTCGACGATTCTGGGCACTGGAAGGAAAATGGATCAGATTGTAGACAAACTATAATTGCAAAAGTTTGTGTGTTTGTTACTTCTTCACGCTCAAACGGATGGACAGATTTCAACCAAATTTGGTATAGAGTTCGCTTATATCCTTGCGCTTAGGATTTTTTTCATCCGCGAGGCGCAGCTAGTAGATTTATTAAAAAAAAACACATTAAGTATATCCTAATCCTAACAATAATTAAAAATGCAAAAGTGAGTTTGGTTTGTTAGGTTGAGTGTATTGTTTAGGCTTTCACGCCTTAACTACTTAGCCTATCATCATGAAACTTTGCATACACGTTGTTAGGGGTTTTGTTACTTCTTCACGCTCAAACGGATAGACGGATTTTGGTGAAATTTGGTATGGAGTTAGCTTATACCCTGGCTATAGGATACTTTTCATCCGCGAGGCTCAGCTAGTAGATTTATTTAAATAAAACACATTAAGTATATCCTAATCCTAACTAATAATTACAAATGCAAAATTGAGGTTGAGTGTGTTTTTTAGGCTTTCACGCCTTTACTACTTAGCCTATCATAATGAAACTTTGCATACACGTTGTCAGGGGTACAGAAAAGGATTTAGGGTAACTTTATAAAAAAAAACGGCTCCTGTGAGGCTTAGGCTTAATACATACAAACATACATACGAAACTGAGATAACAGGCAGTTCCAATAGCTCCCAAGCGATTCCCGAACGTCAGCTGATTGGACGAAATACGATCTTCAACAATGTCACGTGATCATATCGTCAACGCGTCGTATAAGCGATGATAGCCTAGTTGGAGAAGGCCAGCCTCCCACGCCAGACGGAGCGGGTTCCAACCCAGCCGACGGGACGCACTAATTTGTTCAATGTGTGAACATATGTGCGTATTGTATGACATCTGCTACATGACTGGAGCCCGGTGTATGGCGACAGGCTCGCCCCTTGTCACATTTGGGACTGAATTTCGTCCAGCGAAGTGTGGGTGTTGTATTACACCTCTGTCAGCCCCTTCGGAGGAAAGGCGTGACGATATGTTATGTATGTCCAATTTGCAGCTAACGTTCGAGCGTTAGGGATTGTAAAAAAAAGAATAAAAGCTTGTTATGAAAAGGTAAACGGTTCATTGGAAATGTCATTAATATCATCAGAAAACCGGCCAACTGCCAGTCGGACTCGCGAACCGAGGGTTCCGTACAAACCTTTAGGTATTCATGAGGAAAGGGGTAGTAAGTTTAGATTTTTTTTGAATAAATTTATAATATGATGTAACTAAAAATTTGTGCATTTCGCAATTTTTCCTTTATCTTTGCTTTAAGACGTTGCTTCGTACCAAATTTCAAGATTCTGAATTCACGGGAAGTACCCTGAAGGTTTTGATTCCCTTGCAAGTGTCGAAAATTTGCAACATAGACCGCTGTATCTTTTGATTGCGTTGGCTTAGAAGTTTAATTTTTTCACAGCACCGAGGGACAGTAGACTTGAGTATTTGATATGAATTTCAGCTTGATACCTCCACGCGTTCCTGAGAAAAAGGGTCTTGACAGACAGACGGACAACAAACTGATCCTATAAAGTTTCTGTTTTTTTTTCCGTTTGGGGTACGGAACCTTAAAAAGATGAATGGATTAGTGGTTCACCTGTTCAGCAATTTCGCGAGTGAGTTTATCCAGTTTGGTTCCCGCCTCGGATATTTTTTTCGCTGCGTTGATGACGTCCATTGTTGTCTTAAGTGGACCACGGCCTCTGCAACAATGAAAACATTTTGAAAAATTCCCAAAAGCATACTTTGTATTTGTAATTAGTTCATTGTGTGAACATATGTACGTATTGTACGTCATCTGTTATATGACTATACCTTGTTCAACGAAACGAGCTTATAGGGAAATCAAGCGCTGAACGTCATTGGTCGGCGATAAGGAACTTAGGGCGCGTACACGTTGCGACTAAATGTCAGTCGGGTGACAGCTAGTTAATTATATGAATGTCAAATTTCGGACAGATGGATTATTAGATGGATGGATTGGTTCGGATTAGGATTGGATGGATGGATGGATTATCAGATGGTTAATTTATCACGCCAGAATTACTGAACCGATTTGGTTGAAATTGACCATGGTAATAGATTATAATTTGAAATAGCACACATAAATAAATAAATTCGGGACACTTGCACACTCGGTCGTCTGACGCCAAACTAAGCATAGCTTGAGGCGGCCAGAGACTGATATACACACATATACATTTTTATATACATACTTAAATAGATATTTAACACCCAGACATAGAACAAACACAAATATTCATCACATAAATGTTTGCCCTAGGTGGGAATCCAACCCACGCCTCCAAGCTCAGAAGGCAGGTTCACTACCAACTGAGCCATCGAGGCAGTCCATCGAGGTATGCTTCTTTTTAACTGCCGGCCACACCGCGGGCGCAGCTCATAAATAACACATGCAAATAAGTTGGCCAGCGTCGTCCCACTTGCCTACTTCAATGTCAAAAACGACATTTTTTAAATTGAAATTAGCGCCATCTATCGGCCAATAGAGCGTACTAACCGCGTAAAGTCCGTCATTTCGAGCATGATCATGCACATGTGCTTGGCTAGCATGATGATGTCGTTGCCAGCATCATCCCACTTGGCAACTTCGTTGTCGAATGTCATCTTTTCACGGCGGAAAAGTTCCACCTGCTGGAGAATCTTGCGTTTGTCCTCTTCTGTCATCTTGCGCATGGCTTCCTAGAAAGGGAGAGGAGATATTTGGAGTTGTCGAGTGTATATATAGTTTATAATATGTATAGTTACTAGTTTAAAAAAAAATATTTAAAAAAAGGGAGGTATATTGTTTTTTTTTTGGATAGGTGGCAATCAAGCTAACTGGCCACCTGATGGTAAGCGATCACCATCGTGTATGGTCATCAGAACTGATAGACTGATTTACCTAGACGGGATCCATTCAAATAAAAAAAAATATAAATGACGGAGTTTTTAAACAAAAATTACTACATAATTAAGAAACTCCTCCTTTTTTAAACCCTCGACGCAAAAACGACGAGATGTTGCAAGTTGTGTGGGTCGTGTGTGTGTGTGTGTTGTGTGTGTTGAGTGTGTGTGTTGAGTGTGTGTCTGGGGTATCGTAGCTCCCAAAAATTAGTCGGGAGTGTTCTTAGCTATGTTTGATGAAAATCTGTTTATTATGTTTTTATTGAAATCAGTTAAAAAGAGAGAAGAATAGCTGTTCGACTCACTCTAGCGTTAGTAATTCCACTGATGTCAGGGTATTCGTCGACTCCATGCTCTCCGGTGTGGGCGCTCGCTGGAAACACAAGGATTTACTTATAATTTACTATGCTCATTAAATGTATTAAAATTAAGAAACGACATGGGATAAGCAACTCTATGTTGCATACAGAAGGTCGATTTTTAGATTATTTTTTAATTTCAAGGTCAAATTTTGGGACACTCATTTTAAGGAATGAAATGCGGAAAGCAACTCTATGTTGCACACAGAAGGTCGATTTTTAGATATACTTTTTTAAAATTTCATGGTCAAATTTTGAGATACTAAATTTAAGGAATGAAATGCGAAAAGCAACTTTATAGTGCTTAAATTTATTAAAATTTTAATGTCAAATTTTGGGACACTAAATTTAAGGAATGAAATGCGAGAAGCAACACAAAATTTTGACACCTGATCATCACAATTCTTCGTATCAAACTAGGCGCAAACAAAATACTCGTTGTCGTTCATTTCGTGTAATACCGGGCCTTAAGGCTGGTCCCAACGGAAGACCAGCGCCGGTTGTGTACAGCAGCCGGCATTATGCTGAGTTGGGACCGGTTTGTGGCAAAAAAAAAAACCTTTTTTTTTGTTACTCGTTCTTTTTTTTTGTTACTTTTGTAAAAAAATAACACAGTAAGTACAAATACTTACTGTGTTATTTTTCTTTTGCTACAAATAAATTATTTTCTTAATTGACTTAATTTTGACACCAGGGCGGGCCACTCGGCCTGTATGAACTTACCTTCAAGAGACGCAATGTAAACACTTGCGCCTAATTAGAACGGCGTGAGTTACCAGGGGTGAGAAGCCCGGAATTTTAAACTGACGTTTCAAATCGCCAAAATCGGTAATTTCCATTAAAAATGTCTCAAAGCGACGTTTCGAAAATCGACAAATCGAATAAATCGTCAATTTCAATAATTATAATAATATTCGGGACACTTGCACACTCGGTCGTCTGACGCCAAACTAAGCATAGCTTGAGGCGGCCAGAGACTGATATACACACATATACATTTTTATATACAAATTTAAATAGACAATTAACACCCAGACAGAACAAACACAAATATTCATCACATGAATGTTTGCCCTAGGTGGGAATCGAACCCACGCCCCCAGGCTCAGAAGGCAGGTTCACTACCGACTGAGCCACCGAGGCAGTTATTTTTTATGGAAAGTACCGATTTTGTCGGTTTGTAACGTCAATTTTAATGCCCGTGCACGCACCCCAGGTAGGTTAATTTACTGGGCAACGTAAATGACCACATAGCACCATTTACTAGTACTGGTTAGTGAGTAAAGCGATGGCAGCCTAGTTGGGTGAAGGCCTGCCTCTCAAGCCAGAGGGAGCGGGTTCGAACCCAGCCGACTGCACGCACCAATTCGTTCATTGTGTGAACATATGTGCGTATTGTGTGTCATTTGCTACATGACTGGAGCCTTATGGCGACAGGCTCGCCCCCTGTCACATTTGGGACTGATCGTCTGGCGAAGTGTGGGTGTTGTTTTACACCGCTGCCAGCCCCCTCGGAGGAAAAGCGTGAAGATATGTTATGTTATGATTACCGGGCACCATAACTGACTAGGGCCATGAGTTTTGATCGTAACAAAAACTTTTTTCGTTTTCGCTTGGCTCCATACATTTCAATAAAGCGCCCCTGGGGGAACCGTTAAAGTCAAAATGTAGTTATTCAATTTGGGTATCAAAGCTACACTTATGAACGTCAAAGTTATTTAAATAGACTCGACCGCCTCGTTCGGATAAAGAGCCTCTACTCAGAAGAACAGGCAAGAAACTGAAAGCATTATTTTTCAAAGAATAAATAAATTCCAGTCTCATAAATTTTGGCTTACAACTAGGTAATATCTATACATACTAGTGGCTACTTGGCGGAAGTGGAAGGCTCCAGACATCTTTGCCTTCTAAATAAATCTCTCAATGATTCGCTGGGACCCATCCCGTAGATTACGCGTTAAGGTACTAGGTTATATGTTTGGAGCCAAACGAAAACGAAAAAAGTTTTCGTTTACATTCAAAACTCGGGGTAAGCCCCCAGGTAGAGTCATTATCCAAAAAACAAGGTCTATATAGCCTTCCGTCATCGTCTCTTTCACACTATTTGCAAAATGACTTATTTCGGTCTTGCTTGAGCATCGGCTGACGTCACTACGTGTTGTCCACATGACCATTTTTGACTCAGAACACTATACCTGGCGGAAAACTTAACATAACATATCGTCACGCCTTTCCCCCGAGAGGGCTGGCAGAGGTGTAATACACACCCACACTTCGCCGGATGTTTTTTTTTTTTTTTTCGCGGAAAACTTATGTTATAATAAACCGGATGGCTTATGCTGCACATTGTTACCCGTATAGTATGTTCAATTCAGCTAATCATAGTCGACGCATAGCGGAACCGTTGATGATGCGTTGGCTTTAAAAGACGGTTGGGAAACGGCTCAGTATGCTATACCTGGCGGAGTATATTAGTATACCATGGGTAGAGTAACCTCGCTGTAAAATCGTGTACTCACATCGGGAGCGCGTCTCCATTGTCATGTCCTCGACCGGCTCGAACTCGGTGTCCGTGTCGAGGTCGTCCGAAGTCTACACGCAACGTCACACGCACATGCGATTAGCACAAAACATGGGGTGGCGACACGTGGCGTGGGGGGTGCTTTCAGTGTTTTTTGTCAAACTAGCTGCGTTTTACTAATTGGTATTGAACTTTTTTGTATGGTTAACAAGTTATGAAAACTTTTTTTTTTTAAGTTAGACGTTCGTCGTAAGTGTACTAGTTAAGGGATGGTTTCGATAACGAGGATCATTTAAAAAAATAAGATACACGGTATTAGACGGACTGCACCTGGCTTACTATAGGCCTGGCCCTATTCTTGTTGCGTGAGGTGAGATCTGTGGTCCTATTCGGAGATTTGAGTTTTTCACCTTTTTTTCCTCCTTGTTGCTCTCATTTGAAACGTCATAGGCGTGAGAGTGACCAAGATAAAATCTCATCTCATCTCACGCGCAGGAATAGCTCACTTTCACTCCCATGACTTTTCAAACGAGAGAGACAAAGAGCAGAAAATATCTCGAATTGTAGGAATAGGGCCTCAGTATTATGTAGTGCTCCAGCCTTTCCTATAATGTTCTATTGTCACGGGAACTAAATGTATGTGAAAAGTTTCAGAATCGGTTCTGGGAAAGTAGTCGAAAAATCTGTCGCAAGATTTGAAGGAAACAAGCAATAAACAAATATACGAATCTGAGTGAAGCTAAATAAAACCGTTTATAGTAAACACGTTTCACAGGAAGTCATCAATGTCAAAGTGACAGATGTATGGAACTGTTCAAAAACAAGAATCAGTCTTTTGACATATGATGTCATAACCGATGCGAAGTATTTGGAAAAGACATTTGTTTGTTCCATGGCTCAAAACGGGAATAAAATTGTCTAGTTCTTGCAGATGACATTAAATCATTCGAAGATTTGATGACGTTATGTCATTAGAAGAAATGATGACGTCATTCAATGATTTGATGACGTTATGAGGTTATGTTATTCGATGATTCGATGACACTACTGCCTATGGAATGAGTGGGGGCCAAGCCAAGACTTAGGCAAAAAAATAGATTTTTCTTTTCTTTTCCTCTTAAAACTGCCATCAATTGGTAGCGACTATAATCAGTTCGGTAATACTTAATAGGGAATCTGGGTTTTGGAGGCCATTCCCTCTACCAATCATTATACCAACGCGATTAGTTTTATATAAAGAGAACAATAATTAATTTCAGTAAAGAGAAAAGGAATAAAAATATCCACGGATCGGATCGAAGAGGAAAAAGAAGTATCCATGAACCCACCTGTGGATTTTGATGGAAAAAGTAGTACCCATGAATCCACCGGTGGATTTAAGAGGAAAAAGAAGTATCCATGAACCCACCTGTGGATTTTGATGGAAAAAGAAGTATCCATGAATCCACCTGTGGATTTTGATGGAAAAAGAAGTATCCATGAATCCACCTGTGGATTTAGATGGAAAAAGAAGTATCCATGAATCCACCGGTGGATTTAAGAGGAGAAAAAAGTATCCGTGGACCCACATGTGAAGTCTAGCTGTGGATCCCAGTGGAAGGAAAGGTCTCATGGCTTGAGAGGTGTCAAACAATTTAATAGCCAAAAGATTTACATATTTGACTAAACGCCCTGAATGACGTATTTTGTGTTCTTTTATTCCCTACTAACTAACGTAACTGTGGCCCTATTCTGAGATTTGAGATTTTCATCTCACCTTTTTTCGTCCTTGTTGCTCTCGTTTGAAACGTCATAGGTGTGAGAGTGACCAAGATAAAATCTCATCTCATCCCACGCGCAGGAATAGCCCCCAGGTCGCAAAAAAATTGTATATCGAGAGACGCAGCTAGTATAAATGACAGCTAAATGACATAAAAGCACCCCCTACGCCAAAACATGCAAAATGATAAATCCCTGTTAAAACAATAGAAAAACAATGAAGTGAGCTGCTAGTTAGAACACAAATGAACCGCTAAGGCGCTATCTCCACGAGCGCGACAACTGCGGCGAAATCGATAAAAACGCGCTTTTTTGTGAATGATTAATGCCGTTGGTCACTAAGGCCTCAACAGCGTACTGGACGTTAGGCTAGCGCAGGTGGCGTAAGGCCTTAAATACACGCTCGTAAATATAACGACTTATGAATTTGTACTCTTGTATTGTAGCAGTCTTTTTAAATTAACAAAAAATATGCTCTACGTAAAAAAGCGCGATGACGTTGCGATTAGTTACATCCAATCATCGTTCCAAGAACGGTGATTGGATATAATATATTATTCTGATCGCTGGCACTGCTAGCACGATATCGCTAAGTCATAAAGCCAATGTGCTAGACTTTAGCATTAAAAAAAACTGCTACAACACAAAAAAAAAATACAACACAACAACAAAATGAGCGCAAACCTAAAACAAACTCAACACACAAAATGACATCCGAATTACATGATATGACACCATATCCTAGTTACATGACACAACATCCAAGCAATACGACATGACACCAAAGTTACATGACGCGCCTTCAAGCAATACGACATGACACCAAAGTTACATGACACGACATCCAAGCTACAATACACGACATCCAAGCTAAACGACATCCCAGTTACATTGACATAACATCTATATTAAATGACATCGAAAGCATTTTGCTCACATTTGCTCCTCGTTTCGAGAGTGTAATGCTCATCTAGCTCCACATCTTCGGGGTCTAGTTCTTCCTCGTCCTAAAATTGTAATTAATAATTTAAAACTAATTCAATCTCTCTATAATTTCACATTCTACTTTCAACCACCACATTCTATTCGTAGCCCACTCATATCTTTAACAACCTTATCATTCTACTCCCAACTACCTAATTTGTACCCTAACCAGCTCATTGTCATCCTAACCAGCTTTCAAACCAGCTCATTCTTGTACCTAGCTTTATTTCACTCAGAACCAGGTTATTCCCCTCCTAGCATTCCAGCTGTTCATCAACACAGCGCTTCGTATCTCCCTGACCGCGTCGTGAACCAGTCTTGACGCGTCGATGAAGTCGTTCTTGTCTAGGGACTACTTAGAAGGAGCACTGCTGTTACGCAGACAAAGAACTTTGCCTCTGCCTAACGTGCCCGCAAAACTTTTCAATAATTCCCATTCTACTCCCACTCACTTCATTACTTTACCTAACTATCTCATTCTACTTCCAACCAGCTCATTCCACACCTATCCAAACCTAACCACGCCTTCTCATTCCACTCACAAACAACTCAGTTAACTTCCAAACCAACTCAAACCTTTACCAAATCAACTCATCTCTCTCCGAAACCTTCTCATTCCCCTCCCAACCATCTAACTCACCCTGTTCATCAACACAGCGCGTCGTATCTCCCTGACCGCGTCGTAGACCAGTCTCGACGCGTCGATGAAGTCGTTCTCGTCTAGGGCGCCGCCCGCGCCGCCGCCCAGCGCAGATACGGCCGCGTCGACGCGCACAGCGAACTTTGACATCACTGCAATACAACAATTTTGAAAAGTTAATATTTAACTAAGAGAAATTTAACTCCAGTATAGGAAAGGTTCAGTATCAGTTCAGTTTCAGCATAAGAGAGGATCGGTTGAGTAGTGAAGGCGTGAAAGGTAATGAACAAATAACAAAACAAACAAACGAATAAACTCACTTTTTTCGGATTTATAATATTAAGTTATTATTAGGATTAAGATGCGAAAGTGAGTTTGTTCGCTTGTTCCTTTGTTCCACCTTTACACCGCAAGCGATCGTCACAAAATTTTGATTAGCTTTGTATATCTATTAAATAAATCAGTCAAAAGTGACCCCTTACAAATGCGGATATTTTTGATAGCTCTATCTTCTCTTGGCGACAGGCTCTCCCTCTGTCACATTTGGGACTGAATATCGACGTTGTACCCCTGCCAGCCTTCAACTCTTGGGGACTTAAAAAAAAACCAAGAACATAGGGAAGGCGATATTAATTAGTCCATTTAATTGTACATGCCAAATTTCATTACAAGCTCACGAGTAGTTTCCAAGAAATTCGACAAGCGCGATTTGATGGAAAATTCAGAGTTTTGCATTGCCCTTAATTGTGTCCTACTTTGAGCTAATACAATAAATTTGAATCTGAACCTTCGCTTCGCTGTCAAATCGGTTCATATTCGCAGAGTAACGGTGATCCGGCTCCTCCCTAAGGTCACAGACTAAAGTAAACCATTATGTCACCTGTGTAAGGGTCAGTGTCGCTTGCGCAAGAGATCGCTCATCAATATTCATGTCGCCGGCCGGCCTTCGTTTGGGGTTATTATTGAAGATCAATCAATATCTGCTTTTAATGCTCTATGTGTGTCATCTCAGAATTATGAGGTCTTAATTACACAGGAGCGATGCAAGGCAAAGGCACCGTTAAGGCGAGTCATTTTTGAAGCGAGTTCTCAGAATCTGCTGCGAGAAATCTGAATTTCTTATTTTGAAGATAGCTTGAGTACTGTTTAAAATTTTGCAGGCAAGTAATTCATGGTTTTCTTTTAAGTTGTTTTGTAAGCGAAATCGATTCTAGGCTTGTGGAGATACATCGAGAGGTCGCTACGCAGTTCATAACGAAGTAACTGCTATCAGTGTTTGAAGCGGAATGCCAATTCAAATCAATCGTAAATTTTACGTGCGTTAAACTGCTTGCAGCGAACCCCAGCGCAGCGCAACTTATAACGTTGTAATGTATGGAAAAGTATAGTATACTCTGAGACAGTGAGACATCAAACGTGATGCGCTTAGTTGCGTAGCGCTGCACCATTTGCAGGCCATGCATTTGGTGTGTCATTTCCCATAATAATCCATACGAAACGTCATAACATAAGCTGCGCTACGCTGAGGTGCGCTGCGCTGCACTAAGGTGCACTGCGCTGCACTAAGGTGCGCTGCGCTGCACTGAGGTACGCTGCGCTGTGCTGTGCTGCGCTACATGCGGTTTGACACAAGTTTAATATTAATTCATCACGAACTGTGACCTCGCGACTTCCGTATCTACACAACCTCTTGACAGATTCGGCTCGTTTTATCACGATTTTCTACCCACACACACGTTTACTGAAGTCGCTTTATTTAGTGTTGAAAATCGTATTTAATATTTTACAGTAAAATGTAATTCTAGAATTACATGTGTAACATGAGTATTCCACACTCTAGCGGTCCGTATAAGATATGAAGACCAAAGCGTTTCGTACGTGTTGTTGGTATGTCAAACATAAAACGATGCCGCTTTTTTGTACCCCTGGTTGTTCCACCATCATGGTAGGCCCCCAGAGATGCTAGTCATTAATAACGTAGTCATGATGACGGTTATTATGTTTTGATGATAAATCTCTTTTGATCAATCGAAGGTCTGTCTTAAAATCTAAAAATACATAAATAAACATACGAACGCATAATTTATATATTTTTTCCTTATGACGATGATTTCCTTATGAAAATTTGTAGGCTAGCAAAATTGGTCGCGGGTTTGTGGGCCGCGAAAGCGTCCCCGTAGCCCAAACATTTTGTGCTGACTGCTCAAGAAGGAGGGTTATGTGTTTCGAGTGTAATATGTATGAGGTTTCTATTGCACGTCCTACAGCCTAAACAGCTTCATGGATTTCGACATGTGAGGTGTCATTTAAATCGTCTTGATAGTGGAAGTGATATAGGGTGCAACATTCTGCAGCTGGATTTTGTTTTTTTTTAGTAAATAAATGGTTTTTTTTTATGTAGAATAGGTCGGCGTTTGACCACCAATTCGCCTGATGTTAAGCGACGTTGTGGTCTAAGATGGAGCACGACGACCTATAAGGTACTTATTCACTCTAGCCTTGAAGTTTTGAAGAGTGAACAAGTACAAAGACGGCAGTTGAGTGAGGCGCTACAAGTACGCTACTGCTCAGACCCGTCTTCGGAACGGTTCACCGGGCTACATCCCGAAACACGACTAGGTCATTTCACGGCATGGCTTGGTCCGGTGGGTGGTAACTAGCCACGGCCGAAGCCTCCCACCAGAGTTTGCTACCAGGTTAGCCGGCTACACGGTTTACTTGTTTTAACGGTGACATGTTGATGATTTCCTTATGAAATTTTGTAGGCTAGCAAAATTGATCGAGGGGGTCTTTGTAGGCCACGGAGGGCCACGGAAGCGTGCGAAAGCGTCCCCATAGCCCAAACATTTACCGCCAACTGAGACGGAGAGTGGAGGGATTCTCATATAACCATAAAAGCTGCATCGTTTTATGGTCGACATACTCGTACCTACAACACGCACGAAACGAAACGACGTCATCATTTCTTATATGGACCGCTAGAGTGTGGAATACTCTGGCAGAGTGTGTGTTCCCTGACACTTATAATCTGGATGTTTTCAAGTCTCGAGTGAATCGGTTTTTATTTTATTTTATTATTTATTTATTTATCTAAGTTAATAACATACATATGTATTAAAATACAACTCTGCCAAACTGCGTAGCAGTTTGTAGGCAGAAATATACTCTCATTTCATAATTACATTATATTGTGGTTACAACGAAGCATTATGATGTTACATACGAATGAGTTTGTCAAAAACCAATAAATTAAAAATAATAATAATAATAACTTTAACATGTTAAGAATTAAGTTGAGAATGAAGTTGACTGCAAGAGTTTAAAACCTTAATACTATGTATTGTAAAGCAGTTAGGTGACAATTTCTTTTTTTATTACATCATTCTTTCTAACAGTAGCTTCTTCAATGCAACCTTAAATCCACTTCTGGTCCTAAACTCATCCTCAAACTCCGCCGGCAGATCATTGCACAATCTTGGCACTATCCACCTTGTAGTACGCGTCCCATAATAATTATTTTTTCTATGGTGTACTTTCAGTTTTGGCCTAGTTGCTCTCGGTTCGTTACAGTAGTTTTTGATTTCTTTATATGTGTTACTTTTGAATTGTTCTAATAATATTAAATAGTCGACTTTAGTTTTAACTGGCAATATTTTACATATTTTAAACAGCTTATCATAATCTTTCTTAACTGATTTTTTAATTTTCTTCTAGGCAAGCGTGCTCCATCGTAGGCCGCATCACTGCTCAGGCATGTTGGCGGCCAAACGCAAGCCTATTAAGTAATAAAAAAAAACACATTAACCACCCCGCCCGCCCCCGAGGTGGTGCTTGGTGGAATCCATTAAAAATGTTCCTTGTGTAAAAAAGACCATTGCTGACTGGCATTGCCAAAAAACAAGGCGACAACCTGGAGGAGTTGATGGTGACAGGGAAAGTGGATGGCAAGAGGTCACAAGATCGCAGTCCGGTACGTTGGTCCGACCAGATTCGCACCGCTTTAGACCCATCAATTTACGAAGACTGACAACGAAACAAGGCTTACAGCTGATCTTAGCCAAGTTTTCAAGGTGCCAGTTATCGTATTGAGACTATGTTTATCTGATAGAAACTTGTGTGTCTTAATAATATCAATTCGGAACATTTATGCAACAAGTAACATTATTACAAGAAAAACAAAAACCAGGCTGCAAATGTTGTACCCTATGTCACTTCCACTATCAAGACGATTCAAATGACACCTCACATGTCGAAATACATCAAGCTGTTTAGGCTGTAGGGCGTGCCAAAGAAACCTCTTACAAAAATATCCACATTCATACATACATACTTACGTACATTCATACATACACTCGAAAAACGTAACCCTCCTTTTAAGGGAAGTAAAACTACCTCGTATATATTGGGTAATTTCTCCCCCATGTATAACAGTCTACTATTTAAAATATTTTTTAATCCTACTAATATGTATTATAAACGTGAAAGTTTGTAAGAATGGATGGATGGATGGATGTTTGTTACTCTTTCACGCTAGAACGGCTGAACATATCTGGGTGAAATTTGGCACAGAGACAGAATATAGTCTAGAATAGCACATAGGATTAACTTTTTAACTGCGGGTGAAACCGCGGGGCGCAGCTAGTAAATGATATTTTCACTTCATTCGGTTACCAAGACGCTTCTCCGCTAGGTCAACGAGCCCTTTGCTCGCTCGGTCAATCCTCGACCAGTAATGTAGGCATAATAATGTTTATTTTCAAGTTTTCAATGTCCATATGGCACCTCATTTTGCAACATTTGAAATCATTGACATTTAATTCAGCGAAATGTTGCGTGGACGACAGACATTCGAGACGCCTATTAAATAATGTTCATTAGTTGAAGGCATTTAGACGGGGCGATTTTTTTGGGATGATAGCCTAGCTCGCCCCCTGTCACATATGGGACTGAATATCGTCCGGCGAAGTGTGGGAGTTGTACACCTCTGCCAGCCCCCTCGGGGGAAAGGCATGACGATATGTCTATGATAGCATAGTTGGAAGGCTCGCCTCTCAAGAAAGAGAGCGCAGGTTTCAAATCAAACGTCTTTATTCAATTGGGTATCATTTTTATAAATAGGTACATAAATAATTGTTTTTTTTTTTCATAAATTTATGAAAACGATACCCAATCGAATAAAGATAGAGTGAGAGTAATTTTGACTCTCACTAGATTAGATCAACTCGGCTTATTAACAGCTAACGCTAGCTGTTGTAGAAATGGAGTCGCTTCGCTTTCTTTCGCTTCGCTTATTTTGCAAAAGCGAGCGGTCCGCGCTATCTACGGACTGGGTCCCCGTGATCATTGAGAGATTTATTTAAAGAAATAAATATATTAACTTTACCTTCTTTGTATATCTTTGAAAATATTATTCACGTTCGCAAAAATCTACATAAATTTAAATTGAACAGTGACTATCACAATTATAACACTAGAAATAAGGATAGGATAGCTGTACCGAGATTTAGACTGACTAAGTAAAAAAAGTCATTTTTAGGCAACTGCGTTAGTTTTTACAATAAAATCCCGAAAAATATAACAGGGCTCACCGAGGGAAAATTCAAATCACATGTAAAAACTACTATAATGAAAAGAGGATATTATAAGGTTAAGAATTATTTAGAAGATAAAGATGTCTGGAGCCTTCCACTTCCGCCAAGTAGCCACTAGTATTTATAGATATTACCTAGTTGTAAGCCAAAATTTGTGAGACTAATTTATTTATTATTTGAAAAAATAATGCCCCTCAGTTTCTTGCCTGTTCTTCTGAGTAGAGGCTTTTTGTCCGAACAAGGCGGTCGAGTCTATTTAAATAACTTTGACGTTCATAAGTGTATCTTTGATACCTAAATTGAATAAAAACATTTTGACTTTGACTTTGAAGCGAACGTTAATAGTCTAGGGCCTGAGGCTCTGAGGTGCGCTCCCAGCCGAAATCACGCTCCAACTTGTTCATACATATGTATGTAAACATAATTTCTTACTGTCTGTTTACTGTCACCTGATATGAAGTTACACATTAGTAACTTCACTTGTGGGACTGAATATCGTCCGACGAAGTGTACGTGTACCTGTACATCACGATCAACGCCTTTGGGGAATGATAATAAATAATAGATAAATTCGGGACATTTCCACACAAGATCGCCTGACCCCAAACTAAGCAAAGCTTTTACTATGACTGGCAGAAATTGATATACAATGCCTATATTTTTAAATACACACTTAAATAGATATTTAACACCCAGACATAGAACAAACACAAATGTTCATCACATAATGTTTGCCCTAGGTGGGAATCGAACCCACGCCCCCAGGCTCAGAAAGCAAGTTCACTACCAACTGACCCACCGAGGCAGTCGATGATATATTATTATGCACTAGCTGCTCCCCGCGGTTTCGCCCGCGATTAAAAAGTATCCTATGTGCTATTCCAGACTATAACCTATCTCTGTGCCAAATTTCATCCAGATCTGTTCAGCCGTTCTGGCGTGAAAGAGTAACAAACATCCATCCATCCATCCATTCTTACAAACTTTCGCGTTTATAATATTAAAAATAGGATTTCTTTAATAATCGCATCAAACATCGTATCGCGATCGTGTCGTCTAATCTAAACGACCGTACAGATAAATCCATCATAATTGTATTACAACAGCTAATTATTGATATATCAATCAATCATTCGGCACCTTTTATTAACGTAATTAATATTAACTCACACTTAGATCTTTTATTAAAACTTTGAGCTTGACTTGTGCAATGTTTACATAGATGATTTGTTAATGCAGAATGCAATAAGCTCTTTTTACCCGACTGCGCAAGAGAGTTGTTTTTCGAGTGTATGAATGATAGCGAACGGGATGTTCAGATGGTTTTGACACATTTATGGTAAATAAATATTTTTGTTTTTTTAGTGGTGTCGCTTAAATGGTAGTCCTCGACTGAGCGTTACAGGGGCGTGAGAGTAAAGCGTCAAAGGAGATCAAGGTAGGAGCGCGCGGCACTACCGCGTTGGGACTCAGAATCTTCATTCTTAAAAATTGATTACATTAGAATAAATAAATAAATAAATAAATATTCGGGACACTTGATCACACGGTCGTCTGACCCCAAACTAAGCTAAGCTTGTACTGTGGTGGCCAGAGACTGATATATATACTTATATGCTTTTAAATACATACATAAATAGATATTAACACCCAGACATAGAACAAACACAAATATTCATCATATGAATGTTTGCCCTAGGTGGGAATCGAACCCACGCCCCCTAGATCAGAAGGCAGGTTCACTACCGACTGAGCCACCGAGGCAGTCAAATAATAAAAAATAATATTAAACATTTTAAAAATATTATGTACACATTTAAAAATCTGTAATTGACTTGCCCAGTGTAACGTTTTGTTACAAGGTCAATAAAGCCTTCTATTACTCTATTACTCAGTTCAGGTCTAAGCTCAGTTAGTGAGGACCCATTCAAACGTCGGACCATCGATACTGGGTGTTACAAAAACACTGTTGTATCCGCCAGGTGCACATCCAGTATCGACTGGAGAATGCAATTATGCTAGTTTAAATATATTGACTCTACAAAATTTGAACATACATTGCGCTCCGCCATCCTAAAAGCGCGAACGCAGACAGTAATTGCGTCAAATTTGTTTGTAAACTATTCGCGTTGTGCACTACTTTCTTAGAATAAAAGCCGTGAACATAATTCTGATACAGATTTGTTAACATTTTTGTAAGATTTCCTTTTTTTCTTGCGTTTTTAAACCGGTCATAACTCTTGCTAATTTTAACGTGCATTTTTTTTGGTATTTTTACATTAGTATAAGTATATAAGTATAAGTATGCCCTTCAATTACACAACAGGGTTTTTATAACATGCTGCTTATGTACTAATTGTATATGTACTGCATTTTATCATCCGAACATTGGCATTAAACATTTCTTACACTAAACTGCAATCCGTGCACCCTAAATCAGTGTGGCTTCGACACTCACGCTGTGTGGTTGTGTACAAAGCGAGAAAACTGCTCTCCAGCGCTGCATGTTTTAATGGTTTGGTTAGACGACCTAACAAATGATTTAGAGCTGGAACAAGCCCGTAGTCAATTCACACGGGCAGGCCCCGCTGTCACCAAGTTGCGTAACGTTTTTTGTTTCTCAGCTTCTCTAGCATGTAGTACTTATATCTCAATGTGTCAACTACTACAAAGCAGAACCCCTAGCTAAAGAGTATTATAGTACCATAAATAAAACGGGGTAATTAGAGACGAAATTAAGACATTTTTTATCATTATACTCGTAGATCCAGACAATAAGAAATAAGAAAATGTACCAAATTGAAGTTTTTTAAATCGATATTTTGATAAGTCTAATAATTTTACGTTAAATTAACAACAATGGGGGCTGAGCTACCCACGTCCGTAGGAGTGTACTCTATTCTGATTCCCTACACGTGGTCCCCGGGTAGTGCTAACTGGGTAGCAAACTCTGGTGGGAGGCTTCGGCCGTGGCTAGTTACCACCCACCGGACCAAGCCATGCCGTGAAATGACCTAGTCGTGTTTCGGGATGTAGTCCGGTGTAACCGTTCCGAAGACGGGTCTGAGCAGTAGCGCACTTGTAGCGCCTCACTCAACTGCCGTCTTTGTACTTCTTCACTCTACAAAACTTCAAGGCTAGAGTGAATAAGTACCTTACAGGTCGTCGTGCTCCATCTTAGACCACAACGTCGCTTAACATCAGGCGAGTTGGTGGTCAAACGCCGACTTATTGTCCATAAAAAATAAAAATAAAATGTACCAAATTGGATTTTTTTTCAATCGATATTTTGATATGTCTAATAATTTTACGATAAATTAACAACAAATACAAATAATTTATTTGGGTATAAAAGAACATGTGACAATTACAAATTTGATTACAGAGGATCCCGAACTAGTCAGAGACTTGTGTGTCGGGAGCCAGTGGCTTCTCCAAATTAAACAAAATAATATATACCTCCAAATTTAGATCTTACGAGTATAACTAAAACATATTATAACGTTCTTAGTTTTGTCTCTATGCACCCCGCCGTTGCTATTCACCCCTTGCCATGGTAGTAAAATTAATATGAAAACAAATCCGGTACAATCATGCATTATGGCAACATTAAAAACCCGTGTCGTCGTGAGTACCACAGCCCGGATGCCGGCCCATCGGTCACGCGGGTCTCTACGAACTTACGTTGATAAAGGTGAAGGATGCTAGTGGAGGTACCTACACGTAGGACTAACGATGCGTAGAAGCGGCCTTAGGCGCAAAACATAACATAACATATCGTCACGCCTTTCCCCCGAGGGGGCTGGCAGAGGTGTAATACAACACCCACATTTCGCCAGACGATATTCAGTCCCAAACGTGAGGCCCAGGCCAGGGGGCGAGCCTGTCGCCATACACCGGGCTCCAGTCATGTTGCAGATGACATACCATACGCACATATGCTCACACAATGAACTAATTGGTGGGTGCCAGTAGCTGAGTTTGAACCCGCTCCCTCTGGCTTGAGAGGCCTTCTCAACTAGGCTATCATCGCTATCGTGCTATAAATATTTTCCTGCTGTCGCTAAACAAGTATATCTCTTCTAATGCCGTATCTACACATTCCTAAGCCATAATCGTCAGTAGTAAGCGACGTAGATCAACCCAAGTTACTCATCACGCTTGACCCAAAGAATATCATTAAATATACGTTATTGGGAATAAATAATGTATTTATCATAAACTGGTTTATTTTCGGTTTAAATCAGTGTTATTTATCCAACTGTTGGAAAGGAGGGTGATGTTTATTCGGGTGAATGTAATTGTATCTTGTCAGTATTCGGTATGTAAAGTAGGTACATAAACAATCAACATTATTAAAACTTTTCTTGTAAGAACTGCAGAGGTGTGGAACTCGTTGCCTGCGTCTGTCTTCTCACCTAAATACAATCTGTAATAGGGGTGTTTATGAGTAAGTGAATAGGTACGAGTATCTCCTAGGCGTGCGTGTCACCTAAGCGTGTCAGTGGTCAAACGCAGGCCTAGTCTGCAGTAAAAAAAAAAAAAAACCAGTTACTAAATATGGTACCCTACGTCACTTCCACTATCAAGACGATTCAAATGCACCTCACATGTCCAAACACATCAAGCTGTTTAGGCTGTAGGCCGCGCCAAAGAACCGCATACATACAAACATACACTCGAAAAACTCCTTCTTGCGCAGTCGGGTAAAATATTGTTTTTTTTTTAATCTCTTTGTAATAACGAAGCCTTATTTTAGTTTTCTATAATTTTTGCCTGCTTTTCATACATTAGTCAATTCAAACAAACTAGACAATAGTTTGAGTAGGAGCGCGTTACAGTCCTGCCGCCCACTCCTAACTAGCTTCTCTTTGACGCCTTAGGCCTCTTTTACATGGTCCATGTCTTGGTCATGGTCTTGTCCATGGTTGTACAGTTTTCTAACCGTACAAAGGCCACCGTGTTCTTCAACATACTCCCATAGATCCATACAACACTCACAACTGTGCATAAGTACGGCGAATTCACCCTACTTTTTCACGTCAAATAAAAGTAAAAATTTAAAAACTCCAACACCGATTTTCATCAAACATAGCTTGGAACATTCCCAACCAATTCACCTAAGAAACAAAATCAAAATCGGTTCGTCCGATCGGAACACAAACACACACACAGACACGTCAAACTTATAACACTCCTTCGTTTTGCGTCGGGGGTTTTAAATGTAAATAAATAAATAAATAAATAAATTCGGGACACTTCCACACACGGTCGCCTGACCCCAAACTAAGCAAAGCTTGTACTATGGCTGCCAGGGACTGATATACATACTATGATATTTTTAAATACATACTTAAATAGATTTTAACATCCAGACATAGAACAAACACAAATGTTCATCACATGAATGTTTGCCCTAGGTGGGAATCGAACCCACGCCCCCAAGCTCAGAAGGCAGGTTCACTACCAACTGAGCCACTGAGGCAGTCAATGTGAGTAATGTGTGTGTACAAGAAGCCTTACCCTCCGCGTTCAATAATTGTGGTTTCTCAATTTCGCGCTATCGAATTAGCTTTATCACATCCTATCCTACTTCCTACTAATATTATAAACGCGAAAGTTTGTAAGAATGGATGGATGGATGGATGTTTGTTTCTCTTTCACACCAGAACTGCTGAAACAGATCTGGATGAAATTTGGCACAGAGATAAATTATAGTCTAGAATAGCACATAGGATACTTTTTAGGCGGACACACGCGGTCCATCCGCGGACACACGGGAAACGTTACATTTTCTATTTTCGTTAATTTTTGCACACCCATGTCCCATACTCTTTCATACGTATCCTCTCCATCCTAAGGTTGCCTGGAGGAGATCGTTCTTAGTGATAAGGCCGCCAGTTGTTACACTACAGTTTAAGTTTTTTCTGTTCTTTTGTTTTGTTTTTTACGGTGTGAACAATAAAATGTTTTTTCTATCTATCTATCTATCTATCTAAACGTTATTGTGCCGGGATGAATGGTATCTTACCTTTTCTGTATCTCTGAAATTCTCTGTATCAATGAATGAGTTGGTTGTCAGTTCTATGACAAAAATCGTTAAGATCAGAGGCCATCGGGCGGCCTAGTAACTCCAACATCAGGGTTAGCCACTCGGCCTATTCGAACCTACTTTCTTAGTAGTTTACCTTTAAAAAAAGTGTACGAGCTAAACAGCGGCGAAGTAAACTCTGACCCTTAACCAATGATTAACGTTAACCGCTCGAAGGCATATTATGTCATTGCGTATTCTCAAGGCGACATTTTACGAATGCCGCGCTTTCGCCGAATACAATGTAAATGTTAATCAATGATTTACTGAGAAGATGGGCCGATGGGTGTGGTCATGGTAGACTAGCTGCGTCTCACGGTGTTCCCCGCTCTTAAGAGGGAACTACAATACAATACAATATATGTTTATTGCACACCAAAAACTACATGAAAATCTTAAAAACTAAAATACATTTTTCGGCAGTACAAGGGCGACCTTATCGCCTAAAGCGATTTCTTCCAGGTAACCTTTGTAACTACCCAGCATGTTTTTACCCTACTGCGCAAGAAGGAGGGTTATGTTTTTCGAGTACATGTATGCATCTATGTATGTACGCTATGCGAGACTATGCGAGACGCAGCCGCGCGCGCGCACTCGCCCTGATGAAGACCGCCGAATGCGGTTGAAACTATAGTCGGAATAATCGACTGAATCGTACGTGAGTAATTCCCGTGTTTTAAATCATAATGTGTGAAAACCACGTCAGCTTCCATAATAAAACTATGTATGTACGTTAGTGACTATGTAATATGTATGAGGTTTCTTTGGCACGTCCTACAGCCTAAACAGCTTGATGTATTTCGACATGTCAGGTGTCCAATCCAAAAATCCAATATGGATTTGAAGGATTGGTAGTCTATGCAATAAGCCAAATTTCGCCTTATATTTAGTTTTGTTTTATTAACACTGCGCAAGAAGGAGGGTTGTGTTTTTCGAGTAAGAATGTATGTATGTGGGTATGTATGTATGTATGAGGATTCTTTGGCACGCCCTACAGCCTAAACAGCGTGATGTATTTCGACATGTGAGGTGTCATTTGAATCGTCTTGATAGTGGAAGTGACATAGGGTAAAACATTTTGCAGCCGGGTTTTTGTCTTTCTTTTAATAATGTTACTTGTTCATCCAAACGCTCACTCGTAATTATGGCTTTGTGATATATTTTTCTCGATTTGCACTAATAGGTACCCGTAGCACGTGTATCTACCTTATAAAGTAACAGAAAATTAAAACTTGGAAAATCAAATTCAGTATAAGTATAAATCTCCAAAAATCAGCTTTTTTGCACAAATTTTACGTAAACTTTGGCTGACTAGAACCCTGGAACAATTTTGTGAAGATTCTAAATGACAAGTAACATTATTAAAAGAAAAAGAAAAACCCGGCTGCAAAATGTTGTACCCTATGTCACTTCCAGTTTTAATACGATTCAAATGACACCTCACACGTCGAAATACATCAAGCTGTTTAGGCTGTAGAGCGGGCCAAAGAAACCTCATACATACATGCACACATAACCCTCTTTATTTCGCAGTCGGGTAAAAACAGAATAAAATGAATATGGGCTCCCATACAAGAAACGTGTTTTTTTTTAGTAAATAGGCTGCCAGTAACGGAATACTTACATAACCACCTGTACCCTGAGCCAGTGGTATCTATCAAGGATTTTTCCTGAATCTAATTTATTTATTTATTTTTATTTTACGTAGAATAGGTCGACGTTTGACCACCAACTCGCCTGATGTTAAGCGACGCTGTGGTCTAGGATGGAGCACGACGACCTATAAAGTACCTATTCACTCTAGCCTTGAAGTTTTAAAGAGTGAAGAAGTACAAAGACGGCAGTTGAGTGAGGCGCTACAAGTGCGCTACTGCTCAGGCCCGTCTTCGGAACGGTTACACCGGACTACATCCCGAAACACGACTAGGTCATTTCACGGCATGGCTTGGTCCGGTGGGTGGTAACTAGCCACGGCCGAAGCCTCCCAGCAGAGTTTGCTACCCGGTTAGCACTACCCGCGGACCACGTGTAGGGAATCAGAATAGAGTACACTCCTACGGACGTGGGTAGCTCAGCCCCCAAAAAAACTCAAAAACTCAAAAAGAGCCATAGCAATCTCCGTTCTGAATTTCATTCAAATCGGTCCATTCGTTTGACCGTGAAGAAGTAACATACTCACATACACTCGCAAACTTTCGCATTTATAATATTAGTGTTTCTGTTCTCAGATTTCGCTTTCATCAATTCTTTATTGTTCACACCAAAACTTACAGACATAAGAATAGGGATCGTCCATTAATTACGTGAGGCATTTGAGGTGGAGGGGGCCGAGCTAAATCTCACACAATCTCACGTGGGAGAAAGGGAGGGGACTCTTAACAAATAACACGTTAGTAATTTTTAAGTGAGGAAAAAAACACACTGCGTTCATATCGTATCGTCACGTCTTTCCCCGAGGGGGCTGGCAGAGTTGTACAACACCCACACTTCGCCAGACGATATTCAGTCCCAAATGTGACAGAGGGCGAGCCTGTCGCCATACACCGAATTCACAACACATTGTAACATTGTGTAAAATTGCGAGAAAATTGTGTTAGCAGACAATTTTTTTAATACATCCAATGCAATCTAGAACAGATTAACGTATTTACAATAAAAATGCGAGTTTTGAAAAACCAGACGTAAGACGGGGTAGAGCTAAAGCTCACGACATCAAAGGGGGAGGAGGGTCTAAAGACGTCAAAATCGCATCATGTGTTTAATGGACGACCCCTTAGCTTCATTATTAATGTTACCATAACAACATTAACAACTGACGGTCTTATGAAAACGATGTAACAATACACGATACATTTTTTTTTTATTACTTAATAGGCTTGCGTTTGTCCGCCAACATGCCTGATGATAAGCAGTGATGCGGCCTACGATGGAGCACGCTTGTCTAGAAGAAACCGATTCACTCGAGACTTGAACACACCCAGATTATAAGTGTACACCAGGGCACACACACTCTGGCAGATTATTCCACACTCTAGCGGTCCGTATGAGAAATGAGGAACCAAACCATTTATACCATAACCTTTTTTTTTCAAAATAAACAACAATTTTTTAACTGAGCGAAGCGAAGGTTCGCACGTAAGTATATGTTTACATATTTATCAGACGACCAATTGAGATTTTCTTAAAATTTTGCAGGCAAGTAGCTCATTCCAATACATCCATTTATGTTCGAATATGAACCAAATCGGAAAAAGAGTTTTAAAGACATAGGAATAGCGAGGTCCCAGTTTGACGCGAACTACTGTTTAGAGAGATCTCTATGATTTACATAAAAATGAATAGTTGAACGTGTTTCTAAGCGCAAATCTCGAGAACAGCTAATTCTTTTTATAGAATACTAGCTGCGCCCCGCGGTTTCACCCGCGGTTAAAAAGTACCCTATGTGCTATTCTAGACTATAATCTATCTCTGTGCCAAATTTCATCCAGATCTGTTCAGCCGTTCTTGCGTGAAAGAGTACCAAACATCCATCCATCCATACATACAAACTTTCGCGATAATATATATTAGTAGGATTCCTTGAAGTACGGGGATGGCTCTTACGCAGAGAAAAATTGGAAAAATTGCCTGAAAAAAAATTTTGAATCGTCTGTTGGCTGTATGAAGTTCGCAGAATCAGCTAGTCCTACTAATATTATAAACGCGAAAGTTTGTAAGAATGGATGGATGGATGGATGGATGGATGGATGTATGTTATTCTTTCACGCCAGAAAGGCTGAACAGATCTGGATGAAATTTGGCACAGATATAGATTATAGTCTAGAATAGCATATTTAGCAGGATACTTTTTAAACGCGGGTGAAAGCGCGGGGCGCAGCTAGTGATTTGTAAACTACAATTTTACTGTTGCAAAACCATCAACGCATTATGATACATTAATTTTAGATTATGACTAGATTTTTTGCCTAAATAACAAACAGAAAATAACCAAAGCGCGATTCACATTTAAATCTTTAAAGGCCTATTCAGACTAAGTATGAAATATTCGCAGACACCAGTGCGAGCAAAAAACCTTCTTCATATTTTAATGAAGTTAAGTTTAAAGGTAAGCGATGATAGCCTAGTCGGAGAAGGACCGCCTCTCAAGCCAGAGGGAGCGGTTTCGGATCCAGTCGAAGGCAAGCACCAATTTGTTCATTGTGTGAACAGAAGTGCGTATTATGTCATCTGCTACATAACTGGAGCCCGGTGCATGGCGATAGACTCGCCCCTGTCGCATTTGGGACTGAATATCGTTCGGCGAAGTGTGCATAAGTAGTAGGAATAATAATAGGCTGTCAATAGAGTTAAGAGAAAGTCATCTAAATATTGTAGGAAATAAAATAAGACGTTATAGGAGATATTTATTTCTTTTTTTTTTTTATGTAGAATAAGTCGGCGTTTGACCACCAACTTGCCTGATGTTAAGCGACGTTGTGGTCTAAGATGGAGCACGACGACCTATAAAGTACTTATTCACTCTAGCCTTAAATATTTGTAGAGTAAAGAAGCACAAAGACGGCAGTTGAGTGAGGCGCTACAAGTGCGCTACTGCTCAGACCCGTCTTCGGAACGGTTACACCGGACTACATCCCGGAACACGACTAGGTCATTTCACGGCATGGCTTGGTCCGGTGGGTGGTAACTAGCCACGGCCGAAGCCTCCCACCAGAGTTTGCTACCCGGTTAGCACTACCCGGGGATCACGTGTAGGGAATCAGAATAGAGTACACTCCTACGGACGTGGGTAGCTCAGCAAATTATTATGATGAAAGGAAACGTAATTAGTAGGCAACATAACCATATAATGTATTCTCGTCTCAATAAAGCCAGTGACACGTCATTTTAAATGCCGTTGTCATCAGAATCCATATTATCATAGTAATTGTTAGTGATTTCACTATGCTCCCAACTTTAAGTGAATTCACCATACATTTAAACTTAATTCACGTTATTTTTGATTACCAGTTTTCTCAGTGTGGGTGCTGTACACCTTTGCAAGCCCCTTCGGAGGAAAGACGTGACGATATGTAAGTATATAAGAGGTAATTTCTGGAGTCACCGATCTGATTTAGAAAACATATTTCAGCTTATAGCTGTACAGTTCATTTAAGCTAAACAATTAAATAAATAAATTCGGGACACTTTCACACACGGTCGCCTGACCCCAAACTAAGCAAAGCTTGTACTATGGCTGCCAGAGACTGATATACATACTTAGATATTTTTAAATACATACTTAAATAGATATCAACACCCAGACATAGAACAAACACTAAAGTTCATCACATGAATGTTTGCTCCAGGTGGGAATCGAACCCACGCCCCCACGCTCAGAAGGCAGGTTTACTACCAACTGAGCCACCGAGGCAGTCAAAAAAAAATTACTGACCGCAATAGACTGATACGTGAGCAAAGCTGCGGGCAGATTTGTTGAGTCCATAATGAGTGAAAACCACTTCAGTTTCCGTAATAAAATTGTTTGAGTATCAGAGGCATGAAAGCGTAACAAACAAACAAACGAATAAACTCACTTAGGATTTTATCATAGGATCAGGATTGTTAAAAACTTTACCTACTCATTACATAAAACCTGTCTAAAATATGTTAACCAAGATCGGGGAGACTTACCACGAATTACGAAAACTTTTTTCTTTTTCGTTTGGCTCCATACATTTCAATAAATCGCCCCTGGCGGAAACGTTTAGGAACTAGGCTAAATGTATTTTCGAATAATAACGAAATGACGAAAACGAGAACGAAAAACGTTAACGAGATGAATATGTTAACGAAAACGAAAACACTTTTCGTTAACTATCAAAACTCGTGGTAAGCCCCTGCATGTAATTCTCATAATTTTTCCATTTCCATTCTCATCATTTTTACCTGTAATCTATCAGTCTTCAGTAAAACAGTAAAATACATTTTTTATACCAAATACGTCCAACCAGATGCTTAGTATTTTTTATTTTTTTAAATCAAATGTCTTATTTGCTTAACTTTAAGTTTTAAATTTAAATTACTTATTAATATTTTATTTCATATTTCTCTTATGTTTTTTATTTTAGTTTTAAAATATGTTTTTATTACCTATTATCGTTTATTTTATATTTAATTTTTGTCTGCCACTAATTATGTATTTTCACATGTTTTAGAGTACGGTCCAGCTCTGTCTTTTTCTCTTCTATTTACTACTTTGTATTTGACTGTACTCTGTTTTGTGTTTAAATAAATAAAAAATAAATAATGTTCACAACACGCATTAAGCATTGAAACGCAGCGTAAGTCTAACCAGGCCCTAATCTCCGAACAAACGCGTATCGTCCTTGCCGCGTCAAGCTGCAAGCTTTATAAAAGCGATGTTGTGTCGTACGGTACCAGTGAAGTGATTTACGCTAACGAAAATGGTGAGTCCACGATATTGTCTTGCGTAGACTATACATACAGTACCTGGATGGCCGAGCTTTGCTCGGTATTTTTTTTAATTTTTTTATTGTGTTTTTTGGATAATAAACAATTGATTTTAGTCTAACCTCAAAGCAAACACTCATTGACTTCGTGTTACTTAACAACGCCATCTGCTGTTGTGTCGTTAAAGCAATTAGTTGCTCACAAAAAATAGTAGTATTATTATTCGCCAATAGATGTCAGGAAGAGTCATATTTTTCAGTTGAGATTGATTATCGATAAAACACGAATAAAATGATATTTTCTAAAAATGATTCCTAGCTAGATCGATTTATCGCCCCCGAAACCCCCTATATACTAATTTGTAAGAAAATCGTTGGAGCCGATTCCGAGATTCCAATTATATATATATATATATACAAGAATTGCTCATTTAAAGGTATAAGATATGTAATCCATTCTTCCATAGTAAAAAAATAATAAAATTATCCTACCATCCTTACTAATAATTATAAATGTGAAAGCGTGGATGTTTGTTACGTTTTCACGCAAAAACTACTTGACGAATCATCATGAAACTTTGTACATAATATTCTGGGAGGTATTACAAGTAACATAGGGTACTTTTAACCCCGAAAAAATAAACAGTTCCTGTGGGAACGCGGGTGAAACCGCGGGGTGCAGCTAGTAATTTTATAAACGCGAAAGTTTGTGAGAATGGATGGATGTTTGTTACTCTTTCACGCCAGAACCGCTGAACAGATCTGGTTGAAATTTGGCACAGAGATAGATTATAGTCTAGAATAGCACATAGGATACTTTTTAATCGCGGGTGAAACCGCGGGGCGCAGCTAGTTCCAAATAAAACTATAATACTAGTGAATCTGTGAGCTGGAGAGCTTGCGGATAGCGTCTTTTATCCACTTCAGGAGGGCTATTCCTACGCGTGAGATGAGATGAGATTTTATCTTGGTCACTCTCACACTTATGACGTTTCGAACGAGAGCAACAAGGACGAAAAAATGTGAGATGAAAATCTCAAATCTCCGAATAGGGCCACAGGAGGGCTAATCCTGCGCGTGCGATGAGATGAGTTATCTTGGTCACTCTCACACCTATGACCTTTCAAGCGAGAGTAACAATGACGGAAAAAGATGAGATGAAAATCTCAAATCTCCGAATAGGGTCACAGGTCGCGTTCCTCAACCGATGTTCGTGAAATTCTGCGAGTAGGTTCGATAATTACATTAATAACAATTACTCTCCTAAGGTTGCCTGGAAGAGATCGCTCTTAGTGATAAGGCCGCCATTTGTTACACTACAGTTTAAGTTTTTCTGTTCTTTTGTTTTGTTATTTCTGGTGTGAACAATAAGGTGTTTATCTATCTGTGATGTCTGGAGCCTTCCACTTCCGCCAAGTAGCCACTAGTATTTATTGATATTACCTAGTTGTAAGCCAAAATTTGTGAGACTGTAATTTATTTATTATTTGAAAAAATAATGCCCCTCAGTTTCTTGCCTGTTCTTCTGAGTAGAAGCTTTTTATCCGAACAAGGCGGTCGAGTCTATTTAAATAACTTTGACGTTCATAAGTGTATCTTTGATACCTAAATTGAATAAAAACATTTTGACTTTGACTTTATCTATCTACATTTTTTTTTCGCAGTCAGTTTTTTTTTTTTTACGAAAGTGTTTCTATCTGTCTGATTTTAGGCTTTTTTTATTGGAGCATACAGCATGTTTTTTTTTGTAGAGGTTCTGCTTACAGATTTGTTCTATTTTTTTTTTTTTCACAAAATCCAATTCGGATGACGGGAAATCAATTTTATTTTATTTTCAAAGATAACCACTACTAGCTGTTACCCGCGACTTCGTTCGCGTTTGTCCAGAAAATAGTATGCAACTTTTCTCGTGATATACTGTAACTAATTATCAAATTTCATAAAGACCCGTTCAGCCGTTTAGCCATGAAAAGCCTAAAAACAGACAGACAGAGTATCTTTCTATTCTACTACTAGAGTTGATTAAAGTAGAAGTAGTGATTAGTGTTGTGTGTGCAAAGTATTATAAGAATTGGTTCAGTAGAAGCAGTCGAAAAATCTATACCAAGAATTAACCCAAAAAACAAGACACGCTAAATAAAACCGTTTAATATTAGATTGTATTACAAGGGGCTAAAATGACCCATTTTATACGAGGTAGTTTTACTCCCGAGCTTTAGCGAGGGAGTAAATAGAAACCGAGTTATAACGGGTTTTTAGCCCCGTATGTTACACTCTATTTTTCACTTCTATTGCAAGACAATAAAATAATCCTATTCAACATCATAACTATCACTACATAGTATAAAACAAATTCGCTTCCCGCTGTCTGTTCGCTTCCCGCTGTCTGTTCGCTTCCCGCTGTCTGTCTGTCCCTATGTATGCTTAGATCTTTAAAACTACGCAACCGATTTTGATGCGGTGTTCTTTAATAGATAGAGTGATTCAAGAGGAAGGTTTATATGTTTAATACATACATAATATAGTATATAGAGGAACACTGACATTTTTAGAGGTTTCTAATGTGATGTCGTAAAGAAACATATTTTTTTGACGTTGCAAACGCTGGCTGGATCAAAATAATATATTGTATACTTTAAATTGGTCTTTGAAATTTTATATAGAGACATTCTGTAGTAGGTATGTTTAGTATCAGCATTGCACCCGAGCAAAGCCGGGGCGGGTCTCTAATTAAAAATAAATTACGGCCAACAATCCAATTTGTAATTAGAAAAAAAAAACTAAATTTTTCGCGCCAATGTCTTTTTTTTATTTCTTCTGTAGTCGCAACGCAATACGCGCATTTTACCAAAGAGGTCGCCGCGTTTAGTTTCATTTTCAGAAGAAAAAAAAACTTTTTCCCCTAGAGCGAAAAATGCTATTTTATCTTTGCTCTGGTACGCTACAATGGCGGACTTTTTGAGAGCAAGGGAAGTGATAAAATAGTTTTTTTTGGTTAAAAGCAGTCTCTGTTTTTTTATTCATTCAACTCAACTCAATGTATGTCATAATGTTTCGGCAATTAGTTGTATGTATGTATGTATGTCATGTGTGGGTTAAATATTATACTAAGTGAATTCAAATTTCAAGTAAGCAAATGACAGGGGTCAAATCTTGCGGTGTGCTATTTGCAAAGGGCTACTGCGGTCGGACGGACAGCTGACGTGTTGGCGTTACGTGTCGTAAGGCAGGGATGTTGTTATGAGCGGAGCGGGTAGCGAGTATACTAAAACTTTACGATGATCGAGATTCAGATTCAGAAACATTTATTGAATAACTGATACATGTAATATTTCTATGCTAGTTCTTCTTGCAGAAATCGTCATAATCAGTTTACCCTCATCGGGCATTCATTAATTATTATCGATTATGTTTATATATATGTTGTGTTAGACGTATGTATAGTATGTATGTATATGATATGTATAAATTTTACGTACGTATGTCAATGACGTTAAGGCTCATTATCAATGGTCAATTTCTTTGACCGCACTCCGAACGTGGGCCGCATTCATATTTACAACGTAGGTCTTAGAGCCAAGACACCAATGTGTGTATCACTCTTTGGACAAAAAGTTCATATTGAAGCCAATGTGTCATGGCACGGTCAAGATTTCAAATGGCAATGTCAAATTGAAGAAAAGCTTGGATTCAAACTTTGACCAATGTGAGACCGCATAATGATAACAATCAACATAGATGAAAACAAAACATTGAAATTGTTTGTCAGAAGGTTAATGTACGCCTTTCACTGCGAGCGGAGCGGGCTTCTTACTGACTGCTTTTGGTATAAACTAGCTGTTACCCGCGACTTTGTAAGAGTTTGTTCAAAAAATACTATCCAAAAACCTTTCTCGTGATGTACTGTTGCTAATTATCAAATTTTATCAAGATCCTTTCAGCCGTGAAAAGCTCACAAACAGAAAGACAGACAGAGCTACTTTTGTAATAAGTAAGGATAAGGATAGACTGAGTGGTTGGCCCCTATCATCTGAGGCTTGATTCGACCCCAAGTCAACCACTCAGTCTATAATAAACGATGTCTGTACGAAGCCCGATCCGCTCGCAGTAAAAGGCGTGCATAAAATCGCCCCCCGCTACCGCTCAAGCACTAAATTCCGGCCGAATGTTAATATTATTTAAGAATCCTATTTCGACATGACTGTTTGATGTTCGCTTCAATGCATAGGTCAGGGGTCGGATACAGATGGAATTTTAACTAAATAGATGGTAGAATACATTATTACATTAACCTTGCATTCTTTAGTTTTGTTTACGTTTTTAGCCGACGATAACGAAGATGGTAATATTTTTAACGTGATCTAGAGTTTTTCATATTATAAAGAGGTAAATAAATTAAGCAATACTACTTTGGCTATAGTAAGCGATGACAGTCTTGTTGAAGAAGGCCCGCCTCTCATGCCAGAGGGAGCGGGTTCGATCCCAGCCGACGGCAAGCACCAATTTGTTCATTGTGTGAACATATGTTTGTATTGTATGTCATTTGCTACATGACTGAAGCCCGGTGTAGGGCGACATGCTCGCCCCCTGCCACATTTGGGACAGAATATCTTTCGGCGAAGTGTGGGAGTTCCCACACTTCCCTTGCTTCTCTTTTCCTCCCTCCCCTGCTCCCTTTCCTCCCTTGCCTTCCCTTCCATCTCTTGCCTTCCCTTCCATCCCTTGCTTTCAAAATATTTTCTGGGAAATCGCTGACACCATATATGAGCACCCCTGCTTGACATAATGCCCGTAATCTGAGTTTTCATTCAATCAAAAATTCCCTTCAGATTTTCACACAACTTTCTCTCCCTAGAGAGGCAATACCTTACTTGAGACTACGTAATTTGTACTTGGTCATGGTCGAGCAGGTGGTATGAAAAACATATTACGATTAAATTAATTTGCAAATTTGTTCTCTCTAGCCGAGCCTGAGCGATCCCCACAGAAGAAATCGAAAGTTATTCAAGATTTTTTTGTTTTTCCTTTTACAGAAATTCCTCATAGCAGCATGCCTAGTGGCTTTAGCCAGCGGCGACGTATCCCACATAGTGGGGAAAAACAAGGGGGGCGAGAGCGACGCTCAGATACTGAAGCAGGAGCTGGATGTCTCCCCTGAGGGTAGCTACCAGTGGGCCTTCGAAACCGACAACGGGATCATTGCCGGCGCGAGGGGTGACATCACTAAGATTGACGCTGTAAGTTTGACACGACGTCAAATGTCAACTTGTAATACTTGACTACTATGTATATACTTGACTGCCTCAGTGGCTCGGTTGTGAACCTGCCTTCTACTCGTAAGCCTGGCGAGGGTTCGATTTCCAACTAGGGTAAAGACTTATGTGATGAATATTTGTGTTTGTTTTATGTCTGGGTGTTAGTACTCGTATGTATTTAAAAAACAGTGGTTGTCTGTAAAGTCGGTTTACGGACGATAGTTTAACGTGACAACGTCATACTCGTAATTAAACATTGATGAAATAATTGCATACTTTTATGAATAAATCGTTCGTGTAGCGCTTTCGCTCCGATCGTAACGTTACAGTGAGCGTTACGGGACAATGAGTCATCCTTTTTCGTGCGTGCAGCCGGCGTTCAGCCATTAATTAGACGCTGTCACGTCAAAATATTACAGGTATGTATACCAGTCTCTGGCCGCCATAGTACAAGCTTTGCTTAGCTTGGGGTCAGACGACAGTGTGTGCAAGTGTCCTGAATATTTATGTAGTTTTTTGCCATGCAAGGCTGCAAAGTTGTTTTTTGGCGCTAGTACTTGCGTTGAAACCTGAGTAAGCGAAGGACCTTAGGATTGAACCACGAGCGTAGCGAGTGATTCAAATATAGAATCCTGAGCGTAGGTTTTAAAAGTACGAGACACCAAATAACTTTGCTGCCGAGCGAATCACACAACTTTTCACCTCGCTACAGCGAGGAAAATTGTTTTTTTCTTCTTCATGCAATCGTGCTGGCCAGTGTGAATATTTTAAGGTTCAAATTTTAAAAACTCTTTCCACGCTAGCGGATAAAATGCAGTTTTGCACTCAGATTTCGAATGACAAACAGAATCTTGCCAAGCTTGTGAGGTGAAGAGTTTTTTTAGAGGGATTTGTCTTCGGATCAAATCCGCATGAAATTCCAATTTATTTGTTTGTCTGAAAGGTGAATTAATCAAGAGTCTTCTTTACTATGTTGAATGAAAATCGGTATCGGAGTTTTTTTTTAATTTTATGCTTGTTTTCTTACAGGAGAACGCGGCTCAATCAGTACAGGGACAAGCGTCGTGGCTGACTCCCGAGGGCGAAAAAGTCGATTTACAGTACGTCGCCGACGAAAACGGATACCAGCCACAGGTTTGTTTTACCACTGTACAATACAATACAATACAAAAACTATTGACACCAAATACAAAACTGTTGTACTGTAGTGCAATACATAACTAGTAGCTCTTTGAGCTGAAGACCTGTGAGCTTGAAGGGACAAAAAAATCTGTATAATTATCGAAGTTCCCCCAAGCAGCCGTTACATATATATTACCTAGTTGTAAGCCAAAAAAAAAGCGATGGCAGCCTAATTCCGAGAAGGCCCGCCTCTAAAGCCATAGGGAGCGGGTTCGAACCCAGTCGACGGCACAAACCAATTTGTTCATTATGTGAACATATGTGCGTATTGTATGTCATCTGCTACATGACTGGAGCCCGGTGTATGGCGACAGGCTCGCCCCCTGTCCCATTTGGGACTGAATATCGTCCGGCGAAGTGTGGGTGTTGTATTACACCTCTGCCAGCCCCCTCGGGGGAAAGCGTGACGATATGTATATGACGAAGTTTTTAAATTGTATTTGAACAGGCTTTTTATGTTTTTTTTTTTATTTTCCTCAGGGTTCTCACCTACCGACGCCACCCCCCATTCCGGAAGCAATCATCCGCGCCCTCGAGTACATCCGGGCTCACCCCCCACCCCCAGAGAAGAACTAAGATAGTCTAGCTGTTAATGTTGTAAAATACGTTGTTTATATGAGTCTATACATTTGTAAGAGTATTAAATAAGTGCTACGTTATTAATTAGTTTTATTTTTAACTCTCGACGCAAAAAGAGGAGTTCAAACCATAATAATAATCGTACTAATATTATAAACGCGAAAGGTTGTAAGAATGGATGGATGGATGTTTGTCACTCTTTCACGACAGAACGGTTGAACAGATCTGGATGAAATTTGGCACAGAGATAGATTATAGTCTAGAATAGCACATAGGGTACTTTTTAACCGCGGGTAAAACCGCGGGGCGCAGCTGGTATACCATAATTAATTATTCACACATTATTGACTGCCTCGATGGCTCAATTGGTAGTGAACCTGCCTTCTGAGCTTGGGGGCGTGGGTTCGATTCCCACCTAGGGCAAACATTTATGTGGTGAACATTTGTGTTAGTTCTATGTCTGGGTGTTATTATCTATTTAAGTGTGTATTTAAAAATATTTAAGTATATCAGTCTATATAGTATCAGTCTCTGGCAGCCATAGTACAAGCTTTGCTTAGTTTGGGGTCAGGCGACCGTGTGTGACAATGTCCCGAATTTATTTATTTTTATTTGTTTATTATTTATTTATTTCACACGTGACCCAAAAAAACAAGGTCTAGGTCAAAGTCTACATTTCAAGAGTAAATATGTAATGACGTCATCCTCATCCGTCTCTTTCGAACTATTTGTAAATTACTTATTTCGGTCTTGCTCAAGCATCGATTGACGTCACTACGTGTTGCCCACGTGACCGGAATACTATACCTGGCGGAGTATATTAGTATACCATTTTTTAACGCAACTGTCGAATTCTGCGATAAAGATTAGTCTAATGCAAGTACTCTCAAGCATCCGCTAGCCTTCATAATTAGTTCAAATGTTTAGAATATACCGTTTTTTTAAATGTAGAATAGGTTGGCGTTTGACCACCAACTCGCCTGATGTCAAGCGACGTTGTGGTCTAAGATGGAGCACGACGACCTATAAGGTACTTATTCACTCTAGTCTTCAAGTTTTGTAGAGTGAAGAAGTACAAAGACGGCAGTTGAGTGAGGCGCTACAAGTGCGCTACTGCTCAGACCCGTCTTCGAAACGGTTACACCGGACTACATCCCGAAACACGAGTAGGTCATTTCACGGCATGGCTTGGTCCGGTGGGTGGTAACTAGCCACGGCCGAAGCCTCCCACCAGAGTTTGCTACCCGGTTAGCACTACCCGGGGACCACGTGTAGGGAATCAGAATAGAGTACACTCCTACGGACGTGGGTAGCTCAGCCCAAATACAAAAACCTTGTTATTTCCGCGTGGTGCGCATCTAGTATCGGCTGGAGGATGCAATTATGCTACAAAATACAATACAATAGCCATTTTGTCCGAATATTTGGGTTTTAACATAATTGCACTAATTTAGTTTTAAATTTTAGATAATGTCCCTAAATTCGGTGTGCCTTTTGGTATAGGCCTCCTCCAATTGTCTCCATTGTGTTCTGTCATCTGCCACTCTCGTCCAGTATGGCCCCAGTGTCAACCGAATGTCGTCATCCCATCTACTTGTAAGACGTCCCTGTCTTCTTGTGCTGTCTCTTGGGTACCATAGAGTGACTAGTTTTTATGCTAGTTTACATTAAATCTTATATCTTTAAATGAGCAATTCTTGTATATATATATATATGTGTAATTGGAATCTCGGAATCGGCTCCAACGATTTTCATGCAATTTAGTATATAGGGGGTTTCGGGGGCGATAAATCGATCTAGCTAGGAATCATTTTTAGAAAATGTCATTTTATTCGTGTTTTATCGATAATCAACTTAAACATAAACTTGGAAGAAAAATAACAAAAAGGAGGCGTTTGAGTAGTCTCAACTGAAAAATATGACTCTTCCTGACATCTATTGGCGAATAATAATACTATTTTTTGTGAGCAACTAATTGCTTTAACGACACAACAGCAGATGGCGTTGTTAAGTAACACGAAGTCAATGAGTGTTTGCTTTGAGGTTAGACTAAAATCAATTGTTTATTTTCCAAAAAACACAATTAAAAAACAAAAACATACCGAGCAAAGCTCGGTCATCCAGGTACTATTATGATAATAAAAGCCGCCAACATCTGATACAGATAGGTTAACATTTTTGCAAAATTTCCCTTTCTTCTTGCGTTTTTAAACCGGTCATAGCTCTTGCTATTTTTAACGTGCATTTTTTGGGGTACTTTTGCAGGAATACTTTTGTAAGTGTACATACCCTTCTATTATACAACAGAGTTTTTGTAACATGTTGTAATTTTAAATATACTTTAAGATTTATAGGTGTATTACAACACCCACAAAAATATTCAGTCCCAAATGTGACAGGAGGCGAGCCTGTCGCCATACACCGGGCTCCAGTCATGTAGCAGATGACATACAATACGCACATAGGTTCACACAATGAACAAATTTGCGCGTGCCATCGGCTGGGTTCAAACCCGCTTCCTCTGGCTTTAATAGTAGATTATGCACCTAGGGGACAAAGACACGTAAGACGTAAGACACTGCTTACGTCGCGGGCGGCTCATTGAACCCTGAGCGAAAGAGGGACTCTAGAGTTAACTCCCGAGCGCGGCGAGGGAGTTATGTAGAGTCTTGAGTGAAGCGAGGGGTTCAAGCCGCCTGAGACAAAGACACTGCTCTATCCCAGAGGTAAATACTGTACTTTTTACACCTTCTACGAGGCAATAAAAAAAAAATTGCAAAAATATGTTACACCACACACCATCTTTTGTTCAAAATTTCGTGCAGCAGTGATCTTTTTTTTTCTTGGTGGCCAGTTCAATTTTCGAATAAACTCTTCTTTCAGTGCCCGTATGAATTTTCATTCAATTTTAACGTTTTTGCTTAAAGACTCCCTTGGGATTTTCTTACAACTTTATCTCCCTAGGGAGACAATGCCTTTTTTTTACGTTGAGACTAGTTGTGATATGCAATTGGTCATTGTTGAGAAGGGAAAAAAATAATGATAGTAAACTAGTTTAAGCACATACCTTGGTCTCTCAGAACTGTGACCGCCTCCAGCACTCTCTTGGTGTAGATGCAGGGCTCGTAGTTGTCCATCTCTTGGGTCACCACTGCGCACACCCTGTATAAAACAACTTAGTGAAAAGCCTATTGAGACAGTTACAACACACTGTACCAGTCCCAGATTTCCCCAAAGGCCAGGGCCTGGTGCGGCAAAAAGTTAGGGGCGGCAAAAATGAAGGGGCGGCAAAAATGCTCAAGAGCGATTCTCGGGTTTCCGGAAATCGGTACTGGGCGTGTTGGATAGTATTGCTGGGGGAGACTAGGTCTATTTGGCAATCGCTGGATGGACCTGGTTTTCTGTCTCGTACGTCTGGCGTTGAAATATGCTATGCAAAATGTTAGTTAAACACCAAGAAATAATGTTCGCTAAATATGGTTTATCACAATTTACATTATTACGTCTATTGTACTTAACTTTAATTATAGTACCTGGATGACCGAGCTTTGCTCGGTTTTTTTTTTTTAAATTGTGCACAAAAAATAGTATTATTATTCACCAATAGATGTCAGGAAGAGTCATATTTTTCAGTTGAGACTACTCAAACGCCTCCTTTTTGTTATTTTTTTTCCAAGGTTATCGATAAAACACGAATAAAATGACATATTCTAAAAATGATTCCTAGCTAGATCGATTTATCGCCCCCGAAACCCCCTATATACTAAATTGTATGAAAATCGTTGGAGCCGATTCCGAGATTCTAATTATATATATATATACAAGAATTGCTCATTTAAAGATATAAGATATCTGTAATCAATGCTGTCGGTGCACTGTCTGCTTTTTTTATAGCTTACATTCTTAGTTACACTGTACTGTGCACTGTTTATTGATTTTAAAATAAATTTAAAAAAAAAGTGCGAGTAATCAGGGTGATCAGTAATCTTTTTGGATCGATCTGTTAACCGGAGGGGGAGCTTAGATTGGATATGAGTAAACCCGCCGCTGGGAACTGAGAAAGTGAGAAAGGGGCGGTACCACACGGCTAGGGCGGCCAAAATTGCAAATCCAGCACTGCATTGTACACTTTACATATCAGAGCGATTCAAATTGACAGCATTTGGACCGAGCGAGTGTAAACTATCGAAACGTGTATGCTTCATTTTCTGCAAAATCCTACTAATATTATAAACGCGAAAGTTTTTAAGAATGGATGGATGGATGGATGGATGGATGGATGGATGGATGGATGGATGGATGGATGGATGGATGGATGGATGGATGGATGGATGGATGGATGGATGGATGGATGGATGGATGGATGGATGGATGGATGGATGGATGGATGGATGGATGGATGGATGGATGGCACATAGGATACTTTTAAACCGCGGGTGAAACCGTGGGGCGCAGCTAGTTCTTGCATATGTCCGAATTCTGTCCGAACCTTTGTCTTCTTGTACAGGCCATTTTGAAAAAAATCCAAAAACAATCTGTACAATTATCGAACCCGCACACAAAATTTCATGAGAACCGGTTGAGGAATGCAACTTGTAGAGGAGGCCAGACGTCAGCCGCGAGGTCTACATTTTACAGAGCCTAGTATTAGTATGAGAGTATTAGTATGAGAGTTAGAGTATTAGTATGTATGGATTACCTGGCGCTCCGTCCCCGGATGGCCCCGGCGGTGCGTTCTAGAGAGTCAGGATCTCCCTCCTGCAGAGCCACCACGCACTTGTTCACGTCTTCTAGGATGTGGTTCTCTGAAACAACACTGCTCTATGAGTAATTGTAGACCGAATGTGGGTCTCTGAAAAAAAAAGAAACCTTTAAATAAATTGTAGACCGAATGTGAGTTCTCTGTAATAAGAGTACTCTATGAATAATTGTAGACCGAATGTGAGTTCTCTGTAATAAGAGTACTCTGTGAATAATTGTAGACCCAATGTGAGTTATCTGTAATAAGAGTACTCTGTGAATAATTGTAGACCCAATGTGAGTTATCTGTAATAAGAGTACTCTGTGAATAATTGTAGACCCAATGTGAGTTCTTTGTAATAAGAGTACTCTATGAATAATTGTAGACCCAATGTGAGTTCTCTGTAATAAGAGTACTCTGTGAATAATTGTAGACCCAATGTGAGTTCATCAGAGATCGGAACGCGGTAGTGATGGAGGCTCTGAGTCGGGAGGAGGCCATGATGTTATAAAAATATTAATTGTTATAAAAATTGTAATAATTTCTGTTCTCGTTATAGTTTTTATATAAATTGTGGGTCCATCTCGAGCATTCATGCTCACTATCGAAGGCACCTTCTTGCGGCGGCGTCGTGTGTCGGGTCGTTCTCTTCCCTCAAATATGGTTGAGGAGAGCGATGGCTGGCACATGCGTCATACTCGTGATCGGGTGCTGCTTGCGGGTCGCTGGTCTGCTCGTGCTGTACTCACAATGCATTAAGTAAATCTGAAAACCTTTAACCTAACCTTAGATTAAGACTTAATAACTAACCCCCCTCTACCTGTATTTCCTTTAAATAATAATTTAAGATTTTTGTTAAAAAAAGTCACGGTCCCCGGAGTCCGTGGAGTGTAATTTTTTTTAAATAAAAAAAAAAAAAATGTGAGTTCTCTGTAATAAGAGTACTCTGTGAATAATTGTAGACCCAATGTGAGTTCTCTGTAATAAGAGTACTCTGTGAATAATTGTAGACCCAATGTAAGTCTAAAACATATTCGTCTCGTCAAGTCGAAGAGGTCAGTGTATATTTTAGGGCCTGTCTGTTACCGTATATCAACTTCCGTTCGAGCTACGCCTTCTACCGCGTGCTTCAAAACCAAGCTGAGAGCTTGGTTACTAGATAATATGTTTTATGACATCTAAGCTTTTTTGAAAATAAGAGATTTTTGGGCTATTGTTATGTACTATTTAAAAATAAGTCGGGTTTTCCTTCCTGACGCAATAACTCCAGAACGCACGAAGCGATTTCCAAGGTTTTGCATTCGTTGGAAAGGTCTCGGGCTCCGTGAGGTTTATAGCAACGAAAAATATTTAAAAAAAAAACGGTTCCTATGGGACCGCGGGTGAAACCGCGGGGTGCAGCTAGTTTTGTATAATAATAGCTTTGGATAATATTTAATTATTTTTACTATACTTAACTGATGACATAATGAATAATTATTTATATTTGACACAATTATCAGTTATTATTGTTCTGACATTCGTTTATAAATTTAATATTCAACTGTGACGTGTAACTATAGGAATTTTCAATAAATTCTGATTTCTGATTTCTGAACCTGACGCAAGAAAACCTCAAATCATTTCAAATTTATTTATTAAAAAAAAAAAAAGTACATACAGGCAGGTTGACCTTAAATAGGATTAACTAAATTAACTACTTAGTACTGAACTAAAGGTTGACAGTGAGTCCCAAACTAAGCTCTAGGCCTGTATCTTGGAGCGCGGTGCGAAGTTACCAGGAGACACTTTTAGGTAGACAGAATGTACCGTTAAACATAAGACACATTTAAAATAACAACAAATTAAAACAGAAATTAGAACCTAGAGGGGATGCTGAGCGAAAAACGTATGGTGTGAGCGAAGCGAGCGAGAAAATTGTAATGTAAGTATATGAAAACTTTTTGATGTTGACGCAGTTTTTTCTAGCTAAACGGGGAAGAAAGGTAAGAAAGCTTGAAAGAGACTGAGAGAACGCAATACTGACCGCTGACCGCGAGGAAGTCATCGATAGTAGTGATGTCGTCGACCGCGTCAGTCAGTAGCTTGACCGCCAGCTCCCAGGCGCGAGCGAACGCGGCCGCGTTCTCTTGAGCGACGCGGGATCGCGGCCGCGCGCCTAGAACGCGGGCCGCGTTTATCACCTAAACACGAAATAATATAACATTAACTGAAAAAGTTACATTATTAAAAGAACAAGTAACATTATTAAAAGAACAAGTAACATTATAAAAAGAACAAGTAATATTATTAAAAGAACAAGTAACATTATTAAAAGAACAAGTAATATTATTAAAAGAACAGGTAACATTATTAAAAGAAAAACAAAAACCCGGCTGCAAAATGTTGTACCCTATGTCACTTCCACTATCAAGACGATTCAAATGACACCTCACATGTCGAAATACGTCAAGCTGTTTAGGCTGTAGGGCGTGACAAAGAAACCTCACACATACATATCCACATACATACATAGATAGATAAACTCTTTATTGTTCACACCACAGATAACAAAATATCAAGAGAAAAATTATGATAAAACTTATTAAATAGTGTAACAACTGGCGGCCTTAACACTAAAAGCGATCTCTTCCAGGCAACCTTAGGATGGCAACCTTAGGATACATACATACAATCGAAAATCATAACCCTCCTTTTTGCGCAGTGGGGTAAAAAACAAAACTAAATATAAGGCAAAATTTGGCTTATTGCCCAGACTTCCAATCCTTCAAATCCATATTGGATTTTTGGATTGGACACCTGACATGTCGAAATACATCAAGCTGCTTAGGTTGTAGGGCGTGCCAAAGAAACCTCATACATATTACATAGCAACAAACGTACATACATACATACATACACCCGAAAAGACAACCCCCCTTGCAAGAAACTAGTGGCTTCTATGAGCTGTTGATCTCGCGGCCAACGTTGCTCTTCCTCTACAGGGGGGCTATTCCTGCGCGTGAGATGAGATGAGATTTTATCTTGGTCACTCTCACACCTATGACGTTTCAAACGAGAGCAACAAGGACGAAAAAAGTGAGATGAAAATCTCAAATCTCCAAATAGGGCCACTGAAGGGCTATTCCTGCGCGTGAGATGAGATGAGATTTTATCTTGGTCACTCTCACACCTATGACGTTTCAAACGAGAGCAACAAGGACGAAAAAAAGTGAGATGAAAATCTCAAATCTCCGAATAGGGTCCCTGATCGCATTCCCAACCGATTCTCGTGAAAATTTAGAGCAGGTTCGTTAAATAAAAAAAAACTCTATAATTATGAAACCTGCTCACAACATTTCAAGAGAACCAGTCAAGAAATGCGACTTATAGAGCAAGACAGACATCCATACAGAATTCAGACATACGAAAGCATTTTTGTCGAAGCTGAAGCAGAGACGCTTCGCTCGCTGATGCTCGCTCGATTACAGTTAAGGCGACGTACCTGCGGACAGAGAGCCTCGATGTGATCCGCAGCGTGGCGCACCATCTTAACACCATCTTCGTTGTTAGACATTGAGCATACAAGATTGGCCACCTGTCGATACATAATAATAAATAAAATAAATGAGCCATTTATTCCTTGCTTTTTTTTTTATGGACAATAAGTCGGCGTTCGACCACCAACTCGCCTGATGTCAAGCGACGTTGTGGTCTAAGATGGAGCACGACGACCTATAAGGTACTTATTCACTCTAGCCTTGAAGTTTTGTAGAGTGAAGAAGTACAAAGACGGCAGTTGAGTGAGGCGCTACAAGTGCGCTACTGCTCAGACCCGTCTTCGGAACGGTTACACCGGACTACATCCCGAAACACGACTAGGTCATTTCACGGCATGGCTTGGTCCGGTGGGTGGTAACTAGCCACGGCCGAAGCCTCCCACCAGAGTTTGCTACCCGGTTAGCACTACCCGGGGACCACGTGTAGGGAATCAAAATAGAGTACACTCCTACGGACGTGGGTAGCTCAGCCCACAAAAGGTTGTCACATTTAAACATACCTCGACAAGTTTGTTGGCGTGTTCAGTGAAGACTAAGGCATATTGCTCGAGCTCCTTCTCATTGCCGTTACGGGCGGCTTCCATCAACACCAACAATGGAACGTTGGTCTCCAGGAAACTAACAACAAAGATATCACTTAAAAACATATAATTATCCTACTAATATTATAAACGCGAAAGTTTGTATGTATGGATGGATGGATGTTTGTTACTCTTTCACGCCAGAACAGATCTGGATGAAATTTGACACAGATATATGTTATAGTCCAGAATAACACATAGGATACTTTTTAACCGCGGGTGAAACCGCGGGGCGCAGCTTGTAATAATTAATTATAATTGACTGCCTCGGTGGCTCAATTGGTAGTGAACCTGCCTTCTGAGCTTGGGGGCGTGGATTCGATCTCCCACCTAGGGCAAACATTTATGTGATGAACATTTGTGTTTGTTCTATGTCTGGGTGTTAATATGTATTTAAGTACTAGCTGCTCCCCGCGGTTTCACCCGCGGTTAAAAAGTATCCTATGTGCTATTCTAGATTATAATCTATCTCTGTGCCAAATTTCATCCAGATCTGCTCAGCCGTTCTGGCGTGAAAGAGTAACAAACATCCATCCATCCATACATACAAACTTTCGCGTTTATAATATTATAGTAAGATGTGTGGGATTATATTTAAATATTTTTTTATAACAAACTATGCATGCATTTGACCACTGACTCGCCTGATGGGAAGCGTCGACGTGATCGAAGGTGTAACACGCTTGCCTAGGAGATACCTATTCACTTTACTCTTAAACACCCATTTATTTGTAACTTTGTTTATTTGTATATTGTGTGAGGTTATGCAACTATGATGTGTGTGTGTGTGTGTGTTGTGTGTATATTTCTCACCTATCGCTGACGTGGTCAACAACAGCCTTCCGCAGCTGCCGCCTCAAATCTCTCGTCTTGCGACACATGTTCTCGATAGCGCGTTCCAGACCTGCCGACTGTTCAGGCTTGCCCGCCTAAATACACACACAAATACATGATCAAATCCAATCAAATCAATGTTAGATTATACACTTAGGGAGTTAAGAGGGCCGCGACGCTCTGAAATTTCCATACAAACGCGCTTCTCAAATTTCTTGAAAACCATTTCTCAGATTATGATGAAATTTAGCATGTACAACATGCATTAACAATATCTCCGCCCGTCTATGTTCTTGGTTTTTTAAAAAAACGTTCTCAAGCTAAAATAGAGCTATCAAAGTCAAAGTCAAAATGTTTTTATTCAATTTAGGTATCAAAGATACACTTATGAACGTCAAAGTTATTTAAATAGACTCGACCGCCTTGTTCGGATAAAGAGCCTCTACTCAGAAGAACAGGCAAGAAACTGAGGGGCATTATTTTTTCAAATAATAAATAAATTACAGTCTCACAAATTTTGGCTTACAACTAGGTAATATCTACAAATACTAGTGGCTACTTGACTGAAGTGGACGGCTCTAGACATCTTTATCTTCTAAATAATTCTAAACCTTATAATATCCTCTTTTCATTAATGTAGTTTTTACATGTGATTTGAATTTTCCCTCGGTGAGCCCTGTTATTAAAAATTAATTTAATTTTAATAAAAATTAATTAAAAAAATTAAATTCCTGCCTATGAAAAATTACTGCATTTGTAAGGGGTCATTTTTCACTGATTTATTCAATAGATAGACAAAGCAAATCAAAAATACCTTTACATAGGGAGTTTGTCTACATCATTAGCTTTTAAATGAATCCATAATACAAGGGAAACTCTTAGTTATTTAAGAATAATTAGAGAAGTGCAAAAGTCATTAAAAAAACTCTTTGTCACTCTGTAGGTAACTTTAGAGGCTCGTCAGTATCTTTACTTGCTCTCTTCGCTCGTCATCTTCTTCTTGACGAAATGGTTATGGAATCCTTAAGCCAATGCCAAGTTAGTCTAAAGTGGTCGCCGGACTCTTAAGCAGTGTTTAACGTTACGGGCGGCTTATTGAACCCTGAGCGTAACGAGGGACTCTAGAGGTAACTCCCGAGCGCGGCGAGGGAGTTATGTAAAGTTCTGAGTGCAGCGAGGGGTTCAAGCCGCACTAGACGTAATACACTATCCTAGAGGGGAAAATTGTACTTTTCACAGCTTTTGATACTTAGCCCCTCATTTTAAGCCCCTCAGTTTCTTGCCTGTTCTTCTGAGTAGAGGCTCTTTATCCGAACAAGGCGGTCGAGTCTATTATAAACTATAACTTTGACTTTCATAAGTGTATCTTTGATACCTAAATTGGATGAAAACATTTTAACTTTGACTTTGAAGAAAACAGTGGTCTGAAGTTTTTTTAATTAGAAGCCAAATTACATTTGGCAATAATTGTACGTCAATAAAAACTTGATTTGATTGTGTGTGTGTGTGTGTGTGTGTGTGTTTAAATATTTGTGTACACACACAGTCTCAATATTAAATTTGGTAATAATTGCACGTCAATTAAAGTTGATTTACGTGTGTGTGTGTGTGTCTGTGTGTTTGTGTGTGTGTGTATGTGTATCTGTGTAAACACACACACACTATATTATATTTGGTAACAATTGTACGTCAATAAAACTTGATTTGCATGTGTGTGTATTTGTGTACACACAATCAATATCATATTTGGTAACAATTGTACGTCAATTAAAACTTGATTAGCATGTGTTAGTGTGTGTGTGTGTGTGTGTACGTACGTTAGTCATGTACTCGTGAAGCAAATCCTGCAGCGCCTGTCTCACCGCGTTGCACTCAGCTACGATACGCTCGCGACGCTCGTCCCTAAAACACATGAAAATGAATGATCGTAAATAATTTGTGTATCCTATGTCACTTCCACTATTTATTTATTTAAACATCTACTGACAGAAGGCAGAAGCGATGACAGCCTAGTTGGGAGAAGGCCCGCCTCTCAAGCCAGAGGGAGCGGGTTCGAACCCAGCCGGACGGCACGCACCAATTTGTTCATTGTGTGAACATATGTGCGTATTGTATGTCATCTGCTACATGACTGGAGCCCGGTGTATGGCGATAGGCTCGCCCCCTGTCACATTTGGGACTGAACACCGTCCGGCGAAGTGTGGGTGTTTTATTACACCTCTGCCAGCCCCGTCGGGGGAAAGGCGTGACGATATATGTTTATGTAAGACATACCTAGTGCAAGAGCTGTCCGCCATAAGTGCTGCGCCAGAAATGATGGATTCAAGCCTCTCTTCGAGAGAGGGGCGCGTGCGCAGCTCGGAATAGGCCAACGGCTCCATCACCATACGTTCCTAGAATTAAAATTAATAACATTTTGGCAAAATAATTTAAAAATCAAAGTTTAAAAAAATCGTCTTTCCATCCTGTAATTCGTCATCCATGTAAACAATTTTTAGACTTTTGTTAATATTTCAAAAACTGCTTGACTGATTTCGTTATATAATATATATATATATATATATATATTATATTATTAATTATATTATTATATTATTATTCTACATTAAATATATATATATATATATATATATATTTAATGTAGAATAGGTCGGCGTTTGACCACCAACTCGCCTGATGTTAAGCGACGTTGTGGTCTAAGATGGAGCACGACGACCTATAAGGTACTTATTCACTCTAGCCTTGAAGTTTTGTAGAGTGAAGAAGTACAAAGACGGCAGTTGAGTGAGGCGCTACAAGTGCGCTACTGCTCAGATCCGTCTTCGGAACGGTTACACCGGACTACATCCCGAAACACGACTAGGTCATTTCACGGCATGGCTCGGTCCGGTGGGTGGTAACTAGCCACGGCCGAAGCCTCCACCAGAGAAACTACTTCTAAACTACTACTATATGGGACCACTTCTAAAGTATGATCTAGCAAACAAATCCTACTAATATTATAAACGCGAAAGTTTGTAAGAATGGATGGATGGATGGATGTTTGTTACTCTTTCACGCCAGAACGGCTGAACAGATCTGGATGAAATTTGGCACAGAGATAGATTAGAGTCTAGAATAGCATATAGGATACTTTTTAACCGCGGGTGAAGCCGCGGGGTGCAGCTAGTAAAAAATAAACATGAAAATCGATTCACCCGGTCAAAAGTTATGAGGTATGAGGTTTTGAGGTACAGTCGAATTGAGAACCTCCTCCTTTTTGAAGTCGGTTAAGAAAGAAATAAAAAAACCGCTCGACAGATTTCGATAAAATTTAAATAGGATCACCTGTCAAGTATGATCTACCAAACAAAAAAAGAATCATTAAAATCGATTCACAATTAGCGAATCACGTAACATACATACAATAAACAAACATACAGTCGAATTGAGAACCTCCTCCTTTTTTGATGTCGGTTAAAAACCAGCATCATAGCTAAAATGCAATAGAAATAAGACAAAAATTAAACAAACCAAAAGTTTTAGTTTTAAAAATATTTTTCATTTCAAATTTTGGCATACGAGTACACCGGAAAAACATTACCCTCCATTTGGGCAGTCGGTTAAAAAGCCAGTAGACAGTAAAGTTAATACTCACATCGAAATCATCGAGCGCCTGAGCCAACTCTCCCGGGCCCTCCACAGGACGAGCTCCTATGAAAACAAATACAATTATAGTACACTAGCTGCGCCCCGCGGTTTCACCCGCGGTCAAAAAGTATCCTATGTGTTACTCTAGACTATAATCTATCTCTGTGCCAAATTTCATCCAGATCTGTTCAGCCGTTCTGGCGTGAAAGAGTAACAAACATCCATACATCCATTCTTACAAACTTTCGCGTTTATAATATTAGTAGGATTACTGCCTTGGTCTATATTGAGTACTTTGCTACTTCGCGCTGATGATGGCCGACAGCGCAGCTCCAGACCGACACAGCGCGGTCAGCGCAGGACTTTTTTTTTTTTTTTTTTTTATATACAATGTTATCCCTACTTTTTTATTTTGCAGGGTTATGATGCTTTTTTTTTCACAATGTTATATAACTTTTTTTTTTTTTTTTTTTTTTCAGCGCAGCACTTGATGGACGAGCTGAGATAAACCTTTACAGCGAGGACAGCAAGGGCTGCAATGATGGCCAAGCTGGAAGGTCTGGAGCGTAGCTAGGCTAGCTCGAGGCAATCATAGCGTGACCAGCGAAGCAGTCATAGTAGGCCAAGGCTTGTATAGTGCTTTACTCAAAAATTCAAGTACCTAACCTAAATAAAACCAGCAAGTAATTTAAATAAAATATATATTAATTAACTAGAAATTTAATTAAAATGACAATTATGAAAAGTACAGTTACTAAAATTCAACACCGATCTTCCCGGTTTCATATTACTATTTTTCCTTTGAGTTTCGCGGTATTAAATTTTCACCCACTAATTTAGCTTCATCTGTAATGTTGTGTTTTCAGTGTTTTCCCCAAGATACAGGTGGTTAATTTTACCTAGTTTGGGGATTAGCGCTCCAAAAAACAAGTGTCCTACTATGAGCAAATAAAGAATTTGAATTTGAATTTGAATGTATGGCGGTGTTAAACACATTGAATCGGAAGAATTTTCGCTTTGAGAGCTCATTTTTAGCAAAAAAGTCACTAAACTAAATAAAATTTTCACTGAACCGCGCTTTTGTTACTTCTTTGTCTTTTTTTTAGCAATGGTAGTTGGAACTATACAGCCAAATATGGAATAAAATCTTTTTGTACCTATCTCTTTACATACAAACAGCTGTGTTTTAAATAAAATCTTTTTGCATTTAGTTTTTTTAAAACGTTGAAACGTCAAAATAGCGGCCGGCAATGTTTTGCCGGCCTGTTAGAGCGACCAGCGAAACTTTGCCGGCCGCTCCTTGAAACAGAACGGCAAGGTCGACTTTGCTCAAACAAGGTTGTCAAAATAATGACTACATTACATGCATTTTTGAGTAAACATAAATTAAATAAACAAGTAAACAAAAGTTAACAGTTTGAATCTTATAATGTTGTATTTTCGTCGCAGCCCAACTATAGGCTGCCATCGCTCTAATTTATTTATTTGATGAGAATAAATGTCTTTAAACCTAAACCTATATAATAAGTGTGATGAATGTGTGTCGGTCGCCTAGCCTGTGTGGAGTCATACCTGCGCGCGGCTGGGGCTGTCCCTTGGCGACGGACGAGATGGAGTCGACCGCCGAGCAGACAGCGCGGAGCACGTAGTCGCGGTTAGCCTTGGCTGCAGCCAGCTCGGGATGTCGGACATACACCTGCCACAACAATAACATATTACAGTCGACTCTCGTTCATTCAAACCTGCGATAATTCGAACATCTCTACAATTTGAAGTTATCACGAGTTCCCTACAAAATCTTACTATCACTACATAGTATAAAACAAAGTCGCTTTCTCTGTCCCTATGTCCCTTTGTATGCTTAAGGCGAGGCTTTCCCAGAACTTTAGGTATTTTACTCTACCTCAGGCCGCACTTTTTGGGAGCGCGACGTATTCATTCACGCGACACAAAAGTTGTGTGCGATGCGCCGCGCGCACGTCTTTCACCCGTCAGTCACGTTATGGTATCGAGTACCTAAACACCCATTTTTAGGAAATCGATAAAATAATCCGTCCGTCATTGTACTAATCCATTTTATGAACATTTTTTATTTGATGCCAAACAAAAAAAAATCTAAAAAATGCCGTTCAAGCCAATATAGGTACAACCAATCTCATGTCCACGAGTTGTTGTATTTTTGATGTGTGAGCAGTCGTGGCATTAGTTTCATTTTACCGGTAGTGTCATATTTCCATTTTATCACACTTCACACTCATAAATACAAAAGATTGCGATTGTGTGTGGAAGTTAGGTACTTACTCGTATTTCACTTATTCACACCTAAACGGCTAGACGGATGAGGATCATATTTAGAACGGAGTTAGCTTATGCCCTGGATTGACACATAGGCAACTTGTTATCCTTATTAGGACAAATATTTATACAGGGTGTTGGAATGATTGTGTAACTACCGGTATTCATTAAATAATACAACATAGTAAATTTCATTATTTTTGGGTATATTGTATAACAATAACAATTTTAATTACCTTACTTTACCATTAGGTGCGTACTAATAATATTGTATGGTTTGTTAAATGTTACAAAGTTAAAAAACTACACGATTCAGATATAATTTTGAACAATAATTATGAAAGAATCGAGTAAACTTATACCGGATATACAGGGTGTAAGGAGACCGTTCTCGAAGCCGAAACGCCGTTATTATACTATTTATACACAACCCGAAACCACTAACTATTAGCCATATAACTGTTATCTTAAACTTTTAGAAATTTGCAAACCAGCAATGTAACGCGTTTATATCGCGGGGGTCAATGGTCGGCGCCAGTACCTACCGAAAGTGCGACGACGCACCGCGCGGCGCGCGGTGTGCGACGCGTGATTCAAATCGGTAGAAGTTATTATCTACTAGGTAGGTAGGTAATAGGTAGGTTGAATTCAATAAATCGGTTTAAAATGCTTTACCTAATCGCAGATGTGTGAGATAGGGCTCAAACTCGCACTCCCGATCTTACAAAATCACTTACCTAGTCTGTGTTTTCATTCGCCTTCTGCGGTGCTATTCACAATCATTCGGAAACGTTTCCGATCGGATCCCACAAATTTCAAACTCAAATTGTTCGAATCTCAGTCTCCTTATATACATTTTGGAATAGGAAATCAAGTATCAATCCGATATGAAGAATTAATCACGTCTAAAAACTTATGAATATAGACTGAAATTCGAATAATTTAGGTTTACAATTTTTGAAATCCGAACGGAAACGCTTCCGAATGGTTGTGAATAGCCCTGCTGGGTCGGAAGTCGGATTTCGGAAGCGGTCCCGCAAATTAAGGTGCGTTTAGACTAATCACATTAGGTTACCTAATTGAAATCGTTGATAAAATGTGGAAGCAAGGTGTTACGTGCGGTGGCGCGGCGAGGCGATGGGCCCGGGTAACTGCCACACTAAATTTTTTTGTGCCATAATTGGCAAACAAACTAACAGGTTGCCTGATGGTAAGTGTTCGCCGTTGCCTATGGATACCTTAAATACCAGGGACATCACATCACGCTTCTTACAGAGTAGTCTTATGTAGAGAAAATGCATTAGCATCTCTCACAATCTCGGAGGGAGTCGGGCAGTGTGTGGGACTCCAACACACCCTAGAGTTACACTCTGCGGTGTTCTGCTTTTGCCTTTTTAATGCAATAATTTAGAAGCTCGATTTTTACAGCTTCAAGATATTGTAGATCTGTTTAATACATGACAGTACGGAATCCTAAAAAGTTAGCTACATTTTTTGTAGGTAAAGAAATAAAATTGAAATTGTAAAGGTAAAGACAGTACATTTTAACTTGTGAAATCAGTGAAAACGCACCCTAAATGTGTTTATGTCTATTACGCACACAAGCGCGTGTCTATCGCGACCGACAAAGAAAGCCGAAGAACAGTGCGATCTTTCGGCGCCGCCGGCCGGCGCGCGGCAGCAGCTTTGGCTTCGTAGGTACGAGTATAGCGCGAGCGAAAAGGTGAATGTACTGTGCGTGCGTGTCGTCGTGATTTTGAATCCGAGGCAATAAGATCACAATTCACAAGCCTACAAATTCATGTTATGAGAAAGTATTGAAGCTATGTCTTTTTAAATTTCAAAGTGAAACATTTTGTAAGTGACGGCGCAGGCGGACCTAGTTGGGTTGGGTTGGAAGTTGAGACCATTGGATTTTTAATCCGCAGGTCCCAAGGTTTGAATCATTTCGAAGTTAGTGCGTATTGTTGATTGCTGACAGCTGTAAACGCTGAAGAAAAACATTGTGCGAAAATGGGATGCCTGAGAGTTCTTTGTGAAGTTTACCAACGAACAACTCATTGGACCAGCGTTGTGGACACTTACGACTTGTGTGCCTTAAGCTTCTCACAATGAGAAGATGGCTCATATCTCATGGCTCATCTCCAGCCGTAGGACAGTTTGAACCGAACGTGATTTAGGCAATTACCGAAGAGAATGCAATAGCCACGTAGGTAGTTAGATCTGTACGAATGGCGGGAGGACGTCTCGTACCGCGCCGCCGCGGCCCACGCGCGCGCCGAGACAGCGGCGGGCGCGCGGCGGGAGGTGGGGGGCGCGGGCGGTGTGGCTCCTTGCGAGGTCGCGACCGCGCGCAGCTGTGTGCGGGCGTTCACCTCTAGCGTCAGCTGTTAGTCATTTGTATTAGATTGCCGTTAAGGTAATTTTTTTTTTTGGTAATTGGTGTTTAAACTAGCTCTTTAAAGCTTGTATAACTTGTGTCGATGTTAAAATATCAGATTTTAAGTTTTAAAAAAAAAACCTTTTTTTCGCGTATTTTTTAGTCGCTTTGTATTAGTAATGCCCACCACTATTCCCAGTTTTCGTTTTCGAGAGGGGTCCACTAACTCCCTGTATAGGTATACATACCCTGGGTACGAAGTGGCGGACATTCTGCTAGTACTAACAAAACATCCAATAAAAAAATATACATTCACAATATTTACATTTATATATATTATATATATATATAAATGTAATGTAATGTATTATATATATATTATATATATATTAATTGAGCTATAGGTACGTAGTATTATTATTTGTTCTGTGATATAGTTGTAGAATCGATGGCAGCCTAGTTGGGAGTGGCAATTTTGCTCTGCTGGGTTCGAACCCAGCCGACGGCACGCACCAATTTGTTCATTGTGTGAACATATGTGCGTATTGTGTGTCATCTGCTACATAACTGGAGCCCGGTGTATGGCGACAGGCTCGCCCCCTGTCACATTTGGGACTGAATATCGTCCGGCGAAATGTGGGTGTTGTATTACACCTCTGCCAGCCCCCTCGGGGAAAAGCGTGACGATATGTATGCATGTCTAGCCATAAGTTCTGTTACAAATGAAAATGCATTTATTTTTTTATACAGTAATGTAATGTTAATAAAAGTTATATTTACATATGTATTGAAGTCTTAACAAAAATATAACTATTATTTTATTCAAAATTACCACATTTGGCCTTGATAGAGGCCTTTAGTCGGTCTGGCCAAGAATCTATGGATTTACGGACTGTTTCCATGGGAAATTTAGCCACTGCTTGCTTCAAAGATTTCTTAAGTGACTCTATGTCGGCGTGTCGTTTAGAGCAGGCCATGCCCTCTAATCCTGACCATAATTTGTAGTCCAGGGGGTTTTGATCTGGGCTAGAGGAGGGCCAGTCTTCAGCCCTTATAAAGTCCGGAACATTGGCTTCCAGCCAGGCTTGGGTAGTTCGCGCCTTGTGACCATGTGCAGAGTCTAGTTGGAAACTCCACGGTAGATATTTAAAAAGTGTATTGCTAAGGGGTTGTACAACACCATATAAGACGGTCTCTTGATACACTTTGGCAGAAGTTTTAACCCCCTTTTCACAAAAACTAAGCTTTGTGACGCCGTGATAGGATACCCCCCGCCAAACCATGACTGACGCAGGATGATGACCACGCTGAGTGAAACAGGGTCAATGTCATCCATGTGCCTAAAACAAAATAAAAATAAATATTAAAAGTATGATGTCCAAAAGTTCAAAATATAAAAATTCTAAAAAACCGACCAAGTTCGAGTCGGACTCGCGCACGGAAGCTGTCGTTCAAGCTTGTTGATATGTATGTACATAATTATATAACAACTACATTATAAATAAATGAGCTTTCAAATGACACCTCAAACAACTGATTTGATGAGATAGAACTCGAGGTATAAGCAATAATCTACAACGGTCGGCGGCCATCTTTGTGACGTATATACATAGCTTCGCCTGTCCCCGCTATCGCTTCTTACAACCGGCAGTTTCGAATTTCAAAGGCAACGACGAACACATCCATACCAGTCGTAGGTTTATAAAAGCCGTACTTACAAGATTTACCGAAATGCTCGATTTTCGCTAATCGTTAAAAACGAATATACAACTTTACGAGTTTTCTTCAAAACAGCCAAAATCACGTTGCAGTACTAATCAGGCCTAGATGTGTTCAAATCATACGGCTATAACTCAAACGCTACCAAACACTCGTGTAGTACAGATTGTTCAGTCAAAAATGAAAGTATGAACGACGTCCCCTATCTCACCTAACACCCTATATAATTTACATACATACAGTACAGTCAAAACTTAGCGAAGATCCGCCACCTTGCATGTTACAAAAAGAAGGTAGGTACTTACGTTTCGTCAATTGCAATGTCATCAGAGTTTATTACATTCTCTTGAAGTACTCTTCTGCAAAAAAAAAACGAAGATAAGTATTCATGTAGGTAAGTATAACTACTAGATATACCACTAGGCCGGGTATTTACTCGTTGTGCAGTTCAGATTGCTCAGTAAAAATGAAAGTATGAACGTCGTCCCGTATCTTACCTAACATCCTGTATAGTTAAAACTTAGCGAAGATCCGCCGCCCTGCATGTTACAAAAGGTAGGTAGGTACTTACGTTTCGTCAATTCCAATGTCATCGGAGTTTATTACATTTAGTTGTAGTACTCTTCTGAAAAAAAAAAAACAAAACTGTAAGATAGGTATTCGTGTAAGTAGGTATAATTATATAAATATCACTGGTATGCCACTAGGGCGGGTATTTACTCGTTGTGCAGTTTAGAATGCTCAGGAAAAATGAAAGTATGAACGTCGCTCCGTATCCGTATCTCACAAGTTGTCTGGGTGAAATAATAAATGGTGACCGACATAGTCAAAACTTCGCAGAACACCCGCCTCCCTGCGTGGTACAAAAGGTAGGTAGGTACTTACGTTTCGTCAATTCCAAAGTCACTGGAGTTTGTTACGTAGTAGTCTTCTGCAAAAAAAAACTGTAACTGTAGGTAGGTATAACTACATAAATATCACTAGTAGGTATACCACTAGGCCACACACTAAAACACACTTAAACACTAAAACGAATATAAGTAGGTACTAATAGATTTGTTGATACATCATCTGACTACAAAAAGCAATGCAAGAAATGTCGATTCTAGTAAATAAAAACAATGATTACCAATTTAATCTAGTAGAAGTTTATCTACTTACCGACGTTTGCTCCTTGACTCGTACGATTTTCTAAAAGCCAGACTTGAGCATTTTTTTCGTTTATTATGTTTGTTACCCATTATGGCAAAACTAAATGCTTGGTTGGTGTTGGTGTGTGCGGCACTGCGGAGATCACAAAAATTTGGCACACGTCCGGCGTCGACGGTGTCTGCGGGCGGACTGGCGGTCACGCAAACGTGCCTTTTTACCATGAATTCGTGATAAAAAATCATATAAAATTACCATGTTAACTTTTTAACATTTTTATTTATGATTCCATTTTTTTATTGCATCGTAATTCGTAAAAAAAATAAAAAAGCAATATGATTTGTAAAAATTAAGTCGCAAATCGAGTTTAAAATACCAAATAGAGGTGACTTTGGATTTTTTTTCTATCGAGTGAAGTTATTCATTACATGTATCAGATTTATGATTCCACTTAAAAACATGCTTAAGAATAACATATATTTTTTTACACAGTAAAAACCATGGTTTATCTTGGAGGAAAGTTGATTCTTGCTAGACGTTTTCTGGCCAGGCTCGCCTTAAATCTTTAAAACTACGCAACGGATTTTGATGCGGTTTTTTTTAATAGATAGAGTGATTCAAGAGGAAGGTTTATATGTATGATAACATCCATTAAATAGTGGAGAAATACTGTTATTTTTGAGGTTTCTAATGTCATGTCGTTAATTATCAATTTTTTTCCGCTTACATTGCAAACGCAGGCTGAACCCTACGAGATTTATCAAAATAATGTACTAATTATTTGTACAGATTGAAAAGGTCTACAGAAAACTCCGCGATGGTATATGTCTATCTCTTATGGATATCTCACAATAACATTGTTTTGTTTATACCCGTGCGAAGCCAGAGCGGGCCGCTATGTTTTTATATACAACGTTCACAGTTTTTCTGTAGTGTCTTTAGTATCAGCATTGCACCCGTGCGAAGCCGGGGCGGGTCGCTAGTAATATTATAAACGCGAAAGTTTGTAAGAATGGATGGATGGATGGAAAGATGTTTGTTACTCTTTCACGCCAGACCGGCTGAACAGATCTGGATGAAATTTGGCACAGAGATAGATTACAGTCTAGAATAGCACATAGGATACTTTTTAACCGCGGGTGAAACCGCGGGGCGCAGCTAGTCACTTTATATTTCGAACTAAATCAATACATTTTTATGCACTTGATAATTCGAACGAAAAAATCATTGCTTTACAACAAAACGACGAACTTCGATTCGAACTAAACGGCGTCACTTGACCATTCAAAGTTGCTTGCAAAAAAAAAACGTCCTTACTTTGCAAAAATGTGCTTTGAAGCAAACAGAGAGCTTTCGAAAGATTAATTTTATTAATTCACATTATTAAAAGCGATGATAGCCTGGTTGGAGAAGACCTGCCTCTCAAGCGAGAGGGAGCGGGTTCGAACCCAGCCGACGGCACGCACCAATTTGTTCATTGTGTGAACATATGGGCGTTAGTATGTCATCTGCTACATGACTGGAGCCCGGTGTATGGCAACAGGCAGGTGGCTCGTCTCGGCGGCAACCCTCAACTAGAAGCCTTACTGGACGATCTTCTGAGCTGGCGGCGAGACGAGAAGAAGAACAAACTAGGCGCAGACACGGTCTAAAATATATCTTAGTCATTTCTTGGGTTTTTTATTTGTTCATTTTCGGCCGATAGTGCTTACACGTTTGTGAAGTATTTTTTATGTGTTGCGTGTTACGCGCTGCCGCGATGCGAAGCCCTGCACAAGCCCCTTTCGGTATAACATACCCTTTCAAATTAGCCCTACACAAGCCCCTTTCGGTTCAACATACCCTTTCAAATTATCCCTACACAAGCCCCTTTCGGTTTAACATACCCTTTCAAATTAGCCCTACACAAGCCCCTTTCGGATTAACATACCCTTTCAAATTAGCCCTACACTAGCCCCTTTCGGTTTAACATACCCTTTCAAATTATCCCTACACAAGCCCCTTTCGGATTAACATACCCTTTCAAATTAGCCCTACACAAGCCCATTTCGGTTTAACATACCCTTTCAAATTGTCCCTACACAAGCCCCTTTCGGATTAACATACCCTTTCAAATTAGCCCTACACAAGCCCCTTTCGGATTAACATACCCTTTCAAATTAGCCCTACACAAGCCCCTTTCGGATTAACATACCCTTTCAAATTAGCCCTACACAAGCCCCTTTCGGTGGTTTAACATACCCTTTCAAATTAGCCCTACACAAGCCCCTTTCGGTTCAACATACCCTTTCAAATTAGCCCTCCACAAGCCCCTTTCGGTATAACCTACCCTTTCAAATTAGCCCTCCACAAGCCCCTTTCGGTATAACATACCCTTTCAAATTATCCTTACACAAGCCCCTTTCGGTATAACATACCCTTTCAAATTAGCCCTACACAAGCCCCTTTCGGTATAACATACCCTTTCAAATTAGCCCTCCACAAGCCCCTTTCGGTTTAACATACCCTTTCAAATTAGCCCTACACAAGCCCCTTTCGGTTCAACATACCCTTTCAAATTATCCCTACACAAGCCCCTTTCGGATTAACATACCCTTTCAAATTAGCCCTACACAAGCCCCTTTCGGTTTAACATACCCTTTCAAATTAGCCCTACACAAGCCCCTTTTGGTTTAACATACCCTTTCAAATTAGCCCTACACAAGCCCCTTTCGATTTATCATACCCTTTCAAATTAGCCCTACACAAGCCCCTTTCGGTTTAACATACCCTTTCAAATTAGCCCTACACAAGCCCCTTTCGGATTAACATACCCTTTCAAATTAGCCCTCCACAAGGCCCTTTCGGTTTAACATACCCTTTCAAATTAACCCTACACAAGCCCCTTTCGGATTAACATACCCTTTCGGATTAACGTACCGTTTCAAATTTGCCCTACACAACCCCCTTTCGGTGTAACATACCCTTTCAAATTATCCCTACACAAGCCCCTTTCGGATTAACATACCCTTTCAAATTAGCCCTCCACAAGCCCCTTTCGGTTTAACATACCCTTTCAAATTAGCCCTACACAAGCCCCTTTCGGATTAACATACCCTTTCAAATTAGCCCTACACAAGCCCCTTTCGGTTTAACATACCCTTTCAAATTAGCCCTACACCACACGGAACCTAAAATCAAACTTGCCATCTAGCGGCCGGCTCTCTAAGTTCCTTCTGTCTTCTTGCGCAAGCAGCCGCCAGCTCGTCTGCAGGTCTCTCTGTCTTTCATGCATCTGTCTGCAGCTCTGTCTCACTCACACACCTACCTTGGAAGCAATAAGCAGCATGATGGAGTGTTTCCCTCAGAAGCGCTCTAGCGACCGCCTGTTCGTCTCTAGTGGCTGGCTCTCTAAGTTTCTTCTGTCTTCTTGCGCAAGCAGCCGCCAGTTCGCAGCAGCTGTCTCTGTCTATCCTGCACCTGTCTGCAGCTCTGTGTCACTCACTTACCTTGGAAGCAGTAAGCAGCATGGTGGAGTGTTTCTTAAGAAGCGCTCTAGCGGCCGCCAGCTCGTCTCTAGCGGCCGGCTCTCTCAGTTCCTTCTGTCTTCTTGCGCAAGCAGCCGCCAGTTCGCCGGCGGAGCGACCGAACTGGCGAGCCATCTCGACTAGCTCGCTTTGGGAGGAGGCGCTCTTGAGTTTATCTAAGTCGGATTCCACCTGGGGATGAGACGAACATTTGTAACAATTGTTTAAAGAAATTTTTAGGAAATCTTCAGCTTAAAATTGTTTAATGAAATTTTTAGGAATCCAGCGGGTGGTCTAATGGCGATCAGATCATCAGATATCGAGGCGGATTGCTAGTTAATTGCATAATTTGGAAATACCCAGACAGTCGCATTTACCCCTAGCCTCATCCCATCTACTCCGTTTCTAGGACAGACTTCCATATACCCCCAGCCTCATTCCATCAACCCCATGAACTCACCGAGTTGAGCTGGGACAGCAGTAGATGAACATCCACCATATCAGCTAGAATGAGGAGCCTGGTGACGCAGAAGAAGAGGCACCAAGGCCAATCAGACTGTCATATACTTCAGGCTCGTCTCATCTACCACGGATCTTGAACAGCCTCCCATATTCCCCTAGCTCCGACCCATCCACCTCATATTTAGAACAGACTATCATCTACCCCTAGCTTCTTTCCCATCAACCCCGTAAACTCACCGAGTTCAGTTTAGACAACAGTAGGTAAAATGAGGAGTTTAGACAATAGTAGGTAAAATGAGGAGCCTTGTGACATAAGAGAAGAGGCACCATGGCCAAGCAGACAGACTGTCATTTACTTCAGGCTCCCCTAGCCTCGACCCGTCTACCCTGTATCTAGTACAGCCTCCCATATACCCCTAGCCTCGTCCCATCTACTCCGTATCTAGAACAGACTCTCATCTACCCCCAGCTTCTTACCCATCAACCCCGTAAACTCACCGAGTTCAGTTTAGACAGAAGTAGGTGAACGTCCACCATGTCAGCTAGAATGAGGAGCCTGGTGACGCAGGACAGGAGGCCGCGCGCCGCTCGCACCATGGCAGAGCGGACAGACGATGCGCAAGGCTCTTCGGAAAACTCTCTCGCAGCGAGACTCATTGCTGCACCTGTTAAGGAAAGATTTGTATCATAATAAAAAAAATCAAAATCGGATTACTAATGTAGTCTGTAGGGCGTGCCAAGGAAACCTCATTCATACCCACATGCATACATACTTACATACACTCGAAAACATAATCCTTCTTCCTGCGCAGTCAGATAAAAATGGTTTTAAATCGAGAATCATGACTGAGCATCTTATCTTAATATGGACCTAAAGCTTCCTCCTGATTAAGGAACCTGTGATTGGCTGACTGTTTGGCTGTGGATCACCACCTTCTATATTTTATATGAGTGTCCACTGTCCAGGGTCAGACTGAGCTGGAAGGGTCCGGGTGGCTCCCCACAAGCCAGGGGCCCGAGACGGAGTGTAGCCCCCAACCTACTTACTGTCTTCAGTAGACAGTAGACAGTAGACGGTGAGTTCGAGGGGATCCAGCGCCGGCTGGGGCCCGGCTGGCAAATGCCACCGACTGTTTAATAATAATAACAATAAATTCGGGACACTTCCACACACGGTCGTCTGACACCAAACTAAGCAAAGCTTGTACTATGGCTGCCAGAGACTGATATACATACATAGATAGATATCAACAGCCCGACACAGATGTTAGAACAAACACAAATGTTCATCACATAAATGTTCGACCTAGGTGGGAATCGTACCCACGCCCCCAAGCTCAGAAGGCAGGTTCACTACCAGCTGAGCCACCGAGGCAGTCAACGAGGTATGGCCAGTCCGACCCTATGAGTGTCCGAACAGCGCCTAGTCTATATATCTCTCTCTCCTCTCTCTCTCCTCTCTCTCTCTCTCTCTCTCTCTCTAGCGTTACTTCACACTCACCAGCCTTCCTAACGTCTTCAACAGCAGCCAGCATCTGCTGCGTGATCTCAGGATTCTCATAGGCGATGGTCTGCCCTCGCTCGATGAAGATTTCAGTGGCGCGCTCCACTGTGGCCACTAGGGCACTTGCTCTCTTCGACTTGCCCGCTGTAAAAGGTAGAAGTTTAATGTTTTAGACAACTGGAGGTTATCAGTAAGCCGTGTAGGCTGGAGCCTAGGGCGGCAGGTTTTAAGGTCGGCCATTTTGGGGACAAAATGTGACCAAAAAAAGCCAGGCTGAAAATTATTACTAGCACTAAGTACTAACTCTCAAGGCACCTTACCTTATCTATATACTCCGCCAAGCATAGCATTCCGGTCACGTGGGCAACACGTAGTGACGTCAATCGATGCCTAAGCAAGACCGAAATAAGTCATTTACAAATAGTTCGAAAGAGACGGATGACGAGTGACGTCATTACGTGTTTGCTCCCGGAATGCTGGGCCTTGTTCTGGATCATGGACGTATCTAATCAAAGACGCCAATCTTTATGCATAATATAATGATCGATTTAATTGTTCTTTTTTTATATATTGGGTTTTTGACGTGACAACGTCTTATTAATCGATGAACGGCGGCTGCACGCACGAAAGAGCATAACTCATTGTCCCGTTACGCTCATTGTAACGTTACAATCGGAATGAGAGCAGTACACGAGCGATTTATTCATAAAAGTATGCAATCATTTCATCAATGTTTTGTTATTACGTTGTCACGTTAAACTATTGTCCGTAAACCAACTTTACAGACAACCATTTTTCGTTCTCGCATTCCATTGGTCCAGGCCAATTTCGGGCAATACCCGCATGCTGTATATTGACCGAGGTATGGATGACAAATTTTGACACAGCATGCGAGGAGTTCTTTGAGTTGGCTAACATCCTCATTTTCGGTTGAAGCCTGAAAGATACTCGTAGTGATCAAATGCAAACCTGTTGATTGATTATGAGCTATTTTGCCAGTGGATTTGTTCTCGTTTTATATATTTTGTCACTCAGGAATAATGTAGTTTTCGAATAGTGAAAGAATTTTTGAAATTGGACCGGTAGTTTTCGAGTTAATTCTTTACAAACAAACAAAAATACAAATCTATCCTCTTTATAATACTAGTGTAGAAATCAACACAACTTACGTCTCTTCTTCTTAGCGTCCCGATCCTTACTATTGACCAGGGTGGTGACTTGAAGCACGAGAGGCTCCAGGGTACGTTCCACGGACATGGTTTTGATCTCCAGGTTGCGAGGGTCCCACTTGAGGGTGAGAGTGCCCGTAGTGCCGTACTGGTCAGTCATAGTCGCCATGACTACCTGGATTTGATTTCAAAAGAGTCATTCATTAATTACATGGACCGATTTTTCAACCCTTGATGAGAATTTTAGTAATAAACTACAGTAGAATCCGTTTATTATGACTCCGCCTATATTGACCAGCCGGTTATTATGACGTAATTGTACTACGAAGTTTGGTTTTCATATAAAATTCTTTATAAAAAAGTCGGATATAATGACTTCCCTTACAGTGACATGTCGCTTATTATGACCCATTTTTAATAAATTATGTCCGGTTATAATGACTGACATGATTCTTTACACCTTCGGTATTGTTCATTGATTCCCGACGACGTTCGGCACGTTCACAGCAATATTGAAAATCATAATTTGACCATAGCTATGTCTTCTATCTATACACAATAGTATTAGAGACTGTTTTTTACAATAAAATGAAAAAACAAAAGCAGACAAAAATTACAGATTACTTACAGTAAAAAATACACTTGTATGTGTTATTATAATAATGTGCTGATTACGTGCAATTGTGATTTTGATTTAATATGTATGTAAACATACATATGTAATTGCATATGTACTATGTTTCTGTATTAAAATACTTAAATACATACATATTTACATAAAAAAAGTTTTTCATTTCACATAACATTTTATATGACGTCCGCTTATTATGACGTGTTTGTCAATTCCTTTCGATGTCATTATAAACGGACTCTACTGTATTTGCCTTTTGACTAAATTACTATTCCCAACATTAACAAATGATTTACTTATATTTATTTTATTATTTATTTAATAAGACTCTACATTTACAGCTACATTCAAATATACTCTACAAACTAATTAAGCTAAATGTGCTGTCTGTGGTGTGTGTGTGTGTGCTGTGTGTAAGCACAGCATGCATAAATTATTTTTTATGATTATTAATATTAAAAATTTAATTCAGATATAAAGAATAAATAATTATAATACATAAGCCTCAGCAATTTGGCATACATATTTAAATGTAAATTAATTTTGAATATGATGATGATGTTGATGATATTAATAGCTCTATACATGATCATTCATTCAATTTAATCATTCCTTATTTACTGCCTTCCTCTGTTCTAGTTGCTGTGTCTAACTGGATGTCTAACTGTGGATTTTTGTAGCTAACATAATATTATTTGCATGTAACTAGGTGGTAGTACAGGCTTTCTATTATTTGGGGAGGCAAATAATTATTATTGTTACAGTTTACACCAGTCGACAAAGTATTTGAAAGACAAGTTAAATTTAGACAAAGTTTAATTTAGGACTTGTATAACAGAATCTAATGTCTAGTGTAACTGTGTATGTGTAATCTAATGTCTAATTTCTGTGTACTTACAATGTCTAATGTAAGATAATATCAACAAGTAGTACAGACATACAAGTACCTACTCAAGTTCGCTAATCAATTTTCTAGTTTCTAGGATAAATGACTCATGGGTAAAGGTACAATGGGTCCATTGATTTTTACAATGAAACAATGATTGTAATCAGCGAAAGTCGTAGAATATATTGACGAATGTTATTTTACCTGCCGACGAATAAATTCTCTTGATAACTATGTAAATCTTGAAACAATAAACAAAAAATGTTTCGGTACCTACTTGTAATCCCTAAAATACGACCAAATTAAAGATGCACGTCATTGGTAACATCTGTTTGGCAGCCTTGACATATAAAATTAGCAGGGTTATACAGTAACAAGTAATTACAACTCCCTTTTACCTGGTTTTCCCAGCGAGTTCGTCCAAATTATTTATTTGTATTATTCACAATAGACAAAGCAATTAAAACAACAACTTATTTCACTGAAACACAGTAAAAATAAACACAAATTATACGTTAAAATCACAAAAACATTCGTGATCGCTTAGGAGGCGTGTCAAAAAATGAATTAATGAAGTGAATGAAACTGAGTTGCCAGGTAATATACTCTTAAAAAATTGTTGACATTCGTTGACAGGGCTGTTCCTACACACAATCAAGCCAGTTCAAGAAATCGAAAAGCACAAAACCGGTAACTAAAATTATAGTAATCTGTGGACGCACTGAAAGCAAACGAACTCATTTATGGTCTGTGTGTCTTTCTTTCACTGTTCATTCAATTTAGATTTTACATGCATCTTTCGTTGAACTGTTTTCTTTTTGATTTTTGTAAATTGTGATCGATTGCCTCTAATAATTTATTTCAGTCGTAGAGAAGGTAAGTTTGAATGCCTACACAATATAGTTTTCAAAACAATTTAAGAGGTCCCATACAAAATTTCGCTGAAATTCGTTATCGAAGCAAAGCAAATAATTTTTCTAAAGGTATGCAACTTAAAAACGTACCGTTAGCTAATTGTCGGGTCTTTTTTAATGCCGCTATATTTTAATTGTATGATTTATTTGTTTAGTCGCGTCTGCATCATTTTTTTATTGTGAAAATTATAATTTTCAGAAGTTTCAACCAAAATCAAAATGCTGTGTCCTCACTGGAGCAAGTAGTTGTTTACAATCAGCAGGTAAATACAGAAATTATGATTGCTAAAGAATTAAACTATCTTTTTAGTTCTTGTCGTAACCATATGACAATAAATACATAACATATCGTCACGCCTTTCCCCCGAAGGGGCTGGTAGCGGTGTATTACAACACCCACACTTCGCCGGACGATATTCAGTCCCAAATATGACACCACGGGGGCGAACCAGTCGCCATACACCGGGCTCCAGTCATGTAGCAGATGACAAACAATACACACACATTCACACAATGAACCAATTGGTGCATACTGTCAGCTGGGTTCAAATAAATACATAACCGTCACTCTGACTTTCAATAAATACATACATACATATAATCACGCTTCTTTCCCATTGGGGGACTATTTCTCTCCACTTGCTACGATCCTAACATAAGTACTTCTTCTACTTCCATGAGTCTTTTCATACTCAGCGGTTACAGATACTCTTGACCTAGCCTTTCTAATATCTTCAATTTTGTTGAGATAATATGTTCGCCTAAGTCGACCCTTACTGACTTGACACTCTCCTTTTAAACCTGTTTCGTCAATCTCCTTTCATCCATTCTCTTAATGTGTCCAAAACATGTTAGTTACTGCATCTAGATCAACTGATAAAAGTGAAATCCGTCATCTGGTCCCCGTACACACCCGCTAAACAAGGGCACCTGGCCATGTAACAAATGTTTATTCTCCTTTGATTTTGTTATATCTGTACACGAACTGTAAACAATGTGTAAGTGAAAAATATTTTTATTGTTCAGCTTTTGTGTTACACAATGTGTATACACATGTATTAAAACTTTATTTCTAAAGCTGTGAAGTGTAGGTTAGTGTGAAATTTTGATAAATCTGCCCTCATCAATTTATTTATTTTTTATAAGTGGAACTGTTTAGCTAAACAACCTGTAAAAGTTAGACAATTTAATAGTTTGTAAACCAAAAATATGTAATCTTCTCTCTTCTTCTTCTCTCAGCATAATAGAAGACAAAGTCGCTTACTGTGTCTGTCTTTATATCCGCTAATTCCTAAACCACACACTGGATTCTGAAGCGGTTTTTACCATCAGTTACATAGTGAAAGGCATTGGTGCACCAATGTACATTGTATAAAGTATAGAGTTGTAAGTATATGACTTATATTTATTGCTATTTTGTTGTAGACACTATGGATGACGAAATAGAGCTGATTCTTCCTGACAATCTGGACGACGCTGATATTGGTGGGATCTACCCCGACTTCTCCCAAGTGCAGATTCAAGTTCACGGCCCTGATGGTCAGTACAACTAAACCATAATACGGCGCCACACATTGGTCCCGGCCCAATCTAGACCCTGGAGCCAAGACACCAATGTTTGTTTTGTCTTTGGACATAAAGTTGATCTTGAAGCCAATGTGTAACATAGTAATAAGGTTCAATTTTGACCATTTCAAATTTTAGCCAAGCTTGGATACAAAAAGTTGAACCGATGTGAGACTGCAGTATAATTCTAATCACAGCTACTACTATAATCCTATTATAACACTTACTATTGCTATAATCCTTCTAGAAGTGAATATACGTATGCTGTGCTTGTATATGTATGTGTAAATAAACATTTTGACATTTTTAATAATCCTAACTTGTGTAAGTGACTTTTTTGTTTGTTTGTTATGCTTTCACACCTTAACTACACACCTTAATTTAATTATTTAATTTATTATAATTAATCAGTAATCGGGCCTTGTGTCACATCAAAAAGTAATGCACAATTACTATATTGCAGTTGCGGAGAAGATTATAGAAAGTGTAACTAGCCATACAGAAAACCATGAAGCATATGACAATGAAGAGGACCCGGAAATAGACTATGACAGGTACATAGTAGTACAAGAAATCTCTGACGACAACTATTCAGATCAAGCACATGAAGAAACCGAAACAATAACCGAAGACATTAAACAAAATCTTGTAACGGAATATGAACACCAGGATAATATAGAATATGCAAATACTCATGAACACATAGATATAACGGACTCTAATGATTACCACGATGAACTACTCGATGATATTGAGAGAATACCTGATAAAGATATCTCAAAATATGTTGCGGTTATTGAAGAATATCCAGATTATGAAAATGTAGCTATAAAACAGGAGGGGCCTTTTATGAGCACTGATTACATTGATTTTGATGCAAACCCCGTAGAAGAGCATAATGAGCAAAATCATGTCGTAATATTAGGGTCAAAACCATGCCAGAGCACTTCTCGAGGCATATTGAGAAGACTGTTGCAAGAAAGAGATTCTTTAGAAGAGATTGAAGTTAGAAAAGAACACCTGAATGCGGTAGTTATACTTGAAGACTGGGGTGAAATTTTAGAGAATAGCGACAGCTTTTGCAAAATCTGTGGAACGCTATTTGTTACTCCAAACGATTTTGACGCCCACAAAATGATAGCACACTCACTTTTAGTACCTCTCACTAGAAATACAGCTGTTAAGAGTACGACAAAGTCGGCGTTTCCGAGGAAGAGTACTGGGACTGTTAAGAATATAGCAAAGAAAAGTACGGGAACCAAAGCTATAGGGCCTACATTTTGTAATCATTGCAATAAGGTGTTTTCTGATCATACTGCTTTGATCAAACATCTGTACGAGCTTCTGCCTTTAAAACAGTTTCCTTGCAATACATGTGAGATTGTCTTTCATACGCAGAAAGATTTGAACGAACACAACATTGTACATGCAAAACCTGAAAATGTCAGAACAAAGAAAGAAATGAGTGACAAAAAAAGTGCTGATTTAAAATGGCTGATGTTGTATGAACAAGAAGAGAAAAAAATAAGTCCAGTGACACCAAAAGCTGAATTTGAAGCGATACCAAAATCAGTTTTATTCCAATGTCCGAAGTGCTGTCTAAATTTCGTTACGGCTATGACAGGATATCGTCACCACTTAAACTGTGATCTGACAACAAGTAGAAAGCCGATGACCTGTAATATATGCAATAGAAAGTTCCATGCAAATCATTTTAACATCCATAAAAAGCAGCACAAAATCTGCACTAAATTCAGAGTATACAAGGTACACAGAGATTTGTCCGAAAAAATTCTGTGCCGGTGTCTAAACTGTAATCTTCACTTTGGTGAATCTAGTATGAATTCACATTTAATAGATTGCAGGAAAATACCATCGCAACATTGCCAGAAATGCAATGTATTAATACCAAGGACTAAATATTATTGCCACATGAGACTGCACAAGCAACAAAACTTAAAAGCTAAGGATTTCATAAACGTCCATTATTACATCCAACGGAGTGCTGTCAAACGAAAAAAGGAGCAACCAAGGAAGCCACCTATACCTGCAAAAAAAGTGAAGCTCGAATACCTTTACGAATTTAATAAGGACAAAGAGGAAGACAAGACCCCAGAAACATTAGTCATCAAACGTTCAAACGAGCTTGTAGAAGAAGAGATAGTACATAAAGTTAGAAGAGGAATGCTTGGGGGATACGGAACTAAGTTTCGAATGTATTTTTGTTCAGTTTGCAAGGGATGTTGTTACCTGAACAACCATCGTGATATTCATTTAAAAAAGGAATGCCTTTCAGCTGACAACATACAGACAAGAGAAACATGCCCTATATGCGGCTTACAGTTCAGCAGAACAACTATTCGGTACCACAGATCGTTACACAAAAAAGAATTGACCATCGACAATGTTACTTTCTTCGATCTCCATACTCTAGCAAGAACCGTACCATCTATACCAGACTACCCAAAATGTGTAGAATGCGAAATCAATTTTTTTGACATCAAAATACAAGAGAAACACATCTGTGGTGAAGATTATAATACATGCAATGAATGCGGTGAAAAGTATCACAACTCCGCTTATAAAGCTCATGTTGAACTTCACAAATTAATCGAGACTCGGACAGCTAAAACGGAAACAACACTGATACCCGAACTAATGAAGAAATACAAGTCCATAAACAAGATGTGGAATATAGTATACTGCTGCAAAGAGTGTGACATAATAACAGATCAATATGACAAAGCAGTTGAACACAGTCAGGGACATTTCAACAATGAACTATCCACAAAAAACATCAAATGCTACATTTGTAACCTTAAATTTGACGAGACCTGCTGGTCTAAGCACAGCGAACTGCACTTACAAATGGATATCAACAGCACAGATTTTAACATATTGATGTACGATCCACAGAAACTCTTAACGGAAGAGTGGTTTGAGCTATTCCAATCCCTACCAAAGGAGCTAATTCGACAAGTCACTGATAAAAGTGTGTACGGCTACGAACGACGTTTCAAAATGAAACTACTCAAAGAAGGCCGTTCCGAGTTTACAGTCTACTGCTGTTTTGACTGTAAGGTTGCGTGTCGTAACAACGAAATAGAAAAACACATAAATAACACGTGCAGAAATTCAACAAACATCTGCGAAACTTGCAGTATATCATTCAGCGATGTCAGTACATTGAGAAACCACCAAATATTGCACATGAAAGGTATAAAGAAGGAAGAATTCAGAGTAGTCGTTTTCAAAAAGATAGCCAATATCAAAGCCAAACGACAGACAAAATCAAAAGTTAAAGGAAAGATTCAACACAAAACAAAGCAAGAAGCCAGACCCGTAACAAAACAAGAAGCCAGACAAAAAACAAAGCAAGAAGTAAAGCACAAAACAAAAACTACATACAAAACGAAACAGCGTCCAAAGCTACTTACAAGGAGAAAAAAGATGAATGTCATAACAACTAACAAATTCGGAAATAAGTCTTTCAGAGGCATAGGAGTTGACAGCAACGGGAAGTACACACTATACAGATGTAAAAACTGTCAGAGTTGTATACATTTTGAACGTAACATTTCTAACCATGAGTGCATAACCTCGGCTAAAACATCAATATGCAAAGATTGCAATGAGCGTATTCGCAGCAGGAGCATGAAGGGCCATAGAGAACGGCATAAAGATAATCCACATTTTAACATAAACAACATCATTATAAAAACCTTCGATCCATCCAAAATACTTTATCAAGAAAACGATTTTGAACCAGTGAAACAGAACCAAAAAAAAAAAACTCAAAAATAACGAAAAAGAAAAAAAACACTTTGAAGAAAACAGTTCCATCTGTTACGACAACAGTGACCAAATCTACAGATGTGAAAGCAGTTACAACTAGATCTAAAGCCCATTTCAATGTGTCAAACGGTCCCAAAGTGGCAATAATATACAAATGTGACTGCGGCCTACACTACACGTCTTTGAAAAACATAGAAAAGCATGTGGTGACATGTGATTCGGACACTGACATTTCTAAAGAAAACTGCAGCAAATGTGGGCTTCTATTCCCAACAAACGTCCTAGTCAGCCACTTATGTAAACACCACAGCAAGAATAGCAAATTTACTGTAGAATTATACCAAAAAACATTCACTGACGTTGTCAATGTTGAATCTACCTCAGAATCTCCTTCACCAGCCAAAAAACCCCGTTTCGAAAGTCAAGTTAAGCTTTACAAATGCAGCGAATGCAATGTGTGCTTTGTGAACCAAAACACATGCTACAAGCATGTATCCAAAAATCACCATGCGTTGAATCTAAGACATTGCATCGACTGCAAACTATGTGGTTTGCAGTTCACTTTAAATTCTCTGACTAGACATGTTAATAGACATCATAGTAATGAGTTGAGCTTAGACAATATTCTGATTGAGGAATATCACCCTGTGGTTGAAAAGGGACCCCCCAAAAAGGAAACGTATTTAGCATCAGAGAAAGTACAGTCGTTACAAGTGACCTCAAGTATTGAAGAGCGGCTGAGTGAAGGATGATTTAGTAATTTGCTTTTTTAATTTGTGCCGTGTGTAATTAATTATGAAATAAGCCCTTAATTAACTAACCTTAGGCTCGAGGCCACTTGCAGAAGCTTGGGTTAACCTTTTTAAGCTTGGAGTTTATCAGAGGTTTTTTTAGTGTTTAGGATTTTCTTTTTAGTGCAGCTAAACTAGCTAGCAGGTTAAACTGACCAATCATCTCGCCACAAAGAAGCTAACCTTGAGTAAACACAATGCTTATTCGAGATAGGGACAATAATAATAATAAATTCGGGACACTTCCACACACGGTCGCCTGACCCCAAACTAAGCAAAGCTTGTACTATGGCTGCCAGAGACTGATATACATACTTAGATATTTTTAAATACATACTTAAATAGATATTAACACACAGACATAGAACAAACACCAATGTTCATCATATGAATGTTTGCCATAGGCGGGAATCGAACCCACGCCCCCAAGCTCAGAAGGCAGGTTCACTACCAACTAAGCCACCATAAGACAATAAGTCCTGCACTGACATCCCGCTTGGGGAGTACTGTGCATTTCCCCCTGCCAAAGCCTACCCGAGCCAGCCCAACTCCTTGAAGTACCGGAATGAGGCTGCGGCGCTGGCATAGTGCTCCAGTGGTGCAGATGGTAGCATTACTAACGTTCGCTAGTTAACACAATATCAAAATGACAATAGACTAACAATGACAATATTAGAATTAAAATATTACAAACTGCCCCCCTTAATTAGCAATAAACATCGTACAGCCTCGGAATTGTTCTCTTTTGCTATTTTTTTTCCTTCAACTTTGTGAACTCTATCGAAGAAAACAAAAGACTGTGTAATTATTTCATGGCTGTACAACGTTTATTGCTACGGAGTTGTGTGTTTAAAGAATTGAACTCATATCTTCTGCAAGTGAGCACAATTCGTTATAATTAGTCTGAAGCGGATTTTGTTGACAAATATTTTCGAGCCGATTCCGCTTGGGACGATGATAAAGTTTTATTTCTCTTGGCCCCCAATGGAGGCGTCAAAGTGGGGGAACCAAGAGGAACAACCCGATATTGGTTCGTCCTAGGCGCCGGAAATGTTTTCCGGATGAAATTGTCTTAGGCGTTTAAGGTGATTCGCTCCACCTATTTAAATTTCAACAAAAGTTACATTTTCAACAAAAATTTCAATTTCAAGTTTTTTTTTTTTGTTTTCGGAGCTAGACTGGGAAACTATTGTAAATGGTAATGGAATTGTTGTTCGCGAGTATCTTAGACAAATTTTCTCGTTATTTTACAACGTGTTATATACGTTATATACAACGTGTTGCTTTGCATTCCCGCGGAATTTGTAGAGTTAGTTCTCAGATCAACCTAGAGAATAAGATGGCGCACGGCGTATGATCTAAGTGAAGCCAAAAACCATTGAAAAACATATACGCTACTGTCGTATATGTATACAACACGCACATATTGACGCAAAAGAATTACGCTACTCGCTTGGCTATTCTTACCTCGACATTATGTGCATAGGTCTAAGGTATAATTTTGTGTACATAAATATGCGTAGTGCTTTATAAAAGTGTGGCCAGGACTACATTTTGTTGTTCTTTTTAAAAACTGTGCAGTTTTTTTACAAGTTAATTTTGAAAAGCCCGTAAAATTAAACTCTTACAAATATGTGCAGTTTTAAAATATTAAATCTACTAAGGTTGTATATTGAAACGGAAATGGCTAACGTAGAGTTTAGGAATTAATATTAGTTTTCGTGCAATCGTAAATGTTTTTCATGGCAACATTATCACGCACACACATTGAAAAGAAGTGGCTTCAGCGAGATATAACGCAGTGTTCCATCTTTTCCTCTAGGTTGATCTGAGAGTTAGTTACACTCCATTAGCAGAGCACGGATTAACTGTGGAGCAACCTCGAAATCCAGAAAAATAACAGCTGTTCCATACAAAAAATTCGTTGATAATCGACAAAATGTATGGAGCAGCTGCTTTTTTTCGATTTCAAGGTTGCCCCACAGTTTATTCGTGCTCTGCTAGTGGAATATAAATACCTCTACAAATTTCGCGGAAACGCAAAACAACACGTTGTATTTAACAAATTTGTTTTGCATTGCATTTGATTACTCAAATAGGAGAATAAAAACTTCGATTCTTCTGAGTAGAGGCTCTTTATCCGAACAAGGTGGTCGAGTCTATTTAAATAATTTTGACGTTCTTAAGTGTATCTTTGATACCTAAATTGAATAAAAACATTTTGACTTTGATTGTCAGTTAAGCGGTTAATTTGCTTATTAGAGCAATTTTGTGCATTACTGCTTATAATCTACAAAATATGATAAGAAATGATCTAAAACGGTCGCAAATTTCATTAACACTTAATTTAGTTATCCGCGGTGCTGTTAACAATCATTCGGAAACATTTCCGATCGGATCCCACACATTTCAAATTCAAATTATTCAAATCTGTCTTTTATATTTTTTTTAATAGGAAATCGAAAAAAAAAAGCCGTTAAACCATGGCGAACTAATTTTATATTAATATTTAAAGAAAATAACAATTTTTAAATTTCACGAAATAAGCTATACAAATCACCTTCGGTTAAAAGTAGACACATATGGGTAGCGACACATGAGTGACGCTATGAACTGAGTGATGTGTGGAATTTTCAGATGTTATTCTGTGTTAATATATTAGTTAAGGTACTCGTTTATTAATTTTAATCGATAAGTTATACATAAGTCTTTTAACGCAAAGCGAAGATTGTTAAGGTGGAATCACAATGCAGTGTCGTATCGTAATTTATACTAAAATTCGTGCCGAATGATTTCAAAGAAAATTTACCATTTTTGAAATAATATTATTGCTAAATGAAAATGATTTGTGTGATAAATCAAACGAAAGGTCAATGAGCTGTTGTCTCGATTAATTAAGGCGGAATAGGACATTGTCAATAAACTTTTCTCTCAATCCATACGGCACAAACCATATAATTATTAAAACAAAAACGCAACTGCAAAATATGCATAATGTTTAATAGTTATGCATGGCCTATGAAACACAAGACACACTTTTAGAGACTGAGAATGAACTATTATACAACCAATACACTAAAAGTAAACTATGACAGAGACAAAAAGTACATTTTCATCTCTCTCACTCTTATTGAGTACTGTATTTAGCCATCCCGATCGAACTACGTACTATACGCGGTTTTGTATCTGAACTGTCATACCTAGGCCAAATTTTGCAGTTAGATTTTTTTTTTCAAATAGGTATACCTAGTACTTAATGCTTTTTGTATCCGACTGCGAAAGAAAGTTTCGAGTGTATCTATGAGGTTTTTATGACACGCCCTACAGCATAAACAGCTTGATGTATTTGGACATGTGAGGTGTCATTTAAATCGTCTTGATAGTGGAAGTGACTTGGAACAACATTTTGCATCTGGGTGTTTTTTTTTTAAATAATGTTACTTGTCTAATGAGTGATTGTTTGTCCGCTGTGTTTTTCGTCTACTTGGTTGGACAGTTAAAAAGTAGTTTTAGGAATGGTTTTGTATGTGTATACTTGAAGTATTTAATAAATTTAATTTTCTTAAGTATGATTTTTATTCCTATAGATGTTTTACTAATTAAGTAGGTATTTTATTTTTTTTGAAAACAGTAAACTTATTTTTCACCTCATCAGTGGCCCTTTTCGAAGATTTGAAATTTTCATCTCATCTTTTTTCGTTCTGTTGCTCTCGTTCGAAACGTCATAGGTGTGAGAGTGACCAACATAAAATCTCATCTCATCTCACGCGTAGGAATAGCCCCCAGGGGCCCTATTCGAAGATTTGAGATTTTCATCTCACCTTTTTTCGCCCTTGTTGCTCTCGTTTGAAACGTCATAGGTGTGAGAGTGGCCAACATAAAATCTCATCTCATGCGCAGGAATAGCCCCCCAGCTCGGAAAGTGTATGTTTGTCATTCGAAATAGCGCAATAGTGCATTTTATCTGCTAGCATGGAAAGAGTTTTAAAATTCGAACCTTAGAATAATCACACTGGCCAGTCGTGCTGGCCAGTGTGATTATTCTAATGTTCGAATGAAAAAACAAACATAATTTTCTTCGCTGTAGTGAGGTGAAAAGTAAAGTTGTGTGCTTCGCTCGGCAGCAAAATTATTTGGTGTCTCGTACTATCGAAACCCTCGCTATGCTCAGGATTCTTTACTAGAATCCTTCGCTTGCTCAGGTTTTAATACAAGTACTGGCGCCAAAAAACAACTTTGCAGCCTTGCTTAACAAATAACTATTCTTATTTATAACCCTAGGGATACATCTCTCCAGATAGATGGATTGTTTTAGCTGTTTATGTGAACAAGCTGGAACAAGCTGGAGGAGGCCTATAAAACCTATATTCTAATTTTCTTTTTCCTGTCAATCCTTTTTATTTTAAATTTTCTGAATAAACGAGAACGAAGTTGCGAGTAACAGCTAGTCTATAAATAGTTTAATTTAATTAAAATCCGAAGCGGCTAGCCCACAATGGCGTACGTTTGGCACTCATGCATGCCAAGTGTATACGAACATGGTACGCATGAAAAAGAGTTTAATGACGTCATTGCTACATGCGTAGCTTGCGCATCAAACGTGTGGTGGGCCAGCGGCTTAATATTATATTAGGTCCTTACGTATGAAATTAGCGTTTTGTCGTACTGATCAATTTGATCTGAAATATCTCCTCTTTGGTTAAGAATTCGAAATTCAAATTAATAAATTCATTTAGCTGGTTTTTTTTTCTTTGGAATACAATCATTCATTTGTTATTTTCCTCATTATTTTTTCTTTGGCGTCGCTTATTACCGCGCAATGGAAAACATGAAATATCGGTATATTTACGAGTACGAGTTCTACCGTGGCACCAGTGCTGCAGAAACAGCTCGAAGAATTAATGATGTGTACGGCGCTGGTGTCGCTAAAGACAGCATGGTACGTTTTTGGTTTCAACGTTTTCGTTCTGGAAATTTCGACCTTAAGAACCAACCCCGTGGACGGCCGGAGATCAAAGTGAAAAACGAAGAATTAAAGGCTATTGTGGAAGCGGATCCATCACAAAGCACTTCAGAGATAGCAGCAGGCTTCGGGGTAAGTCACAAAACTGTATTAATCCACTTGAAGCAAATCGGGAAAGTAAAAAAACTCGAACGATGGGTACCTCATGAATTGAGTGAATCGAACTTGCAAACACGGGTCGCCTGCTGTGTTACTTTGCTCAACCGACACAATAATGAAGGGATTTTAAATCGAATCATTACTTGTGATGAAAAGTGGATATTGTACGATAATCGAAAGCGCTCATCGCAATGGCTGAACCCTGGAGACCCAGCCAAATCCTGCCCTAAACGAAAATTGACTCAGAAAAAGTTACTTGTAAGTGTTTGGTGGACTAGCGCCGGTGTCGTTCACTACAGCTTTCTTAAATCTGGCCAAACGATTACGGCAGATATCTAGTGTCAGCAACTGCAAACCATGAAGGAAGAACTAGCTGTTAAACAACCGAGATTGGTCAATCGCTCTAGGCCACTGCTGCTTCACGACAACGCAAGACCACACACTGCACAACAAACAACCACTAAGTTAGCTGAGCTACAATTGGAATGTCTGCGACATCCACCGTACTCCCCGGACCTTGATCCAACAGATTACCATTTCTTCCGGAATTTGGACAACTTCTTACAAGGAAAAAAATTCCACTCCGATGCAGCAGTCCAAACCGCCTTCAAAGAGTTTATTGATTCTCGCCCCCATGGTTTTTATAGTAAAGGGATCAATGAACTACCCATAAGATGGCAAAAGTGCATAGATAACAACGGTGCATACTTTGATTAATTAAATAAACTTATTTTACAAAAAAAAATCGACTTTTTATTCCTCCCGTACAAAACGCCAATTTCATACGTAAGGACCTATAGTTTGATTGCTTTGAGTAAATACATTTAATTTAATTATCAATTAAGTTTATTTAGGGATTGTTAGATATTATTATTATTTGTATATTAAATGTAAATCCGTTATTAGCTGTTAGTTTATCTGTAAGTTTATTTTATGTTTTACAAGCTGCGCCCCGCGGTTTCACCCGCGGTTAAAAAGTATCGTGCTATTCTAGACCATAATCTATGTCTGTGCCGAATTTTATTCAGATCTGTTCAGCCGTTCTGGCGTGAAAGAGTAACAAACATCCATCCATCCATTCATTCTTACAAACTTTCGATTTATAATATTAGTAGGATTGAGAGCTGTGGATATTGATAAAATAAAAATAAATGAGCTATGGACATTGTGTTGGCCCATCGAGCGAATAAAAACAAATAAAACGACGTTGACGGTTGTGTTGTCAACGTCGAATTTTTTTGGCGCGAATTTTTGCAGCCAATCTGTCAAATCAAAACAAAAACATCGGAATCGGAGCTGAACAAACTCCAGAATTTCCAGAAATTACTTAAAAAAATCTCTGTTTTTCATAACTTCTGTGCCAATTGTATTGTTGAATGAGTGATTGATCAACTATATAAGCTAGATAAACGTTGCCATGGCAAGAACCAAGGCATCGGTCGGCGCTAAAAGTAAGTAACAGAAGTTACACCGGTCTCTTTGTTTACATTGCATAGTCAAACTACTAAGAAATCTCAGTATAAAACTGACGCAAGAATTAATTGCAGTTTCATCGGGTAAAAGCAGCAAGGCGAGATGCAGCGTGGCTCCCAGCGTTCCTACCACGAGCACAGGAATTTCAGGCGAGTACCTTCTTTACTTTATTTTTCATCTTAACCTCTAAAAAATAAAACTATTACAAGACAGTAGGCTGTAAAACGCGAGTGAGGCCGTGGGCAGGCAGCTACTAGTATTAAAAGCTTCACCGATTTCTAAATGTTGCGCTGGCTCCACACGTTGCCTCATAAAGCCACTCGATCATAATCTGGAACTGTCATTAGATTTTGTAAGACTTGCCTACATGTCTGGATCATTAACTTTATCTTACAAATAAGTTTTTGTTCTCAATAACACACATGTAAAGCTTCACAGATTTCTAAATGTTACGCCGGCTCCACACGTTGGCTCTAACATCACTTGATCATAATCTGGAACTGGCATTAGATGTTGTTAGACTTGACTACATGTCTGGATCTTAAACTTTATCTCACAAATAAGTTTTTGTTCTCAATAACATACATGTCATAAAATTAAATACTTTTAGTTTGCCTTAAACAGACACATCACATGTCTCCGCAACCTGTCTACTGATTTTACTCATAACTTATTTAGAAATTAGCAATTTATGCTAAATTGCTAAATCTCAACTAGCTAAAACTATTGATGTCCTTCTCTAACACACAGGAATAATAAAAACAGGCATGTTTTTAGCTTGTTTGGATTTGGCAATTAAGACGGCCGCAACACTCTGAAATTTCCATACAAACGCGCTACTCAAATTTCTTAAAAACCATTTGTCAGATTATGATGAAATTTAGCAAGTTCAATTAAATGAAATCAATTCAATGATTTATGATAGATAGATAGATAGATAAACTCTTTATTGTTCACACCACAGATAACAAAAATCATGTTTTTTTTAAAAAACGTTATCAATCTAAAATAGAGCTATGAAAAATATCCGTATTTTTAAAGGGTCACTTTTGACTGATTTATTCAATAGATGGACAAAGCAAATTAAAAATCCCTTCACATAGGGAGCTTGTCTACATCATTAGTTTTTAAATTAATCCATAAAACAGTGAAATAATACAGGGAAATTCTTAGTTATTTAAGAATGATTACAGAAGTGCAAAAGTCATAAAAAAAACTTGGAAGTTGTACTTTGTCACTCTGTAGGTAACTTTAAGAGGCTCGTCAGTGTCATTACTTGCTCTCTTCGCTCCTCATCTTCTTCTAGACAAAATGGCTATATAAAACCTCAAGCCAATGTAAAGTTAGTCTAAAGTGGTCGCCGGACTCTTAAAAACTGATTTTAAAATGCTTTTGATATGCTTACAGATTGGTCCCATTTTTACAACATTCTATTCGCATGATGCGAAGTCAGTTTTTTATTTTGGAAGATTATTTTGATTACCTATTATTATGGTTTATGCACAGGTAGCGACAAATCTTCCCGCGGGTCTGGAGGAGGGAACCCGGTGTGTCCTCGAGAGACTCCCAAATGGCAGAAACCCATTACCAAATTCTTTATCAACAAGGACAACAATGGTCACGACACTGACGGAGACGGAGGCACTGGTGAGTCTGAAGTCTTCATCACCATTCAAACCAAATGAAATGTCTTTAGATTAAATTATTGGTTAATGGCTTCTGTAGCTAGTTCTCACAATTCTGCCAATGTCCGTTTCATGCTAGTTTCTTAAACTTCTTGGAGCATGTGTTTACTACAGTAGAATCCGTTTATTATGACTCCGCCTATATTGACCAGCCGGTTATTATGACGTAATTGCACTATGAAGTTTGGTTTTCATATAAAATTCTTTATAAAAAAGTCGGATATAATGACTTCCCTTACAGTGACATGTCGCTTATTATGACCCATTTTTAATAAATTATGTCCGGTTATAATGACTGACATGATTCTTTACACCTTCGGTATTGTTCATTGATTCCCGACGACGTTCGGCACGTTCACAGCAATATTGAAAATCATAATTTGACCATAGCTATGTCTTCTATCCATACACAATAGTATTAGAGACTGTTTTTACAATAAAATGAAAAAACAAAAGCAGGCAAAAATTACAGATTACTTACAGTAAAAAATACACTTCTAAGTGTTATTATAATAATGTGCTGATCACGTGCAATTTTGATTTTGATTTAATATGTATGTAAATATAGATATATAAGTACATATGTACTATGTTTCTGTATTAAAATACTTAAATACATACATATTTACATAAAAAAAGTTTTTCATTTCACATAATGCTTTATATGACGTCCGCTTATTATGACGTGTTTGTCAATTCCTTTCGATGTCATTATAAACGGGCTCTACTGTATCTCCAAAAATTTCTACATGAAAATCTACATAAATTTAAATTGAACAGTGACTATCATAAAAATAACACTAGAAATAAGGATAGGATAGCTGTACCGAGATTTAGGCTGACTAAGTCAAATAAGTAATTTTTAGGCAACTGCGTTCATTTTCACAATAAAATCCCGAAAAATATAACAGGGCTCACTGAGGGAAAATTCAAATCACATGTAAAAACTACGTTAAGGAAAAGAGGGTATAATAAGGTTAAGACTTATTTAGAAGACAAAGATGTCTGGAGCCGTTCACTTCCGCCAAGTAGCCACTAGTATGTATAGATATTACGTAGTTGTAAGCCAAAATTTGCGAAACTGTAATTTATTTATTCTTTGAAAAAATAATGCTTCTCAGTTTCATGCCTGTTCTTCTGAGTAGAGGCTCTTTATCCAAGCAAGGTGGTCAAGTCTATTTAATAAAAAAAACTTTGACATTCATAAGTGTATCTTTGATACCTAAATTGAATAAAAACATTTTGGCTGACTAAAAAAGCAAGTTCGGATTGGCCGGTGGCTAGCCCTGCTGTCAGAGTTTCTAGGCTGCCTGGAGGCCTCTTACATGGCTTGACGATTGTTTTAGAACGAACAACTGGGGGCTACAATTTATCTGTCCGAGCTATGGTAGCTCTCAGTTGTATATGCCACCCGCGGTCACCCATCCAAAGACTGACCGTGTTGTCTGTTGCTTAAGAGTCCAGCGACCGCTTTAGACTAACTTCGCATTGGCTAAAGGGTTTTCTATTGATTTAAATTTAATTAGAAAATTTAAAATTAAGCAAATAAGACATTTAATTATAAGAAATAAAAAATACTAAGCATCATTCAAAATATTTCTTTTTCTTTCAGCTACCACTTCAAAAACAAAATCAAAACGCAACATCATAGAATCATCAGACGATGATGCCACACCTAAGAAGCCAAAAAACAATAAAAAAGCAAACAATGAAACACCTGACAATGAAACACAACACAATGAAACAAAAGACAATGAAAAACCAAAAAACAGTGAATTAGACGAAAGCATTGAATTAGAAGCCCTAACTGGGGAGAGTAGTCACAAATTAGACGAGTACTACCCTAAAGGAACGAAAGGAAAGGGAAAAGGCAAGAAAACGAAAGAGACGAAACATGCCACTAGCAACGGTGTAAGCGAGAAGGAAAATCATCAAAACGGAGATGCAAAATCATCGGATTCTAATGAAAATTCAAATGATAGCAGCAATAGTGAAAGCAGTTACAAAGGAAAGGGAAAAGGCAAGAAAACGAAAGAGACAAAACATGCTGACAGCAATGGTTTGAGTGAGAAGGGAAATCTGACAGAAAGAGATGAAAACAAAAGTGATTCTGAAAGTAAAGACAAAGAGAATATAGATACCAATGTAGATAAGGAAAGAGATACTGAGAGTGAAAAGGATAGGAGTATTGTTGGAAGGAAAAAGAGGGAGAGAGAAGATACGATAGAAGAGGAGAGCAAAATCAACAAGAAAACTAAAGTGAATTAGGATAGAAAAAAAAATGTAGGGTCAACTAGGGCAAATGTGTGTCTGGGGCAATAGCGTCTTTCGAAAATTACTGACAAACCCTTCACAAATTAAGCGCCACCTAAATCTTTTTATTAGCTGACTTCAAAAAGGAGGAGGTTCTCATTTCGACCGTAAAATGCTTTTTTTTGTTTGTTCGCGGATAACTTCGTCGTTTATGAACCGATTTTGATGTTTTTTTTTTTTTGTTTGGTAGATCATACTTCATAGGTGGTCCCGTACTAATTTTATAGAAATCGGTCAAGCAGTTTTTGAAATATTAACAAAAGTTTAAAACTTGTTAACATGCATGACGAATTACAGGATGGGAAGTCGGTTTTTACATTATTATTTCTATCTTTAGTTGCAATAATCTGTACAAGATGGCGTTAGTTGCCTAATTTGTGTAGGGTTTGTTAGTAATTCTCGAAAGACGCATTTGCCCTACAGACGCACTTGCCCCGTTGACCCTACTTTTAAGGTTTTTATAATTTGTTTTGACACTTATTAACTAGTTGTTCGCCTCAAACTGTGCCTTCGTAACCCCTAAGTATACAGGTAGTGGGCTATTTCCCTTAAATCAATGAAATAAAATTTTTATTCTGTTTTATTTTTTATAATTTTATTTGTTTTACAAAAAAAATTGGTTGTCTGTAAAGTCGGTTACGCGATAGTTTAACGTGACAACGTCATAGCAAAACATTGATGAAATCTTCTCCTCGGACGCATATGCCAACCGAGTGGAAGAGAGATAGATGCGGCGCAAGACGAACGCTCAAGCCGATCGTGCCTTTCGCTCGCTCGTGTAGCGCTCGCTCCGACTGACCGAGCGTAACGGGAATGCCATTGTTAATATTCATCGAGTTGTCTAATTATCTAGCCCTAATTACTGCGCCCTTAATTAATCCGGTAACAAATGATTACAGTGTAAACTAATCATACTAATATGTATTATGAAGGCGAAAGTTTGTGAGCGTGTAAGTGTGTATGTTTGTTACGTCTTTACGTTCAAACGGATGGACAGATTTTCATGAAACTTGCTATGGAGGTAGCTTATATCCGGGACTAACACAGGCTGCTTTTTAACCACGGGTAAAATTACAGGGCGCCAGCTAGTGTTATAAATGCGTAAGTGAGTTCATGTGTTTGTCACACTTTCACGCCTTAACTGCTCAACCGATCATGAAATTTTGCATACACATTGGGGACCTTTCATACCGAAAAAAACCGTTCTTGTGGGACTGCGGGTGAAATCGTGGAGTATAAACATATTAAATTTGGCCAACGTTTCACTTATGGCGCGAAATTTGAATTTTAGACAGTTTTTTGAAGTGAAACTTCTAATGCGATTTCGAACAAGTTGCGTTAAACGTTTAACGCTCCTGGGGAGGGGGCATAGAAAGAGACAAAGCGAAAGTGAATGCGAGGCACGCGAACGCATGCGCGTAGTATACTGTTACAGGCCAGCGCGAGCGTTAGCAACGAGTAGCGTGCGATATTACAACGCAAGAGGGAGAGAGAAAGAAATATACACAGAACAGAAGTTTCACTTCTTCCGCGCGGAGGGACTCCACGCACTATTTTTTTTTTTTTTATTGGCTAGATCGGTTAACTATTGTAGGTATATGATGAAAATAGAATTTGCAGTTATCTTTCTACTATTATTTATTTCGACTATTTCTTTCGTTATTTTGCGGACATATTTGACAAAATACGCACCTGATAACTCAAAAAGATCAATAAACACTTAAATCGTCAGTTTTTTTTATGTCTAGATCAGCCCGGTATGTCCCATTATTAGGCAAAGGCCTCTCTTCCCTCTTTCCAGTTGTCCCTGTTTTTGGCTTTGGTGGGCTAATCCTTTTCTTGGGCGTCAAGCTCGTCTTTCCATCTCTTTCTGGGTCGGCCTAACGACTGTTTAACTTTTGGAACCCAGTCGGAGGTGGTTTTAGCCCAGTTTTTTTTATGGGCCTATTAGAGCAATCTGGTGCATTACTGTTTCCTATTTCTGCAAAATATCGTAAGAAATGATCTACGATTGGCGTAAATTCCACTATTACCTAATCGACCGCGCGAGCGAAACATCTAAGCTTCAGCTTTGACAAAAATGCTTTCCTATGTCCGATTTCTGTCCAGTGGCCCTGTTCGGAGATTTGAGATTTTCATCTCACCTTTTTTCGTCCTTGTTGCTCTCATTTTAAACGTCATAGGTGTGAGAGTGACCAGGATAAAATCTCATCTTATCTCACGCGCAGGAATAGCCCTCCAGCATAGGTATTCACATCACTGTCATTCGGAAACGTTTCTGTTCGGATTCCAAAAAACAATTAAACTCTATTTAAATCTCAGTCGGTATTCATAAGTTTTTAAACGTGATTCATTCTTCCGATTCGTGGGATCCGATCGGAAACGTTTCCAAATGATTGTGAATAGCACTACAGATTATGTCTTCCTCTACAAATTAAAAAAAATCACAAGAATCGGTCCAAGAATGCGACTTGTAGAGTGTTGTAGATTCAGAATTATTTATGGTTTAGACTCAGATTTAGCTAACGTAGAGTTTAGGAATTAATATTAGTTTTCGTGCAATTGTAAATGTTTCATGGCAACATTACCACGCGCACACGTATAAAAAGAAGTGGCTTTAACCCAGTGTTCCATCTTTTCCTCTAGGTTGATCTGAGGGTTAAGAAGTAGTCGTATATCAACCGCCCGCCTGTCAAAAAAGATATTTACAAACGCAACGTGTATAATATGTGCATTTCAATTTATAACAATATTCCAAATGATTTAAAAATATTATAAGGACTCGATTTCAAAGATTCACTGACTGAGTGGCTTCACCATAACTGTTTTTATAGCATTTAGGAATTTTTAAATTTTAACGTGAAAATGAAATTTGTAGAAATAGTTTACAACATTAAATATTTGCACGTCTGCATGCAGACAGAATACATTATACTCTAAGACAATAATTTTAAGACCTTTATACCTATGTGACTGTATTGTGCAAATAAACAATTTGATTTCATTTGAGTCTTAACCGGAAACAAATCATAGACAACTATGATTTGTTTCCGTTTCCTTTCCCGCCATGAATAGACTGTCTGTGCCCGACCGAAGTAAGAGGGAGTGAATAAAGTCTCGCTCGTCCAAAAGTAAAAGTTTTATTACAAAACCCACGAACCCCAAACATAAAGGAAGGCAAACGTCAGCCGCGAGGCCTACAGCTCACAGCCTCTAGTTTAGTTATCCGGTCCACTAGTTTAGTTATGGAAATATAAATTTCCCGCCATTCCGAAACGTTTCACCGGAAATCGTATGCTTGCTTATTTATTAGGATGCCGTAATTGGCTAGTTCCTAATCACTTGCAATCCATTGCTTAACTAACAAAACACTCAATAATTATTAGTACTTACTTTTAAATAAGTAGTTATTGTAATGAGGAAGATTAAATTTTTTTAAATAGCTTTTTTTACAGCAAGAAAACTTTAGAACAGTGAAAAAAATATTATGAAAACAGCTTTTTTTTTTAATAACTGGGACCCTATTCGGAGATTTGAAATGTTCATCTCACCATATTTTGTCCTTGTTGCTCTTGTTTGAAACGTCATAGGTGTGAGAGTGACCAAGATAAAATCTCATCTCATCTCACGCACAGGAATAGCCCCCCAGGGGGGCTACATAAATATACATAGTGCACACAGAATATGCTTTAACTCTTTATAGGATATATATATAGGATCGTGCATTATAAAAGTGTGGCCAGGACTACATTTTGAAGTGCTTTTTAAAAACTGACCAATTATTTTACAAGTCAATTAAAAAAAAACCCGTTGCATTAAACTCTTACAAATACGAGTATGTGCAGTTTTAAAACACAAAAGCTCACAAAATTTCACGAGAATCGGTTTTCTCAACCGATTCTCGACCTGTAGAGGATGACAAAGACCCGGACAGAAATCGGACTCACGAAAGCCTTTTTGTCGAAGCTGAGACGCTTCGCTTGCTGACCTCGCTCGGTCGACTACCTATTCGAGCGAGATCTCAGATCCACTAGTTTTTTTTGCCCCTCAGTTTCTTGCCTGTTCTTCTGAGTAGAGGCTCTTTATCCGAACAAGGCGGTCGAGTCTATTTAAATAACTTTGACGTTCGTAGGTGTATCTTTGATACCTAAATTGAATAAAAACATTTTGACTTTTGAATGTAGGTACAGTTCGCGTCACGTAAAAAGTACGCTGGCGGTCAATCTGATTAGGTGATTTATCGGTTTATTTGGTGGTATGAGGCATGGTATAATAATATTCTCCGCCAGGTCCAGCATTCCGGTCACGTGGGCAACACGTAGTGACGTCAATCTATGCTTGAGCAAGACCGAAATAAGTCATTTACAAATAGCTGGAAAGAGACGGACGACGACGAGTGACGTCATTGCGTGTTTGCTCCCAGAATGCTAGACTTTGTTTTCTTGGATCATGGTATGAGACACGAGGTACTTACCAATCCTACTAATATTATAAACGCGAAAGTTTGTATGTATGGATGTTTGTATGTTACTCTTTTACGCCAGAACGGCTGAACAGATCTGGATGAAATTTGGCACAGAGATAGATTATAGTCTAGAATAGCACATAGGACACATACACTTTTTAACCGCGGGTGAAACCGCGGGGCGCAGCTAGTAACCAATAAATGAAGTGAAATACTTGAAACCAAACTTAACTACCTGCTACTAACCAAATACTTTCGTAAGCGAGTGTACCCACGTGCTAACACACCTACCCACTTTTTTCAGCGTTCAATTTATGTGACGCGAACTATATACAGGATGTTACAAAATCCTTGTTATATCCGCTGGATGTGCATTCAGTATCGACTAGAGGTTGCAATAGTGTAGTGCTAGTTAAAATTCAATGTTGAATATTAAAAAAATAGCACAGACATCGCGGTCTGCCCGCTAAAAGGCGCGAACGCAACCACTGACCGTGTCGGGTATCTTTGTGAGTGTTGTGGAATTGTTCCCAGTAGTCCCCTCTAGCCCTGTATATAACCTTTCTGTATAACCTTTTTTACGTTTTTATTTATTTAATGGTTAATGCTGCCATCAAAACGCGTGGTAATGCTGTAGAGACCTTCGTGGCCAACAGCATTAGTCATTCACCAAAAAAAAAAAAGTTTATTTTTGTTTAACATTTTATACTTGTGTCTCTTTTTCTTGCGTTCAACGCAAATAGCAAGAGTTATGACAAAACCGGTCATAACTCTTGCTATTTTAACTGTCATTTTTTGACATTATGTCACTACTTATGTGTTTGTGTACAGGCCCATCAATTATATGACAGGCTTTTTGTAACATGCTGTAAATCGTTTTACTGTATTTTCAACATACTAACGACGTCTCTCTGAGCAGAAGATTTTGCTCTAGTGACGGTGGTCACAAGCTGCGGATCGTGGGACCCTAAGCAAGTTGCAATTGCTTCTAATCGAATCTGCTTCTAGAATCGCTGATGCTCGAACATGAGCTGCTGATTGGACGAAATACGCGCTTTAAAACTGTCACGAGATCATAACTATCAACACGTCCAATCAGCAGCTAGCTGCAGCTATCAAGCAGCTAGCAGCTAGCAGCTAGCTGATTGGACATGGCGATTTTGGAAATAGAATCCCTTAGAAGCTGAACCAATATGTCTAGAGCCCCAGTTGGAGGATCGTCTAAACCAGCGGTCGGCAACCTTTTGGCAGGCAAGGGCCGCACAGTACCCAAATGAGCAAGAGACGGGCCGCACTTGTTAAAAAAATTTACAATAGGTTTCTATCTATACATATTTTACCATAGGTATCTATTTATTTATCTGTACTCTAGAAATCAATGTTTATCTGTCTCTGGCAGCTATATTAAAAGCCTTGCTTAGCTTGGGGCCCGACGACCGTGTGAGCAAAATGTCCCGATTTTTTTATTTATTTACAAAACACTCGCGGGCCGCAAGGAGTGATACCGAGGGCCGCAAGTGGCCCGCGGGCCGCGGGTTGCCGACCGCTGGCCTAAAGAATCGCCTGTGGCATACAGATAGACATCGAAGTGTAACCATAAGGTTTCTCTTTACCCCCAAGGGTACGGAACCCTGAAAATGCAGTGCTTCTTAGTATTAATGTTAGCTGGTGTTGTGCGTGGTCAGTACTACGACTCTTTTACTGGGAACAAGATCAACCAAACCCGATATGAAGAGCTGCAGAGGATAGGCCTTGTGCCGTGAGTATTGCCGCAATTGTTAATTTTGCCGTTTTTTTTCGTCAAAATATTTTAATTTGCTGTTTTTTTATGTTATTTGCCATAAATTGTCATCATTTTGTTTTTTGCCGTAACTTTTCTCATAAACGTACTCGTTGCCGTAAAATTTGTGATGACTGATAACTATGTTATTTGCCGTAAGTTTTTCCATGAATACTTGCAAGACGATATATGTTCGCGATTGTACATCCACTCGCCTGTCGCCTCGTCAATGCACGAATGTGAAAAAGCGGCCTTGCAATTATATGTTCAGTATTTGCCGTAAACTTTGTCATGATTGCATTATTTACTGTAAACTTTGTCATAATTACATTATTTGCCGTAAACTTTGACATAATTACATAATTTGCCGTAAACTTTGTCATAATTACATTATTTGCCGTAACTTTCGTCATGGATCATGATTTTAGTCAATGTTTGTCGCAGCGTCTGTGCAATGCGCGTGGATCCGTGCGACGCGAACGAGCCACGTCGTATGGACCTATCGTGCAACAACCTACGACATCCGACTCGTGGTCCCGCCTTCACTCCCTTCACGCGTATGCTGCCACCTGTCTTTGGAGAAGGTTTGTTTGTTATAATCTTATATCTTTAAATGAGCAATTCTTGTATATATATATATATATATAATTGGAATCTCGGAATCGGCTCCAACGATTTTCATACAATTTAGTATATTGGGGGTTTCGGGGGCGATAAATCGATCTAGCTAGGAATCATTTTTAGAAAATGTCATTTTATTCGTGTTTTATCGATAATCAACTTAAACATAAACTTGGAAGAAAAATAACAAAAAGGAGGCGTTGACTCTTCCTGACATCTATTGGCGAATTATAATACCATTTTTTGTGAGCAACTAATTGCTTTAACGACACAACAGCAGATGGCGTTGTTAAGTAACACGAAGTCAATGAGTGTTTGCTTTGAGGTTAGACTAAAATCAAAGGTACTACATATAATATGAAAAAGTGAGTCTTTGTTCATTTTCTTTGTTTCTTTGTAACGCTTTCACGTCTGAACTACTCAACCGATCGTCTTAAAATTTTGCATACATGTTGTTTAGGGTACAGAAAAGGACATAGGGTACTTTTTATCCCGGAAAAATCAACGGTTTTTGTGGGACCGTGGGTGAACCCACGGGTCGCAGCTAGTAATTTATTTATGGCAAAAAACACACAGAATACAGACAAAAACTTAACTAAAAAAAAGGTGGAAACTTGGCTTTTTGCCACAAACCGGCCGCAACTCAGCATGGTGCTGGTTGTGTCCAACCAGCGCTGGTCTTCCGTTGCGACCGGCAGGTGACGTCACGCACGAGCAAGAGCTACATGGACTACGCTACGACTACGAGCAACAACGATAACAACATAAACATAGCGTAGTACTGAACATAATGTATAATTGAATTGAATGAATATACAATGAAACTTGGTTAAGTGGGACCTGGATAAGTGAGAAACCTCCATAACTGGAACTCATGCTGAGGTCCCAACACTTTGGCACTGAATTACCTCTGTTAGTGGGACGAGGTAAGCCTCTATATCTGGGGTTTGTTCTTTCGATTTATCATCATAGTTACCTCTATAACTGAGACAGCGAGTAAATTTTATATGCTTAAACCTCTATAACTGAGATTTTTTTTTATTAAAACTCATTTACATACCTACATAACACGTTATTTTATTTATTGATCGCACCTGTATAACTGAAATAACCTGTATTCTCACCTCTATTAATGGAACCCTCTGTAAATGAGACAGATATTTATTTATACCTGTTTATCTAAGACACTGGGTAAGTGGAATACCTCTATAAGTGAAACGACATTGCAGGTCCCTTGATGTCTCACTTAACCAAGTTTCACTGTATATGTATTTAAAATTACACAGAAGGACAAATAATGAGAAATTCTGAAATGCAGGTGATTATTATGGTGAGTGTGAGTAGTTTAAATTATTCTTAGATGGCACTAGTGTCATTTCTTAAAAGTTCTTGGCTCTTTTCATATTCAAACATAAATTTCTTAAGTGTAAGCCTAACTTTGGGCCCTTGGAGTCCAAGTGCATGGTTGCTCTTCAATGAGCTGTCAAAGCGGCTGATAGAGAGAACAAACGACCAAAGGGCTGGTGCTTACCTCGGTCAGCGAATTAGCATTGCTATTCAGCGAGGTAACGTTGCCAGCCTTTTGGGTACTTTACCCGCGGATACTGACTTGAGCTCTGGGGCCCTATTCGGAGATAGGACTTTTTCATCTCGATCTCGATTCCTTGAACTCGAGGGAGAATCTCCTAAAAACAAACCATGTGGTATTCTCAAACAAGCATGAGATGAGATGGGCTTTTCTCACTCAAATTACGTTCCATTTTACTCGACTGTGCTTGCTAAAAACCGGTAAAATCGATAAAACGTATTTCGGGACCATTCTGCTCATTAAATGCATACAATAATTAAATATCGATATGTTTAATCAAATGAACTAATATTATGATAATTATTACAAGTTATAAAAGTGAGAAGAATAAAATATAACATTTTCATTCCATAAAGGATTTGTGGGGAACGAAACGCACTTAGCCAAATAAGTCATTGTTTTGTTTACAAATAGAGGTTATTAAAATCTAAAAATCTTTCCGTCATCACGCCCACAAAAACTATCACGATTAACAACATTAAACACTTAATAGGAACTACTAAGGCTTTCGTTTGTCGTTAAACCCAATGGAATGGAAGATCGGTTTGGAAGTTTTTTCCGAATCAATCGCCCCTATGTACTAATAACATAAGACCTTCAAAATAATCTAACAGGGTTAATAAAGTGACGCCAGGATACTTGTGGAGATAATTGTAAGTATTAAGTACTTTCTTATCACTATATATGACCACATAATTTGTAAATAACCAAGGTTAACTTAACCTAAAAGTCACAAACTTTTTCTTGTTTATAAATTGAAAAATGTTTCAGGTACCTACTGCGTAATTTATGCCGTTCGAGCCTAACACCTACCAACAAACAAGTCACCCAAGGACTCGTACGTGACTAATGGTTTCCAAGTTGGCTTTAGAAACCTGACTGTGGATGAGCTAAACAGCAATCACAACCACTATCAACAACAAATTTGTGGACTTAGTTACATATTTGTATGAACAAAAAAATTGAATTTTCTTAGACCCAGTAAGTAAGTATCTGAGAAATCACACTTTACACTAATTTTAAAAAGGCAAAAGTTTGAATGGAAGTACAAATGTATATATTAGATAGATGATGGTTGTTCTGAATTAAATTTGGCACAGAGATAAAGATAGATACTATAGGAATAATCTGGATAAGCACATTTATACATATATATCAAGTAGCTGCGCCCTGCAGTTTCACCTGCGGTCCTGCAGAACCATTATCTCTATCATCCTCTTCATTGTCTTATCATCGTCCTTTTCTGTACCTCTGACATTGTGTATGCAAAATTTCATGATGATAGATTGAGTAGTTGAGGTGTGACAGCAGAACAAACAAACAAATTCATTTTTAAATTATTAGTTAGGATATCTATATTGCCAATCTACCTACCTTACACTCTGCATTAGGTAATATACTTACTAGCTGATCTCTGTACCTATAGCTATACTTCATACCCAGTGCGGTGAAGCTCAGCTCTCAGCTTCTTACATTTAGTGCTTTGCAATGAGGTTCGGCTAACGGACTATACAAACTAATATTACATAGAGAGTTTTAGGCAAGACAATCTAGCCATTCCCTAGTGATGTGCTTGCCAACAAAGGACAAATTGACTTTTATCTAAGTAGTATACCGTTCACTTTGGGAAAAATTATAATCATTTCCTATATTTTCCCATAAATCTGTCCAGTATGTCCTAAACAAGATAATTTAAATTAGTCATGTAATGCAGAGCAAAAGTAAAATATAATGTTTGATACATTAAGTAACATTGTGATTTTTTGTTTGCAGATTGAATTGTGATGGAAACCTACACTGCTACTTAAATTCAAGATGCTTTACTTAATATTTTGGAAGTAATCTGTTATTGTTTTAAGGACATTCTAATGAGTACAAACAGATTTTGAAAAAGCATGCAGCGAAAAAGATAAATAAATCAGTTTTTTTTTATTGTATTATGTCTTGTTATTTAACATACTAGTGATGATAGCCTAGTCGCAGAAAATACGCCTCTCAAGCCAGAGGGAGAGGGTTTGGACCCAGCCAAAGGCATGCACCAACTTATTCATTGTGTGAGCATATGTACATATCTAATGTCATCTGCTAAGTAACTGGAGCCCGGTATATGGCGACAAGCTCACCGCCTGTCACATTTAGGACTGAATATCGTCCGCTAAAGTGTGGGTGTTGTACACCTCTACCAGTCCATTCAGGGGAAAGGCGTGATGATATGATATGTTATGTTCAACATGCAATGCCGAAAAATATTTGTATTGTATACTCCACTTTGGTAAATATACTAACCCCCTTAGCAATAAACAGTGTATAGCCTTGGGATAATTATACAGTGTTTTGTCTTTATCTTTCTTTGTTGTTTTTGAACTCGATCGAAAATGGCAAAAGACTGTAACTATTCTGAGGCTATACAACATTTATAGCTAGCTTCAATAGAGTTCAAGAATTAAAAAAAAGACAAAACTATATAACTATTCCAAAGCTATACAACGTTTATTGCTAAGGGGGATAATATTTACAGCTTAATATTATTTTTACAGACAAATTTACAAACAATATTATATAGCTTGGGGTGGGAGGAACATGATTGTAGATATTTGAAGGAAGTAGGATGGACTATGTCCGGGAGAGGATATCTTATAAGGAGGAAACTTAGATTGGGACAACTGAAGCAGATGTGATCTGTGTTATCTTCATCCAACCCACATTCACAGATTGAGTGCTCCCTGAGCCTGAGTTTGGCTAAATAAACCAGAGTGCACGGGTGACTTAATTGGAGACAACATAAGATCATGCTCATATGTTTCTCGGTTGAGCGGAATTTGAAGAACTAGGGAATTGTAGGGATACCTATTGGGTTGGATATCAGCATATCTACCCTTGATGTTTTGGGACGTCTCCCAGTATTTTGACCATTGATTTAGGAGGAAAAATTTAGGAAGAAAAAAGCCATGCGAATATAATTGATGTATTCAAGATTCCAAAAGCTGCTTACAATCTATCTTGTCAAACCCTTTTCACTCCTCATTTCGTTTCCCTGTAATTTGTTAAATTAAGGAATCCCTCATAAATTGTTGTAAAATAGGTTGCACTCTTGTGCAAAATTGGCCACCTATAAAGGATCTCTTAGTGTACTCAGTAAAGATGATAGAGTAGTTGAGATTATGCGACTTGACATAGAGGATAGCTTCTAGAAGGGCAATCGCTTCTCCAGTGAATACTGAGAAGTAAGATGGGCATTTATAACTAAGACTTATTCTAGCAGATAGTATGCAAACAGCTGCTCCCACGGCACTGACTGTCGATAACTTCGACGCATCAGTGAATATGTTTACGCCAACCAGCGTAATGCGATGCGATTCTTTGGTAAAATAGGATAGTCCTTGTCAGATCGAAATGAAGTGGACTATTGGGTTGAAAAGTGAGAGGCAATAATTATATGTTTTTAGTATCAAACAAGTATAAACATTGACGTATAGAATTTTTTTTTGCCCGTAGGGCAGGCTAAAGCCAACATAGCCATACCGTCTTGTCATCCGTTTGATTTTTGTACATGGGTTATTAAATTTAAGATGATAGCGGAGAGGGTGATGAAAAATTAGATGAATCCCTCCCCTTTTCCCATTTCAGTCGTGGATACTTTACTGAAACGTTAAGTCGAGTTCTGTAGAGAACACGAAAAGTTGCATTTCCTAATGTTTGTATCATTTGCTTACACTCGTGCACGTTAACGAACACGGCAAAGGTTACACAATTATTACACTTTAACACTCGAAGCATCACAAGTTTTAGAAAATAATACAAAATCACGACACCATTTTTTCGGTTCCCGCCAAAGACCCTCCTTGACTTATAGAAACGTATGACGTAGGTATTCAAATACTGAGTTGCCAGTTTTGTAGAAAAAATATATTTACGGGACCGAAGTGGCAACAAATGAGTCGCGACCCACTATCTCACTTACATCTCGACTGCCTCCGACCACTCGAGACATCTCGGGCCCCAGCCATCGAGATAATCTCGATCTCTAGCGAAGAGAATAAGGCATCTCGATTTTAGGCATTTTTTTCGAGATGAGATGGTATCTCGAGTTGTAGGAATAGCCCTCCTGTTTATTATTTGTAATTTGTTATTTTTGTTTGGTTTATTTTAGGCTTATATTGTCAATAGCCTAAAACCGTTTAAATTTGTTTGATTTAAAATTGTTTGTTCGTCACTCGTCATAGTCATCCGTCTCTTTCGAACTACATATTTGTAAATGACATAATTCGGTCTTGGGGGGCTATTCCTGCGCGTGAGATGAGATGAGATTTTATCTTGGTCACTCTCACACCTATGACGTTTTAAATGAGAGCAACAAGGACGAAAGAAGGTGAGATGAGAATTTCAAATCTCCGAATAGGGTTCCTGCTTAAGCGTCGATTGACGTCACTACGTGTTGCCCACGTGACCGGAATGTTATACTTGGGGCCCTATTCGGAGATTTGAGATTTTCATCTCACCTTCATTCGTCCTTGTTGCTCACTTTTGAAACGTCATAGGTGTGAGAGTGACCAAGATAAAATCTCATCTCATCTCACGCGCAGGGGCCCTATTCGGAGATAGGACTTTTTCATCTCGATCTCGATTCCTAGAACTCGAGGGATAATCTCCTAAAAACAAACCATGTGGTATTCTCAAACAAGCATGAGATGAGATGGGCTTTTCTCACTCAAATTACGTTCCATTTTACTCGACTGTGCTTGCTAAAAACCGGTAAAATCGATAAAACGTATTTCGGGACCATTCTGCTCATTAAATGCATACAATAATTAAATATCGATATGTTTAGTCAAATGAACTAATATTATGATAATTATTACTAGTTATAAAAGTGAGGAGAATAAAATATAACATTTTCATTCCATAAAGGATTTGTGGGGAACGAAACGCACTTAGCCAAATAAGTCATTGTTTTGTTTACAAATAGAGGTTATTAAAATCTAAAAATCTTTCCGTCATCACGCCCACAAAAACTATCACGATTAACAACATTAAACACTTAATAGGAACTACTAAGGCTTTCGTTTGTCGTTAAACCCAATGGAATGGAAGATCGGTTTGGAAGTTTTTTCCGAATCAATCGCCCCTATGTACTAATAACATAAGACCTTCAAAATAATCTAACAGGGTTAATAAAGTGACGCCAGGATACTTGTGGAGATAATTGTAAGTATTAAGTACTTTCTTATCACTATATATGACCACATAATTTGTAAATAACCAAGGTTAACTTAACCTAAAAGTCACAAACTTTTTCTTGTTTATAAATTGAAAAATGTTTCAGGTACCTACTGCGTAATTTATGCCGTTCGAGCCTAACACCTACCAACAAACAAGTCACCCAAGGACTCGTACGTGACTAATGGTTTCCAAGTTGGCTTTAGAAACCTGACTGTGGATGAGCTAAACAACAATCACAACCACTATCAACAACAAATCTGTGGACTTAGTTACATATTTGTATGAACAAAAAAATTGAATTTTCTTAGACCCAGTAAGTAAGTATCTGAGAAATCACACTTTACACTAATTTTAAAAAGGCAAAAGTTTGAATGGAAGTACATATGTTTATATTAGATAGATGATGGTTGTTCTGAATTAAATTTGGCACAGAGATAAAGATAGATACTATAGGAATAATCTGGATAAGCACATTTATACATATATATCAAGTAGCTGCGCCCCGCAGTTTCACCTGCGGTCCTGCAGAACCATTATCTCTATCATCCTCTTCATTGTCTTATCATCGTCCTTTTCTGTACCTCTGACATTGTGTATGCAAAATTTCATGATGATAGATTGAGTAGTTGAGGTGTGACAGCAGAACAAACAAACAAATTCATTTTTAAATTATTAGTTAGGATATCTATATTGCCAATCTACCTACCTTACACTCTGCATTAGGTAATATACTTACTAGCTGATCTCTGTACCTATAGCTATACTTCATACCCAGTGCGGTGAAGCTCAGCTCTCAGCTTCTTACATTTAGTGCTTTGCAATGAGGTTCGGCTAACGGACTATACAAACTAATATTACATAGAGAGTTTTAGGCAAGACAATCTAGCCATTCCCTAGTGATGTGCTTGCCAACAAAGGACAAATTGACTTTTATCTAAGTAGTATACCGTTCACTTTGGGAAAAATTATAATCATTTCCTATATTTTCCCATAAATCTGTCCAGTATGTCCTAAACAAGATAATTTAAATCAGTCATGTAATGCAGAGCAAAAGTAAAATATAATGTTTGATACATTAAGTAACATTGTGATTTTTTGTTTGCAGATTGAATTGTGATGGAAACCTACACTGCTACTTAAATTCAAGATGCTTTACTTAATATTTTGGAAGTAGGAGCCTGTTTGGGCTCTTCATAACAGACCTGGTAGAGCTGATACAATGCCAGTCGGCCTTCTTTGCGGATGACGGGAAGTTCTTTGCTAACCCTTTAATACAATCTGGGCAGCTGCAAGAGGATATTAATCGCATTCACAACTGGACCAAAGATTGGATTATCAGGCTAAATATTGAAAAATGTAGTGTTCTACACCTCGGAGCAACAAACCCGCAGGCAACATATAGTCTAGATGGCAATGCTATAGCGTCAGTCAGCCAGCAACGGGACCTTGGTGTTATCATTACCTCAAACCTAAAATGGGAAGAACACATAAGTGTGATGGTTAAGAAAGCTAACTCTTTTATGTATGTGATACGTAAATCTTTCCAGACTCTGTCATTGGAAGTCTTTCTGAAGATTTACAAGACTTATATAAGACCAATGTTGGAGTATGGCTTCCAAGTCTGGAGTCCTTACTTTCGGAAAGATATTGACCTGGTCGAAAGTGTTCAGCGAAGAGCTACGAAAATGCCACCACTCCTACGTCGCAAGCCTTATGAAGAGAGACTTAAAATTTTGCGCCTCACTACTCTTGAGGAAAGAAGGCTGAGGGGTGACTTAATTGAAACCTTTAAAGTCCTTAATGGGTTTTATAATCTGCCAGATCTGCATGATTGCTTTGTAAAAAAGTCCTACACAAACACAATGACTGTCAGAGGCCATAGCTTGAAGATCAAGCGTGTATCAGCCAACACAAATACTGCTCGCCACATTCTCAGCAACAGAGTTGTTTATACATGGAATAGGTTGCCTGAGGATGTGGTCACTGCTAAATCCATCAACGCATTTAAGAACCGGCTTGATGGCTGGTTGCACCAAAAGCAAATGTCTCTGACAAACATTTAAATGTGGATAAAACAATATTTGTGCAAACTATTAGTGAATTTGGACAATTTTAATTCAACACAGTGTGATGTAGGCACATCAGCCCTAGGCTGCTCGCCTATAATTAAATAAATAAAATAAATAAAATAATCTGTTATTGTTTTAAGGACATTCTAATGAGTACAAACAGATTTTGAAAAAGCATGCAGCGAAAAAGATAAATAAATCAGTTTTTTTTATTGTATTATGTCTTGTTATTTAACATACTAGTGATGATAGCCTAGTCGCAGAAGATACGCCTCTCAAGCCAGAGGGAGAGGGTTTGGACCCAGCCAAAGGCATGCACCAACTTATTCATTGTGTGAGCATATGTACATATCTAATGTCATCTGCTAAGTAACTGGAGCCCGGTATATGGCGACAAGCTCACCGCCTGTCACATTTAGGACTGAATATCGTCCGCTAAAGTGTGGGTGTTGTACACCTCTGCCAGTCCATTCAGGGGAAAGGCGTGATGATATGATATGTTATGTTCAACATGCAATGCCGAAAAATATTTGTATTGTATACTCCACTTTGGTAAATATACTAACCCCCTTAGCAATAAACAGTGTATAGCCTTGGGATAATTATACAGTGTTTTGTCTTTATCTTTCTTTGTTGTTTTTGAACTCGATCGAAAATGGCAAAACACTGTAACTATTCTGAGGCTATACAACATTTATTGCTAGCTTCAATAGAGTTCAAGAATTAAAAAAAAGACAAAACTATATAACTATTCCAAAGCTATACAACGTTTATTGCTAAGGGGGATAATATTTACAGCTTAATATTATTTTTACAGACAAATTTACAAACAATATTATATAGCTTGGGGTGGGAGGAACATGATTGTAGATATTTGAAGGAAGTAGGATGGACTATGTCCGGGAGAGGATATCTTATAAGGAGGAAACTTAGATTGGGACAACTGAAGCAGATGTGATCTGTGTTATCTTCATCCAACCCACATTCACAGATTGAGTGCTCCCTGAGCCTGAGTTTGGCTAAATAAACCAGAGTGCACGGGTGACTTAATTGGAGACAACCTAAGATCATGCTCATATGTTTCTCGGTTGAGCGGAATTTGAAGAACTAGGGAATTGTAGGGATACCTATTGGGTTGGATATCAGCATATCTACCCTTGATGTTTTGGGACGTCTCCCAGTATTTTGACCATTGATTTAGGAGGAAAAATTTAGGAAGAAAAAGGCCATGCGAGTATAATTGATGTATTCAAGATTCCAAAAGCTGCTTACAATCTATCTTGTCAAACCCTTTTCACTCCTCATTTCGTTTCCCTGTAATTTGTTAAATTAAGGAATCCCTCATAAATTGTTGTAAAATAGGTTGCACTCTTGTGCAAAATTGGCCACCTATAAAGGATCTCTTAGTGTACTCAGTAAAGATGATAGAGTAGTTGAGATTATGCGACTTGACATAGAGGATAGCTTCTAGAAGGGCAATCGCTTCTCCAGTGAATACTGAGAAGTAAGATGGGCATTTATAACTAAGACTTATTCTAGCAGATAGTATGCAAACAGCTGCTCCCACGGCACTGACTGTCGATAACTTCGACGCATCAGTGAATATGTTTACGCCAACCAGCGTAATGCGATGCGATCCTTTGGTAAAATAGGATAGTCCTTGTCAGGGACCCTATTCGGAGATTTGAGATTTTCATCTCACTTTTTTTCGTCCTTGTTGTTCTCGTTTGAAACGTCATAGGTGTGAGAGTGACCAAGATAAAATCTCATCTCATCTCACGCGCAGGAATAGCCCCCCAGATCGAAATGAAGTGGACTATTGGGTTGAAAAGTGAGAGGCAATAATTTTAAGTTTAAAATAACAAACAAGTATAAACATTGACGTATAGAATTTTATTTTGCCCGTAGGGCAGGCTAAAGCCAACATAGCCATACCGTCTTGTCATCCGTTTGATTTTTGTACATGGGTTATTAAATTTAAGATGATAGCGGAGAGGGTGATGAAAAATTAGATGAATCCCTCCCCTTTTCCCATTTCAGTCGTGGATACTTTACTGAAACGTTAAGTCGAGTTCTGTAGAGAACACGAAAAGTTGCATTTCCTAATGTTTGTATCATTTGCTTACACTCGTGCACGTTAACGAACACGGCAAAGGTTACACAATTATTACACTTTAACACTCGAAGCATCACAAGTTTTAGAAAATAATACAAAATCACGACACCATTTTTTCGGTTCCCGCCAAAGACCCTCCTTGACGTATAGAAACGTATGACGTAGGTATTCAAATACTGAGTTGCCAGTTTTGTAGAAAAAATATATTTACGGGACCGAAGTGGCAACAAATGAGTCGCGACCCACTATCTCACTTACGTCTCGACTGCCTCCGACCACTCGAGACATCTCGGGCCCCAGCCATCGAGATAATCTCGATGTCTAGCGAAGAGAATAAGGCATCTCGATTTAAGGCATTTTTTTCGAGATGAGATGGTATCTCGAGTTGTAGGAATAGCCCTCCAGGAATAGCCCCCCTGGCGGAGTATATTATTATACCATGATTTAGAACAAGTTCGAAAGAGACAGATGACTATGACGTCATTATGTGTTTTGCTGAAACCTTGTTTTTTCGACGAAAATCTTGTTTTGTGTTAAGGTGGAGAGCTACGCAGAGCTAAGTCCGGACGTCCTTTGCCGGACGCACGTGCGCTCCGTGTGGCGCTCATGTCTGACGGCCGACGCTCCGACACGCGACACACGCACATGCTCGTCAACTTCAACGTCTTTGTTGCTAGTAAGTGCCATGATAGAATATACTCCACATTCCGGTCACGTGGACGAACACGTAGTGACGTCAATCGATGCTTAAGCAAGACCCAAATAAGTCATTTACAAATAGTTCGAAAGAGACGGAAGACGATGACTAGTGATGTCACTACGTGTTTGCTCCCGGAATGTCAGACTTTTTTTTTTAAATCATGGTAAGTGCCCAGCGTAGACTGAGAATGATCAAATAGACAAGTCAATAGCGTGTGCAAATGAAATAGCTATGGTCGAGGTACTTCACATTGAGGCTCGGTCGTACCCGCAGCGCTCACAGCGTAGCTTGACTTGGTGTTCGGGGCCGATCACCGATACTAAGCAACGGACGACACGGTCAGTCCTAGGATAGGTGACCGCGGGTGGCATTTACAACTGAGCACTACCGTGTATCGATGACACGTTAAATTCTAGGCCAGGGGGGCTATTCCTGCGCGTGAGATGAGATGAGATTTTATCTTGGTCACTCTCACACCTATGACGTTTTAAACGAGAGCAACAAGGACGAAAAAAGGTGAGATGAAATCTCAAATCTCCGAATAGGGTCCCTGGTTGTTTGTTCTATGACAACAATCGTTAAGCCATGTCAATGGCCTTCGGGTGGCCTAGAAACTCTGACATCAGGGTTAGCCACTCGGCCTATACGAACTTGCTTGCTTTACTACCACGATTACGACACACGCGTTTACTTAAATCTCTTCATAGTCAAAACTCATCTATCATATTTGATGGTAAAATAAAATGAAAACGAACTATTTACATTTTTTTGTTGTTTTTATTGATATTAGTCGTAATAAGAATAAATAACCCGGTTAAACTAAAGTGACTAATCTAGCTATTTACTAATCGAAAAAAAATGTGTTGTAATCGCTGAAATTTTAGAGAACTACGCTCAAACTGTTTTTTAAGGAGATACTTTTTGTGTTTTTTTTCCAAAATGAGAATGATTTTCAAAATCTGCTTTAATTAAACTGGTTTTGGTTGTTTTTTCTACCAGCTGAATTATTTTGCACCTGATCATCACAATTCTTCATGTCAAACTAGGCGAAAACAAAATACTTGTTTTCGTTTATTTCGTGTAATACCGGGCCTTAAGGACGCGTTTGTTGACACGAACGTAGACTGACTTGTAGACTAAAGAGGCAGTGGGCAGGGCACATCGCCCGTAGAACAGGGGGGCTATTCCTGCGCGTGAGATGAGATGAGATTGTATTTTGATCACTCTCACACCTATGACTATTCAAACAAGAGCAATAAGGACGGAAAAAGGTGAGATGAAAATCTCGAATCTCCGAATAGGGCCACTGCTCGTGAGATGAGATGAGATTTTATCTTGGTCACTTTCACACCTATGACGTTTCAAACGAGAGCAACAAGGACGAAAAAAGGTGACATGAAAATCTCAGATCTCCGAATAGGGGCCCAGATGGCCGATGGAGCAGAAAGATTCTCGAGTCACGACCACGAATCGGGAGACCAGCGTAGGAAGGCCTTCCGCAAGGTTGACTGAGTAAGTCTAGTAAGGGTCGCGGGAAGCCGCTGGATGCAGCGCAGGACCGGTCGTTGTGGAGATCATTGGGGTGGCCTTTGTCCAGTGGACGTCTTTCGGGCTGACATGATGTAGACCATAATATAATAATAAACTCCGCCAGGCATCGCATTCCGGTCACGTAGGCAACACGTAGTGACGTCAATGTATGCTGAAGCAAGACCGAATCATGTCATTTACAAATAGTTCGAAAGAGACGGATGACGATGACGAGTGACGTCATTACGTGTTTGATCCCTGGCGTGATCATAACGATCATAATTATGTACATTTGCAGGTGCCACGACATCTGTGCACGACACGGTGAACTACGTGGCCTACACTGTCACGTGCTGCGCTCCTGGTGGAGACCAGAACCCTCAATGCATGCCTATCAAGGTATGTGGAATGACACCTTGCCATCATCTGTATTCCTGACTAACTACAACCTGGGTATCTTCAAGGCTAGAGTGAATAAGTACCTTATAGGTCTTCGTGCTTCATCTTAGACCACTACGTCGCTTAACATTAGGCGAGTTAGTGGTCAAATGTCGACTTATTCTACATGGTTGTCTTTAAAGTCGGTTTACGGGCGATTGTTTAACGTGACAACGTCATAACAAAACATTGCTGAAATCTTCTCTTCGCACGCATAGGCCAGTCGAGTGGAAGAGAGATAGATGCGGCACAAGCAGAACGCTCAAGCCGGTCGTGCCTTTTGCTCGCTCGTGTAGCGCTCTCGCTCCGATCGACCGAGCGTAACGGGACAATGAGTCATCCTTTTTCGTGCGTGCGCAGTCGGTGTTCATCGATTTATTAGACGTTGACACGTCAAAAAACACTCGACCTAATGCTGCGTGCAGACCAAAGCAAACGATGGCTAACGATATGCTGTCTCATTTTATTTTGTTGAAACGAAACTGGACATAGCGCATTCTTTGGCAGTCGTTGGCTTGGTGTATACCCAGAATAGGGGCCTTCCTGTCATGCGAGTTGCCGCCTGTGAACCCTAGACAACTTCAGCTGCTGATTGGTTGAGCTTCACAAATGTCGTGTGACCATTGTGTCTAACTATCACGGTTCATAAGATACAGCCTGGTGAAAGAGGGACAGACAGATAGACAGACGGACGGACAACGGAGTCTTAGTATTAAGATCCCGTTTTACCCTTTGAGCATGGGACCTGGTACATAGAGTACATATGGTACCTAAGAAGAGGATATTATGAGGTTAAGAATTATTTAGAAGATAAAGATGTCTGGAGCCTTCCACTTCCGTCAAGTAGCCACTAGTATTTATAGATATTACCTAGTTGTAAGCCAAAATTTGTGAGACTGTAATTTATTTATTATTTGAAAAAATAATGCCCCTCAGTTTCTTGCCTGTTCTTCTGAGTAGAGGCTCTTTATCCGAACAAGGCGGTCGAGTCTATTTAAATAACTTTGACGTTCATAAGTGTATCTTTGATACCTAAATTGAATAAAAACATTTCGACTTTGACTTTGACTTAGGGTACAACATTTAGCAGCCGAGTTTTTTGTTTTTCGTTCAGTAATGTTACATGTTCTATTATTTTTTTGTTCATAGGTTAAAGACGATGACATCCATTTAAGGCGAAGCAATATCCGTTGCATGAATTTGACTCGAGCTATAACATACCAGCAGCTAGGATGCGTTTCTGATGAGGTGCCGCGGGAAAGGGTACGAAGTTTTGGTTTTGTCATCTCTATGGTTTTATTCACATCTTAAGCTCTTAAGGCCCGGTATTACACGAAGTCAACGAAAACAAGTATTTTGTTTGCGCCTGATGTGAAGAATTGTGATGATCGGGTGCAAAAAATACAGCTGGTACAAAAAATAACTAAAAACAGTTTAACAGAGTAGAATTTTGAAAATCATTCTCATTTTGGAAAAAAAAAACACAAATACCTAGTATCTTCTAAAAAAAATATTTGAGCGTGGTTTTCTAAATTTTCAGCGAGTACAACATATTTTTTTCGATGATTATATGGCCAGATTAGTTCTCTAAAGTTTAACCGAGTCATTTATTCTCATTTGTGTTCTTATTACGATTAATACCAATAAAACGGCAAGAAAATGTAATTCTAGGCGTCGATCTTATTTTACCATCGAAAATGATAAACGATTTCAACTCTAAACGAAGCGGCCTAAGTTAACGTGTGTGTGGGTGGAAAATCGTTGTATGACCGCGTCTTAAGCTACATTTTTATAGTACTAAATAATAATTGTGGTTGCAGATAAACTTATCAGGTCCAATGTTAGATCTATCAAGTGTGTATGGAAACAGCGGGAACGAGGCAAGAAGGGGGCGGGAAATGAAAGGGGGACGGATGAGAGCAACCACCATCAACGGGAAAGAATGGCCCCCGAGCGGAGGTTCAGTGTGTCTTAACAATGTACCCCCGAGAGAGACGTACTGTTACGATTCGCGTAAGTAGAACCATTTTTACCCGACTGCGCAAGAAGGGTTATGTTTTTTGAGCAAAATTCAAAATAATTTATTGTCAGCAGGGCTATTCCTACACGTGAGATGAGGTGAGATTTTATCTTGGTCACTATCACACCTATGGCTATTCAAACGAGAGCAACAAGGGCGAAAAATGGTGAGATTGAATCTCATTCCGTAAGAATAGCCCTCCAGATGTGTCATTACAGGTCACATTGCATATTAGATTTCAGCAGTTACCCTATTGAGCATACAATATTCTGAGAGATCAGTGAAGAATTGATTAAAGTTTTAGATACAATTAATGTCAATTAAATTTCGTTTTTTCTTTGGTTAAAATGTCAAAGGTTTTATTATTAAAGAATTCGTCAAAATCATAATAAGATAATATCTATCTATTAGATGTATGTATCAAACTAGGCGCAAAAAATACTTGTTTTCGTTGATTTCGTGTAATACCGGGCCTTAACTGAGCCGATTGTTTCATTACGTGTGGTAATGAAACAATCGGCTCAGTTAAGCACAGTTAAAAGTTTGAAAATTGAACCGTATTTTTTTTTTGGCTTCGCGTGACTGACCAATTTGCCATAAACAAGTACAATGAGGCACACACATAAACATTTTTTTTCCCCATTCAGGGGAACTTGGTGTCGCACGTCATGTGCATTTACCAGTGTCAAGTAACTAATCATGGGGATTCGCAGATGATGAGATGATGATGATGAGATGATGATGACGATGATGAGTCTTTCCCTTTTCCCCATGCCAGTAAAGTGATGGATATTTAACTGAAACTTTGTGGAGTTTTGTAGAGAACTCGAAAAGTCACGTTTCACAATGTTCGTATCATTTGCTCACACTCGTGCACGTTGACGAACCGTTATAGGTTAATTATCCATCATTATTACACTTTAACACTCGGAGAATCACAAGATTTAGAAAATAATACAAAATTAAGACAACACCTTTTCGGTTCCCGCCAAAAAACTCCTAATAAGAGGCATACACCACAGACTTCCAATACAGTAGGCATACACATGGTATAATAATATACTCCGCCAGGTATAGCATTCAGGAACACGTAGTGACGTCAATCGATGCTTAAGTAAGACCGAAATAAGTCATTTATACCAAGTACGAAAGAGACGGATGACTATGACGTCATTATGTGTTTGCTGAATGCTAGACCTTGTTTTTTGGATCATGGACATACATTTACAGATTTATGATATTTAAGACATTGACATTTCTGTTTTTTTGACGTTTACTTCTTTTTTTTTCAGCGTCCCCCAGTGTGAACTCCTTGCTGGGTATAAACATTGTGTTTCTGTGGTTCTACCGCAACCACAACGCCATTGCAGACGCCTTAAAGAAAATGAATCCTTGCTGGGATGATAATAAGCTCTATTTCACAGCTAGAGAGATCAATATCGCTTACTTCGCGCAGATCATGTATTATGAAATGATGCCAGAACTTTTTGGTGAGTGATTCAAAATGATGGAAGATCTTTGACTGAGTGAAGCGAGGTTTCAGTTTAGCCATGATCCAACAAAACAAGGTCTAGCGTTCAGCGAACATGTAATGACGTCATCGTCACCCGTCTCTTTCAAACTTGTTGTAAATGACTTATTTCGGTCTTGCTTATACATTAATTGACGTCACTACGTGTTGCTGAAGGATATAATAATAATAATAATAATAGTAATAACATAAATATAAATAATATTAATATAAATTTTAATGCTTTTCTGTTAGGCTTATAGGTACAGAGATCTTATGATATTATAATACGAAAAATTTAGATTTTAAACAGAAGACATATTTTATAAGGTTTTTGAGGTGCAAAAAAAAACAATTATGTACCTTAGTGGAACCCTGTCCCCCACACTAGGTTAACCTGTGTCGTGAGGTCACAGTTTTCAGCACTGGGCATGATCGTTTTCCCCGCAGAGGTGAACTTAAGCTTGGAACTTATGATATGCTTAATAATAACAATTACTTTATGGTACTTACAAAAATTTAAACAAACAAAAGTGCTCCATGGATAATCACTAAGTTCTTCATCAATCGTGTATGTGTATGTGTGTGTGTGTTTGTGTGTGTGTGTGTGTGTGTGTATTGACTGAGAGGGTGATTTTATGAAGAGGGGAGTGTGTACGAGTGCATGTGTAAGTGTGTGTGTGTGTGTGATAGTTAAAGTGTATCTGTGTTACTGTGGTTTTTGGTGTGTTTGTTGGTTGTGTGGAGTGGCGGCATGTTAGAATAATTGTTTCAGTTAATCAGGCAAAAAAAGAAGAAAAAACTATCGAGAGTTACTATCAGCCATTTGCAATTTGAAAATACCTGGCAGAGTATATTATTACACCATGAGTTTAGCCATGGTTTAATTTATACTCCGCCAGATATAGCGTTCCTAGTAAAAAATGGTCACGTGGCCAACACGCAGTGACGTCATTCGATGCTTAAGCGAGACCAAAATATGTCATATAAAAATAGATCGATAGAGACGATGACGATGATGTGTGACGTCATCAGGTGTTGGCTGCCATCCCGGAACGTTACCTTGTTTTTACCTTGTTTTTTTTAATCATGAGTTTACCGAAATAAATCAGTTGTATATTAAATTTGTCTGATGGTAACTTGTGTAGGTACCGTTAATTCCACAGATCTAAAATTTACTTTGCTCCTTACATTTATGATTGATCCGATCTCCATTAAATTTTGCAGGCAAGTAGGTCATGGTAATGTCTTTTTTAAGTTTGAATTTGAGCAAAATTATCGGATTGTGAACATCAGACATGGTTACTGACCATGGATACTCAATTTACCGCGAAAAAGAAACAGTAAAATTGTAGTCAAATCAGAACATAGATTAAAAAAACGTAAAAACATTCGTGAAGCAAACAGGAAGTTTTACGGTAAACAGAATCTTATTTCACTTACACAGGGTGGGATTTCCTTCTCCACAACAAGATAGTGTTCAACACAGAAGGACACGTGAACGACTACGATCCCACCTTAGAGCCGCGTCTGACTATCGAACACTCCACCTCTACACGCTGGTTCCATACTCTACAGGAGGGCACTAATAAGTGAGTATCACTCTGTGTATGGGCACTCGGAAGTGAGTATCACTTTAGACGAGGGAATATGCGCAAGTGAGTATCACTCTGTATGAAGGCACACGGAAGTAAGTATCACTTTATACCAGGGAACATTCGCAAGTGAGTATCACTCTGTTTTGAGGCATACGGAAGTAAGTATCACTTTATACCAGGGAACATTCGCAAGTGAGTATCACTCTGTTTTGAGGCATACGGAAGTAAGTATCACTTTATACCAGGGAACATTCGCAAGTGAGTATCACTCTGTATTTTAATGTAAGATATTTTTGAACTATTATTATTTTGTATAATGATAGCTATACATCATTATTTTTTACCATACTTAACTGTATAATGTCATTATTAAGAGTCCGGCGACCACTTTAGACTAACTTCGCATTGGCTTAAGATTTTTATAGCCATTTCGTTTAGAAGAAGAATACGAGCGAAGAGAGCGAGTAACGATAATGACGAGCCTCTAAAGTTACCTACAGAGTGACAAAGTGCAATTTCAATTGTTTTTTATGACTTTTGCACTTCTGTCATCATTCTTAAATAACTAAGGATTTCCCTTGTATTATGGATTTATTCAAAAGCTAATGATGTAGACAACCTCCCTATGTAAAGATATTTTTGATTTGCTTTGTCTATCTATTGAATAAATCAATCAAAAGTGACCCCTTACAAATGCGGTTATTTTCCGTAGCTCTATTTTCTCTTGAGGACGTATTTAAAAAAAAAACAAGAACATATAGTTCATTTAATTGTACATGCTAAATTTCATCATAATCTGACAAATGGTTTCCAAGCAATTTGACAAGCGCATTTGTATTGAATTTTCAGAGGGGACCCTTAACGAATATTTGACATTTATCAATTATTATTGTTCTGACATTCGTTTTTATTTATAAATATTCAACTGTGACGTGTAGCTGTAGGAGTTACCAATAAATTCTTGTTTCTGATTACATTTTGTCGTAATTTACCGTTTCCCAGCCTATACAAGCCGGACGGTCGTCTGTACGGCTCGCTCCAGTCTGTAGACATGATCCTGCGTTCGGGAGCTCTGCTGCTAGACGGAAACATCGAGGGGATCACGCAGGGCAGCTTCCGGCAGCCCGGAGGAGCGCAGGACCAAGTCGTCGACCCTGATGTGAGGAGTGAGCAGGACTATTTGTTCACATACACACACAAATCGTCCCGCCTTTCCCTCGAAAGGGCTGGCAGAGGTGTACACTGGCACTGGTGTCCCAAATCTGACAGCGGGCGAGCCTGTCGCCATACACCGGGCTCCAGTCATGTAGCAGATAAAATAAATAAATATAAATATTCGGTACGCTTGAACACACAGTCGTCTGACCCCAAACTAAGCAAAGCTTATACTATGGCGGCCAGAGACTGATATACTTAAATAGATATTAACACCCAGACATAGAACAAACACAAATGTTTATCACATGAATGTTTGCCCTAGCTGGGAATCGATCCCACGCCTCCTCGCTCAGAGGGCAGGTTCACTACCGACTGAGCCACCGAGGCATACAATACGCACATATGTTCACACAACGAACTAATTGGTGCGTGCCGTCGGCTGGGTTCGAACCCGCTCCCTCTGGCTTGAGAGGCAGGCCTTCTCCAACTAGGCTATCATCACTTCCTAATATAAATTCCTAAGTTAATAAATCGTTTATATGTAATATGATGTTGCGTTTATATTGTGTTGTATTGTGTGTTAATTATGTTGTGTATCGAGCCTTTAGATAGGCGAGCGTGTCCTGGGTCGGCGTTTATATTGTGTTGTATTGTGTGTTAATATGTTGTGTATCGTGCTTATAGATAGGCGAGCGTGTCCTGGGTCGGCGTTTATATTGTGTTTTATTGTGTGTTAATATGTTGTGTATCGTGCCTATAGATAGGCGAGCGTGTCCTGGGTCGGCGTTTATATTGTGTGTTAATATGTTGTGTATCGTGCCTTTAGATAGGCGAGCGTGTCCTGGGTCGGTGTTTGTATTGTGTGTTAATATGTTGTGTATCGTGCCTATAGATAGGCGAGCGCTTCCTGGGTCGGCGTTTATATTGTGTTGTATTGTGTGTTAATATGTTGTGTATCGTGCCTTTAGATAGGCGAGCGTGTCCTGGGTCGGTGTTTGTATTGTGTGTTAATATGTTGTGTATCGTGCCTATAGATAGGCGAGCGCTTCCTGGGTCGGCGTTTATATTGTGTTGTATTGTGTGTTAATATGTTGTGTATTGTGCCTTTAGATAGGCGAGCGTGTCCTGGGTCGGCTCCAGTTTGCATCCGACGTGCTGGCAAATGATATCATGAAAGGCCGCGACTTCGGACTCCCGCCCTACAATGATTACAGGAAGGCTTGCCGGCTGCCCGTCGCGAAAAAGTTTAAGGATCTGCTCGGGTGGATGGACCAAACGGTAAGAGCTGACCAAATACTATTAACCTATTAACTATTAAACTACATATTAGCCTATTAATAGTGCAGACTCCCTAATGCTGATTGGGCCAGAGCCTAGGACAGATTGATGTGAGGGACGAATAGCTGAAGATGAGACACAATTTTTTAATTCTCCTACTCAAAAAGTCTGTCATTGTTAATTTTATTGAAATCAAAAATTTTATCGCAAATATCAAGAACTTAGCTAACATATCGTCACGCCTTTCCCCCGAGGGGGCTGGCAGAGGTGTAATACAACACCCACACTTCTCCGGACGATATCCAGTCCCAAATGTGACAGGGGGCGAGTCTGTCGCCATACACCGGGCTCCAGTCATGTAGCAGATGACATACAATACGCACATATGTTCAACAAATTGGTGCGTGCCGTCGGCTGGTTTCGAACCCGCTCCCTCTGGCTAGAGAGGCGGACCTGCTCCCATCGGCTGCCATCGCTTTTAAACAAAATGTCAACAAAAGTCAAAAAATTGTTGACAGGATGACGAATGTCAGGATGGGAAGTCTGTTTTTAATGCTTTGCTTGTTGTATTATTCTAATTACAGCAAGTAGAAGCCATGGCTACATTCTACGAGCACACCGACGACATTGATCTGATCGCCGCTTTGCTCGCCGAGAAGCCAATGCCAGGTAATAGGCCGAGCGAGCGAAGAGCACAGAGGCTAATTTTTTAAGCCATCGGTGGCATACAAGTTTAGGGGCCGCCTGATGGTAAGCGATCATCGTTGCAAAGCATTACACGCCATCGAATGGACACCAAGATCAATACGATAGAAAGACACCAAAGAAAAATTCTGATTCCCTACACGTGGTCCCCGGGTAGTGCTAACCGGGTAGCAAACTCTGGTGGGAGGCTTCGGCCGTGGCTAGTTACCACCCACCGGACCAAGCCATGCCGTGAAATGACCTAGTCGTGTTTCGGGATGTAGTCCGGTGTAACCGTTCCGAAGACGGGTCTGAGCAGTAGCGCACTTGTAGCGCCTCACTCAACTGCCGTCTTTGTACTTCTTCACTCTAGTAAACTTCAAGGCTAGAGTGAATAAGTACCTTATAGGTCGTCGTGCTCCATCTTAGACCACACCGTCGCTTAACATCAGGCGAGTTGGTGGTCAAACGCCGACCTATTGTACATAAAAAAAAAAAAACTCCGCAAGAAGGTCGGTTATGTTTTTGAGTGTTTGTATGTATGAGGTTTCTTTGGCACGCCCTACCACAGAATAATAACTAAAGCAATAGAAGGAGGGTTCTATAACAACTAAACTCAATATATTTGGCCTGCTTTGTCTTATGGCACCGTTATTATGTTGGAAAAGGACAAATATACAAAAGACGTTTCGAATTTTCGTAGGTGGTCACTAATTTAATTTTGACTAGTGATGTGACCCCCTACATTTCAACGTCTATAAATTTACAATGACATGCATTGTCATATCTTGTACCGCTAAAACTAATCCATAAATCGGAATAATAAAATGCTTGGAGCGTATGTGACTCTGCATTTTTGGAGTCAAATTTCGTCACCAATTCAATTTATCCATTCTTTATTTTCACATCGTCTTCAAGAAATCTGTAAAATCAAAGTTTCGACCATGTATCGACAATAATATTTACGTCACTATGTATGATCAAGGTAACCTAAAACTGTTTCCGAATATTCGCTAAAAACTTCTATTGGAATAGATATAACGCCTGGTTTCTGCTACAAAGTGATTCAGCAACATTTGTTACGTATTTATGTTTGTTTATCGGCTCACATTCAACAATAAATTGTCCAAAAAACTAAACGATTTAAGGTCAACATTTCTTGACTATTTTATGATCGTGTTAGATGGGACGTGCAGCCTACAACCACACAAGACATTGCTCCACTGCGACCGCACACTCACTATTTGGAATTATACAAATATTTCATGCAGCCTAACAGTAAAAATAATATTAAATCATTGCAAAACCATAGAAGATTCCGAGAAACGCGTAAACAATGAGCACGCGAATAAGTTAAGTAGTCTAATGAACAAACTGTCAGACATTAGAGCAAAGTACTATCAAATTTGGGCGGGTTGAATTAGAACCAATATAACCAAATGACAGTTCATCTTGTGAAATTCCAAAAAAGTAAAACAAAGAGTACTTAAATCATTTATCTCTTTTCCTCAACCGTTTTCGTGCCATAAGATAGAATAGGAACAGAGGTAGTTACTGAGCTCTTTTTTTAACCCTCCTTCTATTGCTTTAGTTATTATTCTGAGCGCCCTACAGCCTAAACAGCTTGATGTATTTCGACATGTGAGGTGTCATTTGAAACGTCTTGATAGTGGAAGTGGAAGTGACGTAGGATACCATATTTTGCAGCCGGGTTTTTGTTTTTCTTTTAATAATGTTACTTGTTGTATGTGTGTTACGCAAATACTCCACGAATTGTGCATTCATTTTAATTATTTTCGTTTGGTAGATAATACTTTAGAGGTGGCCCCATATACATTTTATCGAAAATAGTCAAGCAGTTTTCAAAATATTAACAAAAGCCTAAAAATTGTTTACATGGATGACGGCCTGACGGGAAGTCGGTTTTCGAAACTTTGCTTGTTTTTGTATGTTTGTAACGAATAAACTCAAAAACTACTGGTCCGATTTCAAAAATTCTTTCACCATTAAAAAGCTACATTATCTCTGAGTGACACAGTCTATGAACGCGAGCGAAGCCGCGGGAAAAAGAGCTAGTAATTAATTATGCTTAATCCCCCGCAGGCGCGGTGCTGAGTCCGACGCTGGCGTGCATCATAGCGGAGCAGCTCGTGCGCTGGAGACGAGCTGATCGGTTCTGGTTCGAACACCAGGACCGGCCGCAGGCCTTCAGTATAGGTACTAACTAGGCCCTATGCAGAACGCTACATTCTAATACTAAACATAACATACCTGTAAGTTGTAAAACGGTCATTTTGTTGTCCAATTTGCAGTACGCTAGATGAGCTACCGTGCTAATGTAAGTAGATTAATAATCAATTGTTTTTTTTCTATTTCACGGGTATAGCCACGCTAATGCCCGGGCTACACGAGGCTAGTTTTTCAAGCCAGGATAGCAAGCTAGTGTCAGTAAGCTAGCAAGCTAGTACTCCTGGCTTCGTGTAGACAAAACTAGCTTAATTTCTAAGCTAGTAAACTAGTAAGGTAGTTGACAAGCCAGGACAGTTTTTAATAGGATGGAGTTCTATTTTTTAAGCTAGTAGCGCTGATTTTACTATCCTGGCTTGTGTACTAGCTTCATGTGGCCGGCGAAGCAAGCTTAAAGTTGACTCGTTAGCAGTAACCACGCGTTTTGTTTGTTTTTCTCAGTGACGTGTTCTTGAGATTTTAAGATGCCCAAACTAAATACGGAGATTAATTTAAAGTTCGTACAACTGTACCGTGACCATGAATGTCTGTGGAACGCCACCCTTCCAAGTTATAAAGACAAGTCTAAACGTGATTCAGCGCTACAAAAAATGTGTGACGAATTAAAGACGATGGATATTAATATGACTACCAAAGAGGTAAAAAGTAAAATTAAACATTAAATAAAGTAAAGCAGATGATCCACGTTCATCTCTTCTTTAAATCCACGGTCTTGTCCACACCCGTTTCTGTAATATTATTATTATTTTGGACGTGTGGTTACCTCGGTCACAGCAATAATACTAGCTTAAAATAATATAGCCTCATGTAAACAGAACTAGCATATTCCATACCAGGTCAGCTAGCCAAGACAGTTTAAGAAGAGAAGTAGCTTGCTATCCTGGCTTGAAAAACTAGCCTCGTGTAGCCCGGGCATAAGATAGCAAACTGCAAATCGGAAAGTTTAATGACCGCATAAGTATAACGCTATACAGGGTTATAGGTAACTAACCAAAAACCTCTTAAGGGTTCATTGTACTCATCAATATGAACAACTTTTACTATGAAGCCAATCCTGAAATCGCGAAAAATAACAGCTGTTCCATACAAACAGTTCAATCACCTGAGACAAAATGTATGGAACAGCTGATTTTTTTTCCGCGATTTCGGAGTTCGCCCCATAGTAAAAGTTGTTCATATTGATGAGTACAATGAACCCTTAAGAGGTTTTTGGTAAGTTACATATAACCATGTATATCGAATTCCTTAATGTTGTATTTTAATGTGTGTTTACATAAATAAATAAACACGCCTTACTCCGAAGCGACTGGCAAAGGTGTATTACAAAACCCACACTCAGCCAGACAATATTCAGTCCAAAATTACACCGGGCTCCAGCCATGTAGCAGATGACATACAATACGCACATATGTTCACTGGCCTTCGGCTGGGCTCAAACCTGGCCTCTGGCTTGAGAGGCGGGCCTTCTCCAACAAGGCTGTCATCGTTCAGTAAACAAAATAAAATAAACAAATATAATAATGTAATAACTACATAAAATAAAAAATAGTTATTAGGGTATCAATATATATTTTATGTGCATAGAGTTACATACTTAGTGAGTTCATTTTTAATATTGTCTAAGCAAACGGTAATTCATAAATAAATATTAATCATAAAAATCTTATAGTTGTGAAATTCTGAGTTTTTGTCGAGTTGTTTGAGTTGATCGAACCCGCTACCTCTGACTTGAGACCTACTAGGCTATCATCACACACAAACCATGTATTTCTTTCTATTTTTCTACTTATGTATTTGGTTGCTCATTAGTCCTAATGTGTGAGTGCTGCCACCTAGTTCCACTTCACTTCAAACTTGAACTGTTCTCTATTACAGAGCAACTGCGTGAAATCCGTAAGATGACATTCGCCAAGCTACTCTGTCAGCACGGAGACAGCGTCAGCGCTGTCCAACCTAAAGTATTTCTGCTGCCTGGAGACGGGTAAGCACGGGTGTATCGTCGGGGCGTAGCTAGTACAAAAATAACAGTATTTTACGTCCCACTGCAGGGATACCGACTTACCCTACGTCGAGAGTGATTAAGGCACGATTATCTACCTAAACACATGTTTACTTAAGCCGCTTCATTTAGAGTTTAAAATCGTAAATCATATTTGATGGTAAAATTAGATCGGCGCCTAGAATTCGTTTTTGCCGTTATTATTGGTATTAATCGTAATAAGAACACAAATAAGAATAAGTTGCTTGGTTAAACTTTAGAGAACTACTGGCTATTTAATAATCGAAAAAAAATGTGTTGTTATCGCTGAAAATTTAGAGAACTAGGATGCTCAGACAGTTTTTTAAAGAAGATACTTTTTTTTTCCAATTTAAGAATGACTGGCTCGGTGGCTCAGTTGGTAGTGAACCTACCTTCTGAGCTTGGGGGCGTGGGTTCGATTCCCACCTAGGGCAAACATTTATGTAACGAACGTTTTTGTTTGTTCTATGTCTGGTTGTTAATATGTATTTAAGTATGTATTTAAAAATATCTAATTATGTATATCAGTCTCTGGCAGCCATAGTACAAGCTTTGCTTAGTTTGGGGCCAGGCGACCGTGTGTGAAAGTGTCCCGAATTAATTAATTTATTTATACTTGATTCCCCATTCCAAAATGTATAAAAGTAGACTGAGATTCGAAAAATTTGAGTTTAAAATTTCTGGGATCCGATCGGAAATGTTTCCGAATGATTGTGAATAGCTTATGTCATATCTTTAAATAAAACAAGTTAAAAAATAAATTAATATTTATTACAGGAACGAAATAGCAAGCTGCTCCAAATACGAAATGCCAGACCTGCGCGTGTTCCGCGACCCCAGATGTTACCCACACCCGACGCCACGCCACGAGGACAACCCACACCCGACGCCACACGAGCACGAACACACCACGCTTAAGGACTACCTAACCCAAATATTTGATACAAATAAAATGCCTATAAGCTATCCTAATTCAAACCCATACTTCTCAAGCAGTTATCCTAATGACCTTACAAAGTTAAATAATTTAAACAATGACCCTACATTCAAACAAAGTCATAACAGTGACCCTACATTCAAACAAGGTCATAACAGTGACCCTAAATTCAAACAAGGTTATGATAATGACCCTCTAAAGTCAGGTCAATTTAATGATCCTACAGCATCAAAACAAGGTTCTATTTATGACCCTACAAAGTTAAATCTGTTTAATGTTGATCCTACAGCATTGATTTATAACGAAGGAGACCCGATATCTTTTCAACAAGGTTATAACCATGACCCCAGACTGTCAAAACTAGGTCAAAACGATGATCTTAAGTTAGTTCGTTCTACAGATGACCCTAGGTTATTGACCTACCCTACGAAAGAGGAACGACTTAACCCTAAAATGAGCAGTCTATTTCCTAGCAAGCAACCCAATGTAGAAATTTATCCCAACGCAGATCAAAACCATAAAATGTTGAAAGAGGTTTCAAGCCCGAGTTTTTCAAATCTAGACTCTAACTCAAGAGTGCAAGACTTAAAGTATCCTCCACATTCTTCATTGAGAAACCAAAATTATCCGTTTGAAGAGTTTTTGCAAAATTACTTGCAAGCTTCGTACGCTAACCCTTTTAAAGCTTTTATGACATAATTCCAACCTGAAAATGAGTCAAGCTATTTTGACCGACTCAAACCTTACAGGACTAAAATTCTATCTTTCTCTCTTTTCTTTTCAATACTTTCGTGAGAAGAGAAAGAGACGGCAACAATTTTAGAGCTGTCAAAGTTAAGTTTAGCATAGAAAAGGGTCCAACCATTATCCAAAAAAACAAGGTCTAGCGTTCTGGGAGCAAACACGTAATGACGTCACTCGTCATCCGTCTCTTTCGAACTAATTGTAAATGACTTATTTCGGTCTTGCTTAAGCATAGATTAACGTTACTACGTGTTGCCCACGTGACCGAAATGCTATACCTGGCGGAGTATATTATTATACCATGGGTCTAACGTGTCCAATCCCAGAATCACAAGTTTTTCTGGGTGTGAATTGTAGGGATTTGGGAATCCTCCATTCTTTCTCATTAAAATTATACAGTGTATACATGTAACGTGCGTTAAGCCGTACTAATCCGAAAACAGAACACTTAAACACTAATCATTCTGAATAACTTTTACCTACTACGGGACCAACCTTGAACTCGCAATAAAAAATTGCTCTATCAGTGCCCTTAATACCCGTAACCCTGTATATACAAAGTGTTGTTATCCGTTCCCGCATTATTTATGGAGTCGATTGTATTATACTAAGTATATTTACATTTCACTAAAAAAATTCATTTAAGTAATGAGCCGAATATTTGATTTAAAAAATTACGAGACGTCTAATAAATCGATATACGCCGGCTGCACGCACGAAAACGGATGACTTATTAGCCCGAAGGGGCTGGCAGAGGTGTGATGCAACACCCACACTTAGCCGGACGATGTTCAGATTAACATACATACATACATATCGTCACGCCTTTCCCCAAAGGAGATTGGCAGAGGTGTAATACAACCGAACGCCCACACTTCACCAACTATGTATTTTCACACAATTAACAAATAGGTGCGTGCTCTCGGCTGGGTTTGAACCCACTCCCTCTGGCTTGAGGCGGGCCTTCTCCAACTAGGCTGTCATCGTTCAGATTAAAACTACATAAAATAAAAATAGTTATAGGGTATCAATATATTTATTATGTGCATAGAGTTACATACTTAGTGAGTTCATTTTTTAAATTGTTTAAGCAAATGGTATTACATAAATAAATATTAATAATAAAAATCTTAAAGTTGTGAAATTCTGAGGTTTTGTATTAATTTATTTATTAACCTTAAGCTACTGACGTTTTTTCCCGTAAGCACTGACGTGGGTCCTGGCAGGCCCGTACTTGTGTTTTTTTGTTAATAATTTTGCGATTGCTTGCAGACATTTAATTTATTAAAGTAAAGTAATGTAAAATTTTATTGCTCAAAACTGTGTACATATAAAGGTGAAGTAAGTATGTTAAAGTACCTAGTCTCAACAGTTTGTCCTAGCGGACATGCAATGTTTAACATTTTAGAAAATTATGTAATACTACCTGCGCTCCGCGGTTTCAAAAGTATCCTATCTCTCAAGTTGGATCGAATTGCACATGGTGTGCGAATTTTATTATAATCGGTTAAGTGGTTTAGGAGTTCATTGAGGACAAACATTGTGACACGAGATTTATTTATATTAAGATTTACTAAACTAGATATTTACATCTAATTCACACTTCAATAAAATTATTTTAAAAAAGTAAGAGTGGGTTTTATTTATGTTATACTAGCTGAACTCCGCGGTTCCACCCGCACTTAAAAAGTATCCTGTGCTATTCTAGACCATAATCTATCTCTGTGCCAAATTTCATCCAGATCTGTTCAGCCGTTCTGCCCTGAAAGAGTAACAAACATCCATCCTTCCATTCTTACAAACTTTCGCGTTTATAATATTAGTAGGACTATTAATTACTAAATCAAATCTGCGTGAAAAACCAGTTAACCAAAACGGCAATGTACATCGTGCTATTCAAACCCGTTTTTTTTTTTATGTAGAATAGGTCGGCGTTTGACCACCAACTCGCCTGATGTTAACCGACGTTGTGGTCTAAGATGGAGCACGACGACCTATAAGGTACTTATTCACTCTAGCCTTGAAGTTTTGTAGAGTGAAGAAGTACAACGACGGCAGTTGAGTGAGGCGCTACAAGTGTGCTACTGCTCAGACCCGTCTTTGGATCGGTTACACCGTTTCGTGTTTCTCAACTCTTTGCGGGAGAGACCTAGCACTTACCAAGTCAGTGCTGACCAACGGCTAAACGTTGTCATTTTGGCCAACAACGTGGCCAAAAAATTAAAAAAAAAAAACATATTTTTGAAATAAAATTTTATTATTCATTTTTATTTTTTACTTTGGTCGGGCCTGAGGAACACTACGTCAGCACTTACAGGTTAATGTACTTCTATTAATAAAGGTTTCATTTCACAAAATGTCAAGTCAAATTTCACATACTTACATATTTTATTAAATATTTTCGTTATTCTAAATCTATTTTTTTTTTCCAAAAATGTGTGGATTTTGTACCATTGATACAAAATTGAACTATATTTGAGTATCGTGAAAGTCAAAAACTTTTTACCCGAACGCCTGAAAGGAGGATAATGTTTTTAGGCGTATGTTAGCATGTATGTTTGTCTGTCTGTTTCCACGTGACATACACATAACCATCCTTCTTGCGCAGTCGGGAAATTATCTAATTTTTAAGTGTTAGTTTTTAAGTGTATTACTTATACGTTTGTTAATAATGAGTTTTTCTATCTACCTACTTTTTTTTAATTGTCAATATTCATATGAGATCAGGCAAAAATCTGTCAGATCGATGTCAATTCCAAGTGTTACAAAGTTCAATCAAAAACGATTAAGGCGTAATACTAGCTCGCGTCAAATGGATCCACACAAAAATTAACATTTTTTTATGAATATTATTGCAAAATAAATATATTTTTTATTTTTGCAACAAAAATATACCTTGTGTAATAATGAAGGTTTACAACCCCTGATCAGACGGCCAAGGGTTGAATGAACTTTTGTCTCAATCCATTTGGCGCGAGGTACATACAAAAATCGGAGCGAAGGCATAAAAATATCGAAAAATAGACTATAGAGAAATCTTACGGAATTGCAGACTCAGATTCGATGATAAAATTTGTTTTACAATAAACTCCTTTCGGGTTACTATACCCGATCCGTGTAACTCTCTAAAGTGTACTCAATTAGTTTTTGCCTCCGCCACTAATCTCGATCAATTAGCTAGGACTTAGCAAATTAACGTGAAATTAAATTTACAATTTTCTAAAATTTACTTAAATTTTTTTGGTACACAAATTTAATGTACTAGTTTACTAAAGCTCTCCATATACTATGAAATGAGATCCTGATCCTTAGCGCGTACCATATTCTCTGTTACACTCACTCTAGTGACTTTTTAACGAGTGAGACAGGGACAAAGATAGCGTCGAGCGCGGTTTAAAAAGTCGCTGGTTTTTAACTATGCCATTGTTTATTGAACAAGATATCTGTATGAAGAGCCTTAATACATTTTTAGGTAGTTTTAAAGGGCTCACTCCCAACGAACGCCACCAGTGGTGGTCGTTAGAACAATATTTAATTTTTGTCCCAACTGTCGCCAATGGGGCTCGATGGAACATAAAATTATTTTTAGGTCCAACGACCACCACCAAAGTGCCACCGCTGGTGAAAAGTACAGTCAAACCGAAATAAATCTAACATTGAAAACCAATTTTTAATACATTTTACACACAGCTTAACATTATTATGACAAACGCTAAAAATAATATTTTTTTTTGACCCAACGACAAGACAAAGATGTCTGGAGCCTTCCACTTCCGCCAAGTAGCCACTAGTATGTATAGATATTACCTAGTTGTAAGCCAAAATTTGTGAGACAGTAATTTATTTATTCTTTGAAAAAATAATGCCCTTTAGTTTCTTGCCTGTTCTTGTGAGTAGAGGCTCTTTATCCGAACAAGGCGGTCGAGTCTATTTAAATAACTTTGACGTTCATAAGTGTATCTTTGATACCTAAATTGAATAAAAACATTTTGACTTTGACTTTAACGAGCCCCACTGGCGGCAGTTGGGACAAAAATCAAACCTTTGTGTTAAAGACCACCACTGGTGGGTGTTTTTGTGGTGGTCGTTGGGAATAAGCTGTTTTAAAGGTAAAAAAATATATGCACAAGGTGTAAAAAAAGAGTAGTAACATTTACTTGTCAAAGTGAACATCTTTCAGAACACATGTTAGCAAAATTCTAATAAAAATTCAAGTCTCCATACAAAATTGATCACGTGACCAGTTATTTTGTACTAGCTGCGCCCCGCGGTTTCACCCGCGGTTAGAAAGTATCCTGTGTGCTATTCTAGACTATAATCTACATCTGTGCCAAATTTCATCCAGATCTGATCAGCCGTTGTGGCGTGAAAGAGTAACAAACATCCATCCATCCATTCTTACAAACTTTCGCGTTTATAATATTAGTAGGATGGAGTCTTGAATTCTTTTTCGAATTTAGCAAACTTTTTTTCTAGAAGTTGTTCACTTTGACGGTTTAAAAACAATATCTTAAGTATTAAGACCGGCACAGACGACGAAGATGCTTTGATATTTGTATAGTATCTTAGACCTAACTTCATAATATCGCCAGCCATACATCTGAGTGCTTAGTGTGAGTTGCTCAAAGTAAATAGAATAACTTTACTACAGCGTAAACGAGTTCACGTCGCACGGATCGACAATCGAAAACGAGCGAATGTGAGTGCCAATCAAGCTTGTCACTCGATTCGCGTAAATTCACCGTGAAAAAGTAAATTTTTCATGTCAAATGTTGGCAGTAAACAAAAAACTCGCACTCACGATTGCGGTTTCTCATTACTCCCACTAGGTGGCGCTTTTTAATTTTCATACAAATTGGAGTTACTTTTACGCGATCGAAAAGCAAGAAAAACTCACACTAAGCACTCTGACTGAAGGAACACACACGACGAAGATAATCGACCAAGCGAGCATTAGCGAAGGAGAATATCTAAATTATTTTCCTAATTACAAAACGAATTAAAGCAAAATCATTGTACTGAATAATACCATTCGTGATTTTACAGCTAAGTAGGGGATATTTAATTGCGCATCAAAATTAATTATGTTTACGTTTTTTGACGTGACAACGTCTTATAATTCGATAGAGCCGGCTGCACGCACGAAAACATGCGGCGTTACCTCGCTCTGAGGCGTTCCATGTAAGGCTTGAAGTGCAAGCGAGAGCGCGGAACGAGCGACAAAGAAGCACAATCGGCCTTTGCGTTCGGCAGCGTTCGACATCCGTCTCTCTCCTACTTGAGTGAGCACGTTGTCACGTTCAACTATCGTCAGTAAACCGACTTTACAGATAACCTATTTTTTAAGTAAAACGGGACCCTATTACTAATACTGAGCTGCACGTCCGTCTGTCACCAGGCTGTATCTCATGAACCGTGATAGTTGGACAGTTGAAATTTTTACAGATGAGAAAACAGAATAAAATAAGTATTTTAATTACTCCCATTAAGCATATATGACTTTTTTTTGCCGTTTTTATAGATAATGGTACGGAATCCTCCGTGCGCGAGCGCACTTGGCTGTTTTTTTTAGTTCCGTTTTTGGTTTTGTCTGCAATATTATTATTCTTAGAAATTCTTGATGTTACACATTAAAAGTACTAAATTATATAATCAAAAAAACTATTTCTTTAACTAATCTCTAGTATATTTCCGGTTTAACGTAGTATTAAGTACACGAAGGATTCAATTATATTGACTTACTATTCAGAACCCTAACTGAATAAAAATTATCTATACTTATTAAAAAAAAAAAACAACTAATTCTAATGAATTCCATAACTAAATAAATGAATAAATTCGGGACATTTTGCACACACGGTCATATGACCCCAAAATAAGCAAAGCTTGTAGGTACTATTGCAGCCAGAAACTGATATACATACATATATATTTATAAATACATACTTAGATAGATAATTAACACCCAGACATAAAGCAAACATAAATGTTCATCACAGAAATGCTTGCCCTAGGTGGGAATCGAACCCACGCCCTCAAGCCCAAAAAGCAGAAACGTTTTTTCAATTCTACTAATTAAAAAAAAGGTTACATTTTGTTGCGCATTAACAATATTTGATGTGTAATCAAATAAAGCCCCTAGATAAAAACGAAATTTAAACGTCTATTTTTACGTAAGCAAACAAAAAAAAAATTATGATTTAAAACACGGGAAATTACTCACGTACGATTCAGTCGATTATTCCGACTATAGTTTCAACCGCATTCGGCGGTCTTCATCAGGGCGAGTGCGCGCGCGCGGCTGCGTCTATGCGATGCAGTGCTATGCGAGACGCAGCCGCGCGCGCGCACTCGCCCTGATGAAGACCGCCGAATGCGGTTGAAACTATAGTCGGAATAATCGACTGAATCGTACGTGAGTAATTTCCCGTGTTTTAAATCATAATGTGTGAAAACCACGTCAGTTTCCATAATAAAAAAAAATGTTTTAAAAGTAAAGTACTTAAATAAAATATCCGCTTCCAACATTATCTTCGACAATTTGCCTGGTAGTGATCGCTTTTAGCGTAAGGACCTACCTATTAACGTTCTCTCGATATCTATGTAATATTGTAAAAAGATACAGTTTTTATGTAGGGGGTAATCTTCGCAACTGCTGGTCCGATTTCAATAATTCTGTCACCAATAGAAAGATACTAAATCACTGATTCCCACTTACACTTTACATAAGAACTAGCTGCGCCCTGCGGTTTCACCCGTGGTTAAAAATCCTATGTGCTATTCTAGATTATAATCTATCTCTGTGCCAAATTTCATGCAGATCTGTTCAGCCGTTGTGGCGTGAAAGAGTAACAAACATCCATCCATTCTTACATTCTTTCGCGTTTATAATATTAAGTAGAATAAGTAGAATACAGCCACAACACAACACTATTCACAGATCTTCTCTATATATTAAAAAGAATGACAATTTCCCTTGGTCATCGCATCACGCGTGAACAGATGGAACATTTTCGCCAATTTTTGTTTTTTAATTTTATTGGGAACTGGATACAAAGTCCTTAATGCCTAACTTAGTTATTCTTGTATTCATTTTATCGCAGATGGGTTATTTAATCTAAGATGAAGATGAGAGGAATCCCTCCCTTTTCCCCATTTCAGTAAAGCCGTGGATAGTTTACTGAAACTTTAAGTCGAGTTTTGTAGAGAACATGAAAAATAGCATTTCCTAATGTTTGTATCATTTGCCCACACTCGTGCACGTTAACGAACCGGTTAACGTTAATAATCCACAATTATTACACTTTAACACTCGAAGAATCACAAGTTTTAGATAATAATACAAAATCACGACACCATCTTTTCAGTTCCCGCCAAAAACCCCCTTTTTTTTGTTGTGTTTATTATTGCCAGGAGAAGAATCTTATGAAAGAAAAAAATAAGATTTTATTCCGAAAAAAATAACGGTTTCTGTGAGACGCGGGTGAAACCACGAAGCGCAGCTAGTTACTAAATAAATTACCTAAATTTCGCCAGAAGATGCTAACTTGAATTGAGTTTATGTAATAAAAAATCAAATTTGTTGTAAAAATTGTGTGTCATCTGCTACATGACTGGAGCCCGGTGTATGGCGACAGGCTCGCCCCCTGTCACATTTGGGACTGAATATCGTCTGGCAAAATGTTGGTGTTGTATTACACCTCTGCCAGCGCCCTCGGGGGAAAGGCGTGACGATATGTATGTAAATGTTAGTTAGAGATTGTGATTCTGTTGGTATTCTATGTCAATGGACAAAAGTTACATAACGCGACCAAACTTTCGGGCAGATTTTTTTTTTACAAACTAGGCATGCGTTTGACCACTGACTCGCCTGATGGGAAGCGTCGACGTGATCGAAGGTGTGACACGCTTGCCTAGGAGATACCTATTCACTTTGCTCTTGAACACCCCCGGATTGTATTTAGGTGGAGAGACAGACGCAGGCAACGAGCTCCACACCTCTGCAGTTCTTACAAGAAAAGTTGACTTGAAACGCTTAGTGCGTTTTGGCGGAATTTCCGCCATAAGAGGGTGTCTCTTACTGGTGCGCCTGGTACATAGATAGATGTCTTACACATAATATTTTGATTATTAAAAACTATATATGAGATGTCTTTTATATAATATTTTCATTAGTAAAAATTAACTTTTTTTTATATTTGTAGCCAGTAATCAGCCTCATTCAAAACAGGCCTATTTTCTTCAGCTATAATAATTAATTTAAAAAAAATTAAATCTAGCTATTTTGTAAGTGACTTTTGACTTTGAATGTAATTTTTTTTTTATAGTATGTAAACGTGTTTTGGTTTAGTACACCCCAAGCCTATTATATCCTTGTGTGTTATCTACTTTACTACACTTAAATTAAACTGACAGCTATTTTTTTTTATTGTACTCATTTCAGTATGCCAAAAAGAGTAAGGGCTTTAAAGCTGTCATCTGTCAAATTTCGTTCAAAAATTTGAAATATGTGCAAAAGATTTTACTATTTACTTCTAGAAAAACTTTTTTTTATTATATTTACTATTAAAAGTTAGTTATACAGGATGTCCCAAAATAACGCGGCTAAAAGTTGAACTAATAAGAATTTTAGGGTTTGGTCTGGCGTCAGAACGCGCTAGGTATATATAGGTACTTACAAAGAATTTTCAAAAGTGTCAAATGTACTGAATTTCTGTTATTTTTTTTTATAAATCTTTCTCGACCGAGCAAGCGAAGAGTGCCTATTTCAGCTTAGAAAGAAATGTTTTCGTATGTCCGCATCTCTGTATTTGCCTACGGGTAGCATTTCTTAAACGTTTTCAAAAAACTGCCTCGACAAAAAATGTATGTGTAATTTACCGAACTCGCAAAACTTCACGAGAATCGGTTGAGGAATGTAACCTGTTAGAGGAGACAGACGTCAGCCGCAAGGTCTCACATTGTCACTAGTTTTAATTAGTTTTTAAGTTTAGTTCTACATAAGTACAACTTTTGTAATTTTACTTATATTTTAACAGCTCATCAGACCTGACGTCCCAGTGCTGCCACCTAGTGTGCGGTTGTTTCCAAAAACACTTATTAAAACAAAAAGATATATACGTATTCCCGTAAGATATTATGTATTCCCCTTAAATAATAATTTAAGATTTATGTTAACAAAAGTCACGGTCCCCGGAGTCCGTGGAGTGTAATTTAAAAAAAAAAAATACAACTTTTAAATTGCACTTTTTTGGAAGTATTAGCAAATAGCGCCATTTCTCAAATGTCTTTTTTGAAACATCCTGTATGCATGGTTTTTTAGCTTTTTAAAAGCTGTATTAGATTTTATTTATACATAAGATATAGGTCTAATCTAAAATTAATAATCTATACTCTCAAAGTGTTAAAAGAAAACTACCGCTTTTCAGTCAAATGATTAATCCTAGAATCATTAACACGAATCACGTTTATCAAAATTGACAGTTAACCAAAATTAGTAATGTCGGTCGTCCGAATATAAGATCTAATTTTCTAAATATTTTAGGATTATTTCTAAAACATTTGGTTAACTACCGAAAAGCGATCAAATTTGCTAATTTTTTTTCTATCTGGAAAACCTATAAACCTTAAAAAAACACATGCCAATTTTTACGAAAAATAGAATGACACTTATAGTGCAGTCAAAATATAATCCATTTGCTATCCGATGATCACTGACGGCTATATTGACAGCGAACAAAAAAAAACAATTTTTATTTTACAGTAGAATAGCTGCAAGCAAATCACGTTTAAAACTAATTAGGCAAAAAAAAACGGAATTTTCATTCGCTTTTAGTTAATTAACTGCAGTATTAAGTGATATTCAGATAGCATACAGACTATAGTTTAATTAATTATACAATTTGTACATTATCATAATCCTAAAATGTACTCTATGAAAAAACAGTGCAAAGTCAGCAAAATTTCACTAGGTATATAATATATCTAGACGTTCGGTAAAATGAATTTCGTGCAATTGAATGTCGGTTTAACGTTAACCGAGTTAAGAACAATCGTCGAATTGTTGCCAAGTGTGGGTAGTTTTCAAATCTCAAGGTACGTAGGGGAAGACTTGGGTAATCCGACCGGTGCCCCTGTGAAGAAAAAACATCACATAAAAATAAATAAAAACGGTTATCATACCGCTGTATTGTCTTTTGTGTGTGTCAAACTAATATTACAAGGGCAAAAAATTACCCTTGCGTTCGGCAAAGTCATAATTTGGGTTATCGCTACCAGACCATAAAAGTAAAAAATAATGGTGTCATTTGGCCGGGATCTACGTCACGGGACGATTTCGTGACGTACAAGCAAGCAGTCGAACCGTACAATACTTTATTACTGTACGTAAATAACAAAAGAAATGTTAAAATATATAATACCCAGACAGCATGTTTTATATTCGAACTACGTAGATTTGAGAAAAACAATTGATAATTTTACTGTTTTAGTTTTGTAGGAAAACTTATGTACACTACAAAAATTAAATGTTATTTAGTTATGTTTAAATAAAGATTTTAAAAATGAAATGAAATGAAGTCGAACCGATAAACGTTAATAATCAACCGTTATTACACTATAACACTCGAAGAATCACAAGATTTAGAAAATGATACAAAATTACGACAACAAGTTTTCGCTTCCCGCCAAAAAACTACGCGTGTATCTTCTATACCCAATTGAAGTCATATCAAAATGTGTTTACATTTTGACTTTGACATTGTCATCACACTCATATCAAAATGTGTTTACATTTTGACTATGACTTAGACATCACACTCATATCAAGATGTATTTACATTTTGACTATGACTTTGACATCGCACTCATTTGACTATGACTTTGACGTCACACTCATATCAAAATGTGTTTACATTTTGACTATGACTTAGACATCACACTCATATCAAAATGTGTTTACATTTTGACTATGACTTTGACATCACACTCATATCAAAATGTGTTTACATTTTGACTATGACTTTGACATCACACTCATATCAAAATGTGTTTACATTTTGACTATGACTTTGACATCACACTCATATCAAAATGTGTTTACATTTTGACTATGACTTTGACATCACACTCATATCAAAATGTGTTAACATTTTGACTATGACTTTGACATCACACTCATATCAAGATGTGTTTACATTTTGACTATGACTTTGACATCACAATCTTATCAAAATGTATTTACATTTTGACTATGACTTTGACATCACAATCTTATCAAAATGTATTTACATTTTGACTATGACTTTGACATCACAATCTTATCAAAATGTATTTACATTTTGACTATGACTTTGACATCACAATCTTATCAAAATGTATTTACATTTTGACTATGACTTTGACATCGCACTCATTTGACTATGACTTTGACATCACACTCATATCAAAATGTGTTAACATTTTGACTATGACTTTGACATCACACTCATATCAAGATGTGTTTACATTTTGACTATGACTTTGTCATCACACTCATATCAAGATGTGTTTACATTTTGACTATGACTTTGTCATCACACTCATATCAAAATGTGTTTACACTTTGACTATGACTTAGACATCACACTCATATCAAAATGTGTTAACATTTTGACTATGACTTTGACATCACACTCATATCAAGATGTGTTTACATTTTGACTATGACTTTGTCATCACACTCATATCAAAATGTGTTTACACTTTGACTATGACTTAGACATCACACTCATATCAAAATGTGTTTACATTTTGACTATGACTTAGACATCACACTCATATCAAAATGTGTTTACATTTTGACTATGACTTAGACATCACACTCATATCAAAATGTGTTTACATTTTGACTATGACTTAGACATCACACTCATATCAAAATGTGTTTACATTTTGACTATGACTTAGACATCACACTCATATCAAAATGTGTTTACATTTTGACTATGACTTAGACATCACACTCATATCAAAATGTGTTTACATTTTGACTATGACTTAGACATCACACTCATATCAAAATGTGTTTACATTTTGACTATGACTTAGACATCACACTCATATCAAAATGTGTTTACATTTTGACTATGCCTTAGACATCACACTCATATCAAAATGTGTTTACATTTTGACTATGACTTAGACATCACACTCATATCAAAATGTGTTTACATTTTGACTATGACTTAGACATCACACTCATATCAAAATGTGTTTACATTTTGACTATGACTTAGACATCACACTCATATCAAAATGTGTTTACATTTTGACTATGACTTAGACATCACACTCATATCAAAATGTGTTTACATTTTGACTATGCCTTAGACATCACACTCATATCAAAATGTGTTTACATTTTGACTATGACTTTGTCATCACACTCATATCAAAATGTGTTTACATTTTGACTATGACTTTGTCATCACACTCTCTGGTGGAATTGCAGTCTAACGACAGTGTCTACTACTCTATCCGTCTCCCTCACTCACCGGGTCCCCAGTCCCGCGGTGAAGAGCAGCTGTCTCCCTCTAGCGACGTACTCCGGGCAGCGGACGAAGCGGAAAAGAGCGGGAGCAGCCTCGCCCGCTCGAAGGACCGCCTCGCGTGACATTATACCCTGTGTATATTTAAGTAAAATTAAAGTATTAAAGTGTGTATATTAAAGTAAAAATCTTTCTTCTTTTTAATCTTTATTGTCCGTGGAGTCGTCCCCGGGGCTGTAGCCCCTGCCCTCAACTAAATCCGTCCCTGGCCCTGGTTACAATTCAATAGCTATTTTCCCAGTCGGGTGCGAACCCGCACTTACCTCAATGATGGCCGTCTGTCTCACGTTCCCAACGTGCACGGTGCACTGGAAGCCTGGGTAGATGGCGGTTGAGTGACGTAACAGCAATACTTGAGCCTGGAAACGAACCGATTATTAACTAACTATTATTATTCAGAGATACTCTCTCTGAGAGTCTCTCAGAAGTCTCTGGCGTCAAAGAGTAACAAACATCCATCTATCTATATATATCTATCTAGAGTATATCTCTGAGATATACTCTCTCTGAGTCTCTCTCAGAGACTATTGGGTAAAATCCTACTACTATTATAAACGCGAAAGTTTGTAAGAATGGATGGATGGATGTTTGTTACTCTTTCACGCCAGAACGGCTGATAGGATCTGGATGCACAGAGATAGATTATAGTCTAGAATAGAAAGAAAGAAAGAAAGAAAGATGAACGAAAGAAAGGTGCAAGCCCTGATGTCAATTTCTATGCCACCCGATAGCCTCATGGCTTGACGATTGCTGTCATATTTATGCATATTTTCTGTGGAAGCGATAAAAAATTTCAAGCTAGAATACGGTTAAAACCTATTGAAGATTTGTGCAGTGACCGCGAGGTGCAGTACGGAGCGGACAACTAGTACAGCTCACCTGGAACTTCACCCCACCAGCCGCCTCCATACAGAAGTGACCGCGAGGTGCAGTACGGAGCAGACAACTAGTACAGCTCACCTGGAACCTCACCCCACCAGCCGCCTCCATCCAGAAGTGACCAAGAGGTGCAGTACGGAGCGGGCAACTAGTTCAGCTCACCTGGGACCTCACTCCACCAGCCGCCTCCATACAGAAGTGACCGCGAGGTGCAGTACGGAGCGGACAACTAGTACAGCTCACCTGGGACCTCAGCCCACCAGCCGCCTCCATACAGAAGTGACCGCGAGGTGCAGTACGGAGCGGACAACTAGTACAGCTCACCTGGAACCTCACCCCACCAGCCGCCTCCATCCAGAAGTGACCAAGAGGTGCAGTACGGAGCGGGCAACTAGTAAAGCTCACCTGGAACTTCACCTCACCAGCCGCCTCCAAACAGAAGTGACCGCGAGGCGCAGTACGGAGCGGACAACTAGTTCAGCTCACCTGGAACCCCACCCCACCAGAAGCCTCCATACAGAAGTGACCGCGAGGTGCAGTACGGAGCGGACAACTAGTACAGCTCACCTGGAAGAACATGCAGCCGCGCGGATCGCTGGGGTCGTCCAGCAGCACCCTGTCTTCGCAGACGCACTCGTCCGACGCTGCGACTTCACTCGGCTCAACTTCCACTTCCGCTTCCGTTTCGACTCCGGCTTCCTTCGCCTCGTCGCTGTCACTTCGGTAAAGGTTCACTTCGCTTTCCATGTTGTCCTAAAAAAAATTGGTTGTCTGTAAAGTCGGTTTACGGACGATAGTTTAAGGCGAGCCTGGCCAGAAAACGTCTAGCAAGAATCAACTTTCCTCTAAGATAAACCATGGTTTTTACTGTGTAAAAAAAATATGTTATTCTTAAGCATGTTTATAAGTGGAATCATAAATCTGATACATGTTATGAATAACTTCACTCGATAGAAAAAAAATCCAAAGTCACCTCTATTTGGTATTTTAAACACGATTTGCGACTTCATTTTTACAAATCATATTGCTTTTTTATTTTTTTTACGAATTACAATGCAATAAAAAAATGGAATCATAAATAAAAATGTTAAAAAGTTAACATGGTAATTTTATATGATTTTTTTATCACGAATTCATGGTAAAAAGGCACGTTTGCGTGGCCGCCAGTCCGCCCGCAGACCCCGTCGACGCCGGACGTGTGCCAAATTTTTGTGATCTCCGCAGTGCCGCACACACCAACACCAACCAAGCATTTAGTTTTGCCATAATGGGTAACAAACATAATAAACGAAAAAAATGCTCAAGTCTGACTTTTAGAAAATCGTACGAGTCAAGGAGCAAACGTCGGTAAGTAGATAAACTTCTACTAGATTAAATTGGTAATCATTGTTTTTATTTACTAGAATCGACATTTCTTGCATTGCTTTTTGTAGTCAGATGATGTATCAACAAATCTATTAGTACCTACTTATATTCGTTTTAGTGTTTTCAAATATCATACTCATCATCATAGATACTTTTTTGTCTCGTTACGTGTATTCACGATGTAAATACCCGGCCTAGTGGTATACCTACTAGTGATATTTATGTAGTTATACCTACCTACAGTTACAGTTTTTTTTTGCAGAAGACTACTACGTAACAAACTCCAATGACTTTGGAATTGACGAAACGTAAGTACCTACCTACCTTTTGTACCACGCAGGGAGGCGGGTGTTCTGCGAAGTTTTGACTGCAACGAGTAAATACCCGCCCTAGTGGCATACCAGTGATATTTATATTTATATAGTTATACCTACTTACACGAATACCTATCTTACAGTTTTGTTTTTTTTTTTTCAGAAGAGTACTACAACCAAATTTAATAAACTCCGATGACATTGGAATTGACGAAACGTAAGTACCTACCTACCTTTTGTAACATGCAGGGCGGCGGATCTTCGCTAAGTTTTAACTATACAGGATGTTAGGTAAGATACGGGACGACGTTCATACTTTCATTTTTACTGAGCAATCTGAACTGCACAACGAGTAAATACCCGGCCTAGTGGTATATCTAGTAGTGATATTTACGTAGTTATACTTACCTACATGAATACTTATCTTCGTTTTTTTTTTGCAGAAGAGTACTTCAAGAGAATGTAATAAACTCTCATGACATTGCAATTGACGAAACGTAAGTACCTACCTTCTTTTTGTAACATGCAAGGTGGCGGATCTTCGCTAAGTTTTGACTGTACTGTATGTATGTAAATTATATAGGGTGTTAGGTGAGATAGGGGAAGTCGTTCATACTTTCATTTTTGACTGAACAATCTGTACTACACGAGTGTTTGGTAGCGTTTGAGTTATAGCCGTATGATTTGAACACATCTAGGCCTGATTAGTACTGCAACGTGATTTTGGCTGTTTTGAAGAAAACTCGTAAAGTTGTATATTCGTTTTTAACGATTAGCGAAAATCGAGCATTTCGGTAAATCTTGTAAGTACGGCTTTTATAAACCTACGACTGGTATGGATGTGTTCGTCGTTGCCTTTGAAATTCGAAACTGCCGGTTGTAAGAAGCGATAGCGGGGACAGGCGAAGCTATGTATATACGTCACAAAGATGGCCGCCGACCGTTGTAGATTATTGCTTATATCTCGAGTTCTATCTCATCAAATCAGTTGTTTGAGGTGTCATTTGAAAGCTCATTTATTTATAATGTAGTTGTTATATAATTATGTACATACATATCAACAAGCTTGAACGACAGCTTCCGTGCGCGAGTCCGACTCGAACTTGGTCGGTTTTTTAGAATTTTTATATTTTGAACTTTTGGACATCATACTTATAAATATTTATTTTTATTTTGTTTTAGGCACGTGGATGACATTGACCCTGTTTCACTCAGCGTGGTCATCATCCTGCGTCAGTCATGGTTTGGTGGGGGGGTATCCTATCACGGCGTCACAAAGCTTAGTTTTTGTGAAAAGGGGGTTAAAACTTCTGCCAAAGTGTATCAAGAGACCGTCTTATATGGTGTTGTACAACCCCTTAGCAATACACTTTGTAAAAATCTACCGTGGAGTTTCCAACTAGACTCTGCACATGGTCACAAGGCGCGAACTACCCAAGCCTTGTTCCGGACTTTATAAGGGCTGAAGACTGGCCCTCCTCTAGCCCAGATCAAAAAATATGTAAATATAACTTTTATTAACATTACATTACTGTAAAAAAAAAATAAATGCATTTTCATTTGTAACAGAACTTATGGCTAGACATGCATACATATCGTCACGCTTTTCCCCGAGGGGGCTGGCAGAGGTGTAATACAACACCCACATTTCGCCGGACGATATTCAGTCCCAAATGTGACAGGGGGCGAGCCTGTCGTCATACACCGGGCTCCAGTTATGTAGCATATGACACACAATACGCACATATGTTCACACAATGAACAAATTGGTGCGTGCCGTCGGCTGGGTTCAAACCCAGCAGAGCAAAATTGCCACTCCCAACTAGGCTGCCATCGATTCTACAACTATATCACAGAACAAATAATAATACTACGTACCTATAGCTCAATTGTATTTATAAATGTAAATATTGTGAATGTATATTTTTGTATTGGATGTTTTGTTAATACTAGCAGAATGTCCGCCACTTCGTACCCAGGGTATGTATACCTATACAGGGAGTTAGTGGACCCCTCTCGAAAACGAAAACTGGGAATAGTGGTGGGGATTACTAATACAAAGCGACTAAAAAAACGCGAAAAAAAGGTTTTTTTTTAAAACTTTAATACTGATATTTTAACATCGACACAAGTTATACAAGCTTTAAAGTGCTAGTTTAAACACCAATTACCAAAAAAAAAAAAATTACCTTAACGGCAATCTAAAACAAATGACTAACAGCTGACGCTAGAGGTGAACGCCCGCACACAGCTGCGCGCGGTCGCGACCTCGCAAGGAGCCGCGCCGCCCCCGCCCCCCACCCCCCGCCGCGCGCCCGCCGCTGTCTCGGCGCGCGCGCGGGCCGCGGCGGCGCGGTACGAGACGTCCTCCCGCTATTCGTACAGATCTAACTACCTACGTGGCTATTGCATTCTCTTCGGTAATTGCCTAAATCACGTTCGGTTCAAACTGTCCTACGGCTGGAGATGGGCCATGAGATATGAGCCATCTTCTCATTGTGAGAAGCTTAAGGCACACAAGTCGTAAGTGTCCACAACGCTGGTCCAATGAGTTGTTTGTTGGTAAACCAAATAAAGAATTTTGCTAACAGCGAAGTGACGAATCCGGTTTTCTAAGCATGTGAGCGTTGGAAAATGTGTGCCATGATAATTAAAAAAAACTAAAATTACAATAATAACTCCTAATACAACAAGTGTCTTGCTGGCCTACCATGCGCAACGCGCTAAAGCTAGTCGCCTCTTATTATCGAGACAGACATATTATGTTTACACATAGTCTTCTTATCTCACGTTCTCGCTTGACAAAAAGTGACGAGAAGAATTTTGTCGAACTTGCATAAATACACTCATGGTAGTTCCTTGCCTATTTTGTTTTAAACACCGCTTGTTGCCAATTGTCCCGCGGTACGCTTTGGCGGCTCTCTGTAAGCTCTTTGTCTTTTGCCGACAAATGTTTTGATGTTTTCGCGAAATGGCAAAGAATAATTTTATTATGCAGTATGCACAATTTATCTTTTGACGAGCTTTTATTTTATTTTCGCATGTACCTATGGTGTCTGTCAGTACTTAATTAAATCTTTCACGTTAAATGCCTACTCTTTGGTTTCCGATTGAACTTAAATGTTTTATGTACTTATGTAAGTTGAGTGACTATGCAACAACCTGGTGCCACCGAGATGATCTGATGGAGATGATGGAGTCAGGAGGTGGGTAGAGGAACTCTTCAACGGCGAACAGCACAGACTCGAAATTTTGTAAATCTATTTAATTGTAATAGCCTGTTCTCAACGCCATCATGACACAGCTGCTTCACCCAGGGATGACTTCCGGCAAGGGGACTCTTCAACGGGGAACAGCACGGACTCAAAATTTTGCTAATGCATTTAATGGTAATAGCCTGTTCTAAACTCCATCATGATATGGCTGCTAAACTCAGGGTTTTCGTTGCGTTTTCGGCGAGTTTACGTTCACTTTATTCATGTCGTTGACTAGATATGTATGTAACCATTTAAGTATCTAAAAGATATCTTGCTTTTGTTTCTGTTTAAAATAGTTCTTAAAAAACAGGGACATTTACTCCATTCTGTGTTTTGTAGGTAAAGATAATATTCTTTCTGCGCACTTAGTAGTCTTTGTCGGCAAGACCGGTCATCAACCGAACAGCTGTTTGTGAGCTTATTAGGGTTGCTGCAGGTCAAATTTACGTAAAAGTTTAAGTTGTGATAACTTAAAATCTATCGTGTTCAGGACAAGGAGACCTTGCAGGTTTAATTCTAAATCAGTCTCGGCATGTGCCGTTTCAGTATTACTACACCCAAAACCAGTACGTTGTATAAGGAGACTGAGATTCGAACAATTTGAGTTTGAAATTTGTGGGATCCGATCGGAAACGTTTCCGAATGATTGTGAATAGCACCGCAGAAGGCGAATGAAAACACAGACTAGGTAAGTGATTTTGTAAGATCGGGAGTGCGAGTTTGAGCCCTATCTCACACATCTGCGATTAGGTAAAGCATTTTAAACCGATTGATTGAATTCAACCTACCTATTACCTACCTACCTAGTAGATAATAACTTCTACCGATTTGAATCACGCGTCGCACACCGCGCGCCGCGCGGTGCGTCGTCGCACTTTCGGTAGGTACTGGCGCCGACCATTGACCCCCCCGATATAAACGCGTTACATTGCTGGTTTGCAAATTTCTAAAAGTTTAAAATAACAGTTATATGGCTAATAGTTAGTGGTTTCGGGTTGTGTATAGATAGTATAATAACGGCGTTTCGGCTTCGAGAACGGTCTCCTTACACCCTGTATATCCGGTATAAGTTTACTCGATTCTTTCATAATTATTGTTCAAAATTATATCTCAATCGTGTAGTTTTTTAACTTTGTAACATTTAACAAACCATACAATATTATTAGTACGCACCTAATGGTAAAGTAAGGTAATTAAAATTGTTATTACCATTGTTATACAATATACCCAAAAATAATGAAATTTACTATGTTGTATTATTTAATGAATACCGGTAGTTACACAATCATTCCAACACCCTGTATAAATATTTGTCCTAATAAGGATAACAAGTTGCCTATGTGTCAATCCAGGGCATAAGCTAACTCCGTTCCAAATATGATCCTCATCCGTCTAGCCGTTTAGGTGTGAATAAGTGAAATACGAGTAAGTACCTAACTTCCACACACAATCGCAATCTTTTGTATTTATGAGTGTGAAGTGTGATAAAATGGAAATATGACACTACCGGTAAAATGAAACTAATGCCACGACTGCTCACACATCAAAAATACAACAACTCGTGGACATGAGATTGGTTGTACCTATATTGGCTTGAACGGCATTTTTTAGATTTTTTTTTGTTTGGCATCAAATAAAAAATGTTCATAAAATGGATGAGTACAATGACGGACGGATTATTTTATCGATTTCCTAAAAATGGGTGTTTAGGTACTCGATACCATAACGTGACTGACGGGTGAAAGACGTGCGCGCGGCGCATCGCACACAACTTTTGTGTCGCGTGAATGAATACGTCGCGCTCCCAAAAAGTGCGGCCTGAGGTAGAGTAAAATACCTAAAGTTCTGGGAAAGCCTCGCCTTAACGTGACAACGTCATAACAAAACATTGATGAAATCTTCTCCTCGGACGTATAGGCCAACCGAGTGGAAGAGAGATAGATGCGGCGCAAGCAGAACGCTCAAGCCGATCGTGCCTTTCGCTCGTGTACGCTCGCTCCGATCGACCGAGCGTAACGGGACACTGAGCGTAACGGGACACTGAGCGTAACGGGACAATGAGTCAATCTTTTTCGTGCGTGCAGCCGGCGTTCATCGATTTATTAGACTTGTTGATATTTTAAAAACCTTTTGACCAATGACGATAAAATTTAAATGGGACCACCTCTAAAGTATGGTCTGCCAAACAAAAAAAGAATCATTAAAATCGATTCACAATTGGCCGAGTAATCGCGTAACATACATACAAAAAAAAAATCTAATTGAGAACCTTCTCTTTTTTGGAAGTCGGATAAAAATAGTGTTTTACCATCAGCGGTGCTATTCACAATCTATTGGAAACGTTTCCGATCGGATCCCAGAAATTTCAAACTCAAATAGTTCGAATCTCAGTCTACTTTTATACATTTTGGAATAGGGAATCTAGTATAAATCCGATCAGAAGAATTAATCACGTTTAAAAACTTATGTAGACAGATTCGAATAATATAGGTTAAACATTTTAGAAATCCGAATGGAAACGTTTCGAATGGTTGTGAATTGCCCTACAGTTCTCTTTAATTTAACAGTTCTTGCCCGACTGCACAAGAAGGAGGGATATGTTTTTCGAGTGTATGTATGTATGAGGTTTCTTTGGCACGCCCTACAGCCTAAACAGCTTGATGTATTTCGACATGTGAGGTGTCATTTGAATCGTCTTGATAGTGGAAGTGACCGTTCTGAAGACGGGTCTGAGCAGTAACGCACTTGTATCGCCTCACTCAACTGCCGTCTTTGTACTTCTTCACTCTACAAAACTTCAAGGCTAGAGTGAATAAGTACCTTATAGGTCGTCGTGCTCCATCTTAGACCACAATGTCGCTTAACATCAGGCGAGTTGGTGGTCAAACGCCGACCAATTCTACATTAAAAAAAAACATAGGGTACAACATTTTGCAGCCCGTTTTTTTTTGTCTTTCGCTTAATAATGTTTTTTGTTACCAGTTATTTTGTAAACGTACCTTGATGATGTCGTCTTCAACGTGCTCAATGTCCAGCAGTAAATTCTTGTTTTTCCTCCTCTGGTGCTTCCTGTTCTTCAGAGACACGGTCTGCTTCGCATCGGTTAGCTGTAAAATAAATTCAAATTTTAAATAAATTCGGGACACTTCCACATACGGTCGCCTGACCCCAAACTAAGCAAAGCTTGTACTATGGTTGCCAGAGACTGATATACATACTTAGATATTTTTTTAATACATACTTAAATAGATATTAACACCCAGACATAGAACAAACACAAATGTTCATCACATGAATGTTTGCCCTTACATAGGAGGGAATCGAACCCACGCCCCCTAGCTCGGAAGGCAGGTTCACTACCGACTGAGCCACCGAGGCTGTACGGAAAAATCATGGTACTTTTAATAGCTCGTGGCTCTGTGAGTTGTTGACCTCGCGGCCCACGTTTGTCTCCACAACAGGTCTCATTCCTCGGCTGACTCTCGTGAAGTTTGTGAGCAGCTTCGATAAATATACAGGTTCTTTTTTTGTCGAGACAGTTTTGAGATTTTTTCAAAATCCTACCTAATTCTAAAGCTACTCATAAAATTTCAAGAGTCCGGCGACCTAACTAACTTCGACCTAGGCGACCTAGACTAACTTCGCATTGGCTTAAGGTATTTTATAGACATTTCGTCTAGAAGAAGAAGACGAGCGAAGAGAGCGAGTAATGATACTGACGAGCCTCTAAAGTTACCTACAGAGTGACAAAGTGCAGTTTCAATTTTTTTTGTGACTTTTGCACTTCTGTAATCATTCTTAATTAACTAAGAATTTCCCTTGTATTATGGATTCATTTAACAGCTAATGATGTAGACAACCTCCCTATGTAATGGAATTTATGATTTGCTTTGTCTATCTATTGAATAATCCAGTCAAAAGTGACTCCTTAAAATGCGGATATTTTTCATACCTCTGTTTTCGCTTGAGAACGTTTTTTAAAAAAAAACCAAGAACATAGGGGCGGAGATATTGTTAATTTAATTGTACATGCTAAATTTCATCATAATCTGACAAATGGTTTTCAAGAAATTTGAGTAGCGCGTTTGTATGGAAATTTCAGAGCGTCGCGGCCCTCTTGAGAGAATTGGTTGAAAAATGCGAGCTGTAAATGAAATTCGGACATACGAAAGCATTTTTGTCGCAGCTGAAGCAGAGACGCTTCGCTAGCTAACACTTGCTCGGTCGATAAAAAAACGAATAGGGCCTCGATCCTTCCATGATCTAAGAAAACAAGGTCTAGCATTTCTGAAGCCAACACGTAATGACGTCACTCTTCATCGTCACCCATCTCTTTCAAACTATTTGTAAATTATATATTTCGCTCTTGAAAAGTAGATAATTTAATACGGCCTAAGTATTTCTTATATCTTTAAATGAGCAATTCTTGTATATATATATTTATATATATAATTGGAATCTCGGAATCGGCTCCAACGATTTTCATACAATTTAGTATATAGGGGGTTTCAGGGGCGATAAATCGATCTAGCTAGGAATCATTTTTAGAAAATGTCATTTTATTCGTGTTTTATCGATAATCAACTTAAACATAAACTTGGAAGAAAAATAACAAAAAGGGGGCGTTTGAGTAGTCTCAACTGAAAAATATGACTCTTCCTGACATCTATTGGCGAATAATAATACTATTTTTTGTGAGCAACTAATAGCTTTAACGACACAATAGCAAATGGCGTTGTTAAGTAACACGAAGTCAATGAGTGTTTGCTTTGAGGTTAGACTAAAATAAATTGTTTATTTTCCAAAAAACACAATTAAAAAAAAAAAAATACCGAGCAAAGCTCGGTCATCCAGGTACTAATATTTATAACTAACTAAACGACACGCCTCGGCTTCACGCGGGACCTGTAACTGTTTTTACAAGTCAATTTTGAAAAAGCCGTAACATTAAACTCTTACAAATATGTGCAGTTATCCTGGTATCAGATTGTCTGGACTCTGGTGCGAAAAACATAGCAAGTGGTCCACGTGTCAAAAGAGGGCCGCGACCACAGACCTAAGATTTTTTTTGCTTCGCAAAAGACCAACGAAGCGTGGGACAGAGAAGTCTCCATCGAAATGTAAACTCCACAAGAGAGAAAGAGGTCGCCTACAAATAAAATGTTAGTCAATTTTTCTTTTGTCATTAATGACAGCGCGCCACCTGGGAACACGCGAAAATTCCTATGATTTATATTTTTACTAAAATAATTATAAATAGACTCAAAAGAGAGCAATTGTAACTAAATGCAGTTATGTCATCTTGTGAGTTTAGCAATTGTGATGTGAATCCAAGACGTAACCCACAAAATTTGTCGTTTCATGGGTAAATATGAAAATTCCATTGTGATGTTTTTGTCTAAATTTTGTAAAACATAACATAAATTGGTTCCAAAAACCGATTTACCAGCGGTATGTTGTTGTCGTTTCTTCGTAACATCTATATTTCCTAGATGAAAGCAGAATTGGTGATGAAATTCAGCATTAAAATATTAGTTAGTTTACGCTCGATTTTCACTAGAGATGGATAAAAAGATGACGTCATTATTATCGATAATTTTTATCAAAGTTCATTAGGTAGGCGATGGGTGCAATACATAAACAAAGCATACATTTTTGAATCAATGCCATCAAAAGTAAATTGACATTCTTCCGAGTTTGTACTGAATGATGAGGCGTAAAACATTTTTGTATTATATATAAGTATGTACCTTCAATTTCTGATCATCATTTTTAATTCAATTTACACATTTTGGGTGTCTTACATCCAAGTCTAATTTAATTATATTTAATTAAATTAAATAATATATATGTAAATTATAAATAAATGTACAAAACCAATGAGATAAGTATATTACTTATCCTAATCCGTATACGAGTAAATTTGGTCAAGGGTCACAATTCGAAGCGAATTACTAGGATAGTATTATGTTGATCTTATTATTTACTTTTCTTATGTTAATTTAGATACATGGTGACACTGATATCTAACTCTTCCGCCTAACTTAACACCCGTTTAGTGATTAATATTCATTTTAGCTCAGCAGCGGTATTACTTGGAACAAAAAACAACTCAATTGGTATGCGAAAGATTATTTTTATCGACAAGCACCCGGAGGACCATTTTTGGTCAATCGATAAATTAATAAGTACTTTTCACAACACTAATTTACTCACGCATGCGCAAATGTTTTTTTGTATCACTATCGGATTGTCACTGTCGATCTTTTACATCCTAGATCTGTGGCCGCGACGCTCTGAAATTTCCAAACAGCGCGCTTGTCAAATTTCTTGAAAACCATTTGTCAGATTATGATGAAATTTAGCATATACAATTAAATTAACAATATCTCCGCCCCTATGTTCTTGGTTTTTTTTAAAAAACGTTCTCAAGCTAAAACAGAGGTATGAAAAATATCCGCATCTGTAAGGGGTCACTTTTGACTGATTTATTCAAAACATCGACAAAGCAAATCAAAAATTCCTTTACATAGGGAGGTTGTCTACATCATTAGCTTTTAAATGAATCCATAATACAAGGGAAATTCTTAGTTATTTAAGAATGATTACATAAGTACAAAAATCATAAAAAAAATTGAAATTGCTCTTTGTCACTCTGTAGGTAACTTTAGAGGCTCATAAGTATAACTTTAACTTAGTTACTCGCTCTCCTCGCTCGTCTTCTTCTTCTAGACGAAATGGCTATAGAATACCTTGAGCCAATGCGAAGTTAGTCTAAAGTGGTCGCCGGACTCTTAAGCCCACTCATCCCTGCCTAGGCGTAGTTTTTGAGTGGAACTTATTAAGATGTGTTATTAGTGCCGGGTCAAACACATAGCAGGACGCAGCAAATGCTACGGGGCCCGCGTGAACGAAAAACGAGAACTAAAAAAGCTCTACACCAAATTACTAATATTATTTATTATTTTCAAAGTGAACACCCGGCGCCAAATTTCCCAAAATAAAGGAGAAAAGGCGCTAACCATACTTGGCAACATTAAAAATGAAATGATGGGAAATGGGGTGTTTTGGTGGGAAACCAACGACTCAGAGGCTTCTTCACATTTGCTTACGGGCCCCGCGCTCGCCTAATCCGGCACTGGATATACACTGTACAGAGGGATGTACATCTGTACAGAGGGCTGTCTGTCACTGGTGTGACAGACACTAATGTTCATCACATGTATGTTTGCCCTAGGTGGGAATCGAACCCACGCCCCCAAGCTCAGAAGGCAGGTTCACTACCAACTGGACTGCCTCGGTGGCTCAGTTGGTAGTGAACCTGCCTTCTGAGCTTGGGGGCGTGGGTTCGATTCCCACCTAGGGCAAACATTTACGTGATGAACATTTGTGTTTGTTCTATGTCTGGGTGTAATATCTATTTAAGTATGTATTTAAAAATATCTAAGTATGTATGTCAGTCTCTGGCAGCCATAGTACAAGCTTTGCTTAGTTTGGGGTCAGGCGACCGTGTGTGGAAGTGTCCCGAATTTATTATTTATTATTATTATTATAACTGAGCCACCGAGGCAGCATAAAAAAGAGTCTAGAGTAGCAATGAAAGAGTTGCGTAGTTACCTCGTTCCTCCGCTTGCAGTGTCCGGGAGCGCAGCCGCCCCAGCTCGGGCGCACCCCCTGCCGGTACCCCGCGGGGATCGCCAGCAGGACCATGCCCGGACGAACCTGGGGGATTTAACACTGATTATACAAACACACTCACACACACATTTTTCTTATTAGTGTTAACGACGTGACATTTTGTCTCGCACCCGAGCCCCAAGTTACAAGCCTCTAGCTTAGTTTGGGGCTCACCGTACAGCAGTTCCGTGTCTTACACAGTCACTATAGTTTTGTTGTCCCATGTACTTGTACATTGTACTTTTTGTATTTAAGTTCCTGTGTAAGTGTCTTTCGTTACTTAAATTATCTTTTATCTTTTTTTTTTTTAACTGTTTTATTACGGAATGGGTCCCCGCGAATCATTGAGAGATTTATTTAAAGAAATAAATATTTTAACTTTGCCTTCTTTGTATATCTTTAAAAATATTATGCACGTTCGCAAAAGTCTACATAAATTTAAATTGAACTGTGACTATCACAATTATAACACTAGAAATAAGGATAGGATAGCTGTACCGAGATTTAGACTGACTAAGTGATATAAGTCATTTTTAGGCAACTGCGTTCGTTTTTACAATAAAATCCCGAAAAATATAACAGGGCTCACTGAGGGAAAATTCAAATCACATGTAAAAACTACATTAATGAAAAGAGGGTATTATAAGGTTAAGAATTATTTAGAAGATGAAGATGTCTGGAGCCTTCCACTTCCGCCAAGTAGCCACTAGTGTTTATAGATATTACCTAGTTGTAAGCCAAAATTTGTGAGACTGTAATTTATTTGTTATTTGAAAAAATAATGCCCCTCAGTTTCTTGCCTGTTCTTCTGAGTAGAGGCTCTATATCCGAACAAGGCGGTCGAGTCTATTTAAATAACTTTGACGTTCATAAGTGTATCTTTGATACCTAAATTGAATAAAAACATTTTGACTTTGACAGTTTCAGAAAAATCGGTTCAGCCGTTCACGAGCAATTCCCATTTTTTTATTACCATTGGTGGAAAAGGCCGTCTGAGTGATCACCGTTGCCTGTGGATACCTGTAGCACCAGGGGTATTACAGATACGTTGCCGACCCTTAAGGACTCTATAGACAGCCCTTTTGGAGAATTGTTCCCAGTAGTCCCCTCTAGCCTTGTCCCCCGGGGTGACAGCTGGGAATTGTGTTCCCGGTTGTCACCGGGGTGACAATTCGTGCCGACTGTTCCCTTTGAAAGCTGACTAGAAGGGACAAATGGGAAGTCTGTTTCTACGTTGTCACCGGGGGGGGTGACAATTGCTACTATTCCTTCCCAGAAGAAAACATGTAGTTACCATAGATTTCAGCTTTTTTATTTGTTGTGTTATATAGAATCAAATAAAAAAATCAACACAATGTTTGGCTAACAACATTAGAAAGATATTGACCATTAAGTAAATAAAAACGTCAAAAAGGTCTAAAGAATAAATTTAAAACATACACATTATGTTTCGCTTACTTATAGCTACAATCATCAACCAATCACAGGCCTTATACTAATCGTTTTTTGTCAATCACAGATAATCACTAATATTTACAATAATGTTTTTAAAAATGTCAAAATGTTATACAGAATCAAATAAAAAAAAATCTTAATGAATACTAATCTTTTTTTTATAATCACAGAATCACTGAGAATTCTATACCTACTAAGACAAACTTAATGTCTAACTGTTTCCAAAAAATGTCCAACAGACATATTCCCTTGCAGAAATTCCATCTGCATTTCCTGTATGAATTCGTCCTTGAGTACATATTTCTTCTGCCTTTCTTTAAACATTTTTAATTTGTTTTTTATCTCGTGTGTCGGACTGTGAACAATGATGCATCCTTTTGTATGATGTTAAGAAAATGTATGATATTGGGCTTCTTTTTTCCTACTTCCCGATTTAATTTGTTGTGCAAGCCTTCCAAACAGTTAGTTGTGCGATGTTGACTTCCGTATACATTCCAAATTTGTATAAAATCTTCTTTTAACCATTGCTTTGTCATATAGGTTCGAAACTTTGTCATGTTCTCGTCTTCTGTTTGTTTCCGTGTGATATATGACCAACCGTTCATAACTTCCGATGGTGGTAGTAAAGGGAGCACAGCGCTCAATGCCACTTCGCGGATTTTTGTTGGATTATTCGATTTCGTGATTTCAAGTTCGTGCCCTTTACGCCAAATAGCCTTGTTAAAATGAAAGTAACATCCGCTCACTATTACAGATGGAAAAACTTTAGCGATGGCGCTCATAGCTGCTTTTTCATAATCAGTTTTGTATTTTGTGGGATTCCATCCAGGTACTTGGGATTTAATTAAAGAAAATAAAGCCACGTAGGACGATTGTTGTCTATCACTCATTAGAGCGTACACAAGTGGTATAATGTTTGTATCGTTTATAGTACTTCCAATATCACCATGTATGGTGTACAGTTGATCAAACGGTCCTGGACAAATTTTAAAGGTTCCATCGCTGTAATAATCCTCAACTGTGAGTAATAACTCTCTTGCTCTTTGTGAACAAAAGATACCTAATGATTCTTTTATTATCGTAGTAATAATCTGCCAATATGAAATCTTCATATCCGGTGGGAATTAGCACCTCTTCTATTTTGTCGCATTGGATTTTATCAACTGCTGCTGCTTTATTTCTATATCTGTACAATGATGATTTGACAGATTTAAAACTAGGCAATTGAGCAATAAGTTCCAGTCCTCTATTTTCGTACGAAGCGACCATAGCATTATAAGTTTGAGGAACTGCTGGGTAATTTTGTGTAGTCAAATCTTGTTTGCATCGGTAGAGGTGCTCGTCGATTTCGTTTTTGGCAAAGTTGGGCGTGCACGTGTGAGCAGTTTCTTCTACAATATTTCCGTTCTGAAAAATGAAAATTATTTTGATAGCATCTTAATATAAATAATTGCCCTCTAGTTATCGTAAATTTACTGATAAACGTCACCCCATTACCTATCAACCTAATTAACAAGTTTTTTTATTGTCTTTAGTATTATGATAATAAATAACTACACAGTAAATGTTTATCAATTTTTAAAGTCAATTTCACGTTCTTTTTCAATTATTTTCTTGTAGTAGTTAAAAAAAAAAATTAGTACTTTTGAAGTAAATAGCAAAGATCCTATAAGTACTTTATATCCAAGAACTTTGTTGGCATGTCATGTGTAGAGTAAGTAATTAAATAAATCTATACTTAAATACTCACTTTTATCTTGATACGCCCTTTACACATTTTCCTTCTCTGACTACACTCCCATATTGACAGACCAGTATTGTACTGTTTTTTCTTATAAAATTGATGTCCTGCTCGTAGCAGAATGCTTCCAACTCCTCTTTGTATTATTACAAAAGTCGATCCACCCGAACTGGAACATTAACTATTCCCGGACATTATTTGCAGTATTTAACAGTGAGTGATATAGCGGGCGAAACTAACAAAGTTTATCGTAGGAAATGTATCATCAGTTTAAAGAAATATGTTTCTACCTTCATTTAAAAAAAAAAAGTTTTTTTTTGCAAAATGTAGGTACTAACATACTTTTTGCTTATCCCGGAGTTGTCGTACAAAATTAATTCCGCAATGTCATAAAAAAACGATTAGTATTAACTAAGGTTAATAATCTGTAATTGTACCTACATAATTATAAGTAGGGGAAACATAATGTTGTTTTTTTATTTGATTCTAAATAACTTTTTTGACATTTTCAAAACATTATTGTAGATATTTGTGATTATCTGTGATTATCAAAAAACGATTAGTATAAGGTATGTGATTGGTTAATGATTGTAGCTATAAGTAAGCGAAACTTAATGTTGATGTTTTAAATTTATTCTAAACAACTTTTTTGACGTTTTTATTTACTTAATGGTTAATATCTTCTAATGTTGTAAGCCAAACATTGTGTTAATTTTTTTATTTGATTCTATATAATACATCGTCACGCCTTTTCCCCGAGGGGGCTGGCTGAGGTGCAATACAACACCCACACTTCGCCGGACGATATTCAGTCCCAAATGTGACAGGGGCTGTCGTCATACACTGGGCTCCTAGTCATGTAGCAGATGACATACAATACGCACATATGTGTGTGTGTGTGTGTGTGTGTGTGTGTAGGTACCGGCGGGCAGGGCTGGTGCAGGCCGAGCGAGGCGGGCTGGCCGGCGCGCGCGGCTCCGCTCGGCACTCGGTTGTATGTGTGTGTGTGTGTGTGTGTGAGTGTGTGTGTAGGTACCGGCGGGCAGGGCTGGTGCAGGCCGAGCGAGGCGGGCTGGCCGGCGCGCGCGGCTCCGCTCGGCACTCGGTTGAATGTGTGTGTGTGTGTGTGTGTGTGTGTGTGTGAGTGTGTGTGTAGGTACCGGCGGGCAGGGCTGGTGCAGGCCGAGCGAGGCGGGCTGGCCGGCGCGCGCGGCTCCGCTCGGCACTCGGTTGTATGTGTGTGTGTGTGTGTGTGTGTGTGTAGGTACCGGCGGGCAGGGCTGGTGCAGGCCGAGCGAGGCGGGCTGGCCGGCGCGCGCGGCTCCGCTCGGCACTCGGTTGTATGTGTGTGTGTGTGTGTGTGTGTGTGTAGGTACCGGCGGGCAGGGCTGGTGCAGGCCGAGCGAGGCGGGCTGGCCGGCGCGCGCGGCTCCGCTCGGCACTCGGTTGTATGTGTGTGTGTGTGTGTGTGTGTAGGTACCGGCGGGCAGGGCTGGTGCAGGCCGAGCGAGGCGGGCTGGCCGGCGCGCGCGGCTCCGCTCGGCACTCGGTTGTATGTGTGTGTGTGTGTGTGTGTGTAGGTACCGGCGGGCAGGGCTGGTGCAGGCCGAGCGAGGCGGGCTGGCCGGCGCGCGCGGCTCCGCTCGGCACTCGGTTATATGTGTGTGTGTGTGTGTGTGTGTGTGTAGGTACCGGCGGGCAGGGCTGGTGCAGGCCGAGCGAGGCGGGCTGGCCGGCGCGCGCGGCTCCGCTCGGCACTCGGTTGTATGTGTGTGTGTGTGTGTGTGTGTAGGTACCGGCGGGCAGGGCTGGTGCAGGCCGAGCGAGGCGGGCTGGCCGGCGCGCGCGGCTCCGCTCGGCACTCGGTTATATGTGTGTGTGTGTGTGTGTGTGTGTGTGTAGGTACCGGCGGGCAGGGCTGGTGCAGGCCGAGCGAGGCGGGCTGGCCGGCGCGCGCGGCTCCGCTCGGCACTCGGTTATATGTGTGTGTGTGTGTGTGTGTGTGTGTAGGTACCGGCGGGCAGGGCTGGTGCAGGCCGAGCGAGGCGGGCTGGCCGGCGCGCGCGGCTCCGCTCGGCACTCGGTTGTATGTGTGTGTGTGTGTGTGTGTGTGTAGGTACCGGCGGGCAGGGCTGGTGCAGGCCGAGCGAGGCGGGCTGGCCGGCGCGCGCGGCTCCGCTCGGCACTCGGTTGTATGTGTGTGTGTGTGTGTGTGTGTAGGTACCGGCGGGCAGGGCTGGTGCAGGCCGAGCGAGGCGGGCTGGCCGGCGCGCGCGGCTCCGCTCGGCACTCGGTTGTATGTGTGTGTGTGTGTGTGTGTGTAGGTACCGGCGGGCAGGGCTGGTGCAGGCCGAGCGAGGCGGGCTGGCCGGCGCGCGCGGCTCCGCTCGGCACTCGGTTATATGTGTGTGTGTGTGTGTAGGTACCGGCGGGCAGGGCTGGTGCAGGCCGAGCGAGGCGGGCTGGCCGGCGCGCGCGGCTCCGCTCGGCACTCGGTTATATGTGTGTGTGTGTGTGTGTGTGTGTGTAGGTACCGGCGGGCAGGGCTGGTGCAGGCCGAGCGAGGCGGGCTGGCCGGCGCGCGCGGCTCCGCTCGGCACTCGGTTATATGTGTGTGTGTGTGTGTAGGTACCGGCGGGCAGGGCTGGTGCAGGCCGAGCGAGGCGGGCTGGCCGGCGCGCGCGGCTCCGCTCGGCACTCGGTTATATGTGTGTGTGTGTGTGTGTGTGTGTGTAGGTACCGGCGGGCAGGGCTGGTGCAGGCCGAGCGAGGCGGGCTGGCCGGCGCGCGCGGCTCCGCTCGGCACTCGGTTATATGTGTGTGTGTGTGTGTAGGTACCGGCGGGCAGGGCTGGTGCAGGCCGAGCGAGGCGGGCTGGCCGGCGCGCGCGGCTCCGCTCGGCACTCGGTTATATGTGTGTGTGTGTGTGTGTGTGTGTGTAGGTACCGGCGGGCAGGGCTGGTGCAGGCCGAGCGAGGCGGGCTGGCCGGCGCGCGCGGCTCCGCTCGGCACTCGGTTGTATGTGTGTGTGTGTGTGTGTGTGTAGGTACCGGCGGGCAGGGCTGGTGCAGGCCGAGCGAGGCGGGCTGGCCGGCGCGCGCGGCTCCGCTCGGCACTCGGTTGCGGTGCACGGAGCGGACCGACACCACGCGGAACGAGCCGGACGCGAGCGGACCTGCGGGCCGGGGGAATGTGTTAGAGCCAGAGCCAAACATTGCCAACTTCGATCAGATATAATAATAATAATAATAAATTCGGGACACTTCCACACACGGTCGCCTGACCCCAAACTAAGCAAAGCTTGTACTAAAGCTGCCAGAGACTGATATACATACTTAGATATTTTTAAATACATACTTAAATACATATTAACACCCAGACGATAAATGTTTGCCCTAGGTGGGAATCGAACCCACGCCCCCAAGCTCAGAAGGCAGGTTCACTACCAACTGAGCCACCGAGGCAGTCAATACACAGATGTCGTGTCTAATTTAAAATCAGGCCTCAATAGCGACAATCGCATCGACACGTTGTTTTTCCTCAGAATAGTTTTACAGTCTTCTGTCATTTCCTATCGTTTAAATTTAAAAAATCGAACGAAAAACACAAATGACTATTTAACTATTCCGAGACTATGCATCGTTTATTGCTAAAGGGGTTAGCGTTTTATTCAAAATTATAAAATACTTATAACTTCATTTGAATATAAGACTTACCACACCACAATAGCGTTGGTGACATTAGCTATAGTGTTTCAAGCACATTTAGACGTCGTGACACCGACGCGGTCACAGAGCGACTGACAGCGAAACAAGGCTTACACTTGATCTAAGCCTTGTTTTCAAGGTGCTATTTCGCGTATTGAGACTTGACATCTAAGTATATCTAATCGAAGATTAGCTTAATTCAAACTACATAACAAAGCATATTGTCACGCCTATCCCCCGATGGGACTGGCAGAAATGTACCCACACTTCGCCGCATACGCCGGGCTCCAGTCATGTAGCAGATGACATACAATACGCACATGTGTTCACCCAATGAACAAATTGGTGCGTGCCGTCGGCTGGGATCGAACCCGTTCCCTCTGGCTATATTATATCTGACAAAGGGTACCTGTCATTCCGAGTAATTATCAGTTCTTGTGGGACAGCGGGTGAAACCGCGGGGCACAGATTGTAACATAATATGTAGTTTTAAAAAAAACTGTAAGACAGGCTTTTCATCTCCTGGCTCCATCATCAGATCAGCTCAAAAATACTAAATTATAATTTTGTCATCTGAACTACATTAACAACTAATGCATCTATTACACTGGTCTACAAAAATTTTTTTTTTGTTTCGCATCTGTAGTCGGTAAAGTAGGTAGTATGAACCACATTGCTGCTACTAGATGTCAGCTGACAGCTCTGGTTTACCTACAATTCTTATTTAAATTTTGTATGTATTCAAAATCAGTCCATGTTATAACTACTTTTATGACATTAATCGTATAAATGTATGATGGCAAGTAATTCAATAAGTTGTAGTAACGATCCTGATATGTTTTGTTACATATGCGGTGAGTATTAATGAAAAATCAACGGAAACCGATTAATGACACGGTAATTCGCTTGTATTCTGTATACTTTCTTCCTCATGAACAAGAGCTGCTATGGAAAATGTAACTAGCTTTCTCGTATCAGCTCACAAAATATACCCAAAATCAGGTCTACAATCTTAGGCACCAAAATAAGTGTAGGCCAGTGTTATATGTTTATCATCCTAACTAATATTATAACTGCCAAAGTGAGTTTGTTCGTTTGTAACGCTTTCACGTCTCAACTACCCAACCAATCGTCTCAAAATGTTGCATACACGTTGTCTGGGGTACAGAAAAGGACATAGAGTACTTTTTATCCCAAAAAAATAAACGGTTCCATAACATAACATATTTACCTATCAGCATAGTATCCCCCTCGAACAGCTGTCCCTTCGTGAGTAGGCCCCCCACTACAGGTCCCCTAGAATCCCCCACGTGGAAAATCTCGTCGATTTGGAACTCGCACGTTTCCTGAAATATAAAAATATTTTTTTAATCTACTAGCGACCCTGCCCCGGCTTCGCACGGGTGCAATGCTGATACTAAATACACTACAGAAAAACTGTGAACGTTGTATATAAAAACATAGCGGCCCGCTCTGGCTTCGCACGGGTATCAACAAAACAATGTTATTGTGGGATATCCATAAGAGACAGACATATACCATCGCGGAGTTTTCTGTAGACCTTTTCAATGTGTACAAATAATTAGTACATTATTTTGATAAATCTCGTAGGGTTCAGCCTGCGTTTGCAATGTAAGCGGAAAAAAAATGATAATTAACGACATCACATTAGAAACCTCAAAAATAACAGTATTTCTCCACTATTTAATGGATGTTATTATACATATAAACCTTCCTCTTGAATCACTCTATCTATTAAAAGAAAGCGCATCAAAATCCGTTGCGTAGTTTTAAAGATTTAAGCATACAAAGGGACATAGGGACAGAGAAAGCGACTTTGTTTTATACTATGTAGTGATATTACTATTGGAGCGTTACTTTGAAACAAGAAAATTGTTTTTCAACTAGGTTCAGGCGTTTTCGAGTAATAGGGAAACGTGCTTAAACAAGATAAACTATAAAAATTTAAAACCAACGACAATCTAAGTAGTCGGACGCGTCAGTAGCCGCGGCGTGTTGAGTCCGTTCCCTCGCACATTACATCACAGTGTACTCACTGCGTCAGTAGCCGCGGCATGTGGAGTTTGTTCCCTCGCACATCACTACATCATAGTGTACTCACTGCGTTAGTAGCCGCGGCGTGTTGAGTCCGTTCCCTCGCACATCACTACAGCATAGTGTACTCACTGCGTCAGCAGCCGCGGCGTGTTGAGTCCGTTCCCTCGCACATCACTACATCATAGTGTACTCACTGCGTCAGTAGCCGCGGCGTGTTGAGTCCGTTCCCTCGCACATCACTACATCATAGTGTACTCACAGCGTCATTAGTCGCGGCGTGTTGCAGCGGCGGCGGCAGCGCTAGTAGGAACGCATGTAACGCCGCCAGTCCGTTCCCTCGCACATTACATCACAGTGTACTCACAGCGTCGTTAGTCGCGGCGTGTTGCAGCGGCGGCGGCAGCGCCAGTAGGTACGCGTGTAACGCCGCCAGTCCGTTCCCTCGCACATTACATCACAGTGTACTCACTGCGTCAGTAGCCGCGGCGTGTTGAGTCCGTTCCCTCGCACATTACATCATAGTGTACTCACTGCGTCAGTAGTCGCGGCGTGTTGCGGAGGCGGCGGCGGCAGCGCCAGTAGGTACGCGTGTAACGCTGCCAGTCCGTTCCCTCGTACACACGACACTTGGAACACTGGGACTATGCTCGCAACACTGTTGACAAAAAAAAAAACCCTTACTTATTTTAAAACCGAAAGAAAGAAAGAAAGAAAGAAAAATATTTATTTGGCTTACACCACACACACTTACACAATAGATACATTTTGACAAAAATTATGAATATCAAAGATATTAATATACGAGTACATAATTAAAAAAAACAAAAAATATTAAATTAACTTAACTAATAAAGAAAGCAACTCTGTCTGTCTGTTTGTAGGCTTTTCACGGCTAAACGGCTGAACGAATCTTGATGAAATTTGATAATTAGCTACAGCATATTACGAGGAACGTTTTTGAATACTATTTTCTGACTAAACGCGAACGAAGTCGCGGGTAACAGCTAGTTGTCTATAAAGTAACTATATCTGCGAGACGCGGATTCACTCGCTATTTCAAAACAACTGATATTTTGATACATTTCGTCACGCTTTTCGACAATGTGTGTGTGGTGCAATACACACCTCTGCCAGCTGTTAGGAGACAACTAAACATATATTTGGGACATTTTGCACACACGGGCGCCTGCCCTCAAACTAAGCATAGCCTGTACTATGGCAGCCAGAGAGACATACATCCTACTAATATTATAAACGCGAAAGTTTGTAAATCCATAGATTCTTGGCCAGACCGACTAAAGGCCTGTACCAAGGCCAAAGGTGGTCATATTGAATAAAATAATAGTTATATTTTTGTTAAGACTTCAATACATGTGTAAATATAACTTTTATTAACATTACATTACTGTCTAAAAAATAAATGCATTTTCATTTGTAACAGAACTTATGGCTAGACTAGGTAGACTATAATATATCTTTGTGCCAAATTTCATCCAGATCTGTTTAGCCGTTCTGGCGTGAAAGAGTAACAAACATCCATCCATCCATCCATCCATCTAGGGCGTGCAAAACCGGTTTTCCGGTTAGAGAAGAGATAATAGTGTCGAAGCGAGCGAGACAACTATCATGCCTTACACCTTAATTGGTCTAAACTACTCCTAACCTAGATCCTACCTTAACTTTTTTTGCTTTTCCTTAAGACATTCCTTAGGAAACTAGACCTTATAACCAAAGCATTAAGAAACACTCACTCTTCCTCTTTATCGTCATCCGTGTCAGCGTCAATGGCGTCCAATATTAGTTTCTGCGGGCCGCAGACGTTGCGGGCCATGTTCTCATCAGTTATTAGAAGCGGCTTCTGTAAGCATATGATACAGGAACATTAATAAAAAACAAGTAACTTTTGTTGATATTTTAAAAACAGCTCAATCGATTTCGATACAATTTACATGGGACCACCTCAAACAAAATAACATACGTCCATTCGAATTAAGAACCTCCTCCTTAGGAAGTCGGTTTAAAATAGTGTACATTTTAATATTTCTTTCATTTTCCTCTATCTTCCCACCATACTTCCTCCTATCTTACCTTTCCTAATACCTTCCTTTATTTGTGTAAGGCGCTTTCCACTTCCTTCCTTCTTCCACCTTCCTCTTGCTCCTTCTAACCTATTTTATCTACTTCTCTTTTCTCTGCTTCGCTTTCCCCCTGAAATTCTCCTCCCTCACTCGCATTCTCTCTTCCTCCCTCCCCCTTTCTTCCGGCTCCCTCTTCCCATCTCCCTCTCCCTCCTACCTTATTATGATCCCTCAGCAGCACATCGAGGCTGGCGAACAGCGGCCCGACAGAATTCGGCGCCAGCTCACACTTCGATATGACGATAGAGAAGGGTAGCTTCAGAGCGACAAGGATGCCCATATGTTCCTCGGTTATGGACGTGATGCCGGCCGTTGCTGATATCTGAGGAATGGGAAGATGTTAACTGGCGCATGTCCCTGTCAGTCTCGTTAGAAAAGTCATTAGAGCGAGTGTAACAAAAGTCAGAGCAAGTAGCGCTTGCCAGCGAGATGGTATGACAAGCGCTTCATAAACTTTTAGGAATATTGGTAATCATTAAACGGTTTTTTAATTAAACGGTTTTATTTACATTGCCAAGTTTATATGTTTGGTCAAAGTTAGTACTTAGAATTTTACCCCCTTCCTGATCGATATGATATTTGGTACACACTCTTAATGTTGATGACAATACAATATAATACATTCTATAAGATTGTAAATCCAAGATGGCTGCCGCCACAAAATGGCGGATTACATATTACTTCACAACAACCTCAATATGGGTACCAAATGAAAGAGCTTGGTTGGTAGAATAGAGCTCACCATGAAAAATAAAAACCAAGATGGCCGCCGCCACAAAATGGCGGATTACATATTTTCCACAATAACCTCATTATGGGTATCAAATGAAAAGGCTTGATTAGTAGAATAAAGCTCATTCTGAATAACAACGAAAAACTTGAAAACTAGGTGGGAGAAGGCCCGCCTCTCAAGCCAGAGGGAGCGGGTTCGAACCCAGCCGACGGCACGCACCAATTTGGTCATTGTATATAATATGTGCGTATTGTATGTCATCTGCTACATAATTGGAGCCCAATGTATGGCGACAGGCTCGCCCCCTGTCACATTTGGGACTGAATATCGTCCGGCGAAGTGTGGGTGTTGTATTACACCTCTGCCAGCCCCTTCGGGGGAAAGGCGTGACGATATGTTAAAAATGATGTAGGTTGTTATGTACTAAAAGCTAAAAAATAATTCAGTAAGTCCTAGCTACCAGATCGCACCAATCTTCTCTCGGGTGTTGACCACACAAATAGTCTTGTCAGTTATTTAATGTAACAACTAAGTCAGTTAGTGAATGTGACTCACTACAAGCTGTGCGTAGTGCGGTGAGTAGCCAGTTAGTCCGTGTCGAGTGGTGCGCTGGTATTTTGAGTGGCCGGCCAAGTCTAAGAAGGACACCAGTTTCGCGCTTCGTTCTCCGATTCGCTCCGCGGTCATCAGTTCTGAACATCCGTAGTTCACTACGTTACCCTGAAACAGAATCACAATACAATTATTCTATTCTTTTCTTTTTGTTCCAATTTTTGTACTTGACCTAATTATCTTGCCTTGATAGAAAGAAAGACATTAATTATTTTATTTATTTGAACAAAATCCACAGCTCTCCATGAAACATAAAATAAGCTTACAGATAAACTTACAGCTAATAAGTTTATCGAGAAAAAGAGTTAGGGGAGAGAATAGGGGGGAGAGATAAAAGTGAGGAAGAGAAAAGGGGAAGGGGAGGAGATGAAAGAACAATAGGGGCGAGGAAGAGGGCGAAGAAAGGGAGGAAACAGATAGAGAAATGAGAAGAGGGAGAGAGGGAAAGAAAGACAGAGACAAAGAGAAAGACAGTAAGCTATTATTAACCCTCGTCGTTTGCGACGGGGTGTTATAAGTTTGACGTGTCTGTGTGTGTATGTGAGTCTGTGTGCCTGTGCGTTTGTGTCTGTGTGTGTGTGTGTGTGTGTGTGTGTATGTGTGAGTCTGTCTGTGGCATCGTAGCTACCGATTTTGTTTTTTTTTTGTTTGAAAGGTGTATTAGTCGGGAGTGTTCTAACCCATGTTCCATGAAAGAAAGAAAGTTCACCGACCTGCGCGTCGAAACCTAATATCTCGTGGCTGAGTGATGACGTCATCCCCGTCTTGACCTCGTGCTGGTGACGGAACATGTTCAGACGAGCGCTGCCGTTTCCGTTGTCCAGCTCACCTGCAACAGGTGTGGAAGTACGCTTTAGTCACACTAATGTCATAAAGTGTGACTGTGATGGAAGTGTGACCGTGTGATAGAAGTGTGATTGTGTGATGGAAGTGTGACTGTCTGATGGAAGTGTGACTGTGTGATGGAAGTGTGACTGTAATGGAAGTGTTACTGTGTGATGGAAGTGTGACGGAAGTGTGATTGTGTGATGGAAGTGTGACTGTGTGCGAGAAGTGTGACTGTGTGACGGAAACGTGACTGTGATGGAAGTGTGACTGTGTGATGGAAGTGTGACTGTGTGATGGAAGTGTAACTGTGATGGAAGTGTGACTGTGATGGAAGTGTGACTTGGTGATGGAAGTGTGACTGTGATAGAAGTGTGACTGTGTGATGGAAGTGTGACAGCGTTATAGAAGTGTGATCAAATTACCTTGTGTGAGGACGCCGATAAGAGTCGACTTGCCAGCCTCGTTAGCTCCCATTACAGCTATCCTCAGCTCTACGCTCTGCTGCGGGTCTGGTAACTGAAAACAAACGATACATTAAAAAAAAATATATATAATTAAGTATTTGTCCAAATATTTGACTTTTTATTTGTATATATTTTTATACATGCCTTTCGTGGCAGCGAGCATGCCTTCCGTGGCAGCGAACATGCCTTCCGTGGCAGCGTGCATGCCATGTTCCGCAGCTCAGCCAGCGTACTACTACGAGTAGTTAGGACCAAAGACAAGTTGCAACTTCCAAGCGACTCTGTTTCTTTAACCCAGTCATGTAGCAGATGACATACAATACGCACATATGAACAAATTGGTGCGTGCCGTCGGCTGGGTTCGAAGCCGCTCCATCAGACTTGAGAAGCGGGCCTTCTCCAACTAGGCTATCATCGATCGCTTAAAATACCCCGCCAGGTATAGTATTCCGAGTCAAAAATGATCGCGTAAATGATTAGTAACGTAAATCGATGCAAATAGATAAAACAAGACCGAAGTATGTCATGTACAAATAGTTCGAAAGAGACGGATGACAATGACGTCATTACGTGTTGGCTCCCTTGTTTGATTAGATCATGGTACCTTTTTGATGTAAACCTCGGCGACGGCGCGATGTTGCGCGACGCGACGCGCCGTCACATGCGCGATGTGCGCGCGCAACGCGCATGCCATGCGTCGCAGAGCGGCGAGCGATGCGCGCAACGCTCTCGCGCGCAACCCGACTAGCGCACCGCAGTCGCGCACACCCACAACGTATACGCAACTCCCTCCACCGGAGCGGAGACGCCATTTTAGCTGATAAAAACACAAGCTTATTGTGGGTATTTCTTTTATCGAATGTTACAGAAACACAAGCTTATTGTGGGTATTTCTTTTATCGAATGTAACAACAACTCAAGGTTATAGTGGGTATTTTTTTTATCGAATGTTACATCAACACAAGCTTATTGTAGGTATTTTTTTAGTGAATGTTACAAAAACACAAGCTTATTGTGGGTATTTCTTTTATCAAATGTTACAGAAACACAAGCTTATAGTGGGCATTTCTTTTATCGAATGTTACAGAACCACAATCTTATTGTGGGTATTTCTTTTATCGAATGTTACAGAAACACAATCTTATTGTGGGTATTTCTTTTATCGAATGTTACAGAACCACAATCTTATTGTGGGTATTTCTTTTATCGAATGTTACAGAACCACAATCTTATTGTGGGTATTTCTTTTATCGAATGTTACAGAAACACAATCTTATTGTGGGTATTTCTTTTATCGAATGTTACAGAAACAAAATCTTATTGTGGGTATTTCTTTTATGGAATGTTACAGAAACACAAGCTTATTCACACAAGATCACGCTATTACTATACTAATATTCTAAAGGCAAAAGCTTGTGAGTGTGTAAGTGTGTATGTTTGTTACTTCTTCACGCTCAAACGGATAGACGAATTTCTATGAAACTTGGCATGGAGATAGCTTATCACACTGTGACAGTGTGGTTACTATCACACTACTGTAACACAAAGTCGAAATTTACAATTAATACGCACACATGTTCACACAATGAACAAATTGGCACATGCCGTCGGCTGGGTCCGAACCCGCTCCCTCTGGCTTGAGAGGCGAGTCTTCTCCAACTAGGCTATCATCACTTAAATAATAATAAAATAATCATTTATTCTTAACTTAGACTAATACAATACAACGACCAAACGCTAGGTACACACCAAGCAAACGAACGCCAAAGAATGCGCTGCGTCCCGTTTCGTTCCAATAGAATAAAACGAGATGCAGCATATCGTTGGCCTTCATTGGCTTTGGTCTTAAGAAGGCCGCGACGCTCTGAAATTTCCATACAAACGCACTACTCAAATTTCTTGAAAACCATTTGTCAGATTATGATGAAATTTAGCATGTACAATTAAATTAACAATATATCCGCCCCTATGTTCTTGGTTTTCTTTATAACGTTCTCAAGCTAAAATAGAAGTATGAAAAAATCCGCATTTTTAAGGGGTCACTTTTGACTGAATTATTCAATAGATAGACAAAACAAATCATAAATTCCATTACATAGGGAGGTTGTCCACATCATTAGCTGTTAAATGAATCCATAATACAAGGGAAATTCTTAGTTAATTAAGAATGATTACAGAATTGTAAAAGTCATAAAAAAAATTGAAATTGCACTTTGTCACTCTGTAGGTAACTTTAGGCTCGTCAGTATCATTACTCGCTCTCTTCGCTCGTCTTCTTCTAGAAGAAATGGCGATAGAATACCTTAAGCCAATGCGAAGTTAGTCTAGGTCGCCTAGGACGAAATTAGTTAGGTCGCCGGACTCTTAAGGTAAAGCTGTACCTGTGTGACCAGATGTTGGAACCTCCGTTCGCAGAAGGCAGAGAGTCTCAGTTTGTATTCCACGTTACCAAAACGCGGCTCGGGAGGCAAGCTGCCGTGGACCTCCTCAGCCGAATCTGAACCTTCTGACGTGCTGGAAACGATACAATCCACACTAATATTATACAGTGTTACAAAAACCCTTTTGTATCTAGTATCGAATGGAGGATGCAGTTTTTTTTTTTTTTTTTTTATTTATTATGGCTTCGCAATTATAACTACATCAATACTTTTATAATTTAAACTTACGAACTATTTTAACTTAATGTGTTATCTTTTAAAGGAAGCACAGCGTGAGTTTTATGATTACATCATTCATTATGTCATTACTAACTTTAAAAAAAAAAACATACATATTACATAAACATATTAGGTTGGACTTAAAATAATCAAATAAAATAAATTTTAAACATTTTATCCTAAGACCTGTTGTTGTTGGCTAAATTTGAGGTTACATTAATTTTAAATTTAGTTAATGAGTCACCGACTTGCTACTTTAAATTAAATATTTCGCTTCCGCCGCTACTTTCTTAGAATAAAAGCCACCAACATAAATGATACAGATTTATTAACATTTTTGTAAAATTTCCTTTTTTTTTTTCTTGCGTTCTTAAACCGGTCATAACTCTTGCTATTTTTAACTTGCATTTTTTTTTGGTATTTTCGTATGAATACTTATAAGTGTGTGTATATATCCTTCAATGATATACCTACGAGTAACAGGGTATTTGTAACATGCTGTATAAAATTAAACATTTAAAAATATCCGACACTGATTTTCATAGTTTTCACACACATTTTTCAAACATAGCTATGAACACTCCCGACTAATTTACCTTTCAAACAAAAAAAAAAAAACTACTATGCCACAGACAGACACACACTCACACTCAGACACGTCAAACTTATAACACCCTGTCGTTATTGCGTTCGGGGTTAAAATAGCTTGCAAATTTTTTTGGGGGCTGAGCTACCCATGTCCGTAGGAGTGTACTCTACTCTGTTTCCCTACACGTGGTCCCCGGGTAGTGCTAACCGGGTAGCAAACTCTGGTGGGAGGCTTCGGCCGTGGCTAGTTACCACCCACCGGACCAAGCCATGCCGTGAAATGACCTAGTCGTGTTTCGGGATGTAGTCCGGTGTAACCGTTCCGAAGACGGGTCTGAGCAGTAGCGCACTTGTAGCGCCTCACTCAACTGCCGTCTTTGTACTTCTTCACTCTACAAAACTTCAAGGCTAGAGTGAATAAGTACCTTATAGGTCGTCGTGCTCCATCTTAGACCACAACGTCGCTTAACATCAGGCTAGTTGATGGTCAAACGCCGACCTATTCTACATTAAAAAAAAAACAATACTCACGAATCATCGACAAATTCCTCATTTTCGTCGGAACAGTAAAAGAAGTCACTTTCCAGGTCTTCCGTGTTGAAATCTCCCGCCAAATACATGTCATCTTTTAGACTAACCTTCTCTAGCTTGTCTATGACATTGTACGCCGGTCGATCTTTGAATTCGTTATCTATGCTTTTCCTTTTAGTTTTTCTGAAGCCATCATTGTCTGTGGTGAGATCGTTGACGTTTTTCCCAATGCTCTCGTCACAGAGTTTGGGCTTTAACGATTGGTTATTCAGGTTCCTTGGTTCCTCTTGTATTGTGGGCGTTGATTCTTTGCCGGGAGAGTTCTTTTTCCTTCGTCGTGATTTCCGGCCAGAGTTGCGACTGCGCTGCTTTTTATCGTCTGTTTTTGAATCTGTGGCAAAAGTATTGTCTATGAAGTGACTATATCTTATATCTTTAAATGAGCAATTCTTGTATATATATATATATATATATATAATTGGAATCTCGGAATCGGCTCGAACGATTTTCATACAATTTAGTATATAGGGGGTTTCGGGGGCGATAAATCGATCTAGCTAGGAATCATTTTTAGAAAATGTAATTTTATTCGTGTTTTATCGATAATCAATCTCAACTGAAAAATATGACTCTTCCTGACATCTACTGGCGAACAATAATACAATTTTTTGTGAGCAACTACGAGTAATTGCTTTAACGACACAACAGCAGATGGCGTTGTTAAGTAACACGAAGTCAATGAGTGTTTGCTTTGAGGTTAGACTAAAATCAATTGTTTATTATCCAAAAAACACAATTAAAAAATAAAAAAAATACCGAGCAAAGCTCGGCCATCCAGGTACTCTATACTAATATTGTAAAATCGAAAGTAGTGGTCTGTCTGTTTCTAGCCTTTTCACGGCTAAACAGCTGAACAGATCTTAATGAAATTTGATAATTAGTTTCAGTATATCACAAAGAAGGTTTTCTGATACTATTTTCAGAATAAACGCGAACGAAGTCGAGGGTAACAGCTAGTTTAAATGAACCTTTATTTTGATACATATCGTCACGCTTTCCCCCTAACGGCTGGCAGAGGTGTAATACAACACCCACACTTCGCCGGACGATATTCAATTCCAAATGTGACAGGGTGCGAGCCTGTTGCCCTACACCGGGCTACAGTCATGTAGCAGATGACGTAGAACAAATAACAAAACATAAATATAAAATTTAAAAATTTAAAAAAACAAAACTCAAGTCAGTATCTGTAGGTAAAGTTTCCAAAAGGCTGGCAACGGTTACCTCGTTCAATAGAAATGCAAAAAACCGGCCAAGTGCGGTGTTAGCAGCGCGTTATTTTTTATTAAGAGTCCGGCGACCTAACTAACTTCGACCTAGGCGACCTATACTAACTTCGCATTGGCTTAAGGTATTCTATAGCCATTTCGTCTAAAAGAAGAAGACGAGCGAAGAGAGCAAGTAATGATACTGACGAGCCTCTAAAGTTACCTACAGAGTGACAAAGTGCGATTTCAATTTTTTTTATGACTTTTGCACTTCTGTAATCATTCTTAAGTAACTAAGAATTTCCCTTGTATTATGGATTCATTTAACAGCTAATGATGTAGACAACCTCCCTATGTAATGGAATTTTTGATTTGCTTTGTTTACCTATTGAATAAATCAGTCAATAGTGACCCCTTAAAAATGCGGATATTGTTCATAGCTCTACTCTAGCTTGAGAACGTTTTTAAAAAAAAAAACCAGTAACATAGGGGCAGAGATTTTGTTAATTTAATTGTAAGTACATGCTAAATTTCATCATAATCTGACAAATGGTTTTCAAGAAATTTGAGTAGCGCGTTTGTATGGAAATTTCAGTACGTCGCGGCCCTCTTAATTTAAAGAATTTCATGATTAAAAAGATTTATTTATTCAGAAAAAAGTATCCAAAAACCTTCCTTGTGACATACTGCAACTATTTATCAAATTTTATCAAGATACGTTCAGCCGTGAAAAGCCTACAAACAGACAGACAGAGTTACTTTCGATTTTATAATTCAAATTCAAAATTATTTATTTACAAAAAGTACATTTTGCTTTTGTTGGCACTAACAACCAAACTGGGTGTAAGAAACCCGTGTTTTGGTAGTTATTCCTTCCTTAAAGTTAATGCTAAAAGATTTGTACATTTTTGTTTGTTTTAGTGTAAAATTGTATAGTTGGGTAAATTGATCAAAAAGTTAAAATAATTATGGTATAATTAGTAAGGATAATGAAAGCATACCGTCTCTCTCGCTCATTTCAATGTAGTTTTCAATGTAGCTGCCATCCTTCACCAGTATCTCAGTACTCAGGTGCGGCTCGCAGAGGAACGAGGACTCTTCGGGGAGCGTTTCATTTTTGCCATTCGATTTCCGACCGCGTCTCCTGCCTGAGAAGGTTGAAAGTCAGGTTTGAATACAAGTGCTCGCGCCAAAAAACAACTTTGCAGCTTTGTATAACATATATACTCGTACATGTCTTCATCGTTAAGGCACCGTCATAGCACGTTATAAATAAATTCGGGACACTTCCACACACGGTCGCCTGACCACAAACTAAGCAAAGCTTGTACTATGTCGACCAGACCATGACCATGTACCATGCACCATATGTACCATAGACATACATACTGATGTACATACTTAGATATTTTTAAATACATACTTAAATAGATATTAATACCCAGACATAGAACAAACACAAATGTTCATCACATATATGTTTGCCCTAGGTGGTGCTAGGTGCTAGGTGGTATTCCACCCACACACACGTTTACTTAAACCGCTTCATTTAGAATTGAAAATCGTATATCACATTTGATGGTAAAATGAGATCGCCGCGTAATTTTTTTTTTAAATATTGATTTTTGATTTTGATTTGATGATTTGAACAGCCGAAGCAATTTTTATGAAATTATCAGGTAGGTAATCCTTACATTAGCCCAGGGGCCCTATTCGGAGAATTGAGATTTTCATCTCACCTTTTTTCATCCTTGTTGCTCTCGTTTGAAACGTCATAGGTGTGAGAGTGACCACGATAAAATCTCATCTCATCTCACGCGTAGGAATAGCCAGGCCCTTTGTTCATGACGCACGAGATGTTTTTCGGTCACTCTCACACCTATGACGTTTGAAACGAGAGAGACAATGACAGAACAATATCTCGACTTGTAAGAACAGCCATCCAGCGGTTGATCCTGTTTAGTCAAGGTAGTAGGTAGCCAAGGGAAAAGAAGTAAAACCTACCCTTCCCAGTGCCGTCCTGCTTCTTCTTGGACGGTTCTTCTTTACTCCACTTCTTTGCGCTCTTCCCGCCCCCATCAGACGGATCGAAAAGACTCAGGAAGTCCATGGTTCTGAAATAAAGTGCAATGCTCTTTTAAATCCTGGTTGAAAATGTTTTCAGACGCCAGTGATTGGCTTACTCCGAATGACCACCACGAAAACGACCACCACTGGTAGGTATTTTGGTGGTGGTCGTTGGGAGCAAGCCCTGCTGATTTAGCGGGATTTGGAATTATACACAAGACTGAGAAGGAACAGTCTTCTAACTCTAATAAACCGATTCCCAATATTATAATCAGCGAGAATGGTCAATGGACAACTCTTCATTGCTCCTAAGAACACTCACAGATGAATTTAGAAACCATCCTTGGTTTCTAAATTCATGGCAGCATTCAATTCATTCAATTCAAGGCATTGGCAGCCAAATGTCTAAAGACAGATTGTTACGTTTAGCAGGTTACAAAAAAAGGTGTTTTCAAGACAGCATCATTATCCCATCAGCCCAGAAGACGTACACTGGACAAAGGCCTCCCCCAATGATCTCCACAACGACCTGTCTTGCGCTGCTCGCATCCTGCGGCTTCCTGCGACCCTCACCAGAGGGGCTATTCCTACCCGTGAGATGAGATGAGATTTTACCTTGGTCACTCTCACACCTATGACGTTTCAAACGAGAGCAACAAAGACGAAAGAAGGTGAGATGAAAATCTTAAATCTCCGAATAGGGTCACAGATCGTCAGTCTACCTTGTGGGAGGCCTCTTCCCACGCTGTGTCTTCCGATTCGCCGTTCGAGTACGCGTTTCCGGGTAGGGACAAACAATTAAAGGATTTGCCACATTGGATGCGTTCTTGGTCCTACGGTAGAGTCAAAGCAAACGCACGCAGCCCCCAGAAAATGAACTGATGTTCACACAAAGGTGAATTAGTCGGGAGTGTTCTTAGCTATGACAATCGATGTTGATGAAAATCGGTGTCGGATATTTTTACTTGCTTAATACGCTTTGCTCGAAAAGTTTACTTTGTGTGCCTGTTGCCATTGTTTTAAAGTTGATAATTGCACACGGGCAGCGTCGTGCGAAATCATTGAACGCTAGTGCGGTATAATATTTTTTCTATTTTATTGACCGAAGAGACCTAACTGTAGGAGACCTAAGGTTTTCAATCGCAATAATGTATATTTTTAACCGACTTCATAAAGGTGGAGACAATCTCAATTCTCAATTCGACTGTATACATGCTTTTTTTACGTTTGTTCGCGGGTAACTTCATCGTTTATGATCCGATTTAGATGATTCTTTTTTTGTTTGGTAGATCATACTTTATAGGTGGTCCCATACAAATTTTATCGAAATCGTTCAAGCAGTTTTTAAAATATCAACAAAGGTTAACTTGAAAACTTGTTTATGACTAATTACAGGATGAGAAATCGGTTTTTATTAAACTTTGCTTTTTATATTAATAAAGCTCAAAGGCCGACCTCGAGTTATCAAGAAAATGTACCGCAAAGCTCCGATGTCGATTTACGAGCATTAAAAACAGTACCTGATTCCGATTCAGTCACGCAAAATACTTGTATAGGGCCGCTCGCAGAAGCTCGGGTTAAAAATCGAAAGTAGCTCTGTTACCCACTTGCACTGAATATAAGACTTGCCTAAGTCCTTAACACTAGCTAGCTCGTACCTAAATTTTCTTGCACGAACCTTAAGAGTCCGGCGACCACTTTACACTAACTTTGCATTGGCTAAAAGTATTCTACTGCCATTTCGTCTAGAAGAAGAAGACAAGCGAAGAGGACAAGTAAAGACACTGACGAGCCTCTAAAGTTATCTATAGAGTGACAAAGTGCAATTTTAAACACTTTTTTGTGACTTTTGCACTTCTCTAATAATTCCTAAACTTTAAAAGCTAATGATGTAGACTGTACTGGTGTAGAATGTAGATGTAAAGGGATTTTTGATTTGCTTTGTCTATCTCATAAATAAATCAGTCCAAAATGACAACTTTCAAATGCAGTTATTTTTCATGGCTCTATTTCTCTTGAGGATGTTTTGAAAAAAAAAACCAAAAAGATAGGGGCGGAGATAAAGTTCATTTAATTGTACATGCCAAATTTAATTATTTTCCAAGAAATTTGAGGAGCGCGTTTGTTTGAAAAATTCAGAGCGTCGCGGAACCCTTAAGCTATTCATTAAATAAATAAATGTTAGGGACACTTGCACACATGGTCGTCTGACCCAAAACTAAGCAAAGCTTGTACTATGGCTGCCAGAGACCAATATATGTACATGTAACACGTAATGTAAATAGATATTAAAACCCAGACATAGAACAAGCACAAATGTCCATCACATAATATTTGCCCTAGGTGGAAATCGAACCCACGCCCCCAAGCTCAAAAGGCAGGTTCACTACCAACTGCGCCTCGGAGGCAGTCAAGCTGATAAATCATCTTGCGCAACCATGAGTTAGAAGCTAACCTTGAGTTTAACATTTTTAACATGTTAACTCTGAGTTAACTAACCCTCATCATGATTACAGTTTTTTTAAGTCCTACTGCAGGGACACCGACCTACCCTGCATTAAAAGTGATTGAGCCGTTATCCACCACGCTCGCACAGTGCGGGTTGGTGGATGTAACATGTCCGAGAATTAGGCGTGTCCCAGACAGGCGCGGACTTCGCTGGCGGCTAATGGACTCTTGTATTGGCGGCCACTTTTGACCACTTGGCCGCCACCGCAGGTCGCGTCTTTCTGGGAGACTCCTTATTTTCCTACATGGTAATTTCTTCACGGTTTTCCTTCACCGTTAAATAACATAACATGTAACATATCGTCACGTCTTTCCTTAGAGGGGGCTGGCAGAGGTGTAATACAACACTCACTCTTGGCTGGACGATAATCAGTCCCAAATGTGACGGGGGCGAGCCTGTAGCCATACACCGGGCTCCAGTCATGTAGCAGATGACATATAGTACGCACATATGTTCAAACAATGAACAAATTGGTGCGTGCCGTAAGCTGGGTTTGAACCCGTTCCCTCTGGCTTGAGAGGCGGGCCTTCTTCTAACTAGGTTGTCATAGCTTGTGTCAACCTTGCGTTTAAGAATTAAACTCCGTATCTCCTACAAATTGCCCTTGTAATATCAACTAGTAATACTTGTTTTGTACTTGAATTATTACCGATAGGCGAAGAGCCGAGACAGCGGTGCAAGGTTCTTGTCGATCGATAATCTGACGTTTAAATATTCACGTTTTTGTCGACTTCAAGGACTTTTTTTTATTGCTTAATAGGCGTTTGGCCGCCAACATGCCTGATGGTAAGCAGTGATGCGGCCTACGATGGCACGCTTGCCTAGAAGAAACCGATTCACTCGAGACTTGAACACACCCAGATTATAAGTGTCATGGAACACACACTCTGGCAGAGTATTCCACACTCTAGCGGTCCGTATGAGAAATGAGGAACCAAAGCTTAATATAATTAAGGACTTAAGGACTTAATATAATTCATATACAAGCTTAACGCCTAGCAATGGTATAAATGAAAAACGAACATATCTTTTGTAACATAAAGTTATTTATGGATTGAAGAGTCAAAGCTGCTGGCGAGCTGACCGCGAGTAGCCCGCGCGGCCTACTGTAAGTATGATCTAAAGAGGACTCTATGCCACATTTTATTAGTTCGTTTTTCATTTATACCATTGCGTGGCGGTAAGGCGCTGGAACGGCGTCTTTGAAGAGTCCCTGCAAACTGCAGACTCTCTATCGGCCAATCGCTATATTGCTTTGTGATTGGTCAATTGTGCACCGCTCTGCTCGCCACCACCTCAGTGGAAACGCAGCTTAAAAGAGAGGCCTATATAGACTGATCCGAACTTCATGGCAGCTGTGAGGTGCGCCGCAAGCGAGAATTTGCAGCGTCTTGCCTCTCTGGCGTTTGCGCGTACCTTCGTGTTCGCTACTGCGCAGCGTTTCGCGCCTAACTTCACAGCGAATAAGAATTTGCAGCGTCTTGCCTCTCTGGCGCTTGCGCGTACCTTCGTATTCGCTACTGCGCAGCGTTTCGGGCCTAAATTCACAGCGAATAAGAATTTGCAGCGTCTTGTCTCTCTGGCGCTTGCGCGTACCTTCGTATTTGCTACTGCGCAGCGTTTCGCGCTTAACTTCACAGCGAATAAGAATTTGCAGCGTCTTGCCTCTCTGGCGCTTGCGCGTACCTTCGTATTCGCTACTGCGCAGCGTTTCGCGCCTAACTTCACAGCCGCCGTAAAGTTTGAATCGTTAAAATTAAGTTTGTACCTAGCATTGGTATGAAGAAGACTGGATGCTGATGATAAAATGTGATTAACTTCCAACACACTCTTGCATCATTATTTACATCATAGGAAATTCCTAAAAACATAAATGCCTATGTCTGTAAATATATCAATTAATAATAGAAGCAGGAAAAACTTTTTTTTATTACATGACGAAATGCTTGTGCCACTATCAAATGAATCATTTCTGATCAGATACTTGGAAAATCCTACTAATATCCTACTTCCTACTAATCCTACTAATATTATAGACGCGAAAGTTTGTAAGGTTAAGTTTGGATGGATGGATGTTTGTTACTCTTTCACGCCAGAACGGCTGTACAGATCTGGATGAAATTTGGCACAGAGATAGATTATAGTCTAGAATAGCACATAGGATACTTTTTAACCGCGGGTGAAACAGCGGGGCGCAACTAGTACTAAAAAATATTATTATACTAGCTGCGCCCGCATCTGTACCCGCTATCTTCCAAAATACGTTTTTTTTTTAAATATAAAGTAGCTTAAATATGTGTAACAATCACACAAGCGTATTTTATTTACCGTCACTCATATGGCGCAAGAAGGAGGGTTATGTTTTTCGAGTGTATGTATGTATGTAAATAGTTTAAGAAGGTGTATCAACACTCTTATTTTTGTTAATTTTTGCACACCCACGTCCCATACTCTTTCATAAGTATCCTCTCCATCCTAAGGTTGCCTGGAAGAGATCGCTCTTAGTGATAAAGCCGCCAGTTGTTACTTATTACAGTTTAAGATTTTTCTGTTCTTTTGTTTTTGTTATTTCTGGTGTAAACAATATAGTGTTTATCTATCTATCTATCTATGTAAGTATGTATGTATGTATGTATGAGGTTTCATTGGCACGCCCTACAGCCTAAACAGCTTGATGGATTTCGACATGTGACGTGTCATTTGAATATATCCGCTAACTCCCAAACCACAACGGATTTTGATACGGTTTACAGCATCAGTTAGATATTTTTTCACGGAAGGTTTAAAGGTACCGTGAGAAGCTGGGGCGAGTTGCTAGTAACGTATACTTGTCGATCCAAATTCCACTTGCACCACGACGCCGCATATCAGATAATAATTATTATTATCTTGATAACGCGCCAAAAGTCACCGCCAACTCCCACGCAGTCTAAAATTACTGCATAACGCGGTTTTTTGGTAAATAAATATTCCATAAAGGTCATTCACACTCAAATATATTTTATATCCAAACAACTTTTAGAAAATGGTCAAGGACAAGTTTTTATAACTACTAATTTAAATAGCAAATCGTCACGCTTTTTCCCCGGAGGGACTGGCAGGTGTGTGTTACAACAACCAGACTCAGCCGGACGCTATTCAGTCTCAAATGTGACAGGGGGCGAGCCTGTCGCCATACACCGGGCTCCAGTCATGTAGCAGATGACATACAATACGCACATATGTTCACACAATGAACCACTCGGTGCGTGCCTTCGGCTGGGATCTAAGTATCGAACCCGCTCCCTCTGGCTTGAATTTACAGGCGGCCTAGAAATTCTGACACCAGGGCTTGTCACTCGCCTTATAGCAGGGCCTTAAGTATGTGTCACACTGGATGCGTTCTGCGTCTTGCGGTCCGGTCAAAGCGGACGCAGCACTTAATTTGGCGGTCGGGGCAACCGGTCAACGATCAAATCAGAGCTTGGACCAGGGGCCCTATTCGGAGATTTGAGATTTTCATCTCACCTTTTTTCATCCTTGTTGCTCTCGTTTGAAACGTCATGGATGTGAGAGGGACCAAGATAAAATCTCATCTCATTTTACGCGTAGGAATAGCCCCACTGTCCGTTGACTTATTGCTGCAACCGGATTACTGACTGTAACTAATGCCCTGCCCGGATTGCTGAACGGGCAGCATTGGTCAACGGACAGGTCAAGCAGCGGACATTCAACATTTGACTTCTGCCCGGCCCGCGCTGCGAACTTGCCCGCCGCCGGGCAGCCCATCCTCGTCCTCTCCCCAACCGCTAGCTTGGTTATATCTTACGTTATTCTGCTTGGGCACAAGCACGGGCAAATTTAATTTATACAAAATACATACATACATACATACTAGCTGCGCTCCGCGGTTTCACACGCGGTTAAAAAGTATCCTATCTCTCAAGTTGGATCGAACTGCACATGGTGTGTGAATTTTATTATAATCGGTTAAATGGTTTAGGAGTTCATTGAGGACAAACATTGTGACACGAGATTTATATATATTATTAAGATAAGATAAGATAATCACGCCTTTTTCCCATAGAGGTAGGCAGAGACCACTTCTCTCCACTTGCTACGATCCTGGCATAGGTACATCTTTCGCTTCTTGCACTTTCATGAGTCTTTTCATAGACGCTCGTCGGTTACGGGTATTCTTGACCTGGCCTAAGACCAGGCCAGACAAAATATTGGACTATAAGGCCCGCCATACACGAGCCCCGAGCCGTACGCTGCCCTGTACGAATCGTCGGACAAATCATCGCCCAAACGCTACACGAACGCTCAGGCGCGGAGCTCGTGTCTTCGACGGCGAGCAGCGGATTGCTCCGCTCGCCACTCGCCGATAGCATTCACACGCAAATTTGTCGCCAGCGACAAACCCAGGTGAGCGTGTGAATGGTGGGCTTAACAAAGGGTTCGAAGGTCTTAAGGCTCGGTCATTTCACGATTATCTATCCACACATGCGTTTACGTAAGCCGCTTTATTTAGAGTTGAAAATTGTAAATCATATTTGATGGTAAAATGAGATCGCCTAGAAATACATTTTTTTTGCCGTTTTTATTGGTATTATTCGTAATTAGAACACAAATAAGAATAAGTTGCTCGGTTACACTTTAGAGAAGTAATTTGGCTATTTATTGATCGAAAAAAAATGTAGTGTAATCGCTGAAAATTTAGAGAATTACGTTCCGATAGTTAATTAAAGAAGATATTTTCAAGATTTCAAGATTATTTTTTCCAAAATGAGAATGATTTTCGAAAATTGTACTTACTTCGGTTAAACTTTAGTTGGTTGTTTTTTCTACCAGCTGTATTTTTTTGCACCTGATCATCGAATTCTTCATATCAAACTAGGCGCAAAATAAAACTTGTTTTTGGTGATTTCATGCAATGCGGGGCCTTAAGAAGGGAACTTATACGCGAACCTCTGCAAACCTGAAATCTGTGGAACTGTCACTATTTTGCCGTAATTCGCACCGCGATCCGCGCGCGAGTGTGGATAGGCCTTAAGTTCCAGGTATTATGAACGAAAAGTAATAAATACTTTTTATTTATACAGGGTGACTGGTTGAACACTTTAGATATTCTAGGTTATCATAGTACTCATCATTATGAACAACTTTTATTATGGGACTAACCCAGAATTCGCGAAAAAAAAAACTGCTGTTCCATAGAAAAATGTCAGTGACACTCGACAAAATGTATGGAACAGCTGATTTTTTTTTGCGAATTCAGGGTTAGTCCCATAATAAAAGTTGTTCATAATGATGAGTACTATGATAACCTAGAATATCTAAAGTGTTCAACCAGTCACTCTATATCCTCCTCAAACCTTGACTCTTGAATAGAATGAAAAATGTTGACTAACTGCAACCAAAGCTTTTTAAAACTATAGCTTCAAGGTTGCTAGGGTTTAATCAATAAAGCAACCAAGCAAGTAGGTATAGGCCGAGTGTCTATACCTAGTTGCTTGATGTCAAAGTTTCTAGGCTGGGGGCCTCTGACAAGGCTTGACGATTCGAAGTCAAAGTGTTTTTATTTGATGGTTATCGAAGACACACTTGTACCCTATGTCACTTCCACTATCAAGACGAATCAAATGACACCTTACATGTCGAAATCCATCAAGCTTTAGGCTGTAGAGCGTGCCAAAGAAACCTAATACATACATACACTCAAAAAACCACAGATCTGGGATGTAAGCAAAAAAATCTTAGGTCTGTGCAAAAAAATTGGTTGCCTGTAAAGTCGGTATACGGGCGAAAGTTTTACGTGACAACGACTTTTTATGTCTGTCTCTCTCGCTCTTAGGCGGGCTAACCTCGCGGGCGTGCCTCTCACTCGCTCTCATTGTGAGCGCATAACGTGAGCGGAGCGTAACGCAGTTTCTTGAAGTGTCACCCGGCAAACCAATTTATAAGACGTTGTCACGTCAAAACATAACCCTCTTTCTGGCGTAGTCGGGTAAAAACTACTCTATCGCCTTGTTTGGAAAAAGAGCCGCTACTCTGATGAACACGCAAGAAACTGAGGAGCTTGTATACCTGTTATACAAGCAGCTGAGGCCTACAACTTAACATGTCATCCGAGGTTCTGTAGCGCTCAGTTGCAAATGCAACCCACAATCAGTATTCATAGACTGATCATGTTGTACTTACTTGACATCAGTAATTGCTGATCGTAAGACTCTGAGAGCTATGTTTAATCAATAGCACTTTGATGTTTTTGGCAGATCCTCATATTGCGCTCTGGCATTCCATCAGAATTACTTTTTTCAATTCTTCAGCTGCCAAAATGGTTTTAAAATTATACTATTGTTACTAATGCAAGTTTGTTTGTATGTTTTTACCCAATTACCCTGAAAGATAATGTTTTTCAGATGTATGTATGTAAGGGTGTGTAAATCTTCTCAACTCCCAGACTTTGTTTGTTTAGGTGGTCATTTTCCGCACTTACACACTTGACTGGGCTATTATGTTCTTTACCCGATTGCCCAGAAAGATAAGTTTTTCATATTCATGTATGTAAGTGATAAGTATGTATTAACTATTGTATGTTGCAACTCCAAGACTCAGTTTTAGTCAGTTAGAATCAGGCCTTTTATTTACATGCTACCAGGCCCGGATTTAGGGGGGGGCTAACCAGGGTGCTTGCCCCGGGCGGCAGATTCATGGGGCGCTAAAACTTGACTTAATAATAAGCTATTTATCTCGATATATATATATATTTATGAAATGCTTGATGAGGAGGGTACTGGGCCACTCTCAACTTTCTGCCGCGGTTCAACAAAATCCTAGATCTGGGCCTGCATCCTACCTTATGCAGTAATGAACAAAAGAGGAATAACTGCAATGAAATTATAATATTTTTTAGTAACTTCTGGTGAGATTCTGAGATGTTTACTCAGTTAAAGTTTTAGAATACATTATGTATACCTAGTTGGGCACATTTATTTCATAAAAGCTGCAGGTTATTTGTTAATTCAGTGTAAAAGCTACTTCCATGCCCAATTTTACTCAAATTCGTCAAGGCATTCTACTAAACATCTACTCACAACTGCATCCTTATCCTCACTAGTATTTTGCAAATATATCCACAAGCAAGTTGGCAATTTTTTTGGTTGTTACACTTTCACGCCTTAACTACTCAACCGACCATCATGAAATTTTGTATGCACACATTTGGGATACCCCTGAATAGGATATAGGGACCTTATATCACAAAAATATGAATGGTACCTGAGGGACAACAGGTGAAACGAATGGGCACAGCTAATTTATAATCAACCAAGGAAGTGTTAGCGAGTGAAATAATAAATATGAAAAATAGTTTATGTAATTCACACATTCTTGTCTATCATCAAGTTTGGTTTAGGCACACTATAAAGTTAACTTACGAACAGATGGACACTGTGAACAGTTTTATGTATACTTAGGTATTTGTCATATCAATTTGTATTATAACTTGCTACACAAATGTAAATGTAAATTTACTACACAAACCTATCAGTATAATTTTAGATGAGAGTATGAGAACAGAGTTTCTTTGTTATGTTATTGCAATACATTTGTTAATATTACAATTTCTATTACATACAGTTACTCAACATTTTATTGCGAAAGAAATTACTTACACTCTATCAAGAGGTAAAAGGCCTGAACCAAGGCCAGTTACGCGGGAAAGCGATAATTCTTCCGAATTACGAATTAAAAACCGCGAATTTAGGAACTGAGATAGGTAGATATTATTGCATCGCCGAACTCGCCGATAGATTGGATTAATTTTATAGAAGAAGCTAACTTTTTTTAATTCTAAGAATAGATGAAAGGCTACTCACCAACAGCTGTTTTTATTCCAACTTCAAGGTCATTGAAAAAGTACTCCGGTTGTTGCCAACGCGGCGTCTAGCACTATTGTGAGTCAACAAACAGCAACAAACAACAAGGGAACACAGCCAAAATATTTATTGTGACGTAAATACGTACGATTTTGTACGACTGATCAAATATTACACTTGAGCTTTCAGCACTGATGTTTACACAGCAGGTTTATTTGTTTATTGAACTATACGCTCACTGTGACTTATGCGTGACGAATTTTATTGTATGAAGATAAGGCTTTCATCAAAGACGCGATTATTTCGTCATTATTTCGTTTTCTTTTGCAACAAAATTCAATCTGACGGACGCTAGCAGTGCGAGCACAGAATTCTCCGTATTGCATTTGGTACAGACGATTGCAACTTTTAGTGTTTTTTTTCTAATCAAGTTGTGTTTGAATTAGTTGTTAATTAGTAAGTCTTTACTTGTAAAATTTAAAAGAAAAGGCATTTTCTGTGTATTGCTAAGCCATTCACAACACAACACAACTATACAACAACATACATGTAGTAGACAGTTATAGTAGGTACTTACCTTTGAAATGATCCGTCTGCTATACCTCATCTAAACTATGGTTTGCTTGATTAGTTAATAATTACTAATATGAAGATATTTAATTTCATATTAGATTGCTAAATTCTTTTTTGAACCATTCCAATTTAAGCCCACAATTTTTATTAACAAATATAAACAAACTCGTCAAGCCAACAACAGAAAAAAAACGCAATGACAATAGTCAGCTGTCAGCTGTCTTTCACTCTTGATGTCAGTTTTAAAAAATAATTATAGGACCATGGATACAACCTCCTTCAGTAACAAAATAACTTAACTTAACAGTCAATGTCAAGTGTCAAAACTAATTTCAAGGTCAACCTCAAATGTCACTGTCACCGCGTCGCTGCCTGCCATGAGAACTAAAAATGTACGACGCAGATAATGTACAGTATTTAATTGGATGACCTTACACTGTACAACATGATAATTGATGTACATATACATCAAATATTAGGCTGTGCAATGTCGTGTTGTGCAATATCATGCTGTACATTAACGGCTCTTTAATGACTGATAGTTCATCTAAATGTACACCAATTATCATGCTGTGCATTACTAGCTCAAATCAACAATGTATTGTATAGCACGATATTATTATAGCCTTATTTCGGACAAGACTATGTTTCTTTATTTTTCGTAGATTATTTCTTTGTTCCACTTTTGCTTGTCTGTTTGCCATGTGGCAAAGGCCTCCTCCAATCTTCTCCATTCTGGCCTTTCTATGGCCACTCTACCCCATGTTATTCCCGCTACTTGTCTTATGTCATCATCCCACTTCTTCTGTGGTCTGCCTCTCTTTCTCTTTCCATTTCTTGGGTACCATTGCAAATAACAAAAATCAAACTGAAATTTAGTTTTGACTTCGACATTCCACTTGTATGCTAGTTGTAGTACAAACGCAATTTCGAAAAATTCAGTTATTAGAAACAGATCAGTTTTGACGCCTCTAGAGGGTTTATAAAAAGTGCGGGAGCCAGAAGCTTAAGGGAAGTCCTGGATTATAAGACGCCGAGTGGAGTGAAGAGGGGAGGTGGCGAGCGAAGTAAGCTGACGACTTCCGTAGCGCAGCAAAGTCAGAGTGTGGTGCAGCAACACTCAGGGGTGATTATGATCAGTGGGAACTGTAGAACTTAATTCCAGATTTATCATTATTTTTTCACTATCTCCATAGAATATGTCGTAAGAGTTCCAGAGTTGGCTACTCGTATGAGCAAAACGTCAAACTATAAAGCTTATAGGCGTAGCAGAACATCCAATCAGAGCAGAGACATTTCAGCAAGGTAAGCCAATATTATAGGGAGGTGTCAATATTAATAATATTAATCATGTCGTACCTTATCGGAAAGTTCCGAAAACACATCCCATATTGCAAGACATAATAAGACATGGCATTTTAGTGTACAAGACGTGAATGTTCATGGATTATCAAGCTATACAATACTGGCTGTGCTTTTCTTATGACTTACGAGCTGATTTCACGAGCTGATAATTGCCAGCCAGATTTGTGCGACATGCATTGTACATTATGTCTTTGTGTACATGTACATCAAATGTCAGGCCATGCACTCCTGCCTGTACAGTATCGTGTCGGCAAATATTATGTCATACAATAAAGACATCCCCTGTCATGGCCATAGTTTTGAGCGGCAAAAAAAACCAAACTAATAAATTTTTTTAGAACCGAAATAAACATGTCTATTACAGTAGAAAATAATTTAAAAGATACTCAGAATAATGCGGTATTTGAACAGAAAGCTCATTACATACCTTGTAAGATCGAAGATGACGGTACCGCCAATGTTGAAAAGTATTTTGAACCTTTTATTGTCGACGCCGGTGATGGAGGTTTGTAACGCAAAATTCTATGCACAGAATACTTCTATTCGTCCGGCAAAGTGTGGGTGTTGTATTACACCTCTGCCAGCCCCCCCTGAGGAAAGGCGTGACTATATGGTATGTTATGTTAGAATATTTCCTCTAGTCCGTCTTCTCTAGTAATAACTTCCAAGGCATTGTATTTGTTACGATCAGATGTCAGCAAACATTGCTTTGGTTCTCTGGTGAATTTGTTTGTTAAGCTTTCACGCCTTAACTACTCAACCAATCGTCATGAAATTTTGCATACACGTTCCCAGGCAGTTCCAGAAAAGGCCATAGGAATTTTATCAAAATTATCCCGAAAAAATTAAAGGTTCCTCCGGGCGCAGCTATTTTCCTACCCATAGGTTCATGTCAATCATTTTTGTGCCTCTGAGGCACAGACACTGGCTTGTGTTCAGAGGATACGTCGGAAAGCACCCAGAGTGTAACTACCCTGATTAACACTGATGTTTTAAGCAGCGAAGTTGCACTTGCGTAGTTAGGTGACGTCCAGGCCTATTTTCTGAACGCAACACTGTAATTAGGAAAAGAAATTATTACTGTGAATTTCTTACAGAATTGAAGGCAACATTCCGTGGACACCCCCTGGATGGCACTAGGATCTCACTGCCAGAAGGATACAGGGCAGTTGTGGTTACCGAAGCCAAAAGACCGTTAGCCGAAGAAGCGGAGAGAAGATTTCAGGTATTTTTGGGATTCAATATATCTGTTCTGCCCATCATTCTTTTAAGAAAAAAAAACCAACCAAATGTGCATTGGACTCACTGACATAGGGTACCATCTTAATCTTAATATATATAAATCTTGTGTCACAATGTTTGTCCTCAATGAACTCCTAAACCACTTAACCGATTCAAATAAAATTCGCACACCATGTGCAGTTCGATCCAACTTGAGAGATAGGATAGTGTAATATATATATATATATAAATAATAAACGCGAACGAAGTCGCGGGGTGACAGCTAGTACCAATATATAAAAAAACAGCAAAAATATCACATTTGTTGTATGGGAGCCCCCTTTTAGCTTTTTTAGCATTTGTATCTGTGAAAATTCAAACTGTCTAACTATCACACTTCATGAGATACAGCCTGGTGAGAGACGGGCAGACAAACAGACAGAAAGACAGCAGTCTTAATAATAAGGTTCAATTTTACCCTTTGGGTACGGAACTTTAAAAAAAGCTGTTCCATACATTTTGTCGACAATCAATTAACTTGTATGTATAGAAAAGCTGATTTTGTTAACTTGAAACGTTCCAGGTGGCGGGTGGTTTTAAAGAACTCACATATTGGAACTGGGACAAAAAGCCTTCTAGAAATGACAATTTAATGAAAGCACTGGACTGGATTGATATTTCAGAAGTGGTATGTGCCATTTTGTTTCATAAAAATATCTGGATTCACATACAAAAACGCTTTTCGAATTTCTCAACGGCTATCTATGAATCCAACCCTGAAGACTAATGTCACTCCTCTCCTTGTGCAAGAGTTCATCAATTCAACTTCTGCACAGCCACTCGGAAACATTTCCGAACAGATCCTACAAACGACAATGGGCAAAAATAAATGGACTTTCCAAATGCCTGCAGAGTTGACTCTATAGCCAATTTTTATAGGTTTTCGCATAATAAATTTCGCTGAATTCGAACTTGCAGTTTTGGAGATATTTTGTATTTTAGTTGTGATGTCATAAACCTTGTGAAAGGAAAATTAAAGAAAAAATGTAAGCCATTATAATATTCGCCCACCCACTCACTGTACCCTCCAAGCAGGCCAAGTCATCAATACATAAGTTAATATTTTACTATTTAAAAAAAAAAAAACGATTTCTGTAGGTTGAATTTTACCAGTGTCGTTTTTTTTTTATAATATCTCTCGAATGCGCTACATGCCAACCCTGCAATAAAACTTTTTTTTTACCATTTTGCCCATTGTCTTTTCAAACTCAAATTGTTCGTATCTCAGTGTACTTTTATAAATTTTGAAATAGGAAATCGAGTATGTTTTAAAACTTATGAATACAGACTGGAATTAAAAAATTTGAGTTTAACATTTCTGAATGATTGTAATACTCTTGCAGATCAGCAGTTAAGTCTGAGTTAAAAAGATAACTGTAAGAGTTTTTCTATGTTTTCTATTCTGTTCTGTTCTGTTCTTCTATTCTGTTTCTCTCTGTTTATGAGTTATCCAAGAGTTTGATGCTAACCATGAGTTAACACAAGTTAGATTGGCATTTATAACATATATAGCTGCGTCCCGCGGTTTCATCCGCTGTTAAAAAGTATTCTATGTGCTATTCTAGACTATAATCTATCTCTGTGCCAAATTTCATCCAGATCTGTTCAGCGGTTCTGGCGTGAAAGAGTAACAAACATTCACCCATCCATCCATCGCTTCATTCTTACAAACTTTCGCGTTCATAATATTAGTAGGATTAACTCTGAATAAGTTAATGTATGGTGCTATTAGACAGGCCATTTCTTATTGCAATTTTGTCCCAGCAATACTAACAACAATATTGAAGCGACAATGTTTGGATTATGGCCAAGCCATTTCTTCATTCATTTCTAAAATAGCTGATGATGGTGGGGCTGCAGTCTGCAGTATTGCCAGCCTAGTATTGCAGTAACAAGTATAGTTTTTAAAAGAAAAGAATAACCCGGCTGCAAAATATTGTACCCTATGTCACTTCCACTATCAAGACGATTCAAATAACACCTCACATGTCGAAATACATCAAGCTGTTTAGGCTGTAGGGCGTGCCAAAGAAACCTCATATAAATACATACCCACATACGTACAAAAATACATACATTCATACATACATTCGAAAAGCATAACCCTTCTTCTTAGCAGTCTGATAAAAACATGGCCCGTCTAGGAGCACTCTTAAATCCAAGTGCATTTAGTAAACTGTTAATTGTAATAACTGAAAACTTATATTTACTTTTCAGATACACGGGGATTGAAAACATACCAATAAGTCTGAGTATCTAATAGTAAGTCGTACATAAGATTAAATTAAGAAAAATAAACAACTTATTTTTTAAATTAAATATTTATTTCCAAAAATTACATTAGATAGAAAACAAAAAAATAGCCTCAAACAAGGTCCTAATAGTTTTGGTTCCTCAACACTCCATACGACACAAGTTGAAGGCATTAATTCAATCGTACCAACTAAACTAAAATTAAGAATTCAAAACTGTTTCCATCACATTCTCTCATATTCACTTATAAAGAGACGCTAATTACTTAGAGAGAATCAAATGTCTCAGAGTAAATGGACACAAAATCTACCTGTTAATATGTTGTACCCATGTATGTTTATACCGGTTGATTTTTTTTACTGTCGCAAAAAAATAACTGATGTGTTGTGTAAGCCATACACAAGAATATATGCTCAGTAGAGAGTGAAGCGCTTCACACACGGCAGCTGTAATGTATATTAATGGGCTAATTACCCTCTCGGGTTTCTACAAAGAAACAAAAATGTACATTACTCGTAGCTGTCGTGTGTGGTCTCCTGACGATGTCTATGGTATGATCTCAGATCAACCTAGAGGAAAAGATGGATCCAATAAACAACCTTAGTAGATTTAATATTCTAAAACTGCACATATTTGTAAGAGTTTAATGTTACGGCTTTTTCAAAATTGACTTGTAAAAAAACTGCACAGTTTTTAAAAAGAACTTCTAAATGTAGTCCTGGCCACACTTTAATAATGCACTATGTATATTTATGTACACGAAATCCTACTAATATTATAAAGGCGAAAGTTTGTAAGAATGGATGGATGGATGGATGTTTGTTACTCTTTCACGCCAGAACGGCTGAACAGATCTGGATGAAAGTTGGCACAGAGATAGATTATAGTCTAGAATAACGCATAGGATACTTTTTAACCGCGGGGCGCAGTTAGTTATACCATAAACCAATGCACATAATGTCGAGGTAAGAATGACCAAGCGCGTAGCGTAGTTTTTTTGCGTTAATGTGTGCGTGTTGTGTACATATATATACTTAAATATATAGTATTATAATCTTCGTTAACCTATTACATCCTATTTTTACACGGTACAGGACATCTATCTGTGTTGTTATATATACCCCCATTGCAATAAACGTTGTATAAATAAATAAATTCAGAACACTTTCACACACGGTCGCCTGACCCTTAACTAAGCAAAGCTGTACTATAGCTGCCAGAGACTGATATATATTTAGATATTTTTAAATACATACATAAATAGATTTTAACACCCAGACAGAACAAACACTAATGTTCATCACATAAAAGTTTGCCCTAGGTGGGAATCGAACCCACGCCCCCACGCTCAGGAGGCAGGTTCATTACCAACTGAGCCACCGAGGCAGTCAGTATAGCCTTGGAATAGTGTTTTATGTATTTCTCAAACTCGATTGAAAAAGACAAAACACTGTATAACTATTCCGAGGCTATACAACGTTTATTGCTAAGGGGAGTAGTCTTCATCGTCAACATTTTTTTTAATATTCAAATACATAAGCTGATTATTTTTTTGGGGGCTGAGCTACCCACGTCCGTAGGAGTGTACTCTATTCTGATTCCCTACACGTGGTCCCCGGGTAGTGCTAACCGGGTAGCAAACTCTGGTGGGAGGCTTCGGCCGTGGCTAGTTACCACCCACCGGACCAAGCCATGCCGTGAAATGACCTAGTCGTGTTTCGGGATGTAGTCCGGTGTAACCGTTCCGAAGACGGGTCTGAGCAGTAGTGCACTTGTAGCGCCTCACTCACTGCCGTCTTTGTACTTCTTCACTCTACAAAACTCCAGCTAGAGTGAATAAGTACCTTATAGGTCGTCGTGCTCCATCTTAGACCACAACGTCGCTTAACATCAGGCGAGTTGGTGGTCAAACGCCGACCTACATAAAAAAAAACCCATTAGAGCTTCGAAAAACTATTATCAAAGACTAATCTCGATTTAAAGCTGTTTTTATGGATGGTAAAACCAGGGGCCCTATTCGGAGATTTGAGATTTTCATCTCACCTTATTTCGTCCTTGTTGCTCTGCTCTCGTTTGAAACGTTGTAGGTGTGAAAGTGACCAAGATAAAATCTCATCTCATCTCACGCGCAGGAATAGCCCCCCCGTTTCAAATCGAGATTCGAGACTGAGCGTGGTTTTAGCATGCGGGCCTTAAACTGCTTTTACCATATATAAAACGGTTTTAAATCGAGGTTTATGACTGAGCGTCGTTTTTTAAAATGGCCTCAAGAAGCCTACAATAGAGTGGGATAGAGAATTATACAGAGTTATAGGTAACTAACCAAAACCCTCTGGGTTCATTGTACTCAACAATACGAACAACTTTTACTATGAAGCCAATCCTGTAAGCGCGAAAAGAAAACAGCTGTTCCATACAAAAAGTTCAATCACCTTTGACAAAATGTATGGAACAGCTGATTTCTTTTACGCGATTTCGGAGTTCGCCCCATAGTAAAAGTTGTTCATATTGATGAGTACAATGAACCCTTAAGAGGTTTTTGGTTAGGTACCTATAACGCTGTATAATCTTAATATATATAAATTACGTGTCACGTTGTTTGTCCGCTATGGACTCCTAAACTACTTAACCGATTTCAATCAAATTTGCACACCGTGTGCAGTTCGATCTAACTTAACAGATAGGATAGCTCACATATGTAAATAGTACCTGGATGACCGAGCTTTGCTCGGTATTTTTTTTTTAATTGTGTTTTTTGGAAAATAAACAATTGATTTTAGTCTAACCTCAAAGCAAACACTCATTGACTTCGTGTTACTTAACAACGCCATCTGCTGTTGTGTCGTTAAAGCAATTAGTTGCTCACAAAAAATAGTATTATTATTCGCCAATAGATGTCAGGAAGAGTCATATTTTTCAGTTGAGACTACTCAAACGCCTCCTTTTTGTTATTTTTCTTCCAAGTTTATTTTTAAGTTGATTATCGATAAAACACGAATAAAATGACATTTTCTAAAAATGATTCCTAGCTAGATCGATTTATCGCCCCCGAAACCCTATATAACCTATATACTAAATTGTATGAAAATCGTTGGAGCCGATTCCGAGATTCCAATTATATATATATATACAAGAATTGCTCATATAAAGATATAAGATATATAAATAATAAACGCGAACGAAGGCGCGGGGTGACAGCTAGTTATTCATATCTTTAACCCAATGTAGCAATTCTTTTAACATGCTGCGAATATTTGCAATGCTGCAACAATTGACCCGCCCAAATAGTTTTCACACAGACCGAGCAATCGTAATACCCTCTCTCATTAGGCACCTTACTAATTTTATTAACCGACAACAATAACGCATGTTTTTTTGTATGTACAGATGACTGAATGTGTGCATTTATCGAATCATTCGTTTTTGGAAGCTGAATTTCGCATATTTTACAATATATCTTGTTGTGAGTCCATCTCATGCAGTTCGTGACGGCTAGGTGTGCGTATCTTGTGCTTATGTTGTATTTAGAGGCTGTGTATTTTTCTAGGTTTCTTGAGTGTTCTTTGCTGTCAACGTGGGCAGCTATCTGCGCAAAGAAAAACTCCTATTAGACACACAGAGTCTTAAAGATCATAATAATATTAGCAGTTCGTTTTTCAAGCCAGAGGGAGCGGGTTCAAACCCAGCCGACGGCACGCACAAATTGTTCATTGCGTGAGCATACGTTCGTATTGTATGTCATCTGCTACATTATTGGAACCCGGTGTATGGCGACATTGACATTTGGGACTGAACATCGTCCGGCGAAGTGTGGGTGTTGTATTACACCTCTGCCAGCCCCCTCGGAGGAAAGGCGTGACGTATGTCGTTTTTAGGTGACAGACCTAACAAAGTTACAAAATATTGACAAAGTTACAATTTCTATCAATTCTATCAAACTCACAAATTCTGACAAAGATACAAATTGTAACAGTTACAATTTGTATACGTACCTGAGAAGGTGAGTGTAGGCTGTTGCACAGGATGCAGTGGTTCAATATATCGTTTACCTAGAAACAAACATCATTTGTCAGATTATGATGAAATTTAGCATGTACAATCACTACATACCTAGTATAAAACAAAGTCGCTTTCTCTGTCCTTATGTCCCTTTGTATGCTTAAATCTTTAAAACTACGCAACAGATCTTGATGCGGTTTCTTTAAATAGATAGAGTGATTCAAGAGGAAGGTTTACATGTATAAACCTTATACATATAAACCTTCCATCCAGTATTTCTCCACTATTACACACCCATTTAATAGTGGAGAAATACTGTTATTTTTGAGGTGTTATTTTTTTCTAATGTGATGTTAGTAAGCTATGTAGGTTATACCTGTGCGAAGCCAGCGCTGGCCGCTATGTTTTTATATACAACGTTCACAGTTTTTCTGTAGTGTATTTAGTATTAGCATTGCACCCGTGCGAAGCCGGGGCGGGTCGCTAGTGTACAATAAAATTAACAATATCTTCGCCCCTATGTTCTTGGTTTTTTAAAAAAACGTTCTTTAGCGTAAATAAAGCTACGAAAAATATCCGCATTTGTAAGGGGTCACTTTTGACTGATTAATTAAATAGATAGACAAAGCAAATCAAAAATCCCTTTACATTGAGAGGTTGTCTATATCATTAGCTTTTAAATGATTCCACAATACAAGGGACATTCTTAGTTACTTAAGAATGATTAGAGAAGTGCAAAAGTCATAAAAATAATATATTACGATACCTGTCTGTAGTATCCTTTTTTGAGAGGCGACATAATGTTTTTCATGTGTACGTTGTTCCACTTATGTTTCTTTCCGTCCACTGATTTCATGTCACCACAAATTTTGCAGACAACGTCTTGACCAGTTACGGTGAAACCGTGAAAATTTTGCAATGGAATTTTCACTTTTTCCACATTAGAAGCTGAAATGTGCACCGAATCTTCGGAATGTGCTGTGACTTCAACGGCGTTTGTATTGAGAAATGATGCAATTTCTAAAAAGACCTTAATGTCGTCCAGAGTTTCGCTATAGGGTGCAACTTTTTCGGTGTGTGTTGTGTTTTGTTTTGCATTGGATTCTGGTTCGGTTTTTGATGTGCTTGGTTTTGCATTTGGTTCATTTTCAGTTTTTGATGTGCTTGGTTTTGCTGTTGGTTCATTTTTAGTTTTAAAAGTACTTGGTTTTGATGTTGGTTCATTTTCAGTTTTTGATGTGCTTGGTTTTGGTGTTGGTTCATTTTCAGTTTTTGATGTGCTTGGTTTTGCTGTTGGTTCATTTTTAGTTTTAAAAGTACTTGGTTTTGATGTTGGTTCATTTTCAGTTTTTGATGTGCTTGGTTTTGGTGTTGGTTCATTTTCAGTTTTTGATGTGCTTGGTTTTGCTGTTGGTTCATTTTTAGTTTTAAAGGTACTTGGTTTTGATATTGGTTCATTTTCAGTTTTTGATGAGCTTGGTTTCGCTGTTGGTTCATTTTTAGTTTTAAAAGTACTTGGTTTTGATATTGGTTCATTTTCAGTTTTTGATGTGCTTGGTTTTGGTGTTGGTTCATTTTCAGTTTTTGATGTGATTGGATTAGCATTTTGTTTAATTTCAATCTTTGATGATTTATCTGTTGCGCATGGTTCTTCTAGTTTCTCTTTTGATGTTTCATTATTTTTGATAGGCTTCTTTTCTTGATCATCATTAAATTCTTGAGGTTTCACTTTGGTTTCATTGCTATTTCTGTTATCATTATGATTTTGTATTATGCTTTTGTTTATATTAATTTGTGACTGTTTCGCGGTTATTTCTTCGCTTAAATGTGGATTGCTTTTGTGTTCACTTCTTGCTTCACGATCTTTTGTTACGTCGGCTTCATTTACTCGTATGTCTACAGTTTCTTTAGCACTGTTATTTTCTTCAGCCCGTTCGCTTTCGTCTTCTCTGCCTCTCTTTATTCCTACTTCTGTTAGTTCTAAAGCATTGACCAATTTTTGCATTTTGATGTCTTTCACAGACAATATGTTGCTATCACAATCTTTGGTTGGTTCTTCGTAGATTTGCACTAGTTTCCGTAGCAGTCCATCGTTTTTCACAGCATTCAAATGATCGTTTGATAATATATGTTCGTTTTTATTTTCATTTTGTACTATGGTTGTACAGTGTTCACAGAAATACGTATCAGTTACTTCGATTTTTCGTTTTGTGTAAAGGTGATCGGTTTTCATGTGTAACTGTGTTCGTTCTAAGGCTATGTTAGTTATTTTTAAAAACATTTCGTGCTTGGCGCTTTGGAGATGTTCTTCGATGTATGGTTTTGGTACGTTAATGTTGCATATATGGCATTTATAAGTGTTCATGTTAAGGATAGAATCTGAAATTGATAATATTAATTAGTTACAAGTATCAAAACAATTAATCAACGACGATTAGGCCTGTTCTTGCCTGTTCTTCTGATTAGAGGCTCTTTATCCGAACAAGGCGGTCGAGTCTATTTAAAAAAACTTTGACGTTCATAAGTGTATATATTTGATACTCAAATTGAATAAAAACATTTTGACTTTCATGATGTAGGAATACTGTTTCTTGCCCGCTAGCGCTTCTTAGTATTAGTAACAGTACCTGGATGGCCGAGCTTTGCTCGGTATTTTTTTATTTTTTTATTGTGTTTTTTGGATAATAAACAATTGATTTTAGTCTAACCTCAAAGCAAACACTCATTGACTTCGTGTTACTTAACAACGCCATCTGCTGTTGTGTCGTTAAAGCAATTACTCGTAGTTGCTTACAAAAAATTGTATTATTGTTCGCCAATAGATGTCAGGAAGAGTCATATTTTTCAGTTGAGATTGATTTTATCGATAGAACACGAATAAAATTACATTTTCTAAAAATGATTCCTAGCTAGATCGATTTATCGCCCCCGAAACCCCCTATATACTAAATTGTATGAAAATCGTTGGAGCCGATTCCGAGATTCCAATTATATATATATATTATATAATATATACAAGAATTGCTCATTTAAAGATATAAGATTTTCGCTTAGAAGATTAAGGCGTCCTGAGCAAACTGTGAGTGGCTGACTGTCTGCTGGCTGACTTTCAGTCGCGTATTGGACAAACTCTATGTAGAGCAAGCGGCGCTGCAGCTAACAAAATGCGAATCAGCTCGTCCACAAGCGATAGGCTGCAAACTGAGTACGAGCTGTTCGGACACGCCATTTAAAATATAGGGTCAACTGTGTAGTGAGGTAATTGCGTCTTTCGAGAATTACTGACAAACCCTTCACAAACAGGCGCCATTTACATCTTTTTTAAATCTTTAGTTATGGCGCTATTTGCGTAATTTGTGCAAGGTTTGTCAGTAATTCTCGAAAGACGTAATTGCTCCACAGACGCATTTACCCCAGTTGACCCTAATATACTAGCTCTAATGCTCGTCGTGGCTTCGCTCGCGTTTCATAGCCTATGTCACTCAAGGATAATGTAGCTTTCCAAAGAAGAAAGAGTTGAAATATTTTTTTTAAATTAGACCAGTAGTTTTAATCGTAATGGATACGGCTATATTAGGGGCCTTCGGATAATTCGCGCTGTCGCCAGACCGCTCTTTCCCAGTGGGCACTTTGGGTAAGTGCCCAGGGCCCCGCGATCGATGGAGCCCCCCTCAGATCAAATACAAAGTTCCTGTCAGATCACCAAACGATAACCAATATTTATTACCAAAAAAATTACGTAATTCGAAGAAATCGAACCTAAATTACTGACTACAATACTAACTTACTAGCTTTTACATTCGCGAAGCTATTCTACTCTCGCCCAAAAATTAGGCTTTCCGACTTCAGCAAGCATGATTATCTACTCTCTTTGTCAAGTCTAACAAAATAGTGTTCTGTCAAAGTCATAGGGGCCCCATTATCCTAATATGACCAGGGTTCCAATAGGTTAAAGACGGCCCTGGCTGTCGCGACAAATGTAGCCGGTATTTCGTTACTCGGCGATGTAAGTTGGCGAATTATCGCCCATGTCAACTCCGCAGAAAGGCGATGAGTTGACTGCTGATGTAGACAAGAACATTGCCTAAAACGATGATTTTAGCGCGACAACTCGACACGAATTATCGCGTGCTAATGTGGCCACACCACTACAACCACACAAAGATACAAATCTTTCGTCTAGATAGGGCCGAACTGAAGGCAAACGCAGTCAGCCGCTCACAGCCTAGTTCGCTCAGTCAGCATTAGCACAAAGACTAACAAGTATCCTACTAATATTATAAACGCGAAAGTTTGTAAGAATGGATGGATGGATGGATGTTACTCTTTCACACCAGAACGGCTGAACAGATCTGGATGAAGTTCGGCACATAGATATATTATAGTCTAGAATAGCATATAGGCTACATTTTAACCGCGGGTGAAACAGCGGGGCGCAGCTAGGTAAGAATAGCCCCACGGAGGGCTATTCCTGCGCGTGAGATGAGATGAGATTTTATCTTGGTCATTCTCACATCTATGACGTTTGAAATGAGAGGAACAAGGACGGAAAAAGGTGAGATGAAAATCTTAAATCTCCGAATATGGTCCCTGGTTGTTTTTGTGTCGGGATTTAAAAATATTGAAGTAGCACTTACCAATATCCTTTTCATTTTCCACGTAGTTGTTGTCCGAGTATATTTCTACATTCACATACTGTCCGCCGCCATAATTGCCTCTCGCATCCCATAGAGAAATCGGATCCTTGTTTGTATAGTCACTTCTCAGAAACGAAGGTATGTTCGAAGACATGTTGCCAACTGAAAATATTTTATTTATTTACCTAGGTAAGTACGTATGTAGTTTATTAAAATTCTCAAATTAGTAAGTTTATTTAATGTTTATTTAACCTTAATTATTATTATTTTTCTTTAGCACACACCACCGTCCATGCTAAATCATAATGTTTTTATTCCATCCAAAGGTTGTCTGGAAGAGGTCGCTCTTAAGCGATAAGACCGCCCATTGCGTCTTTATTTTTGAGTGTTTAGTTTAGATTTATTTGTATTTAATGTCAATAAAGAGTTTTTGTATTATATTGTATTGTATTGTACTAACAAAAGATACAAAAAAATCTACTTCAGTAATACTATAACTAGCGTGGTAAATAATCATTACGTTAACCAATATGAGACCAAAAAACAGTAAGCCTTGCGAAGTAGTCCTCACTAGGTTGACCCGTGTCGAGAACTACTACAGTCCGCCTATCTCAGTGCAGTCCGCCTATCTCACTGCAGTCCGCCTATCTCAGTGCAGTCCGCCTATCTCACTGCAGTCCGCCTATCTCAGTGCAGTCCGCCTATCTCACTGCAGTCCGCCTATCTCACTGCAGTCCGCCTATCTCACTGCAGTCCGCCTATCTCACTGCAGTCCGCTTATCTCACTGCAGTCCGCCTATCTCACTGCAGTCCGCCTATCTCACTGCAGTCCGCCTATCTCAGTGCAGTCCGCCTATCTCACTGCAGTCCGCCTATCTCACTGCAGTCCGCCTATCTCACTGCAGTCCGCCTATCTCAATGCAGTCCGCCTATCTCACTACAATAGTCGAGCAAGTATGATTAACTAGCGCGCCCCGCGGTTGCACCTGCGGTTTAAAAGTAGCCCGTGTTTGGGGAGCGTACATTAATTACGTTAGGCATTTTTGAGGATTTTTCGACTCCCCCTCCCCCCTTGGTGAGATATTGTAAGATTTTCCTCGACTAGATCTCACTCGAGATTCTTCAGAACTTCTATTTGGAGAAGTTCGGACGAACACAATAAATACAAAAACAGTCAAAAACTTGACATCTGTAAGAAAATACTTATCTAATGATAAAATTAAATATTGTGAGGGATTAATGTTATTAGCATATTAGGGTAATTATCAATTATCTAATAACGATTCTAACAATCAACGAAATGAGTCATTATGCCTTATTTTTCTGGCTCTACTCTAAAACCCTAACCTGTACTGCATAAACCAGGGACCCTATTCGGAGATTTGAGATTGTCATCTCATCTTTTTCCGTCCTTGTTACTCTCGCTTGAAACGGCATAGGTGTGAGAGTGACCAAGATAAAATCTCATCTCATCTCACGCGCAGGAATAGCCCCACAGCTGGGATGACGTCACTCAAGCTAGCACAGTAAAGGACTCTACCCACTACAACGTATCATACCATGACCGTGCTATGAACGTATCAGACACGACAAGCAACACGATACGCTCTACTATGCCCACTAGAGCGTATCAATAACGTATCAAAGTCTAATGTATCGGCTTTAATGACCGGAGCTTAACTTTAATGTCATGCACAGAGCGTATCGCCACCGGCAAAATATTCTCGCCGACAATACTTGCCGCTCCGTGCATGGCACGCTACGGTGCGTCGGTAACGGAACGGGCTAGTGGGCATGGTCTCATACTTTTTAATAAAGAGAATATTTTTTTGTCTGACACGTTCATAGCACGGTCATAGTATGATACTGTGTAGTGGGCAAAGACCTTAAAATGTCTCTTATAAGTTCCGCGACGCTCTGAATTTTCCATACAAACGCGCTTGTCAAATTTCTTGGAAACCATTTGTCAGATTATGATGAAATTTGACATGTACAATTAAATGAACTACATCTCCGCCCCTATGTTCTTGGTTTTTTTAAACACGTCCTCAAGAGAAAATAGAGCTATGAAAAATATCCGCATTTGTAAGGGATCATTTTGACTGATTTATTTAATAGATAGACAAAACAAATTAAAAATTCGTTAACATAGAGAGGTTGTCTACATCATAAGCTTTTAAATTAATCCATAATTCAAGGGATTTTTTATTATTATTTAAGAATGATTAGAGAAGTGCCAAAGTCATAAATCTAAACTGTCGAACAAACAATTAAACCGCCGATAAAACTGAAAAGCCTAAAATAAATAATTAATCCTACTAATATTATGAATATGAATATAGAAATATGAATCCCTTGGTGATGGATACATATTTCTGCCTTTTGGGGTAGAAACTTTGGGCCCTTGGGGTCCAAGCGCATGGTTGCTCTTCAATGAGCTGTCAAAGCGTCTGATAGAGAGAACAAACGACCAAAGGGCTGGTGCTTACCTCGGTCAGCGAATTAGCATTGCTATTCAGCGAGGTAACGTTGCCAGCCTTTTGGGTACTTTACCCGCGGATACTGACTTGAGCTCTGTTTATTATTTGTAATTTGTTATTTTTGTTTGGTTTATTTTAGGCTTATATTGTTTTTTAAACAGCTAATAATTTTATTAATGGACAATAATTAATAGACAACAGACAACAATTTCATTGTAGCAAAAAAAAAACAATAAAGATTAATATTATGAACGCGAAAGTTTGTAAGAATGGATGGATGGATGTTTGTTACTCTTTCACGCCAGAACGGCTGAACAGAACTGAATAAAATTTGGCACAGAGATAGATTATAGTCTAGAATAACTGACACATAGGAGGACTTTTTAACCGCGGGTGAAACTGCGGGGCGCAAGGACCCTGTTCGGAGATTTGAGATTCTCATCTCACCTTTTTTCGTCCTTGTTGCTCTCATTTAAAACGTCATTACCTAGGTGTGAGAGTGACCAAGATTAAATCTCATCTCATCTCACGCGCACCCCAGATATTAAATAATAAATTTGTTAGTCACAGTATATCACGAGGAAGGTTTTTGGATACTATTTTCTGAATTAGTAAAATCGACCGGGCGAGCGTTAACCAGCGAAGCGTCTCTGCTTCAGCTTTGACAAAAATGCTTTCGTATGTCCGGATCTTTGTCTTCGTCTACAGATCACAAAGCTTCTTACCGATTCTCTTAAAACTTCGAACTTCGATCGAAAAAAATCTGTCATATAGAAAAATTTTCATTTACAATACAATACAATACATTTTTATTGCACACCAAAAATACAAAAAGTAGAACAAACATAAAGAAAAAAATTAAACAATAAAATATCATTCGGCAGTTCAAGGGCGGCCTTATCGCCTAAAGCGATATACTTTAAGCGATTTACTGTCCAGGCAAATAATAAACTCTTTAAAATCACCGAATCTGCTCACAAAATTTCACGAGAACCGGTAGAATAGAATAATTTTTATTGTCATTAAGTAACAGTTCCTTAAAGATTTTAGCTAAAAAATTAATTAAGGATGCTCCTATAATGGACTCGTCAAAAAGATAATTACAAAAAATTACAATCTCACAGCTCACAGCGACTAGTTTTGTAAAAGTAGTTGAAACCACTAACCGTTCAATATTTCCAAAGGCGAGCAAGTGCTAGACTGACCGGACCCGAACGGCGGACCAGAAATGAATGACTGCTTTTAACGAATTCTGCTAATTAAGCCATTTCTTATCAGCTTGTTTTGTACTAACGCAGATTAGAGAAAGGACAGAGAGTCCACTTTTTACCTGATTGTATAAGGAGGCTGATGCTTTTCGAGTTTAACCCCTTCAGACCTGAATTATGAGATGCAAAATGTTGTACCCTATGTCACTTCTACTATCAAGAAGATTCAAATGACACCTCACATGTCGAAATACAACAAGCTGCCACATACATACATACACTCGAAAAACATTAACCTCCTTCTTGCGCAGTCGGGTAAACATGTTTGGAATCCGAACGGAAATGTTTCCGAATGTTTGTGGGTTATGTTTTTCGAATGTATGTATGCGATTTCTTTGGCACGTCCTACAGCCTAAACAGCTTGATGTATTTCGACATGTGAGGTGTCATTTGAGTCGTCTTGATAGTGGAAGTGACGTAGGGTACAATATTTTAATTATATCCTGAGTGGCAGCCTACATTTTGCAGTCGGGTTTTTCGTTTTTCTTTTGATAATATTACTTGTAATCACACACACACACACAGAATACTCAGAATACTCCATAATATGTCTATGTTGTTAGATTGTATCCGGAGTGTTTATTGTGTATTGTCTCAAAGCTTCCCCACACTGGCGCGCGAATCGCGTGGAGCCGCGAACAACCCGCGATACAATACATCTTTATTCCACACCAAAAATACAAAGTAAAACAAACATAAAGAAAAAAATAAACAATAAAATTAATATCATCTAAGTGTGTGTGATATCGCGATCTATGAGTGAAACTGATTTCCGTATTCTATTCGCGTCACGATCGCGCTTCGTCTCCTTTAGTAAGAGAAGCAAATAAAACACTTTCTTGTAGATTCACTCGGATAAACCTAGAGGAATTGATCTGAGTAGATTCAATAGTCAAATCGGAGGCGTGAAAGCTATGGAAACCACAATTGTACTAAAATCCACAGAATACTGCCTATTACATAGTTACATGGGGCCATGATCCAAAAAAAACTAGGTCTGGCATTCTGGGAGCAAACACGTAATGACGTCACTCGTCATCGTCATCCGTCTCTTTCGAACTTTTTGTAAATGACATATATCGGTCTTGCTTAGGCATCGATTGACGTCACGGCGTGTTGCCCACATGACCGTAATGGCCGTAACATAACCTGGCGGAGATTTTTATACCAAGCATACAGCTTGTGTTTGTAAGAATGAATTGGATGTTTGTTACTCTTTCACGCCAGAACGGCTGAATAGATCTGCATGAAATTTGGCACAGAGATAGATTATAGTCTAGAATAGCACAGATACCGCACTTTTTAACCGCGGGTGAAACCGCGGGGCGCAGCTAGTGAACTATATCTTCGCCCCTATGTTCTTGGTGTTTTGAAAAACGTCCTCAAGAGAAACTAAAGCTATGAAAAATATCTGCATTTGTAAGGGGTCACTTTTGCCTGATTTATTTTATAGATAGATAAAGCAAATCGAACAATCCTTTGCTTATGGAGGTTGTATACATCATTAGCTTTTAAATTTATCCATAATACAAGGGACATTATTAGTTGTTAACAAAGAAGGGAAGTGCAAAAATCATAAGACTTATTGAAATTACACTTTGTCACTCTGTAGATAACTTCAGAGGCTCGTCAGTATCTTTACTTGCTCTCTTCGCTCGTCGTCTTCTTCTAGACGAAATGGCTATGGAAAACCTTTAGCCAATGCGAAGTTAGTCTAAAATGGTCGCCGGATCCCTGAACAGTCTAAGAAATGCATGTAACATGTATCAAATTACCTGCCCCTTCCTGTTATTGTAAGCTACTGCTTCTTGCTCGTTCGGTGCTAATACTGCGTTAATTATTGTCCGTAGTAGATACATTCACTATTCAGTACTGTGTCAGTATATTATAAAGCAACCCGCCAGAGCCAGCGTGGTGGACAAGGCTCAGTTACCCTCGATGTAGGGTAGGTCGGTGTCCCTGCAGTGAGACGTAAAAAACTGTTATCATAATCCTTATCCATCGTAACTAATATTATAAACTAGCTGCGCCCTGCGGTTTCACCCGCTGTTAAAAAGTATCCTATGTGCTATTCTAGACTATAATCTATCTCTGTGCCAAATTTCATCCAGATCCATTCAGCCGTTCTGGCGTGAAAGAGTAACAAACATCCATTCTTACAAACTTTCGCGTTTATAATATTAGTAGGATGCGAAAGTGAGTTTGTTTGTTTGTAACGCTTTTACGTCCTAACTACTCAACTGATCGTTATGAAATTTTGCATACACGTCAGGGATACAGAAAAGGACAAAGGGTACTTTTTAACCCGAAAAAAATTACGGTTCCTGTGAGACCGCGGGTGAAACCGCGGGGCGCAGCTAGTACTTCCATATTTACTAATACTATAAAATCGAAGGAAACGATGATAGCCTAGTCGGAGAAGGCCCGCCTCTCAAGCCAAAGGGAGCGGGTTCGGACCCAGCCGAAGGCACGCACCAATATGTTCGTTGTGTGAACAACGTATTGTACGTCATCTGCTACATGACTGGAGCCCGGTGTATGGCGACAGGCTCGCCCCCTGTCACATTAGGGACTGAATATCGTCCGTCGAAGTGTGGGCGTTGTACACCTCTGCCAGTCCCCTCGGGGGAAAGGCGTTACGATATGTTATGTAATAAAATCGAAAGTAACTCTATCTATAAATAAATGTCTGTCTGTATGTCTGTCTATCTGTCTATATCTGTTTGTAGGCTTTTCACGGCAAAACGCCAGAAGGGATTTTGATGAAATTTGATAATTAGTTACAGTAGATCACGAGGAAGGTTTTTGTATACCATTTTCTGAATAAACGCGAACGAAGTCGCCGGCAACAGCTAGTGATATTATGAACACGTTACACGCGCGGTAAGACACTACTACGACTGACGGACGGACGGCTTGTTATGGTGCTGCCACACTGCTGTTATGAATGTTTACAAACATTTTCAAACACATGATACTTTTACTAACAAATGCTAGGAATTGTTGCGTTCTGTTAGGAATTGTTATAGTACAAGAGCCCACGACCAAAACCATGTTTTTTTATGATTGCATGGGCCCACAATTGACCAGAACACACCTGATGGAAAGTGACGAAGTGGTCTAAAGGTCAGAAGGTGTGAAAAGTAGAGTATTCACCTCTGGGATAAAGCAGTGTCTTTGCCTCTTTGCCTTGGCGGCTTGAACCCCTCGCTTCACTCAGAACTCTTGAGTCACTGCTTTATCCCCTTGGTGAATAATCTACTAGTACCTGGATGGCCGAGCTTTGCTCGGTATTTTTTTTTATTTTTTAATTGTGTTTTTTGGATTAAACAATTGATTTTAGTCTAACCTCAAAGCAAACACTCATTGACTTCGTGTTACTTAACAACGCCATCTGCTGTTGTGTCGTTAAAGCAATTAGTTGCTCACAAAAAATAGTAGTATTATTATTCGCCAATAGATGTAAGGAAGAGTCATATTTTTCAGTTGAGATTGATTATCGATAAAACACGAATAAAATGATATTTTCTAAAAATGATTCCTAGCTAGATCGATTTATCGCCCCCGAAACCCCCTATATACTAATTTGTATGAAAATCGTTGGCGCCGATTCCGAGATTCCAATTATATATATATATATATATACAAGAATTGCTCATTTAAAGATATAAGATTACACAGCAGTATACCAGCACCATTATACCACAGCCTACCAATAAAACCCACCAATAAAAAAAAAAAAAAAAAAAAAAAAATATTAATATTTACATAACATATCGTCATCATCACGCCTTTCCTCCGAGGGAGCTGGCAGAGGTGTACAACACCCACACTATGACGGACGTTAGTCAGTCCCTAATGTGATAGGGGCGAGCCTGTCGCCATACACCGGGCTCCAGTCATGTAGCAGATGACATACAATACGCACATATGTTCACACAATGAACATATTGGTGCGTGCCGTCGGCTAGGTTCGAACCCGCTCCCCCTGGCTTGAGAGGCGGACCTTCTCCCAATTAGGCTGCCATCGATGCCAAGTGCGTTCCACTCCTTGGCAGTTCTTACTAGGAACGAGTTTTGAAATCGCTTCGTGCGGTTTCATATTTTTTGGTGCAAACCTACACTTACTTGACGAACAAACAAGCACAAACATTTAAAACTTTCATAAACATTTAATTTATTTAAAAAAATCTACATAACAACATTTTAAAAATAACAAGTACGTTAAACACTATTTTTGTTCAAAAACTTCATAACGGCAGGAATGTATTGCTTCCTCGATGCGCGGAGATTCTTCTGTGTGTAATATCGGACGTCCTCCAACTTGCTCGCCGACTTGTCGGGCAACTCCTCGGCTGACAAGTCGAACGACGGCTGCCACGACAGCAACAAGTCGCACAACTGAAATTACAAAAATGGGTAAAACAAGTAAAAATTAAACAAATTAAAAACTCCCGACTAATTAACCTTTCAAAAAAAATCAAAATAGCTTCATCCGTTCGCGAGCCACGATACCACAGACAGACAGACACGTCAAACTTATAACACCCTGTTGTTTTTGCGTCGGGTGTTAAAGAGTCCGGCGACCTAACTAACTTTGACCTAGGCGACCTAGACTAACTTCGCATTGGCTCAAGGTATTCTATAGCCATTTCGTCTAGAAGAAGAAGACGAGCGAAGAGAGCGAGTAATGATACTGACGAGCCTCTAAAGTTACCTACAGAGTGACAAAGTGCAATTTCAATTTTTTTTATGACTTTTGCACTTCTGTAATCATTCTTAAGTAACTAAGAATTTCCCTTGTATTATTGATTCATTTAACACTAATGAAGTATACAACCTCCCTATGTAATGGAATTTATGATTTGCTTTGTCTATCTATTGAATAAATCAGTCAAAAGTGACCCCTTAAAAATGCGGATATTTTTCATAGCCCTATTTACGCTTGAGAACGTTTTAAAAAGAAAAACAAGAACATAGGGGCGAAGATATTGTTAATTTAATTGTACATGCTAAATTTCATCATAATCTGACAAACGGTTTTCAAGAAATTTGAGTAGCGCGTTTGTATGGAAATTTCAGAACGTCGCGGCCCTCTTAAACTATAGTCCGTAAACTAAAGTCCGTAGAGTGTGGAATACTCTGCCAGAGTGTGTGTTCCCTGACACTAATAATCTGGGTGTGTTCAAGTCTCGAGCGAATCGGTTTCTTCTAGGCAAGCGTGCTCCATCGCAGGCCGCATCACTGCTTATCATCAGGCATGTTGGCGGACAAACGCAAGCCTATTAAGTAAAAAAAAAAAAAAAAAACTCTACAGAGAGCTACCTGTCCGCTCGTCTCTCGGGCCGGGCTCCACACGGCCGCGTCCCGCCTCAGGCCAGCTGATAAGCTCATTCCCAGCAGTAGGGCGGCGCAGCACCCGCGCGACACTAGGGCCGCGCGCACGGCCTCCATGGCTTCGGGACGGGCTAGAAACTCCTGGGAGACAAATTAATCAAATTCAAATACTTCTGGTGGTTCTGTGAGCTGAGCGGACGACGTCGCATTCCTCAACCGGTTCTCGTGAAACTTTGGGAGCAGATTAGGTAAGTATGCAGAATTTTGCAGAATCATTTTTTTTTTTTTTTTTTTTTACAAAATGGCAGATTTTTTTTGTGATTCGATAATAATTTTACAATTTTTTTTTTATCGAATCAGTTTTTGGAAATTTTTCAAAATGGCGGATGTATGTTTTTTTTTTATGCGACATATATAGGAGGAAAAAGATCCGGACAGAACTAGGACATACGAAAACATTTTTGTCAAAGCTGAAGTGTAGACGCTTCACTCGCGAACGCTCATTCGATAAAATTAATAATTATTTAGAATAATAATGATAAATTCATAATAAATTCGGGACACTTCCACACACGGTCGCCTGACCCCAAACTAAGCAAAGCTTGTACTATGGCTACCAGAGACTGATATACATACTTAAATATATTTTTAAATACATACTTAAATAGATATTAACACCCAGACATAGAACAAACACAAATGTTCATCACATGAATGTTTGCCCTAGGTGGGAATCGAACCCACGCCCCCAAGCTCAGAAGGCAGGTTCACTACCAACTGAGTCACCGAGGCAGTCAAATTTAGAAGATAAAGATGTTTGGAAATTTCTCCTTTCGCTAAGTAGCCACTAGTACATAAAGATATAATGTTACCTTGTTTAAGCCCAAATTTGTGAAACAAATAAAAATATACCCCTCAATTCTGGACAGTGGCTCTTTGTCCGAACAAGGCGGTATAGCTATTTTTATAACTTTAACATTCATAAGTGTTTCTTCGATACTCAATTTAACAAACACATTTGACTTTAATGATTCTTTTGCACACACGATTATCTGACCCCAAACTAAACAAAGCTTGTACTATGGCTGCCAGTAATTGATGTACATGAAATTTTTTTTTATGTACAATGGGTCGGCGTTTGACCACCAACTCGCCTGATGTTAAGCGACGTTGTGGTCTAAGATGGAGCACGACGACCTATAAGATACTTATTCACTCTAGCCTTGAAGTTTTGCAGAGTGAAGAAGTACAAAGACGGCAGTTGAGTGAGGCGCTACAAGTGCGCTACTGCTCAGACCCGTCTTCGGAACGGTTACACCGGACTACATCCCGAAACACGACTAGGTCATTTCACGGCATGGCTTGGTCCGGTGGGTGGTAACTAGCCACGGCCGAAGCCTCCCACCAGAGTTTGCTACCCGGTTAGCACTACCCGGGGACCACGTGTAGGGAATCAGAATAGAGTACACTCCTACGGACGTGGGTAGCTCAGGCCCCTATATTTTAAATACATGCTTAAATAGATATTAACACCCAGACATATTACAAACACAAATGTCCATCACATAAATATTTGTCCTAGGTGGTAATCGAACCCAAACCTCCAAGCACAGAAGGCCGGTTCATTACCAACTGAGCCACCGAGGCAGTCACACCATAATTACCTTCACTAGGATAGGGAAGCTAGGCACCAGCACGTCTCCGAAGGTCTTGACGTCCTTCCGCAGCAGCTGGGCTGCGCTCAGAGAGGAGACGTCGCCGCGGGCAGACACTAGTCGCGCCAGCTTCGTCTGTCTGCACAAGTTGCATACATCATACAGTAATACATCATACAGTATTTTATCATACAGTAATACAACATACAGAAATACATCTTACAGTATTGCATCATACAGTATTATATCATACAGTAATACATCATAGAGTATTACATAATACAGTATTACATCATACAGTAATCATACTAATATTACAAATGTGAAGTTTGGATAGATGTAGGGATGTTTGTTACTCAATTACGCCAGAACGGCCGAACGCATCTGGATGAAATTTTGCACAGAGATAGATTGTAGTCTGAAATAGCACACAAAATACTTTTTCGTCATATCGTCACGCCTTTCCCCCGAAGGCGCTAGCAGAGGTGTAATCCAACACCCATACTTTGCAGGACGATATTCAGTCCTAAATGTGACAGGGAGCAAGCTTGTCGCCATACACCGGGCTCCAGTCATGTACCAGATGCCATACAATACGCACATATGTTCACACAATGTACAAATTGGTGCGTGCCGTCGGCTGGGATCTAACCTGCTCCCTCTGGTTTGAAAGGCGAGTCTACTCCCGGTATCATCGCTTCAAATATATGCTAGAGCCGAGCTATCCGTGACTAAGGTGACTAAATCCGTAAGGGGACTCACCTAACAGTCTCTACGTCCGTCGCCTTAAGCATGAGCTCCAGAAAAGCAACCATCTCCTCATCGTGGGCCGTCCCCTTATCCACCTCTTTGGAAAAATTCACCGTATCCAATATTATTGTTGCTGAAAAAAAAGTTATTTAAAAAAAATTGGTTGTCTGTAAAGTCGGTTTACAGACGAGAGTTTAACGTGACAACGTTATACGTCACGTGAAGCGATGGCAGCCTAGTTGGGAGAAGGCTCGCCTCTCAAGCCAGAGGGAGTGGGTTGAACCCAGCCGACGGCACTACCAAATTGTTCATTGTGCGAACATTATGTGCGTATTGTATGTCATCTGCTGCATGACTGGAGCCCGGTGTATGGCGACAGGCTCGCCCCCTGTCACATTTGGGACTGAATATCGTCCGATATGACAACGTCATAAAAAAACATTGATGAAATCTTCTCTTCGGACGCATAGGCCAATCGAGTGGAAGAGAGATAGATGCGGCGCAAGCCGAACGCTCAAGCCGATCGTGCCTTTCGCTCGCTCGTGTAGCGCTCTCACTCCGATCGACCGAGCGTAACGGGACAATGAGCAGTCCTTTTTCGTGCGTGCAGCTGGCGTTCATCGGTTTACTAGACGTTGTCACGTCAAAAATTGAGATATATGTACCTACATATACAGTATACCACGTACTACAGAAGCTGTTCCAAACAAAAAACGTTACGAAGCTTGATGACAGCGGGGCCTGCCCGCGTGGACTGACGACAGGTTTGCTGCAGCGCTAAAACACTCATTATGTCGTCTAGCAAAACTATTAAAATATGCAGCGCAAGATCGCAGTTTTCTCGCTCCGTACACAACCACTCTGCTTGCGTGTCGAAGCCACACTGATGTAAGGTGTACGGATTGCAGTACAATGCAGTGGAAGAAAGTCAATGTCCGGATTATGAAATCTAGTATGTAGTACATATTTATCGATAAATCAGATAAACAAGAATCCTAATACTAACTACAATATTACAAATGGCTCTGTAAGCTGAAATCTTCGGAATCTGAAGCAATCCTACCACCGCCATTTTGAAAAAAAAAACTGAATCGACAAAAAAAAAATAATTATCGAACTTGTTACAAAACTTCACGAGAATCGGTTGAGAAATGCGACCTGTGTACAGCCGGACGCGCATACGAAACAATTTTTCTTATGTCGACGACGAAGACGCTTCGTTTGACGAAGAAGATCCGAAAAATTTGAGTTTAATTGTTTTGGAAACCGAACGGAAACGTTTCCGATTGTGAATAGGAATACCTATGCTGGTGGTCAAAGTACTTACAATGTAGCATTTCACAGCATACTTTAAAGCTATTGAAAAAGTCTGTCTCTTTTGCCACTAAAGCACTCAGATCTTTGATTCTTTGCGTTACAAGCGTACAGCATGATCCTACGATTTCTGTTGTAGTCCTGAAAAGAAAAAAAAAATTATTTGACAAGTAACAATGTTAAAACAAAAACCCGGCTGAAAAATGTAGTAACCCTATGTCACTTCCACTATCAATACGATTCAAATGACACCTCACACGCCGAAATACATCAAGCTGTTAAGGTTGTAGGGTGTGCCAAAGAAACCTCTTACATACATACATACCCACATTAATACATACATATACTCGAAAAATATAACCCTCCTTCTTGCGCAGTCGGGTAAAAACTGAGTCCATCGAAATCTTTTCTTCCATACTTACTAACAATTTTATAAAATCGAAAGAACTCTGTCTGTTTGTAGGCTTTTCACTGCTAAACGGATGCACAAATCTTGATGATATTTGATAATTAGTTACAGTGTATCACAAAGAAGGTTTTCTGATACTATTTTCGGAATAAACGCGAATGAAGTCATAGGTAACAGCTAGTTTAAAAGAACCGTTATTTTGACACATATCATCACGCTTTTTCCCCTAACGGCTGGCAGAACGGTAAAACAACATCCACACTACCCGGTTTCTGGATACTATTTTCTGAATAAACATATACGAAGTCGCGGGTGACAGCTAATTAAACGTAAAACTAGAAAGAAAAAACCCGAACTTTACCTGGTATCTTCCTTAAACCCCCACTGACTCTTGTCCAAAGGCCGATGGTCTATGATCTCCGTCACATGGGGTGTGAGGAACTCGTCCTTCTTAGCCAGGGTGTGGTGGTCTACGAGGGTCACCTTGGCACATGCCTTCGTTACCAACTCCTCTAAGTCGTAATCGTCTCTGAAAGTAGAAATAGTAACAAACTTAGCACAATAAGTGCAGTATGCTGTAACTTAGAGAGGCAATGCCCGTGACATCTAAATAAATTAGTTTGCTAACTGTCTTATCGGATAGTGTAAAGGGCACCATCCAAATTTAACACTATCTGGCTCACCTGGCGTACTGCAAATTGAATAATGTAATGACCATTATGATTTACAAGCTGCGCCCCGCGGTTTCACCCGCGGTTAAAAAGTATCCTATGTGTTATTCTAGACTATAATCTATCTCTGTGCCAAATTTCATCCAGATCTGTTCAGCCGTTCTGGCGTGAAAGAGTAACAAATATCCATCCATCCACCCATCCATCCATCCATTCTTACAAACTTTCGCATTTATAATATTAGTAGGATAAAACGGGAATTCCTCACGTACGATTTAGTCGATTATTCCTACTATTGTTTCAACCGCATTCGGCGATCTTTATCAAGGCGAGTGCGGTTGAAACTATAGTCGGAATAATCGACTAAATCGTACGTGAGTAATTGCCGTTTTGTAAATCATAATGTGTGAAAACCACGTCGGTTTCCATAATAAAAAATGTAATGATCATTAAAAAATACATGCAGAAGAACATAGAGATTTTTATCTGGCAGGATTTGGCAGAAATCGAAGATTCGGCGTCGTAATTTCGCACTATTATTTTCTAAAGCTTGTGTTTTTTTTAAATATTAAAAAAATGGTGGATTATTAACCTTTATATTCAAGTGTGGGCAAATTTTACGAACATTCCAAAACGCGACATTTTTGTGTTCTCAATAAAACTCCATTTCAAGTTTCAGTAAAATATCCATCACAGGAATGGGGAGGGATTCTCCATCCTCATCATCACTTCGTCATCATCACTCATCAGTATTGGCAAAACTATATAAGAGAGACCCAATCTTACTTGACACTGAACAGCATCGCATTTGACGGTCTTTATCAAAAAGAAAGTAGTGAACCTGCTTTCTGAGCTTGGGGGCGTGGGTTCGATTCCCACCTAGGGCAAACATTTATGTGGTGAACATTTGTGTTTGTTCTATGTCTGACTATCATTATCTATTTAAGTATGAATTTAAAAATATCCAAGTATGTATATCAGTCTCTGGCAGCCATAGTACAAGCTTTGCTTAGTTTGGGGTCAGGCGACCGTGTGTGACAATGTCCCGAATTTATTTATTTATTATTTATAGAATGCGGTTGAAACTTTAGTATGTGAGTAATACTCGTTTTATAAAATCATGATGAGAAAAAACCATATTAGTTTCCAATGTTGTTAATTGTGTGATCGAATGTATGTCACCTGCTACATGACTGGCGCCCGGTGTATGGCGACAGGCTCGCCCCCTGTCACATTTGGGACTGTATATCGTGCGGCGAAGTGTGGGTATTGTATTGCAACTCTGCCAGCCACTTCGGGGGAAAGGCGTGACGATACGTTATGTAGTTTCCATAAGAAAACAGATTCCTATTCTTTTTTAGGGTTACCCCAAATGGTAGAACGTAAACCAACGTACCCAAAGAGTAGAACGGAACCCTATTTCTAAGACTGATGTCCATCCATCTGTGTGTCTGTCATACAACATCCTCACAACAGACATGAGTTTTTTGCTGTTGTTACAGATAATGGTACGGAACTCTTCGTGTGCGGGTCCGACTCGCGCTTGGCCGGTTTTTTTTACCTGAACACCAGTTTATCAGGTGTAATGCCAGCCTCCCTCAAGCAGTGCGCCACCTCAGTCTTCAGCGGAAAGTCCTCTCTGTCCACATTCAGTATTGGCACATATATGTTGTCTTTATACACAGTCTCATCCCGGCTTAATCGAGTGCATACTTTGCAACCTGTAATGTTAATTAACAATACAGTAAAAATATTTGTTTCATTGCAAATTGAAGTGCATAGTAAAAATATATTGCAGAGTAAAGTGCATAGGTATCTCCTAGGCAAGCGTGTTATACCTTCGATCATGTCGACGCTTGAGGATCAGTGAGGCTCTACAGTACTCCAATAGGGAGTATTCTGTGACTGTACTTACACTTTATTTTATCGTACTGCCAATCTAAAAACGTAGCGTAGACGATCGTCGCCACTGCAGAGTCCAGATCACAGCTCTCATTTCCAATTACTATGTTTAACTCCGAGAAGTAATTTGTTTTCTGTTAATTGGAGTAAGGTTTAATTTCATTTCGCTATTCAGTACTGCATAGTTTTTAGGTTAAGTTTTAATATTATCTTACCAATTTATCTGAAGTAGTTTGAAGATATTTTTCCATGACAAAACTATTGTGATTGGCACTAGTCTAAACAATTATCTGCCAAAAACCATATTTCGGGCCGATTTTTCAATCCTTACTTTATTCGCCTAATAACTACCGAGCCAATAACTTTATTAAACCTGTTTATTCGACTCATAAACGGTGTTCGGTTTTTCAATACAATTTTAAATTGAGAATAACTATCTGACCATTTATTCAGTGTGTACAAAAGCTAACTTCAGACAGTTGAAACAAAACTATAAAATATCCACGCGTTAGAAAAGGACTTCGAATTATCACTTTTCGCCTATGTCACTGTCTTGTCCGTTTTAGTCTAAATGTCACTGTACTACTAATCTGTGCAAAAGTCGTCGGCTGGTTTGGCTATGGTAGTATAGCTCATGTAGTTTGTTCATGGTAGTTTTTTTTTTTATTAAAATTAATTTAGTTTCTGCGTGTCGGAAATATCAATCTTTTTTTACAGTGACAACCCTTAAGACCATCATTTAGACAGTCTCAACAATTTATTCCATAAAATAAACTGTTTGGCCGTTCCACCGACAAATAAAGTTATACCTCAGATAGATGAGTTATTCGTCTAGTAAATGATACCTGACCATTGAAAAACAGAATAATTAGCTATCAGTTCAATAAACACTATTTGTTTGTTTATCTGACCATTGAAAAATCGGCCCTTAATTGAATTATTTTGAAAGTCTTTTAGCATGTAAACATTGAACTTTTTTGTAACAAGGTTGCGCTCAGAGGATTCTTCGCAGCACACCCAGGGATAGGATCCTGCGGTTTAGCTCGAATAAGATTTCGCCTGGTTAAATGACAAATACCCGTTCCCGGACGTTTGTCGCAGGAAATTTTAACTAGAAAAAAAAAAATATCTGCCTCGTTCCCGAAGGACTTCTGGTATAAAAATTTGTTCGAGGTCGAATTTATTTTCGCCATGCTTCGAAAACCCCCGTCACTGGGCACTATTAACATTTTGATTTTGACTAAATATTATCCACCACGTTTCCATGAGCATTTCCGGTAAGTATGAGATTTGTTTATGTGCAACATTTTTAGGCAAAGTTAAAGGGTAATAATAATAATAATAATAATAGCCTTTTATTCAGATTCGTATTTTACATTTTTAACTTAGTAAATTAGTCGCTTGTGTTGTCGTGAATCTGTTCGTCCATCAGAACGTAGGCCTCTTCCAGCTTCTTCCATTTTTCTCTATCCCTTGCTGTTCTGGACCAAGCGCTGCCGGCAACCCGTTTTAGGTCGTCCTCCCATCTTTTAGACTGTCTTCCTCTGCTGCGTTTCCCATTTCTAGGGTGCCAGTGTATTATTAACTTGTTCCATTTCTCCGTGCCTCTGAGGGTGTGCCCTGTCCATCTCCATTTATTTTTCCTAATTGTAAATGTGACATTTTCAATTTTTGTCCTCTTTCTTATATGTGTGTTTCTTACTCTTTCCGACCTCCGTATTCCCAACATACTCCGCTCCATGGACCTCTGGCAGACTTCGAGCTTTTTGATGTGTGCTTTGGTAGGGGCCCATGTTTAACAACCATATGTCAGTACTGGTAGTATACAGGCATTGTATAGCTTATTTTTAATTAGTATACTCATTTGCTTATTTTTCATGATTTCTTTGAACGTCCAGTATCTCTTCCAAGCATTTCCTATTCTTGTGTCGATTTCTTTGGACGTTAGGTCTGTAGGTGAGATGACTTGGCCAAGGTATGTGTATTCTGGAACATACTCGATTGTGTTCTTGTTAATTGTAATAGGTTGCATTGCACTGTTTGTCATAGCCTTTGTTTTTTGAGTGTTCATTTCTAAACCAGTTTTCCTACTTTCGTTGTCTAGGTCTTGGAGCATCCTCGACAGTTCGCTTGGAGTATTAGACAGGATTATCAGGTCATCCGCGAATCTCAAATGCGATAGTTTCTCGCCGTTTATGTTCAGGCCGTAATTCTCCCAGTCTAGAGAGCGAAATATTTCTTCTAAAACTGCCGAGAACATCTTGGGCGACAAGGGGTCTCCCTGTCTTACTCCTCTGCCTATCCTTATTTCTTTTCCTTCCCTCTCCAGTTTAACTTTCGCCAAGCTGTTCTGGTATATATTTCTTATTACTCTTATATATTTCTTTTCTACACCTTGCCTCTTGAGAGCTTGCCAAATTTTTCCATGTTCCAGTGAGTCGAACGCTTTGCTGTAGTCCACGAAGCAGCAGTAAAAGGGTATGTTGTACTCGTTTGTTTTTTCAACAATTTGTTTAACAACATGAATGTGGTCTAGTGTTGAATAGCCACTTCTAAAGCCGGCTTGTTCTCTTGGCTGGTTCTCATCCAGTTTTCTTGTTATGCGGTTTAAAATTATTTTTGCAAAGACTTTGTATATGTTGGACATTAGACTAATAGGCCTGTAGTTGCCTATGTCGTTCTTGTCGCCTTTTTTGTGTATTAGAATTATTGTAGACGTTAGCCATTGTGTAGGAATATATTCGCTATGTATTACATTGTTAAATAATTTTGTGAGGCTTTGCGTTATTATTTCCTTGTTCGCTATTAAGAACTCGTTGGTGATATTGTCGGGTCCAGGAGCTTTATCCTTCTTTTGTGTTTCAATAGCTCTTTCCACTTCCCTTGGCAGAATTTCTGGTATGCTGTCTTCTTCTCCTGTCAAGTCAGTTTTTGTGCAGGTATTTCTTGCTGTGTACAGATCCCGATAAAATTCTGTTGCTGTTGCAAGTATGTTTGTTCGTTTAGTTTCACATTTCCCGCTTTTATTTCGTATCTTTGGTATCCATTCGGTTCTGTCTGATAATGATTTTAAAGCTTTTTTAATGCCTCCAGTCTTGGCTATATGGTTCTCGAAGGTTTTCATTCGGTGTGTTTGTCTATCTTCTCTCATTGTTGACTTTATCAGTTTGCTTAAGTTGGATATGTCTGCTCTAACTGCTTTTGTTTTTTCCTTGTCTTTTATTAATTTCGCTCTTCTGTTCATAAGGTCTTGTAACATATCAGAACTTCTATATCTATTTTCCGGGCGATTTGTGCTTGATTTTGCTGCATTATTTAGTGTTTCGCTGAATTTATTGTAATAGTCTTGTAGATTAAGCATCCCTGTTGTTTCTTCCAAGTTTCGGAGCTGGCATCCCAGTTCGTCGGTTGTTTGTGCATTTTGTTTTTTACTGTGTGGTTGTATTTGGAATGGTCTGCGTCTCTTTTCTTGACTTAGTGCCAGGTTTGCTCTTATCATTCTGTGATTGGTGTTGAAATTTATATTTTTGACGTTTCTGCAGTCTTCAAATAGTTTACTTCTGTTGGATAGGATATGGTCTATTTCATTTTTGTATACTCCATTTGGTGATACCCAAGTCCATCTACTGCGGTTTTTATACTCAGTGTTAAGAATTTTTAGGTTATGTTCGTAAGCCAACTCAACTAATTTAACGCCATTTCTGGTTCTTTTTCCATAGCTGTACGGTCCCATTATAATTTCCTCTCCTTCTTTTCGCTTTCCTACTCTTGCGTTAAAATCTCCCATCACTATTATATTTTTGTAAGTATGTTCGTTTAATGCAGTGTTTAACTGAGAGTAGAATGAGTCGATTTCTGTATTGCTAGATTGTTCTGTAGGAGAGTAGATTTGAACTATGGACCACTTCTCTTTACCGAATGACAAGTTTAATATTGCTATGCGCTCTGTTACGCCAATGAATTCATCTATGTGGTCTTTCATTTCCTTTTTTATAATGAAGCCCACTCCATGTCTTCCTGGTGTTTCTCCCTTGTAGCAAAATATAAACTTGTCATGCTCCTCCACTGCTTCGCCACATCTTCGAACTTCCCTGAGTCCGATGATGGTCCAGTTGACTTTCTCTAACGCCGTTGTGAGTTCTTGCAGACTTTCTTCGGTTCTTAATGTGAGTGTGTTGTATGAAGCAATGTAGTAAAGGGATTTTTCTGTTTTCTGGTGTTGCTGGGTGGTGCTATTACCCCTTTGAAGCTGAAAGGTTGTAGTCTTCTTCCCCCACGGTGACTGGCTGGATTGGGGTGCCAAGTTAAAGGGTAAGTAGATAGCAAATTTTTGATTTTATAAGAGTGAGAGATTTGAGTTTCTGTCTCTCTAAAGATTTTAGCTTTTTCTGTGTGACCAGGTCTTGTTTTCAAATTGCCATTTTGTTTGAGTTGGTTAAAGCTAGCTTATAAAATAGCTCGATGCAGCTGTACAGCAGTAGATTTTTCTCAATTTTAAAAAAGACTCGAGAAGGAAATGTCGTTCCTGATTTATCGTGCTAGGACAATTTTTCACCTGGGATGTGTTTGGATGTGAGACCCGGTAGGCACGCCAGAGTGAAACTTTACCTCAGTAACAACCACGGTAACAACACTGATGTTTCGAACGCCAAAGTTGCACTCTGGGTGCGCCCGGGCCTCTTCTCTGAACACGACCCTGGTTGGATGTCAAAGTCTGTATCTCTTCCATTGTCAATGTCTTTCATAACACTGACTGTCACTGACATTGATTGATTACACAAAATGCAGACGCCGTCGCATATTGTGCTAGCGCAATTTAAAAATAAAAGGAATTTGTAATGTATTTCTAATTACAATGGTTTTTGTAAGACCGAATTCAAATTTTGATTAACTACTACTTTGGTTTAGAGTCCCTCATTCACTGTGTTAGAATCGATGTTTGTAAAACAACTTTGAATCTTTGAATCAACATTGCATTACCATATCATGCATTGATATTCTACCAGTTTAATAAGGTAAGCAAACAAATTCTTAAAGCCTGGCAAGTTTTATTAGAAACCAAACTTTTTGTCGTCATTAAACTTACAAATCTTTCTTCGAAACAAGATTTTTATTAAATATAGTCACAGATAAAATTTACTCCTATCAAATTTTACTTTACTTTTTTTGCTTAGATTATGCCTATGGTTAGTTTTGTCACAATAGTTATTTACTTAGATTTGCAACCAAAGTGTAAAAGTTCCGTTTGCCTTGTCATTTTTTAACTATTTGTTTAAACCACTATGATGCACCCTACACCTACACTACAATGTTCCATCTATTTAATGTTTGTGTTTAGCGCAGGTTTTAGTTTAATTTAATAAACGATCTTTCTTTTGCAGTTTAAACATAAGGAAAGCTGTCAATAACACTAGTACTTTGCCAAAAACACCAAAATTCATCAAAAGAATATAAAAACATATTTTTTCATTTGATCAACCATGAGCGACAAAGAATCTGACAGCATAGAAAAAGAGCCTGAAGAAGAAGTACACAAATACCCGAAAAGAACTCGCAAACAAGTAGTGTCCCACGAAAACAGCAGCTACGAAATAACCATAAAAGCTATTGACGAAATACTCAAAGTAAAAAAATCACGCTCCAAAACAAGGTCTCACATGTGCAAGATATGTCATTTTATCACCAATTCTGCTGGAAATTTAAAATCGCACATAAAAATACATACACATGAAAAATCTTATAAATGTAAAGAATGCGACTTCAAGACTGCGAAACCTGGCAACCTAAAACAACATGTACGAACACACACCGGGGAAAAACCTTACCCCTGCCCTGAATGCGAATATAGAACGACAACATCATGCATATTGAAACAGCACATCATGTCCCAACACACAAACGAGAAGCCTTTCAAATGCAATGTTTGCGAATATAAAACTGCAACGCTGAGCAATCTGAAACAACATATAAGAACACATACAGGCGAAAAACCGTTTGAATGCAAAGAATGCGACTTCAAATGCACTACATCAAGTAACCTGAAGCAACACAGTCGAAAGCACACCGGAGAAAAACCGTATAAGTGCGAGATGTGTGACTTCAAGTCGACAACAGCAAGCAATGTGAAACAACATGCGAGAACCCACACTGGGGAGAAGCCGTACACGTGTAACATTTGTGACTTTAAATCTAGGACTCCGAGCAATCTGAAACAACATATGAAACGACACTCGGATACTAATGATAAATCTGAAAATTCATATTATGAAAGCAAATCAAGTGAATTTATTACTATGGATGATTTGAAGAATGTCAATGAGTTTCCTTCCGAAGTTGTACAGCAATAAAATATAATAATATAAAATAATGCACCTCGCGGCTTCACCTACCATAACACAGGAATTTAAAAAAATCGGGATGAAATGTACTGTATATCCTTTTCTTCATCCCTGACAATGCGTATGCAAAATTTGACAATGATTAGTGGTAGATCAGGCGAGGAAGCGTAACAAACAAAACAGCAAACAAATGAACAAATTCACTTTCACATTTATAATATTAAAAGTCAAGAAGGCGAAAGTTTGTCTCAAAAGGATGGACAGGTTCTGGATGGACCATTCCAGAGACGGGTCTGAGCAGTAGCACTCTTGTAGCGCCTCACTCAACTGCCGTCTTTGTACTTCTTCACTCTGCAAAACTTCAAAGCTTAGAGTGAATAAGTACCGTATAGGTCGTTGTGCTCCAAATTAGACCACAACGTCGCTTAACATCAGGCGAGTTGGTGGTCAAATGCCGACCTATTCTACATTTTAAAAAAAATGGTTGTGATGAAATTTGTTATAGAGGTAGTTTATACGCTGGATCAACACAGCCTTTGTACCGTGGGCAACTCTAGGGGATGCAGCAAGTCCTTAAAGCTGCACATACTAATATACTAATATTATAAAATGTGACAATTTGGATGTATGGATGGAGGTTCGTTACTCAATCACGCCTGAATGCCTGAACTGATTTGTATAAAATTTAGCATAGAGATAGATTATAGTCTGGAATAGCACATTGAAAACTTTTTAACCGCGGGTGAAGCCGGGGAGTGCATCTAGTAGCTAAATAAATTAAATATACCCTAGCGAGGGTATTATTAATGTACATTTACAAATGTTAATGTTATGAATTAGATATTGCTATCTCTATCATTATAAGCTTAGACAAGGACAGCAATATATAATAATTAAAATCATGAATATTAGATAATTTTATATTTTATTGTCAGAAATATCAATATTTAGTAAAATTAGTAAATTGTAAGAGAATGAAATAAATATATAAGTACATTATACAAAAAATTTTTAGTTACAAAATGTTTTTTTTTTTTAAATATATTTATGGAATTTATGGCCGGGCCACACTCAAAACATTGTCGCAATATTGCTGAACCAGTATTGCAGTAAAACTGACACGTCCGGGAATGCCCTAAGAATTAAGATTAATATTTACTTCGCCTTCAGGTCGATAAAAAGCCGGCCAAGTGCGAGTCGGACTCTCGCACGAAGGGTTCCGTACCATTATCTATAAAAACTGCAATAAAAATCATATCTGTTGTAAAGCAGCCCCTTAAAATATTTCTTTTATTTTGGTTTTAGTATTTGATTGCCGAGCTATGATAGCCTAGTTGTAGAAGGCCCGCCTCTCAAGCCAGAGAGAGCGGATTCAAACCCAGCCGATGGCTCGCACCAATTTGTTCATAGTGTGAGCATATGTGCGTATTGTACTCGTATGTCATCTGCTACATGACGAGCCCGGTGTATGGCTACAGGCTCGCCTCCTGTCACATTTGTACACAACAATAATTTCTGATTTCTTATTACGGAATTAATATTGCAGAGGCTGTAAAAAGCCAATAAAAATAATTGCATTGTACAATTCTAATCAAAAACCACAGTAAGGTGAGTAAAATGGAACTGAGAGTATTATATTTATTGCTCGGTAATTATAACAATATTTATTTTAGTAGATTGAAAACAGTAACCCCAGGAAAAACAAAACGAAAAAAAAAATCGAATCAATAGCCTCCTTCTTTCTAAAATCGGTTAAAAATAGGCATAGTGTGCAAGAGTAATTATTCAGAGGTGTTCAATAAAAAAGTGCATAATGCTGTAGCTACATTAGCGCTAAAATCATCATTATCGGTTATCGATGTTCTTGCCTACATTAGCGGTCAACTCGTCGCCTTTCTGCGGAGCTGACGTGGGCATTTTTTTTTTAAATATAAATCGGGACACTTGCACATACGGTCGTCTGACCCCAAACTAAGCAAAGCTTGTACTATGGCGGCCAGAGACTGCTATACATACATATATAATTTTAATTACATACTTAAATAGATAATGGGTGTTAATATCTATTTAAGTATGTATTATTATATCTATTTAAGTAAGTAAGTATGTATTAAGTATTAAATATCTAAGTATGTATATCAGTCCCTGGCAGCCATAGCACAAGCTTTGCTTAGTTTGGGGTCAGGCGACCGTGTGTGGAAGTATCCCGAATTTATTTAATTAACACTGAGACATAGAACAAACACGAATATTTATCACATGAATGTTTGCCCTTGGTGGGAATCGGACCCACGACCCCTAGCTCAGAAGGCATGTTCACTACCGACTGAGCCACCGAGGCAGTCTTCGCCAGAATTCGGCAGAATTCGCCCGATACATCGCCGAGTGACGAACTAACCAGCTACACTTTGTCGCGATAGCCCGAATTATCGCCGAAGGCCGCTAATGTGGCCGTGGCATTAGAATACTGTTGCTGTGATTTTTAACCCCTGACATAAAACAGAGAGGTGCTATATGTTTATAAAACTTAATAATTATATACTTATATAAAAAAAAAAAAAAAAAAAAAAAAAAAAAACGGTTGTTTCACGGCCGTGTGTTGGATGGGTCTGTGGCATTGTTAATTCCCAAACGGATAAACTAAGTTTACATTAGTTTGATAAGTATCCGAGTTCGTCCCTCCCACCGCGGCGGTTCCTGCTGCGGAGGTCGAGGAGGAGGTGCCCGAGATCTCGCAGGGCGAGCTGGGTGCGGCCGTTCTCCGGATGAGGGCCAGGAACACGGCGCCGGGTCCTGATGGGATCCCTGGCCGCGCGTGGGCCCTCGTGCAGGAGGAGCTGGAGGAGCGAATAAGGACGGTCTTCGACCGCTGCCTGCGCCAAGGGCGATTCCCCAGGCGGTGGAAGAAGGGCCAGCTCGTCCTCCTGCGTAAGGAGGGGCGTCCAGCGGACGAACCGGCGGGCTACCGCCCTATAGTCCTCCTTGACGAGGCGGGCAAGCTGCTGGAGCGCGTGGTGGTTGCCCGCCTCGTCAGGCACCTCGAGGATGTCGGCCCGGACTTGGCCGACACCCAGTTCGGGTTCCGGAGAGGTCGCTCGACAGTGGATGCCATATCCCACGTCCGCGACCTCTCCGAGAGGGCGTGCTCCGGCGGTGGGGTGATGTTGGCGGTGTCGTTAGACATCGCCAACGCCTTTAACACCCTGCCATGGGGTGCGATATTGGGGGCACTGGGGTACCATAGGGTCCCTCAGTACCTCCGGTGCCTCGTTGGGGACTACCTCTCACATAGAGAGGTAGTTTACCCGACGAAAGACGGGGAGGGCTGCAGCCCCATGACCCGCGGTGTTCCACAGGGGTCCGTACTGGGCCCCACCCTGTGGAACATAGGGTACGATTGGGTGCTGCGAGGCGCTAACCTTCGTGGCGTCGACGTAGTTTGCTACGCCGACGACACGTTGGTTACCGCCCGGGGACGGACGTATAGGGAGGCGTCCGTCCTGGCTACAGCCGGAGTTGCGGCTGTGGTAGCCAGGATTCGGCGGTTGGGTCTGGAAGTGGCGCTCCACAAGTCCGAGGCCATATGTTTTCACGGTTCTCGGAGGGCGCCACCTGCAGACTCATCGATTGTTGTGGGTGGAACCTCCATTGCTGTTGGGTCGACGCTGAAATATCTCGGCGTCGTACTTGACAGCAGGTGGAGGTTCGAAGCCCACATTCAGAGGCTGGCCCCGAGGCTCGTGGGGACGGCGGCTGTGCTAAGCCGCCTCCTTCCGAACCTCGGTGGGGGTGGTGGGAGCTGCCGCCGCCTATACATGGCGGTGGTGCGCTCCATGGCCCTCTACGGGGCCCCAATATGGGCCGGCTCCCTGAACACCAGGGGGAACGCTCGGCTCTGCGGGGCCCAGAGGGTCATGGCGGTGAGAGTGTGCAGGGGCTACCGCACACTCTCACACGAGGTGGCCTGCGCCATTGCGGGCTCCCTCCCGTGGGACTTGGAGGCTAAGGTCCTGTCCGACGTATACTGGCGCAGGGCGCGGGCGCGCGAACAGGACCTATGGCCTGCCCCACGAGAGGTGGAGCAGTGGAGGCGAGACTCCAGGGATGCTGCCCTGGAGTCCTGGAGCAGGCGGCTCGCGGTGGACCGGAGGAGGGGGGCCGGAGCCGTCCGATTTCTGGAGGCGGTCCGGCCCGTACTTAGGGAATGGGTCCATTGTGAGCATGGGGGTCTCTCCTTCCGGCTGACCCAGGTACTCTCGGGGCACGGATGCCTCGGGAGATACCTGTTCAGCGTAGCACGGAGGGAAGAGACTCCGGTGTGCCACCAGTGCGGCTGCGCGGAGGAGACGGCGCAGCACGTGCTGGAGGTATGCCCGGGGGCGGCGGAGCCACGACTGGCGTTGGTCGCGGCTGTAGGGGCGGACCTCTCGCTGCCGACCATCCTATCTAGGATGGTCGCCGACGAGGGGTCATGGAAGGCTATGGTCTCTTTCTGCGAGGAGGTGATGTCGCAGAGAGAGACCGAGGAGCGGGAGAGAGAAAGGGACCCTCTTTCTCTCCCGCTCCGGAGGGCGCGGACACGGAGGCGAGCCAGCAGGGCTCGCACACCGTCTCCGCTAGGAGGCCCAGGGGCGCCGGACACGGGGGTGTCTGGTGCTCCCAATTAAGGAGGGTCTCTTGAGGAGTCGATGCCTTGGTGTCCAGGGCATCGCTTCGGAGCTGGGGAGGGGGGCGAGTCCCCTCCTGAGGTGGGTCCGGCTGCGGACAGCGGCGTGGTGGGGTTACGGAGATTCTGAGAGAGGCCCCGTGACCCCGCCATGGCCGACGAGGATGGACACCGTGGGGGTTTAGTCGGTAGGGGTGCCCTTCTGGCATCGAGTCCGACATACCCCGCTGCGCCTCCCCCGGGGCGTACCGGGGATGTGTAAGCGCATTCCCCCACGAAAAAAAAAAAAAAAAAAAAAAAAAAAGTTTGATAAGTATGCATAGCTAAATACATGAACTATAGCAAGGCTATTTAAAAAAAAAAATCAGGGTTCAGTCACACCGACCGCGTAAGTTTAGACTAATATCGCGTTGGCTCGAGGTTTTCTGTTGTCATTTCGTCTAGAAGATAACGATGAGCGAAGAGAGCAAATGAAGATACTGACGAGCCTTTAAAGTTAACTACAGAGTGACAAAGTGTAATTTCAATTTTTTTATGACTTTTGAACTTCTCTAATTATTCACTCTTCAGTCCCGGGCACAGATAATTATAACCAGGTTTCATAGTCATTGGTCCCGGGTATTATGGATTATTTTAAAGCTAATGATGTAGACAACCTACCTATGTAAAAGGATTTTTGATTTGGTTTGTATAAATAATAATATAAATCAGTCGAAATTGACCCCTACCAACGGCGGATATTTTTCATAGCCCTATTTACTCTCGAAGACGTTAATTAAAAAAAAAACAAGTACATAGGGGCGGAGAAATAGTTCATTTAGTTAAACATGTCAGATTTCATCATAATCTGATGAATGGTTTAAAAGAAATTTGACAAGCGCGTTTCAGAGCGTCGCGGAACTCTTCAAATAATTAACTCTACCAAAAAGTAACTCTATTGCGATTAAAAAATTAGTTTTTGTAGTGTTTATGTATTTGGAAAAAAATAGGTAAGTAGGTACTCACCTTTTTTATACAGGTAAAGGTATTTTTATAATGATCTTTTGTTTTCATAATTTTTTACAGCGTTACCTCCAGTGCTACCTGCAAAAAATGGCGCGAAAGTGCAAAATAAATTCAATCCCGTTTTAGACTTTTCCCCAATACCACTTCAAAAGCTGTCACAAAAAAACTATTCAAATCAATTTTATGACAAGGAAATAGCAAAGCTTCAGATTGGCATAGATTTGTACAAACAGAAATTAGAACATCGCCAGACGGAACGCAAGAAACTGGAGAACAGAATACGAAAACGAATGCCTCAGAAATGTAAATATATTAATTGTCCATATGTAGAAAAGCCTGTTTGTGCTAAGTTTTTTAGCAAAAACATAAAAATCAAGCCATTCTATGTGAACATGATAAATGAATGTGAAATGAACTACATGAAATGCCACAGAGGTAAGTAACCATATAATTTAATTATCCTTATTTTGTGTTCTAAATCAAGCAACTTTCTGTTTATTATTTTATAGAATTTAAGAAATAGATCAAACAGCTTAACATAAGGTTTGTTAGTTAGGAAAACTTTCTTTCGTTTTCGTTTGGCTCCATACATTTTAATAAAGTGCCCCTGGCGGAAACGTTAAGGAACTAGGCTAAATGCCATGAAAAATATAATAGTTTTCGTTAACTGCAAAAACTCGTGGTAAGCCCCCAGACGGACTACTAATGAAATTATTAGTTAACGTTCTACGTTTTCGTAAACGTAGACTTAGTTTTTTTTTAAATAAACGTACAGCAAATCAGCCCGCTCGATGATAAGCGAACTGGGGCCCTATTCGGAGATTTGAGATTTTCATCTCACTTTTTTTCATCCTTGTTGCTCTCGTTTGAAACGTCATAGGTGTGAGAGTGACCAAGATAAAATCACATCTCATCTCACGCGCAGGAATAGCCCCCCTGCTCCGCGCTGCCACCGCCAGGGACCCTATTCGAAGATTTGAGATTTTCATCGCACTTTTTTTCGTCCTTGTTGCTCTCGTTTGAAACGTCATAGGTGTGAGAGTAACCAAGATAAAATCTCATCTCATCTCACGCGTAGGAATAGCCCTCCAGTGGCCCTATTCGGAGATTTGAGATTTTCATCTCACCTTTTTTGTCCTTGTTGCTCTCGTTTGAAACGTCATAGGTGTGAGTGACCAAGATAAAATCTCATCTCATCTCACGCGTAGGAATAGCCCTCCAGGACGTTTGTAACACTAAAATAGGTCCAAAATTGCTTATTATCCAGTGGCCCTATTCGGAGATTTGAGATTTTCATCTCATCTTTTTACCTCCTTGTTGCTCTCGTTTAAAACGTCATAGGCGTGAGAGTGACCAAGATAAAATCTCATTTCATCTCACGCGCAGGAATAGGCCCTCAGGTGACGCTAACTTCTTTGTTGATCCTATTCTGTATTTTAGGTTATGGTGATATGGCATAATTGTCAATGACGTCAAAAACTGCGCGAGATTTCTTTCGTTCTGTCTGCGCCGAGCTTTAGGGCTAGCTACAACAAGCACTCGTGGAGCATGCCGGACGCTGTCCCGACTAATAAATAAATAATCAATTTATTTCAGGCAATATACCTTGCATACATACGAGTACAATGCAAGTTACAGAGCCCCATAAAAATAAACTCTAAATTTACCTCTTAATAATACTTAATTTGTTTTCAATTTTAGGTTTAGAAGCAACGATCGTGTCAATGAATAACTGTCACTTGATATTTAACAATCCACAAGTACCAGAAGACACAGGTATGTGATCAATTCTTGCTCTAACAATAATTCAATTACATTAATAAGACCATATTTACAACAGTTACGTTAACTATCTCTAAATAACTCAAATTAAGCCTGTTTAAGTTTTTGTTTGGCTACAGATATTTAACTTAGTTTCTCAACTTTTCAGGCGGGGACGCTGTATTAAATGTAAAAGAGCCAAACAAAAAAAAAGTTTACGTTAACTTTAACTTTTTAAGTAAACTTTTTTCGTTTTCGTTTCGCTAACGTAGGCTTAATTAAAACTACAAAGTTGTTGATTACCTTCAACATACGTTAATTCCAAGAAGAACACCTTCGAAAATATGCAATATAACAGATTGTTTTATTTTTTACTTAGGAAGTAGAACTAAAAACCAAGTAATTATTTTTTAAATTTAAATTTCCAGGAAAAAAGCGGTCAAAAAGATCCGTTAAAGCAGGTGATTTTATTATATTTCTTTCTTTTTTTTAATAAATGATTGTAAAGTATATACTATAAATATGATTGTAAAGTATGACTATAAAGTATGATTGTAAAGTATATACTTACAATCATTACTGAAGTACATTTTAAAATGAAAAACAGATTAGATAGGTAAGTAATACTTTTCACAATACATCATTTAATAAAAACGCGAAAGCTTGTAAGTAAGCAAGTTTCAATTTTCGTCACTCGTTCAACTTTTACTTATGTACTCGTAATTATTAATTCACACACTAATTTACACTGTGCTAATAATTACCATTAAGTAATTGGATTAAATGGCAATGTTTTCAAAGAAATTACTGGGCACAAGGAGATTTAACATTTGACATCTCAGGGTGACGAGTGCAGTGCATTGCTGAGCAGAATTATATACATAATTTGTGTGGCTCTGAACTGTTAATGCCATGTTTTTCATCATTAATTACTTTATAAACGTACGTAAACTTATTAAAGTAACTTAATTATTTTACAGTTCCAACAAGAACAAGACCAACATCTAAACCTAGATCTAAAACTCCAAACAAAAAGCCAGCCCTAAAATCTAACAAATCCATTGCAAAACTAAATCAACCCCATAAAACAACATCTGAGACAAAAAAGAAATCTGTTAATGAAACTACGTTGGTAAATCGTAGCAAACTAACTCTTAAAGCAGGTGTCACATCGGAAAACAATAATAAAACCTCTAAACCCCTAAACTCCCCTAAAACCACTAACTCCCCAAAAACCACTAACTTCACTAAGCCCACTAACTCCCCTAAACCCAAAAACGCTTCAAAACTCACTCACTCCATTAAACCCACTAACACCCTTAAACTGACCAATGTAACAAAAATAAAAAGGACGAATATTAAAACAGGAAATGTACCAAAAACAGAAACAAAATCTACAACTGTCATTAAAATGAAAAATTCTAAGTCAATGAACAGCAAACTTAAGGCTGTTCCGAAACCAGTCAGAATAACCCTACTAAAAAGTAGCACCAACCCGAAAAGCAAGCCTAAAATTAAACAGAATTCCCCTAAAAAGCCTAATGACACAAATATTAAAAAGGCAAAGTTAAGAAAACCTATTTTAAGGGCAAATGAAGGTAAGTGTAAGAAATTTGAAACACTAATTGTATCTAAAGTCTTGACTGATGTAGGCATGCAAAGATTATGAAGACACACGGATATCGCGAGCATGCACTTACAAAACATGCTGATATTATATCCAATCACTAAGATACTACTAGTTACCCATAATACACACACACTTAGCATTCAGCATTAAGTATTCATGCAAAAAAATTGCACGATAAAAATAGCAAGAGTTATGACCGGTTTAAGAACGATAGAAAAAAAAAAGAAATTTTACAAAAAAAATAACAAATCTGTATCATTTGTTTCAAGGTTTTATTCTGAGAAAGTAGCGACACGACGCGAACAGTTTACAAATAAAACCGACGCGATTAGTAGCTGCGTTTGCGCTTTTAGGAGGGCGGAGCGCGGTGTGTGTCCAAAATAAATTTAAACTAGCATAATTGCATCCTCAAGTTAATACTGGAGGCGCACCTGGCGGATATAACGGAGTTTTCTGTCACACCCTGTACAGCCAGCACTTGGATACATACCCGGCTATATGTTCAATGGCATGTCTCGCGATGTCTGTGTGTGTTATAATAATCTTTGTTTGCATGCCCTGTGCCAAACGCACCTTACAATTTAGCAGCACGTGGAGATGATGTCATTGAAGGCGAAATGATAATTGATGATAAATCTATATCTGAAGAAGATCAAGCGCAAAATTCACTTACTGAAGAGGAAAAAAGCCCTCCATTGGTCGAAGAGCCAATAGCTGATGGATTTGACCCGTATGGCAAAGACCAAGAATATCATTATGAACCCCAAAGGGTACCGCCAATTATTGCTTTAGACTTTGATAAAAAATATGAAGAAACAAATTCATCTCAGATAAATACTAAAGATGATGATCAAGATGATAATGATATTAACGGAAACGGTGATGATATTCATGGAAAAGATGATAGTAAAGAAAACGGTGATGATAATGGAAACGGTGATGACAACGGTTTTGATAATGATGGTTTTGTCGAGGATTCTAACAATGATCAAACCAACACTGATGATGGAGGTAAGAACAGCGGATTTGTTTAACGAACTAGGAATCGCAACCGGCTTCTTTCTGCAGAGTTTGTGAGTTCTGATGGTTACATAAACATTTTTCGTTTTCGTTTGGCTCCATACATTTCAATAAAGCGCTTCTGGTGGAAACATTAATGAACTTAGTTAAATGTATTAAAGCCAAACGAAAACGGTTTACGTTAACCATCAAAACTCTTAATAGCTAGTTTTAGACATCTTTTATATTTTACCTGAAACAAAACCGATGGAGTGTTGTAAATTTAACGTGCCTGTGTGTGTGTGTGTGTGTGTGTGTCTGTGTGTGTGTATCATCGTAGCTTCCGAACAGATGATCCGATTTTAGGTTTTTTTTTAAAGGTGATTAGTTGGGATGTTTGATTAAAATCAGTGTGAAGAGTCCCGTGACGCTCAGAAATTTCAATACAATGGCGCTTCTCAAATTTCTTAAAAACTATTTGTCAGATTATGATGATTCAGATATAATTTAGCATGGACAATTAAATTAACAATATCTCCGCCCCTATGTCCTTGGTTTTTTTAAAAACGTTCTCAAGCGAAAATAAAGCTATGAAAAATTTCCGCATTTCTAAGGGGTCATTTTTGACTGATTTATTCAATAGATAGACAAAGCAAATCAAAAATCCCTTTACATAGGGAGGTTGTCTACATCATTAGCTTTTAAATGAATCCATAATACAAGATACATTCTTAGTTACTTGAGAATGATTAGAGAAGTGCAAAAGTCATAAAAAAAATTGCACTTTGTCACTCTGTAGGTAACTTTAAAGGCGCGTCAGTATCTTTACTTGCTCTCTTCGCTTGTCATCTTCTTCTAGACGAAATGGCTATGGAAAACCTTAAGCCAATGCGAAGTTAGTCTAAAGTGGTCACCGGACTCTTAATGAAAATCAGTGTCAGAGGTTTTTAATTACTTGTATTATTTATTTACAGCGTTACATGAAGAATTCAACTCGGATTGTCCTAGATCGTGTCCGGTTCGCGACATAATGGTGTGCGCTGTGTGCGAGCACGGCGTGTACAGAACCTTCCTTAGCATCTGCCATATGCGCATGTACCGGTGCACGAACAATGTAGAAAGTTTGTATCTGTGGCACCTATGTAAATAAATAAATTCGGGACACTTCCACACACGGTCGCCTGACCCCAAACTAAGCAAAGCTTGTACTATGGCTGCCAGGGACTGACATACATACTTAGATATTTTTAAATACATACTTAAATAGATATTAACACCCAGACATAGAACAAATACAAATGTTAATCACATAAATGTTTGCCCTAAATCGAACCTACGCCGCCAAGCTCAGAAGGCAGGTTCACTACCAACTGAGCCACCGAGGCAGTCATGTGGTCTAGTGTTTGTTGAGAAAGCACAAATTTTCTCAACTGTTTCTTGAACCAATCTCTAGTGTATTTACGATCTAACGTCGCATTAAGTACGACAAGGATTTTTTTTTTTCCTACCTTGGAATTAATTTAATGAAATTTACTAGAAAATTTTATACAAGTTGATTTTTGAAGCTAATTTGAAGTTATGTAGAAGTTGAAATTAAAAGTTAATTTAATAGAGAATTCAATGAAATCTACTAGAAAACTTTTTACATTTTGATGTTTCAACATCATTAAATAAGCTAATGTAAGCTAATGTAAGAAAGAATTTAACAGAACTAATGTAATTTACAACAAAAATTTTTGATCACAAATCAAATACAACGAATAAATTAAACAATAAAAAAGTAATAATAGCGGAAATACACTAGATATTAGTTCAAGACACAGTTTTGAAGATGAACTTCCGCAAAGTAACGCCTGATTCAATCAACTATCTCAAGTTTTCTCGTCTATCCTCGTACACGACAACCTCATGGTGTTTAGAGGCCTTGGTACGGCCTGGTATAGCCCGGTCTACGACTTCCACTTTGATATATTCGATTATCAATGCGTCCACGCTTATTACTCGGGGTGTGCTGTCTAAGTACATTTTTGCTAAGATAATTAAGCAATGAGCTAATTTGCGCAAAAGGGACTGTGCCGCCCATACCAACAATGCGATCGTTTTGTTTTTCGTTCGCACTATCCGGAATCGGTGGCCGTCTGCCATGCACACTGGCATAGCGTCTTATGGCGGCCACATACGTAGCGGTATACCGGAACTGAAAGCTTGTGCAAGTATACCGGAGCGTGTGTGTGATAAAACTTCCACAAGTTTCCTGACTTGCACAAGTCTGGTAGGCAGATCAAAACTACGATCTGTATACATGTGCAAACTAGTTTGCGCAAGTATGCATGAGCGTGTGTGTCGGAACACTTCATGCGGTGTTATCGCTGGGCGCATTATCGTGTCATTCTTTTGTATCAATGGCGTTACTAAGGACAAGAGTTCCAAATATGTGTTTTCATCCATACGCAAATAATTGTGCCAGTCCTTCGGAGCGAATTTCAATTCATTTAAAAGGTTGGTGTGGGAATACTTATTTCTTTTCAGTAACCATTCTTTACACCATACAGAACGTTTCTTCCTCTTCCAAACCAACAATAGCCAAAACGTCATCATTTGTGGGTGCCGGTGGCATATTTCACAAAATACTTATTGCACAACACGACTTCTTCGGTTTGTCACAGGCTCAGAACTGAGACTACAAAGGCATACTTGAATCGTGTGTGGTCACTATGGACGTTAGGTACCTATACTTGCACAAGCCTACAGTTCCGGTATACCGTTCAGGTACATAAACCGCTACGTATGTGGCAGCCATTAGGATTTCCGCTTCATGTTTATTTTAGCGGTGGTTCCTTTGAGTAAACATGCTAATAAAAATAAGACATCAAAGTGACATTTGATGTAAGACAAATATGTTATCTTGATAGCTGTCCCGCGAATCAAGCTATGTTTAATGAACTAGAGTACATACCAAGATCCAAAAAAACCAGGTCTAGCATTCCGGGAGCATACACGTAATGACGCCACTTGTATCGTCATCCGTCTCTTTCGCACTATTTGTAAATTACTTATTTCGGTCTTGCTTAAGCATCGATTGACGTCACTACGTGTTGCCCATGTGACCGAAATGCTTTACCTGGTGGAGTTTATTATTATACCATATTACATACATTGATCTTGTTGTTTTTCGCAGGGTTGGATCTAGTAGCCCGGTACCCGTGTGTCATGTCAGCGCCGCTGATAACTGACAACCCGCCGATGGCACCCGCCGCGCGCGCCACGGAACCCAACGACCGCGATCCCGTGTTGCAGTTCGTGCGATGCCGCGAAAAAGGGCTGCTCGATAAAAGTAAGGAAGGACTACAGCCCGCCCACAAATCAAAAGAAAAAAAAAACACATGATAAAAAAAAATTGCCTAAATGACAAACAAGTAGGTACTTAACATTACTATAAGAAAAACAAAAACCCGGCTACTAAATGTTGTAGCCTCTTCCACTATCAAGACGATTCAAATTACACCTAACATGTCGAAATACATCAAGCTGTTTAGGCTGGTACATACGCTGGAATTTATTTTACATTCTTGTGCAGTCGGGTAAAACAATAGGTAGGTAGGTACTTCCATGAAAAGTATGGAGATAACCACATGTATGCGAAGTGCGGACCGAAATCCAAGTAAAATTTAGTACTACCTGTTATTTATTCTGTGGTTTAGCTTAGCTCGCATAACTGTTACAGTTTATTACACTCGTTAGCTTAGCTTTTGTTATTCAGCTCAATGTATTTTATTTTCGAATTTAATGCAAAATTTAACTAATGCAATTCAGTTCGAAGAGCACATTTAATTTCGAAATCGTCTTTGTTCTCGACTAAAAATGCCTAGTAGAATTTTGAGAAACTGAGGTGCGTTCGGGAAGCGCATCAGGTGCGCTCCGAGCGCTAATTTTGACTAAACCCTTAGCTTATCGGCTTTCTGCTGGGTACACACCAAGCCAACGAATGATAAAGAATAAGCAGTGGCCCTATTCGGAGATTTGAGATTTTCATCTCACCTTTTTTCGTCCTTGTTGCTCTCGTTTGAAACGTCATAGGTGTGAGAGTGACCAAGATAAAATCTCATCTCATCTCACGTGCAGGAATAGCCCCCCTGCACCCCGTTTCGTTTTAAAAAAAAAAACGAGACGCAGCTTAACGGTGATTCTTCGTTCTGTTTTTTTTTGTTTGTTTTTTCGTTTTGGTCTGTTCTGTACCCAGCATTAAGCTGCGTTTCCACCTATTAGAAAAATCCTGCGAGAAATGTTCGACAGTCAGTCCGAGAGCACTTACTACGGAGTTTACACTTGCAAGCTGCTATCAGACATTTCTTGCGGAAGTTTTATTGCACGTGGATGCGAGGCCTTACGCAGTGTAGTAAATTAAATATTTATTTCAATTCTTTACAGATTCCAAATGCTCGTTTGAGAATGAAACATATTTAAACACCATAAACGGAGCGGGAGTTACAACAGAGACTAACCGCCTAGATTTTGTTTACTAGGTTAAGATGGTTAGTTATGGTATTTATTGTTAAATAAATTGTTTATAAATTGCGTTTGATCGTATTGCTAGTTTTATTTTACTTACACAACAGAATACTTCTTTAACTTACGCTTTAAACAGACCAAGGCAAACGAAGGCCAAGAATATGCTGCGTCTCGTTTTATTTTATTGAAACGAAACGGGATGCAGCGTATTTTTTTAGCTTACGTTGGCTTGGTCTGTACCCAGCATTATTACCTACATGGCTTGCACGGTGAAAAACTGAAATAATTCTTTGGAAGTTGTGAGCCGAGATGTTGGTGCAAACATGGAATAGTAATATCTCCGCCAGGTATACCATTCAGCAACACAAAGTGACGCCAATCGATGCATAGGCAAGAACGAAATAAGTCATTTACTGACAACAAGATTTTTTTCAATAAGAAGAGATTTTTATTTTTTTGTGTACTCTATTCTGATTCCCTACACGTGGTCCCCGGGTAGTGCTAACCAGGTAGCAAACTCTGGTGGGAGGCTTCGGCCGTGGCTAGTTACCACCCACCGGACCAAGCCATGCCGTGAAATGACCTAGTCGTGTTTCAGGATGTAGTCCGGTGTAACCGTTCCGAAGGCGGGTCTGAGCAGTAGCGCACTTGTAGCGCCTCACTCAACTGCTATCTTTGTACTTCTTCACTCTACAAAACTTCAAGGCTAGAGTGAATAAGTACCTCATAGGTCGTCGTGCTCCATCTTAGACCACAACGTCGCTTAACATCAGGCGAGTTGGTAGTCAAACGACGACATATTCTACATAAAAAAAAGTGTTTACAGCGTTTATTGCTCAGCGTGTAATAATGGTGGATTATTAACCTTTATCGTTTCGTTAACGCGCACGAGTGTGGGCAAATAATACAAACATTGAAAAATGTGAGTTCGTTTTCTATGCAAAACATCACTTTAAAGTTTCAGTAAAGTATCAATCACTTCACTGAAATGAAAAAAAAGGGATTCATCATCATCGTCATCACCTTATCATCATCACACCATCATCTATAAAAATCTATTTTAACTTTACACTTGCAATGCATAAAACGTGTGACGCCAAATTCGCCTGGCAGGGGGAAGAAAAATAAAAATACTTATATTGTCCGTGGTGGAAGTTTTTGGCGGGAACCAAAAAGATGGTGTCGTGACTTTGTATTATTTTCTAAAACATATGATTCTTCGAGTGTTAAAGTGTAATAATTGTGGATTATTAACCTTTGCCGGTTCGTGAACGTGCACGAGTGTGGGCAAATGATACAAACATTGGGAAATGCTACTTTTCGTGTTCTCTACAAAACTCGACTTAAAATTTCATTAAAGTATCCACGACTTTACTGGAATTGGAAACTTTCTGTAGCATCTTCATCATAGATTTAGTAACTCATACACTAAAAAATCAAACGAAAGACAAGGTGGTATGGCCATGTTGGCTATAACCTGCCCTACGGGCAAAACAAAAAAAAATGTCCGTGGAGTGAAATAATGTTGTCAAAAAAAGGGTGAAAATTTTCGATTTGTTTATTTACAAATAACAATGTTGTTTAATAACATACATAATTGAAAATTCAAAATAATGCAATGTGAAATCAAAACTGAGATCGTCTATGATTGCCAAATACATTGCGAATGTTAAACTACTTACTGGCTACGAAAAATAACAAATAACCTCAAAATGTCGTCAATCCAAGAAAGACTGCAGTTAAAAAGAGTGCCTTTAAATACTTGGAATATCAAAGAACAGCTATGTTTGGCGTCAGCCGTGGTGCGGAGCGGAGATCAGAACTGGATGTCGGTGTCTAGGGCTCTTAAGACCGTCGGCGAGCCAAACAGACCCGCCGATTGGTACTCCCAAAAGAGGTCCGTTTGTTAGCGTATTTTCACAATTAAAACTTAAATTAAAAGATGCTGCAATTAGTGAGTTTTAGGCTTACATTACCGTTAATTTTTTCGGGATTAAAAGAACTCTATGTCATTTTCTGTACCTCAGACAACATGTATGCATAATGTATGCATGTATTTAATGATGATTAGTTCAGTACATGGGCGTACCCAGCTTCTGGCGTAGAAGGGTGCAAGTCAGATTTTTTAGGTCGGATCGTTCGCGGTTGTTTTGTCATACACACTACACAACACACCTACATGAGTCATTAGATGTATGTAGTGTAGTGTGTAGGGCAAACACCCGCAAATGATCCTGTTTTATAGGTAAGTAGTTAAATAAATAAAATTTTACAATCCTGTCACAGTAGTACATTTTACTATATTCTTAAGTGAATCATTAACCTAATTTGTCATTAAAAATTTGATGCAAGTTCCCTATTGCATCGTGCATTTTGTCAGTGTCTACTGCGCGGTTTATTTAAAAGTTAGAGCATAACCCGTTTACACTTTAATTAGTAATTAGGTGAGTTCATACATGTTCTGCGAGATTTTCAAGGGGGGGCAGCTGCCCTCCCCTGCCCCCCCCTGGGTACGCCCATGGTTCAGTAGTTGAGACGTAAAAGCATTACAAACATACAAGTAAACAAACAAACTCACTTTCGCATTTGTAATATTAGTAAAAAGGCTTACAGCTAAAGATGTATAGAGTCTATTCTGATTCCCTACACGTGGTCCCCAGGTAGTGCTAACTGGGTAGCAAACTCTGGTGGAGGCTTCCGCCGTGGCTAGTTACCACCAAGCCATGCTGTGAAATGACCTAGTTGTGTGTAGGGATGTGGTCCGGTGTAACCGTTCCGAAGATGGGTCACAGGGAGTTACTGCTCCGAAACTGCTTTTTATATCAGCCTAAACACAAATACACTTCAATACTGACCTTTTTGAGCCAAAACCTAATTCGAAAACTGACTTCCTACTTATCCTACTCTATTCTATTATAAAGGTGAAAGTTTGTGTGTGTGTACGTTTGATACTTCTTTACTTTCAAACGGGTTTGTAAATCTTTATGAATTTGGGTATGGAGGTAGACTATACATATATTAACACATAATATACTTTTTAACTGCTGGTCACAGCCTGTTATAACTGCCAGTAACCTTTATCTGATGCCATATTCCAGCTGCGCAGTGCAATATGGAGCCCTATTGGAGCATGTGGAGACTCCAAAGCGCAAAAAGCGCAGCTCCGAAGGCGCTGGTGATACACCACAAGAGAGCATTGTCAAGAGGCTGACGCAGGACAGGATAGCAGAGATACAGAAGAATATTTCTGAGATGAATCAGCAGTATGAGCAGTTACAGGTAATTTGTTTTATTAGCTACTACCTCTTTTACCCGTGGCTTCACTCGTGTTTCATAGGGTTTTGTCACTCAGGGATGATGTAGCTTTACAATGGTAAAATAATATTTGTAATTGTACCAATATTTTTTGAGTTAACTTATTACAAACATACAAGGAAACTAAAATACAAATCTTTCCTCGTTATAATATTAGTGTAGCTAGCAACCCACCCCGGCTTTGCATGGTCCCTATAAGCTTTTAGGTACCAATATTTTTTGAGTCAACTTATTACAAACATACAACGGAACTATAATACAAATCTTTCCTCTTTATAATATTAGTGTAGCTAGCAACCCACCCCGGCTTTGCATGGTCCCTATAAGCTTTTAGTGAAAAATTATGTAACTGATGATGAAATCTGCATCAAAATCCGTGGTACGCTTTAGGAGGACATTGCTGATATACAGACAGAGACAGACAGATCCAGGTAGCAATTTTGTTTTTAATATGTAGAAAAAAAAAAGAGTGCAGAAGAACAATGTTGAGTCTTTGGAAAATCTTTGTTTTTTTTTTTTTTTTTTTTTTTATTATTATTGTTAACTTAAATACAAGTACAGCTTAAACTAAACATGCCCATAAAACCAATGTGGTTTGTCTAGGACAAACAGTTCTCACCCTTATTTCGCTTAAATATGCCATATTATGTAATAATATAAATACTTAAAGAATAAAATAAAAATATAAATACTTAAAGAAACTAACTAAATATAAATACTTAAAGAAACAATGATTATATCGTACATCGCGCGCGCGCTCACCCAAAACAGCTGTTGTAGGTATCTCGTCATGTCTCACCAACCCTGTCAACCTGTAACCAATGTCATGTGTTTATTACTGTGCAACTCATACTCAAAGATTGTTGCACTATAGTGCTAAATGGATTAAAACAATGAAAATGAAAATAAAATTAAAAAACTTTATTTAAATCCCAAACACATGGAAAAATATGAAAACATGGAAATAGTTCAAGAATAAGAATAATTTATTGCAGAACTGTACTTTTTTGTTTACTTTGTAAAGGTCTTCATTTAAATATAGTCTCAAACAGTAGACCCAAGCCATTCATTGACTTCTACCTTTACTTTCGTGTTTATTTATTACCTTTTAATGCACACTCATATAGAGATAAACCAATTCTGCTTAAGTTATTTCTCTATGAATGGTGACTTCATCAAATGTGGTTTTAGTATGATTGTCCAAGGGCGTAGCGAGGTACGGGCAGGGGGGGGCAGCTGCCCCCCCCTAGAAGATGCAGGAATACTCACAAACCGTAAAGTAATATTACCTACTCTTAACTCTTATATTAGGTAGCCTATTAATAAACAAAAACGAAGTTGATTCTATTGACAGGCGAATTTTATAAGATTGTACTATGAATTTGAATATAGATTCGCTTCTTTAGGCGCGAAACTGTTTTTAATAAATAATTAATAAATGATCATAGAAGCAACGCAGATAAAGAGAGCCAAAATATTTTAGATAGTTCAATTAGAATTGTAGCTACTTTCGGAACTGATATACAAGTCCCACGCATTGTATCTCGCCAACAACATCGGTCCAATAACCCTGCTGAGACTCCATGCGATTTTTGGAAGCGATCGATTATCATTCCTTATTTAGATTCCCTGATATCTGCACTGGAGCAGCGTTTTGGTGACCAAAATTTGCCTGCTTTCGGATTAATGTCGCTACATCCCAGTACAATGTTGAATATGTCTTTAATTGATTTCAAAGAAAAAGCACAAAGTTTCTGCCTATGCTACGGTTTACCTAATTTTAATCATGAAGCCGAATTATGGTATAAAAAATGGCAGACCAAGGGTATGACCAGAGAAGATCTCGAAAAACTAGATTTTTTGAATTGTTAAAGGAGGCGAACATTTTTTTTCCCGCAACAAAAAAAGCAGCTGAAAACCGTTTGAACGGCCTATGCATGCTCAGTGTACACCGAACCATGGTACAAAAAACCAAGGATACAATTTGAATCTGAGGTGTTAAAACGCCTGCCCCCCCCTCAACAAAATCCTAGCTACGCCCTTGTGATTGTCGGTGGTTTTTAATAATTTGATGAAATGTAAACTTCTTATTTTACTTCTACAGAATGAAATAACTGAAGTTCGAAACCAGTCGACTTCAGAAGAACGTCTCCGCGAGATTTGGTCAAACATTGAGGCTACCAAGCGAGCGCAAGAGAGGGAGAACGCGCGACGCGCAGCTCTCTTGAAGGAAAGAGAGGAGAGACGTGCCCGGGCCGCCAGGAGCCCGAGAGGCTCCGTGTCCAATGAACCGTCTTCACCATCAGGTATGACAAAGACAGAGTCAGAAAATAAGATTGTGTAAGAAAAAGAGAGAAACAGTGAGGTGCGGAAAGCAGGTAGATGTGGTATTGTTTGAACTATACTATACATTGTATACTATACTTACTAATTATAAAATCGAAATTAACTCTGTCTGTCTGTCTGTTTGTAGGCTTGTCTCGGCTAAACGGCTGAACGTATCTTGATGAAATTTGATAAATAGTTACAGTATATCACAAGGAAGGTTTTTGGATACTTTTTTCTGAATGAAAAAATCATTTTGTTATTAAAATCTGTAACTTAATAAAAAATAACGCGCCGCTTACCAAATGCGTCAGACAACATCACAGAATACTACGTAGTTGGTGCTAAAATGACAACTGACAACTAAAATTAAAACTCCGCTCGAATCGTCACGCCTTTCCCCCGAAGGGGCTGGCAGAGGTGTATTACAACACCCACACTTCGCCGGACGATATTCAGTCCCAAATGTGACAGGAGTGAGCCTGTCGCCATACACCGGGCTCCAGTCATGTAGCAGATGACATACAGTACGCACATATGTTCACACAATTAACAAATTTGTTCGTGCCGTCGTCGTCTGGGTCCGAACCCGGCTTGAGAGGCGGGCCTTCAACTAGGCTATCATCGCTTCTTCTTCTTCATCGAAAATCAACCTACTTTCCTCAAAGTTAAGGTGTATATTCCCACAGCAACTAAGGACTATACAGTGTACACTTCAGTGTTGGAGTTGGAGCATGGCTTCTCAATGCGATAGGGACTCAGTGAAAAATCGACCTATTCTTTTCAGTAATAAGGTGTATATTCCACAGCGACGCCCGCGCCGCCGTCGTCTCCTCTGCTCACATCTCTGCTCAAATCGTCCCCCGTGGTCACCACGCCGCAACACATACCGCATCCAGCGACTATTGTCGGTGAGTGCTGTACATCCATACTTTCATACTAATATTATAAAATCCCGCGACCAGCGTCGATGAGTTCTGTACATCCATACTATCATACTAATATTATAAAATCCCGCGACCAGCGTCGGTGAGTTCTCTACATCCATACTTTCATACTAATATTATAAAATCCAGCGACTATTGTCGGTTAGTTCTGTACATCCATACTTTCATACTAATATTATAAAATCCCGCGACCAGCGTCTGTGAGTTCTGTACATCCATACTTTCATACTATTAATATAAAATCCCGCGACCAGCGTCGGTGAGTTCTGTACATCCATACTTTCATACTAATATTATAAAATCCAGCGACTATTGTCGGTTAGTTCTGTACATCCATACTTTCATACTAATATTATAAAATCCCGCGACCAGCGTCGGTGAGTTCTGTACATCCATACTTCCATACTAATATTATAAAATCCAGCGACTATTGTCGGTTAGTTCTGTACATCCATACTTCCATACTAATATTATAAAATCCAGCGACTATTGTCGGTTAGTTCTGTACATCCATACTTCCATACTAATATTATAAAATCGACCAGCGTCGGTGAGTTCTGTACATTCATACTTCCATACTAATATTATAAATTCAAAAGTAACTGCCTGTCTTTCTGTCTGTCTGTGGGCTTTTCACGGCTAAACGGCTGAACGGATCTTGATAAAATTTTATAATTACGTTGCGTTGCGTATACGTTGTGTGAACATAAGTGCGTATTGTATGTTATCTGCTACATGACTGGAGCCCGGTGTGCGACAGGCTCGCTCCCTGTCACATTTGGGACTGAATATCGTCCGGCGAAGTGTGCGTGTTGTATTACACCTCTGCCAGCCGCCTCGGGGGAAAGGCGTGACGATATGTTATGTTATGTATACGTTACAATCCCGTCCGGGCATTCACACTGTCACGTTCCGTCCCCGTCCCGTCCGAGACATTATCCCGTCACGTATGTAGCGACCTTTATTCTTAAGAGGGCCGCGACGCTCTGAAATTTTCATACAAACGCGCTACTCAAATTTCTTGAAAACCATTTGTCAGATTATGATGAAATTTAGCATGTACAATTAAATTAACAATATCTCCGCCCCTATGTTCTTGATTTTTTTTAAAACGTTCTCAAGCTAAAATAGAGGTACAAAAAATTTCCGCACTTTTAAGGGGTCACTTTTGACTGATTTATTCAATAGGTAGACAAAGCAAATCAAAAATTCCATTACATAGGGAGGTTGTCTACATCATTAGCTGTTAAATGAATCTATAATACAAGGAAAATTCTTATTTAAGAATGATTACAGAAGTGCAAAAGTCATAAAAAAAATTGAAATTGCACTATGTCACTCTGTAGGTAAGTTTAGAGGCTCGTCAGTATCATTACTCGCTCTCTTCGCTCGTCTTCTTCTTCTAGACGAAATGGCTATAGAATACCTTAAGCCAATGCGAAGTTAGTCTAAAGTGGCTGCTGGACTCTTACAATTTTTGAAATCCGTACGTATACGTTTCCGAATGGTTGTAAATAGCCCTGCTGGAGTGCTAGACTTTGTTTTTTTGAAAACACAATAACAATGTAACCAAGCTACAATAACAACGTTTCCTTCAGACACTATCTCGCCGTCTGTCACCGCACCAACGCTATCAATGCTCTTGGAGAAGAGTTCTCCGCAGCAGGACAGCAAGCGAGAACGGGCAGCCATTGAACACATCAAGAGTCAGCTGGTGCAAATTGAGCAACAACTTAAAGGTGAGCGCTGGTATCATTCGTAGGGGACGCACATTAGTAGGTTTTCAGAGGGAGTTGCCATGTAACACATACGAGTAAAGAGTCAGCTGGTAAACATTGAGGAGCAGCTGAACGGTGAACGCTGCCGTAATTCGGAGGGTACTAACATTGGCGGGTTATGGGAGTAAGGAGATATAGAACGCTTTAATAGTCAGTTATAATTGAGAAGCAACTGAACGGTCAGCGCTGTCGTAATTCGGAGGGCACTAACATTGGCGGGTTTTGGTAGTAAGCACACATCAAGAGTCAACTGGTGTAAATTGAGCAACAACTTATAGATGAGCGCTGCCATCATTCGTAGGGGACGCACATTGGTAGGCTGTAGAAGTGAGGAGCCATAGAACGCATAAAAAGTCAGCTGGTAAACATTGAGGCGCAGCTGAACGGTGAACGCTGTCGTAATTCGGAGGGCACTGACATTGGAGGATCCTTGTAGTGAGCAGCTATTAAACACAACAACTTAAAGGTGAGCGCTACTGTCATTCAGGGGCACACACATTTGTAGGTTCCGCGAGCTGAACTGGACATTCGGCCATTGTTAAGAACGTGTTTTGTAACATGGAAAAAATAAAAAGGACATTTAAAACTCAACATTTAACTGCTGACGTGGCGTGGTTCAAGTTCATTCAGTTAATAAACACAGGTACGTACGCTTGAAAGGCTCCCACTTCAGATTTAAAAAAACACTATTAGGTAGTTAAATATTTGAAAAACCTTCGAAGTTTATTTTCCTCTCTTAAAAAATATTCATGGCTTAGATTAATGATGTCTACCCACGACTATAGACTGGTTCCGATATAAATCAATTTAATTTGATTAAAAACTCTTTCATCCCCTTCGCAGCCAACACGCCCCCAGCTGGCTCGCCCCTGCCGCCCGCCCCCGCCCCCGCCCCGGGGCTTGACATCGACGACATCGAGATCAACGCGGAGGATGTCTACGTGTTCAGAGATGTCGACATACACATACCGAGTGTGGCGCCTCAGCATGTCGCTGACAAGTAAGTACATGCCACTGACAAATCAATACATGCCACTTACAACTGAGTACATGACACAATCAACTTCGTAAGTGACAAACCGCCACCGGTTTCGATGTCGACGACACCGAGATCAACGCGGAGGATGTCTACGTGTTCAGAGATGTCGACATACACATAACGACTGTGGCGCCTCAGCATGTCGCTGACAAGTGAGTACATGCCACTGACAAATCAATAGTATGCCACTTACAACTGAGTACATGACACAATCATTGACATTACATGACAAACACTCCCCCAAACAAGTAATGATAATAACGAGCCTTCAAAGTGACATAGTGCAATTTCATTTTTTTTTATGACTTTTGCACTTCTGGAATCATTCTTAAATAACTAAGAATTTCCCTAGTATTATGGATTCATTTTAAAAGCTAATGATGTAGACAACCTCCCTATGTAAAGGTATTTTTGATTTGCTTTGTCTATCTATTGAATAAATCAGTCAAAAGTGACCCCTTACAAATGCGGATATTTTTCATAGCTCTATTTTCTCTTGAAGACGTTATTTTAAAGAACCAAGAACATAGAGGCGGATATAGTTCATTTATTAGTACATGCTAAATTTCATCATAATCTGACAAATGGTTTCCAAGAAATTTGACAAGTGCGTTTGTATGGAAATTTCAGAGCGTCGAAGGACTCAAGTGATTAAAAAAAAATGTTATTATTGTTTCAGACCGATAGAGAAACCTATAATTGTGAAGAAAGACGAAGATGAGATGGTTGAAATTGAAGTTGAAGCCATTGCGCCTGCGCAACAAGAAATAGTTGCTGAGAAGGTATACACATATACACATCCATACACACAAAACACATTTATTTGACTGCCTCGGTGGCTCAGTTGGTAGTGAACCTGTTTTCTGAGCTTGGGGGCGTGGGTTCGATTCCCACCGAGGGCAAACATTTATGTGACGAACGTTTTTGTTTGTTCTATGTCTGGTTGTTAATATCTTTTTAAGTATGTATTTAAACATATGTATGGATGTATATCAGTCTTTGGCAGCCATAGTACTGATAGATACAGCCATAGTACCAGAGACTGAAATACATACATAAATATTTTTAGTAGATATTAACACCCAGACAAAACAAACACAAATGGTCATCTGTGAACATGAATGTGACATTTGTGGGAATCGAACCGACGCCCTTAAGCTAAAAAGGAGGTTCACTACCAACTGAGCCACCGAGGCAGTCAAATTGTAATAATTTTTTTATAAGAAGTTGTGGTCAAACGATGGTTAAGGGAAAAAGAGATTCATTTTTAGAGATACATATTTTCAAAATAAATGCATTCTAACATCAAAGAACGAACGTCCTAAACATATTTGGGAAAATATTAAAAATATCAATTTTTTTAGGAAGAACCGCTGTTGCAGGAAGTAAAAGAAGAAATACCTGTGGATGTCGAAACTGTGGTAAGTAGACGTAAGGGACTACATACATACATACATACATACATACATACATACATAAATACATACATACATATCGCCCGCCTTTCCCCCAAGAGGGGGTGACAGAGGTGTAATGCAACACCCACTATTCAGTCCTTAATGTGACAGGGGGCGAGCCTGTCGCCATACACTGGGCTCCATTCAAGCAGCAGATGACATACAATACCCACATATGCTCACACAATGAACAAATTGGTGCGTGCCGTCGTCTGGGTTCGAACCCGCTCTCTCTGGCTTGAGAGGCGGACCTTCTCCCAACTAGGCTGCCATCGCTTTCCAATTCATATTCGTGATAAATTCAACGTATTTTTCTAGGCCGAAGAAACCGCGGAAGTGGAGTCGGTAGAAGAACCGACCGCTGCACAAGAAGAAGACGTAAAGATCCGGGAAGCGTTCCCGGAAGTCAAGTTTCCGACCACCGAAATCAAAGTCATACAACCTGACGAAATGAAGGTAGTTACATATTTTTTTACTAAGCGAAATAAATTTAAATTCTACTAATATTATAAACGCGAAAGTTTGTAAGAATGGAAGGATGGATGTTTGTCACTCTTTCACGCCAGAACGGGTGAACAGATCTGGTTGAAATTTGGCACAGAGATAGATTATAGTCTAGAATAGCACATAAGATACTTTTTAACTGCGGGTGAAACCGCGGGGCGCAGTTAGTATAGTATAATAGTGTCGCGAGCGAGCGAGACAGCTGCTAAGCCTTACCATAAGATATCGTCACGCCTTTCCCCCGAGGGGGCTGGCAGAGGTGTAATACAACACCCACACTTCACCGGACGATATTCAGTAATGTGACAGGGGGCGAGCCTGTCGCCATACACCGGGCTCCAGTCATGTAGCAGATGACATACAATACGCACATGTGTTCACACAATGAACAAATTGGTACGTGCCGTCGGCTGGGTTAGAACCCGCTCCCTCTGGCTTGAGAGGCGGGCCTTCTCCCAACTACGCTGCCATCGCTTTTTTTTTTAAATTATTTAGCTAAGTAATAGTAATTATTGTTATTATCTTTATTCACAGATCAAAGAAGAGTCCAAAGATAGTGACGGCCCAGAAGAGACTAAAGAAGTAGAAGTAGAACCAGTTCTAGAAGAGGAACAGCCAGCATTGGACTCGGTCGAACAACAGATGAGGTATTTGGTGACTGCCTCGGTGGCTCAGTCCGTAGTCAACCTGCCTTCTGAGCGTGGGGGCGTGGGTTCGATTCCCAGCTAGGCCAAAAGTGAAAGTCAAAGTCATAATGTTTTCATTCAATTTGGGTATCAAAGATACACTTATGAACGTCAAGTTTTATGATAGACTCGACCGCCTTGTTCGGATAAAGAGCCTCTACTCAGGAGAACAGGCAAGAAACTGAGAGGCAGAGGCAGAACTATGCGAGAACGCAGAATTCGCCTTGATAAAGAACGCCGAATGCGGTTGAAACTATTGTCGGTATAATCGACTGAACTGTACTAAGACGAAGATCGTTTCGTAGAATCGTACTAAGATGAGGTATTTTTTAGGATTCCGTATCAAATGGTAAAAAGGAAAGGTTTGGAAATTGTCTAGGGCCCGAGTCAAGAATAAGCGATTAAGTTGGTTCATTTACCTAGCCTCGCTCAGATGAAGCAATTTGATTGGTTCATTTACCTAGCCTCACTCAGATGAAGCAATTTGATTGGTTCATTTACCTAGCCTCACTCAGATGAAGCAATTTGATTGGTTCATTTACCTAGCCTCGCTCAGATGATGCAATTAGATTGGTTCATTTACCTAGCCTCGCTCAGATGAAGCAATTTGATTGGTTAATTTACCTAGCCTCGCTCAGATGATGCAATTTGATTGGTTAATTTACCTAGCCTAGCTCAGATGAAGCAATTTGATTGGTTCACTTATCTAGCCTCGCTCAGATGAAGCAATTTGATTAGTTCATTTACCTAGCCTAGGTTCATTTACCTAGCCTCGCTCAGATGAAGCAATTTGATTGGTTCATTTACCTAGCCTCACTCAGATGATGCAATTAGATTGGTTCATTTACCTAGCCTAGGTTCATTTACCTAGCCTAGGTTCATTTACCTAGCCTCGCTCAGATGAAGCAATTTGATTGGTTCATTTACCTAGCCTCACTCAGATGAAGCAATTTGATTGGTTCATTTACCTAGCCTCGCTCAGATGATGCAATTTGATTGGTTAATTTACCTAGCCTAGCTCAGATGAAGCAATTTGATTGGTTCACTTATCTAGCCTCGCTCAGATGAAGCAATTTGATTAGTTCATTTACCTAGCCTCGCTCAGATGAAGCAATTTTATTGGTTCATTTACCTAGGCTCGCTCAGATGAAGCGCTACTATTGGTTCATTTACCTAGCCTCGCTCAGATGCGGCGACTCTGTTGGTTCGATTACCTAGCCTCGCTCAGATGAGGCGACTCTGTTATTTCATTTACCTAGCCTCGCTCAGATGAAGCGACTCTGTTGGTTCATTTATCTAGCCTCACTCAGATGAAGCAATTTTATTGGTTCATTTACCTAGCCTCGCTCAGATGAAGCTATTCTATTGGTTCTTAACAAACACATTTCTTGATACGCATCTTCGCGCATCTCAAGTGGAAACAATGTTTGTCCAGTCCATCTGGACAGATCATTTATCAAAAGTGTTTATGATTAAGAGTCCGGCGACCATTTTAGACTAACTTCGCATTGGCTTAAGGTATTCTATAGCCATTTCGTCTAGAAGAAGAAGACGAGCGAAGAGAGCGAGTAATGATACTGACGAGCCTCTAAACTTACCTACAGAGTGACAAAGTGCAATTTCAATTTTTTTTATGACTTTTGCACTTCTGTAATCATTCTTAAGTAACTAAGAATTTACCTTGTATTATGGATTCATTAACAACTAATGATGTAGACAACCTCCCTATGTAATGGAATTTTTTATTTGCTTTGTCTACCTATTGAATAAATCAGTCAAAAGTGACCCCTTACAAATGCGAATATTTTTCATAGCCCTATTTTAGCTTGAGAACGTTTTAAAAAAAACCAAGAACATAGGGGCGTAGATATTGTTAATTTAATTGTAAATGCAAAATTTCATTATAATCTGACGAATGGTTTTCAAGAAATTTGAGTAGCGCGTTTGTATGGAAATTTCAGAGCGTCGCGGCCCTCGTTAAGTTTTTTTTTGTTTGCAAATTTACCTGTTTTTTTTTACAGCGATATGCACGCGGAAGTGTCCTCTCCCCCTCGCCCAGTTTGCTCCCCTGCACCCCCTTTGCCGCCTTACGAGCCGGCCGAGCCTGCGGAGGTCATAGAGACGGGAGACATACCGCTTCCGCCAGAGCCACAGCACCCAGGTTCGATTTAGAACGTTTTTAACCCCTGACGCTAAAACAAAGGGGTGTTATAAGTTTGACATCTCTTTCAGAATCAGAATCAGAATCGTTTATTGTTTAACTGTGTTACAAAGATCTTAAAATAATATAACTATAGTATCAACAGCTTCGTCCATAGCAGACAAACAATATTTAAATTTGTCAAAAGTATACAATGTCAGAGCTACTTAAATTATTTGTTCAATATTAAATTTGTCATAAAAAAATTCGTCGACCTTATGATAACTTTTCTCTATCAAAACATTAAATAATTTTACTTTAAATGAAGCAACGCTCTCCGATTCAAGCACAGATTTAGGCAAATGATTATAAATTTTCGGGTCCATACCCAACACACTTTTACCAAAGAATGCAGTACCGTGACGTGGCATGCTGATTTTATTCTGATAAATTCATATTTTTCTCTCTCTCTCTCTCTCTCTCTCTCTCTCTCTGTGTGTGTGTGTGTGTGTGTGTGTGTGTGTGTGTGTGTGTGTGTGTCTCTGTCTGTGGCATCGTGGCTCCCGAACGGATGAAACAATTTATATTTTGTTTTTTTTTTTGTTTGAAAGGTGAGTTAGTCGGGAGCTATGTTTGATGAAAATCAGTGTCGAGAGTGTTTTACCCGATTGTGCAAGAAGGAGGTTTATATTTTTTGAGTGGATGTGTGTATGTATGAGGTTTCTTTGGCACGGCCTACAGCCTAAACAGCTTGATGTATTTCGACATGTGAGGTGGCATTTGAATCGTCTTGATAGTGGAAGTGACATAGAGTACAACATTTTGCAGCCGGGTTTTAAAAAATATTTTTATAACTGTAAAACTAGCCTAGTTGGAGAAGGCTCGTTTCTCAAGTCAGAGGGAGCGGGTTCGATCTCAGCCGAAGGCACGCACTATTTGTTCATTGTGTGAATATATGTGCGTATTGTATGTCATCTGCTACATGACTGAAGCCCGGTGTATGGCGACAGATTCGCCCCCTGTCACATTTGAGACTGAATATCGTACGGCGAAGTGTGGGTGTTGTAATACAACTTTGCCCAGACCCCTTCGGGAGAAAGGTGTTACGACAAATCATGTTATGTTTATAAAACAAGTGTGTCTGATAAAAAAATAATAAACTCGACTCCATACCTAAACTGTCAAAATCCATCCAGCCGTTTGAAAGATAGGAGGTAATAAAGAAATTTAAAAACACAAGATACGCTCGAAAACATAACCTCTTTTCTGGCAGTCGGGTGAAAATAGAATGGATTGAAAGTTTTTTTTTATTTTTATGAAGAATAGGTCGTCGTTTGACCACCAACTCGCCTGATGTTAAGCGACGTTGTGGTCTAAGATGGAGCACGACGACCTATAAGGTACTTATTCACTCTCGCCTTGAAGTTTTGTAGAGTGAAGAAGTACAGACGGCAGTTGAGTGAGGCGCTACAAGTGCGCTACTGCTCAGACCCGTCTTCAGAACGTAACTTCAAGTCAATGTAACTTCTCCAGGGTCCTTGTTCCGTTGTTGAGAAAGCAATTAATTTAATGTAAATACGTTTCCATCAGATCCGCCACTGCCTCCGGAACCGGAACCGCTTCCTGCCGAGCCGGAGCCGCAGCCGGAAGTGCCGGAGGTGAAGACGGAACCGGAAGTACCGCCGGAACCGACTGTCGACGAAGAAACGCCTCAAGAGGATAAGGTCGCAGAGGAATTGAAGAGAGACGAAGATGCTGAGGTATTGAGGCGACACTGACGTATTGAGGCGACACTGACTTCTCTGTTGATATTTTACGATTTGTATTTTAAGCTATGGGGATATGGTTCATTTGCGTATGATGGCAAAAATTGGTCGAGAATTTTTTTTTTTTTTTTTATAAATTCGGGACATTTCCACACACGGTCGCCAGACCCCAACCTAAGCAAAGCTTGTACTATGGCTGTCAGAGACTGATATACATACTTAGATATTTTTAAATACATACGTAGATAGATATTTAACACCCAGACATAGAACACACAAATGTTCATCACATAAAGTGGGAATCGAACCCACGCCCCCAAGCTCAGAAGGCAGGTTCACTACCAACTAAGCCACCGTGGCAGTCAATTTTTCCGTTCGGTCTGACACAATACACAGTTCGGAGCGTACAACTAGTTGTAAGCCCATTTTATATTTCGGTTGTTCCTCTTGGCTCCCACTTTTAGACATTTCTATGTAAATATTTTAAATATTATTTCATAGACTCTTAGATAAAAGGTTAACCCCCACTCACGATGCTTAAGAGTCCGGCGACCGCGTTACTTTACTCACCACTTTACTAACTTCGCATTGGCTTAAGGTTTTCCATAATTATTTCGTCTAGAAGAAGAAGACGAGCGAAGAGAGCAAGTAAAGATACTGACGAGCCTTTAAAGTTACCTACAGAGTGACAAAGTGCAATTTAAATATTTTTTTATGACTTTTGCACTTCTCTAATCATTCTTAAATAACTAAAAATGTTTCTTCTATTATGGATTCATTTAAAAGCTAATGATGTAGATCCCTATGTAAAGGGATTTTTGATTTGCTATTGATTAAATCAGTCAAAAATGACCCCTTACAAATGCGGAAATTTTTCATAGCTCTATTTTAGCTTGAGAACGTTTTTAAAAAAAACCATAAACATAAAATTTAATTGTACATGCTAAATTTCATCATAATCTGACAAATAGTTTTCAAGAAATTTGAGAAGTGCGTTTGTATGAAAATTTCAGAGCGTCGCGGCCCTCTTAATAAAATTATTTATTAGCAAAATAAAATAAAATTTAAAAATGATTATGTCTGTATGGGATCTTGAGGCTTAAAATTATTGTTCCGGGGTCACAGTTCGGGTCCAACTACTCGTTACTAGTTGCAACCTTGTTGTTTTCAGGACTCGATACCGCTCAAGCAGATGATTCGCGAAGAGTCTCTGCGGACGATAAGGGATGGAAGAGAGGGGCTGGAGGAGACTCATACTGAGACGGACGATGACACGCCGATGGAGGTGAGGGCAAAATGAGACGAGGGAGTGTGGGAGAGAAGGGGAGGAGAGAAGGAGTGTGGAAGAGAGGGGGGGGGGAGAGAGGGAATGTGGGAGAGAGGGGGGAAAGGGGGAAGAGATGGAGTGTGGGAGAGAAGCAGTGTGGGATAAAGGGGTAGGAGAGAGGAAGTGTGGGAGATAGGGGGAGGAGAGAGGGAGTGTGGGGGAGGCAGAGGTTGAGGCGAGTGGGAGTGTAGGGGAGGGGAAGAGAGAGAGAGAGTGTGGGACAGAGGGGAGGAGAGAGGTAGTGTGGGAGAGGTGGGAGAAAATAAGGAGTGTGGGCTAGAGGAGACACATACTGAGACGGAAGACGACAGTGGCCGCTAATTGAAGGATGGGGGTTTTAGTGATAGATTTGAGCGTTGGAGAGAGTGAATGGTGGTAGGAAGTGAGTGTGGCTGGAGCTAGTAATTAGAGCTCGTGACTGCAGCGATATGATTTTCAATTTCAAAGAGGGTTTTTTTTCTGACCAGGGGTCCTATTCGACGATTTGAGATTTTCATCTCACCTTTTTCCGTCCTTGTTGCTCTCGTTTGAAACTTCATAGTTTTGAGAGGGGCCGAGTTAAAATCTCATCTCATCACACGCGTAGGAATAGCCCCACTGTATTTCTTAATATTATGGTCTGATTTTGAGAATCAGACAATTGCTTATTAGAATCGGGGTCAGCGCGCAACAAAATTCTTGTCGTCACTTTTTGTCGTGCGAGAACGTGACAAGGCTATGTGTAAACATACGTCTGTCTCAATAAAAAGAGTCGACATACCGACTGCGTAAGCTAGGCCTGCAAGAGACGAGTAATCCATTTAGTATTATACATTTTACTTCCAGTTAAGCAGAGAAGAAGAGAAAGACGGGAAGAAGAAGAGAGACTATTCGAGGAAGAAGAAACCGGATTCGAGAAGTGAGTACTTTATTTTTCATCTTATCATGAACTAGCTGCAGCCCGCGGTTTCACCCGCGGTCCTACAGGAAACGTTTATTTTTTCGGGATAAAAAGTACCCTATGTCCTTTTCTGTACCCCAGACAACGTGTATGCAAAATTTCAAGATGTTCGATTGATTAGTTAAGGCGTGAAAGCATTACAAACAAATAAACAAACAAACTCACTCTCGCATTTATAATATTAGTTAGGCTGACGAACGCTGATATTTTGTCAGTGAAAACCGGTCAAAAGTAATAATAATAATAATAAATAAATTTTTATTTCAAAAACTACATGGTAAAGATAAAAACTATCAGATACAAACATTTTTTTTTAGGAACAATAAAATAATTTTGCCTGAACTAGGTAATCCTGTTTGTCAGGCGATAAATACGGCAAAAATTTAACTTAAAATAATCATTGCATACTCACATATTCTAATTCAATAAAATTCTAATTAATTTTAAACTATAAAATAAACTTACTGTAAATTTAAAATTAAACATACAAATTAAACACAAACAAATAACAACTTCTCTGTATCTTCGTAGGACATATTTTGGAGAGCTTCTTTAACAGTTTGCTTACATTTTACATATGTAAGGGAAAATAATTTCCCGAGAGAATTAAGTCTATTGTAAAGAAGCGGACCTAAAAACATGAAAAATTTTCTTGTAAAAGCATGCTTTGTTGCTTTTTGAGGGCACACAATATCTTTCCGTCTTTTATTAGTAATGTCAGTGTTGTAAGGAGTAGCTGCGTGCTGCTTTAGTACTATGTTCATTATGAAAAGCTGGCGAACGGTTAATACTTCACAAGATTTGTAGAGAAGGTTAGTAGGAAATAGGAAGGGACGGAAAGTTGACACCTTGAGGATCGCACGTTGAGCTCTCTCGATAGTTAGTAACAATGTTTTCCCTGCTCCACCCCATGCAGTTATACAATAAGATAATATTGATTGACAAAGAGCTAAATAAACCTGTCTGATTAATTTTGGATTTGAAATACTGCGTAGCTTTTTAAATACAAATATCATCTTGCGAATCCTGTTGCATAGTCAACACGAAAATATCACAATTAATATTAAGCCTATGGAGAAGTACAGAAAAGTTGTCAAAATTTTTGTAAATGCTGCGTATATTCTGCGATAGTATGGTTAGAGATTTTTTGTACATAGACAACAATTCTTTGCAATTTTCAACTTCAGAAACGATTGGTTCTGATACAGCAAAGTTATCTAAATCATCAGTGAAACTATTAATCATAATGTATAATAATAATACCACAAAAAATAAACAATTAAAAAAAAGAATGTATAAATAAAAATATATAAATAAAGTTTGTAAAAAAGGGCAGAAAAAAAAAAAAAAGTAACGGCGCTCTAGGCGCCTCCATAGTCGATAGAGTTTACATATCTTCTTTCCGCCATTAGTTTTGCTGGACACTCCGCATCGCCTGTTTTGTGTTGACACGGTTTTTTAAAACGCAAACAAGTAGCACATTTCGGATCTTCAGTCTTTTTTGTGCACTCTTTTATTGAGTGACCCAGATCGCCGCAATGGCCGCACGTGTAGGTTTGTTCTCGGCATGACTTGGCCGCGTGACCGTACTGCTGACATTTGTAGCACCTTGTGACCAAGGTGAAGTCTCTAACAGGGCAAGAAGACCAATTTACGAAAACCCTTTCCTTAGTCATCAGGGCTTTACGTATAGTTGCAGGAACTTCCAAAACAAAGTTACAGGTCTCAGCATCTTTCTTTCCTGATTTGTGGCTAAGCTTGACTGTGCTTAAAAATGATTCCAGGGTGGAGTTCGGAAGGTTCTCAGTTAAGTTTTGGTGGTAAAGGCAGCTAAAAAGCTCCTTTTCCTGCATTGAAGTAGGAACGCCAATGATTACTACTCTAGGCTTCCTTTTAGTAGGTTCATCCACCGTAAGGCCCGAGTTTGTCAGCTGCACCGATTGTTTAAGTTTTGTTATATCGTCTTTGGTGTCAGTGCTGATTATGACACCCCCATTTCTGGTCTTGTACACGCTTCTAACATGAAGTTTCATTTGTTCTGGACAAATAATTTTTTGTACTAAAGATTTAGTCTCTTCACTAGTTTTTAATTTGTCATTCGGATATATAGCCACTGAACGAATATTTGTCGGCTGTATAAATTTTCCGGCACCTCTTTTCACCATGTCAGCAAAAGTTCCGGTTGCAGTTGGCTTCCGCGACTCTTCGACACTCAGCTTTAGGTCTTTCAAACGCTGAGTAATCTCGACTTGGCTTTGGAGGGTCGTGATTGAGCCATAGGCTTTGGCAATTTGGGTCTTCAGGGACTGGTATTGGACTGCCATCTGAGAGGTACCGTGACCCACTCTCCGACATAAATTGCTGATTCGCATTTTTTGGTCCGAGTTCAATTTCCCGTCTGACGCAATCTGACATACCTCATTCAGGGCCTGTTCTATGGCTGACATCCATTTCTGAATTTCTTCAGTGGACACAACCTCACTAACCAGATCTTGGGTCGGTGGCGGCGCATCAGGTACGGCGCGGGGCGGGGGCGTGGGCGGGGGCGGAGAGCGCGCTGTCCTGGAGCTCCGGTTGAAGGGACTACCTTCCATCTTTTTATTAATCTTTTTTTAGATCTATGCCATAGTACGCAACCACACACATACACAATAAAACACACACAGTTAATGTTGCTACCGATCAACGGTAAAACGAGGTCACGATTATGCAAGTGATTACTTATTTATTTTGATAAATATGCGGCACGTCTGCTCTCAATGAGTGGTCAATAACTCTAAAGTAGTTAGTACATATTTATTGTGGAAACCGCAATTAGTTTATAGAAATTAGAAGCGATGGCAGCCTAGTTGGGAGAAGGCCCGCCTCTCAAGCCAAGGGGAGCGGGTTCGAACCCAGCCGACGGCACGCACCAATTCGTTCATTGTGTGAGCATATGTGCGTATTGTATGTCATCTGCTACATGACTGGAGCCCGGTGTATGGCTACAGGCTCACCTCCTGTCACATTTGGGACTGAATATCGTCCGACAAAGTGTGAGTGTTGTAATACACACCTGCCAGACCCCTCGGGGGAAAGGCGTGACGATATGTTATGTTAATGATGTCCGTTTGTCTGTCCGCAGCGTGCTCGGGCTCGGAGAGTGCGACGGAGGCGAGCGCGCCGGACTCGCCGCACGCGAGCGAAGCCGAGCGCCAGCACAGGCTCTGGAAGAAGTCTGTCATGCTCGTCTACAGCAGGTAACGCGTAATGTAACGTGAAATGTAACGTGTAATGTAACGCGTAATGTAACACGTAACGCGTAATGTAACACGAAACGTGTAATGTAACGTGTAACGTAACAAGTAATGTAACGTGTAACGTAACAAGTAATGTAACGCGTAATGTAACGTTTTTCAGTTTTGAGAGAGCGACGGAGGAAAACGAGGGCGAGTGTAAAACTTATCCTTATTTAAATTGGAGGAGGTATTCAATGCGGTGGTATTATTTTTTGTGTTTTTACTGTATTACTCCATCATTTTTAACACGATTTGGAAAATTATTCTGTTTCAAAGGAAATATTCGGCCTCGATTCTGCAAAGCCATTTTTTTACCCGACTACCAAGAAGAAGGGTTATGTTTTTCGAGTGTATGTATGTATGTGGGTATGTATACTACCTACATCCTAAACAGCTTGATGTATTTCGACATGTGAGGTGTCATTTGAATCGTCTTGAAAGTGGAAGTGACAAAGGGTACAAAATTTTGCAGCCTGGTTTTTGTTTTTCTTATAATAATGTTACTTGTTAAATAGTTAGTAAACTGTCTATTTTGACACTTCTAGCATACAAAAAAAAACAATTTTAGGCAATTAATTAATCATTTAAAAACAAATAATATTTTTTTTACAGGCTCTGCGGTCACAAGTACGCGTCTCTATTTCTTCGGCCTATATCAGACGAAGAGGCTCCAGGATACAGCGTCGTCGTGAAACGACCTATGGACCTCTCCACCATCCGGCGGAACATCGAGAGCGGCGCCGTGCGGTGAGAACACACACTACACACATAGATAGATGCAGGCTACAGTCCATACGGCGAACATCGAGAGTGGCGCCGTGCGGTGAGAACACACACTACACACATAGATAGATGCAAGCTACAGTACATACGGCGGACATCGAGAGTGGCGCCGTGCGGTGAGAACACACACTACACACATAAATAGAGCAGGCTACAGTACATACGGCGAACGTCGAGAGTGGCGCCGTGCGGTGAGAACACACACTACACACATAAATAGAGCAGGCTACAGTACATACGGCGGTCAACGAGAATGGCAGCGTGCGTGAGAACACACACTACACACATAGATAGATGCAGGCTACAGTACATACGGCGGTCAACGAGAATGGCACCGTGCGAGAGAACACACACTACACACATAGATAGATGCAGGTTACAGTCCATACGGCGAACATCGAGAGTGGCGCCGGGCGGTGAGAACACACACTACACACATAGATAGATGCAGGCTACAGTACATACGGCGGACATCGAGAGTGGCGCCGTGCGGTGAGAACACACACTACACACATAAATAGAGCAGGCTACAGTACATACGGCGAACGTCGAGAGTGGCGCCGTGCGGTGAGAACACACTACACACATAAATAGAGCAGGCTACAGTACATACGGCGGTCAACGAGAATGGCAGCGTGCGTGAGAACACACACTACACACATAGATAGATGCAGGCTACAGTACATACGGCGGTCAACGAGAATGGCACCGTGCGTGAGAACACACACTACACACATAGATAGATGCAGGCTATAGTACATACGGCGGACATCGAGAGTGGCGCCGTGCGGCGAGAACACACACTACACACATAGATAGACGCAGGCTACAGTACATACGGCGAACATCGACAGTGGCGCCTTGCGGTGAGAACACACACTACACACATAGATAGATGCAGGCTACAGTACATACGGCGAACATCGACAGTGGCGCCGTGCGGTGAGAACACACACTACACACATAGATAGACGCAGGCTACAGTACATACGGCGAGAATCGACAGTGGCGCCGTGCGGTGAGAACACAAACTACACACATAGATAGATGCAGGCTACAGTACATACGGCGAACATCGAGAGTAGCGCCGTGCGGTGAGAACACACTACATACCTAGGAATAGATAGGTTCAGGTGAAACACTTACAAAATACTCTTTCTTAGGAAGAAAAGTAGACTAATGTATTAAATGTAATTGATGCCATGTATAAAATATGTTGCAGCACAACAAAGTCTATGTAATTATGTGTTGTTTGTTACTGCACGTTAAAATTCAATAGTAATAAATATAATGTATTTTTGAAACTTGTATAAGCTAACGGTAACGAATGTCACTTCGTTGTAGCATGTTATAAACCTACAGTAATGAATGTAGTTTCGTTGTAGCACGTTATAAACCTATAGTAGAAAATGTAACTCCGTTGTGCAGCACATATTAATCTACAGTAATTGATGTATCTTCGTTGCATCGCATTATAAACCTACAGTAATAAATGTATCTTCGTTTCAGTACGTTATAAATCTACAGTAATGAATATAACTTCGTTGCAGCACGTTATAAACCTATAGTAATGAATGTAATACTTGTTGCAGCTCAGATAAGTCTACAGTAACGAATGTAAACATTGTTTGTCTCAGTTTGTTGTCTGTTCTTCTGGAATGTAACCATTGTTTGTCTCAGTTTCTTGTCTGTTCTTCTGAGCAGTGGCTCTTTACCCGAACATGTTGGTAGAGTCATTGTTGTAACTTTGTCTTCCATAAGCGTATCTTCGATACCCAATTTAATAAAGGTATTTTATTTACAGCACGACGGCCGAGTTCCAGCGCTGCGTGTTGCTGATGCTGTGTAACGCGCTCATGTACAACAGCAGTGAGCATAGTGTATACACTATGGCTAAAGAGATGCACGAGGAGGTATAGTAACCATCGTGTTCACAAACAATAAACATTTCGTCACGCCTTTCCCCCGAGGGGGCTGGCAGAGGTGTAATACATAACCCACATTTCGCCGGACGATATTCAGTCCCAAATGTGACAGGGGCGAGCCTGTCGCCATACACCGGGCTCTAGTAATGTAGCAGATGACATACAATACGCACATTTGTTCACACAATGAACAAATTGGTGCGTGCCGTCGGCTGGGTTTGGCTTGAGAGGCTGACTTTCTTATGCGAGACTATCATCGCTTTAATTATTGACTACAAAAAAAAATTAAACGTTAAAAATAGCAAGTCTTATGACCTAGGTCGTAAGGTCGTAGAGGTTTAAGAACGCAAGATAAAAAGGAAATTTTACAAAAATGTTAACAAATCTGTATCATTGTTGGCGGCTTTTATTCTAAGAAAGCAGCAGCACGACGCGAATAGTTAACAAATAAAACCGACGCGATTAGTGTCTGCGTTCACGCTTTTAGGAGGGCAGAGCGCGATGTGTGTAATTTTTTTTGTAGTCAATAATTAAAGCGATGATAGCCTAGCATGAGAAGGCCAGCCTCTCAATCCAGAGGGAGCGGGTTCAAACCCAGCCAGCCCAGCAGTGAACATATGTGCGTATTGTATCATCTGCTACATGACTGGAGGCCGGTGTATGGCGACAGGCACGCCCCTGTCACATTTGGGACTGGATATCGCCCGGCGAAATGTGGTTGTTGTGTTGCCTCCTTGGGGGAAAGGCGTGACAATATGTTATGTTATGTCAATAATTAACTTTTAGTAGCACCATTGCATTCTCCAGTCGATACTTTATGCGCATCTCGCGGATACATAAGGATTTTTGTAATACACTGTATGTAGCATGTCTCTCCGTTCCCCGCAGGCGGCCAGTCGTAAAAATTTACTATTAAATTTATATATTAATAATTTATATATTTTTTTTTATATATTTAAATTTATTAAAAATTTACTTAGCTGTTGCCCGCATCTTCGTTCGCGTTTATTCAGAAAATAGTATTCAAAACTCTGGTCGTAATATACTGTAACTTATTATCAAGTTATGAATAATAATCCGTTACCAAAGATATCAGAGTCCAACATTTAAAAAATATACTAGCTAGTTTTGAGCGGAGTTTTAATTTAAGTTGTCAGTTGTTATTTTAGTACCAACTACGTACTATTCTGTGATGTTGTCTGACGCATTTGGTAGGCGGCTCTTTATTCATTTACAGAATTTCATGACAAAAATATTTATTTATTCAGAAAAAAGTATCCAAAAATCTTCCTTGTGACATGCTGCAACTATTCAAATTTCATCAAGATACGTTCAGCCGTTTTGTTATGAAAAGCCTACAAACAGACAGACAGAGCTACTTTCAATTTTATAATTAGTAAGGAGACTCTTTCGAATTTTAGAAAGTTGTTCACTTTACCCTTAGGTAGAACAAAACCCTTAAGTATTACTACACCCCAAACCAGCGCGTTGTATGTAGCACGTCCCGGTTTTTGTAATACACTGTATATAGCAAGTCCCGGTTTTTGTAATACACTGTATGTAGCACGTCCCGGTTTTTGTAATACACTGTATATAGCAAGTCCCGGTTTTTGTAATACACTGTATGTAGCAAGTTCCGGTTTTTGTAATACACTGTATGTAGCAAGTCCCCCGTCCCTCCAGGCGGCCAGTCAGCTGGGCATGCTGCTGGCTGCGCAGGCGCACGCGGCGCTGGAGGCCGAGCCGCCCGCGCGCCGCAAGCGCCGCCGCGCCACCGACCCGCGCGCGCGCGCCAAGAGGACGCACTGACACACACACCGCTACACTTGCTCCTGCTGGACTGCATCACACTCGGATACCCATACACGAGGACACACTGACCGCGCGATACATACACTATACTGCTTACATCTGCGTGACGGTTCAGATACATACACCATTCATGAGGACACACTGACCGTGCGACACATACACTATGCTACTTAACTTCCATCTTCGTGACGGTTCAGAAACATACACAATACATGAGGACACACTGACCACACAACACATACACTATGCTATTTGCATCTTCATGACGGTTCAGATACATACACCATACATGAGGACACACTGACCACACAACAAATACACTATGCTATTTGCATCTTCATGACGGTTCAGATACATACACCATACATGAGGACACACTGACCACACAACACGTACACTATATGCTATTTGCATCTTCATGACGGTTCAGATACATACACCATACATGAGGACACACTGACCACACAACACATACACTATATGCTATTTGCATCTTCATGACGGTTCAGATACGTACACCATATATTAGGAGTTGAGGACACACTGACCGCACGACACATACACTATACTGCTTACATATACGTGACGGTTCAGATACATACACCATACATGAGGACACACTAACAGCACAACACATACACTATACTGCTTACATATACGTGACGGTTCAGATACATACACCATACATGAGGACACACTGACCGCACGATACATACACTATACTGTTTACATCTTCATGACGGTTTAGTTTAGATACATAACCAAACAACACAGTGACCGACACACTACCCACTACTGTACTAACGACTACATGACGGTTTAGACACATACACCATACATAAAGACACACTGACCGCACAACACCTACACGATACTACTGCACTTACGACTACATGACGGTTCAGATACATAGCCATTCACGAGGACACGCTAACCGACACCACCCACTGCTGTACTTACGTCTACATGACGTACAATTACATACGCACTATACTTAAGACTCTATGACGGTTCAGACACTTTACAAAGGGACACACTAACAACACTACGCAAAGACTATACTTAAAGCTGGAGCACACCAAATGCAGGTGCGTTCTGGTCCGGTTTGCAAGAACTAGTACAGTACGCAATTCTATGAAAGACGTCACACTGAAAGCAGTCCGTTTCCAGTCCGTTACAATAACTGCGTGACACACGGACTGCTCGCTGACAACGATAAACTGACAGCTCGCACACGGAACGGACTGCAACTGTATTTGGTGTGCTCTTGCCTTTACGATTTCATAACGGTTCAGATACATACAGTACACTTACATCTTCACACTGGACTACGGGAACTGTCATTTTTTTTCGGATTAAAAACTAGCTTACATGTACTAGAGTATGAACAATATGTGTGTGCGAAATTTCATCTAAATTAGTTCAGCTGTTGTTATTACGAATGTAATTAAGTGAGTAATGCGTACAGGGGGGCTACTCCTACACGTGAGATGAGATGAGATTTTATCTTGGTCACTCTCACACCTATGACGTTTCAAACGAGAGCAACAAGGATGAAAAAAGGTGAGATGAGAATCTCAAATCTCCGAATAGGGCCACAGATCAGTCCAATGAATGCCAAAGAATACGCTCCGTCCCGTTCCGTTTCAATAAAATAAAACGAGACGCAGCATATCGTTGGCCTTCGTTTATTTTGGTCTGTACGCAGAGTAACACACTTTTGAAAATGACAGTTGGAAATGTCATGTCAGTTTTAGTGTAACCATGATCTGAAAAAACAAAGTAGCATTCCGGGAGCCAACACGTAATGACGTCACTCGTCATCGTCTCTTTCCAACTATTTGTAAATGACATATTTCGGTCTTGCTCAAGCATCGATTGACGTCACTACGTGTTGCCCACGTGACCATTTTTTGACATTTTTTTGACTTGGAATGCTATACCTGGGGAATAGTTTATTAAACCATGGTGTATGCAATTTCGTTAAGAAAACTGGCGTTTCTCGACCAATGACAGCTGTGTATTTCCTCGCGCGTCATTCGTCTTGTCTAAGGTGTCAGTCCGCCATTTTTGTTCACAAAATTGGACATGTTATAAATAGTAAGCACATATTGTATTAGACAAAAATATTCGAATAAACTATTTTTGAAAATGTTTTCTGGTTTTCATTTTTTGGATTTAAGAAATATTTTTATTTTATTTTACTAATTCAAACACAAAACAGAGTACAGTCATTAACAAGGTAGTATATAGACGAAGAAGGCAGAGCTGGGCCTTACTACAAAACATGTGGACATACATAATTAGGAGCAGACAAAAATAATATCTTATATCTTTAAATGAGCAATTCTTGTATATATATATATATATATACATATATATATAATTGGAATCTCGGAATCGGCTCCAACGATTTTCATACAATTTAGTATATAGGGGGTTTCGGGGGCGATAAATCGATCTAGCTAGGAATCATTTTTAGAAAATGTCATTTTATTCGTGTTTTATCGATAATCAACTTAAACATAAACTTGGAAGAAAGTTAACAAAAAGGAGGCGTTTGAGTAGTCTCAACTGAAAAATATGACTCTTCCTGACATCTATTGGCGAATAATAATACTATTTTTTGTGAGCAACTAATGGCTTTAACGACACAACAGCAGATGGTGTTGTTAAGTAACACGAAGTCAATGAGTGTTTGCTTTGAGGTTAGACTAAAATCAATTGCATATTTTCCAAAAAACACAATTAAAAAAAAAAAAATACCGAGCAAAGCTCGGTCATCCAGGTACTATAAAATAAACTATAATAAGTAAAAATAACATGTTTGAAAACGATAATAAAAAACAAAAGAGAAAGAAAGGAAACGCCTTTTTAATTTAAATTAAATTAAAACATTAAGCAAATAGGTAAGACATTCCATAATAAAAAAATTACTAAGCGTCTGATTGGACGTATTTGGTATAATTTTTATTTTATTTATACCGGTTGTCTTAAATCTTATATAATAGTCTTGAGAATAAAATGGTGTCCGACCGCAGATGTCGGCAGCAGAGGTCGCGGCGACCTGTCGTCTGCCGACGAGATTCCACGACAAGCGACCGCAGCAAAAGCCATCGCGGTTTTCCATTCTGTTGAAATTGTTTCGTGAGACATGTCTGACGTGAATCTCCATCTCTGTCGTCTGCCTTTTCTCATCCTCGGAATGAGAGAAACTCATTTTAACACTAAAAACTTTTTGACAAAAAACCACCACCAAGTTTTACCAAGTCATAATTATTTTATAGACATTTGACTTGTGTACCGAGTAAGCCCTGGTTTTTTAAATTCAATAAGCTCAACCGGAAAATTTGTTGTACTATCTCAAGGTTGAGATTTGGGCACTGTTGCTCTGCAGTGCACCTTAAGAGGCTGCGGGTTAAAGACTTCGCTGTGTGAGTGCGGCTTATATGAAGGCAGTTTAAATCACATTTTTTTTGCATGTTCAAAATTTGATCATAAGTCATTATTTTCATTGCTAATTCACTATAAATATCCATTGCCTGTACACATAGATAATATTTTGGATGACATTAATCCCATTTCAATTCACCTCATTGTATGTTTTTTGTCTGAGAATAACATCAAGCTATAAGTTTGTATGTATGTAAATATGTTTGTTTGTCTGTAATTTATAAATATTTTCAGTTTAAAATTGTTTCGGTCTTTTGTGTTGTTTGTTTGCCAAATTCTAAATTCCGTTTTTTTTTTGTAAATGAATTAAATGCTTTGATTTGACGGTGGCAAAAATGTTCAAAAAACGATTGCCAGAAAAAAAAAAAAAAAAAGACATTTGACTGCCTCGGTGGCTCAGTTGGTAGTGAACCTGCCTTCTGAGCTTGGGGGTGTGGGTTAGATTCCCACACATATTCATATTTTTGTCAGTTAAGAATTCGTCTAGAGTATAAAAACATTTTTTGATCAATATATCTTTTAGCGTTTTAATAAATTTGACCTCATCTTCTATGTTTTTTAACTGTATACCTAGGTAATTTATTATAAATTTTAATAGCCTTATTTTATTACCTTTTACCTTACCTTTTTTATTACCTTACTTATTAGTGAAAATTATCTAGGCTTATTTGTTTTATTTGGTTGTGTACTTAGTTTATTATCATCCGCGGACCGGCACTGCCCATACTTTCCTCTTTTCTGTCGAAGCGAACGCAACTCATAATAGGTGACAGAGGCTGCGTCGTATCCGCTGAGATGGAGAACGAGATAGGCGTCCCGCAGGGCTCCTGTTTATCTAACACATTATTCAGTCTCCTCCTCAACGACCTTCCTGGCGCCATTGACGGCGCAGAAATCTACATGTACGCTGACGACGTCGCCGCAGTGATCACCGCGCCGTCCCATATATTGAGTTGGAGGCGAGACTGAAAACGGTGGTGAACGAACTCGATGTGTGGTTCCGGTCGAACGGGCTAGCCCTAAATAAAGATAAGACCTGTTTCCTTGCATTCAATCTTAACGGCCACTTGACAAATGCTTATTCGGTAGCAGTTGGCAATACGGCACTCCAACAGGTCAACAGTACAAAACTTCTAGGTTTCCAAATCGACGGCGCGCTGACGTGGGAGAAGCACATAGACGAGCTGTGCGGGAAGCTGAGCCGCTCGTGTTTCGCACTCCGGCGGCTCGCCAGCACCGCCACGCGCAACGTCGTGCGCTCCTGCTACTTCGCGACCGTCCACAGTAACATCACGTACGGGTTGCAGCTATGGGGCCGTGCTGCCGATCGTAATAGGGCATTTGTCATGCAGAAGCGAGCCATACGTGCCATATGCGGGGTTCAGGACGACGTCTCATGCGTGGAACTGTTTCGGGAGCTTCAGATATTACCTCTACCGTTTGAGCTTGGTTCCCAGCATAGGCTAGTATTCGTAATCACTCGGAAACGTTTCCGTTCGGATTCCAAAATATAATCACTCGGAAACGTTTCCGTTCGGATTCCAAAAATTTTAAGCCTACATTATTCTAATAATTCTAATAATTCAGTCTGTATTCATAAGTTTTTAAACGTGATTAATTCTTCCGATCGGATTCACACTGGATTCCCTATTCCAAAATGTATAAAAGTAGACTGAGATTCGAACAATTTAAGTTTGGAATTTCTGGGATCCGATCGAAAACGTTTTGGAATGATTGTGAATAGCAACGCTGGTAGCCCTATTCACCCATGAAAACCTAGATAGTTTTTAACGTAGGGGCGTCCATAGTACACAAAGATAAGATATTAAACCAACTACGTACTTATATCACAAACATTGGGTAATAAACCTAACCATTTCGCGCATTACAAAGGATTAACCATCGGAATCGAGTCTCGAATGAACTGGAAATTGATTTTCGAATTCCCGGTCCTTTCGTCTGTTAAAGGAACTGGGAATTCCCGGTAGTTTCGAGACCGAATTTCTCGGTTCTTGACCCTAGTATGTGGGTACCACTATAAACTATTTATCAACGGTTTTGAGTTCAAGGTAGTAGTCGCTGTAGTAGGTATAAGTACCTGTGATACTAGTTACATTTAGGTAAGTAGAATATTATTAGTCCAAAAATGGAGGTTGACCAAATTTTGGTCAACCTCCATTTTTGGACCATCGATATTGTTTACTTTCTCATCTCTAGTGTCGATATAACCATGAGCATCCCTATTGTCCATGTAATGTGACCTCAGACCAGGGGCCCATTCGGAGATTTGAGATTTTCATGTCACTTTTTTTCGTCCTCGTTGCTCTCGTTTGAAACGTCATAGGTGTGAGAGTGACCAAGATAAAATCTCATCTCATCTCACGCGCAGGAATAGCCCCCCTGCCCCCTCCGACCGACCCCCTAAGCACCAGATAGAGAGAGTTGCAGCCTCTGAGGTACATCATCATAGGTACATAAAAATTTCATAGAATTTACGCTTCGGGAGGAAGCTGTTTCCAGCCCCTAAATCCTAACAAAATGTTTCGATATTGGTGTCAATCGCTTCAATAGGATATATTCTACGTAAGTATGTTTAGGTTTTTTCAAAAAAGATCTTAGTTTCTAAAAAATATTGCCTTGTATTAGTTAGTAAAAGCGATGACAGCCTAGTTGGAGAAGGCCCGCCTCTGAGCGGCGTCGGAGCGGGTACGACCCAGCCGACAGCACGCACCAATTTGTTCATTGTGTGAACATACATATGAGCGTATTGTATGTCATCTGCTACATGACTGGAGCCCGGTGTTTGGCGACAGGCTCGCCCCCTCTCACATTTGGGACTGAATATTGTCCGGCGAAGTGTAAGTGTTGATAACTACGTTAAACTCTACGTTTGATAGTTTCGTCGATTCAACATGTGTCAGCTGAAGTGACGTAACTTCAGCTTACACATAGGTATTAGCTTATAACTCGGAAAGTATATAACCCAGAGACTTGAAAATTTTGCTGCCAATGGCAGCAATTATGCTTTAAAATTTGAGCTAAAATGCATAGTCATGCCTTCTTTCGTTTGGAAGGTAGGTATGAGATGAGTAGCTTAAGTGACACAACACCAGCTTACACACAGTTTTTTTATCATAGCTTCTACATGCTTTGAGTAGCATCGTTCAGATTTTTCCTACCTTGTGCAGCTATTATGCTTTAATTTTCTAGCTATCGTCCAAAACCCTAACCTCACTGGTTTGCCTGTACTGAATGTGCGAGCTGAGGTTGTGTCACTCCAGCTGACACATAGTAAATGGTTCATATTAACAAAGTTCTTGTGGCAGCTAAACTAAGGCTAGGACATTTGTTTTTTTTTTTAATATATAAACTATCCTGCCCCCAACATGAGTCAGTGCTCTATGCTATCTATATTTCATTATTTCATTCATGCCAGTGACTTACTACTATTATATCTATGTACAGTTTATAATCTATTTTAATACTTATTACGCTTTCAAATCACTTTCGTCACAAAATTAATTGTGGGTAGTTACTTCTTTGTTACGTTTTATTTTTATTGACACAGCTTATTACTACTTTTTTACAATATTCTATAAACTTTTCTCTAATATGCTTATCCTACTAATATTATAAAGCCGAAAGTTTGTAAGAATGGATGGATGGATGTTTGTTACTCTTTCACGCCAGAACGGCTGAACAGATCTGGATGAAAGTTGGCACAGAGATAGATTATAGTCTAGAATAACACATAGGATACTTTTTAACAGCGGGTGAAACCTCGGGGCGCAGCTAGTCTTCCATAATTTTACTTAGATTTCCTGTATTTATGTTTCCATCTAGATAGTTTTCGGTCTCGAACCTAAGCCTAAGCCTAAGTATGGGAATTTGATTGCAGCTAATTATGCTTTATTTATTGGCTGTAAAATTATTCTATCACCTATGAGGAAGCTGAAGTTACGCACACTTATATGAGATTACATTCCGATCTACGCAGCAACGCAGCCGCAGCACTGCTGCGCGACAGTGTCGCCCCACCACCGCGACAGACCAGAGTGTCGCGTCTGCCGCCTCGGCGACCATACCATACCTAGGCACGAGTACGTGTAGTTAAAAAGATGAATATCTCTTCCGACAACATAAATAAAAGCTCTTCAATCGATATCTTGTCAACTCAAAGCAAATGAATGAATACACCACAGCGCAACACCACGAACATCGCAACACTGCCGCCCTACTCGGCATCAGCACGGCAGGCAGCACTGCTACGTACTGTTTATTTTTAAAAGGTGAATTAGTCGGGAGTGTTCTTAGCTGTTTGATGAATATCGATGACGATGAAAAACGGTGTAGGGGTTTTTTAAATGTACCTATCCTTTTTAAAACATCTCTATGCCACAAGCTTCTACTCCGTTCATCTATCTATACAGTAGTAGGGATTCGAGAGTTCTGGCTCACACCAAAAAAATCGTTCTGGCTCACGTTCCTCGCCTAAAAAAAAAAAAAAAGGCACGCCCGATCGATTGGCGCTATCGTTTTCGAGCTATCTCTTCAGGTTCCTGAGATAGGTTTCAGTTTCAGGATGTCCAGTACCCCCTCATTAGCGTGTGCTCACTTCTCTATTGTTCTTAATTACCCTAATCGCATACCTTTCAAATAATCCTAATCGACCACCTCATTAGCGTGTGCTCCTTCCTCTATTGTTCCTTAACCCCCTAACCGTATCGACTCGGGGAAATAACAAACAACTTGTAAGCTTTTTTAAAAACTTTAATAAAAATGCTTTTTGAACAGTTCGTATAGTAATATATCATTCACAATGGCTTCCTTCTCTTTGAACGTATTTGTAAAATCCAACATGTTCATGCCATGGAACTTGTAGTAGAGGTACACCAAGCAGTAATCGCCACATACCGAGGTCCAATCATCTTGTAATCTTTTAGTGTTGTAATCCCATACTCTAGAATTCCTTTTGAGAAAAACCTTATGAAAACCTGCTGGAGGTCGGCCAAAGGAATCGAAATATTGTCCCACGCTATGTTCGTCTATGTGTATGGCTACCCAGTGAGAGCCTGGTTGGGTATCTGCATCCAAATTACTTACTAAGAACGCTGGTGCTTCGGTGTGTATAGGTAATCCGTTTGCGGCGTATACGTTATTTTTTAGAGATGGGTGAATTGAGTACATACATTCCTGGATCTCGATCGTGTTCATATTTTCAGGTCAAGTGCATGTGCTACCATGTGAAGATTTCTGTTGAGAATGATGATGCTTGATGTAGGAGGTGAGTATTTAAAGTAGAAAATAAAAAAAAAATTTAAGTAATGTATGCAAATAATTTTTATTCATATTCACCTTAGTTCTAAATAATTAACTGCTATGGTCTACGATTACATTGCGGTTCTTCAATAATTCACCTTAGTTCTAAATAATTAACTGCTATAGTCTACGATTACATTGCGGTTCTTATCTATTTAGTCAATAAGAATCAGTTACTAACTTTTATCTGTAAGCACTGTATATTTTGTTCAATAAATTTATTATTATTATTATTTCTATTACATTATCAAACTCAGCATAAACAATACAGTTTATAGTTTGAGAAAGAGAAGATTCAAAACGAACTTCCAACCTTACGCTACCATTCCTTATCAGATTCCAATGACTGGATGAGTTGGCTAATAAATCAGGCGTTAAAACGAAAGCTAGAAGGCAATAACCTTTCGCATACTGTTCCCTAGATATTCCATTGCATTCGTTGAGAAAATGTATGCCCGTACCTGAGAATAATGTATGATAGGTTGCAGTGAAAATATTACTCTCGAATGATGGTTGTAACGCTTTAGAAGGTATTTGCTGGCCATCGATATAAAAACAAAATGAACTCATATCATAGTTCTCAAAATTAAATGGATTTTTAGTAAGACTACCATTGTACGCTGTATTATTAACAAACCCAACTATGCATCTCTTAGGTACCTGTCCCAGAAAAATATTGTCAAGTGTTTTTCCCTGAACCCCAGCTGGTATTGTTAAAACTTTAACTTCAGCTCGAGTAATAGGATACTTAGCTGTTGTAGAAGCCAAAACTTTTTGGTGTGCAAGTAAAACAGTTGGATTGATTCGGGCTCTACGGACAACAAGGTATTTGCTGACCATCGATATGTAAACAAAATAAACTCATAGGTATTTGTCTAAGAAATATGATAATCGACCGCCATTAAATAATACTTATCGACTAATTAGCTAATTGGTGGTACCAGTTTAAACACGTTGTGGCGTCATGTTATCAGAATTTGATAACTGTGAATACTTTCTAAATATATTTACAGACCATTAGTCGTATCTAGTATGAATATAAAAACATTTTTTTTCAAGTTATCGTCACAGTTTTAACTACATCTGAGTGAAGTTTAGAAGTAAAAGTATAAGTGCAGTGACTCTTTAGTGTCTACAAGGTAATAATGGAGGTATGTATTTTAATACTAATAAAATTGAGCTATGTATTATTAAAATCATTGTTTTAGACAATGTCTTTATTGTTATGACGTTGTTTCAGAACATATTTGAATACTTTCAAACAATATTATTACGGATCCACCCTGTCTGATGAAGATACAACCGATAAATTAACAATTGAAAAAGAAAGTCCAAAAAGAAAAATAGAAGAGGATGAAAACCTCGATGACTTTTTCAATTTCACCAAAAATAAGAAAAAAAAGTCGTGTCAATGCTCATCAGTGTCAAGATCACAACCAAATGGAAGTGTGGCTTATTTAGCATCCGCTTGTGATACATCATCATCCACACACTTAGTAAAAATAGATGTGTATGATTAAAAAAAAATAGAAAAATACCAGAATCTCAACATTGGAAACATGCTAAAACAAGGGTTAAATATTACACTAGCCAAAATAATAGTAAAAATTTTGATATTATTACAAAAACAATTTAAAATATAACAAAAGAAATTTCAAGCAATGAGTCATGCAAAAAACTTATTTTTAATAATAACAACTAGACATTATGGGTAATTTATGTAATGTTAATTAGTTTAGGGATTGGGTAATTAGATAAATACTTTTTTTCATTTTGTGTTTGTTTGGAAGGGTGTATAAGTAGTCTCTACGAATCAAGTACCACTGCCATTTGTGATGTGACATTGTTGGTGTAAATTTCAAGTCTTACACATAAAAATGGAAAGAGTTTGCGTCAGCGCCTTTTTTGCTAAGTCTGAATTTGATGGTAACCAAGAAGATTTTGAATGCAGTGAAAGCATTGATAAAGATCAACTAGATGAAGTATGTGAAGACATGGATTTGATGGAAATTTGTAGGCAAGTGGAAGAAACGGTGATATTTGATGCAGAATATGATGATGATCTTCTACAAATCTGTGTTGCAGTTGAAAACAGTGAAATGTAAGAATCATTATTGTGTGTTTTACTCTAATAGTAACTTTCTCAGTGTATTTCCTATCACTAATATTGTTTTTTTTTACAGCCAACGATCGTCATCATCATCACAGTCAGTGCAAACGGGTCAAGGGAGAGCCTCAATTAAACGGAGTGCTGATGCAGATAATACCAACGGTGCAAAGATACCACGTCATGAAGAAGCGTCCACTTCTAGTGATAAGGTACAATGTGATATATGCAATACATTTGTTAGTAAAAGATATTTCGGAAACCATATAGAGAGCAATGTACATAAAAATAATATATTGAAGTCCCATAGTTCTTTGGCAAACGTCTCGGTCTTAGAGTCGGCATTCGGCCAACGTATCATTTCATACAAAATAAAAAGTAAAGACCAAACCGATCTAACTTTTCAAACACCGGAATCATTTTTAGAATCAATTAAAAATGATATATATTTTTTACTTAATGAATCACTCAAACAACATGCAACCGTAAAAATTAATTGTGTCCTACATGCAGATTTTGTTCAGGAAACCAAAAACATCTTTAACTCATTTGATTTTCAAACGAATAATTTTATAATATCACAAGCCGATGATCTATATATCTTTATGACAACATTACGCAACTCATTGGCTAATAAAATAAGTACATTTGAAAAAAAGGATAGCGGATGGAGTTTGACTAAAATTGTTTATGTTGAGCTCAACATAAATAAATTTAGTCCTCTGCGTGGCACTTCCTTCATTGAGCTACCCAAAGATATAAGAGATAAAAAAGCAGTTGTGAACGTGAAAAATTCTGACAATTCCTGTTTTAAATGGGCATTACTCTCCGCTTTGTATCCGGTCAACAAAAATTCAGAACGAACTTCATCCTACAGTGTGCATTCAAATAAACTTAAATTTAATGGGGTGTCATTTCCAGTGAAATTGAGTGATATATCTAAAATTGAGAAACAAAATAATTTAAGCATTAATGTTTTTGGATTAGAATTTGATAACAAAACGAAAAAACATAGTGTTGTAGGTCCACTCTACTTTACAAAATGTCGTCAAAATGTGCATGTGAATCTGCTGTACATTCAAAACGGGATAAACGGTCACTACTGTTATATAAAAAACTTGTCAAGGTTGGTTAGTAAACAAATATCTAATAGAAATGGTGCAGTGCATATTTGTGATGGGTGCTTAGTTAGCTTTACTACAAAAGAAAGGCTAACAAACCACCAACAACATGACTGTTCTCATATCACTACAAAACTACCTAATAATGTGAAAACATTAAAAAATTGGTTTGGACAACCAGTGTCAAATGATGAATTAAAATTTGATAACTTTCAGAAAACAATGAAAATTCCTTTCGTTGTATATGCAGACTTTGAAGCGTTTTTAAAACCCATACAAACATGTGTTGAGACTCCTCGACATTATTTGTAAATGATAGAGATTTGTTGACTCTTAGCGTATTTAAACCCCTTGGTTGGTACATACACTTGACAGTACCCATTCAAAGGGAAAATACTGGTTTTGATGCGACATATGTCATTTGTGCATTGTTTCAGATCAATCATTAATTATCCATGTGCTTCCTTGGTTGCATCTCTATAAGCATCTTCTATAAATTTCGGGTTTTCTGGAGAAACCTGACGAGCTAAGTAGCGGATTTGTGTTTGATCACGTGGATTTTTAAAGTAAATAATATAGCTTGAATTCAACGAAATATCTCTCTGTCCCTTTCCTTGATGAAACAAGTTTTGTGATATTTAAAACACACTTAAATTTCTATGGTGACTACCTTTGGTAAATATATCTACAATCCGTCCATCAGATTCTCTCATAAGATCATCTATTATGATAAGGTTTCGCTCTTTACCAACAAACATACTAAGATCAGGGATACCTTGATAATAATTAACGTTTTGTAAGTTATACAGTGGTTGAATCTCATCGAAACACCAAGTTATTTGAGTAAAACTTGTGTTACAGATATCTTTAGAATATTTTATAAAATTTGTAACAAAATTTGATTTACCACAGCCACTAGGACCAGCTACTATAGCAGTGAATGGATGAACAAAGTGGTACATCCTGATTCTAACACGTGTAAACGCTTAAGGTGGCGATAAGTAAGTAAAGACATCTTTATACGTTACATCCATTATATTTCAAATATTCTAAAATAGGTATATATCTACACAATCACATTACAATACAATTTTTATACATATGAAACTATTTATAAAAAATATGTATTACAGTGCTACATACTAAATTTAAAAATAACTTTATCTTACTAAGGGCCGATTTTTCAATGGTCAGATAAACAAACAAATAGTGTTTATTGAACTGATAGCTAATTATTCTGTTTTTCAATGGTCAGGTATCATTTACTAGACGAATAACTCATCTATCTGAGTTATAACTTTATTTGTCGGTGGAACGGCCAGTTAGCAGTTTATTCTATGGAATAAATTGTTGAGACTGTCTAAATGATGGTCTTATGGTTGTCACTGTAAAAAAAGATTGATATTTCCGACACGCAGAAACTAAATTAATTTTAATAAAAAAAAAAAACTACCATGAACAAACTAAATGAGCTATTTACCATAGCCAAACCAGCCGTCGACTTTTGCACAGGGGGGCTATTCCTGCGCGTGAGATGAGATGACATTTTATCTTGGTCACTCTCACACCTAAGACGTTTCAAACGAGAGCAACAAGGACGAAAAAAGTGAGATGAAAATCTCAAATCTCCGAATAGGGTCCCAGATTAGGAGTACAGTGACGTTTAGACTGAAACTGACAAGACAGTGACATAAGCGAAAAGTGAAAATTCGAAGTCCTTTTCTAACGCGTGGATATTTTATAGTTTTGTTTCAACTGTCTGAAGTTAGCTTTTGTACACACTGAATAAATAGTCAAATAGTTATTCCCAATTTAAAATTGTATTGAAAAACCGAACACCGTTTATGAGTCGAATAAACAGCTGATTAATAAAGTTATTGGCTCGGTAGTTATTAGGCGAATAAAGTAAGGATTGAAAAATCGGCCCTAAATCAATTAGGTACATTATAGATACATTAGATGATACAAAAAACTATTTACATCGTCAATGTTTTTACATCATTTGGCTTATCTTATAATGTCCCCATGCTAGTGTGTCAACATTGTTAGGTAAAATGAACCTTTTCGTGTCATTATATGATAAACATACTTTGTTAATTTTTTGTGTAAATATTGTGTGTTTTATTGATTTAAATCTATACATGCTATCATACATAATGTTTTTATTATAAAGACATGATTTATAATTATTCATGGTCATCCTTTTTGTAACACATTTATTTACACCTTTAGCCTTTGTTGTTTAAACTACTTTCAGTTTGAATTACATACATTTTTGATCGAAGTCCCACAAATTCTTTGACGATTTTACCATTATTTTCATCTTTGAAAAAACCTAGTCTTTTTTTATTTATCTTTGGATAGTTAAATATATTATTCGATGGATAATCAGATGTGTCAAATCTTGAAGATATATCAGTCTCTATGTCTTTATAGAAGTCGTCGGTAAAAATTTGATATATTAGACTGTCGGTATCGGTGTATAATAATTTACTATGACCGTTAAACTTTTTTATCATATACTCATAATGGAATTCAAACATTAAAGTTTTAGATATATCTAAAATTGAAAAACCTAAATAAATTGGTTTATCATAACGCACTTTTGTTTTTTGTAACTGTATTGCAACCAAGTTTTCTGAGAAAATCGAAAGGCTACTAAACTCAGGTTTTGCAATAAAATCCTGCACTCCCAAACTTTTTCCGCGGTTTTCCCAATGTGTTAATAATTTTACATTTACCCGTTTCTCTACATTTTCCATGGTTTTACCGAAAACAGAGTTGTTCATTAATTTGAAGAAGTCTTTTTCAAAATCTGAAACGGCTTTGGTTCTAAGAGCAGTGTTTGATGTCTATATATTGTTTTAACCACGGGCTTTGTCTAAATTTTAAAATTCTGTGTATTTTTGTTAATTTTAAAACCAATTTTAGGAACTGCTTAAGATTACGATAATGTATTATGCATTTTTGTTTGTTTTTTAAATTTGGTATCAATTTGTTTTCTTTTGAATCCCCCATTATGTTTTATTATTTTATTATTTATTATGCCCATATGTTTTCTGGACACAACGGCAAGTCTGAGTGTAAATCATGAAGTTCCTTCGGATACTCTAAATCAACTTCTAATATGAAACCATAATCGGATGTATCCGAAACTTCATAATTTGTCTCAGGACCCACCCACTCAAAACCTCCTTCCGGCAAGTATTGAGACATAGCTCAACCATAAAGGTTATTTGCATCGAAATATGCCAAATACGATGAAGGCAAGTTTTCATCAAAGTCGTCTAAATATTTATTGTTAGCTTTCGCATGTCTGTTGCTGCATTGAGATACACCACCTCTGATACCAGCCTTCACAAAAGCAATTTGGTCAATATCTGTCAATAATTCTAATCTTATTTTTGTTAGTTTTAACATTGCATCCCAACTTAGACCTAGAGCAGTACAATAGTGAGCAGGATCTAAGCTATAAGTTTTGAGACATAATTCTCTAAAGTTTTCAAAAATGTCACATAACAATAAAACATCAGTTTTCAAATACAAATTAGAATAATCTAACATGTTTTGACAAGCAAAGTGTTGCCAGACATCCTGTGCACTATTATAGTCCTCGTCAGAGATAAAAGTATTAGTAAGAGAACTATAAAACTGGGTTTTATTTGGTAAAGAAGTTGATTCAAGAGACTCGAACGATGTAATATATTCATATGGATAAATTCCTTTCTTTCGAAGTCGGTTAAAGTCGTTTGTATCAGGGAATGTTTTTCTTAGTTCATTAAATTCTTCGTTTTTTAAATTTTTCGCTAACTGGTCGAGACTGCACGATAAAAATTTGAAAGAATCAACGAATCGTAGATTGACTTTCTGATTGTTAACTGTTAATTGTTTTGAAAATGATACATATTTTTCTTTATTTTGAGGGATTAAATCAGTATCCCCATCAACTAAATTGAGAGCATGAACAATGAAATGCGCATCGTAATTAGAAAGATTATGTAGGAATACTGGGATGTGACGTGGAGCGCGAAACTTTTTTTCACACACTTCATGTGCAACACCTCTGAAGCTACCAGTCTGCCAATCGAAATCAATAACTTTTTCTCCATTTAAGTTGTTGTTATTACATATGTGACATATTTTTGCATAAGCTATTTTATCGTTATCAGTATCAGAAAGTCTCTTGGGGGTCACTTGAAAACAATTTTTATGACATATTTCTTTTAAATCATCTCGTAAACGTTCCATAAACACTTGAGCACAGTTAGGACCACTGTAGCATTCATATTTTGATAGTTGGTCATCATATGACGAACACTTAATGTAATATCCAAAACTGTAGGGTTCATGCTTCTGAACATTATTTGTGTATGGTTTTGATGAGTCATCAACACATGTTTGTATGGGTTTTAAAAAAGCTTCAAAGTCTGCATATACAACGAAAGGAATTTTCATTGTTTTCTGAAAGTTATCAAATTTTAATTCATCATTTGACACTGGTTGTCCAAACCAATTTTTTAATGTTTTCTCATTATTAGGTAGTTTTGTAGTGATATGAGAACAGTCATGTTGTTGGTGGTTTGTTAGCCTTTCTTTTGTAGTAAAGCTAACTAAGCACCCATCACAAATATGCACTGCACCATTTCTATTAGATATTTGTTTACTAACCAACCTTGACAAGTTTTTTATCTAACAGTAGTGACCGTTTATCCCGTTTTGAATGTACAGCAGATTTACATGCACATTTTGACGACATTTTGTAAAGTAGAGTGGACCTACAACACTATGTTTTTTCGTTTTGCTATCAAATTCTAATCCAAAAACATTAATGCTTAAATTATTTTGTTTCTCAATTTTAGATATATCACTCAATTTCACTGGAAATGACACCCCATTAAATTTAAGTTTATTTGAATGCACACTGTAGGATGAAGTTCCTAATTACCCAATCCCTAAACTAATTAACAATACATAAATTACCCATAATGTCTAGTTGTTATTATTAAAAATAAGTTTTTTGCATGACTCATTGCTTGAAATTTCTTTTGTTATATTTTAAATTGTTTTTGTAATAATATCAAATTTATTACTATTATTTTGGCTAGTGTATTATTTAACTCTTGTTTTCGCATGTTTCCAATGTTGAGATTCTGGTATTTTTTCTATTTTTTTTAAATCATACACATCTATTTTTACTAAGTGTGTGGATGATGATGTATCACAAGCTGATGCTAAATAAGCCACACTTCCATTTGGTTGTGATCTTGACACTGATGAGCATTGACACGACTTTTTTTTCTTATTTTTGGTGAAATTGAAAAAGTCATCGAGGTTTTCATCCTCTTCTATTTTTCTTTTTGGACGTTCTTTTTCAATTGTTAATTTATCGGTTGTATCTTCATCAGACAGGGTGGATCCGTAATAATATTGTTTGAAAGTATTCAAATATGTTCTGAAACAACGTCATAACAATAAAAACATTGTCTAAAACAATGATTTTAATAATACATAGCTCAATTTTATTAGTATTAAAATACATACCTTCATTATTACCTTGTAGACACTAAAGAGTCACTGCACTTATATTAGGTCCTTACGTATGAAATTGGCGTTTTGTACGGGAGGAATAAAAAGTCGATTTTTTTTTGTAAAATATATTTAATTAATCAAAGTATGCACCGTTGTTATCTATGCACTTTTGGCATCTTATGGGTAGTTCATTGATCCCTTTACTATAAAAACCATGGGGGCGAGAATCAATAAACTCTTTGAAGGCGGTTTGGACTGCTGCATCGGAGTGGATTTTTTTTCCTTGTAAGAAGTTGTCCAAATTCCGGAAGAAATGGTAATCTGTTGGAGCAAGGTCCGGGGAGTACGGTGGATGTCGCAGACATTCCAATTGTAGCTCAGCTAACTTAGTGGTTGTTTGTTATGCAGTGTGTGGTCTTGCGGTGTCGTGAAGCAGCAGTGGCCTAGAGCGATTGACCAATCTCGGTTGTTTAACAGCTAGTTCTTCCTTCATGGTTTGCAGTTGCTGACAATAGATATCTGCCGTAATCGTTTGGCCAGATTTAAGAAAGCTGTAGTGAACGACACCGGCGCTAGTCCACCAAACACTTACAAGTAACTTTTTCTGAGTCAATTTTCGTTTAGGGCAGGATTTGGCTGGGACTCCAGGGTTCAGCCATTGCGATGAGCGCTTTCGATTATCGTACAATATCCACTTTTCATCACAAGTAATGATTCGATTTAAAATCCCTTCATTATTGTGTCGGTTGAGCAAAGTAACACAGCAGGCGACCCGTGAAGTTCGATTCACTCAATTCATGAGGTACCCATCGTTCGAGTTTTTTTACTTTCCCGATTTGCTTCAAGTGGATTAATACAGTTTTGTCACTTACCCCGAAGCCTGCTGCTATCTCTGAAGTGCTTTGTGATGGATCCGCTTCCACAATAGCCTTTAATTCTTCGTTTTTCACTTTGATCTCCGGCCGTCCACGGGGTTGGTTCTTAAGGTCGAAATTTCCAGAACGAAAACGTTGAAACCAAAAACGTACCATGCTGTCTTTAGCGACACCAGCGCCGTACACATCATTAATTCTTCGACCTGTTTCTGCAGCACTCAGATCAACTAGAATATCAGATGGCGCACGGCGTTTGATTTAGGTGAAGCCAAGAACCATCCAAAAACTACGCTACTGTCGTATATGTACACAACACTCACACATTGACGCAAAAAAACTACGCTACTCGCTTCGTCAGTACTAACCTGGACGTCACGCTGAGAACATACAAAAAAATTCTGGAACGATGCCGTCATGTGCTGTGAAATAATTTTCCATAAGTAACTATTGTTAATAACATCTCATCATATAGTAAACAGCATTGTTTTAGGTTATAATTTCGGATACCTCTAAATTATTTACATAGTGCTTTTTATTTTATTTTATTGGCAACTGGATACAAAGTCCATATTGCCATTTTAGGACTTGACAATGACATTACATGAATTTGTGGAATGTCGTGCAGTGTTGTCATAATCGCATTTTTTTCTCCAAAATATTATTTTAAATCCTAAGACTTTTTTAGGTTCCCAATTAAGATTGAAAAAGCGACATTAAAAGAATGGGTGGTTGCCATACAAAAAAGTCGAAATGATCAAAAATGGCAACCATCAAAAATAGATGTTGTCTTTTCAGACCATTTTAATGAAAGAGACTTTTACCTGACCAAGCTTGGCCTTCGCCGTCTGAAAAGGACTGCGTATCCCATCAGGGTAAGTTTTAATTTTTTACCAACGAAAAGTTGTTTTCAATTCAACGCGTATAATTTTTTTTTTCTGATTACGTATTATGGTTCCATACTCAAGGGGTGCTACCAGAACCCTAATACTAAGTCTACTATATTGCCTTCCGTTGAATAATTTAAAAAAATCTTTATTTCAAAACTGTCGTCCTGTTTAGGTATTATGATTAAGGTATGATGATGATTTTTTGGCAATTGATATTTGGCAAACATTTGATTAATTAACCTGGGAACTATTACATGAATTCAGTGGAATGCGGATACATACGTTGGAAAACTACAATACTCAGGGAATTTTTTTTTTCATGGCAACACTTCCACAGCACACATGTAACAAGAAGTGGCTTCACTTATATCATACGCCGTGCGCCATCTGATATTCTAGTTGATCTGAGCTGCAGCACTGGTGCCACGGTAGAACTCGTACTCGTAAATATACCGATATGTCATGTTTTCCATTGCGCGGTAATAAGCGACGCCAAAGAAAAAATAATGAGGAAAATAACAAATGAATGACTGTATTCCAAAGAAAAAAAACCAGCTAAATGAATTTATTAATTTGAATTTCGAATTCTTAACCAAAGAGGAGATATTTCAGATCAAATTGATCAGTACGACAAAACGCTAATTTCATACGTAAGGACCTAATACTTTTACTTCTAAACTTCACTCAGATGTAGTTAAAACTGTGACGATAACTTGAAAAAAAATGTTTTTATATTCATACTAGATACGACTAATGGTCTGTAAATATATTTAGAAAGTATTCACAGTTATCAAATTCTGATAACATGATGCCACAACGTGTTTAAACTGGTACCACCAATTAGCTAATTTTTTTTTATTATTATTTTTATTTTTTTTATTTTATTTTTTTTATTTGGGTTTGTTAATAATACAGCGTTCAATGGTAGTCTTACTAAAAATCCATTTAATTTTGAGAACTATGATATGAGTTCATTTTGTTTTTATAGCGATGGCCAGCAAATACCTTCTAAAGCGTTACAACCATCATTCAAGAGTAATATTTTCACTGCAGCCTATCATACATTATCCTCAGGTACGGGCATACATTTTCTCAACGAAGGCAATGGAATATCTAGGGAACAGTATGCGAAAGGTTATTGCCTTCTAGCTTTCGTTTTAACGCCTGATTTATCAGCCAACTCATCCAGTCATTGGAATCTGATAAGGAATGGTAGCGTAAGGTTGGAAGTTCGTTTTGAATCTTCTCTTTCTCAAACTATAAACTGTATTGTTTATGCTGAGTTTGATAATGTAATAGAAATAGATAAGAACCGCAATGTAATCGTAGACCATAGCAGTTAATTATTTAGAACTAAGGTGAATATGAATAAAAATTATTTGCATACATTACTTACAGTTTTTTTTTTTACTTTAAATACTCACCTCCTACATCAAGCATCAACATTCACAACAGAAATCTTCACATGGTAGCACATGCACTTGACCTGAAAATATGAACACGATCGAGATCCAGGAATGTATGTACTCAATTCACCCATCTCTAAAAAATAACGTATACGCCGCAAACAGATTACCTATACACACCGAAGCACCAGCGTTCTTAGTAAGTAATTTCGATTCAGATACCCAACCAGGCTCTCACTGGGTAGCCATACACATAGACGAACATAGCGTGGGACAATATTTCGATTCCTTTGGCCGACCTCCAGCAGGTTTTCATAAGGTTTTTCTCAAAAGGAATTCTAGAGTATGGGATTACAACAGTAAAAGATTACAAGATGATTGGACCTCGGTATGTGGCGATTACTGCTTGGTGTACCTCTACTACAAGTTCTATGGCATGAACATGTTGGATTTTACAAATACGTTCAAAGAGAAAGAAGCCATTGAGAATGATATATTATTATACGAACTGTTCAAAAAGCATTTTCATTAGTTTTTAAAAAAGCTTACAAGTTGTTTGTTATTTCCCCGAGTCGATACGGATATGGGGTTAAGGAACAATAGAGGAAGGAGCGCCCGAGGTCCGAGGCCGATAAGGGTCATTAGGAACCATGCGGTTAGGGTAAATAAGAACAATAGAGAAGTGAGCACAGGCTAATGAGGGGGTACTGGATGCGGTTAGGGTAAATAAGAACAATAGAGAAGTGAGCACAGGCTAATGAGGGGGTACTAGACATCCAGAAACTGAAACCTATCTCAGGAACCTGAAGAGATAGCTCGAAAACGATAGCGCCAACCGATCGGGCGTGCCACAAAACTTTTTTTTTTTTTTAGGCGAGGAACGTGAGCCAGAACGGTTTTTTTGGAGTGAGCCAGAACTCTCGAATCCCTACTACTCTATACTTACTAATATTATAAAACCGTAAGTTACTATCTGTCTGTTTGTAGGCTTTTCACGGCTGAAATTTGGTAAATCTTGGTGAAGTTTAATAATTAGTTACCGTTAGTCACAAGAAAGATTGTTGAATATTTTTTTCTCAATGAACGTGAACGAAGTCGCGGGTAACAGCTAGTATAAGTACTTACACTATTCATTCGAGATTGTAAATAAAATCAAACAGCGATCTGATTTTATTTACCATCTCGGGCTTTAGGTGAAATAAAACAATCAAAAAATTACTACACATTATGTTTATTTAAATTATGAAGATGAAAGTGTGAGAGAATACTATCTTATATCTAAACGTACATCAATATTACTGAACTCAAATATTTTGAGGTAAACAGTGAAAAAATGGAAAATAACATCAATACAGCCATGTTTGATACAACTAAAATTTAAAGAGTTCCCTGGAAATTTCAAAAGTTTCACCTCACCTACAAGAGTGAAGTTCACAAAAGTCCCAGGATATAAATACAATTCCGATAATACAATTGTTGGCAGTAAAAAAGGAAAAATGGAAAATAAACATTAACACATGTTCCGTACACAAATACGTATTATTTGCGTACTAAAATAATTAAGAAACGCCTGGACATGTGAAACCTACAAGAGAAAAGTCCATTCCTTTAAAAGTCCGATACAACTCGTCAATATTGTATTGAAAAACAATAGACAAAATCGATCCTATTCTACAATTTTCTAAACTTGACAGCAACAAAAATATTAACACCTTTCCCACACGGAAATAGAAAGAAATGACAATCATTTTTAGTCCTGTCAAACAACGCTTAGAAAATTATCCAATAGAAATCGAACTTCGAACGACTTCATCAAGTCTACTGTTTTAAAATGTTTAATGCTAGTGGTGCTTCTTCAATGAGTTCTTGTTAGAAACCTGAAACTGTACTTTGCTAGCAATACTTTGCTATTTGCAGAAGTTGAAATTAAGTGCAACGTAAACGTTGACCAGATATTAGAATGGCAACAGTCAATTTTACGAAAACCATTCATTCTAGACATGGCAACATTGGTCTCTTCACTTTTTCCCGTGCAACTTGACGGAGCGAAAACAATGTTTTTATGGAACTGGAAAAAAGACCAGTACCAAGAAAGTATTTTTCATATTTTAATTCAATTTTATATCATACACAATAACTATCAATCAAGAACATTGACGTCATTGCTAAAAATAGCATGGCTTGCTCGAATATAGCTCCAACGCTGCTAGCAGCCGATTACGAAACATTTGGACAGTAAACGGCCATTTGCACTGCGAATTTCTTGTACATTAGCGGTAATTGAATGCAAAAGATTACACGCATTAATTAACCTTTGGAAATTGTAAACGATCGTTGTTCAAACGGTGAAAATTACGAAGCCAAGAAACTTGCAGTGTGTAAATTAGGTTTAACAGCTCTGATCTACAATTCAGATCTGAGCTATGCTACAGTTGTATGCCGTAGGTAATTTCAGTGAATTCACAGGTCCACCACACACTCATTACACAATTAGAAACTGGAGAATTCAATAACAATTATGTGTACTTTAGAACAATATGTAACACCTCATAATGGACCAACCATCTAACGTGAAGTCAATGTGGAAACCACCCACAACCACCGAATTGCGAATTACACTTATCGCTCAAAACGCAGCGACTTCGTGTACAGAAAGAAATGAGCTGGCGCGAGAGACCCGAGAAGCCTCAAACTCTCGCAAAATCCTCTCCTTGTCTCGCACTTAAAGGTAAACCAGCACCAGTTCATCAAAAAACTGAGAGAAACTTTAGAGAAATCCAAAGGATCACCCAAATAACATTCTCGACAGCCGAGAAAAGGAAATCGGCAAAACGCCTAGCGTCGTCGCTAAGGGAAAGGCTAAAATGATTGCATTGCATTGTAATAAAGTCAATTGAATCTTAAGCGAACTCACGTGAGGCCAATGTAGGTACAACCCTAACTTGATTCCAAAAAGGTTAGGAACACAATAACAGCATGAACAACCAACCCAACCCTGCACTGCATCTCACAAATAGTTTACTGTTCGGAAATTCTCGAGACCGAGGTAATGAAATATCCTGAGAATCCACACTGTCTCCACAAATTAAGACTACTCTCGTCTACAAGACCTAACTGTCATGAACATCGTTCGTGGAAATGTTTTCGAGTCCCAAAAATGAGATAACCCGAGAAATTAAACGTTGAACAAACAGACATACGAGTAAGTCTGTATTTCGATATCCTGCCACCATCCACATCGTGAATGTTAGCCTTGTTACATATCGAGTAAATAGTTAAATACCATCTGAAATGTAGTATTGGCAAAACCGCTTGCAAGTAAATGTATGTCACAAGACATACTTCAATGTAGTTCTCAAGAGGGGTGTCTATTACTACTTACTATAGACAAAATTCTTTCCCCTTTATTTTAAGGCGGTTTTTAAAACATTTTTTAATAATAGAAACGGCGAATGGTAATTTTGTATTACTTTAAACATGATGCATGAAAAAAACTCTTACGGTGAGATACTCGTAGAGACAAAAGTTTATTGACCCTTCCACCGCGAAACCGATTAACTAACCTTTTTTGTCGCATTGGACACTACAGCGACAACTGAAACATAATCATCTTTATTTATTTATGTCTTAATGTAAGTATATGTAGAAGTTATTATTTTTTGTCTGTTAATGTTTTATTGTGTATTTTGTTTGTTGTTGTTGTAGTGTTTTGTGCGGTGAAATAAATGGTTTCTTTCTTTCTTTCTAACTATAGTTCACTGGAAAGTCGAGCAAGAGAACACATCGTCACTTTCCATCAGCTGTGTTCTGGTCAAACGTGGGCCCATTCAATCATATAAAAAAAGATTCTTTGTAAATTGTTTGAAGTGATAAAATCGTAATCTTTATTATTTTATCGAATTCTGAACAATCGACCACATAATCAGACACTTTTAGTTGTGTACGCAGCTTTTGAGGCCTGTGCGTACTTAACTGAGGCCTGCGCGTACTTAACTGAGCCGTGTGGTAAATAGGCCTACCACACGTACAAGCTTTACCACACTTGACTGCTCCAGACAGCCTTGAACAAGGAACACCGCGCGGGTGGTTGGTACAACTGTACACCGCGCCTACCCCACGGCATGGCTTACGCGATTTTCGACTTGCCTTTGCAAGTCGAACAAATCGTATCGTTAACACACGGCTCAGTTAAGTACGCGCATGCCTCAGTTAAGTCCACACAGTTATAACTGTGGTAAAACTTGTGCGTGTGGTAAGCCTCTAACGATACGATCTTTTCAATTTGCGTAGTCGCAAATTGCACCACCCATGCCGTGGGTTTGGCGCAGTGTAGTTTTTACCAACCGCACGCGCGGTGTTCTGTGTTCAATGCGCAATTAAAAGTGTAGTGAAGCTTGTGTGTGTGGTAGACCGATTAGGGCCAATCCACTATACATATACGGTCGAAGAGCCATGGTTGTGTAATGACAAAATTGTCAATTAATAAAATGTCACGTGACAGTGACAACGTCTGACACCTCGGCCCCTAATCTAAAGTCATATAATGATAAAATTGTCAATTAATAAAATGTCACGTGACATTGACATCGGCCTTATACATATGGATACACCTCTACATAACCTAAAGCGTGAGATGTTAGCTCGATCTCCCTCACTCCTATGACTTTCCAAACGAGATAGACAAGGACAAAAAATATTTCGATCTGTAAGAACAGCCCTCCTGTCAAATCGTACAAAACTAGTTAAGATTGACAATGCTAAGTTCCTTTTGGCACTTAAGTGTCTTTTGGCATATTGTTGTCGTTTTGGTAGAATAATCTCCTTAAAACGTCTCCCCTTCGATCAGTTATACGTAGATGTCAAGTCTCAATACGAAAAATGGCACCTTGAAAACTAGGCTCAGAGTTCTTAGTGTGAGTTGCTCAAAGTAAATCGAATAACTTTACTACAGCGTAAACGAGTTTACGTCACACGGATCGAAAATCGAAAACGAGCGAGTGTGAGTGCCAATCGAGCTTGTCACTCGATTCGCGTAAATTCACCGTGAAAAAGTAAATTGTTCATGTCAATGTTGGCAGTAAACAAAAAACTCGCACTCACGATTGCGGTTTCTCATTACTCCCACTAGGTGGCGCTTTTTAATTTTCATACAAATTGGAGTTACTTTTACGCGATCGAAAAGTAAGAAAAACTCACACTAAGCACTCTGATCAAGTGTAAGCCTTGTTTCGCTGTCAGTCGCTGTGTGATCGCGTCGGAGTAACGACGTCTAAATGTGCTTAAAACACTAGCAAACGTCATCAACGTTATTGCGGAATTATAAGTCTTACATTCAAATGACGTTATATGTATTTGATTATTTTGAATAGAACATTAAGTGTCGATGCGCTGCACTATAGAGACCTGATTTTTAATAAGACATGACATCTATGTGTTTCTGATCGAAGCGTCTCCCAGACAGACGCGGCCTGCGGTGGCGGCCAATGAAAAAGTCCGTTAGCCGCCACCGCAGGCCGCGTCTGTCTGGAAGACGCCTTAGAATGGAAAAAAACGTACCTATCAAAAATATATAGTCAAGTATTAGGTACATGTCAATATTTATAAGAAACAATTGATGTCAATATTATGTGATACATCAGAATATTTAATTTCAATCGTTCGCTCCGATTTTTGTCACGAAAGTACAATTAATGCGTACAATGTCAAAGTACTGTCAAAAATGTTATTAAACTAAAAAAAAAAACAGCTATTTCTTTAAAGAAATAATACCTACTTATAACAAAATGTTATACGATTACAGATAAGGCTAGGTCATGCTACGATTTTCACCCACACACGTTTACCTAAGCCGATTCATTTAGAAATTAAAATCTTACATCATATTTGATGGTAAAATGAATCGGCGCCTAGAATTACATTTTCTTGTAGTTTTTATTGGTATTAGTCGTAATAAGAACACAAACAAGAATAAGTTACTCGGTTAAACTTTAGAGAACTAATCTGGCTATTTAATAATCGAAAAAAGTATGCTGTTATCGCTGAAAATTTAGAGAACCACGCTCAAACAATTTTCTCAAGAGATACTATTTGTAAATTTTTTTTTTTCAAAAAACCAGAATGATTTTCAAAATTCTACTCCTGTTAAACTGTTGTTTGTTTTTTCTACCAGCTGCATTTTTTTGCACCTGATCTACACAATTCTTCATACCAAACTAGGCGCAAACAAAATACTTGTTTTCGTTCATATCGTTATAATACCGGGCCTTAATTCTAACATTTAGGTACAGCCCGATTCAAACTTAACGCAGTGTGTGAAGATAGTATGTATAGTATTATGTGTCATCTGTTACATGACTGCGGCTCACCCCCTGTCACATTTGGAACTGAATATCATTCGGCGAAGTGTGAGCGTTGTACACCTCTGCCAGCCCCCTCGGGGGAAAGACGTGACGATATGTTATGTGAAGTTAGGAGCGAAACGCAGTAGCGAACAGGAAAGTATTCGCAGATGACAGAGAGACAAGAAGCAGTCTTGCTTGCGACGAACTTCACAGCCGTCATTGTGTTTCAATCAGTCTGTACATACAATACATACATCCTAAGAAATCTTAAACTTGAAATGGTTATACTTAATTCTAATTTACTACGAGTAAATGGTACTCGTAATTGTTTACCTGTAAACAAAAAAAAACACGAGTTAGCAAAGTTAGAAGACTCACAGTGCGCTCAAACGCGCAGGAAGGTACAGGGAGCTTACCAGTTTTGATAGCTATTAAATAAAATAATCTTTGCACATTTGCACACACCGTCGTCTGACCCCAAACTAAGCAAAGCTTGTACTATGGCTGCCAGAGACTGATATACATACATTATATAGTTTTAAATACATACCTAAATAGATATTAACGCCCAGACATAGGGCAAACATCAATGTGTTGAACATTTGTATTTGTTCTATGTATGGGTGTAATTTTTAAATTTCACATTTTTGCTGTATTATTTTACAATCATTGATTGTATTATTATTTAAATGGACATGTAAAATTGTAAATGAAGCGACGATAGCCTAGTCGGATAAGGCCCGCCTCTCAAGCCAGAGGGAGCGGGTTCGAACCCAGCCGACGGCACGCACATATTTGATCATTGTGTGAACATATGTGCGTATTGTACGTCATCTGCTACATGACTGGAGCCCGGTGCCCCTGTCACATTTTGGTACTGAATATCGTCTGGCGAAGTGTGGGTGTTGTACTATACCTCTGCCAGCCCCCTCGGGGGAAAAGGCGTGACGATGTGTTTTGCAAAATTACAATCTTAATATATATAAATTACGTGTCACGCTGTTTGTCCGCTATAGACTCCTAAACTACTTAACCGATTTCAATCAAATTTGTACACCGTGTGCAGTTCGATCTAACTTAACAGGTAGGATAGCTCACACATATAATTATATATATTATATAATTATATTATATTAAATAATTGGGGGGTTGTTGTTGTTCGCGTCCGTAGGATTTACCACCTTTCCTAGGCCCACCCTACACGTGCCCCCCGGGTGGTGCTAAAGAACAACAACGCCGATCAATAGGCGGCGGTTAAGTAACCTATAAGAGGCTACCACAAGCCTGAAGGAGTTAAATGCCCATCAAAAGTGTGGCTATAGCACCTTGGAAAAGTGTCTTAGGTATCCATCTTCCAACCCCCAACTAATGAAAATGTCGAATAATAATGAGAGTGATATGTCATGCGCTCCGGCTAACCCCCGGCGCTCGCAGGTACCCGGGCCTGCAAGTGTGAAATTTGTTACCGAAGACTACACAGAGGTAGGCGACCAGGCTTCTGTGTCAGTGAATACGTCTGGCAGCAATAATAAAAAAATTGTACAACAAGCGTTCCACCCGAGCATGTTTAAAATATCAAGACCTAGATCTGCATCCGTTGGAACTATCCCTGCGCACATAACTACCGAAAGGGAACCCGACGTGGAGATCAATCTTCCTACTGACACTGAACATACGGAATGGCAGGAAGTAAATCACCGCAAAAGAATGAGAAGTAGCCCCGAAGCAACAATCAGAAATCAGAAGACCAAAACCAAACTATTGGCTAGCAACTCCAATAGCAACCTCTAATAGCTTTTCTGAACTTGAGAAATCAGACCAACAGAGACCCTCAGAACTGGAAACCCAAGTGACAACCAAGCCCCCCCCATTCTTCATCGATAATGTTAGTAACATCCAACCTCTCACAGACATGTTAGAAAGAGTGGCACATGGGGACTATGAAATTAAAATTCTCCAAGGTGAGCGTGTAAAAATACAAGCTAAAGCCCACGAAGCATACTCTACTATATACAAAGAATTAGAAAGCAGAGATACCGAGTTTCATACCTATAAAGCAAAACAGGAGAGGAGCTTTAGAGTTGTATTAAAACGCATCCACCCTTCAACCAACATTGACTCACTGAAGCAGGCACTAGAAGACCTTGGCCACAAACCCACTAACATCTGGAATATAAAAAATAGTAAAACAAAACAACCATTACCACTGTTCTTCATAGATCTCCAACCTAATCCTAATAACAAGGATATCTACAACATAAAATCACTCCTTAACTGTCGTATAGATATTGAGCCGCCGAAGCCCAAGCGCACTATTCCCCAGTGCTCGAACTGTCAACAGTACGGACACACACAAAACTTTTGTCACAGACAGCCCAAATGTGTTAAATGTGCAGGATCTCATCATACATCTAACTGTCCAAGGAAGGAACGTTCTGACAAAGTGAAATGTATACTCTGTGAAGGAAATCATCCAGCCAATTATAAGGGCTGTATTGTTTACAAAAGTTGCAAAAGATAAAATACCCAACACTTAGACTCAAAAAACAGCAACCAACCAAACCAGAATATTCACAACAGTATACAACAAACGAAAATGTAAGCCAGTCAAAATATGCCAAAGATACAGAAAAATCTTATGCAGCAGCCGCAAAAAGTGCGCCAAAACCACATTTGTGTAATGATAATAACTCAAATATTGAACAGAATACATCTGACGCCCTCCGAACCCTTAACACAACAATGCAAGCTCTCATGAACCAAATGCTAAAAATTACTCAAATGTTAGTAGATCTCATGACAAGATTGCCATTACATTCACTGCCCTAAAACTATGCATATGGAATGCTAATGGGCTGTCCAACCACTCGAATGAGTTAAAAACTTTTCTTAAAATCAATAAAATTGACATTATGCTAATATCCGAAACTCACTTTACATGTAAGAGCTCTTTCAAAATTCCCGACTATAAGTTATACCATACCATGCATCCAGATGGAAAAGCACATGGAGGGTCAGCTATCCTTATCAAAGCTAATATTAAACACTACCAATCGCAGCCATATTGTAAGGACTACATCCAGGCAACCAACATAGTAGTATACGATTGGATAAGTGACATCACCGTGTCAGCACTATACTGCCCTCCAAGACATACCATTAAAGAAAGTCAGTTTAGCGACTACTTTGATAATCTAGGTCATCGCTTTATAGCCGCAGGCGACTACAACGCGAAACATACCTTTTGGGGCTCCAGACTCGTCTCGCCCAGGGGCCGAGAACTCTTCAAATGTGTTCAAACAAAAAGTATGCATGTCATCTCTACTGGACAACCAACATACTGGCCCTCAGACAGGAAAAAAATACCAGATGTTATTGACTTCTGTATCTCCAAAGGAATAGCAAAAACCAACATTTCATGCAATAGTTGCTGGGACTTATCATCAGACCACTCACCCATAATTGTCGATATCCAAACTAAGATACAAGAGACCATAAAAAAGTGTATTCTGCATAATAAGAAAACTAACTGGTGCCTTTTCCGATACCTATTAGATGAAGCATTTCAAGTATCCATCCCACTCAAAACAGAAAATGACATTACAAATGCTGTTGAATTCTTAAATATCAACATACAAAATGCCGCATGGAACTCGACCCCATTAGACCAATACAAAGCTGCTGACCTATCCGTCGCCCCGAACATATTGGATTTAATTAAGGAAAAAAGAGCGACCAGAAAACTATGGCAACAAAATAGATGTCCTGATACAAAAAAAAGATTTAACCACAAAGTACGAGAACTAAAACAAGCTTTGGAACGAAATCGTAATGCAAGCTTTCAGGCATACTTGGAAGGTCTTGACGCAACCGCAGCTACAGAATACTCCCTTTGGAAAGCGACCAAAAAAATTAAAAGGCCTATAGTAACATGTCCTCCACTTAGAAAAAATGACAATGGCTGGGCACGTAGCGACCAAGAAAAAGCGCACACCTTTGCCGAAGATCTAGCTAAGGTTTTTCAACCTCACCCTTATGAAGGCCCATCCGAACATGAAAAAGCAGTTATCGAATTCCTTGATACGCCTGACCTAGATGATGTCGAGCCTGAGATCTTCACTAAAAGAGAAGTAGAAAGAATTATCCAAAAAGCAAACCCTAAGAAAGCCCCTGGATATGACCTCGTTACCAACAAAGTGCTACAGGAACTACCGGATTCTGGGATAACACTACTCACAGCAATTTATAATGCCATTACAAAACTAAAATTCATCCCACCACAATGGAAAGTTGCACAAATAATTATGCTGTTAAAACCAGACAAACAACCGGATGAACCGAAATCATACAGGCCGATCAGCTTACTACCCATACCCGCAAAAATATATGAATCTTTAATATCGCTTCGACTCGCACCATTGATAGAACAGCGCAAATTGATTCCCAGCCACCAATTTGGATTTCGTCGTAAGCACGCCACCACTGAACAGGTTCACAGGCTTATAAGAGAAATTGATTTATCATTTGAAACGAAAAAGTACTGTGCTAGTGCTTTCTTGGACATATCACAGGCGTTTGATAGGGTCTGGCATGAAGGCCTCTTATTTAAAATAAAATCTCTGCTGCCTGCCTACATGTACAAAATCCTGAAATCATTTATAGAAAACAGACATTTCCTTGTCCAGAACGGGGCTGCGCTCTCACGCCTTTGCCCTATCAACGCAGGAGTCCCACAAGGTAGCGTGCTAGGCCCTACGTTATATCTCATCTACACATCTGACCTACCAACTTCAGAATGTATTACCACCGGTACCTTTGCCGACGACACCGCGATCTTAGCAACTCACCAGGACCCAATTGAGGCAGCGGAACTTCTACAATGCGGGCTTGATGAAATATCAACTTGGTTAAAGAAGTGGAGAATCAAGGCTAATGAAACAAAATCTGTCAACGTTACCTTTACGCTAAGAAGAGGAACCTGCCCACCAGTCAAACTCAACAACCTGGAAGTTCCACAATCAGATCACGTCAGATACTTAGGTTTACACCTTGACAAGCGACTCACCTGGCAAAAACATGTTTTTGGTGTGCAATAAAGATATATTGTATTTATGAATAAAATGAAAATGAATACTGACTCGTTCAAGGCGGCGAGCAGGCCGGGCGCCTCCACGAGGTAGGTCATGTCGTGGTCTAGGAAGCTGGCGCGCGCCACCTGCAGCCGGCCGCCGCTCTCGTCCACCTGCAGGTGCTGCACCGCCCGCGCGAGCTGGCTCTGCGACAGCTGCTTCGGCCAGCCTGCGGAGCGACGCACGCTTCAACACTTGCACTGCACACAACCTGACCCTACACTAGGCAAAGCTTGTACTACGGCTGCCAGAGACTGATATACATACTTAGATATTTTTAAATACATACTTAAATACATATCAACACCCAGACATAGAACAAACACAAATGTTCATCACATAAATGTTTGCCTTAGGTGGGAATCGAACCCACGCCCCCAAGCTCAGAAGGCAGGTTCACTACCAACTGAACCACCGAGGCAGTCAAAGTCTTGGTTTTTCTTAAAATCGTACTTAAGAGAAAATAGAGCTATCTAGTTGGCTCCATAGTAAAAGTTGTTCATAATGATGAGTACATTAACCCTATTAGGCTTAGCACACCCTTTCTTGACAACCCTGTATAGTGTATAGCTACTAGGATTGTAAAAAATTGCAATTTCAATAATTTTTGTCAACCCTTATAGGATCACTTGAAAAAAATAAGTTGTTCGTCTGTCTATCTGTCAAGACCCTTTTTCTCTGGAACGCGTGGAGGTACCAAGCTCAAATTCATATCAAATACTCAGGTCTACCGTCCCTTGGAGCTGCGAACATTTTTTCTAGCTTCTACTAAAATCTCACCTTTGATCTCAGCGGTGGCGGCCAGAGCGGGATCCTTCGCGAATTCCGGCATACACTTCCTCAGGTCCGACACGGGAACGTTGTCCGTCAAATTGCCGTAGTCCACGTACAGCACGGTGGCGGTGGGGGCGCCGGGCCGGTGCGAAACTACCACCGCGCGAAACCATTGTGGGTCTACGAGGGAAAATTACATGTTATTTTTGAAGTATATATAGGCGATGGCAGCCTAGTTGGGAGAAGGCCCGCCTCTCAAGCCGAGAGCGGGTTCGAACGCAGCCGAAGGCACGCATTTGTTCATTGTGTGAACATATGTGCGTATTGTATGTCATCTGCTACATGACTGGAGCCCGGTGATGGCGGCAGGCTTGCCCCCTGTCACATTTGGGACTGAATATCGTCAGGCGAAGTGTGGCTGTTGTATTACACCTCTGGCAGCCCCTTCGGGGGAAAGGCGTGACGATATGTTATTCTTGAAGTGAAACTTCTAATGCAACTTTAACAAGGTTGCGTTAAATGTTTAACGCTACCATGGAGTGGGTATGAAAGCACTGTTGCGTTAAACGTTCAACGTTCCGTAGCGATCAATTGTGAATTAAGTAAGCAATGTTAATTAAGTTTGTCTTAAAGTAACAATATGATTTCACTAAACAATAATTTCCACTCCTGGACGAAATTCAGTACCAAATGTGACAGGGGGCGAGCCTGTTGCCATACACCGGGCTCCAGTCATGTAGCAGATGACAAAATACATGCAAACATATTACTGTTTTCAACTTACAGGGATCCATTTTAGCGAGGCACATCTCTTCGACCATCGGCAAGTAAGCGTCGCTGCACAGCGAGCTGTTGCAATACTCATTGATCTGCATACAAAATATAAATATTTTTTTCACCATACAAATATACAGGGTTGCTGGTAGTCATTTAGCATACTTTTAAGCGCATATTCTGTACATCAAAACAAACATCTGTTCTACGACTTTTAAAAAATAGTTTTTTTTGCTTCCATACAAAATCAAAAAAAAAATAATTGTTTGATGTAAGCATAATTGAATCTATGTAAAAAGCGCGCGCGCACTTTGAGGCGCCGACAAACGGGCGGCGGCTTGGATGCTGTAAAGAGTTATGAAGTGTTAGAGAGAAACACAAAAATTTCAAAGAAAATAGGAAATTTGTTGAGTTTTGGGAATAGCTGTAGAACAAAAGTTGCTTTGTCACGCAGCGCGATTCCTTGTTCGTGGCCGCTAACGACGCCTAGCTCCAGACATGTGAAGTCAGTGACTGCCAGCTTGAACTGACAAGTTGGCAGCTGAAAACATGCCTCGTCAGTAAGAGGTCCAAAGACGAGATCACGCAGCACGACTCCTTGTAACGACGCCTCGCTTCAGACATGTGAAGTCAGTAACTTCCTGAACTGACAAGTTGGCAGCTGCAAACATACCTTGTCAGTAAGAGGCCCAAAGACGAGGTCACGCAGCGCGATTCCTTGTTCGTGGCCGCTCACGACGCCTCGCTCCAGACATGTGAAGTCAGTAACTTCCAGCGTGAACTGACGGTTAGTGGGCAGCGGCTGTGTGTTCATCGACGAGAACAGGACCACATCGGATTCTAGGGACGAAAGTCGAAGTTCGTCAAGGACGAGTGGCCAGACACTATATGAATGTGTGAAAAACAGAATCAAAACGTGATTTTAAAGCTAACATTTATTACAAACTGATTCAAACTTGATGGCGGCTGTAGGCGTCTTGCCCCTTCTCATTCTTATTCCAGGTGAGGATGATAAGTACTGCACTGACGGCCCGCTTGGGGTGCATTTCCCCCTACCAGCGCCTACCCAAGCCAACACAACTCCCTGAAATACTGGAGTGAGGCTCCGGGGCGCTGGCATAGTTGCTCCTATGGCGTAGATGGTAACGTGCATAACGACGATGAAAAGCAGCCAAGGTGTTGTGATGATCAAAAAAAAAAGGCAATGATGCTTCATGCAAACTGGTAGCGATTCTAGTTTCTTCTGTGGCTTCACAATGCCACAGCACATGCACTACAGCTACGTTCTCTGTCAAGCAGCCACGACATAGTGGGCTGTTCGTGGCTCCTTTGTACAAGTGACTGTTTAAGTTGCAATGACCGGTTATGTGCCCTACCAGCAATCGAAAGTCCTGTCGTTGCAACTTTAATAGATTATTAATGATAGCTGTTGCCCGCAACTTCGTTCGCGGTTATTCAGAAAATAGTATCCATAACTCCTCCTCGTGATGTGATATACTGTAACTTATTATCAATATGAATAATACGAGGGTGGGTCAATATGTCTATGGCTTTTTGTAGAAAAATACATATTTTTTAACAAAAAATCAGTTTTATTTTTCGACGTAATCCCCTTTGAGTGCCATGCACTTTGCCCAGCGTTTCTTAAGTTTTTTGATCCCTTCCAAAAAATAGGATTTCTCAAGGTCTTCAAAATAGGCATTTGTTTCAGCGATGATTTCGTCATTCGAATTGAATCTCTTTCTACCGAGCCATTTCTTTAGGTTTGGGAACAGAAAGTAATCGCTGGAAGCTAAGTCCGGAGAATACGGTGGATATGGCAGCATTTCGTATCCCAATTCTCTAAAGTTTGCCATTGCGACTGCGCTCATATGGACCCTTGCATTGTCCTGGTGGAAGAGCACTTTTTCTTTGCCAAATGTGGTCGTTTCTCTTTTAAATCTTGGTCGAACCGGTCTAATAAGCTAAGCATAATATTCGCCATTTATGGTTTTATCTTTTTGGAAGTAATCGATGTGGATTATGCCACTTGCATCCCAAAAAACTGTAGCCATAACTTTGTTGGTCGACAGACTTTGGCCTTCTTCGGCGCAGATTCGCCCTTAGAAACCCACTGTTCCTTGTTTCATAAGTATCCTCTCCATCCTAAGGTTGCCTGGAAGAGTTCGCTCTTAGTGAAAAGGCCGCCAGCTGTTACACTACAGTTTAAGATTTTTCTGTTCTTTTGTTTTTGTTATTTCTGGTGTGAACAATAAAGTATCTTAAGTAAAGTAAAGTATATTTATCTATCTATCTACGTATCTATCCTTGGTCTCTGGTGTATTGTGGTGGATCCAGGTTTCGTCCACAGTTACGAAATAGCGCAAAAACTCATCCGGCTTGCGTTGAAACAGCGTCAAACACTCTTTCGAAGTTGTCACACGCATGCTTTTGTGATCGATTGAGAGCAAGCACCTCGCGGAAAGCTTTGTCATCCCCAAATGGTTATTTAAAATCGAAACGACTGAGCCGTGAGATATGCCTATAGTCTCTACAATCTCACGCACTTTCAATCTCCAGTCGGCCAATTCCATATCGTGGATTTTTTCAACGTTTTTTGGCGTAGTGACCTCATTTGGACGTTAAGGACGTTCCGCATCAATTGTGCTTGTGCGACCACATCGAAATTCAGTAAACCACTTTTTTACCATTGAAATCGATGATACGGAGTCTCCATAGTTAAAAATATTTCTAACTTTTCTTTGGTTTGCATAATGGTTTACTTTTCGCAAAAAATAATGCTTTATGAGCACATGAAACTCACTCTTCTCCATTTTGTTGAAAAAAGACGCGCGCTTTTCTTTTCAAGGGCTGCCATAGACAAACAAAATCATAGAACAGGTTCAAACTTTGACAGCAATCCGTTGAAGAATAGTTGTTGACCATGCAGTATTTACTTTTTTACAAAAAGGTGAGAAATGCAGAAAGTCACGGACTTAATGACCTGCCCTCGTAATCCGTTACCAAAGGGATCAGAGTCCAACATTAAAAAAAAAAAAAATTGACTGGTTTTGAGCGGACTTTTAATTTTAGTTGCCAGTTGTTATTTCAGTACCAACTACGTACTATTCTGTGATGTTGTCTGACGCATTTGGTAAGCGGCGCGTTATATTTTTATTAATTTACAGATTATAATGACAAAAACATTTTTTCATTCAGAAAAAAGTTTTCAGAAACCCTTCTTGTGACATACTGTAACTATTTATCAAATTTTATCAAGATACGTTCAGCCGTTAAAGCCTACAAACAGACAGACAAAGGTACTTTCGATTTTATAATAAGTAATAAAGATTTTCCAGTCAAGAATTAGGAGGGTAGCTTTAGAATGCTTACATCTCGTTGTTCCACAGGTACTGTTGTTCTTTTTCGGTGGTGAAGCCGTAGTAGCTCTCGCACTCCCATCGCTGATGGTTTGCAGAGTCCCACTGCGTCGTCGCTTACCTGTTTCCTGGCACCTTCCTTGGTAATCCGCCGCTGTATTACCCACGCAGGATCCCTGGCTTTCAGTCCATCTCACTATTTTTCTGTGCTTTCTCAAGGGTGTCTGCAGAGCTGTGTGGCACTCAGCAGTAGCTCTATATCTCGTTACCGGTCTTCTAAGCGTAGATGGTAGCGGCATGAGAACTGCTGCTGTCCCGATCCTCGGAGGCCGTGGAAACTCATGAAGAAGCTGGACTGCCCTTGCTGATAGTAATAGGCCCATGATCTTGCCTCTTTGTTCCTTAGTTTTTTCTTCTGTTTAGCGTTACTTACTCCGCAGTCGACATTAAGTTTGAATCGGCATGTCCAACGTGTTGGGTTTGGATTTAGTAACACTTGAAGGTCTTGCTCTACCCGTGTAGTTCTTCACCGGGTGGAACAGCACCCTTAAGTATTATTACACCCAAAACCAGCACGTAGTATGTCTAATGTGGCAAAGGTGGTCCTAGAAAGGCCATATCCGTAATGCAATACTGGCCCGGCCATTATTGAAACGTTCAATGATGACCGGGCCATAAGATTGCCAGTGTTTCCGGGACAGTATTGCAATAAAAATATGGACCGTCTAGAAGCAGCCTAAGAAAAATGCAGTTGTTTATTCCAACAATATCAAATGTACAAAATGACAATAGCAAATTGTTAAAATGCAAAATTATCAAATCGCATTGAGAAATACTTAAAATTAAACATACACATAGTACTATATGTTAGTTAAAAATCGCATATACTTTGATAGGTACGTCTCCATGACTGTTTCTGCTCATATTTATTCTTCCTCATACAGCCTCATAACTTTGACATTCTTAAGTGTATCTTCGATACCCAATTAAACACAGACATTTGATTTGATATTGAGTTAGTTAGCAGGAACCGTAGTAGTCAGACAACCATGTGAGCAAAAAAGTCCTGAATATGTACTTCCTTAACCTATGACGATAAAAAAAGTTTGTACTTTACCTAAGACGTCCCCGCCAGCCTCCTCCAGCTTTTTCCACTCCGGTGTGCACATTTCCTCAAGTTTCTTATTGAGGTTTAGTTTGTTCTTGGCTATGGTGAGAGTTACCAGGGATCCACTCGGAGCTGTCTTCTCTCCAGTTGGGATTGTCTGTGACGGTTAGATTATCTGTTGCATTATTAACAATAATAAATGCAATGGTTAACGGTTGGTTTTTCGAGTCACTCTCTGCAAGCCCTTTCATTTGATACCCATTTTGTAGGAGTGCATTTAAAATAACTTAAAATGAAAGCTTGTAAAAAGGATGGTCTGCAATAAAAATATGTTCGCTAACTGTTGCATTATTAGTTACAAGATAAAAAAGGTTTAAAGACATATCACTCACTTGAGAAGAATACTAAACACCAACAAAATTACAATGTCGTCGTATCTAGCAAGGCTACCAATCCTCTCAACGTATTCATTTGCTTAGAAGACTGTGATCGGCTATCAGATACTGAGCAAGTTGTTTTTTTAATATGTTGAAAGAATTCAAATTTTTTACGCGTGAGGGTATTTTATTATAAAGTTGTGCTGCTTCAAAAGTAAGTGTTTTTGCCGTAGTTAGTTCTAGCTCTTGACAAGACTAAAAAGCTAGCTCGTCGAGTACTTCGCTTTGTAGTTTGTTTATTTTTTGTAAAAGAAATATTAGTGTGATTGTTTTTGTGAGTGATTTACGGATAAAAATACATACGTTATAAATATATAATTATTAGATAAATATCTTTATATACGGCGGAACACCCACAATGGCGGACAAGTTATTTTAAATGCACCCCTACAAGATGGGCTTGCTGAGAGTAGCTCAAAAATATTATTTTTAGTGCAATAAAAGCTTGTTTTAATTAATACATTTTTCAACAAAAACATTTATTATTATAAATCAGCGCATTTGTGTGTGAGAGAATGAAATGAAAAAGCATCGCACAATACCATCAATCTTAGGAAGGTTCCGCGAATCTGCTTTTATAAAATCTTTTCCATTTTATGTGGATTTTAGCAAAATCTTTGAATATTTACACCTTTCTTCACATTAGCAACTGCTTTATGAAATGACGTCACTGCGAGCTTATTGGTGGATGAAATTACGTTTCGTTTTACGTAATTTGTAATTGAAATAAAAATAAATTGTTTTTTAAAAACATTGGCTTAAAGTACATAGCACTACATTATTTATTGAGCTATAAACTTATTTTAGAAAAGCGATGATAGCCTAGCCGGAGAAGGCCCGCCTCTCAAGCCAGAGGGAGCGGCTTCGGACCCAGCTGAAAGCACGCACCAATTTGTTCATTGTGTGAACATATGTGCATACTATATGTAGTCTGCTACATGACTTGAGCCCGGTATATGGCGACAGGCTCGCCCTGTATTTGGGACTGAATATCGTCTGGCGAATTGTGGGTGTTGTACACCTCAGCCAGCCCCTCGAGGGACAGGCGTGACGATGTGTGTGTGTTAAACTTATTTTCTCATTTTAAAAATAATGCAAGTTATTTACTTTTTATTTTTTTATTTATTTTTATATATTTACCAGTAACAGTTCAGCCTGCTCCTTGATAGTGTCTATGTAGTCATTGGCGGGCGAAGAGAGCGGCCAGTCGGTGTGCGAGAGCAAGACGAAAGTGGCGCGCGCGGCGCGGGACTTGAGACTGAGCGAGACGGGAGATGAGAACAGCTTCTCCAGGGGCACTACTTCTTCGTTACCTGGGAAGAGAAATTAACAGAGATAAGAAAAAAAAAATCACACTAATATTAGTTTTTTTTATGTACTATAGGTTGGCGTTTGACCACCAACTCGGCTGATGTTAAGCGACCTTGTGGTCTAAGATGGAGCACGACGACCTATAAGGTACTTATTCACTCTAGCCTTGAAGTTTTGTAGAGTGAAGAAGTACAAAGACGGCAGTTGAGTGAGGCGCTACAAGTGCGCTACTGCTCAGACCCGTCTTCGGAACGGTTACACCGGACTACATCCCCAAACACGACTAAGTAGGTCATTTCACGGCATGGCTTGGTCCGGTGGGTGGTAACTAGCCACGGCCGAAGCCTCCCACCAGAGTTTGCTACCCGGTTAGCACTACCCGGGGACCACGTGCAGGGAAACAGAGTAGAGTACAATCCTACGGACGATGGTAGCTCAGCCCCCAATCCTAGTAAAAGTTAAAAGGACAAGTTGAGATGGATGGATGTTTGTTGGTCAATCACGCCAGAACGGCTGTACGGATCTGGATGAAACTTGGCACAGAGATAGATTGTAGTCTGGAAAACTCGAAAATACCTTTCCAAAACTCACCATATTCAGTGTACTGCACTTTGTACCGATTCTCCGTGGCCTTGGTTCTTGTCACGAGCGCTCTGAAATGGACTCCCTCGTATTGACAGAGGACTTCCTGACCCGGTGTGGGGGGAGTCGTCAAGGGTTTTGCTGTGAAAAACATCGTCATTTTATACATATACAGGGTTATAGGTAACTCACCAAAAACCTCTTAAGGGTTCATTGTACTCATCAATATGAACAACTTTTACTATGAAGCCAATCCTGTAATCGCGAAAAAAAACAGCTGTTCCATAGAAAAAGTTCAATCATCCTGAGATGTATGGAACAGCATTTTTTTTTCGCGATTTCAGATTTTTCCTCATAATAAATGTTGTTCATATTGATGAGTACATTGAACCCATAAGAGGTTTTAGGTGAGATACCTATAACCCTGTATAAATTCAGTATGAGTTTTTCTTTTTAATTTACAATCTACTTAAGTTTCTGCAAAAAAAAAAACTCACCACTCTGCATGCCATAGAGTGCAGCATCCTGCAGCACACTCTCAAACTCGGCCGTGGTCTCGTCATCGTTCGCACGCACACACACGCGCTGCAGTGACGTCACGTGCAGCAACAGATACTTCCCGTTGTTGACGACATCCGGTCGGCTAACTTCCGGGATGGAAGGCTTCTGAGCATTGTCGGTGGTTGGTTTAGTGAGAGAATTCGAAGGATTCTGAGCATTGTCGGTGGTTGGTTGAGTGACAGAATTCGAAGAATTCTGAGCATTGTTGGTGGTTGGTTGAGTGACAGAATTCGAAGAATTCTGAGCATTGTTGGTGGTTAGTTGAGTGACAGAATTCGAAGAATTCTGAGCATTGTTGGTGGTTGGTTGAGTGACAGAATTCGAAGAATTCTGAGCATTGTTGGTGGTTCGTTGAGTGACAGAATTCGAAGGATTCTGAGCATTGTTGGTGGTTGGTTGGGTGAGAGAATTCGCTTCTTCTAATGCGAGTTGGGATTTCTGTTCGTTCAGTCGATTTTCAATGACTGCTCCAACTGTTAAAATAAATATTTTAAAATAAAATTGACTTACCGTGGTCCGAATAGTATTTTATAAAAATGGGTAAAAATTGGACCAATTTGTAAGTTTATCTTTGTGTTTAAGCCAAAATTTGTGAGAAATTTATTTATTTATTAATTGAAAAGAGAAAAAAGTGCCCCTCTCAATTTCTTGCCCGTTCTTCTGAGTAGCGACTCATTTTCCGAACAAGGCAGTCGAGTCTATTACAAAACTTTGACGTTCACAAGCGTGTCTTTGAATAAATACTAATACCCAATTGAATAAATAACATTTTTACTTGACTATGACTTTGTTCATATTAAAAAAAAGTTTTTTTTATGACTATGCTGTTGGCCACTGAGGCCTCGACAGCGTACCGGGCATTAGTAAGCGCAGATGGCGCAGGGCCTTACAAAAAAAAAAAATCGGTTTATAAATAATAGAGTTATGCGGTATTTGTAAGTCTTAATAATCAAATAATAATAATATAATAATTAATAATAATAATAAACGGTAAACGGTCTCAAAGTTAAGAAGAAAAATAAATATCTTGGAATAATAATAATAATAATAAAAGTATCTGGTCGCAAATACTCACAAGTCAGATGGAAATTGACCTCCGGCTTCCAACGAGAGATGTAACCCTCGCCTAGAAACAAGTTTCCAGTGGCGCTAGCTATAGACACCTTGAAACCTTGGCAAGTTTCATTCAGAAGTGTGCATATGAGAGACATGTTTACCTGTACGAAAAAAATTGGTTGTCTGTAGAGTCGGTTTACGGACGATAGTTTAACGTGACAACGTCATAACAAAACATTGATGAAATCTTCTCGGACGCATAGGGCAACCGAGTGGAAGAAAGATGCGGCGCAAGCCGAACGCTCAAGCCGATCGTGCCTTTCGCTCGCTCGTGTAGCGCTCTCGCTCCGATCGACCGAGCGTAACGGGACAATGAGTCATCCTTTTTCGTGCGTGCAGCCGGCGTTCATCGATTTTTGAGACGTTGTCACGTCAAAAAAAGTTTTAAACTCAAACCCCTTAGCAATAAAACGTTGTTTAGTCTCGAAATAGTCATACAGCATTTTATCTTTTTCGATCCGAGTTAAAAAAAATGTAAAAGATAGAATAGTAAAAAAGGAAAGCTTAAAACCCGACTTCCCATACTGTAATTCGTCATCCATGTAAACAATTTTTTTGACTTATGTTGATTATATATCTAGTAGTGTTTATAAACACATACCTCGATAATCACCCAGACATAGAGCAAACACAAATGTTCATCACATAAATCCTTGCCCTAGGTGGGAATCGAACCCACGGCCCCAAGCTCAGAGAGCAGTAACTACCAACTGAGCCACCGAGGCAGTCAATCCAATACAAAGTTGAAACCAATGTTTGGCCCAGGGCCTGGGCCAAAAAGATGCCTGGGCCCCAGGCATCTTTTTTACAACTCACGTCAAGAGTTGGGAGCCAGTCAGCAACACTAACCTCAGCCTTCGCATTGAGCAGGCAGCAGAACTCGGGAATGTCCACACACTCCGTAGCGGATCTCGTCTCACGCATCAAGGTTAGGGAGCCAGTCTGCAACACTAACCTCAGCCTTCGCATTGAGCAGGCAGCAGAACTCGGGTATATCCACACATTCCGTGGCGGATCTCGTCTCACGCAGCAAGAATAAGGAGCCAGAGAGCGACACTAACCTCAGCCTTCGCATTGAGCAGGCAGCAGAACTCGGGTATGTCCACACACTCTGTAGCGGATCTCGTCTCACGCATCAAGATTAAGGAGCCAGAGAGCGACACTAACCTCAGCCTTCGCATTGAGCACGCAGCAGAACTCGGGTATGTCCACACACTCCGTAGCGGATCTCGTCTCACACAGCAAGAATAAGGAGCCAGAGAGCAACACTAACCTCAGCCTTCGCATTGAGCAGGCAGCAGAACTCGGGTATGTCCACACACTCTGTAGCGGATCTCGTCTCACGCATCAAGATTAAGGAGCCAGAGAGCGACACTAACCTCAGCCTTCGCATTGAGCAGGCAGCAGAACTCGGGTATGTCCACACACTCCGTAGCAAATCTCGTGTCACGCATCAAGATTAAGGAGCCAGAGAGCAACACTAACCTCAGCCTTCGCATTAAGCACGCAGCAGAACTCGGGTATGTCCACACACTCCGTAGCGGATCTCGTCTCACACAGCAAGAATGAGGAGCCAGAGAGCAACACTAACCTCAGCCTTCGCATTGAGCAGGCAGCAGAACTCGGGTACGTCCACACACTCTGTAGCGGATCTCGTCTCACGCATCAAGATTAAGGAGCCAGAGAGCGACACTAACCTCAGCCTTCGCATTGAGCAGGCAGCAGAACTCGGGTATGTCCACACACTCTGTAGCGGATCTCGTCTCACGCATCAAGATTAAGGAGCCAGAGAGCAACACTAACCTCAGCCTTCGCATTGAGCAGGCAGCAGAACTCTGGTATGTCCACACACTCCGTAGCGAATCTCGTATCACGCATCAAGATTAAGGAGCCAGAGAGCAACACTAACCTCAGCCTTCGCATTGAGCAGGCAGCAGAACTCTGGTATGTCCACACACTCCGTAGCGAATCTCGTATCACGCATCAAGATTAAGGAGCCAGAGAGCAACACTAACCTCAGCCTTCGCATTGAGCAGGCAGCAGAACTCTGGTATGTCCACACACTCCGTAGCGAATCTCGTATCACGCATCAAGATTAAGGAGCCAGAGAGCAACACTAACCTCAGCCTTCGCATTGAGCAGGCAGCAGAACTCGGGTATGTCCACATCCACACACTCCGTAGCGGATCTCATCTCACGCATCAAGAATAAGGAGCCAGAGAGCAACAGTAACCTCAGCCTTCGCATTGAGCAGGCAGCAGAACTCGGGTATGTCCACACACTCCGTAGCGGATCTCGTCTCACGCATCAAGATTAAGGAGCCAGAGAGCGACACTAACCTCAGCCTTCGCGTTGAGCAGGCAGCAGAACTCGGGTATGTCCACACAAATTCACACAATCCGTAGCGGATCTCGTCTCACACAGCAAGAATAATGAGCCAGAGAGCAACACTAACCTCAGCCATTGCATTGAGCAGGCAGCAAAACTCGGGTATGTCCACACACTCCGTAGCGGATCTCGTCTCACGCATCAAGATTTGGAAGCCTGTCCGCAACACTAACCTCAGCCTTCGCATTGAGCACGCAGCAGAACTCCGGAATACTCGTGAAGGTCGCGGCCAGCTCGCGGCACTCAGTGCGCGGCGTGATCTGCGCGACTCTGCAGCTGTCCAGCAGCGCACACGTGGTGGGAGAGAGACAGCGCGCGCGGTACCAGCTCTCGTCATCTGGGTCGTAGTACGCGAACGTCTCGCCGAGCTTCGGCCTGGACGGGTGGAGATTGTACTTCATTTTAGCATAGCATAGTTTTACTAGCTGCGCCCCGCGGTTTCACCCGCGGTTTAAAAGTTCCTATGTGCTATTCTAGACTGTAATCTATCTCTGTGCCAAATTTCATCCAGATCTGTTCAGTCGTTCTGGTGTGAAAGAGTAACAAACATCCATCCATCCATTCTTACAAACTTTCGCGTTTATAATATTAGTAGGATTTACACGGCCTACCCTTTTCGTATTTTTTTAAAGTTCCTGTCTATCTAAAGGCTACCTGGAAGAAATCGTTTTAGGCGATAAGGTCGCCCTTGTACTGCCGAAACATGTATTTTAGTTTTTAAGATTTCCATGTAGTTTTGGTGTGCAATAAAATTGTATTTATTGTAACATGTCGTCACGCCTTTCACCCGAAGAGGCTGGCAGAGGTGTGTACAACACCCACACTTCGTCAGACGATATTCAGTCCCAAATGTGACAGGGGCGAGTCTGTCGCTATACACAAGGCTCCAGTTATGTAGCAGATGACATTATATCTATGTTCACACAATGATCACGTTGGTACGAGTACGTACCTTTTCGACTGGGATCGAACCAGGACCATCTTTCTTCAAAGGCGAGCTTACTTCCAACTAGACTACCATCGCTTTTTTTTTAAGTCGGTTAAATCCTAACTAATATTATAAATGCGAAAGTGAGTTTGTTTATTTGTTTAATACGCTTTCACGCTTTAACTAATCAACCGATCTTCATTAAATTTTCTATACACGTCGTCAGGATTACAGAACAGGACATTGGGTACTTTTTAACCCCAAAAAAAAAACTGAGTTCCTGTGGGACTGCGGGTGCAACCGCGGGGCGCAGCTAGTAATTTTCAAATTCATCTCACTCACACAATAAAAATAGTATACCCGAACTAGCGACAGACGCAGACAAAAGATAAGGACTGCATCACTGGGTGTATGCCCAGCTGAAGATATGCCTACTGATCAAAGTCTAACAGCACATTAGATTATTCTTTTGACCAAAGAGTTAGCTACAAAGCAGAATACAAAAAAAAAACTCACACAATAGCCCTATTTCCGTGGAATATTTCGCCGAGCAGCGACTTGAACTGGTCTTCGTACTCCTTGTGCATCGCGAGGCAAACGTAGCCAGCCTGTTGTGATGCGCACACGTTGGTCTTTTGCTCTACAGATAAGACGAACGAGCTGCCAATTGGCAGCACTTCCACTAGGTACCTGTATGAAATAGGTAGATGGATTACTTATTTTATCCTCACACCATACCTAAGAAATCGTCCATGTAGTCCAGTCAAAATAGACATTCCAGTTTGCATTAATTCCCAACAAGCTGGATTTTTGTGCAGGCCTTGAATACGTCATTACAAATGATATGTCAAAAGTCCCATAATGATCCATGTTTACATCCATAGTTTATCATTATGGTCCATTGACTGCCTCGGTGGCTCAGTCGGTAGTGAACCTGCCTTCTTATCTAGGGGGCGTGGATTCGATTCCCACCTAGGGCAAACATTCATATGATGAATATTTGTGTTTGTTCTATGTCTGGGTGTTAATATCTATTTAAGTATGTATTCAAAAGTATATAAGTATGTATATCAGTCTCTGGCCGCCATAGTACAAGCTTTGCTTAGTTTGGGGTCAGACGACCGTGTGTTCAAGTGTCCCGAATATTTATTTATTTATCATGGACGATCCCTTAGGTGTGGTGTAAAGAATAATCCCCTTCATTCAGAAATCCTTTCGATCAAAGCTAAATAAATAAATAAATAAATTCGGGACACTTCCACACACGGTCACCTGACCCCAAACTAAGCAAAGCTTGTACTATGGCTGCCAGAGACTGATATACATACTTAGATATTTTTAAATACATACTTAAATAGATATTAACACCCAGACATAGGACAAACACAAATGTTCATCACATAAATGTTTGCCCTAGGTGGGAATCGAACCCACGCCCCCAAGCTCAGAAGGCAGGTTCACTACCAACTGAGCCACCGAGACAGTCAAAGCTCAAGACAGCTAACCTCCAGCTAAGTTAGGAAAAAGAAATAATTAAATATTGCTATGGGACTCTCCTTCAACCTGTGTATCGTTTACGTTATTTTTTCCGTAGCATGGCTATTCAGTAATTATATTTAATACTTACAGCCATGGCACACGACCGGTTAGAGATATGTGAGATGTTGTAACGATTGGCTTCGGAGTGGAACTCTGCTGAAACTTGGCCCTCTCGGCTATTGGGAGTTGAGGGATGGGAGTCTTCGGCTGTGTATCATCAGCTTGGCTAGTCAGTAATTATACTTAATACTTACAGCAAAGGAACAAGACCGGCTTGATATGTGACATGTTATAGCGATTGGCTTCGGAGTGGAAGTCTCCTGAAACTTGGCCCTCTCGGCTATTGGGAGTAGGAAGGATGGGAGCCTCCTTCGGCTGTGTATCGTAGCTTGGCAAGGCAGTAATTATTCTTAATACTTACAGCAAAGGAACAAGACCGGCTTGACATGTGACATGTTATAGTGATTGGCTTCGGAGTGAAAGTCTCCTGAGACTTGGCCCTCTCCGCTATGGGAGTCTCCGTCGGCTGTGTACCGTAGCTCGGCTAGTCAGTAATTATACTTAATACTGACAGCGAAGGAACAAGACCGGCTCGATATGTGACATTTTGTAGCGATGGGCTTTGGGGTGGAAGTAGTACTTACATCGAAGGAACAACAGTGGGTAGATCTATGTCAGCTGTTGCAGCCCTTAGCATTCGGTCTTGTTGAGGTGATGGGTTGCCGATGTTGTTGTTCAGTCCTCTCGGACTCCTCTGTGCGTTTCTTCTGTCTGTTAAATAAATGAAATTGAATTAACCCTGGCTAATGCAATAAGCAACGCATATTAGCTTAGGCGCGACAAGCTACGCTGCGTTGCATAGAGGAGGCGGATTTTTAGAAACTTTAGAAATTCAAGGACAAATTCTGGGACGTGCGTTAAGCAACGCTGCATTGATTAAACGAAGGTAGTTTTTTTTTTCTATGTAGATTAGGTCGGCGTTTGACCACCAACTCGCCTGATGTTAAGCGACGTTGTGGTCTAAGATGGAGCACGACGACCTTTGAAGTTTTGTAGAGTGAAGAAGTACAAAGACGGCAGTTGAGTGAGGCGCTACAAGTGCGCTACTGCTCAGACCCGTCTTCGGAACGGTTACACCGGACTACATCCCCAAACACGACTAGGTCACGACGATTTTCGCGGACCGATCGCCCCACAGATAACGGCGAAAGTTTGTGTGAGTAAGTGTGTGTGTTTGTTACTTCTCCACGCTTAAACTGATGGATGGATTTTAACGAAAATTGGTGTGGCAATAGAGTCTACTTTTAACCGCGAGGCGCAGCTAGTAATTTAACAAGTAACATTATTAAGAGAAAAACAAAAAACCCGGCTGCAAAATGTTGTACCCTATGTCACTTCCACTATCAAGACGATTCAAATGACACCTCACATGTCGAAATACATCAAGCTGTTTAGGCTGTACGGCGTGCCAAAGAAACCTCATACACACATACCCACATACATACATACACTCGAAAAATATAACCTTCCTTCCTTCCTTCATAAGACCGCCAGTTGTTACCCTATAGCAGCAGTCGGCAACCTTTAGGCAGGCAAGGGCCGCACAGTGCCAAAATAAGCAAGTGACGGGCCGCACTTGTTCAAAAATTTTACAATAGGTTTCTATAGACACATATTTTACCATAGGTATCTATTTATTTATGTAGGTATTATCTGATCTCTAAAAATCAATGTTTAACGGTCTCTAGCAGCTATAGTAAAAGCCTTGCTTAGTTTGGGGCCAGACGACCGGGTGAGCAAAATGTCCCGATTTTTTTATTTTTTTTACACAAAACACTTGCGGGCCGCAAGGAGGAGGGCCGAGGGCCGCATGTGGCCCGCGGGCCGCGAGTTGCCGACCGCTGTCCTATAGAATAGAATAAGTATTATTATATTTATTCTCCTGTTTTTTTTTGTTATTTGTGGTGTGAACAATAAAGAGTTTATCTATCTTCTTGAGCAGTCGGGTAGAAGTTTAAGTTGAAAATAGGGTATTCTCTTACCAGCCCCCAACCCGTCGTCATCATTCTGCGGCTGTTCCACGGCACGGGGCGTGCGCAGCGGAACGTGGTGCCCCGGGGGGACGAACCTAGTCTGAGGGGGAAATCGATATTTTGTTATATGGCCAGGGCCGGATTTTGGGGAAGGCAGGCGGGCTACAGCCCCGGGGCCTCCACAAGAGAGGGACCCGACATAAGATATTAAAAAAAAAAGAAATTCACTTTAGACTGATTTTTCACTTTATTCGAGTAATAATTAGAGGCCTCCACTCTCCTGTTGCCCTAAGGCCTCCACACCTCTAAATCCGGCCTTGGGTGTAGTAATACTTAGGTTCTACCCATCAAAGTGAACCATTTTTTAACCGCCGACTCAAAGACGACGGGTGTTTATAAGTTGGACGTGTCTCTCTCTCTCTCTCTCTCTCTCTCTCTGTGTGTGTCACGTAAAAAAATACGTGTTTCAGCTCCTCTGAGCAATCTTTACAAATATTCAACAGTAAAATTATTCTGTTGACGTGACAACGTCTTATAAATTGGTTTGCCGGGTGACACTTCAAGAAACTGCGTTACGCTCCGCTCACGTTATGCGCTCACAGTGAGAGCGAGTCCCACGCGTCCCTTCCACTCGGGCATGGTTAGCCCGCCTAAGAGCGAGAGAGACAGACATAAAAAGTGAAAGGCACGCGTCCCTGTCGTTGTCACGTAAAACTTTCGCCCGTATACCGACTTTACAGGCAACCAATTTTTTAATATTATATTCTTTCCAATGCATTGATGGAAGCAAACTTATCAAAAAAATACATTCTATAATTTTATCCTACTAATATTACAAACGCGAGAGTTTGTAAGGATGGATGGATGTTTGTTACTCTTTCACGCCAGAACGGCTGAACAGGGGGGCTATTCCTACACGTGAGATGAGATGAGATTTTATCTTGGTCACTCTCACACCTATGACGTTTCAAACGAGAGCAACAAGGATAAAAAAAAGGTGAGATGAGAATCTCAAATCTCCGAATAGGGCCACAGATCTGGATGAAATTTGGCACAGAGATAGATTACAGTCTAGAATAGCACATAGGATACTTTTTAACCGCGGGGCGCAGTTAGTATCTAATACAATAGTGTCGCGTGCGGGCGAGACAGCTTTCGTGCTTTGCATTACATCTTAAGATGCCTATGAGACTTACCTTGTTGTTGTTGGGATAGTGTGTAGCTTGCTGAGGAGCGCGGCCGCGAGGCGTTGCCTGTTCATGCACAAATGTTTTGAAATTTAACTTAACGTCTTATTAATCGAATGCCAAAAAAGAGTAGGTTCTCAATTCGACTGTTTTTTAAATATATTTAAGTGGGTTCAGAACCCAGCCACACAGCACCTGACAGCACGCACCAATTTGTTCATTGTGTGAACATGTGTGCGTGTTGAAAGAAAGAAAGAAAAAAAGTTTATTTGTGACCTTTTAAAATTAAAAACATTAAGGGAATTGTACAATCTACAAGATCACAAAACGTATTGTATGTCATCTGCTACATGACTGGAGCCCGGTGTATGGCGACAGGCTCGCCCCCTGTCACATTTGGGACTGAATATTACACCTCTGCCAGCCCCTTCGGGGGAGAGACGTGGCGATATGTAGATGCGACAAAACTAGAACACTGTTATGTTTGTCTCTTTCTCGCTGGACAAAAACTATAGAAAGACTTCACGTCCGGCTCGTGCTAGCTTTGCAGCAGTAGGGTGCATGAAGCTGTGGATGATGAAATGAAATGAAAATATATTTATTGCCAAAGAAAAAAAAACACAATATAAATAATTAGATACAATAGTTAGATAAATACAGTGGCAAAGGGTGTAAGCTCAGCACTGAGCTGCGTAAACTAGATCAGTTTATGCAAGGCTGATTTTCAGCTTACCCCTAGACTCGAATTAAGATGTTCGTCGAGGGTATAGTCATGCGAGTGTTCACTTTATACATTATTTCGAAAAATTACAGCAAGTTCTATAATTATGTCATATTGAGTACTTATGTAAATGTTGTCAGCAGTGATGTGTGTGAATTTAGGTATGTGATGATAAGATGAAGTTTACCATGTGACTGTTGGCGTGGGCCTGGTTTCCATTACGGACCGGAGAACGAGGTCGTCGCAACGGTGCTATGGGAGCCCTGAAAAAGATGTATTATTATTCCAATATATTATGCCAAGATGTATTATTATTGTTGCACCAAAAAACAAAATGGTTTGTCTTGGTGCTCACATACACCACTCGCTTCAACTAAAAGAAAATACTAACAAAATAAAAAGTCTTATATACTAATTCCTTGTTTAAAAAGTTTGGGTAATAAGCACCTGTTTGTAGATTATTAATGTCTTTAATGATTGTTCGTTTCTTTCTACCATAACAACAATGAAGTTGTGCACGAGTCGCTGCGATGAGTTCGGGCGCTAACTCACTGTTGAACCGGTTTCTGTTTCTAGCGCTGCGTAAACTATCTACATGAGTTGTTAATAACAACTCGTCGCAGTCGTAGAACAACGACGGTTCTGTAATTTAGCAACTTTACAGTATGCCACTTTAAAGTTTTCGAGAGGGATTTTACGTTATATTTAAATAACGGCTAAACCGATCATCTTGAAATTTGGAAATGTTGTTGTACCTTTGAAATTCTATAATGTGACCTATAATATAAATTTGTAATATGCTTAGATTTCTTTAAAAGTCACATACGTCATTTTTCTACGAACACAGATGCATCGTATCGTGTTGTATGACATTATACGACGTTGTTTTACGTACTTTCCACGACGTAAAGTGGTTTCCGTCATTGTTTTAGGATTTCTTTTTCAAAACTTACTGACGGATCTAAGCCGGTGGTTAAAAAATGAATTAAAAAAAATAAAACTATAATATTTCAATACTTTTGCTTTATTATTAAGTATTAAGATAAACATTTAAATTAAAAAAAAAACACAAGCATCTTGTTTAAGGCACTAAAATAGAGATCAATCTTTTTATTTTAAATCACAAGCTTTGTAGCTATAAAATTATTTATCTGAAAATTGCCCTTTAGGAATCAGTCTCAAAAATGTCTTAAACTTTAGGTATTTAATAATATAATAATAACTAACTATTAATTTAAAACTTTAACTTTTAAAACACAAAAATCAAGTATTATGGCACTTAATTAGAAATCAATCAATTTACTTTAATCACAATTCTTGGACGTATCAAATTCTTAATTGTACTACTTATATAGGTCAACAGTAATATTTGACACAAAGGTAAAAAAATGTGCTTTAGTAACAATAAGTATCAGTCTCAATGGGACTCTAATGGTAAAGTAGCTTTTTGTTAAATATAATAACTATGGAATGAAATAGTTTAAAATAGAAAATATAGTAAAAAGTACAAAACATTGTCAATTTTACTTTAAATTAAGAAAATTGATTTATTCAGAATTATCACAATACAATACAATACAACTTTATTGCACACCAAAAATACAAAGTAAAACAAACATAAAGAGAATATTAAAAATAAAATACCACCAGATTCATTTTGGATAGCATTGTCATGTGGCAGAGCTTTGAAGCATTCGTGATACTTGGAGGGTATAATAACTTGTATAATAACTTCTTTTATCTTTGTCCATGCAATTTTTTCATTACTTGTATTTTTTGACCAGTTTTTGTTTTTTAGAAGTGATTTAAAGTCATAGACCATTTCCCGAATCTGAAATCTGAAAACTCGTACGACGTGAGAGATGTTTCTACATCGCTCACATCGTACGAGTTTTCAGATTTCGCCTATTTTATGAGAAGTTTCCATTCTTCTGGAGTGTAAATGAGTTTGTGTTCCCCATTTCATTTCCCCATACTTTCAATTCCTCAGATGGATTTTCAATGTGTTTGTAAATAGGACTTGAAAAGTCAGATTAAATTGACTGTTTACAATGTCTCGGTACTGGCGAAGAGTTGTAACTTTGTTCGCATAACACCTAACTCCCAAAACTTATTACAATTTTCGATTCGGTCTCCTTCCGATAATTTAGTGGCACATTTAAATCTGCAGCGACATGGTACACCCATTCTTTTCGCTTCAATAGTACACCCTCTCTTTGAACAATACGTTTTGCCTAGATTTTTTAGTTTTTTCACTTTATCTCTTCCCAATCTTCACGCTTTCGATGTCGTTTTTTACCCATATTCTTCATCAAGCTGGTGGGCGCTCGAGACGGATGATTAGAATCCGTGCCAATAGTATCAACGGATGGACAATCAAACTCGTCAGGTTCATGTTGGCAGCAAATCGGATCACTACATTTTGCATGTCTATTGACTGGTGGTATTGATGGGACTGGCGTATCTTGAATGCATCCAATAACTCAGGCTCTTCAATATTTTGAATGACTGGTGAAGGGTGATGAGACAAATCATTGAAAATTGGAGTTAACGACATGGGAGAGTTCTGGCCAAGCTGGGAATTCACTACTTGTGGACAATCAGTGATGTTTAAGGGTGTCATTGCTTCCGTAGGTAAATAAACATCTTTAGTAATAACATCATGTAAATGTTCGGCAGGTAAAGCAGATGACTCGTACTGACGATCTGTTATTGTGACTGATTCTGTATGGTCATCACAGTCTGAAAATACATCAGCCCATACGGCTTGCATTTCTTGAGATAATAGTAAGGAATCCGCTCCTGGTGGTAATGGCGACGAACATAGTTTTACTGCTGTAATTGAAATGATAAAGATATGTATTATTACTATTTAAAAAATTTAAACTATGTTCTTAGAAATAAACAATAACTTTTTTGTAAAATATTTAAAATAATCGTAAAATTTAGACGAACAACGGCATATGAGAAAAGATGTCCGGAGAATAATGTCGGTTGTGTACATCCAACAGGCAAATATCCGTAAAACAATGACAGTTTATTAGATAAGTCTATCGTATGTACGTAGAACAACGTTGGTTTTTGACTTTCGTTACCGAAAAAATGCTAAGTTTAGTCATGTTACAGACATAACTATAAACATGATTTACAATAGTTTTAATGTATTGACATAGAAAGAGAGACATAATAAAACTAACATTTCAGAAATCTACGTACAACGACGAATGTCACAAACCGTCGTTGTACTATGAAATAGTAACCAAAAACTACTTCCGCTTAAAAACAATCGAAATTCGTAATAAAATATTAGTTACAGCAAAAGTGACTTACCTGCAATACTGGCAATTTGTGCTTCTGTTTCGGTTTTTGAAAGCTTGTCATTTTGCTGTTCGTTGTCATTTTTAAAATTTTCATTTGCTATGTTTAATAAGGCTAATATCAGCCTGGACCTTTTAGATGCCATAATTCACTCAAATTTAGGAAATTCTAATTTAGGAACACCATCTATAATCATTACAATTCCAAATTTGAACTTATTTAACGCTTATTCACTAGACGCATGACCTTACCTAGAACATGGACGCTACTGATCACTCGTCACACGAGAGCGAGGCGCGGGGGCGGGGGTCAGCAGCGTACACTGGTGAAATGATTTGTACGTCATTGTACTGCGTTAGGAAATCAAATGCGTCATTGTGCCAACTCAGTATCTCGGTTAAATATCAATTATTATTTGTAAAAGGTTTTTTGTTCGATAGAACACGACTTATAATGTTAGAAAATGAAATAAAAAAAAAATCGAAAATTATCAGAACCGACGTTGTTCTAAGTCTGCGACGAACTCATCTACATGAGTTGTAGAACTTGTTATACAGGGTTGCGGGTCCGATGACCGTTATAGACTAACTTCGCAAAGGTTTTCTATTGCAATTTCGTCTAGAAGAAGACGAGCGTAGAGAGCTAGTAATGATACCGACGAGCTTCTAAAGTTACCTACAGATTGACAAAGTGCAATTTCAATATTTTTTGTTGCTTTTGCACTTCTCTAATCATTCTTGAATAACTAAAAAAAACATTTGTATTATGGATTAATTTAAAAGCTAATGATGCAGACAACCTCCTTAGGCAAAGGAATTTTTAATTTGCTTTTTATATTGCTATGTCCTACTAATATTTTAAACGTGAAAGTTTGTAAGAATGGATGGATGGATGTTTGTTACTCTTTCACGCCAGAACGGCTGACCAGATCTGGCTTAATATACATAGTGCATTATAAAAAAGTGGCCAGGACTACATTTTGAGGTTCTTTTAAAAAACTGTGCAGTTTTTTTTACATTTAACGTTAAACTCTAACAAATATGTGCAGTTTTAGAATATTAAATCTACTAAGGTTGTATATTGGAACGGAAATGGCTTACGTAGAGTTTAGCAATAAACCTTAGTTTCCGTGCAATTGTAAATGTTTTTCATGGCAACATTACCACGCGAGACATAACGCAGTGTTCCATCTTTTCCTCTAGATTGATCTGAGTATTACCCTTATTAATAATACCCGTAACCCTGTACATAGAATTTGCATTAAACAAGACAACTCTCGCTGCACTTGCATAACGTTTTGTGTACGCTGTTCGTCCCGGATAAAATCCCTGTGTCCCTGTGACCAGGCGAGGCCCCCGGCCGCATCAGCTTTTTTACACGGATCAGGGTCGTACTGTTGCGCGATCTAGATTGGTTCGCGCCCGCCGCCATTTCAATGCGCTCCTTGACGTCAACACTGATAATTGGACAACTGTATTGGCGAATTTCTTAATATATTGTGAAAATCTGACTGATCAGTGGAGCGGGTCCAAGAATGACAGCTCAGATAGCTTTGACGATGTTTCTTGCTGACATTTGACATTATTTTTATTACCATTGTTTTATATTTAATCTTTATTATTATTATTTTTTGGAATTTGACATTGTTATTATCATTATTTATTATTTTTATTATCTCTTTGTGACATAAATGTAATTGTGTAATCGCTTTTGTGTCAATAAATAATTTGAATTTGAAGACAAGTAATAACTAGGTACCATAGTAATACTAACCTAACCTAGAAAATCATTGAGTAAATTACTTACGCATCGTTGTCATTGCTGTTGTCAACAGACCCGACTGGCGACGAGCTACGGGGCTGGCAGTTGCACTTCACTCTACGAACAGAATTCACAATTGTATATGTAAAATGTGGCAGGGAGCTTACCAAGTTTATAGTTAAGTAAGTACCTGGATGGCCGAGCTTTGCTCGGTATTTTTTTTTTTAATTGTGTTTTTTGGAAAATAAACAATTGATTTTAGTCTAACCTCAAAGCAAACACTCATTGACTTCGTGTTACTTAACAACGCCATCTGCTGTTGTGTCGTTAAAGCAATTAGTTGCTCACAAAAAATAGTATTATTATTCGCCAATAGATGTCAGGAAGAGTCATATTTTCCAGTTGAGACTACTCAAACGCCTCCTTTTTGTTATTTTTCTTCCAAGATTTCCAAGTTTATGTTTAAGTTGATTATCGATAAAACACGAATAAAATGACATTTTCTAAAAATGATTCCTAGCTAGATCGATTTATCGCCCCCGAAACCGCCTATATACTAAATTGTATGAAAATCGTTGGAGCCGATTCCGAGATTCCAATTATATATATATATATATACAAGAATTGCTCATTTAAAGATATAAGATAGAGGGCCAAAAGGAACTGTACTCTGCAATACAGGCTCTGACGAGACCTAGTGCAGGGCACAGCGACTCATATGGTACCCATATTAACACACTGTTAAGAAAATAAAATAATGTTACCATTACCTCTGTACAGACTTTGAATAAACTTATTATTATTATATTATTATTAGTAGTAATAGTAGTTATTAGTTTATAGTTGATAGTTAAGAGTCCGGCGACCTAAATAACTTCGACATAGGTCGAAGTTAGTTTAGAAGGCGACCTAGACCTAGACTAACTTCGCATTGGCTTAAGGTATTCTATAGCCATTTCGTCTAGAAGAAGAAGACGAGCGAAGAGAGCGAGTAATGATACTGACGAGCCTCTAAAGTTATGTACAGAGTGACAAAGTGCAATTTCATTTTTTTTTATGACTTTTGCACTTACTACTTTACTACACAAACAAGTAACATTATTAAAAGAAAAACAAAAAACCCGGCTGCAAAATTTGTCCCATAAGTCACTTCCACTATCAAGACGATTCAAGTGACACCTCACATGTCGAAACTCATCAAGCTGTTTATGCTGTAGGTCGTGCCAAATAAACCTCATACATACATACATACATACACTCGAGAAACATAACCCTCCTTCTTCCGCAGTCGGGTAAAAACAAAACACGCGCACGAGCCCCGGCTTCAGTTTCCGAGTCTTTACGAGACTTCTCCCCGTAAGTCTTTAAGTCAGTAAGGAGGTATTTCTGGGAGCACAACACCCCTCCAAGTCGAGCTTACAGCACAGTCGTTTTTTCAAGCCATTCAGGTTATTTTCAACTCCCGTAACTTCGTTGTAGACAAAGCTAAAGGGTTCGACAGATTATTTTTTTTTTGAAAATGCTATAAAAAAACTACCTACTGAATATTTTCTCAAATTTCTTTTTTTATTCGAAAGTACAATCCTTCCGGTTAATAAGGTTATAATAGGTTAATAATAGGTTTTTTTTCCACCTAGTGCTTAATTCGTGAATGGGTAACACTTAGCTCATGTCTGATTTATTATTTATTTTCATTTCATTATTAACCGGAAGGATTGTACTTTCAAATAAAAAAAGAAATTTGAGAAAATATTCAGCAGTTTCTTTTAATAGCATTTTCAAAAAAAAAAATTATAATAATAATAAATTAATTTTTACTTTTATTTTGACAATATAAGCCTAAAATAAACCAAATAATAATAATAATAAATTCGGGACACTTCCACACACGGTCGCCTGACCCCAAACTAAGCAAAGCTTGTACTATGGCTGCCAGAGACTGATATACATACTTAGATATTTTTAAATACATACATAAATAGATATTTACACCCAGACATAAAACAAACACTAATGTTCATCACATAAATGTTTGCCCTAGGTGGGAATCGAACCCACGCCCCCAAGCTCAGAAGGCAGGTTCACTACCAACTGAGCCACCGACAGTCTCAGTTATCTGGCGGACCCTTTAGAAGTCTAAATTTTTAGAAAGAATAGTTACCTACCTCATAAGGTTATGGCAGACTGCGCTATGCCTCCTAACCCAGTCCTTCTTCTGGCACGGCTCGCCACAGTAAGGCGTGACGGCGCACCGCGCACAGAACAAGTCCGCGCGCGCGCCGCACACGATGCAGGTCCGCCCGCCCTCTCTCTGCAGTCCGGGAATGTTAAGCTGTGTGTCGCGTTCATGTCTCAGTATTGTGTCGATTGAAATTTATATTAAAGTCTATTGATACTGCCCACGAAAGCAAACTAAAAAAAGCAAAACTGATCAGCCAAAGATAGCCGCTCGCGCACTCTGCAATCCAGGAGGGCTATTCCTATGCGTGAGATGAGATGAGATTTTATCTTGGTCACTCTCACACCTATGACGTTTCAAACGAGAGCAACAAGGACGAAAAAAGGTGAGATGAAAATCTCAGATCTCCGAATAGGGCCACAGGAATATTTAGCTGTTTGTCACATCCATGTCCATGCTTAATCATAATGTTTTTATTCCATGCAAAGGTTGTCTGAAAGTGATCGCTCTTAAGCGATAAGACCGCCCATTGCACCTATATTGTTGAGTGTTTAGTTTCGATTTATTTTGTATTTGGTGTCAATAAAGAGTTTTTGTATTGTATTGTATCCTAACTCATTGTGTTAAATTCTTATTTATGGTTTTAATACTGACCAAGTACGCAAATTAAAAAAAAGCAAAACTGATCAGCTAAAAGTCAGAGAACAAACAGAAACGGACGCCGTCGCGAGATTAGTTTTTTTTTGTAAAGTTTTTGGCCTAGTAAAAACTAAAATTATGTTAGAAGCTTGTGTCATGTACAACACTTACTAATAAACGTTGTAATAGTTTTAAAGAGTTGTGTTTTTCGATCGCCTTAAAAATTTAAGCGATGATAGACTAGTTGGAGAAGGCCTGCCTCTCAAGCCAGAGGGAGCGGGAGGAAGCGAACCCAGCCGATGACACGCACCAATTTGTTCATTGTGTGAATATATGTGCGTATTGTATGTCATCTGCTACATGACTGGAGCCCGGTGTATGACGACAGGCTCGCCCCCTGTCACATTTGGGTCTGAATATCGTCCGGCGAAGTGTGGGTGTTGTATTACACCTCTGCCAGCCCCCTCGGGGGAAATGCGTGACGATATGTTTATGTTTAAGAATTTAAAAGAAAGAAAAAGACAAAACACTCTAGAACTATTCCGTGGCAATATAACGTTTATTAGTAATGGGTTGGTGTGTAGTGTAGTGGACAGTGTTTAAAGAAAATAGCCGAGTTTTTAACCCCTTTGGTAGCAATACATAGCTATTAAAGTGTTTTATGTCTATTTTACACTGATGTTAATCACATCACATTAAATAAAAAAAAATTAAGTGCAAAAGTTCAAATAAGGCCCGAGCCACACTGAACAGAAATTCCGTCGCCGATCATCCGCGGCAGAACGCCATTACATTTCGTTGCGTATAAATTACTAGCTCTTTTGCCCGCGGCTACGCTCACGTTTCATAGGCCTATATCGCTCTGGGACAATGTAGCTTTCTAATGGTGGAAGAATGATTGAAAACGGACCAGTAGTTTTTTAGTTTATTCGTTACAAACATACAAGAATACTAATCTTTCCTCTTTATAATATTAGTGTAGACTAAGAATTACGCGAAATATCGATATTAGTAGCGAATACGGAAGCTTTAAAAATAACCGACATTTTGTAACCAGAACTGGATTTTGAAAAAAATGGTACCAATTTGTAATGTCATTGAAATAAAATAAAAAATCCAAATCGATTCATAGGTAATAAATAACAGAGTTACGCGGTAATAACTCTTCAAAAAAAAAAATGTAACAGAACTGTAAACTACCTCCTTTTAAAAATTGACAAAAAATGTATTGGCATTCTGCAGCGGTTGATCGACGAAGGAATTTCGGTAGGTGTGATGAGAGCCTATTTGTATAAGAGAGATAGTAAAAATTTTACGTTTGTCACTTCTCCACTTATTCACTCATAAAAACGTTCGCATTATAACGCTAGTGAGATTTAATTATTTATTAGGAATCAAACCCATGATAATTTGGAATAACTTTTTCAGCTTCAATGTAGATACGTATTAAAATATTTTAAAGCCTGTTTTGAAGGAGTTATTACAATTCCTTGCTTGTGAACCTACCCATAAGTCCTACTATAGTTCCGCTGGACATTATTTCTTCTTATGCTCAGATATGCCGCGGCCACACATTGGTCATATTTGGACATATAGTTCTTGGAGCCAAAACGCCAATGTGTGTAAGTCTTTGGACACATAGTTGATATTGAAGCCAACGTATCACGCAGTAATAAGGTTCAATATTGGGCAATTCAAATTGAAGCCAAGCTCGGAACCAAAGTTAAACCAATGTGAGGCCGCGGCATTAGCGAGAATAATATTTTTAGGCAGTCATGTAAATAAACCAAAGAAAAAAAAAAACAAAATCAATTTCACAATTTAATTCAGAATCGAACGTCTAAATTGTACAATAAAAAATGGTAATAAGCATACAAATTAATTAATTCAAATTAGAGTAAAATACTAAATAATAAGACACAATTACAACATACTTACGTTAAAAACTTATGTATAATCTAAAAACAAATTTAAAAAAAAAACGAGATTATAATGACATCACGGAAATATAAAATTAACCCATAAGTTATAAGCACAATACCAGAACAATAATGACTTATTTGGACAACTAGTATATTGCGCGAAAGCGCGGACCGCATGCGGTTCTCAATTCTTCTAGTCTCATTTGCTGCTTACAACATTTGGCTGGTTGGTAAATTTCTCACTAATGAGTTATCAAGAGTTATTTTTGATATATTGGAATCATTGTGAAATTAATTATGTATAAGGTAGTTCAAAAATACTGAAATCGTTAGGAATGTTCGAGTTATTCAGGAATATTGGAGTATTGAGATTGCATATAATATGTTATCAAAAATATTCAAATAATACAGATGACTCACAAAATTATTTATATATGTCCAAAAATTTCGAACTCGAGACGTTAGGATAAATACCAATCCAAAAGTAAATCTATTCGGAAGTCAAAATTTAAATGTCGCAGTGCCTTCAACAATTTCATAAAACGACACAGCCTTAACTTCAATCCTAAATACACTAATCGCTAACGCTAAATTTAAAATCACTGGTGGGGTATATCAGGTGGGAAGTAAGAATAAAAACCCCAGAAAAAAAAATCTAGAGCAACTTTTTGGCCAGTAGTCGAATTTCGACTTGGGACTTCGTCAACTTGAGACTTAGCACTTTTTGGCCCAAATGAAAAAGGGCAGACGTAAGGCGAAGCGAGGATACTGAGAGGACACCCTCGCTTGTAAGGTCAACTGGGACAATGAGTCTGTGGGGCAATTGCGTCTTACGAGAATTACTGACAAACCCTACACAAATTAGGCAACTAACGCCATCTTGTACGGATTATTGCAACTAAAGATAGAAAAAAGATGTAGGTGGCGCCTAATTTGTGAAGGATTTGTCAGTAATTCTCGAAAGACGCAATTGCCCGACAGACGCATTTGCTCCAGTTGACCTTATTTAATTTAAAACACGTCGCTTTTATGCATTTTACATGAACAAGTTTTGAAGCGGCCTGAACCTTGTCCACGTCGCATCTTTGCCTTACGACCGGTCTATATAATCTGAGCCGGACTTAAGTTTAAAGACATACAAGTTACACTATTATTAACAGAAACAACATAATTATCAGACTTGTAAAATGTAGCACGTGATACTTTAAATTTTACCAATCTTACGCAATACAAAACCTTTTAGGTGTTATAACAAGATTCAAAATCAACATCCTACCATACTTAAACGCATTTGAAAAACACTACCATTTTTGGCACTCAGATACAAAGTAGCAAAAATTACATTTTAAACATTTTGTAAACATCTACGAAATACCAAATCGATCACATTTGTTTTGCTAAACACTAACCTAATACTAAACTATGGAATTCAAGACACTGGCAATCAATACTGATTTGTCAGAGAAGTGAGATGCTATCTTTATAGTTTTTTGGATTTTAACAAATTGATAATCATGATATAATTTTTCATTATGTTATTTTTATTATGTCATTCATATCGAATCAAATAACATTGGCCGAAAAGGCATGTGTTTCATCTACAATATACAACAAGACCAGGGCCGGACTGTGTCATTTTAGTGCAATGATTACTACGTGCAGCCGCCGACTCTGCGCGACCGTGAATCGTATCGCCGCGTAATAAGGTTCGTGGTCGCGTCAGCGTCGCCGACTTAGCCTAATAATCATCACAAGATGGACCCAGTAACTGCCAGGATAAGACTTAATTTTCGTTAAAAGTAAAATATGAGTCTTTCGCCTCCAACGCTCGAGTCAAACTCCTTGTTCTGAATGACAGAGAGAGATTGTTTATCAACATACACTATAAACTTTCCGTTGCTTGGATATGCGGACTCAGTGAACACTTGCCATATTTCTGTGTTCAACCCTGGATTCTTATCTTCAAGTATATCGAAGATTATATTCAAATCGTCTTCACTATCCGGGAGTATGTTTAGAGGTATTTTTAGGATGATTTTTGATTGGTAGTTGTCGCTCTCAGGTACCTCGAAATCTTGGTTAACGTTGTTGGGCCCAGCGTCTAATATGACTGGGTCTAAATCGCATTCAGATTTAACTTCTTTTTGAGTTTGATCCCGTCTGAGTTTCGGAGATTCGTCCGTTTCGTTGTCGCTCACGTCTTTTAGTTCTTCCTTTTCTATGTCATCCTTGATGTGTAAGACTGTTAGTTTTGATGTGATCTTCTTCTTCTTGGGTACTTTAGTCGCTTTGTCCTTTACGAGTTTTCGAGAGTGTGCTCTTGTCAGCTCTTCAGGACTTGATTTTGGTTTAATTAGCGACTGGAGGTGTCCTAGCCTGAATTGTGCTGTTTCGTAGCCAACTAGCTTGTTGAAGGAGGGGTCTAGTATTATCTGAGCGGAGAGCTTGTCTATTTGCAAGACGACGTCAAGTTTCGTGTTGGTTTTCACCGTGCTGATTTTTCGCCAGTATTTGGTACGCAATCTTGGGTTCTGCTGTTGTAGAACTTCAATGACACCATCAGCGTCTTTATCAGTCCTCACTATCATGCTTACTATTCCCACAGCGCCTCTGAATTCAGTAGACTTCAAATTGATGTTCAGTATTTCGTTAACTTTGCTTACGTTTTGCTCGATCCAGAAGCGGGATTCCATGCTCTGACAGATGACAAATATCACGCCGTCAAAGAGGTACATGTCGTGGTATTTTGGTATGTCATCTTCTGTGATGTCTCCCTTTTCGAGGGAATCTATGACGACGTTCTCGAAAGTTTTCTTGATTGCGTGGAACTGGGTTTCGTCAATGCGCTGATCTGGGTAGTTCACCGGCCCGACATATAGTTTCAAGTCGTCATCAATTAGGTCGGAATAGTGATTCGTTCGGATACGAGTCAGCGGCGCGTTTGTTATATCCTGATCTATTGGTGTGTACATATTCTTTAGAACAGCGTGTCTTTGCTTCCTGGTCTCAACATTTTCTTCGACTTCATTATTGTTTCTTTCCTCGTAACTGTTGTCGCGTTTCTGTCTGTCGATTATTCTGAAGATGAGTTTCTCTCCTTCAAATTCAGGATCGAAGTCTGGGCTTTTGATTACGTCGAGAGATTCGGGATCGACACCGAATTGACGCTTCTGTTTTCCAGCTACGTCAGAATAGTACTTCCAACAGTCTGGCTTCAAACCTGGATATTTCTCATGCAGCTTCGTCAAGATTTCCAACGATTCCACGTTCGCTTGTTCCTTAGCCAGTCTCATCACAATTCTAGTATATCTCACCAAGTTTGTGACATCGCGGAAGGTCAACTTCAAACCCGTAGAATTGATGAACTTTGGCAAAACCTCTGTCAAATAATCCTTAGTCTCCAAACTGTCGCAAATATATATCACAGCGCCATTTGAGAGGAAAATATCTTGGAATTTCGGTATTATTAAGTTGGCAAACCGCTGTGACTTCATATCCTTGTGCAAGTATTCTTTGAATAGATGTTTGAGCCTTCTAATGTGTGTTCCTTCCAGCTTGTTCTGCGGATAGCCTTCTAAAGTTATCGCAACTTTTAATTCGTTCTCAACATGAAGGTAGTTTGTCCGTCTATGATAGGCTATCCCTCTGTTACTATCAATGTTTATTGTACTTGATTTAATGAGTAAATTATCGGTGCTCTCAGATTCAGATTTCTCCGACAAAGCCATTAGAGAAGTCGTAGTAGTGTTGATCTCTTCGTAATCGACTGGCTTGTCTTCGTCTTTTTCCACATCTCTGTCTGCGTTTGCCTCGTCAGACCAGACCAGCATTTCGTCATTTTCCCCAATGTACTGAACGTCTTTAATTTTCTTCAACATGTCATCATCTAAAGAAAGTTCCAATTCTTTCTTTATTTCAGCCATGTTGTCTTCTTCTCTTGCGCTGATTGCTTTGTTGTCAACTTTGATGTCTGTTGTTTCTGGTTCTGGTAATTTCTCGACCAGGTCTTGGATGCTTAGCGGTTTGGTGCTGTCGATTGATTTCATGCTTATCGTCGAGGCGCCTCTAGGTGTTGTCGCGGCCGATTTTATCTCTTCAAGTAGCTTTACTCTAGATGCGACACTGCTCAAGTCTTCATCCATACTAGCCAATAAGCACTCATAATAGATTTCAGAATAGCCAGTCAGTTCAAAGTCAATCTGATCGTAATCGACGACGTTTTTGAAGTAGGGTCCGCGAATAATTTCTCCCGATACTCGATCGATCAGAAACGAAACTAGCTGTGTATCTTCGTCGACTTTCTGCGCGTAGATCTTCCAACAGCTAGTTTTCAGTGAAGGATTGAAATATTGCAGAAGTTTGAAGCAGTCTTGCGCCGTGGCGGGCCAGGAAGACCGAGGTATTTTCAGCACGGCCAAGCAAAGCCTTTTCATTTTGGAGTTTAGCAAAACCAAGTTGGTGTTCATTCGTTCCTGCAGCCCGGGGGAAATCCTTACCATCCAGTCTCTAGTATCCATGTCTTTACAGACGCAGACAATAGCACCTCTGTTCAAATAGTAATCAAGAAACGACGGTACCTTTTTCAGTAGATTCTCATTCAGCTGCATATTGATGACATCAGTCAGACATCTTTGGAACAGATCCATTTCCCGTAACCCCATTTTCGATTCAGGGTAACCAGCTAAAGCGATCACCAGCTTCAGCTGGTCGTCGACTAAATCTAAATAATCTGTACTCCGCAACTGAATGAGTCGACTCGTCTCGTCCACCTCATCGTCGCTATCCGAATAGAAGTCCCTAAACTTCGAATCGCAAGTCACCTCGCTCCTAACCTTGCAGGCGCATTTCCTATCACACCTCTTAGCATCTTTCGATCTCTTATTAATAGGTCTACTAACGATCATGTCCGTATCTCTGCTCGCGGTCTCCTTGCTTGAACATTCGGTTTCAACGTCGTTACATTTGCTGTTAACCGATTTCGAGACGCTATTTCGCTTGGATTGGGTCACGCTTCGGCCCTCCGAGCATAAAACGCAAGTGGACGGCGTGGAGCTTCCTTCACTCTCTTCTTTAGTCCAAGACTTCTGACAGGAGCAAGTAGTTTCATTCTGTAGACAAATATGCTGGTATCTTTATCATGTCTAACTTGAGCCTTACGCCGTTGTGACACGAGTTAATTTTGAAGGAAGCCCCACATCCAAAAGCGTACATGCATGCCGTTCGAGACGTTAATGATGACCTGTGGCCCTATTCGGAGATTTGAGATTTTCATCTCATCTTTTTTCGTCCTTGTTGCTCTCGTTTGAAACAACGTCATAGGTGTGAGAGTGACCAAGATAAAATCTCATCTCATCTCACGCGCAGGAATAGCCCTCCTGAAAGGATGATGGCCAAAGCGTACTGTTGGGCGATTACGACCAGAATCGACTGATAGTCGGCTAACGGCACTGCGCTACGTGCGCTGTACCTCATTATGGTTTAATAATATACTGCGCTACGTGCGCTGTACCTCACTATGGTTTAATAATATACTCCGCCAGGTATAGCGTTCCAAATCAAGAGTGGCCACTTGGGCAACTCGCAGTGACGTTACTCGATGCGATTGATCGTTCGATCTTTTCCCGCGGCGGAGGGGGGACGTTGCAATGGAGCATGCAAGACCTAAATAAGTCTTCATTTACATCAAGTTCGAGAGACGGATGACGATAACGAGTGACGTCAGCAGGTGTTGGCTCCCGGAACACTAGACCTTGTCTTTTCGGATCATGTACAGTGAGGTAATGACGCCTGCTCGTTGATTGGCGAGCTATACGTTTTTTATTAGTATAGATGTATATGTTCATTGCAGAACGTTTCAATCATCAATCACTTTCATACTTTATATTATAGTACCTGGATGACCGAGCTTTGCTCGGTATTTTTTATTTTTTTTTAATTTTGTTTTTTGGAAAATAAACAATTGATTTTAGTCTAACCTCAAAGCAAACACTCATTGACTTCGTGTTACTTAACAACGCCATCTGCTGTTGTGTCGTTAAAGCAATTAGTTGCTCACAAAAATTAGTATTATTACTCGCCAATAGATGTCAGGAAGAGTCATATTTTTTAGTTGAGACTACTCAAACGCCTCCTTTTTGTTATTTTTCTTCCAAGTTTATGTTTAAGTTGATTATCGATAAAACACGAATAAAATGACATTTTCTAAAAATGGTTCCTAGCTAGATCGATTTATCGCCCCCGAAACCCCCTACATACTAAATTGTATGAAAATCGTTGGAGCCGATTCCGAGATTCCAATTATATATATATATATATATACAAGAATTGCTCATTTAAAGGTATAAGATATTACGTATTTATATTCGAAATATACAAAGTAAATAAATTAATATGGACAGACTCGTTATCGCTAGATGTCAGAGTTATAAGACCGATTAAGTCTCTGCCATAGTGCATATACATAGTTATACATATATTATTATTTACTAAGATATTTGTACTAATAAACCAAATTATAATACTTACATATTGTTGATGATACAGGATATCTATTATACAGATAACACTGGTTAATTATATTATAATAATACATAATTTATGCTTCTATACTAATATGATAATGAGAAAGTATTTAAGTTTGTATGTCGAGACTAGTTACTCTGGATCTACCAGTCGAACTTTATTTCTTACTAGCTGCACCCCGCGGTTACCGTGAGTGAAAAATAAAGTGAGTTAAAAAATACTAAATAACAATACATAATTAATTATCTAAGTAAATACATTAAATTAGTAATTACACAATTTTATATATGACTAGCTGCGCCCTGCGGTTTCACCCGCGGTTAAAAAGTATCCAGTGTGCTATTCTAGACTATAATCCATCTCTGTGCCAAATTTCATACAGATCTGTTCAGCCGATCTGGCGTGAAAGAGTAACAAACATCCATCCATCCATCCATCCATTCTTACAAACTTTCGCGTTTGTAATATTAGTAGGATAGTAGGATATTTCTTTCTCTCTCAGACAATTAACTTTATTTGACAGGTTTTTTTCAAATCTTAGTCCCAAGTAATCCACACAACTCGGGCGAAACCAATGGGTACTACTAGTGTGTATAATAATTATAGTACCAGACGATAAATATTGCAAATCGACTTTTGAAAAGAGTCTCTGCTTCGTAGAGTGTTGTCTTGTTCGTACGACAGTTTCGTTTAGTGTGCGACAGAGATAACGCTCTACGAAGGTGAAGTCTCTTTCCAAAGGTCGATGTGCAATAAATATCGCTGAGTACTGTATGACAGATATACAACTATAGATACCGTACACAAGACGACCACTCATTCCAGATCAGACTAATCAGTCGTTTCCGACTTATAATCACAATCGTTGATCTAATGATTCGTTTACATATCTATAAGTACTTGTTGATGTGTAAATTAGCCATAAGCGTGGTTAGGCGTATCAGGCCCTGAGACAATCAATGAGAGAGCTACCTCCATCACTGCAACATGCTCTTTTCTCAAACATCAGTGAATTTGGGTATGTGGAATTTTTAGGGAAATTATCTGTGGTCAATAACCACTTTAAAAAGCCTATTTTAAATAATTATCATGGATTTGATTATTACATTAGTTTGGATATGCGGTGTCTATAAGGAAGTTATCTGTGGTCAATAAACACTTTAAAAAGCCTATTTTCAATAATTATCATGGGTTTGATTCTTACATTAATCTGGGTATGCGGTCTCTTTAGGGAAGTTTTTTTGTGGTCAATATCAATAACCACTTTAAAAAGACAACTGTAAGTAACTATCATGGGTTTGAATCTTACATTAATTTGGGTATGTGGAATCTTTAGGCAAGTTATCTGTGGTCAATAAACACTAAAAAGCCTATTTTGAATAATTATCACGGGTTTATTTTTACATTAATTTGGGTATGCGGTCTGTTTAGATAAGTTATCTGTGGTCAATAAACACTTTAAAACAACTATTTCAAATATTTTTTATTTGTTTGATTCTCCTGTTAGTTTAGCTTAAGACTAATTTTAATATTGCACCAATTTATATTTTTATATCGAAAAAAAATAACTTATTTATAAGAAACATGGTTTTTAATCAATTAGAGATGTGTTTATAACGAATGTGTAGTCTTGTATTTATGTATGTGTGTGTGTGTGCAAAACGGTAAAACAGAAACAAAAGCAAAGCATCAAATATTAGATAATAAAAAAATTGCGTTCGACGTCTCGCAATGATATAGGTAAATGAAAAGCGAACTTATGCCTTGTAGCATAAAGATGTTTTTAGATCGTCAATTATTAGAAGGGCTTGTGGGCCACCCTGCGATCAGCTCGCCAGCGGCTCGGCGAGTCGATCTAAAGAGGACTTTGTGCCGCAAATTATAAGTTCGTTTTTCGTTTATATCAATGCGAGTCCTTTTAGTATTGGAAATATGGTGACTGGTAAACGAGTGCCATCCTGCTCACTCGCACGACGCGAGTAAGCTGACACGAGCGGGATGGCACGTGGTCACCATCACCATCATGCTTATAAAGAAGAAACCAGCCAAATAGGTTTTAATGTGTTTTTCTTGGTTTCTTTACAAAAAAAAAAAATTGGACAATGAAATCCAGCCGATCACAAACGCAGTTTGGCTTGCTCCCAACGACCACCATGAAAACAGCAACCAGTGGTGGCAGTTAAGACAAAGTTTTCGTTTTAATGTTTGTCCCAACTACCGCCAGTGGTGCTCGTTGGGTAGGTACTAAAAAAATATTACTATTTTCAGTGTTTTGTCATTATAATGTAATTATACAGCTAAGCTGTGTTACAGTGTAAAAAAATTATCAAAAAATGTTTTTTCTGTGTTAGAGTTATTGGTTTGACTGTAGTTTTTACCAGTGGTGGCAGATTGCTGGTGGTCGTTGGCACAAGCAATAACTTTATGTGCCAACAAGCCCCACTGGCGATAGTTAGGAACAAAATGTTTAACGACCACCACTGGAGGTAGTTTTCGTGGTGGTCGTTGGGAGTAGTTTTGGTGGACACCGGCCTTTAGAGTCTAGTTATGAAGAGCTTAAGCTTTAATAAGACAGAACTTAGAACTCACCGAATCGCCGGCGCCGACAATGATCGGGCCCCGCTCCCGAGTCCTGTTTGAAATAAAAACAAGTAACATTATTAAAAGAAAAACAAAAAATCCGGCTGCAAAATGTTGTACCCTTCACTTCAGCTATCAAGACGATTCAAATGACACCTCACATGTTGAAATACATCAAGTCGTTTGCGTGCCAAAGAAACCTCATACAGACATACATACATACAGTCGAAAAACATAACCCTCCTTGCGCAGTCGAGTAATGCACAAGTTAAAATTTAGAAAGGTTTTTAAAAACAATCTTTTAAATTACTATATTATTGCACTAGCTGTTACCCGCGACTACGTGTCTATTCAGAAAATAGGATTGTCAGCATGTTTTTGTCTACATCGTTAGATTTTAAACTAATACATAATAAAAGGAAAATTCGTAGTTATTTAAGAATAATTAGAGAAGTGCAAAAGTCATAAAAACGAATTAAATTGGAATTGGTCACTCTGTAGACAATTTTAGAGGCTCGTCAGTATCTTTACTTGCTCTCTTCGCTCTTCGTTTTCTTCTAGACGAAATGGCTATAGAAAACCTTTAGCCAATGCGAAGTTAGTCTAAAGTTGTCGCCGGAGCCTTAAGAGGGCCGCGACGCTCTGAAATTTCCATACAAACGCGCTACTCAAATTTCTTATAAACCGTTTGTCAGATTATGATGAACTTTAGCATGGACAATTAAATTAACAATATCTCCGCCCCTATGTTCTTGGTTTTTTTTTAAACGTTCTGAAGCAAAAATAGAGCTATGAAAAATATCCGCATTTTTAAGGGGTCACTTTTGACTGATTTATTCAATAGGTAGACAAAGCAAAAAAAAAAAAATCCATTACATAGGGAGGTTGTCTACATCATTAGCTGTTAAATGAATCCATAATACGAGGGAAATTCTTAGTTACCTAAGAATGATTACAGAAGTGCAAAAGTAATTAAAAAAATTGAAATTGTACTTTGTCACTCTGTAGGTAACTTTAGAGGCTCGTCTCGCTCTCTTCGCTCGTCTTCTTCTTCTAGACGAAATGGCTACAGAATACCTTAAGCCAATGCGAAGTTAGTCTAGGTCGCCTAGGTCGAAGTTAGTTAGGTCGCCGGACTCTTAAAGCTCGGTCATTCTACCATTTTCTACTCACACATACGTTTAATTAAGCTGCTTCATTTAGAGTTGAAAAGCGTATTTCATATTTGATGGTAAAATGAGATTGGCGTCTAGAAATAATTTTTTTTGCCGTTTTTATTGGTATTAATCGTAATAAGATCACAAATAAGAATAAGTTGCTCGGTTAAACTTTAGAGAACTAATCTGGCTATTTAATAATCGAATAAAAATGTGTGGTGTTATCGCTGAAAATGTATAGAACTACATTCAAATAGTTTTTCTAAAAAGATATTTGTCGGCGCGTCGGAAATTAATATTATATCGACGAGTTGTGAAACGACTACTACAACCCCCTCTGCTCCGTGAATCAGGCGACTAGTGGTGGGAGCGCTCGGCGCGCGACGGCACAGGCAGCGGCGGACTGGTCATTCTGAGCTCGGACGTCGAGCGAGCCACTAGTCTTAAACGTTCTCACCTGAATCACTTGTTTTGATTTATTTAATTCATTTTGAAATATAATTATTAATGTCATAATTTACTTGGTGTTATTTTATTATGGAAGGAGATGAAGACCATGATGACGAAGGGACTTTGTCACCGATCTTGCCGTCGGTTCCTTGGATTTCTGACATCAGAAGTGGGCCGAACCAAGTGTCAGCGCCCGGACCATCCAACGAAAACGCGAGAGGACCCGACATCAACAATGAAGCCCTATCAGCATTGGTGCGCATAGTCGAAAGTTTATCGGAACAACAACAAAGGAGTATGACTACAAATAATGAGTTGCTGACGAACTTATTCGCACGAGCAGCATCGTCAACACGGAGACCGAGATTAAGTGACATTTACATAGCTCCATTTGACCCTGACGGCGATATACCAGTGCGTGATTGGTGCGAACACGTAGACCGTGCTAAGGATCACTGGAAGTTAACGGATTACGAGGTATGTACAAAAATAGCTGGTTTACTTCAAGGACGGGCAAAAAATCTTGGTGATTCGTGGCTTGTTGAATAATCTATATGGAGCGATATGCGTAATGCTCTAGTGCAAACGTTCGAACCGGAGGCACGTTATTCTAACGATATCATCAAGCTCAGAAACTTTAGATTCGATCCATTTAATCCAGCCGCTTCTATAACAAAAGCTTGGAACATTTGGAAACGGCTAATGAACGGTGACAAAGAAAAAGATGCTGTTGAAGCCGTCATTGGCTGTATAGATAACGATAACCTTCGATTGCGTTTACTGTCGAGTAAATGCCAAACTGTCCCTGAATTGATATCAGTTGCGTCAACTACAAAACCAAGAGAACTCAGACTAGGCGAACCGCCAGTCAAACGCCAAAGAATGAGAACAAATCGAGAAGATACTATCGTTTGTTTTAAATGTGGAAACGCGGGTCACATTCAGAGTAACTGTTCGAATGAAAAGGTTACAGAACCGAAATCACTGCTAACTAATAGTGAGTCTAGTTTCAATAAGGGACAAGGTAGTAACTACAGCGAACAACGGGCGAAACCTAAGTGTACTTACTGCAACAAGATGGGGCACCTAGAGTCAACCTGTTTTAAGAAAATGAGTGACGAAGCTAACAAAATAAACTTAGCTAGTATGACACAATATATTTCTACACCGATGGAAATTCACATTAAGGAACAGAAGCTCATTGCCCTGTTCGATAGTGGCGCTGATCGCTCATTAATACGAAGATCTCTGAGCCGATCAATACCCGGAAAACGCGATGACTACACATTGATGTTGAAAGGGTTAGGAGCTGCTGTACCCTTAGTATCACATCAACGTATCACTACAACCTGTGAAATCAACGACATCTTCTTAGAGATTACTTTTCACATTGTGGAAGATCATGAAATCCCATGTGAACTTCTGGTTGGATCTGATTTGATCAGGATACCTGGGTTGAGTGTAAACATTACAAACAACGGAGCTACAGTAACGAGAACAGCCAATATTCTGAATGCAGTATCTACGACTACTTTTATCGAGAAACTAGATACGGACCTTAGTGATGTTAACCAAATTGAAGAACTCAAGACTTTGCTGACTAAACACACTGCAGTTTTTACTGACGGAATGCCGAAACAAGCCGTGACCACAGGAACTATGCGAATTGATTTAAAGGATCCCAATAAGGTAGTTTCCCGCCGCCCTTACAGAATGGCACCGATAGAACGTCAAAAAGTAAAGGCTATAGTGAACGATCTGATTCTTCACGGAATTGTCCGAGAAAGTACCTCGGAATTTGCCAGCCCAGTAATTCTTGTTAAGAAAAAGAACGGCGATGATAGGATGTGTACAGATTACAGGGAACTAAAGAGCAACACTGTGCCTATAAAGTATCCGCTACCTATCATTTCAGACCAGATAGACAGATTGTCAGACGCAGTGTTTTTCATTTGCCTGGACATGGCTCAAGGTTTTTACCAACTTCCAATAGAAGAAAACTCCATAGCAAAAACTGCTTTCATCACGCCGGATGGCCTTTTCGAATACATGAGGATGCCATTCGGTCTAACTAACGCTCCAGCCGTTTTCCAACGTGCAATTATGACGGCACTGCGACCGTATCTCAATGATATATTAATTTATATGGATGATGTCCTAATTAAATGCAAGACTTTCACGGAAGGAATGAAAATGCTTGACCAAATTCTCACAACTTTAGGAAACTCTGGTTTTTCAGTAAACCCCAAAAAGTGCTCTTTCTTCAAAAGATCTGTGGAGTACCTCGGGAACATCATTTCTGAAGGAACCGTCAAACCAAGCCCTAGAAAAGTTGAAGCACTTATAAAGTCACCAGTTCCTAGGACAGTAAAAGAAGTGCGTCAATTTTGTGGACTGGCAGGATACTTCAGGCGTTTTATACCGTCATTTTCTGAACGCATGATTCCACTCTATAATTTGACAAAGAAGGATGTAAAGTTTAACTGGACGGCAGAATGCGAAAATGCAAGACTTGACATAATACGACGGTTGACGTCAGATCCTGTTCTTAAAATTTTTCAAGAGGATTCCCTTATTGAGCTCCACACAGATGCAAGTAGTACTGGCTTAGGAGCCGTGCTTATCCAACTTATACAAGGACGACAACATGTGGTAGCGTATATGAGTTTGCGTACAACGGAACCTGAGAGTCATTACCACTCTTACGAGTTGGAGACACTGGCTATAGTACGAGCTATAAAGCATTTCAGACAGTACCTATACGGACGAACTTTTACTATTGTGACGGACTGCAATGCGATAAAGGCATCCGTGCATAAACACGAGCTTTTACCCAGGATTCACCGATGGTGGTCGTATCTCCAACACTACGACTTCAAAGTCGAATACCGCCAAGGAAACCGGATGAAACACGCTGACTTCTTCAGCAGAAATCCAGTAGTATGTATCAGTCTGGCAAGTAACACAGACTCCTGGCTCAAAATAGAACAACGACGTGATCCCGAATTGGCTAATATAATTAAGACAATCGAAAACGGAAAACAAGTGGATGAATATCGCGTGTATGACTCCGTTCTACAAAAACATTTGCTGGAAGAAGAACCTGGCCGCAACAAGTGGAAAAAGGTGATTCCAAAGTCTTATCAATGGAGCATCATTAACGCTTACCATTCAGCATTAAAGCATTTCGGATGGGACAAAACTCTTGCCAAGATTCGCGAAGAATACTGGTTCCCCGAGATGTCAAGTACAGTGAGGTCATTTATTGATAACTGCGTGATATGCAAGACGAGCAAAGGATCATCAGGAGCTAAACAAGTACAGATGTATTCCATAGAGAAGAAGCCGATTCCATTTCATACTATCCACATCGATATGACGGGACATCTTACAAAAAGAAACGAAAAGCACGAATATGTCGTTGTTATCATTGATGCTTTCACGAAATATGTATTACTGACATACACCACTAATAAGACAGCTTTATCTATGCTTAGTGCACTTAAAAAGGTGATTGCGATTTTCGGCGCACCGAAGCAAATTATAAGCGACCAAGATAGTGCATTTAAAGCAGAGTTTCAGGAGTGTTGCAATGAATATGGCATACACCAACACTTCATTGCTCCAGGAGTTAGTAGGTCGAACGGACAAGTGGAAAGAGTGATGGCAGTCGTCAAAAACGGTCTCACAGTCATACGTAATTATGAAACAAAAGATTGGAAGAAGGGACTAGACGCACTTCAGCTGGCCATCAACTGTACCAAAAACAAAACAACCAACGTGAGTCCACTTAAAGCTTTAACAGGAAGACAGTATGCCGTAACAGACACGATGATTGACAGAGTTCAACTTGACACTTGACACAAAACATCACAAATAAAGGAAAGCAAGATAAAATAAGATTTGATAAGGGTAAAGCTATAATCAAAACATTCCAAAAAGGTGAAATGGTACTGTTTAAGACAAACCCAAGAACCCAAATAGGATTAGATCTTAAATACCCAGATGCTTATGAAATTTGGAAGATACTGCCAAATGATCGCTACCTAGTCAAAAAGGTACTTGGAAGAGGAAGACCCAAAAAAGTGGCACATGATCAACTTCGACTTGCACCGAAGCCAGGGATTCCAACCCCAACCGTGTCGGCGGTAGAAGGTGTAACAGGAAGTAATCAAAACGTGGTAGCTAATGACATTAGCCAAGACATTGGAGATGATTCTGGTAAGAAAATTAAGGTCACTTTTGTTAGTTCTGGTTGTTGAGTGCATGTGCTTCAAAACTTTATTTTTATGACTTAGTTTGTAGAGGACAGGGGCCTCCAAACCGTTTCACGAATAGTTGAAGTTTGTCGAGGACAGGGGCCTCCAAACACTTTTATGTTTTCTAGTTTGTCGAGGACAGGGGCCTCCGAACCGTTTCACGAATAGTTGAAGTTTGTCGAGGACAGGGGCCTCCAAACACTTTTATGTTTTCTAGTTTGTCGAGGACAGGGGCCTCCGAACCATTACAATGTTGTGACTAAGTTTGTCGAGGACAGGGGCCTCCAAATTAGTTTTGATTTTTGATTTTTTAACGAGAACCTCTAATCTATTTTGATATTTTACTCTGACAACAGTTTAAGAGTGAAAGTTTTGTCAGAATTGAAGCCGAGCTAGATTATATTCTAATGCATTGTTTTTATGTTGGTTTTTACAAGATCACGTCGAGCACGACATGCAGCAGAATGGCCGTGTCGGCGCGTCGGAAATTAATATTATATCGACGAGTTGTGAAACGACTACTACAACCCCCTCTGCTCCGTGAATCAGGCGACTAGTGGTGGGAGCGCTCGGCGCGCGACGGCACAGGCAGCGGCGGACTGGTCATTCTGAGCTCGGACGTCGAGCGAGCCACTAGTCTTAAACGTTCTCACCTGAATCACTTGTTTTGATTTATTTAATTCATTTTGAAATATAATTATTAATGTCATAATTTACTTGGTGTTATTTTATTATGGAAGGAGATGAAGACCATGATGACGAAGGGACTTTGTCACCGATCTTGCCGTCGGTTCCTTGGATTTCTGACATATTTTTGTGATTTTTTTTTCTATAATGAGAATTATTTTCAAAATTTTACTTACTGATTTTGGTTATTTTTCTACCAGCTGACCTAGGCGACCTAGACTAACTTCGCATTGGCTTAAGATATTCTATCGCCATTTCGTCTAGAAGAAGAAGACGAGTGAAGAGAGCGAGTAATGATACTGACGAGCCTCTACACTTACCTACAGAGTGACAAAGTGCAATTTCATTTTTTTTATGACTTTTGCACTTCTGTAATCATTCTTAAGTAACTAAGAATTTCCCTTGTATTATGGATTCATTTAACAGCTAATGATGTAGACAGTTATGTAATGAAATTTCTGATTTGCTTTGTCTACCTATTAAATAAATCAGTCAAAAGTGACCCCTTAAAAATGCGGATATTTTTCATAGCTCTATTTCAGCTTGAGAACGTTTAAAAAAAAAAAACAAGAACACAGGGCCGAAGATATTGTTAATTTAATAGTACATGCTAAATTTCATCATAATCTGACGAACGGTTTTCAAGAAATTTGAGTTGTGCGTTTGTATGGAAATTTCAGAACATCGCGGCTCTCTTTATTAAGTAAACGTGTGTGTGGGTGAAAAATCGTGCTATGACCACGTTTGAATGCTAGCAGCGCCATAAGTATTTCCCTCTAGGCAATAAGACCCACCTGTCTTCGACGACTATCAACCCGTCTGGCATCACACGCCTGCTGCTATGCGTCGAAGGTGTGTGATTCAGATTCTGAAACAAATCTACAATTAATATCCCATTTGTATGTTTGTATGTCCATTGTTGAGCCCGGTGTGTGGCGATAGGCTCGCCCCCTGTTACATTTGGGACTGAATATCGTCCGGCGAAGTGTGGGTGTTTTACACCTCTGCTAGCCCCCTTGGGGGAAAGGCGTGACAATATATTATATTTCAACTAGGTGCTCCCCGCGGTTTCACCCGCAGTTCCACAGGTTCCGTTAAATTATTCGAGATAAAAAGTACCCTGTGTCCTTTACTGCAACTTAGACAACGTCTATGCAAAGTTTGATGACGATCGGCTGAGTAGTTAGGGCGTGAAAGCGTTACAAACAAACAAACAAACTCACTTCCGCATTTATAATATTGGTTATGATTAGCTGCGCGCTTCCATGATCCAAAGAAACAAGGTCTAGCATTCAGCAAACACATAATGACGTCACCGTCATCCGTCTCTTTCGAACTTGTTGAAAATGACTTATTTCGGTCTTGCTTAAGCATCGATTGACGTCACTACGTGTTGCTGAATGTAATACGTAGCGGAGTATATTATTATACCATGCGCGCTTCGATCAGATGTAAAGGGTCCGACAGATAACTTTTTTTTTTTTTGAAAATTCTATAAAAAAAAAAAACTACTGAATATTTTCTCAAATTTCTTTTTTTTATTTGAAAGTACAATCCTTCCGGTCAATAATGGAAAATAATTTAATTCAAAGCAGTAGCCTACACGATCAGTCCAATTTTTAAGCACATTATCGATTGTGTGCAGCTGTATTTCACCAATGGCTTCACGGATATTGTCCTTTAAATCTATAAACCTATTAACCTTATTAACCGGAAGGATTGTACTTTCAAATAAAAAAGAAATTTGAGAAAATATTCAGTAGTTTTTTTATAGCATTTAAAAAAAAAAAGTTATCTTGCGGACCCTTTACAATTATAAATGCGAAAGTTTGGATGGATGGATGGATGGATTGATTGATTGATGGATGGATGGATGTTTGTTTCCTAATCACGGCAGAACGAATCTGGACGAAATTTGGGACAGAGATAGATTATAATTTCTAATAGCACAGGATACATTATAACCGCGGAGAAACCGGGGCGTTACCTGTAGAGAACCGGGGCGTAAGCCCCGGGCGGAAGATTCAAGGGGGATCTCGATATACAACGTGTCACAGAAATGTTAAACAATACGGAAGGGCGTGTATGTGTATCCAGCCACGAATCACTTAGGTGAATTTTAAGCTTCATAAGTAATCTTAAATTTTCCATTATAGACAAAACATTATTTTTTTGGTATTATTTTGAACAACCCTAACGATAAAGAAGGTCAGTGACCGGATGCCAGCGCGCGACATGGCACCGCGTCAATCGCTTTCAAGTCGCCGCCCGCCGCCGCGCACCGACAACGCGCGCTCTCCGCGCGGCACAGAGCGTCGTGGCGCTTCCGTCATCCACCAGCTGAGACGTTCGCTGGGCTGACATCGGGTTATTTGACACAAAACTTTAGCTTGGTATAACTCGTAATCTAACATGCTGAGGGTTATGAAATCTTATGGGTTAAATTATAAACATGTCTGGGCATACGTCGTTTAAGTATTTTTCAACCTTTCTGTTACACGTTGTATATATGAAATCCTCGATGAAGGGCACTGGGGGCGTGCTGGGCACCACTCTCAAGTTTCTACCCTGGTTAAAAAAATCCAGATCCGGGCCTGATTGTAGAATAGAAATAGAGTTGTTTGCAAGCGAACGCATCTGGTCTAGTGTCCCTGATCTGATCTTTCTACTTACGGGTCTCTTCTGCAGCATCAGCATCTTCTGGCGGCACTTGATCTGCTCTTCTTTGATCCGCAGCTGTTCCAGCTTGATCATCTCCATCTCCAGGTGGAACTTGTGGTCCAAGTCCTAAAATAAAAATAACACTTTTTATCTGACTGCGCAAGAAGGAGAGTCTTTTGAGTGTGTTTGTTTGAGTTTTTTTTGGCACGCTCTACAGCCTAAACAGCTTAATGGATTTCGACATGTGAGGTGTCATTTGAATCGTCTAAAAATATTTATTTACTAGCTGCGCCCTGCGGTTTCACCCGCGGTTTAAAAGTATTCTATGTGCTATTCTAGACTATAATCAATCTCTGTGCCAAATTTCATCCAGATCTGTTCAGCTGTACTGGCATGAAAGAGTAACAAACATCCATCCATTCTTACAAACTTTCGCGTTTATAATATTAGTAGGATTATTACATTAATTTACAAAAACTAACAGTTGGCACCAAATCGTTTTTGTGTCAAACTTAAGAATAAAAACACACATCTGGGTGTCTTATTGAATTTAGCAACATAATATGGTTTCCCGAGAAGAACAAATCGAGATCAGCAGGGCTTCACAACCATTCGGATTTCAAAAATTTTAAACCTAAATTATTTGAATCCCAGTCTATATTCATAAGTTTTTAAACGTGATTAATTCTTCCAATCGGATTTATACTTGATTCCCTATTCCAAAATGTATAAAAGTAGACTGAGATTCGAACAATTTAAGTTTGAAATTTCTGGGATCCGATCGGAAACGTTTCCGAATGATTTTGAATAGCACCGCAGGCTGCCGGGCAAGCAGTTCATTAGTAAAGTAAAATTTTATTGCTCAAAACTGTGTACATAAAAAGGTGAAGTAAGTATGTTGTGACATTGAGTAGTGTGAGTGCGTGGTGAGTAGGCGGTAGTTGATAGTGGAAGTGTTTTTTATTTTTTTTATGTAGAATAGGTCGGCGTTTGACCACTAACTCGCCTGATGTTAAGCGACGTTGTGGTCTAAGATGGAGCACGACGACCTATAAGTTACTTATTCACTTTATTCTTGAAGTTTTGCAGAGTGAAGAAGTACAATGACGGCAGTTGAGCGAGGCACTACAAGTGCGCTACAGCTCAGACCCGTCTTCGGAACGGTTATACTGGACTACATCCCGAAACACGACTAGGTCATTTCACGGCATGGCTTGGTCCGGTGGGTGGTAACTAGCCACGGCCGAAGCCTCCCACCAGAGTTTGCTACCCGGTTAGCACTACCCGGGAACCACGTGTAGGGAATCAGAATAGAGTACACTCCTACGGACGTGGGTAGCTCAGCCCCTAAATAAAGAACCAACATAGGTGAACCCAATATAGGTTACAACATTTTAGTATAGTTAGTAGCTCTTTGTCCGCGGCTTCACTCGCGATTCTCAAGCCTATGTCTCTCAGGCATAATGTAGACTTCTTGTAAGAATTACTTATTGAAATTGGACCTAGTAGTAGTGGTTTCTGAGTTTTTTCGTTACAAAGATACAAATCTGCCTCGAAGACTGCCTCGGTGGCTCAGTTGGTAGTGAACCTGCCTTCTGAGCTTGGGGGCGTGGGTTCGATTCCCATCTAGGGCAAACATCTATGTGATGAACATTTATGTGTGGGTGTTAAATATCTATTTAAGTATGTATTTAAAATATATGTATGTATATCAGTCTCTGGCAGCCATAGTACAAGTTTTGCAAGGGTCAGGCGACCATGTGTGGAAATGTCCTGAATTTATTTATTTATGTAGGTAAGGTGAACCCCAAAACTACTGAACCGATTCTAAAGATTATTTCAATACTAGAAGACTACATTAACCCTGAGTACCTACCATAGGCTAGTGCTTAATAATCTATCACATTAAATCATAAACCAATACTAAATCCATCAATTCTGGAAATGTGGGACATTTCTATAAATGAACTCCTGTCCATATGTACATATTAGCCAAGACATGAATGTTAGGTAAAAGTGTACCCAAATATCTAATATCTAGTGGTCAGTAAAGAACAAGTCTTAATACTTACCATTGCATTGTTTCCTTGCTCTTCAACCTTCGGTGGCTCTTCCTGGGCACTGCAACAAAAGAGATCATTATGTATTGAACTTGTGACACAGCTTGGCTTTCACTGGTCCATAGGCCCTGTTCAGAACACTAAATTGCTAAATCACAAAGCATTGATGTCCTTGTCTAACTCGCAGTAATAACAAAGACAGGTATATTTTTAGATTGTCTAGATTTTGTAATTTTGCATTTTTGAATAGGGCCTCATGTCAATAGTATTTTTTTTGTAATCTATCTATATTTTATCTTGCGATCAGCTTATGAAGCCCTTAGTAGGTTGGTTGCCTGATTTTATAGCATGAGAGTTCTCTTGAGTTCTCCAGTAAGCAAGATTATCTTATTAAATTAAATTTGTTAGAGAACAAGATCCCATATGTGTTGTCTTTTGAGTCTTCTGTCACATAATGCTGTTGTTAGGGTGTTGGTATGTGCTTTTATACAGCTAAATAGTAATTTAAGTAAAAAAAAAAATAGTGTGTGGAGTTCCCTCCGCGCAGAAGAAGTGAAACTTCGGTGTATCTTTCTTTCTCTCTCCCTCTTGCGTTGGAATATTGATTGCTACTCGTTGCTAACGCTTGCGCTGGCCTGTAACAGGTATACTATGTGCAAGTGTTCGATTGCCACACTCTTACTCTCGCTCTGTCTCTTTCTATTCCCCCTCCCCAGGAGTATTAAACGTTTAACGCAACCCTGTTGGAAGTCGCATTAGAAGTTTCACTTCAAAAATATTTGGACCACTGAGTCAGATTTTACTTGAGCTATTCAATATTCAGTACCTAACTTAATTCACTTTCTTACTAGGCCTCGTCCTGACTCCGTAGGCAATCTCTAAGTTGCAGACTGTTTTCTGGACTCCACCTGTTTACACTGAATATGAGAATTGCCCAAGTCGTTGCATAACTAGTCAAAACTATGGGCGGCCTGGTAACTCATCATGACTAGTTATTCGGCCTATACAAACTTGCTTGCTTTTTACTGAAGTTTGAACGACTCTTACCAAGCTCCTACCTCAATTTACTTGAATAAACCTTAAGCCATTACTTAGGAGACTCTTCAACTTTCCAATTGGACAAACTCACTGTTGAGCAAACGGCATACAGTAGGTACCTAGCAAACAAGATGAGAACCGCTCACTGAATTGAGTCAGCAAGCAATTTAAATCATTGTTTAGATGTAAACTAGCGCCCCGCCCCAGCTTCTCGTGATGCCTACCTATAAAACTTCCATTAAAAATAAGCTAAAAATTGTCAAAACAGGATCAAAATCTGTTGCGTACCTAGTTCAGGAGTTAGCGGATTTACTTAGAGACAGATAAGCAGACAGAAGCGAGAAAGCGACTTTGTACTGAAGAGGAGATTACTAATAACTAAACAGCTATACTATAGTCTTTCTTAGAGTTAATCCTTAATTATACCTACTTGCATTTCTACAAAATCTAAACAAGACTCGTAATGTGAAATACAACAGCTCGTCTCTGTTCATTGTCCGAAAAAGTAGGTAGACGTGAAAAAACTTTACAACCAACAATGAGATAAAAATGTTCGATGTTACCAGTTGTTTAACAAAAGACTGTTGTAATTGCAATAAAAACAATGTAACACGAAGAATATTAACTTACGCTTCGGCGTCATCGTTAGTTTGCTGAATTGACGAAAAATACTTGTTGAGAAGCATGGTTCCAACAAATACACTGTTTCGAGATACGAAATCACTTGGAATACAACGAAATTCTAACAAAAAACTTTGCTAACGCGTCAATTATATCGTAACAAACGTAAAAGCAAGTAATTAATCAAACTAACAAAAAAATTTAGTTGTACGATTTCCAAACGTGAAACGGCCATTTCCAAATAAAATTAAAAATGCCGGTTGACCAATCGCAGAGCTGGTAAAAAAAATTGTTTAATCGCATTGATTGGTCGAAATTAAAACTATTAGACCAATAGCAGAGTTGTGTCTCCGGAATAGGGCACAATAATGCGCGACCTACATAATAATGTATAGCCCAAAATATGACCACGAATGAACAGCAAATAAAACGAATACATGGCTTCGTAATATCGGGCTGTTTACTTTATATCGTGAAGGTTGTAAATCTTGCGAACAGCATTTTCTACTTCTTTTAAAAAAACGGATTCAAGTTTTAAAATTGTTTTTTATCTCAAGTTTATGTTACGTTACTGATGAAAAGCGTCTACTTTAAAAAAATACTCAGCACGTAATTAAATAACCGCCCCAACTTAAACGAAAGTAGTAAACGAATTAAAGAAAACGAATTTTTCATTACTCATTCAACCAAATTATCAATATTTTAAGTCCAACGTTTCTCTTATAATGGCGCGAAATTTCAATTTTAAGCATTTGTTTTTATTTTTGTAGCTGGATCGGGTAACTAATATTTAAGGTAATAGAATTTGCGGTTAACTTAGACTACACATTTCTCTCGTTATTTAACAGAAATATTTGACAAATATGCATCTGTTTAACCTTAAAAAAAATCTCCGTTTCGTCAGTTAAAAAGGTCAATAAACACTTCAATCGTCAGTTAAATTACTTACCTATTAGATCAATTTGGTGCATTACTATTTCCGATTTCGGCAAAATATCGTAAGGAATGATTTACGGCTGCTTGCTTAATTTAGATAAAAGACTGCGTCTGTCTTTCCACCTAAATACAATCCGGGGGTGTTTACAAGTAAAGTGAATAGAGGTATCTCCTAGACAAGCGTGTTAAACCATCGATCACGTCGACGCTTCCCACTAGGCGAGTCAGTGGTTAAACGGATGCCTAGTCTGTTGTAAAAAAAAGATAACCGGTCTAATGCCACAAAAAAAACAGTTCGGCATTCAAATTTCCCGCCATTTCAAACCGTTTCACCTCGAGAAATAATATGATTAAAAGAAACTTACCGCGGCGGCTTCGTTATCCTCTCCTTGTTGCTGCTGACGAGACTGGCGCTGCGTTCTTTGTTGTTGCTCTGCGCATCTTGCCCCTTTGCCTTCAGAAAAGAAGGAGTGTATTAGGGTCATATTCCACGAACTCGCTTTTGTAGAGATAAAAAGGGGTCATCTCAATAGGTGACATGTTTTATTTTGCAAAATATAATAGATTCAGACTTCCCCATCCTTATTTGGCAATTATAAAAAAAATAGTTTTGTTGTTTAAGACTTTTGTACCCAGCATAGCAGTTTTCAATGGGGTCAAGCCTATGTATGGAACAGCTGTTTTTTTCTTTCGATTTCAGGGTTGACTCCATTGTAAAAGTTGTTCATAATGTCCTATGGCCGAAAGGAGGTCCTTTCGGATTAGTACACTCTTTTCTGATAACCCTGTACAAAGTTTAGTTTAAAAAAAAAAAACTAACAAGCCTTAAATGTTGGATGTCCTATAAGTTTCACGAAAAGGTGCTTACTCGGCTAAAAGGATCAATTTATTTTTGTTTATTTTATTAATCCACTGTGAGTTTCAGTTTGAGTGTGAATGACATTTTCTATGGAACAGCAGACTTTAATTCCTTTCGGCTGAGTAGCACCGATCCGCGTAACCCTGCAATTTATACTTACATGGGCTATGTTGATGTTCAAATTCAGTGGCTCCGTCCTGTTAAGCTCCATCATGGCGATCCTCGCCTCACTGTAACAAATAAAGTGTTTAACCGTCACTACTAGCGCCCTGCGGTTTCACTCGACCTTAAAAAACTGGGAGGGAGCGCTTACGTCAAAATTTACTATGGCGACAGTAGTAGCCACGATAGCAATCACTAGGCGAGCAATAATGTACCTATTGTATGTACTTAAATAAAGTTTTAAAAAAAAACTATCATATCATTTTAAATGTATGATTAATATTGAGATGACTATCTATTAATACTTACAGTTAACTTAAGTAAGTTACTTATTTAGAATATTTGATCATTAAGACTTAACCTATCATTCTATATTATATCCCTTTTTCTATTTGCAAATTGTGCATTAAAAGTTATGAAAAAAATATTTGCTAGCAAAACATAAGTGTACTTACCGTCATGTACTGCTACGATATTATGTGCACTAACACTACACTAGCTAATGAACGAAAAGGAAATCACTACGCGATGTCACAAGAAATCGTAGGAATCCGATCGCTCGCCTACAATATTGCCCGCCCGTCGCCTAATACATCATGACCATAGATAACAGCGCCACTGGCAACATGACGGCAATAAATGGAAACAAATTAGTTCACAGATTATTTAACAGAGGGTGAACTAGCGCTCAATTGCTGTATGCTCTGTACCCGCTGATACACAATGCAAAAAGCGACATTTGACAGAGCAATGGTCGCGCAAGCACGCCTGTTGTGCGATTCGTAATTAGCGTGCCCGAGATGTTTTTCGCGATGAAATGGCGGTGACACATCTGTGGACTAACCATAGCTTTGCTTAGTTTGGGGTCAGACCGTGTGTGCAAGTGTCCCGAATATTTATTTTACATTTGTTATTCAAAATTAAAATTCTTAATAAATATTATTTATTATTTATTTATAAATAAATACAATAAATAACTGTATCGTATAGTTTGAGTGCTACATCAAAAACGCATTCCCGTGCCCTGTATGTAGGTCCGGATCTAGGATTTTTTAGAACGGGGAGTAATACTAAAAAGGAAAAAAGAATGACATTTAAAAAAATTGATTGTAATAAAAGATTACATGTTACATTACGATTTCGGCTCCCCCTAATTCTGCCGCCTGGGAACAGGGATCCAGTCGGCACCTCAACTAGATCTGGCCCTGCCTGTTTTGTGGCGCCAATGAAATTAAAACCATACCAATTTATTTTTTAAATTATAAAGCTAACGCGCTCTCCATTACACTATTTCAATTGCTGACAAAGGTTTGCTCCTAACGACCACCAGACCACCAGTGGTGGTCGTCAGAACTTAGTTTTAAATTTTTGTCCCAACTGCCGCCAGTGGGGCTCGTTGGATTAGAAAAAATATTATTGTTTTTAGCATTTCGTCATTATAATGTAATCATACAGCATGTTACAAAAACCCTGTTCTATAATTATTATTGAAGGGCATATACAGGGTTATTTGTACTCATCAGTACGAACTACTTTTACTATGAAGCCAATCCTGTAATCGCGAAAAAAAAACAGCTGTTCCATATAAAAAGTTCAATCACCTTTGACAAAATGTATGGAACAGCTGATTTTTTTTTCGCGATTTCGGAGTTCGCCATATAGTAAAAGTTGTTCATATTGATGAGTACAATGAACCCTTAAGAGGTTTCTGGTAAGTTACAAATAACCATGTATATACACACACATCCAAAAATACCGAAAAATATGCACGTTAAAAATAGCAAGAGTTATGACCGGATTAAGAACGCAGGAGAAAAATACAATTTTACAAAAATGTTAACAAATCTGTATTATACACATGTTTAAGGCTTTGTAGGCTTTTATTCTAAAAGAAAGTAGTGGCACAACGCAAATAGTCAACAAATAAAACCGTTCACGCTTTTAGGAGGGCGTAGCGCGATGTGTGTTAATATTTTTCAAGTCTATGTATATTTCATTTAATCTAGCTTAATTGCATCATCCAGTCTATACTGCGCACTTCGCGGATATAACAGAGTTTTTGTAACGCGCTGTATAGTTAAGCTTTGTGACAATGTAAAAATTTATCTAAAATTGGTTTTCCAAGTTAGAGTTCTATCGGTTTCACGGTAGTTTTCACCAGTGGTAGCAGATTGGTGGTGGTCATCGGCACTAAAAAGTCCCAACAAGCCCCACTGGTGACAGTTGGGACAAAAACTTAAAAAAATGTTCTATCGACCACTACTGGTGGCCGTTTTGGTGGTGGTCGTTGGGAGTAAGCCCATGGCAAATGCAAGTAAATTACAAATAGTTGGGCTTTTTTTCGGTCTACTATAGATAATCATTATCACAGCTCACAATGCCCGCCAGCGCTTGTCAAATGTCAAAACGCAGGAGCCATGACGTCACAAAACAGACGCATTTTGACATTTGGGTACACCAAAGACGAAAACGTGAATAAATTAACAAGTTTATGTCAGTGTTAAAGGTGTATACGATAATAAAAAATAAAGAGTAATAAATTCGGGACATTTTTCGCACACGGTCGCCTGACCCAGAACTAAGCAAAGCTTACACTATGGCTGCCAGAGACATACATACATACACACATATATTTCTTAAATACATACTTAAATAAATATTAGCACTCAGACATAAATTAAACACAAATGTTCATGACATGAATGTTTATGTTTGCCCTAGGTAGGAATCGAACCCACGCCCCCAAGATCAGAAGGTAGGTTCACTAACATCTGAGCTATCGAGGCAAACAGCAGGATTGGTAAGGAAATAAAAGTAAAGGAAGTATACTTACGCCGCCGTCTCAAATCTGACCAGAGCGTATTTCTTCAATCGGTCTCTGCTTAGGAACACCGTTTGTACTTGTCCATACTTTTCGAATACAGTCCTTAGGCCTTGTTCACTTAGACCAGTCGGTATCGAGGTAATGTACAGCCTCTGGTGGTCGTACGTTACTTGGCTGCTGCGAACAATGTTGTAAAGAAATATAATATAAAAATATAGGTCATTCGTAACTTAATTTGAATTAAATGATACTATACTAAATGGCTGACTGTTCTTGCTTATGTTGCGGCCACACTAACAGAACTCCGTCTTGGAGTCAGCAGCGTGGGGCGGCAGCAGGTCGGCAACACAGCCTCGCTGCATTTCCTCGCTGCTGCTGCCTTCGAGGCCAGTCACATACTAATTTATACATCGAAATGCGCCGCCCCGCGCCAGTCACATCACATGCTAATTTATACATCGAAATGCGCCGCCCCGCGTCCGCTGACTTCGTGACCGACGCCTAACGGAAAACACGCAAAATTTTGTCGATAATGGACGTTGAAAGTTAGTGGGACCACGACTTGTCGCGTTATTTCTATATCGGATCGCTTCTGATCCAGTATGTCTATGATCAAAATGTACTTACTCTCGCCGTGTACTAACGGAACACATACTAAGACACTTCCACTTTGTCAAGTCCAAAACCACTGAAATGCCCTATTTGCGTGTTTCAATATTTAAAAATCAATCAGGGATAGCAAAATGAACGTCACGATGTCACTTTAGTCGAGTAAATTTACAAAAAATTATGTTACTTTTAAGAAAACGCGCGCAAGGCAAAGCCCGCTCGAGGCAGCCGTCTAGTATATGCCTGGGGTGGCGGTATCAGTCAAGATACACTCTACACCACACTGCACAGGCAGACAAGCCGGATTTTGTCATAGACCGCAACCATAAAATTCTTTTTTACTTGAAAAACCTTAATTTTGAGCTGCCAGTTTGAGGAGGGTGGGATACCCCATCTTGCCCCATTGTAGGTACGCCTAGAGTCATAATCTAATGATGATGTGCATAATCTAAGTCAAGTCATCACCTTTAATACAAAAAAAATTAATCGGTTCATCCGTTCGGGAGCTACGATCCTACAGACAGACACACACACTCACTCTCACATACGGACACGGACACATCAAACTTATAACACTCAGCCGTTTCAGCATCAAGGGTTAAAAACTTAAATAGCTGCTGTGAAAATCCCTCTAAAAATATATAAACAAACGAATAAAAAAACAGGCTCGCCCCGTCACATTTGGAACTGAATATCGTCCGACGAAGTGTGGGTGTACACCTCTGCCAGCCCCCTCGGGGGAAAGGCGTGACGATATATTATGTTATGTTACAATTAGGTCCTCGGCATAATCTTAGATTACTCACTTACATATATGTACTCACTTTTGAGCTAGTACTTATATAAAATGATATGAAAATGTACTTACTCTAGCCAAGTATTAACTGCACACATACTAAGACACTTCCACTTTGTCACATATAAAACCATCATAAATGCCTTTATGTGTGTTTAAATATTTGAAAAATCAGTTTGACATAACAAAATAAACGTCGCCGTTCTGGCGTGAAAGAGTAACAAACACCCATCCATCCATCCATCCATTCTGACAAACTTTCGCGTTTATAATATTAGTAGGAAACTAGCGTTTGCCCGCGGCTCTGCCCGCGTGGAATCTATTGCATAGGTAGCAATTAATTACCTATTATGTAAATCCATTCAGTAGTTTTTGTGGTTGAGTAACACAGTTACCTACTACATTTATTATAATCAGTACAGCGATGTAAATAATAACATGTTTAGCAAAAACATAAGTACTTATTCTTGTTTGTTATTTTTATGTTTAATATGATATAAATACATCTAAGAAACGAATAAGTGCACGACGAACGAATAAGTGTAGTATGTAAGTACACAACACGCACACATGTTGTGTACATACTGTTGTGGTGGTTATAATGTTTTCTACCTATAAGTTAATAATTAATTATAAGTATAAATGTAGTGTGCCTTATCATGCACACAGACGCAAACATAATGTGGTTGATGGTTATAATGTTTTCTACCTATAAGTTAATAATTAATTATAAGTATAAATGTAGTGTGCCTTATCATGCACACAGACGCAAACATAATATGGTTGGTGGTTATAATGTTTTCTACCTATAAGTTAATAATTAATTATAAGTATAAATGTAGTGTGCCTTATCATGCATACAGACGCAAACATAATATGGTTGGTGGTTATAATGTTTTCTACCTATAAGTTAATAATTGGTTGATATCTTCCATTTCAGTTGCGAAAAACCTGTTACCGTTACATAGACCTTATTTATTACCTAATTTTTTCAGTAACATAGTAATTGCACCAACTTTCAAATAAAGACATACCAGATGAATCAAAATTCAAAACAAACATCGATGTTGCTTTTTGTATTAACCCTTAATTTAATTTTGTTTACCGGGGAGAGCCAGTTTAGGAAAACCTATGGTCAGCCCCGAGACCAAATCTGCGGTTTATTTTATTTAAGAAACTGGCAAATATACTTAATTTTTTACTAAGCTATCAACACTAAAAATGTCATAACAGATTCAAAATGCCTGCGGCAACTGACGTTTTGTGTCAAGGTATAAATTTAAGTTTTACATATTTGTATTTGTAGATATTAGTACTGTTTTACATGTTTTATTTATTTTACATTATTTATATATATGTATGTATTATAAAACCCAAACATAATGGATGTTTGGTTATTATAATTGCATGTATTTGCAATGCACATGGGGTTTACAACGTATTTTATTTCTAACTATAGTTAATTGTTCACCCTAGTGAACGTTGCCAAATCACTAACATTTTCGTTTTGTTCATCCCAATAAAATATAAGATTATGTTTCGTGACTGGCAAAGGTCGTGATTTTTCTATGAAATCTCATGACAAATGGACTGCACAGGTAGGTCACACTAAAAAAACGATTAGTTTTGTACACAATTGTTTAGTTACATTTCCTTGTGGTTTGATGATGATGTCAGAATTACATTTTGTTCCGAAATATAATAATTAAATCCTTAGTACTAAATTGGCAGTGTTCACCTTGATGAACAATCCCATTATCATGTTATAGGCCGGAGATTTGGTTATGTTTACGGTGATGAATATTGTTTTTTATAAATTTGGGTACTTGCAAGATATTTTTTTTACAATTTTTTTGGGCTTCCCAAAAAAATTAAAAAAAAAATCTCGCAAGTACCCAATGACCCAAGAAATAAGGTTCATTTAATAAATGTGTTTTTTTTTTACAAACTGCCTGTTTGCCAAATTAAGGGTTTAGAATCTTACCTCTTTGCTAGACCATGACTTCGACTTGACTCTGAATACAATACTTACTCAACTTTGATTGTGACTATCAAAATACTTGACATGCCACTGGCAAATAAATACAATCTGTACAAGTGAAATCATTGATCACACGATTACTAGCTCAAAATTTTAAAGCGCCATTTTGTTCAGTTCAGTTGAGATCAACAGTTAATTGATCCCATGTTTGTGAAATATGGTTTGACTAGCTGTCACCCCGCGACTTCGTTCGCGTTTCTTATTTATATATATAAATATATGTGTTTAAATATATATATATATATATATATTTAAACTATCCTATCTCTCAAGTTGGATCGAACTGCACATGGTGTGCGAATTTTATTATAATCGGTTAAGTGGTTTAGGAGTTCATTGAGGACAAACATTGTGACACGAGATTTATATATATTAAGATTTTCCTGATTAGACAAACTTATTGCAGCCTAAAAAATACTGCAAAATGAAGTCCTTAGCAATAAATAATCAGTGTATAGCCTCGGAACAGTTACACAGTGTATTGTTTTTTCAATCCAGTTCAAATTTAAAAGAAAGAAAAAGACAAAACGTCATAACTAATTCTAGGCTAAATTTATTGCTAAAAGAGTTATTGTGCATTATTTATTGCACTGCAAAAACGTATGTCTTTTATTCATTTAAAACAAAAAATATCGATTTCGATACATTTTGTTTACCACTAATACTCTTCCCCTTTGTCATCAACGCATGATGAAATCACTATACTGGATTAACAGGAAAGAGTGTACTAAGCCAAAAGGGGGCATAGTAATCACAATTACGAAGAACTTTTACAATGGAGCCAACCCTAAATTCGAATAAAAACTAGTAACTAGACATCGCGGCCGACTTCCGTCTTTCTCTACAGATCGCATTATTCAACCAATTCTCGTGTAATTTTGTGAGCAGGTTTCTGTAATCATGATAATTATGTTGAATGATAAATTATACAGTTTTTTTTGCCACGTCAGTTTCGCCTCAAGAGAATTGGTTAAGAGGGCCGCGACGCTCTTGAATTTCCATAAAAACACGCTTCTCAAATTATGATGAAATTTAGTATGTACAATTAAATTAACAATATCCCCGTCCCTATGTTCTTGGTTTTTTAAAAAAACGTTCTCAAGCTAAAATAGAGCTATGAAAATTTCCGCATTTGTAAAGGGTCATTTTTGACTGGTTTATTCAATATATAGACAAGGAAATCAAAAATCTCTTTACTTAAGGAGGTTGTCTACATCATTAGCTTTTAAATGAATCCATAACACAAGGGACATTGTTAGTTATTTAAGAATGATTAGAGAAGTGCAAAAGTCATTAAAAAAAAATCCACTTTGTCACTCTGTAGGTAACTTTAGAGGCTCGTCAGTATCTTTACTTGCTCTCTTCGCTCGTCATCCTCTTCTAGACGAAATGGTTATGGAAAACCTTAAGCCAATGCGAAGTTAGTCTAAAGTGGTCGCCGGACTCCTAAGAAATGCGAACTGTAGATGAAGACACGAAATCCGGACCGAATTCGGACAAACGAAAGCATTTTTGTCGAAGCTGTAGCTTACACGTTTCGCCCGCTAACGTTTGCTCGATAAGCTGTTCCATAAGAAAAGTTCACCGACAAAACGTATGGAACAGCTGTTTTTTTTTTCGAATCCAGGGTTCCCCATTGTTAAAAAGTTATTCACAATTATGATTACAATGACCCTAAAATTAAGTAACGGCTGATTGATGTCGCCGGCTAACGGTTACTTGGGGTGGCAATGTCGACTAGTACGCGCATGTGTCAGTAGACAACAATGGTCGAAAGAGAAAAATCAATACGTAAGAAAATATGGCTGCCAAGGCAATTTTGTAAGAAAACCATCGCAACCTGTTGCACACATTTAAAGAAAATGTCAAACTATTTTGAGAGAAATTAAAGCATAGCACTTTAAACTTTACCAGCTTTTTAATACCGATAATTATTTTTTTGTTTGTATTATGGTGTACTTTTAGAGCTTGTACGTTAGTGTTGTCCTTAATTATTTCCAAGCTCATGTTGTTATCTAACAAAAATGTTTGTGCCAATGAAACGTAAATAGATAAACGTTTTTCTGGTTCCATTGAAAGTGATTCTTAAGCTTTTCAGTTTTTTTGGAATTTGTTAAATATTGACTATACCGTTACGTCGTTTTGGCATTTCATAAAGGTCTATATTGTAAACCGTTTCATGAAAAAAAAAGTTTTTCGGTTTTTTTGTAGAGACGTTCATCTGACTCTTACACCGCGATATGCCCAAACCCTAAAATGTAATAAATGTCATTTTGCAACAATTCATCTTCGTGAAATGTGGTTGGATTTTCCTGAGAAAAAAATGCAACCAATCTAAAAAAAACTGTAAAAAGTCTAAAACAATTATATAATTATGACTAGTTTTAAAGTTTTCTCGGTAGCAAAGTTGTTAGTAATTTGTTCAGAATGATGAGTACAATGACACTATTATGGCTTAGTATCCCCTTTCCTGATTATAACCTAATATTACTAAAAACCATGTATACTTACCGATAATGAACGATGATTGGATACCTCCATTGTTTAAATAATTATTTTGTTTGCTCGCAAGAGGCGGCATCTTCCGTATATTTGACTAGTTATTTAGAGACAACGCTTTTGCAAATCAGCTATCGTTTTTTCTATTTAATAATTTAAATATACTTTTCCATCCTATTACTTTCTTTTTTCTGTGACTAATCCAGATTAAACGTTTTGATTTCGCTTTCATTGTGCGAGCTGTTTTGACTTTAGAATTATTTTCCTGAGTGGGGGACGCCCTTTACGTGCAGTATGAGCGTTTTCAAGTCCCCAGTGAATTCTTCTTCTAGGCAAGTGCGTTCCATCGTAGACCGGGTTATAGAGTAGGGCATTTAAATATGCCATATTTAAATGCGCCTTCGGGCCACTCCGACTAAGATCGAAACGAACTTACTCCGACTAGCCAAAAACAATGACTAACCGAACATAAGCTAGGACACTTCCGCTTTGTCGCGCCTAACAGAATCAAAATGCCTTTGTTTGACTTTCTACAAGTAAATCTACTAAACTTGTAAGGAGACACGACCGGTTCCAATGACTGCCCATGAAGAACTGGCCCTTCGATGCGGGCGACTCGCGAATGCGAAGGGTGGCGGTATTGAACAGACCGCGCATGCGTGGGGCGGCAACATTTGGCCCGCGTATTGGCGATTGGCGAGCGACTGCGTGCATCCGCATTGCGGTACCCAAACCGCGCATGTGTGAGAATGCAATGACTGAGATGTGCATCTGCATTGCGTCAATCAAACCGCGCATGTGCAAGGGGTCGATGATTGACCCGTGCATCTGCATTGCGACAATCAAACCGCGCATGTGCAAGAGGTCAATGACTGCGCTATGCATCTGCATTGCGGCAGTCAAACCGCGCATGTGCAAGAGATCAATGGTTGACCCATGCATCTGCATTGCGACAACCAACCCGCGCATGTGCGCGAGGTCAAAAACTTACCCGTGCATCTGCATTGCGGCAATCAAACCGCGCATGTGCGAGAGGACAATGATTGACCCATGCATCTGCATTGCGGCAAACGCATCGGCGGGGGGGGCTATGACTGGCCCGTGCATCTGCATTGCAGCAAGCAAACCGGGCATGCGTGGGGCGGCAGTATCGAGCGGGTTAAACATGCACGTACCCTTTCCTCTTTTTATTCAATAAGGTTTTGTTAGCGATAGGGATATTCAAAATCAACAAAATTTGAATTAATTTATTCATTCAGGATTCATATACATAAATAGTATTTTACATTAGGGAGCTGAGTGCACGAGGCATCCCGACTGTGCCTAGGCAATAATGAAAAGCGCCGCCTAGTATAATTCACTTATACGTAAACATATAGCTGGTTGATCGTTTCTCGCAAACCAGTAATACATACAGGGTTATTGGGCACAAAACATCCAAAGATGCACAGAACACCCCAAGCGGGACGTCAGTGCAAGACTTATCACCCTCATTTCGAATAATAAGGGCTATCGGGAAAGGGCAAGGGAGTCATTTAATTTCATAAGTTTTTTAGTAAATGATAAAGATTTGTGAAAACTATTATTATTTTGTATATTAATAGCTATACATGATATGTTTGTACCTACTGTAAATGTTTGACATTAACTTTTAATTATAAATATTCAACTGTGACGTGTAACTATAGGAGTTATTCGTAAATTCAGAATTTAATAAAGTTTAATATTTAGCTAGTATCCATTGCAAGAAGGGGGTCATTGCACTCATCATTGCGATTGACTTTTACAATGGGACCACAAGAGAAAAAAAACGCCGTTTCATGCATTTCATAGACAATCAATTAACTTTTTATAAGAAGCAGCAGATTATTCTGCGATTTCAAAGTTGGTTCCGAAGTAGAAATTGTTCATGACGATGAGTCCAATGACCCCCTTTCAACATGGTACACTTTTTCCTGATAGCCCTGTATGTTTTACATTTTTCTTACATTTTAATGCAGTACTGGCATAAGCTTAGACTATGGGCGTACCTAAGGTGGGGTAAGCTAGGGCATCTGCCCCACCCGGGTCCCTAACTCGAAACTCATTTAAGTTTTTCAAGTAAAAAGTTAATGGTTATGGTCAACAATAATAGAGAGCCGGCTAGTCGGTATAGGAAAAGGGTTCTGGAAGCAAAAAATAAAATGAAAACGACATTTTATTATTTTAAAATTCGTGCTATGTACTTTTCGAGTACATTTACTTCTGCCAAACTCCTAAAAAAATCTGGGCATGCTATTAGACACGGATTAAATTAGTGATATTTGTGAATGCTTGTATGCATTATTTTAAATATTTTTTTCTATTTAACTTGTCATTAATTCAATTTATTTACAATCTTATTTTGTTTTGTTACTATTTTTTGGTGACATTTTTAAATGTTTTTGAAAATATTCTAAAACATTTTATGTACTTTTGTATGAATTTATATTGAATTTGACATCGTGACATTGTTCTATTTTGCCATTATTTTTACATATTAATTATTATTTGTAAAGAAATTTTGTTTGTTTTATTTTACTTATTTATAATTTTTTGCATCAAGTCAAAAAATAATATCATAATCCCTTGATGTTGCTGTTGGTGGGGTAATTTTTTTAAAATAAATGTACTGAAATTTAACAACAATTGCTTGTGTGATAAGTATTGGTTAATATTAGAAAATCCAAAGAATGTCAATTATCTTAAAGTAAAATATTCATATTTAGAAGTTTAAATATTAAAACAAGTTAATTGATTGGTTTGTTTAAGATTTTGAAAATAAATTTGAAAACAGAGATTATTTAATCTTAGACAGTAATTGATGCAATAACAAATACATATTAAAGTTTTGCTTTAAAACAGACTTTATTCTTTGGACAATCATGAAATGAAGCTAACCTGGTATCATTGTCCTGGTTGTCATACGAGGAGTTGTCTAACGCTGGGTCCCAATCAGAGCCGCTGCCAGCTCTACCTCGTGCTGCCATTTTGCTGCAGACAACAAATCTTTACATCACACTAATATTCATCACCTTCACCAGTTATCAGATGATCAAAGATCATTACAGATTTTTAAGTCCCATTGCAAGGACACCCTACAATGAGGGTGGTTGAGCTAATATCTACCTCGCTGGCTTGGTGCAAGTGTGGCATTTTTATCTGCGCTGAGATGAGACAAAGCTAGAATGTGGATATGTTTGTCTCTTTCTCGCAGGATAAATCCTGTGGAAGACAGGCTCTATGGCTAATGCTATACCTGCAGGAGGGTGCTGCCGAGATAAACATATCTGAATTCTAGCTTCGTCTCATCTCAGAGTGGATAAAACTGGTGGAATGAAAATTTGTACCCGGCCCTGAGCTAAAAATCTCCGGAACTACTGGTCTGATTTTAAAAATCCCTTCACTAATAGAAAGAAATACAATCACCGAGTTACAAGCTATGGAACAGCTGCAAAACCATAGATAAGTGACCTAGAATAAATTATTTTTTAAAGTAAGCTATAAAATACTGTATCTGAAGGCTGTGTTGCATTTTTAGGGTTTTTTTTAATGGCGAATAAATCCGCTCTTGTCTATCAGCTCGCTTGACGGTAAGCGACGGTGTTTTCCAAGATGAAGCCTCCAGATCTAGGAGATACCTATTCACTATGAGCTGGAAAAGATCGTGTTTAATTTATCTTAGTAAACAAAGAAGCCGGCAGTCTGTTCTATTCCTTGGCCGTACGTTATTTACACTGTACCATTAAAATCAATACTGAAAAATGTATGGTGATGGTTTGACAAAACTCCGCTGATATTGGCGAAACAGTGTTTTGAAGCAAGCCTCACTTGGATCAGAAACACGCTTTTAAATGTACTCTTTAAGTTAAAAATCTTGTCAACCTTTACGATAGCCAGATAACTACGTTTGAAATCAATCTAAAAAAATTTTTTTCTTTGTTCGATCCGACTTATCATTTTCTTCTCCATTTATGTTTTCTCATGATAGCTTTTTCAGGCTATTTAGATTAAGTTTAGGGCGTGGGATATGATTGATCTTAATTTAAGCAGCGTAAGGTTAAAGCAGATAACACTTTCAGAGTTAAATATTGAAAAATTGGGTTTCAAAATTCGTTCGTTGACGCCATGAGGTAATTTAAAAATCAATACTAAATTCTCATCGGACGAGCTAAGGATTACATTGCTTTTGTATTTAAATTTATAGTTATTAAATATGAATTTAAAAATTAGCAAGATTACCTGATTTTCACGTAAATAATCAATAACACCGGTACTGTACTTCCTCCAAACAATTGAAAATTTAGTGACTGAATGAACTAACCAAAGACTAAAAACAGAAGACAGACGTAACAGAAAATCAAAATACATTGACTTGAAAAAAAAGTACAAAAGTTTGTCTCTGCCTCCATGGGAACCATAAACAAAAGAAGCAACCAAGTGGTGTGCATGATGCATCTCTGATTTGAAGCCACAAGAAAAAGGTTCATCTCTAAATTTTGCAATGACATTTGTTTTGACAGCTCGATTTTGAGTCATTCCCAATTTGACAGTCGCAAATCATAACCTTTTGGTTTACTAATTAATCGTAAAAAGTTTGTTGTTTATTACTGTTTTAAACACTAAATAAATATGAAGAATGGACGATAATGCGAAGAACACGTGCTCCTACCAAGTGGACCAGGAATTGCTTGATGGTACGTGAATAAAAGTGTTTCTTATTTGCCAATGAAATTGGAGACTCAACAGGCAACAGGTAGAGAATTTTGCAATCAGAGTCGATATTATTATTTATGTAAGGCGCAGTATGCATCACTCGTTGCATACTCCGCTTCTATCAGTTTTATAAGCGACTAATTCTCAAAATAACGTCGAGAGTTGTGTACTTTTGGCTACTAATAACAGTAGGAATGTACGCCAAAAACTTGTATTTATTAGATAAGGTTTAGCAACACTTAATGTGTCAAAATAAGGTGTCGGGCATTGGAAAACTACCTGCATACTTGTAGCTTAGCAGATTAATAGTTTGTGAATGTAGTTAACTAAAAACTTATATTGTTTAATTATCATGATACTTATTAGATTCTGTATCTTACTTACAATCATAACATGATTAAAATAATACAACCAAACTGTTTAATTTAAATAGATAAGACAAATATTTTCAATAGGTATTGAATATTTTTTATTATTTTTATTTATTGCTCAGATGAGGGTAGTGTTTCTTTGTGTATGTGTCTATTCTTTTGGGACCTAAAACTTAAATGACTAAATTAATTTCAGATTGTTAAGTGTTGTTAAAATTTTGGTTCATTATTAAATGAATTATTAAGTAAATCTGAAAATACATCTTTTTAAAGTCAGATTTTTGGTGTGTATAAGCCTGGCTAACTTTTTAATAAATAAACAAAGTTGCCATAATTTAATTACCTACATAGATTATGTAAGTAAATTAAAGCAACTTTTTTTATTTCATAGGTATAAATTATACAAACTGGATGTGAGGTGAGGATGCGGTTTGAAGTTGGTTCAGGCATCAAAACTGAAGCGGTATGCCTGCACCATGTTGCTTTTGTGTAATTCAAAACATGTCTCTTGCATACATTTTATGTAAACAGGTTCTAAAGTGGTACTGCACTTAAACATTACCCATGCCAAGCAAGGCACAATACACCCAAGCAGACTGACATCCCATTCAGGGTGTATGGACATATCGCCATCACTATTGCAAGACATATCACCCCCATCTCGAATAAGAATAAAAATGTCTGGTCTGTATAATTCACGCCATAAACATGCATATTATTCAGTCCAGATATTGCGTCATGGTTTTAGAAAAACACAATTTTCAGATTTCACCTATTGTTAGTACAACTTGTGAATTAAACCATTCATAACTTGATAGCTTATAAGTTTTAAATGGTTATCTCCTGAATAAAGAAGTCTGAGTAGTGTACTGATTGTCATCCAGACTATAATCAAGTGAGTTGCAAGAGGTTAGAGTTTGGCGAGCAAGAGCTACTGCTCTAACTCCCCTTAGTGGGACAGCACATCCAGTTTCTTAAGTCTTTAATTAGATTTGGCTGCAGGAGCATATGTAAAGAAAGAAAGAAATAAATTTATTTTGAAACCATACATACAATTAACAATATAAACGACAAATAAAAGCAATAAAACAAAGTAGACACTAATATAAATAATAAACAATAATTACAAATATCTATATAATTTATAATAATAATTAAAAATATCTTTAAGTAGGGATCTATGAGTATGAAATATTGTTAACTAGCTGTACTCTGAGGTGAAAAAGTAGCCTAAATGTTAATCTAGAGTATATGCTACTTCCACACCGAAATTTATCAAAATCCATGCGTCTGAGTCATGATCATGAATCATGAGAAAAAGTAACAAACAAAAACATGTATACAGATAACTGCTTCAAAAACAGACTTGACAATTACTTAAAAAAGCATAAAAAAATAATAGTACACTGAAAGAAGATATGCATCATGCTGACCATCGAGCTGCACGTGTCAACAAATAACACTAATAATACAAACTTTCGCCTTTACATTATAAATAATAAGTATGTGTTGCCAACAGTTGTGACTTCAATCGATGCGTAAGCAAGACCGCACTAAGTAATTTACAAATAGTTCGAAAGAGACGGATGACGATGACGAGTGACGTCATTAGATAGATAGATAGATAAGCTCTTTATTGTTCACACCACAGATAACAAAACAACAAGAGAAAAATAATGACAAAACTTATTAAATAGTGTAACTGGCGGCCTTATCACTAAAAGCGATCTCTTCCAGGCAACCTTAGGATGGAGAGGATACGACAAATGAGTATGGGACAGGGTGTGCAAAAAATAACAAAAATGAACATAAGATTGATACAAAGAAACAACAAAACATCGAGTATTAAACCTATACACCTACATAAACTATTTAAATAAAACTTACATAAAAGTACATCATACTAAAATAATACATTATCTTATCTTATATCTTTAAATGAGCAATTCTTGTATATATATATATACTCGTATATAATTGGAATCTCGGAATCGGCTCCAACGATTTTCATACAATTTAGTATATAGGGGGTTTCGGGGGCGATAAATCGATCTAGCTAGGAATCATTTTTAGAAAATGAAATTTTATTCGTGTTTTATCGATAATCAATTTAAACATAAACTTGGAAGAAAAATAACAAAAAGGAGGCGTTTGAGTAGTCTCAACTGAAAAACATGACTCTTCCTGATATCTATTGGCGAATAATAATACTATTTTTTGTGAGCAACTAATTGCTTTAACGACACAACAGCAGATGGCGTTGTTAAGTAACACGAAGTCAATGAGTGTTTGCTTTGAGGTTAGACTAAAATCAATTGTTTATTTTCCAAAAAACACAATTAAAAAAAAAAAAATACCGAGCAAAGCTCGGCCATCCAGGTACTAGTTAATAAAATATACTATTCTGTGTTTGCTCTCCGAATGCTAGACCTTGATTTTTTGGTCATAGTATGAGCTTTAATTATTTTATTCAAATGAGTACTGTACAATACGAATTACACTAATGATAACATGGTCGTGAATTTGTAAATCAAACAGCGGTCTGAAAGCCGCGGGCGCCGGGCGCGGCGAATATCGTCCGTGACTTCTTAGAAGGGTAGCCCACATGATCAAGCGTCAAGCGCGAAAGAAGCGTCATCTCTATTTTCTTTATCCATACTTCAAATACTTTATATATTTCGTCATTATATATGTCAAAACATTAAATTAAATACAATGCAATGTAGTTTAGTCACTCAAATTTCACTTCCCATCCCGAACGCCTCTTCCGAAAGTGCCCATTAAGCTGGCGGCATTTCCCCGCTGTATCGCCAGGGAGATACGCTGGGCAAGAAATTGCCCCGATCGAAGATTACCCCTACGTTCGCGCAGGCGACGCCCTAAATCGGCCACAAACTTTTTGACCCATCAGACCCCCACGAACCCGCTGTCTCGACGGCAAAAGGGACGAATTCATACGCTGACTCCAAGCATGCGTACTTGAGACGCTTGGTATTGGCAGCCGTCTCCGAACCCGCCCCAGCCGCGCGCTGACACGCAGACAGGTGGCAGGCGGCGAAAGTGCTAACACAACTGGCGTCCCATACCAAGCATCTACCATCTTTATATATCTTATATCTTTAAATGAGCAATTCTTGTATATATGTATATATATATATATAATTGGAATCTCGGAATCGGCTCCAACGATTTTCATACAATTTAGTATATAGGGGGTTTCGGGGGCGATAAATCGATCTAGCTAGGAATCATTTTTAGAAAATGTAATATTATTCGTGTTTTATCGATAATCAATCTCAACTGAAAAATATAACTCTTCCTGACATCTATAATATTGGCGAACAATAATACAATTTTTTGTGAGCAACTACGAGTAATTGCTTTAACGACACAACAGCAGATGGCGTTGTTAAGTAACACGAAGTCAATGAGTGTTTGCTTTGAGGTTAGACTAAAATCAATTGTTTATTATCCAAAAAACACAATTAAAAAATAAAAAAAAATACCGAGCAAAGCTCGGCCATCCAGGTACTTATATTCTTATCCTACTATCCTATCCTATCCTACTATCCTACTTCCTATCCTACTATCCTACTTCCTACTATCCTACTAATATTATAAACGCGAAAGTTTGTATGTATGGATGTATGGATGTTTGTTACTCTTTCACGCCAGAACGGCTGATCAGATCTGGATGAAATTTGGCACAGAGATAGATTATAGTCTAGAATAGCACATAGGATACTTTTTAACCGCGGGTGAAACCGCAGGGCGCAGCTAGTCCTTATTACTAATTATAAAATCAAAAGGAACTCTATCTGTCTGTTTCTAGGCTTTTTACTGCTAAACAGCTGAACGTATCTCTAAGAAATTTGATAATTAGTTACAGTACCACGAGGAAGGTTTATGGAGACTCTTTTCTGAATACCCCTCAAGCCAGAGGGAATGGGTTCAAACCCAGCCGACGGCACGCACCAATTTGTTCATTGTGTGAACATACTCGTACATATAGGTATGCGTATTGTTTGTCATCTGCTACATGACTGGAGCCCGGTGTACGGCGATATCACGGCGGTATAGGTCGGTATCACGTCCTGTCACTGGCTTTGGTTCTTCTTTTCTTATACGGATCGCTAGAGTGTGGAATACTCTGCCAGAGTGTGTGTTCCCTGACACTTACAATCTGGGTGTCTTCAAATCTCGAGTGTATCGGTTTCTTCTAGGCAAGCGTGCTCCATCGTAGGCCGCATCACTGCTTATCATCAGGCATGTTGGCGGCCAAACGCAAGCCTATTAAGTAATAAAAAAAACTAAAGCTGCTAAAGCGGAAATACACTAGATATATAGGTGTATTTCCGATTTAACAAAGAGCGGGAAGGTTAAAGCGGAAATACCACCTACACTAGTTTTGATGTATGATATGTAATACCATGTCTGTTAACGGTTCCAGTGCGAGGCATAAACATGACCGTGGAGGAGGTGGCCGGGCTCCCGACCAGCAAGTACTCGGAGCGCGTGCAGAGCCTAAAGCTGTGCGACCAGAACCTCGCCTTCCTGAAGGGGCTGCGTCGACGGATCAAGAATAGGGTGTGTATTGAGTCAGCAATTAATGCTTTACACGCACAGGTAGGCTAGGTTTCCCTGTGCTTTGACGTCATGGAACAGACGCAAAAAGAGACAACTAACATAAGTAACATAGATATTTACCCGACTGCGCAAAGAGGGTTATGTTTGTCGAGTGTATGTGTGTATGTATGTGGTATGTTGGTATGTATGTTGGTATTGTATGTTGGGTATGTATGGTTTCTTTAGCACTTTCTACAGCCTAAACAGCTTGATGTATTTCGTCATGTGAGGTGTCATTTGAGTCGTCTTGATAGTGGAAGTGACGTGGGGTATAACATTTTGCAGCCAGGCTTTTGTTTTTGTTTTAATAATGTTACTTGTCGTTATGTGTTTCAAATTGAAAATTAAATAGAAAAAAAAAAATAGCAGCCAAATTAAAAACCTCCTCCTATTTGAAGTACTTAAGAGGGCCGCGACGTTCTGAAATAAACATACAAACGCGCTACTCAAATTTCTTGAAAACTATTTGTCAGATTATGATGAAATTTAGCATGTACAATTAAATTAACAATATCTCCGCCCCTATGTTCTTGGTTTTTTTTTAAAACGTTCTCAATCGAAAATAGAGCTATGAAAAATATCCGCATTTTTAAGGGGTCACTTTTGACTGATTTATTGAATAGCTAGACAAAGCAAATCAAAAATTCCATTACGTAGGGAAGTTGTTTACATCATTAGCTATTAAATGAATCTATAATACAAGGGACATTTTTAGTTATTTAGGAATGATTAGAGAAGTGCAAAAGTCATAAAGAAATATTAAATTGCACTTTGGCACTCTGTAGGTAACTTTAAAGGCTCGTCAGTATCTTTACTTGCTCTCTTCGCTCGTCATCTTCTTCTAGACGAAATGGTTATGGAAAACCTTTAGCCAACGCGAAGTTAGTCTTAAAGTGGTCGCCGGACTCTTAATGTCGTGTCGTTTGAATCCTTTTGATAGTGGAAGTGACATAGGGTACAATATTTTGCAATCAGGTTTAACATTATTAAAACAAAAACAATTTTTTTTTTTAATAATGTTACTTTTTTTACATGTTTCAAATTAAAAATTAAATAGAAAAAAAATAAAAGCCGAATTAAAAACCTCCTCCTATTTGAAGTAGTTAAAAAATAAAAGAAAATTACTAACTTACAATAGTTAGTTACAGTAGTTACAGTCAGTTATCCTATGTTCTAACTGAGTAAGCAATAGAGAATTCCAAAGTGTAACAACCAGTGAAATACGATAGGGAGTGTTGTGGTTGAGTTCAGTAATCTTATATGATAGGTTCGATTCCCACGCATGGCATGCGTAGCTACAACCAACCACACTAATATCCTACTAATATTATAAACGCGAAAGTTTGTAAGAATGGATTGATGGATGGATGTTTGTTACTCTTTCACGCCAGAATGAACAGATCTGGATGAAATTTGGCACAGAGATAGAAAATAGCACATAGGATACTTTTTAACCGCGGATGAACCAGCGCAGCTTGTGAAATATAAATTCGTATCCTATCTTTCCTAATCCTAACTATCGTCCTAACTAATCCTACTTGCGAGCGGGTTCGGACCCAGCCGACGGCACGCATTAATTTGTTCATTGTGTGAACATATGTGCGTAATGTATGTCATCTGCTACATGACTGGAGCTCGGTGTATGGCGACAGGCTCGCCCTCACATTTTGAACCCTCTTATGGTGGAAATTCCGCCAAAACGCACTAAGCGTTTCAAGTCAACTTTTCTTGTAAGAACTGCAGAGGTGTGGAACTCGTTACCTGTGTCTGTCTTTCCACCTAAATACAATCCGGGGGTGTTTAAGAGTAAAGTGAATAGGTTCTCCTAGGCAAGCGAGTTAGCGAGTTACACCTTCGATTACGTCGACGCTTCCCATCAGGCGAGTCAGTGGACAAACGCATGCCTAGTTTGTTGTAAAAACAAAAAGGATTTCATCCGGCGAAGTGTGGGTGTTGTACACCTCTGCCAGTCACTTCGGGGGAAAGACGTGACCAATTGTGGCAATCCTACTCTAATTACAATATTTTGCATAAATATGGCTCTCAGTTTCTTGCCTATTCTTTTGGGTAGTGGCTCTTTTTCAATTATTGAAATTAACAATAACAATGTGGTAGTCATGTTTAGGGTTCCGAACCCAAAGGGTAAAACGGGACTCTATTACTAAGACTCCGCTGTCCGTCCGTCTGCCTGTCCGCCTGTCACCAGGCTATATCTCATGAACAGTGACAGAATCAAAACCCACAGGAACTTCCCGTGAACTCAGAATCTTGAAATTTTGTACGAGCAACGTCTTACAGCACAGATAAAAGAAAAATTGCGAAAAGCATAAATTTTAAGTTACATCAAATAATAAAAATATTTAAAATGATTTTCAATTCACTACCCCTTTCTTCATGAACATGTTTGTACGGAACCCTCGTACCCTTTGTACTGTTTTTTTACATAGAGGTTAACTAAAAAAGTGTGCGATTTCAGCTAGCCTCTCAGAACAGCCGTCGTCGCAGCGTGGAACACCTCCGCCGGCTCACGCGCGAACTACGCGCCGTCCGCGCGTGTCGCCGCGACGCACTCGCCGAGCGACGCGCACTCGTGCAGCGCAGACACCTCGTGCGGGACAAGTGCGCCTCGCTGCGGAGACACCTCGTGCAAGTAAGAGAGAGATAGAGCTAGCTGTGTGCCGCGCGCACTCGTGCAGCGCAGACACCTCGTGCGAGTAAGAGAGAGATAGAGCGAGCTGCGTGCCGCCGCGCACTCGTGCAGCGCAGACACCTCGTGCGGGACGAGTGCGCCTCGCTGCGGAGACACCTCGTGTAAGTAAGAGAGAGATAGATGGATCATTATCATCGTCATTTTAGCCGGAAGACGTCCGCTGGTCGACAAAGGGTTCCCCAGTGAGCTCCACAACAACGACTGGTCTTGCGCTGCTGCATACAGCGGCTTCCCGCGACCCTAACCAGATCGTCGGGCCATTTTGGAGGAGGCCTTCCCACGCTGCGTCTTCCTGTTCGTGGTCGCCACTGGAGAACTTTTCTGCCTTATTGGCTGTCGGGTCTACGAGCGAACCCTGCCCACTGCCACTTTCGTTTGGAAATTCTTCAGGGACACATAGATGGAAAATTTGTGTTTGAATGTTTGCTTTCCAGCCACGTAAACATTGCTGAATGGATTTGCTTGAAATTTGGTATGAGAGTAGCTTATACTCGTACACTGAATTAACACATTGGCTACTTGTTATCCCGGAAAACTAACGGTTTCCATAGGATAGCAAGTGAAACTGCGGGACGCAGCTAGTCAATTGTTTTTTTTTTAATCTGTCTGTTTATGTCTCTGTTTGCCCGACTGCGCAAGAAGGAGGGTTATGTTTTACGAGTGTATGTATGTATGAGGTTTCTTTGGCACGCCCTACAGCCTATACAGCTTGATGTATTTCGACATGTGAGGTGTCATTTGAATCATCTTGATAGTGGAAGTGACATAGGGTACAACATTTTGCAGCCGGGTTTTTTAATAATGTTATTTGTTTCAGATCCTAAATGAAAGATCGGACCCAACCGAAGTGCCTTCCATAGATGTAGAATCTCAACCCAAAGAAATCACAAAACCCGAAACAAAGCCAACCAACCCCCACATATCTGTCATTGTCAAAAATGACATTGACAGAGTCCTTGTCAAAAACGACATTGACAGAGTCCTTGTCAAAAACGACATTGACAGAGTCATTGTCGAAAATGACATTGAAAGGGAACAGTTACGTCAAGAACTAGAGAAAGAAGCAGACATATACGAGAGAGTGAGAAAGGAGCTGCAGAAAGAGATACAAGTCAAAGAGACCGTAATTTTCAACAATGTTGCCAGAGAGACCATTATAATTAAGGAAGAGACACCAGATTACGATGAAATTACAATAGAAGATGACTTCGAAAATCACAGGAGAAATTACGAAAATTTCAATCAGAGATACCACGATTTCAACCAGAGAAGGAGTAGCGAAGAATTCAATCAAACCGATTTTAATCAGAAAAACTACGAAAGCTCAGACGACTTCGACAAAAAGTATGACCACATTCGCTCAGAATCGAGTGACCGCGACATTTTTGAATGCAAAATCGGGAAACTGGTAACACAGAGTGTCAATCACATGTTTAATGATAAAAAAAAGGTTTTCGCGAAAACAGTCTTTATTTCTAACGAGAAACTGTCGTCGAATATTAAGACTATGGTCTTGACTGAGGGTGGTCAGGAAGGGGGAGTGTTGAATTTATCAGTGAAGGAGGGTAGGAGGAAAAGTCACGGGCGCAAGCAGTCTGCGCCGAGAAGGATCGCGTTTTACAATGATTGTGACGGTAAGAAAAGTTTTTAAACTAGTAGATGGCCTCGAACGGAGACCTCGAATATCTCCACGACCCTTCGTCCGTCAACTTCGTTCTCGTTTATTCAGAAAATAGTATCAATGAACCCTCCTCGTGACATACTGTAACTGATTATCAAATTATGAATGATAATCCGTTACCAAAGAGATCAGAGTACAAATACTGGCTGGTTTTGAGCGGAGTTTTAATTTTAGTTGTCAGTTGTTATTTTAGTATCGACTGCGTACTATTCTGTGATGTTGTCTGATGCGTTTGGTAAGCGGCGCGTTATTTTTTATTAATTTACAGAATTATATGACAAAAAAAATTATTTGCTCAGAGAAAATATCCTGAAACCTTCCTTGTGACATACTGCAACTATTTATCAAATTTCATCAAGATACGTTCAGCCGTTTAGCCGTGAAAAGACATACTTTCAATTTTATAATTAGTAAGAATTTCATTTATTTAATCACAAAACAGAGTACAGTCGATTACAAAGTAGTATATAGAAGAAAAAGTCAGAGCTGGACCATACTCCAAAACATGTGCAAATACATAATTAGTAGCAGACAAAAAGAAAATACAAAATAAACTATAATCGGTTATAATAACATGCTTGAAAACGATAATATAAAAATTTAATAACTTAATTTTTTTTCTTTTGTTTTTTATTACATACATACATACATATCGTCACGCCTTTCCCCGAGGGGGCTGGCAGAGGTGTAATACAACACCCACACTTCGATATTCAGTCCCAAATATGACAGGCGGCGAGCCCGTTGCCATACACCGGGCTCCAGTCATGTAGCAGATGACATACAATACGCACATATGTTCACACAATGAACAACTTTGTGCGTGCCGTCGGCTGGGTTCGAACCCGCTCCCTCTGGCTTGCGAGGCGGGCCTTCTCCAACTAGGCTATCATCGCTTATTAATTACGGGGCTTACAATTTTGTTTTCAACATTCCAGATGGTGTTCTGGATCTCAAAATGAAGAAGGAACCTCAGTGACGTCATCGGAAGACGAACAGACAAATCATCAACAAGTTTTTGGTAATAGTGTTCAAAACTAGTACTTCGCCTCGAGCGGACACCGCGCGTATCTCATAAACGTATCGTCCGATTTCGCTCAAATTTGAGCTTGGAAATTGTATTAGCGTTAACTCCTTGCCTGAGAAATTTCACGATCGGATCAACGATACACAAGTAATCGTCGGACAAACTAATGCTGAGATCTCCCAGTAGAATTTGAGACCTAGCTCGATCGGCTAGAAATTTTTTTTTGTAAAAAAATATTTACTAAAAATACACTAAAAATGCGATCTTTCCAAATATTTCGTAAACGTAACACTTTAAATACCACATACTCAACAAATTTTGTTTGTATAAGTGTCCCCTATCTATATACAGTATGTTACAAAAATCCTGTAAATACAGCGTTATAGGTAACTCATCAAAAACCTCTTAAGGGTTCATTGTACTCATCAATACGAACAACTTTTACTGTGAAGCCAATCCTGTAATCGCGAAAAAAAAACAGCTGTTCCATACAAAAAGTTCAATCACCTGAGACAAAATGTATGGAACAGCTGATTTCTTTTTCGCGATTTCGGAGTTCGCCCCATAGTAAAAGTTGTTCATATTGATGAGTACAATGAACCCTAAGAGTGTGTACACACACTTATAAGTATTCATGCAAAATACCAAAACTGAAATGCATGTTAAAAATAGCAAGAGCTATAACCGGTTTAAGAACGCAAGAAAAAAGGAAATTCTACATAAAGGTTAACAAAAATGGATCACTAGATGAGCCCCGCGGTTTCACCAGCGGTTAAAAAGTATCCTATGTGCTATTCTAGACTATAATCTAACTCTATGCCAAATTTCATCAAGATCTGTTCAGGCGTTCTGGCGTGAAAGAGTAACAAACATCCATCCATCCATTCTTACGAACTTTCGCGTTTATAATATTAGTAGGATGTTTTGGCGGCTTTTATTCTAAAAAAGTAGCGACACGACGCTAATACTTTACAAATAAAACCGACGCGATTAGTGTCTGCGTTCACGCTTTTAAGAGGGCGGGATGTGTTTGCCATTTTTTACAATCAATAATAAATTTAATCCTACTAATATTATAAACGCGAAAGTTTGTAAGAATGGATGGATGGATGTTTGGTACTCCTTCACACCAGAACGGCTGAACAGATCTGGATGAAATTTGACACAGAGAGAGATTTTAGTCTAGAATAGCACATAGGACACTTTTTGACCGCGGGTGAAACCGCAGGGCGCAGCTAGTCTAGCATAATTGCATCCTCCAGTCGATACTGGATGCGCACCTCGCGTATAAAACAGGGTGTTTGCAACTGTATACTACTTTCAACGTCCGAAGAAACTTTGAAAAAAAAATCTAGCAGCGGGTGGATATACCAGCTCCCATAGAAAAAAATCCCTGGGGGGCTATTCCTACGCGTGAGATGAGATGAGATTTTATCTTGGTCACTCTCACACCTATGACGTTTCAAACGAGAGCAAAAGGGACGAGAAAAAGTGAGATGAAAATCTCAAATCTCCGAATAGGGTCCTTGTATATAATTGAACGCTATTACCAAACACCCTCTATGTATTAAGAACCATATAAACTACATTTATCAGACCAAAAACTACTACATTACATACCTATATAACATATTAAATAGTGTAATAAATGGGATCATATTAGCTAGAAATAAGTTTTATATATATATAGTGAAAGGAAACTACCTTATTTAGCTGAGCTATTTTTGATGGAACATTTTGTAGAGATAGATTTAAAAAAGCTTGTGATACATTAAAAATGACTTCCAATAATTATAAATATATTTAACTATAGCTTATCTGCCCGCGGTTTCGCTCGCGTCTATAGCCTATGTCACTCAGTGATTGTGTTGCTATCTATTAGTGAGAGAATTATCAAAATCGGAGCAGCCGTTCCGGAGATGACATGACCTCCGGACTGACTACATGACTGCCTCGGTGGCTCAGTTGGTAGTGAACTTGCCTTCTGAGCTAGGGGGCGTGAGTTCTATTCCCACCTAGGGCAAACATTCATGTGAAAAACATTTGTGTTTGTTCTATGTCTGGGTGTTAATTATGTATTTATGTATGCATTTAAAATATATATGTATGTATATCAGTCTCTGGCCGCATAGTATAAGCTTTGCTTAGTTTGGGGTCAGGCGACCGTGTGTACAAGTGTCCCGAACATTATTTATATTTATTTATTTACAATAATACAAACTAACGAACTTAACTTCTTCATGATATTGGGATATACAAGTTGCGCCCCACGGTTTCACCTGTGGACCCCCTAAATTCAGCCCTGTCGTCAAATCTGTTCTTAGCTGACGTCTTAATACCTTTAAATAACCGAAAAACATTTTTTTTGGTAAAAAAAAAAAAATATTAAAAACGGACTTCCCGTCATCCATGTAAACAATTTTTAGACTTTTGGTGATATTTTAAAAACTGCTCGACCGATTACGATAAAATTTATATGGGACCACCTCTGAAGTATGAACTACCAAACAAAACAAAAAATCATTAAAATTGATTCACAATTGACATAATATGTAGTCGCGTAACATACACACAATAAAAAAAAAACATAACAGTCGAATTGAGAACCTATTCCCTTTTGGAAGTCGGTTAAAAAAGTATCCAAACCCAGAACAAAAATCCAACAGAATAAAAAGTGGAGATAACATTTTATAAAAAACCTGCTTAATTTCATGTTTCGTAATTCTGATATTTTTCGAGATTTCGTGTTTAGTCATTGTATGTATGAATGAGTGATCTTTTACTTTTATAATATACTAGCGGCACCCCGCGATTTCACCCGCGGTTAAAAAGTATCCTATGTGCTATTCTAGACCATAATTTATCTCTGTGCCAAATTTCATGCAGATCTGTTCAGCCGTTCTTGCGTGACAGAGTAACAAACATCCATCCATTCTTACAAACTTTCGCATTTATAATAGTAGTAGGATTAGCGACTCACCCCGGCTTCGCCCGGTACCTATAAACCTTCCGTGAAAAAATATCTAACTGATGGTGGAAACCGCATCAAAATCCGTTGCTTGGTTTAGGAGTTAGCGGACAAACAGACAGAGAGACAAACAGACGCAGAAAGCGACTATGTTTAAACTATGTAGAGATATACGAGTATAATACATCTGTTAAAAACAAGAAATTTAAAGTTAATATATTTACTCTGTAGCAGATAGAATGGTGCCATCAGAACTGAAGTTTTATCAAAAATGGCTCAGCAAAGTAATAGGTTTGATGCAAGGTGTCTTCACTGTAATGCCTTGAAGTTAATGTTATAGTTAGTCATGTTATTTTGAAATTGGTAGTAACTATAGTCCATTTGCTATAAGATTACAAATAAACAATTATAAATATAAATACAAGTATAAATGAGTAAAAAAGGTTCAATTTAATTGGTCGAAAACTCGGTTAAAAGGCGATGATAGCCTAGTCGGAGAAGGCTATCCTCTCAAGCCAGAGGGAGCGCGTTCAAACCCAGCCAACGACAATCAGTTCATTGTGTGAACATATGTGCGTATTGTATGTCATCTGCTACATGACTACAGCCCGGTGTATGGCGACAGGCTCGCCCCCTGTCACATTTGGGACTGAATATCGTTAGGCAAAGTTTGGGTGTTGCACACCTCTGCCAGCCCCCGCGGGGGAAAGGCGTGACGATATGTTATGTTGTAAATGTATAGTAAATGGACTATAGTTATTTCCTCGAGCCGCGTTTTTTATGACGCAACATAAATGCTTCCAGAAATCCCGATTTTAAGCTTTTTTTAATGAATTTATCAAGCTTTATATAAGATTGACTTCGTCCATTTTAGGCTGGGTGTTAACATGTGAGCTGGGCGAAACAAGATAAGTAAGAGCAGTTAGAAGCAGCTCAAAAACTTGGCAAATTACTTATTTGCTCATATCCAAGCTTGAAAATTGTATTTACAGTAATTGCCTGCAAAATTTCAGGATAAACGGATTAGCGGTAGTCCAGCTATCTTTGGACTAGTGTGTATATGTTACGGGCAATATGATTTACCGGGCAGTATCAATATGGACCGGTCATTATAATGAATAATGACCAAGAACGTCTTTCCTGCTCGACTTCTCTATCAGAGCAAATCTGACTTGGATTGGTAAGGTTAGGAAGCTAAGGCGGGAACTCTACTTCGCTTTCGCCTTAGCCTTTGTGGTTATTTTGTTAAAGGCTTTAAACGTTTAAAACTGTTAAAAATAATCAAATGTGTAAAACTTTAAATGACTAGGCTAGTCAAGAAGTCAATGTTGTCAATCCAAGTCATTTTACCCAAACAGACCGGTCATTGTGACCAGACTTCTCAAATTGCCCGTATATCATAATATATTGGGTCGACTGGGGCAAATGCTTCTGTAGGGCAATTGAATTGCGTCTTTCGAGAATTACAGATAAACCCTTCACAAATTAGGCGCCACCCACAACTTTTTTTCTGTCTTTAGTTGCAATAATCTGTACAGTCAGTAATTCTCGAATGACACAATTGCCTCACAGACACATTTGCCCCTGTTGACCCTAAGCATGCATAGAAAAAATGCTGAATTGTTCCGATTGACTGAGACCTCACTGCGCTTGGTCAACATACAAGATACAGTCAGCATATGGAACCCAGTACTATGTAATAAAACCTATTAAATTCTAATCGAATATTTTTATATTGAATGTACGTATTTGTGTACAAATAGTTATTTGTTGTATTGTGTCCATTTGTTAAATTCTATTACAAAATATTAATGTTTATGTTAGAGGAAAAGGGGTTTGTTTGAAGCTGGTCTTTAGCAGTTTTCTGTGAAACAATACGAAATATACAGGGTTGTAGGTAACTAACTAAAAACCTCTTAAGGGTTCATTGTACTCATCAATACGAACAACTTTTACTATGAAGCCAATCCTGTAAGCGCGAAAAAAAAAACCAGCTGTTCCACACAAAAAGTTCAATCACCTGAGACAAAATGTATGGAACAGCTGATTTTTTTTCGCGATTTCGGATTTCGCCCCATAGTAAAAGTTGTTCAAATTGATGAGTACAAACCCTTAAGAAGTTTTTGGTTGTATAGCGTCAGAATAGTTATACAGCGTTCTGTTTCTTTCGATGTTTTTGTTGTTGATGATAGACTAGTTGAAGAAGACCTGTCTCTTAAGCTAGAGGGAGCGGGTTCAAACCCAGCCACCAACTTGTTCATTGTGAGCACATATGTGCGTATTGTATGTCATATGCTACATGACAGGAGCCTGGTGTATGGCGACAGGCTCGCCCCCTGTCACATTGGGACTGAATATCGTCCGGCGAAGTGTGGGTGTTTTACACCTCTGCCAGCCCCCTCGGGGGAGAAGCGTGACGATATGTTATGTTATGACCTATTTCAAAATTTATAAAACGATTGAGATTCGAGTTTGAATTTGAGTTTAAAATTTGTAGTATCAGATCGGAAACGTTTTCCAATGATTGTTAGTAGCTCCGCTGGTCTTTCTTTAAAACGTCTACGATTTAGTCGAGATACGTGCGCCTAGGCCGACCCTTACCGACTTCACCGTTCACACTAGCCTAGTGAATCCATTTCGTCTATCTCCTTCCGTCCATTCTCTCAATGTGTCCAAATGTACATATAATTTCACTTTAAAGTAAAAAAAAAAGATTTCTCGTCATCAGATCCTAACCTAATAACAATGGAGGGTCTATTCCCCTGGTCCATTCAACCAAACAAACAAAAATTCCGAAATCGATCCAGTCGTGTTTTTTGATGATCTGAGAACCCCACTCTTTTTAAGTCGGCTAAAAATAGGCAAATAAAAATATTGATCATAACTAATTTTAGTTACGAAAATTAGTTAGGATCAACATTGAGAACCCCACTCTTTTTAAGCCAGCTAAAAATAGGCAAATAAAAATATTGATCCTAATTAATTTTAGTTACGAAAATTAGTTAGGATCAACATTGAGAACCCTACTCTTTTTAAGCCAGCTAAAAATAGGCAACTAAAAATATTGATCCTAACTAATTTTAGTTACGAAAATTAGTTAGGATCAATATTATGTTTTTGCTGATTTTTAGTAATGTTATTCTTAGAAACTGAAGGGGGTAGCCCACATGTTCAATCGTCAAAACAGCGGAATGCGCGGTTTTTTTTTTTTTTTTTTTTTAAATTAATGGGAGTACGCTCACTTACTAAAGTCGCAACGGGATCGCACACTTCGACTCCGACGCCATTTTGGCTTAAGGCCCGGTATTACACGAAATCAACGAAAACAAGTATTTTGTTTGCACCTAGTTTTTTATAAATAATTATGATGATCAGGTGTAAAAAAATACAGCTGATAGAAAAAACAACCAAAACGGTTTAACCGGAGTAGAATTTTGAAAGCTATTCTCATTTTGGAAAGTAATCACTTAATGTATGTTCTTAAAAAAACGGGTTGAGCGTGGTTCTCTAAATTTTCAGCGATTACATTACACTTTTTTTCGAATTTTAAATAGCCAGATTAGTTCTCTAAAGTTTAACCGTGCATTTTATTCTTGTTTGTGTTCTTATTACGATGAATACCAATAAAAACGGCAAAGAAATGTAATTCTAGGAGCCGATCTCAGTTTACCATCAAATATGAACGATTTTCAACTCTAAATGAAGCGATTTAAGTTAACTTGTGTGGGTAGAAAATTGGAGTATGACCGCGTCTTAATGTTGTATAAATTAGAATAGACTCCCGCGCTTCGACTCCAGTAAGTGAGCGTAAACATCGACGTCGTCGTGACTACCGCTTCGACTTTGACGTTCATAAGTGTATCTTTGATAAGTACCTAAATTGAATAAAAACATTTTGACTTTTGACTTTTTGACTCCCAAGTCAGCAACCCGCCTAACTCGCAACGAAACTGCATACCAGCTTCAAACAATCCACTAAATAGAATGTGATAATGAACTATATCAAAAATATATGTATGTGTCTGTCCACGAAATGTAACAAATATTATATACAATTCATGAGGTATTCATGACAAAAATTTACAAAATATACATTTACTATAAATTAGAGTTTACATATTGTAAGTAGTCGTAAGAAGTGTTTATGTATAGTAAGATTATGTGATGTTGAGTTTAATAAATAATTTTAGTTACCCATGCGTTTGGTTTTATTTTTTTACCCGACTGCGCAAGAAAGAGCTATGTTATTCGAGTGTATGTATAAGGCAGTAAATGCAGGCTAAACAGCTTGATGCATTTCGACATGTGAGGTGTCATTTGAATCATCTTGATAGTGGAAGTGACATAGGAATATTTTGCAGCTGGGTTTTTGTTTTTCTGATAATAATTTTACTTGTACTCCTATATTGATATTTCAATAAGAGCTATGTTACTAAGCTACACGCAAATAATCAAATTAAAGGTTTATAAAAGCCTTTTGTACATAAAATTGCATATTGTAATAATTATTGTTCTTTCTGTAGTCTGAGTAATTATTTAACATTGTGTCCATGAATTTTTAATAAATTGTTACAGAGACCTCTGTAAATGCCCAAAAAACGTAGTAATGAAACTATGAGCGCAATCTATAAATATTTTGTTGAACTTGTTTCAAAGGCAATGTGCGCCGAGGTGTATTTGCATTTCTACATTTTCTGGCGCAGATTACAGATGGCGCTATTTTTGAAAATGGAAACCATGCGCCACCTATGACACAATTTGTGGACTTTTAAGAAATGGTGCGGAGTATGAAGCAAAATAGTATTGCTACTCAACGATAGATGGCCGTGTTTTATTTTTATCTTATGGTAACACTGCCAAATATTAGTGTCCTCTAGCGACAATTTTAGGTATTAATCCTTTTGTCTTTTTCCATCCAATATGGCGGCAAACGGTGTATGAAAGGTGCGGAATGTTTTGATTCGAATCGAACATCAAAAAAAAAATAGTAAAAAAACTCGACATTATCCGAAAAAACTACGCAATGGCCGGCGTGCTAACAAGAGCAACGTGCTTGTGATATTTAAAAATCGACCGCAGCCGTGGTGTTGTGTCATTAATCGTGAAATAGTGAAGTGTTTTTTATGAATGTGTTTTTACAACTGCTAATGTGGTCGATCCTGGTAATATGTGACAGTAGTTTACTCGTTAGATATGTCTACCGATCCTGATAAAGACACGGCATGTCCGAAAGCTAACAAAGTGGTCTCTGGGACGGGTCTCAATGAAGGTGATACTGGTCACGAAGTATCGGAGAAAAAACGAAAAAAGCCTTCTCGATCTGTTCGTTTTCCGGACGAAAACCAGCTAGTAACCCAGTACTTCGAGCCTGCGAACCCCTGGCACGATGGTAAGTCATATACTCCACGAACTTCCCCAAAAACAAACCTAATAACATTCACTAATTTTCACATTGTAATTCAGATAAAAAGGCTTGGCAAATCGTCAAGAAATCCACTGTCTTCCGCTTGGTTACCTGTTCTTTGTTTCTCGAATCATTGTTATGAATTTTTCTCTTTGAATTCTCATACCTATCCAACATAAACCTTACTCTGGTAGATATCTACATAGATGAAATCCATTTTCAACCTACTCAGCATGTTTTAATTCAGCTCAAAATGTTTTTAATTCATTTGCTGATAGGTGTATTTTACCTGAAATTGTTTTCTGCTATGTTAATAGGATGTGCCTAGGCATCTTACTTGATTTTTTAGTTCAGTTTTATCCTAGAAATTAGTGTCAGGGTTACAATGTGAAGTCTTATTTATTTTACAAAGCAGGGTTTATTTGTGTAGACTGCCAGAGGAAATGCACAACACTGCTCAACATTACAGGAACATAACTGTAATTCCTAATACCCCTCTGTACTTAAACATCATTATCTAAGCATTGTTTATCTCCTGGTGGATATAGGCCTTTCTTGTATTGTGCAGCCGGCATCTATCAATTTACTAGACATTGTCACATCAATATGCTTTTAATTCTACTGGCTCCATCATCAGATCAGCTCTGAAATACAAAAGCCTTATCATCCAAACCACATACACATACAAAGTTTCATTTCAATACAACAATTAGAAGTATGTTAAAATTGACTTCTAAGATTTTATTACATTGCTTGTTAGTTATAAAGGCTGGTGAATGGCGACAGGCTCGCCCCCTGTCATATTTGGGACTCAATATCGTCCAGCGAAGTGTGGGTGTTGTATTACACCTCTGCCAGCCTCTTCAGAGGAAAGGCATGTTGCAAAAGCGTGTTGAAAATACCAACCCCTCAGCAATAAACATTGAATAGCCTCAGAATAGTTTCACAGTCTTTTGTCTTTTTCGATTGAGTTTAAAAATTTAAAAGAATGAAATAGACAAAATATTATACCTATTCCAAGACCACATAACTTTTATTGCTAAAGGGGAAAAGTAACTTAGTAGGTACATTCTTATTCGAGGGTGATAAGTCCTGCACTGACGTCCCGCTTGGGGTCTTTCGTGCATATACATACTTATTTAGTGAAATTTTTAACATGAAATTGAGATCTACTATCAAAGATGTGTTTGAACCTATACACATCTACCTTTGAACCTATACATACCTACAACATCCTCATTTTTGGAAGTTGGTCAAAAATGACTACACTATACTACTGATGTTATGTGTCTACGTAATTATCTAAAAGTAAAAACTGGTTGCAAGTTGTGATTTCATCAATAAATAAAAAATGCCATTACAGATTTAACATCAATCTGAAGATAACTTAATCAACTATTTTAGTACTTTGTATCATTAAAATTGTAAGGAATTATACATGTGACATGGAAAACCACAAACCCGAAAAGAGGTAATTATTATAGAATGTTTCTCTAAATTATGGTTAAGTACAGTATTACAAACATATGAATGTATAAATAAATAATAAACATATGACAAACTTTTATTATGGACTATAAATAAAATCACAAAAAAAAAACAGCTGTTCCATATAAAACAAACATTTGAAGTTAATGTATGGAACAGCTGATTTTATTTTCATGATTTCTTTGTTGGCATAATAAAAGTTACTTGTCATGATAAATACAATGGTATCAAGGCAATCCAGACAGACAGACAACAAAACACGGACGGTATGCAGATGTTGCATCCCTTTCCTATACTTTCATAAAAAGTGTATGGGAGAAACGCAACACAGCACATACAGAGACGACACGGATGCGATGCCTCTCTATGTGACGGTGCCATGTCCCCGTCCTACGTCTTTTCTGTCTGGCCAGCACCTAACAAATACTTCTAAATTCAAGGGGCCTACCAAAACATTTTATTGCCATGATAGTGATGTTCTGTTTTCAACGCTATGCGACCATGGACCTTATTGCACTGCGATACGATTCGCGGTCGCGCAGCGACGACAACAAAACGTTACTACTGTAGACACAGTATTCCTAAGTTCACTGTAGACTCTAATGGTAATTAGAATTAAAACACCCGAGATTTATACAAGTCGATGCAGTTTATTAAAACACTCAGAACGATTTTTCACAAGATATGATTTTCGCATTCAACTGTCACTGTCAACTTTTTCACAAGATATGATTTTCGCATTCAACTGTCACTGTCAACTTCGACCTACGTCCGTACGCTTCGATCGCCAACAGGAAAGTGAGTGACTGAGCCCACGCTCTGCCAAGTGCTGACAGTGTTGCCAGTAAAAAGCGTTAGTGTCCAAAGTTACCGTAAAAACTAGGGAAAATGTACTGAAAACCTTACACTAACATGGCAATTAGATGTCATAGTAGTACCCCAGGACTCACATAAAACTACAACAAGGCCTATTTTTCAATGATAGGACAGATGCAAGAATGTTTTTAGGGCCCTAAAAATATTTGCTCGCGACCCATACATTGGAAAACACTGATCTGAACATCTAATTATAAGTACCTAGGTACTATAACAAAGTACTATTTTAAATACCTTGTACCTAGCAACTAGTCTATTCTAGCCTAGCGGTAATGTATGCAGTCTTCAACTACAGTCAACTCTCGTTAATTCAAACCTGCGATAATTCGAACCTCTCTATAATTCAAAGTAATAACTTTTCTACAAAATCTCTTTATTCCTACAAAATCTCTTTATATTTCGAACTAAATCAATACATTTTTATGCACTTGGTAATTCGAACGAAAAAATTATTGCTATATAACAAAACGACTCGGTAATTCGAACTCAACGGCGTCCAACACTTGACAGTTCAAAGTTGCAGAGAGTAAGAGGCGGATAGATTTTTTCTTCAAAAAAAAGTAATTGAGCAGTCTGAGCAACAGCAATGTGCTTTGAAGCAAACCAGTATGATAGAGTTCTTTCGAAAGATTAATTAATCCACATTATGAATACATGTATGTACACGAATGTACCTCTAAACTTTTGTCATTGTCATAGAATAGCAGTTATTAAATAATAATTAATCAACACTCAATAATTCGCAGTTTTATTTATTCACAAATTTCGAATAATTTGATATTTCAAACACTCGATAATTCGTAATATTTTAAGAGTCCCTCGAGTTTCGAATTAACGAGAGTCGACTGTATTTAAGTACGATATGACTAAGCAGTGACATCATTATAGTCTATGATGTTTATTTTGACCAAAAGTTAGTTAGTCAGCTGTCAGCTGATTAAGTTTTGATGTTTCCTGATATATTGTCTAGTGTTAGGCTGTCTTTGCTAAGCAAACTTTGAGTGGCTGACTGTATGCCTCTCACCATCCTACTATCCTACTAATATTATAAACGCGAAAGTTTGTAAGAATGGATGGATGTTTGTTACTCTTTCACACCAGAACGGCTGAACAGATCTGGATTAAATTTGGCACAGAGATAGATTATAGTCTAGAATAGCACATAGAATACTTTTTAACCGCGGGTGAAACCGCAGGACGCAGCTAGTTAATGTAGTTACGCTACATTAACCATTTGTCAGATTATGATGAAATTTAGCATGTACAATTAAATTAACAATATCTCCGCCCCTATGTTCTTATTTTTTTTAAAAACGTCCTCAAGAGAAAATAGAGCTATGAAAAATATCCGCATTTTTAAGGGGTCACTTTTGACTGATTTATTCAATAGATAGACAAAGCAAATCATAAATTCCATTACATAGGGAGGTTGTCTACATCATTAACTGTTAATTGAATCCATAATACAAGGGATATTCTTAGTTGCTTAAGAATGATTACAGAAGTGCAAAAGTCATAAAAAAAAATTGAAATTGCCCTTTGTCACTCTGTAGGTAACTTTAGAGGCTCGTCAGTATCATTACTCGCTCTCTTCGCTCGTCTTCTTCTAGACGAAATGGATATCGAATACCTTAAGCCAATGCGAAGTTAGTCTAGGTCGCCTAGGTCGAAGTTAGTTAGGTCGCCAGACTCTTAATAAAAAATAAAATTTATCGAACCTAATCCAAAAAATTTAAGAGTATCGGTTGAGATTTGCGACCAGTAGAACAAGACAGCCGGACAGAAATTCGGACATACGAAAGCGTTTCTGTCGGACTTGAAGCATGGACGCTTTGCTCTCTAAAGCTTGATCGGTCGATTCAATTTGGAACAGAGATAGCTATACCCATGCTTTACATATAGACTACTTTATAACAGCGGGCAAAACCGCGGGGCGTAACTAGTTAAGCACATAAAGACAACAAGATACTTGAGACTGTCTCTGACGATATACGGAGTCCCATGTTCAGGCATTGGATATCTGTCCACATGGACAAGAACAAAAAGTGACAACATAAATATTTTTACGGACGTGGTTGCACCCCTTTTACAGGTGTAACTATTTTAAGTGTTAATTTTAAATTTTTCTCTTTTAAACTTAAATTTAATATAATTTTAAGCTCATTCAATTGTTTGCCTATGGGTTTTTATACCTGCAATAAAGGATTTTATTTTTATTACTATTACAAAGTCACGTCCCGAAGGGACTGATAGGTGTGCAACACCCATACTTTGCCGGACGATATTCAGTTCCAAATGTGACAAGTGATCGTCACGCCATTCCCACTAAAGGGCTGGCAGAGGTGTACAACACCTACACCATACACCGGGCTCCAGATATGTAGCAGATGACATTAAAAACAAATAAAAATAGGACAAACTCGCGGGATTCGAACTATTCACTCGCAGTTTATTCTTATCTATCGTCTATTTTGCCCGGTTCTTTTCCACCTACTGTACATGTACAAGATAATATTGTAAACAGAATGTGCCTGCCCATACCTACCTATATTGACGTGAAAAGGCGCTCGCGCAGGCAGATCCAGGATTTGTTTTGATTCTGACCCAGGCTTGGGGGATTGACTCGGGCTACGCTTTCAGCACAGATGTACGAGGATACGTAGCGAGGGATGTTTCTGCCCATACCTACCTATATTGACATGAAAAGGCGCTCGCGCAGGCAGATCCAGGATTTGTTTTGATTTTGACCCAGGCTTGGGGGATTGACTCGGGCTACGCTTCCACCACAGATGTACGAAGATACGTAGCGAGGGATGTTTCTGCCCATACCTACCTATATAGACGTGAAAAGGCGCTCGCGCAGGCAGATCCAGGATTTGTTTTGATTCTGACCCAGGCTTGGGGGGGGGGGGATTGACTCAGGCTACGCTTTCAGCACAGATGTATGAGGATACGTAGCGAGGGATGTTTCTGCCCATACCTACCTATATTGACATGAAAAGGCGCTCGCGCAGGCAGATCCAGGATTTGTTTTGATTTTGACCCAGGCTTGGGGGATTGACTCTGGCTACGCTTTCAGCACAGATGTATGAGGATACGTAGCGAGGGATGTTTCTGCCCATACCTACCTATATTGACATGAAAAGGCGCTCGCGCAGGCAGATCCAGGATTTGTTTTGATTTTGACCCAGGCTTGGGGGATTGACTCGGGCTACGCTTTCAGCACAGATGTATGAGGATACGTAGCGAGGGATGTTTCTGCCCATACCTACCTATATAGACGTGAAAAGGCGCTCGCGCAGGCAGATCCAGGATTTGTTTTGATTTTGACCCAGGCTTGGGGGATTGACTCGGGCTACGCTTTCGGCACAGATGTACGAGGATACGTAGCGAGGGATGTTTCCGATCACGTGGGCAACACGTAGTGACGTCAGTCCATGCTTAAGCAAGGCCGAATTAAGTCATTTACAAAAATACATAGTTCGAAATGACGTCATAACGTGTTTGCTCCCGGAATGTAAACGTAAATGTAAACCTTGTATGTCATTATTAAAAGAAAAACAAAAAACCCGGCTGCATAATGTGTACCCTATGTCACTTCCACTATCAAGACGATTCAAATGACACCTCACATGTCGAAATACATCAAGCTCTTTAGGCTGTAGGGCGTGCCAAAGAAACCTCAAACATACATACCCACATATATACACTTGAAAAACATAACCCTCTTGCGCAGCCGGGCAACAAAAACAATCACATAGAAAGAAATAAACAGGCATTTATTTATTTAGGTAAAAAAGTAGGTAGAAATGAGGCTATTATTCATCGAGTTTTGCATTGGGTAATTTAGGTACATGTCTTCATAAAAATTAGCCTAATGTAACTGAAGTTCAATTTAACAAAAGCGGTAACATTTTTTTTGATGTTAACTTAAAACTTAGACCGTTTAGCTGATTGTTAACTTCGTTAACGAGTTACGAGTTAATACCACCCTTTGCAATGCCTTGCTCTATGTTGAGACTACGTGATGTATAATTAGTAATTATCAAGCGCAGGTGGATTAAAAAGAATGTTTCCATGTGTATTATTACTTAGTCTGATTAACGCAATCACCCCGCTGTCTGCCCAAGCCGGTGGTTTTCCACGGTCCAGATAGCGAGCGTGTAAACAACTAAATATCGCTCCCGCGTATTAATAACCGCACCACGCGCGCGTTTGGCTGAGTCACCAAGTCTGGACTGCGTAAGCTTTTAAAGTGGAAAGCTTTGTCTACATTTACACTGAGATTACTAACGTGGCTTTGTGAGAAAAGAACATCGGAATATGTGAAGACAGACGCGAGGCTGGAGAAATCGCGAGTCTGTGTTTGCATATTTAGCTGGTGAGCTGAAGAGTGGAAACCTCGCGAATCTGTCTTTGCATATGGGTATGTCAGTAAAGAACTTCGAAATACGTAAAGACAGACGCAAGGCTGGAGACCTCGCGAGTCTGTGTTTGCATGTTTAGCTGGTGAGCTGAAGAGTGGAAACCTCGCGAATCTGTCTTTGCAAATGGGTATGTGAGTAAAGGACATCGAAATATGTAAAACAGACGCGAGTCTGGAGACCTCGCGAGTCTGTCTTAGCATATTTAGCTGAGCTAAAGAGTGGAAAACTGCGAATCTGTCTTTACATACTTGGAAACGCTGACGTATTTCAGCGCTTCCAAATATATAAGTTAGGAGAATATACCCAAAAAAACCTCACGAGTCTGTCTGTCTTTTGCATCCTAACTAATATTATAAATGCGAAAGTGAGTTTGTTCGTTTGTTTGTTTGTAACGCTTTCACGCCGTAACTAATCAACCGATCATCATTAAATTTTGCATACACGTTGTCTGGGGTACAGAAAAGGACATAGGGTACTTGTTATCCCGAAAAAAGAAACGGTTCCTGTGGGACCGCGGCTAGTAATTCATACATCCTACCTACCTAGGAGAACGTACCAGGATCAAATTCAAAACGTTTTGGACAAGGCTGACTTGGCCTGGGAGTACTCGTAAGCGACGAGCGTGTATGAAAAGGTTTATGGAAGTAGAAGAAGCGACAGATGTGTGTCAGGATCGTAGCAAATGGAGAGGAGTGGGTTTCGCGTGACTATGTTAATACATATGTATTATAAAAAAAAAACATATTTTTTTTTGTATTTTCAACCCCACATATCTTCGCCATTTTGAAAAAATTCTTAAACTAAGCCGTGAGATTTTTTTTTTGTATCTAGTATAGGTCGACGTTTGACCACCAACTCGCCTGATGTTAAGCGACATTGTGGTCTAAGATGGAGCACGACGACCTAGAAGCTACTAATTCACTCTAGTCTTGAAGATACCCAGTTTGTAGTTAGTCGGCAATACAGACGATGGCAAGGTGTTCCATTTCCTAGTGGCTCGTTTTAGAAAGGTGTAGGCAAACCGTTTAGTACGAGTTGGTGGAATGTCGACAAAGTAGGGATGGTACGTATGCGTTTTCCGACTCGTTCTGCTATAAAAAGGGGAAGAAGGGATTAGGTCATGCAGTTTCAACGCACACTTGCCGAAATGCAGCCTGTAGAAAATTCCATATTAGTCATCGAGCCTGCTCACAAAATTTCACGAGAATCTGTTGACAAATGTGACGTGAGGAGGACAGCCGGACATACAAAAGCATTATTGCCCTAACTTAGTCCAAGACCACACCTTCCCAGCGGAAGGCACGCAACAATTTGTTCTTTGTGTGAACATATGTGCGTGTTTAATGTCATCATCTGGAGCCCGGTATATGGCGACAGGCTCGCCGCCTACACTTGGAACTAAATATCGTCCGGCGAAGTGTGGGTGTTGTACACCTCTGCCAGCCCATTTGTGGGCGTGACGATATGCTATGTGAAACAAAGACGCTTCGCGCTCGCTCGCTTAAGAGTCCGGCGAAGGCTTTAGAATAACTTAGCATTGGCTAAAAGTTTTCTATTTCCATTTCGTCTAGAAAAAGATTAACAAGCGAAGAAAATAAATAAATGTACTGACGAGACTCTAAAGTTATCTACAGAGTGACAAATTGCAATTTCAATATATTTTTATGACTTTCGCACTTATCTAATCATTCTTAAATAATTAAGAATTTCCCTTGTATTATTGATTAATTTAAAAGCTAATGATGTAGACAACCTCCCGATGGAAAGGAATCTTTGACTTGCTTTGTCTATCAATTAAATAAATCAGTCAAAAGTGACTCCTTACAAATGCAGATATTTATCACAGCTCTATTTTCTCTTGAGGACATTAAAAAAAAAAACCAAGAACATAGGAAAGAAGATATATGAGTACATATATATATAGTGTATTTAATTATACATGCCAAATTTCATCATAATCTGACAAATCGTTTCCAAGAAATTTGACAAGCACGTTTGTATGGAAAATTCAGATTTACAGGATAGAATTACGCGAATTCCATCTCGCGAGATGGAATTCGCGTAATTCTATCCTACTAATATTATAAGCGCGAAAGTTTGTAAGAATGGATGGATGGATGGATGGATGTTTGTTACTCTTTCACACCAGAACGGCTGTACAGATTTGGATGAAATTTAGCACAGAGATAGGTTATAGTCTAGAATAACACATAGGATACTTTTTAACCGCAGGGCGCAGCCAGTCCTTAACACAAAATACCGCATTGACTCTTGACATCTCACTACGCTCGTTCAAATATGTTTTGGATCATATCTGAAGCAGGCCTTTAAACGCCTTCGTCTATTCACGTGTTTGATATCCTGATTCTAATGCCTAATCATTTGTTGATAAGGAATGTGTTAAATGATATGGATGTAGAAACAGTATGGGCGTACACGTTAAGAGTCCGGTGACCACTTTAGACTAACTTCGCATTGGCTTAAGGTATTCTATAGTCATTTCGTCTAGAAGAAGAAGACGAGCGAAGAGAACGATTAATGATACTGACGTGCCTCTAAACTTACCTCTCTCTCTCTGGTCGATCCTTCATGGCTGAAGATCGCGACCACCCTTTTGCTTCACCCAGCGATTTGTCAGTATCCTCCACTTATTCCGGTCTGTAGCCATTCGCACCACTTCCTCAAACCTGGACGAGCTACTTTGTTTGAGCTGGTCTGACCACCTCATCGGGGATCTACCGCGTGATCTCTTGCCCTTAAACTTACCTACAGAGTGACAAAGTGCAATTTCATTTTTTAATGACTTTTAATGGCTTTTAAAATCGTCAAAATGTATTGAAATGAATTACCTGCCTGCAAAATTTCATGCAGATCAGATCAGCGGTACTGAAGTTATTGGGTAACAAATGTGTTCTTTAAATTTTGAGATCTTGGCGTCAGTCGGTTACCGCGAACTCCCGCGAAAGTTTGCCTATGTTAATGTCTTTTTACCTGACTGCGTAAGAAGGAGGGTTATGTTTTTCGAGCGTATGTGTGTATGTATGTATGTATGTATGTATGTGGGTATGTACTATCTATATATGAGGTTTCTTTGGCACGCCCTACAGCCTAAACAGCTTGATGTATTTCGACATGTGAGGTGTCATTTGAATCGTCTTGATAGTGGAAGTGACATAGGGTACAACGTTTTGCAGCTGGGTTTTTTGTTTTTCTTTTAATAATGTTACTTGTTGAACAATAGGAACGGCGCGGAGTATTATCAGCGAATTCGCCGGCGTTCGCGTCAAATCTGGTACGGGTTTTACGGTTAACTCGCTGTGTTGATTTGTTCTACTGTTTAATGTTTGTATTGCAACAATCCGCGGTACAATTTATGTTAAAAATATCACTTATCACTGATATTAGACTCGCGTGCTGTCGTTAGGGTGTTTCGATTAGATATACCTACGTTTATGTATTACATAGCACATGTTTGCCTTTGCTTATAAATTTATTGTGCCTATTCGTAGCATGACACAAAATACGAACAAACAACTGGGGCCTACAATTTAACATGGCATCCGGGCCACGGTAGCGCTCAGTTGCAAAAGCCACCCACGGTCACCCATCCTAGCACTGACCGTGTCGTCCGTTGCTTAACATCGGTGATCGGTTACAACCACCTACCAGGGAGCCTACCATGAAATGAAAGATTTCATGGTAGGCCCCCAAAGCTACGCTGTAAGCGCTACTCAGAATGGTGAATTACCTTTAGCCCTTCACATCCTTGACAGCGCGGTAGGACATGACTCTTGTGACATTGTCCGTACGTCATCACATCATATACATTGCTATCGACGTGGAGGCGGCATCAATTCAAAGCATTCATCAATTAGTCGCGGTCATTAAAGTATTGAGATGATCTAATCTGTTTGCTGGAGTTTAGTACAGCTTTTGATGAGCTGTTCTGCTCTACAATACGCTAATGGAAGTGTACTATTGAAATGGCTGACCGAACAGGAGGGCTATTCCTGCGCGTGAGATGAGATGAGATTTTATATTGGTCACTCTCACACCTATGACGTTTTAAACGAGAGCAACAAGGACGAAAAGAGGTGAGATGAAAATCTAAAACCTCCGAATAGGGCCACTGGTCTTAGAATTCTGTCACATTAGCGATTTGCTAGCGATTTTAAAAGCCAGGCAATTTAGAGACAAGATAACCCAAGGAAGACTGCCTCGGTGGCTCAATTGGTAGTGAACCTGCCTTCTGAGCTAGGCGGCGTGGGTTCTTTTCCTACCTAGGGCAAACATTCATGTGATGAAACATCACATCTTTCTTTCTTCTTTCGTTCTTAACATCAAAGTTCTTTTTTAAATAGACGCGACCACATTGTTCGGATAAAGAGCCACTACTCAGAAGAACAGGCAAGAATCTGAGGGGCATTATTTTTTCAAAAATAAATAAATTACGGTCTTACAAATTTTGGCTTACAACTAGGTAATATCTATAAATACTAGTGACTACTTGGCGGAAGTGGAAGGCTCCAGACATCTTTGTCTTCTAAATAATTCTTAACCTGATAATACTCTTTTTATTAATGTAGTTTTTACATGTGATTTGAATTTTCCTTCAGTGAGCCCATCAAAACTGTTACTTTGACAAATCTGTAGTATGTATATATTTCCGCTCTAAGGTTTTAATAACAGTTTTTTGAAGATAAACTTCCGAAAAGTAACGTCTGATTCAATCAACTGTTTCATAATCTTTTGTTATTTCGGAGCTGATCTCATGATGGCGCCAGGAGGTGGAAAGCGTGTTTCTACAAGTTTTTTTTGTTAACCGACGTAATAGTACTACTGTAATGTAATGGAAGAATTTATATCAGCGATCAGTCCAAAGTACCAACATGACGTGAGGTGGCACGTGACAGCCCAGCAGACAGCGCGGCGCGGCCGCACTCATTGTAGAAGCCGGGCGAATGCGGGACGGGCAGACGTACCGAGGGTTCCGTACCACCACACCAGGGCATAATAATATACTCCGCCAGGTATAGCGTTCAGAAACACGTACGTGACGTCAATTGTTGCTTAAGCAAGACCGATTGGCTAATTTCGCAGCCACACTCAAGCAAACCCAAAAAACACACTTTGCCAAACCGTATTGTGATGGACTGGAATAAGTTGCCAGTGACTGTGATAAATGCTCCCTCAGTGAATTGCTTTCAAAACAGACTTGACAATTATTTAAAAAAAACACACACAAATGTAGTGAAGTGAGTACACAAATGTACTGAAACGCATCAGCTTTAAGCTGCCAGTGTCAACAAATAATATTAATAATAATAAAAAAGAAATACAATACAATACAATACAATACAATACAATACAATACAAAAACTCTTTATTGACACCAAATACAAATAAATCTAAACTAGACACACAAAAATTAAGGCGCTATGGGCGGTCTTATCGCTTAAGAGCGAAACGAATTGTTGTGAATACGTCATTTACAACAATTTCGAAAGAGACAGAGGACGATGACGACGTTATGTGTTGGCTGAATGCTAGACCTTGTTTTTTTTGGATCATGCACCGCAACATCCTTTCTAACTTTTTACCCGACTGCGCAGAAAAGAGGGTTATGTTTTTCAAGTGTATGTATGTATGTATGAGGTTTCTTTGGCACGGCCTACAGTCTAAACAGCGTGATGTATTTCGACATGTGAGGTGTCATTTGAATCGTCTTGAAAGTGGACATGACGTAGTGTACAATATTTTGCAGCCGGTTTTTGTTTTTCTTAAGTAAGATAGTTTAAGCTTCGCTTTTATATTATTGTATCCCTCTAGTGCCAAAACTAGACAATTCCTTAACAACTAGCTGTTGCCCGCAACTTCGTTCGTGTTTATTCAGAAAATAGTATCCATGAACCCTCCTCGTGATATACTGTAACTAATTATCAAATTATGAATAATAATCCGTTGCCAAAGAGATCAGAGTCCAACATTATAAAAAAATACTGGCTGGTTTATTAACTAGTTATTTTAGTACCAACTACGTACTATTCTGTGATGTTGTCTGACGCATTTAATAAGCGGCGCGTTATTTTTTATTAATTTACAGAATTTCATGACAAAAAGATTTATTTATTCAGAAAAAAGTATCCAAAAACCTTTCTTGTGACATACTGCAACTATTTATCAAATTTCATCAAGATACGTTCAGCTGTTTAGCCGTGAAAAGCCTACAAACAGACAGACATACAGAGTTACTTTCGGTTTTATAATTGGTAAGACTGCCTCGGTGGCTCAGTTGGTAGTGAACCTGCCTTCTGAGCTTGGAGGCGTGGGTTCCATTCCCACCTAGGGCAAACATTAATGTGATGAACATTTGTGTTTGTTCTATGTCTGGGTGTTAATATCTATTTAAGTATGTTTTTAAAAATATCTAAGTATGCATATCAGTGTCTGGCAGACATAGTACAGGCTTTGCTTAGTTTTGGGGTCAGGCGACCGTGTGTGGAAGTGTCCCGATTTTTTTTAAAATAATAAACAATAGCTTAATAGAAACGAAGCCCGTTGCTTAGTATTGGTTTCGTTGACATCCTTTTGCCGCGGAACCTTAAAAACTACACATCACGTTTTCCCGCGTACAATTCTAAGAAAATTATCATGATCTAACCTTGTCTCGCGATTAATAACACAAGTTTGAGTAATGAGTAAAATGAATGACTGTAATGCCGGCTCTTCACAATCGGCTGTGATGGTTAATCGTGTTATCTTGGCAACGACTCCCTTGTCCAGACCAAACTGCAAAGTTTGGATCATCGGCGCAAGGTTGCTAGTCTATCGGTTTTCTATCGGAGACGTACGGGGAGTGTGCATCTGGTTTGCATGACCTTATTCCTTGCGGTATGGTATCCATATTCTGGGGCAACTGCACACTGAGGGAAATGTTTGAGATCAGTATCTAATATCTTTAAATGAGCAATTCTTGTATATATATATATATATATAATTGGAATCTCGGAATCGGCTCCAACGATTTTCATACAATTTAGTATATAGGGGGTTTCGGGGGCGATAAATCGATCTAGCTAGGAATCATTTTTAGAAAATGTCATTTTATTCGTGTTTTATCGATAATCAACTTAAACATAAACTTGGAAGAAAAATAACAAAAAGGAGGCGTTGACTCTTCCTGACATCTATTGGCGAATAATAATACTATTTTTTGTGAGCAACTAATTGCTTTAACGACACAACAGCAGATGGCGTTGTTAAGTAACACGAAGTCAATGAGTGTTTGCTTTGAGGTTAGATTAAAATCAATTGTTTATTTTCCAAAAAAACACAATTAAAAAAAATACCGAGCAAAGCTCGGACATCCAGGTACTAATTATATTATTTTAAGATCTTTGTAACACAGTTAAACAATAAACGATTCTGATTCTGATATTCTACCTAGCCCGTTCTTCTATGAAACAACCAAGGGTACAAAAAAAACGGCATCGTTTTATGGTCGACATACCTACAACACGCACGAAACGCTTTGGTTCCTCATATCTTATACAGACCGCTAGAGTGTGGAATGCTCTGCCAGAGTGTGTGTTCCCTGACACTTATAATCTGGGTGTGTTCAAGTCTCGAGTGAATCGGTTTCTTCTAGGCAAGCGTGCTCCATCGTAGGCCTCATTGCTTATCATCAGGCATGTTGGCGGCCAAACGCAAGCCTATAATGCAATAAAAAAAAAAGATCGTCTGTATATAATCGACACGATCATCGTGCGAGCATTCACATGTTAGTCCTCCCTTTCCTTCCCTTCTCCCTCTGATGCATTACTTTTTAAGCTTCCGTACTCAAAGGGTAAAACGTTACCCTATTACCAAACTCCGCTGCCCGTCCGTCTGTCCGTCGTGTCACCAGGCTGTATCTCATGAACCGTGATAGTCAGACAGCTGAAGTTTTCACAGACGATGTTTTTTGTTGCCGCTGAAACAAAAAATACTAGAAAACCCGACTGCATGCATGCGGTTATGTTTTTCGAGTCTATGTATGTATGTGGATATGTAAGTATGAGGTTTCTTTAGCACGCCCTACAGCATAAACAGCTTGATGTATTTCGACATGTGAGGTGTCATTTGAATCGTCTTGATAGCGAAAGTGACAGGGTACAATATTTTGCAGCCGGGTTTTTGTTTTTCTTATAATAATGTTACTTTTACATTTTTTACTTGATCGTATAAGTGGAAACATTACGACTATTCCGAGGCTATCAACGTTTATTAGTAAAGGAGAGGGGTTATTATTTACTATAGAAATTACAAATACGGATAATAACAAATAGAAAGCTAGTATTCAAACCTAATGGCGGTCTGCGGTGCTATTCAGAATCATTCGGAAACGTTTCCGATCGGATCTCCGAAATTTCAAATTCAAATTGTTCGAATCTCAGTCTACTTTTATACATTTTGAGATAGGGAATCAAGTATAAATCCGATCGGAAGAATGAATCACGTTTAAAAAAACTTACGAATATAGACTGATATTCGAATAACATAAATTTAACATTTTTGAAATCCGAACGTATTCGTTTCCGAATGGTTGTCAATAGCCCTGCTGGTCGCTAAAAGCGATCTCTTCCAGGCATGTTTATTGCTGACCCGACATCGGAATGTCTGTTGGATTTATATAGCTAACTAACCATAAAGTAGTATTTTACATAAATTGCATTTCATTATACCACAGACCGTACAACTGGTTGACTGCCCATATCTGTTCCGTTCTCACGAAAATGATGCGACGCGATGTGAAATGATTTGACTAAAAATGTTGCGCGATTTAAACGCGGTTGGCCTTTTATGTTACACTTAATCGACCAAGCGAGCGTTAGTGAGCGAAGCGTCTCTGCTTCAGCTTTGACAAAAATGCTTTCGTATGTCCGATTTCTGTCCGGATATTTGTCTTCCTCTACAGGTCGCATTTCTTAACCGTCTTCTTTTAAATCATATCTCCGGCATTTTGATACATTTCCAAAAACTGCCTTGACAAAAAAAAATCTGTATATTATTCGAACCTGCTCACAAAATTTCTCTAGAATCGCTTAAGGAATGCGACCTGTAGCGGAGAACAAACGTCGGCTGTGAGGTCTACAGCTTACAGAGCCACCAGTAATCATTATTTGTTGTCTTCATGTCAATTAATAAAATCTGTGTTTATGATTGCTTGAAGAATTGTTTACAACTACATATTACCAAAGCCCCACTGACGTAAGCGCGATGCGTGTGACTGTCATGTTAAAGTTTTTACCTGACTGCGCCAGAAGGAGGGTTATGTTTTTCGAGAGTACGTGTGTATCTAAGTATGTGTATGTGTGTATGTATGTGGATATGTATGAGGTTTCTTTGGCATACCCTACAGCCCAAACAGATTGATGGTGACCTGTGAGGTGTCATTTGAATCATCTTGATAGTGGAAGTGACATAGGGTACATCCTACTACCTACTATCCTACTTTTTTAATATTATAAACGCGAAAGTTTGTAAGAATGGATGGATGGATGTTTGTTGCTCTTTAACGCCAGTACGGCTGAATAGATCTGGATGAAATTTGGCACAGAGATAGTTTGTAGTCTAGAATAGCATTTTTTGTTTACCTACTAATAACGTTACTTGTTAAAGATTTTTTTGTGCATGAGTGGTCAACTGGTTTTATTAACTACGCATTAAAATAACTACATACATCCAAACCATGTAATAATTATAGGGAATTATCTTTTGGTTTCCTTTAGTTAAGGTTGAAGAAATCTAAATTGACTTGCATTAATTAACTGAGCGACGCGATTTCTCAGAGTCTACTGGGACAATTCGTATTAAGTATTTGTGTGTAAAATATGTGTTTACAATAAAATTGTTGGCGTAGATGGTAGTTGGTAGTGTGTGTGCCCCCTGTCACATTTGGAACTGAATATCGTCCGGCGAAGTGTGGGTGTTGTACGCCTCTGCCAGCCCCTTCGGGGGAAAGGCGTGACGAAATGTATGTTAAAAATTTAAATGAAAGAAAAAGATTAGACAGCAACTATTCTGAGGCCATACAAAGTGGACAACGTTTAATATTAAGAGTCCGGCGATTCTATAGCCATTTCGTCTAGAAGAAGAAGACGAGCGAAGAGAGCGAGTAATGATACTGACGAGCCTCTAAAGTTACCTACAGAGTGACAAAGTGCAATATAATTTTTTTTATGACTTTTGCACTTTTGTAATCATTCTTAAATAACTACGAATTTCCCTTGTATTATGGATTCATTTAACAGCTAATGATGTAGACAACCTCCCGATGTAATGGAATTTTTTATTTGCTTCGTCTATCTATTGAATAAATCAGTCAATAGTGACCCCTTAAAAATGTGGATATTTTCATAGCTCTGTTTTAGCTTGAGAACGTTTTAAAAAAAAAACAATATTATGGGCCGGAGATATTGTTAATTTAATTGTACATGCTAAATTTCATCATAATCTGACAAATGGTTTTCAAGAAATTTGAGTAGCGCGTTTGTATGGAAATTTCAGAGCGTGGCGGCCCTCTTAGAGGGAATGAGTCTAGGTACTGTAACTACATTTACTACCATACGGATACGGTAGATGAAGCGAGCGTGGCGGTCCGTCCACTTGCAAGGTCGGTGTCTGACCGCCTCTGAATGGTGTTCAGGAATAAGTACCCCCCCCCCAAAAACCTATTTTCATCAAACATAGCTTAGAAAGCTCCCAACTAATTCAATTTATACAAACAAGAAAAACAAAACCAAAATCGGTTCATCCGTTCGGGTGCTACGATGCGACAGACAGACACACACATAAACACAGACACGTCAAACTTATAACACCCTGTCGTTTTTGCGACGAGGGTTGAAAATTAATGTAATAATTTGTGTCGCAATGGTGTTAATGAAAAATGAATTTAATGGCTTGTTATTAAAGTCCTTTTAGTTTCTTTTACATCGCGGCGCGTCCATTTAAAAAAAGACTATGTCCTGCAGGACCCAAATGTCGGGGGTCGGTCATTAATCACGTGATGTTTTGAGCGACTTTTTTGTATCTGGATCCCCCCTGGAGACGTGGTGAGGTTTTAGACTACCCCCCACTCCCCTCTTCCAAAAATCAGTACTTTGATACGAAATATCTTTATAATTTTCGTTTAATTGAACATGTCTCACTTAAACCTCCCTTGTGACCTTTTGTGCCTCACAGCCTGACGTCATTAGCTAGGTCTCCACTGAACGAGCATGCCTCGCGAGGCAAGCTTCTGTCTTATTCTGGAGCGTGGTAAGCTTAGCAGCCAGAGCGAGATGGAAGCGCGCCTCGCAAGGCTTGCCCGGTCAGCGGAGAGCCGCTATTAAGACGCGATCTAACCACGATTTTCCATCCACACACACGTTTTTTAAGCTGCTTCATTTAGAGTTGAAAATCGTATATCATATTTGATGGCAAAATGAGATCGGCGGCTACTACATTTTTTTGCCGTTTTTATTGGGATTAATCGTAATAAGAACACAAATAAAAATAAGTTACTCCGTTAAACCTTAGAGAACTAATCTGGTTATTTAATAATCGAAAAAAAATGTCGTGTAATCGCTGAAAATTTAGAGAACTACGTTCCGATAGTTTTTTAAGAAGATACTTTTTGTGATTATTTTTATTACAATGATTTTTAAAATTGAACTTCGGTTAAACTGTTGTTGGCAGTTTCTTCTACCAGCTGTATTTTTTTGCACCTGATCATCATAATTCTGCATATCAAACTAGGCGCAAAAAAAAACTTGTTTTCGTTGAATTCGTGTAATACCGGCCCTTCAACAAAATGATTAAGTAAATGGCTGCGGAGTCGTAGTGTGCGACCCCGTCGCGATTTTAGTAAGTGAGCGTTCATGCATTTCTGTATTCTTCATATCAAACTAGGCGCAAACAAAATACTTGTTTTCGTTTATTTCGTGTAATACCGGGCCTTAAGCCTAAGCTACAAGCTTTGCTTAGTTTGGTGTCTGGCGACCGTGTGTGGAAGTGTCCCGAATTTATTTAATTTATTTATTTTACAACAATGTCGGTGAGTGCGCCCACCCGGGCGCATTCTTCTTGTTGTGCATTTCTTAATTTTTTTTTAAATGTTTAACTTAAACTCGTCATCAAAATATTTTTTTTATGTCATGTGTACATAAAAAAAATATTTTGATGACGAGTTTAAGTTACGAATATTTTTTTTATGTACACATGTCTTGAATTACAATCTGGATCATACGTTTTTTTTGTTGGTTTTATGTTTTGTAATTATTTTGATTTGTGTTGTGTGCTTAAATAAACAAATAAAATTTGCCAAAAGCTTACGAAGCATCTTTCTTTTAACCCATTCACTAGGAGAATCCTGTATCGCAGGGGCCACGTCTGGTACGAGTTACAAAGTGATTAAAAAAAGAAAAAAGATACCTCACTTTTAACAAAAATAGTAGAAGAGTACGCGCGCGCGCGCGCGCGCGCGCGTGTGTGTGTGTGTATGTGTGTAGGGGAATGAGTGTAAATGAGTAGTGGAAAGAGATAACATTTAGAATTTTTCGTTTACAAATTTACTTTAGTATATCTAGCAAAGCCTCTGTTCCTTGTATGAGAGAGAGCTTAGAGGTAGAGATAGAGGTATTTTCTTATGTATGTTTGTCTCGTTCTCGCGGGATAAAGACTGTAAAGACAGCTTGTCCACGGGCTAACCCTGCAGGTGGACGGACACCCTGAGCCCGCCACCTTGGCTGGCGAGGTGACAGATGGTTCTATTTACGTTGTATGAATAAACTCTATTTCTGGGAACGAAATAATTAGCGCTAATGAGTGAGTGAGTGATGTCAACCAGTGGGCAGTTTGTGCACCTCGGTTGGCTTGATTCACACCGATTCCGTTCAATGTGCAAAACAGAGAAGTCTCGACACTTCTATCTCAGTAGAGCTTGTCAAAGTCAAAATGTTTTTATTAAATGTATGTATCAAAGATACACTTATGAACGTCAAAGTTATTTAAATAGACTCGACCGTTTTGTTCGAATAAAGAGCCTCTACTCAGAAGAACAGGATAGAAACTGAGGGGCATTTTTTTTTCCAAAGAATAAATATTGTTTCACAAATTTTGGCCTACAACTAGGTAATATCTATAAATACTAGTGGCTACTTGGCGGAAGTGGAAGGCTCCAGACATCTTTGTCTTCTAAAAAATTCTTAACCTTATAATACCCTCTTTTCATTAATGTAGTTTTTACATGTGATTTGAATTTTCCCTCAGTGAGCCTTGTTACATTTTTCGGGATTGGTTCGTACCACTTCCGTGCAATGTGCAAAGTTAACAAGTAATGTAACATTATTAAAAGAAATACAAAAAACTCGGCTGCAAAATGTTGTATCCTGTGTAACTTCCACTATCAAGACGATTCAAATGACACCTCACAAGTCGAAATACATCAAGCTGTTTAGGCTGTAGGGCGTGCCGTAGAAACCTCATACACACATACATACATAGTACATATATGTACATAGATACATACGCTCGAAAAACATAACCCTCCTTCTTACGCACTCGGGTAATGAGAAGGTCCTCTAGATGGCTGTAGTCTCGAAAATTCTACACCATCTATGTTTTTTAATTGACCGAGCAAGCGCGAAAGCAGCGTCTCCGTTTCAGCTTGGGCAGAAATGCTTGTTGTTTGCTGCCCGGTTGTCCGGAAGCCTGGCTGCTCTACAGGAGGGCTATTCCTGCGCGTGAGATGAGATGAGATTTTATCTTGGTCACTCTCACACCTATGACGTTTCAAACGAGAGCAACAAGGACGAAAACAGATGAGATGAAAATCTCAAATCTCCGAATAGGGCCACAGGTCGTTTGCTGGTCGTATGTCACACCCGATTGTAGTGAAATTTTAAGAGCAGGTTCGATCACTATACAGTTTTTTTTGCAGAGTCCGTTTTTGGAAGTTTTTCAAAATGGCGGAGAAACAAATAAAAAAAACCGCCAATTTGAAACGTTCACAAAAACTACCTCGACAAAAAAAAAACATATGTTTAAGTAATTATCGAACCTACCCACAAAATTTCAAGATACTCGTGTAGATATAGATATAAATAAATTACTACCTAATAATTAGCTTATATAAGGTCAATAATTTATAGAAGGTAGTAGTTGTAAGGTTAGGAAGTTAGTTTAGTTTGCATTAAGAATTGTAGCGTGTAGCGATAAGGGTATTGATACAAACTGTTAAGTTTTTCAATACTTTGTGTTTTGAAATGTATAAATTTTAAGAAAAAAAAAAAAAAAAAAAGATAATTGGCTAAGAAATGCGACCTGTAGAAGAAGACGAAAGATCCGGACAGAAATCGGACATACGAAAGCATTTTTGTCGAAGCTGAAGCAGAGACGCTTTGTTCCGCTTTATCTTTGTTTATTTGAACAAAAAAATCTAACTTTGCACGCTAACGCTCCCTCAGTCGATTATAAATGCAAGAAAGTTGAGGAATGCGACCTGTAGCTAAAAACGTCGGCCGCGAGGTCTACAGCTCACAGAGCCAGTGGCCCTATTCGGAGATTTGAGATTTTCATCTCACCTTTTTTCGTCCTTGTTGCTCTCGTTTGAAACGTCATAGGTGTGAGAATGACCAAGATAAAATCTCATCTCATCTCACGCGCAGGAATAGCCCCCCTGTAGTATTAGTTAGGATTAGGATAGGATAATTTAAAAACAACTGCTTAGAGTAATAGTTGCCCGGGATAAGTGCGGCGAGGCCAATGCTCTGCAGTGGGTGACTACGGGCTGCTGATAATGATGATGTTGACACCAAAAATTCAACAGCAAAACAGTTCAATAACTAAAGTGGCTGTAGTTTAGACATTTCACGTGTTTCCTGGCCCACAGCCAATGTTTTGAAGTTCTCGGCCGCCAATAGTGATGTCACCTGAGAATCGTTTTTGAAGATTACTGGGTATCGCGAAAAACCTTTGTTTGTCCAACCTTTTTTCATCATTATCATTTCAGCCTGTAAGACGTCCTTGCTGGACAAAGGCCTCTCTCAATAATCTCTACAATGACGGGTCTTGCGCTGCATCCAGCGCCTTCCCGCGACCCTCACCAGATCGTCAGTCCACCTTGCGGGAGGCCTTCCCATGCTGCATCTTCCGGCTTTCTGCCCCATCGGCTGTCGGTTCTACAAGCGATGTGCCCAGCCTACCTTTTTTTAAAAAGCAGACGGCCCGTCTGATGGTAAACGGTAACCACCTACTATAGACGCCTGCAACACTGGCTGTATTGTTGATGCGTGGCCAACCTGGAGAGGAATTCATAGACGCACTTTTTAAAATGCTTCATGTTGTACCTCGACGGAAAGACCTTCGGAGGAAGGTCATTCAATATTCTGCAAGTGCGCGGGGTACAAATGGGTTTTGTAGGATTGGACTTACTAAAACCCTCTCGTTGGCCTGCCTCTTTGCCCTGATGGGGGTCGCAATAGGAAATCACTGGTAGCACCCCCATTGACGCCCTGTAGGGTCGTTTTTTTAAGTTTCGTCCATACATGGTCTTTTGCCCTACCAGCTTAGAAATTCACAATCATTCGGAAACGTTTCCGTTCGGATACCAAAAAAATAAATAAAAAAAGGACACTAAGATTCGAACAATTCGAGTTTTGAGTTTTGTGGATTCCGATCGGAAACCGATTGTGAGTAGCACCGCCGATCTCCGAGCCAACCCTCGCCTCGTAGCGATCAAAAATGCCTAGTTTGAATGAAGTTCGAAGCGTAACGGAGGTACGGCGTCTCAATACGCCTCAGAGGCGATTGGCCTCCTCTAACGTCCCCTATTGCTTCCTATCTCTAACTACTCTTCTCCAGTCCGGACTCGCGCACGAAGGGATCCGTACCATTATCTACAAAAACGGCAAAAAAACACGTTTGTTGTATGGGAGCCGCCTTAAATATTTTATTTGATTATGTTTTTAACCCCTGGCGCAAAATTTCAATCTGATTCTCAAGTCTAATTGTCAAGGTTCATGAGATACAGCCTGGTGACAGACAGACAGGCAGACAGATAGACGGACAGCGGAGTCTTAGTAATAGGGTCCCGTTTTACCCTTTGGGTGCGGAATTCTTAGAAGGAGCACACGTGCGTTGTGGTTTCTGACCTGACGTCTATGATTCAACAAGTGAAAAGGTGTGAATACACCAGCAGCGACTTATTCTCGGCACTCCCACAGGGCGCTGGGTAGTGGGCAGGCCAATCACCGTTGGACGTCGTCCAAACTATATGAGTTATGGTTCTTACGGCGCACTCCACAAGTGGATTGATATTTATTACACCTGTATCTGTCTTGCTGCTGTCTTTCTTTTTAACTGACTTCCAAAAAAGAAAAGGTTCTGAATTCGACTCTTACGTTTTTATCCGACTGCGCAAGGAGGGTTATGTTTTTCGAGTGTATGTATGTATGTATGAGGTTTCTTTGGCACGGCCTACAGCCTAAACAGCTATGTATTTCGACATGTGAGGTGTCATTTGAATCGTCTTGATAGTGGAAGTGACATAGGGTACAACATTTTGTTAATTAGGTACCTGTATCCGAAGTGTCAGACTATTACGTATTTTGCAGCAGGGCTTTTGTTTTTCTTTTAATGCTACTTGTTCGTGATCCAAAAAAACAAGGTATAGCATTCAGCAAACACATAATGACGTCATAGTCATCCGTCTCTTTCGAACTTGTTAATTACTTATTTCGGTCTTGCTTAAGCATCGGTTGACGTCACTAAGTGTTTCTGAATATTATACATGGCGGAGTATATTATACCATGCATTACTAACGTATGACAGTTGACGCCATAGGTTGGCGCTCTATAGCGTGTCCGAGTCGCTAATTAGTCAGTTAATAACACACATTTCTCGTGAGTTTTTAACCTTCACAGCGCAAACATGGAATTATTTTTAAATAGCAGCGTTTTTCTTAAATGCTCCGTTAGCTTGGCTAGACTTAACTTTGTTGAGCATTTTAGATGACATAATTCCTGGAAAGACATGTAACAAGCAAGCGAAGCGTCTCTGCTTCAGCTTGGACAAAAATGCTTTCGTATGTCGAAATTATGTCTGGATCTCTGTCCGAATCTTTGTTTTGCGGAGATATGTTTTTTTTTTCCAATAAAACATCAAATCTCTGCCATTTTGAAAAAATCCAAATACCAATGACTTGACAATAAAAATCTTTGTAATTATCGAATCTACTCTCAAAATTTCAAAAGAAACGGTTAAGAAATGCGACCTGTACAGGAAGACAGAGATCAGGGGGGCTATTCCTGCGCGTGAGATGAGATGAGATTTTATCTTGGTCACTCTCACACCTATGACGTTTCAAACGAGAGCAACAAGGACGAAAAAAGGTAAGATGTAAATCTCAAATCTCCGAATAGGCCCACCGGACAGAAATCCGGACAGCTATCCAGACAGAATTTGGATTTACAAAGCATTTTTGCCAAAACTGAAGCAGAGACGCTTCGCTCGCTAATGCTCGCTCGGTCGATCGATCTTGTTAATTAAACAAGCAAAACAACAACCAACCAACCAATCAATTTACCAACACCGATTCGTCCCAGTCCCAGAAGAGGGTAATACCTTCGCTCCGCTCGGTCACTCACTACCCTTCACCGTCGTCCAGCAATATAGAACCCTAAATAAATTATTCTTGTTAATTAAACAAACAAAACAGCAACAAACCAACCAATAAATATACCAACGCCGATTCGTCGGTAGAAGACGGTAATACCTTCGCTCCGCTCGGTCATTTACTACCTTTCACCGTCGTCCAGCAATATAGAGCCCTAAATAAATTAATCTCGTTAATTAATCAAACAAAACAGCAACAAACCAATCAATAAATAAACCAACGCCGATTCGTCCCAGTCCCAGTAGATGGTAATACCTTCGCTCCGCTCGGTCACTTACTACCCTTAACCGTCGTCCAGCAATATAAGGTTTAAGGTTTAAAGACATTTATTCTCAATAAAGACATTACATATCACTCACTTGAGAACAATACTAAACATCAACAAAATTACAATGTCGTCGTATCTAGCAAGGCTACCAACCCTCTCAACGTATTCATTTGCTTAGAAGACTGTGATCGGCTATCAGGTATTGAGCAAGTTGTTTTTTGAATACGTTGAAAGAATTCACATTTTTTATGCGTGAGGGTATCTTATTGTAAAGTTGTGCTCCTTCAAAAGTAAGTGTTTTTTTGCCGTAGTTAGTTCTAGCTTTTGGCAAAACTAAAAGGCTAGCTCGTCGGGTACTTCGCTTAGTAGTTTGTTTGATTTTTGTAAAAGTAATATTAGTGTGAATGTTTTTATTTAGTGATTTCTGGATAAAAATACATACATTATAAATATATAATTGCTTGACATAGAGCCCTAAATAAATTAATCTTGTTAATTAAACAAACAAAACAGCAACAAACCAACCAATAAATATACCAACGCCGATTCGTCGGTAGAAGACGGTAATACCTTCGCTCCGCTCGGTCACTCACTACCCTTCACCGTCGTCCAGCAATATAGAACCCTAAATAAATTATTCTTGTTAATTAAACAAACAAAACAGCAACAAACCAACCAATAAATATACCAACGCCGATTCGTCGGTAGAAGACGGTAATACCTTCGCTCCGCTCGGTCATTTACTACCTTTCACCGTCGTCCAGCAATATAGAGCCCTAAATAAATTAATCTTGTTAATTAATCAAACAAAACAGCAACAAACCAATCAATAAATAAACCAACGCCGATTCGTCCCAGTCCCAGTAGATGGTAATACCTTCGCTCCGCTCGGTCACTTACTACCCTTAACCGTCGTCCAGCAATATAAGGTTTAAGGTTTAAAGACATTTATTCTCAATAAAGACATTACATATCACTCACTTGAGAACAATACTAAACATCAACAAAATTACAATGTCGTCGTATCTAGCAAGGCTACCAACCCTCTCAACGTATTCATTTGCTTAGAAGACTGTGATCGGCTATCAGGTATTGAGCAAGTTGTTTTTTGAATACGTTGAAAGAATTCACATTTTTTATGCGTGAGGGTATCTTATTGTAAAGTTGTGCTCCTTCAAAAGTAAGTGTTTTTTTGCCGTAGTTAGTTCTAGCTTTTGGCAAAACTAAAAGGCTAGCTCGTCGGGTACTTCGCTTAGTAGTTTGTTTGATTTTTGTAAAAGTAATATTAGTGTGAATGTTTTTATTTAGTGATTTCTGGATAAAAATACATACATTATAAATATATAATTGCTTGACATAGAGCCCTAAATAAATTAATCTTGTTAATTAAACAAACAAAACAGCAACAAACCAACCAATAAATATACCAACGCCGATTCGTCGGTAGAAGACGGTAATACCTTCGCTCCGCTCGGTCATTTACTACCTTTCACCGTCGTCCAGCAATATAGAGCCCTAAATAAATTAATCTTGTTAATTAATCAAACAAAACAGCAACAAACCAATCAATAAATAAACCAACGCCGATTCGTCCCAGTCCCAGTAGATGGTAATACCTTCGCTCCGCTCGGTCACTTACTACCCTTAACCGTCGTCCAGCAATATAAGGTTTAAGGTTTAAAGACATTTATTCTCAATAAAGACATTACATATCACTCACTTGAGAACAATACTAAACATCAACAAAATTACAATGTCGTCGTATCTAGCAAGGCTACCAACCCTCTCAACGTATTCATTTGCTTAGAAGACTGTGATCGGCTATCAGGTATTGAGCAAGTTGTTTTTTGAATACGTTGAAAGAATTCACATTTTTTATGCGTGAGGGTATCTTATTGTAAAGTTGTGCTCCTTCAAAAGTAAGTGTTTTTTTGCCGTAGTTAGTTCTAGCTTTTGGCAAAACTAAAAGGCTAGCTCGTCGGGTACTTCGCTTAGTAGTTTGTTTGATTTTTGTAAAAGTAATATTAGTGTGAATGTTTTTATTTAGTGATTTCTGGATAAAAATACATACATTATAAATATATAATTGCTTGACATAGAGCCCTAAATAAATTAATCTTGTTAATTAAACAAACAAAACAGCAACAAACCAACCAATAAATATACCAACGCCGATTCGTCGGTAGAAGACGGTAATACCTTCGCTCCGCTCGGTCATTTACTACCCTTCACCGTCGTCTAGCAATATAGAGCCCTAAATAAATTAATCTTGTTAATTAAACAAACAAAACAGCAACAAACCAACCAATAAATATACCAACGCCGATTCGTCGGTAGAAGACGGTAATACCTTCGCTCCGCTCGGTCATTTACTACCTTTTACCGTCGTCCAGCAATAAATAATAGAGCCCTAAATAAATTAATCTTGTTAATTAAACAAACAAATCAGCAACAAACTAAGCAAGCACGAAACGATTTGGTTCCTCATTTCTCATACAGATCACTAGAGTATGGAATACTCTGCCAGAGTGTGTGTTCCCTGACACTTATAATCTGGGTGTGTTCAAGTCTCGAGTGAATCGGTTTCTTCTAGGCAAGCGTGCTCCATCGTAGGCCTCATTGCTTATCGTCAGGCATGTTGGTGTTGGCGGTCAAACGCAAGCCTATTAAGTAATAAAAAAAAGCAACCAATAATATATACAAACACCGATTCGTCACATCAGACCGTGATACCTTCGCTGCGCTCGGTAATTTAAGTATTCTGAAAGACGCTCTGAAATTTCCATACAAATGCGCTTGTCAAATTTCTTAGAAACCATTTGTCAGATTATGATGAAATTTCGCATGTACAATTAAATGAACTATATCCGCCTCTATGTTCTTGGTTTTTTTAAAAAAACGTCCTCAAGAGAAAATAGAGCTATGAAAAATATCCGCGTTTCACTTTCGATTCAAGGGGTCACTTTCGACTGATTTATTCAATTGATAGACAAAACAAACCAAAAATCCCTTTACATAGGGAGGTTGTCTACATCATTAGCTGTTAAATGAATCCATGATACAAGGGATTTTTTTTATTTATTTAAGAATGATTAGAGAAGTGCAAAAGTCGTAAAAAATAAACAAATTGCACTTTGTCACTCTGTAGGTAACTTTAAAGGCTCGTCAGTATCTTCACTTGCGCTTTTCGCTTGTCGTCTTCTTCTAGACGAAATGGCTATAGAAAACTTTAAGACAATGCGAAGTTAGTCTAAAGTGGTCGCCGGACTCTAAACACCGATACATAAAACATACGCAAACGTTCATCACAAAAATGCTTACCCTAGTTGGCAATCGAACCCACGCCCCCAAGCTCAGAAGGCAGGTTCGCTACCAACTGAGCCACCGAAGCAATTTACTACCCCGTCGTCCAGTATAGAACCCCAGTAGGACACGTGCCACCCCCAGTAATATTGCTGTGCCCTTGCCAGGCCAAGGTCGCGCGCCGTTCCGCCTCTGATAGCGTTAGGCTCCGTTTAGACGAGGCGATTGTTTCTTGACTGTGAACGCGATTGGGACTTATTTTTTTAACCGACTTCAAAAGAGGAGGCTCTCAATTCGACTGTATGGTTTTTTTTGTGGATGTTACGCGATTATTCAGCCAATTTTTAATCTCATTACGATTAAAATCGTACGTGAGTAATTCTCGTTTTATAAATCATAATGTGTGAAAACCACGTCAGTTTTCACACATTATGAATCGATTTGATGTTTTTTTTTTGTTTGGTACATATGTACTTAATAGGCTTAAGATTTTATTAATTGACAAAACTTATTATTCCGTCAATGAATTTCTAAATGACATGTTGATATGATGTAATAATTGTTTTTTTTTACGATGATATTGAATGAATTTAATAAAAGCTGATGCTGGTGTTCTGCTGCCTGTCTTCTTCTCCACGGCCGTGGAGATCGAGGATCTTTGTAATTATATTGATGGATTTGCGAGGGCACGGTCAAAGCGGATCGTGGATGCGCGCGCGACCGCTGCGGGCGGTTTTCGGTGACAAGTGTTGACGTAGGTGCTCCCGATGGCAAGGATGGAAGTAATAATTGGCGGGAATCGCGTCTGACAGTTATTCTACCGCGCTAAGCGCTGCAGGTTCACATTGTGTGCGATAGATGGCGCTCTATGGCGGCAACATTATGTTATATACTTAATGATAATAAATTTATAAAAAAATGCATGCCCTGGTGCTAGAGCACGGTGAGACTAAACATTGTTAAATTTTAATAAATACCAACCCTTGTTTCTGCATTAAAACATTTTGAATTGGAATTTGAAAACTTGGTAAAAGTTTTATCGCAATCAATCAAGCGGTTTTGAAAATACCAGTAATAGTTTACAAAATCGAATTCGGATGACGGAAAGTCGGTTTTTTGGGCATTGCTATTTAAATTGTTTATTAGCTGCCTGTAATGTCACATCTTCCGAAATCCTAACTAATATTATTTAAGCGAAAGTGAGTTTGTTTGTTAATTTGTTACACTTTCACACCTTAAACTAATAAGTAATCAACCTCGATCATCAAGAAATTTTGCAAACACGTTGTCAGGTAATCAGTGATCAACTGATCATGAAATTTTGCATGCACATTGTTAGGGGTAGGTATAAGGATAGAGTACCTTTTATGCCGTAAAAATAACAGCTACTGTGGGATCGCGGGTGAAGTCGCGGATTGCAGCTAGTTTGTTATAAAGTACCTGGGGAGCTATTCCTACGCGTGAGATGAGATGAGATTTCATCTTGGTCACTTTCACACCTATGACGTTTCAAACGAGAACAACAAGGACGAAATGGTGAGATGAAAATCTCAAATCTCCGAATAGGGCCACTGAGTCAATATTCTGAAAAATCTCATTTGGATGTTCCAAATTTTTTCAAATTTTTAGACAACAAGGTTCATTTTAAAAAAAAAAATTAAAATCCCGGCTGCAAAATGTTGTATCCTACGTCACTTCCACTATCAAGACGATTCAAATGACACCTCACATGTCGAAATACATCAAGCTGTTTAGGCTGTAGGGCGTGCCAAAGAAATCACATACATACATACATACATAAATACCTACATACATACTTACATAATGCATATGCTAGCTGCGCCCCACGGTTTCACACAAAAAGTCCTATGTGCTATTTTTCTAGACTATAATCTATCTCTGTGCCAAATTTCATCTAGATCTGTTCACCCGTTCTGGTGTGAGAGAGTAACTAACATCCATCCATCCATTCTTACAAACTTTCGCGTTTAAAATATTAGTAGGATAGGAAGTAGGATACTTACATACAGTCCGAACGAACCGAAGACGGGTCTGAGCAGTAGCGCGCTTGTAGCTCCTCACTCAACTGCCGTCTTTGTACTTCTTCACTCTACAAAACTTCAATGCTAGAGTGAATAAGTACCCTATAGGTCGTCGTGCTCCATCTTAGACCACAACGTCGCGTAACATCAGGCGAGTTGGTGGTCAAACGCCGACCTATTTTACGTAAAAAAAAAAAAAAAAATACAGTCGAAAAACAACCCTCCTTCTTGCATTCAGGTAAAAAGAAGTTGCTGTCCGTTGGCCGACAAAATCGCGTCAACCTTTGTCGGCCCATCTGTGCCCGGCCTAAGTTTGTTTACGCCACTGTGCAACATGAGATAACCGTATACCTAACCTATCTACAGACACACAAAACAACTGTGTTTTATTGTTTCATTAAAACATGAATACATTAATGTTTTGTCTTCGCCGTGGAAATAGTTACTAGTTGCTGTTGTTAGGTGTAAGTAAACGATGACCTGTGCTAAGCAACGGACGACGCGGTCTTTTTTTTTTTTTTTAGTCGACGTTTGACCACCAACTTGCCTGATGGTAAGTGACGTTGTGGTTTAAGATGGAGCACGACGACCTATAAGGTACTTATTCACTCTAGCCTTGAAGTTTTGTAGAGTGAAGAAGTACAAAGACGGCAGTTGAGTGAGGAGCTACAAGTGCGCTACTGCTCAGACCCGTCTTCGGAACGGTTACACCGGACTACATCCCGAAACACGACTAGGTCATTTCACGGCATGGCTTGGTCCGGTGGGTGGTAACTAGCCACGGCCGAAGCCTCCCACCAGAGTTTGCTACCCGGTTAGCACTACCCGGGGACCACGTGTAGGGAAGCAGAATGGAGTACACTCCTACGGACGTGGGTAGCTCAGCCCCCAAAAATATATGTATGAGGTTTCTTTGGCATGCCCTATAGCCTAAACAGCTTGATGTATTTCGGCATGTGAGGTGTAATTTGAATCGTTTTCATAGTGGAAGTGACATAGGGTACTATATTTTGCAGCCGGGTCTTTTGTTTTGCTGTTGGATGTGTGGTTACCTATGATTCAAAAAAACAAGGTCTAGCATTAAGCAAACACATAATGACGTCATCGTTATCCGTCTCTTTCTAACTTGTTGTAAATGACTTCCTTCGGCCTTGTTTAAGCATCGATTGACGTCACTACGTGTTTCAGAATGCTATACCTCGCTCCTACCTCAATTGGCGGAGTTATCGCATAACAAACACATACAAAAAGAAACGTAGCGCTTCACTCAACTGCCGTCTTTGTACTTCTTCACTTTACAAAATTTCAAGCCTAGAGTGAATAATTACCTTACAGGTCTTCGTGCTCCATCTTAGACCACAACGTCGCTTAACATCAGGCGAGTTGAGGGTCAAACGCCGACCTATTGTGCATAAAAAAAAAACATTCGAATTAAAAACCTCCTCTGTTTAAAGTCTGTTAAAAATGGTTAACAACGTCTCCTCCATTGTTCCAGTACCGAACACGTCGCGGTCCCAGCTGGCGGCGGAGTACCTCGAGGCCTGCCGGCGGCACAACACGCCGCCCATCGACTCTGTGCTGCTTCAAATACGGGTAAGCAAAATCTATATCTACATAGTACAAAATAAAGTCGATTTCCGCGTCTGCCTGTCTGTCTGTATATTGTGTTGACTGCCTTGGCGGCTCAGTTGGTAGTGAACCTGCCTACCGAGCTTGGGGGCGTGGGTTCGATTCCCACCTGGAGCAAATATTCATGTGATATGATTTGTCTTTGTTCTATGTCTGGGTGTGATATTAACACCCAAAATATGTATTTAAATATTTGTTTGCATATCAGTCTCTGGCAGCTATAGTACAAGCTTTGCTTAGCTTGAGGTCAGGCAACCGTGTGTGAAAATGTTACGATATTATTAATTTATCTTCAATTGATTACCTGTTTCACTATCCTACACCGACATTGGCGACCAGGTCGAATACTCCTCGGAACAGATTCGACCACAAGATCGGTTAGATTCTCTTCAAATAGTCAACCAGTTCAACCAAATTGGCACAAGGGCTAACCCCGTCTGGGTTGCCAGGGGAACTCGAATCCCACTCCCCGGCGACAGCCCAAACAAACAGACAGACAGACAGGCTGGATAGTCGATTTGTAATCTAAAGGTCCTGTGCCACCAAACTTAAAGGCCACGCCACCTGAACTTGCCTAACGTCCTGTACGAAAAAAAAGGCCTGTTAACTCTTCTGAGTAACTCCTACTGGTAATTTCAAGAATCTTTTCCCCGCTTAAATTAGTTTTTTCCATCGTAATTTCCAGGAACTGCCAGAGAACGCTATCGGTGGCGGAACGCGCGCCGCTCGCCTCACGCTCGCCGAATGCTCGCTGGCGGGCGCGGCGCCGGTGGACGCGCTCGAGGCGCTGCTTCGCAAGGTTCAGTTCCGCCGCGTCGAGATACAGTACTGCGAGGTGGACGATGAGGGAGCGGTCAGTACTCTTCTAGAGCTTCTAATGTATGGATTTATTGTCCCATCACAATAACCGCAAAGAATTAAGACATCTTGAAAGCATGTCTTCATGATAGATTGCCATCATGAAAGCATGTAATCATGAAAGCATGTAATCATGAAAGCACGTAATCATGAAAGCTTGTTATCATGAGAGCATGCAATCATGAAAGCAAGCTATCATTAAAGCAGTCAGCGATGCGTCGAGATACAGTACTGCGAGGTGGAGGATGAGGGAGCGGTCAGTACTCTTCTAGAGCTTCTAATGTATGGGTTAATTGTCCCATCACAATAACCGCAAAGAATTAAGACATCTTGAAAGCATGTCTTCATGATAGATTGCCATCATGAAAGCATGTAATCATGAAAGCATGTAATCATGAAAGCTTGTTATCATGAGAGCATGCAATCATGAAAGCAAGCTATCATTAAAACAGTCAGCGACGCGTCGAGATACAGTACTGCGAGGTGGATGATGAGGGAGCGGTCAGTACTCTTCTAGAGCTTCTAATGTATGGGTTAATTGTCCCATCACAATAACCTCAAAGAATTAAGACATCTTGAAAGCATGTCTTCATGATAGATTGCCATCATGAAAGCATGTAATCATGAAAGCACGTAATCATGAAAGCTTGTCATCATGAGAGCATGCAATCATGAGAGCAAGCTATCATTAAAGCAGTCAGCGACGCGTCGAGATACAGTACTGCGAGGTGGAGGATGAGGGAGCGGTCAGTACTCTTCTAGAGCTTCTAATATATGGGTTAATTGTCCCATCACAATAACCGCAAAGAATTAAGACATCTTGAAAGCATGTCATCATGATAGCATGCCATCATGAAAGCATGTAATCATGAAATCATGTAATCATGAAAGCACGTAATCATGAAAGCTTGTTATCATGAGAGCATGCAATCATGAAAGCAAGCTATCATTAAAGCAGTCAGCGACGCGTCGAGATACAGTACTGCGAGATGAAGCATGAGGGAGCGATCAGTACTCCTAGCATTACTATAGGAAAACTTCTAATGTATATTTGTTAATCGTCCCATAACAATAACCGCTAAGAAATGAGGCATCTTGAAAGCATGTCATCCTGAAAGCATGTCATTATGAAAGCATGTAATCATGAAAGCAAGCTATCATTACAGCAGTCAGCGAGCGTCTAGATACTGTACTGCTAGGTGGAGGATGAAGGAGCGGTCAGTACTCCTATCATTGCTATTAAAACGTCAAATTACAGCTTAATTGTCCTATAACAATAACCGCCAAGAAATAAACCATCATGAGAGCATGTCGTCATGAAAGTATGTAATCAAAAAAGCATATCATGAAAGTATGCCTTTATGAAACGATGACACAAAGCATCTGTAAGGAACTACTCCTAGCAATAGTAAGACTCATCGAACACTTTTCAATTTGAGCATGCTACGTGTAGCATTTCGGCGCGGCGATATTATCTCTGTCCCTCTCGCTCTCATGACTTTACTAACAAGAGAGAGCGAAACCCCAGCTTATTGCTAAATTGTCTCTTTCAGGAGGCGTTGTTTGACATGATAGAGTACTACGAGAGCGCCACCGTGGTCAGCATCAGCGGGCCGCGGCAGTTCGGCATCAGGGGCTGGCAGGCTGCTTGTAGGATGATCAAAAAGGTACCCTATTGCCATCAGCACAAGGTCGTTCCGTAGTAAGCACCAGGGGCTGGCAGGCTGCTTGTAGGATGATCAAAAAGGTACCCTATTGCCATCAGCACAAGGTTGTTCCGTAGTCAGCACCAGGGGCTGGCAGGCTGCTTGTAGGATGATCAAAAAGGTACCCTATTGCCATCAGCACAAGGTTGTTCCGTAGTAAGCACCAGGGGCTGGCAGGCTGCTTGCAGGATGATCAAAAAGGTACCCTATTGCCATCAGCACAAGGTTGTTCCGTAGGAAGCACCAGGGGCTGGCAGGCTGCTTGTAGGATGATCAAAAAGGTACCCTATTGCCATCAGCACAAGGTTGTTCCGTAGTCAGCACCAGGGGCTGGCAGGCTGCTTGTAGGATGATCAAAAAGGTACCCTATTGCCATCAGCACAAGGTCGTTCCGTAGTAAGCACCAGGGGCTGGCAGGCTGCTTGTAGGATGATCAAAAAGGTACCCTATTGCCATCAGCACAAGGTTGTTCCGTAGTCAGCACCAGGGGCTGGCAGGCTGCTTGTAGGATGATCAAAAAGGTACCCTATTGCCATCAGCACAAGGTTGTTCCGTAGTAAGCACCAGGGGCTGGCAGGCTGCTTGCAGGATGATCAAAAAGGTACCCTATTGCCATCAGCACAAGGTTGTTCCGTAGTAAGCACCAGGGGCTGGCAGGCTGCTTGTAGAATGATCAAAAAGGTACCCTATTTTCACTAGCTATATCCATATCTATTACTAGCTGCGCCCCGCGGTTGCACCCGCGGTTAAAAAGTATCCTATGTGCTATTTTAGACTATAATCTATCTCTGTGCCAAATTTCATCCAGATCTGTTCCGGCGTGAAAGATTAACAAACATCCATCCATCCATCTATCCTTACAAACTTTCGCGTTTATAATATTAGTAGGATGACTAAACGAGTCCTACTGGTGTCAGCAGGGACAAAAATTAAAACTTTTTCCTATCGATCACCACTAGTGACTGTTTTGGTGACGGTCGTTGGGAGCAAGCCCAACACATCTATCTGGGGGCTGAGCTACCCACGTCCGTAGGAGTGTACTCTATTCCGATTCCCTACACGTGGTCCCCGGGTAGTGCTAACCGGGTAGCAAACTCTGGTGGGAGGCTTCGGCCGTGGCTAGTTACCACCCACCGGACCAAGCCATGCCGTGAAATGACCTAGTCGTGTTTCGGGATGTAGTCCGGTGTAACCGTTCCGAAGACGGGTCTGAGCAGTAGCGCACTTGTAGCGCCTCACTCAACTGCCGTCTTTGTACTTCTTCACTCTACAAAACATCAAGGCTAGAGTGAATAAGTACCTTCTAGGTCGTCGTGCTCCATCTTAGACCACAACGTCGCTTGACATCAGGCGAGTTGGTGGTCAAACGCCGACTTATTCTACATTAAAAAAAAAACCTTTTTCCACAGAGCGCAGAGCTATCAGAGGTGTCGTTGTGCGAAAGTGCATTATGCGCGTCGCACGCGCCGGTATTAGTTCGCGCGCTAAGGCCACACACTTGTCGCTTGCAGGCGCTGTGCTTACAGCGGGCGGAGCTGCGGGGAGAGCCTCTACTGTGTCTCGGTGAGAGTTAACTGGTTCCATGTGCTTGAGAATGGTGTAGAAGTAATTGAGGGTATTTATTGTTCTAACATAACACAACATATCGCCAAGCCTTTCTCCCGAAGGGGCTGGTGGTGTAACAGGCTTGTACGCCTAGTTTTGGACTATTAATGTCAAGGCAAAGACTTTTCCACAAAATAAACATTTATATTGTATAAACAATATATGTATTCGTAATAACGATGATAGCCTAGTTGGAGAAGGCCCGCCTCTCAAGCCAGAGGGAGCGGGTTCGAACCCAGCCGACGGCACGCACCAATTTGTTCATTGGGTGAACATATGTGCGTATTGTATGTCATCTGCTACGTGACTGGAGCCCGGTGTATGGCGAGAGGCTCGCCCCGTCACATTTGGGGCTGAATATCGTCCGGTGAAGTGTGGGTGTTGTATTACACCTCTGCCAGCCCCGTCGGGGGAAAGGCGTGACGATATGTATGAACAATACAACACACTTCGCATTCAGTCCCAAATGTGACAAGGGGCGAGCCTGTTTAATGGGTATCGAAAATACACTTTATGAACGTAAAAGTTATAAAAGTTACTCTAAACCTTGTTCGAAAAAGAGCCACTACCCAGGAAAACATGAGAGAAACTGATATGCATATCTCTCTCTCTCTCTCTCTCTCTCTCAAAGAAATGTCTCTCCTTCCAGTGATAGCCTTGAAGTCGAACACTTCCATCCGCGAGCTCCGTCTCCCAGACAACCAGCTGTCGGTGGGCGACGCGCAGCAACTCGCCTCGCTGCTCAAACTGAACATGAACATACAGCTGCTGGATCTGTCCAATAACGATATACAGGTAACATCATCATCATCATCGCCATCACCATTTTAAGTAATAAACTCCGGGTTGCAAACTCTGGTGGGAGGCTTCGGCCGTGGCTAGTTACCACCCACCGGACCAAGCCATGCCGTGAAATGACCTAGTCGTGTTTCGGGATGTAGTCCGGTGTAACCGTTCCGAAGACGGGTCTGAGCAGTAGCGCACTTGTAGCGCCTCACTCAACTGCCGTCTTTGTACTTCTTCACTCTACAAAACTTCAAGGCTAGAGTGAATAAGTACCTTATAGGTCGTCGTGCTCCATCTTAGACCACAACGTCGCTTAACATCAGGCGAGTTGGTGGTCAAACGCCGAACTATTCTACATTTAAAAAAATATGACTACAAAAAATAAACATTAAAAAAAAACACGATTTTTCGATTTCAACACGTTATTTACGAATTTAAATTATACTAAACCATACAAATACTAGATGTTGTCCGCAACTTCGTTTGTGTTTATTCAGAAAATAGTATGCATGAACCCTCCTCGTGATATACTGTAACTAATTATCAAATTATGAATAACTAGCTGCGCCCCGCGGTTTCACCCGCGGTTAAAAAGTATCCTATGTGCTATTCTAGACTATAATCTATCTCTGTGCCAACTTTTATCCAGATCTGTTCAGCCGTTCTGGCGTGAGAGTAACAAACATCCATCCATCCATTCTTACAAACATTCGCGTTTATAATATTATTAGGATAGGATGTGGTATTCTAGACTATAATCTGTCTCTGTGCCAACTTTCATCCAGATCTGTTCAGCCGTTCTGGCGTGAAAGAGTAACAAACATCCATCCATCCATTCTTACAAACATTCGCGTTTATAATATTAGTAGGATAATCCGTTACCAAATAGATCAGAGTCCAACATTTAAAAAGAAACACTGACTGGCTTTGAGCGGAGTTTTAATTTTAGTTGTCAGTTGTTATTTTAGTACCAACTACGTACTATACTGTGATGTTGTCTGACGCATTTGGTAAGCTGCGCGTTATTTGTTTACTAATTTACAGAATTTCATGACAAAAAGATTTATTTATTCAGAAAAAAGTATCCAAAAATCTTTCTTGTGATTTACTGTAACTATTTATCAAATTTCATCAAGATACGTTCAGCTTTTTTTATGAAAATAGGTCGGCGTTTGACCACCAACTCTTCTGATGTTAAGCGACGTTGTGGTCTAAGATGGAGCACGATGACCTATAAGGTACTTATTCACTCTAGCCTTGAAGTTTTGTAGAGTGAAGAAGTACAAAGACGGCAGTTGAGTGAGACGCTACAAGTGCGCCACTGCTTAGACCAGCACTACCCGGAGACCACGTGTAGGGAATCAGAATAGAGTACACTCCTACGGACGTGGGTAGCTCAGCCCACAAAGCTGTGAAAAGCCTACAAACAGACAGACTGGCATAGTTGCTTTCGATTTTATTATTAGTAAGGATACATAAATATTCTTACCGAAGAAATAAAAAGACCATCAAAATCGTCATCTAATACTAAATCAACAATCAAAATACTAAATTTAATCAGCTTGTTTTTTTTATAACTGATTTTGTGTGGTACGTACTCAGGACGCGGGCACGGGGCACATAGCGGACGCTTTAGTGGAGCAAGCGGCCCAAACGCCCCCGTCCGCTGCCACCTCGCCCCTTTCGCCCCTGCACTGCGCTCGTAAGTTACTATTACCTATACTTATATTAGAGAAAAAAAAATGTTATATCGTAGTATAGTATACAAGGTTATAGGTAACTCACCAAAACCTTCTTAAGGGTTCATTGTACTATTAATATGAACAACTGAATTACGTTATACTGCTTTTTAGCTATAAAAATATGAACAAGCTCAAATAATTGAGGATACATATTTAAAAAAAAACACACATGTTTTTGTTGTCATTCGAATATTATTCGAGTCTTTTAAATGTTATTCGAACATTATTAGAGTTTTATGACAATATTATTATTAGAACACTATTCAAGTTTCATTATGTATCTATTTTAACTAGATTTTAATGTGTGAACATGATTATTCCTGAATAATCATGTTCACACATAAATTCAATAGTTCAATTTCAATAGTTTTCTAAACATTGTTTTTAGTACATTACTCAAGTTTATGAACATTATTCGAACAATATTCTAGTCAAGTCGACATTATAATTTTCATATTTTGACTATTTTCCGTCGTCGTTCCTAAAATACGGATTTTTTTGCGGGTGAATGTATGTTTGTCTATTTCTATATGAACTACTGCCCTAATAACGTAACCGATTGTTATATGCTACGTGTAAAAATGTTTTAAGTATAGCAAGTAATAGAACGTTTAGTTAACGTTGTTCGAATACTATTATAACAAAATAAAAGTATACTCACACTCATATACTCGCATTTCAATACCACAATAGTTTACATATTTCTTCGAACGTTTTTCGAATATTATAGAAAAGTGAAATTAACATTATTAAGAGAAGAAAAATCCCGACTGCAAAATACATAATAATTTAATACTTCGGATACCTGATACCTTATTAATAAAATGTTGTACCCTATGTCACTTCCACTATCAAGACGATTCAAATGACTCCTCACATGTCGAAATACATCAAACTGCATAGGCTGTAGGGCGTGCCGAAGAAACCTCATACATACACACACATGATACATACATACACTCGAAAAACATAATCTTGCTTCTTGTGCAAATAATATAATAATATTAATGCAGTCGGGTAAACTAATTTAATTCAGTCATACACGCATGAACGTCAAACTGATACGACAAAAAAATTTTGTTCGAAAACTGTTCGAACATTATTCGAATATAGTTGTTATTCGAGTTATTATTCTGAGTGACGGCGCAGTGTTGGTTGACAGCGGGCGGGCGCGAGACGCGGCTCGGGCTCGCTTTCCTCGTGCTTTGGAACAACCAGCTTACGAGGAACTGCGCGCCGCACCTCGCCAAAGCACTCGTGAGTTCAACATATATTGGTCTTTAAGCCTTTATTTAGTGGAACAACCAGCTTATGAGGAACTGCGCGCCGAACCTCTCCAAGGCACTCGTGAGTTCAACATAATTATATTGGTCTTTAAATCTTTATTTAGTGAAACATCCAGCTTACGAGGACCTGCGCGCCGCACCTCGCCAAGCCACTCGTGAGTTCAACATATATTGGTCTTTAAATCCTTGTTTAGTGGAACAACCAGCTTACGATGAACTGCGCACCGCACCTCGCCAAGCCACTCGTGAGTTCAACATATATTGGTCTTTAAATCCTTATTAAGTGGAACAACCAGCTTACGACGAACTGCGCGCCGCACCTCGCCAAAGCACTAGTGAGTTCAGCATATATTGGTCTGTAAGTCTTTATTTAGTGGAACAACCAGCTTACGACGAACTGCGCGCCGCACCTCGCCAAGGCACTCGTGAGTTCAACAAATATTGGTCGTTAAGTCTTTATTTAGTGGAACAACCAGCTTACGATGAACTGCGCGCCGCACCTCGCCAAAGCACTCATGAGTTCAATATATATTGGTCCTAAGTCTTTATTTAGTGGAACAACCAGCTTAGGAGCCACTTACGTAAGTCAATAACAGGCACTAGCGTAACCAGGAGGGGTCTTAAGGGCTCAAGCCCCTCCCAAAAGTATTTAATTCCACACTCCACAACAGTCCAAAATGTCTGCTTTTATAGTAGTTTAGAAGATAGGTAAATACAAAAGGCATAGCTAAGCCCTCCCCCCCCCCCCCCCCCCCACACCTGGAGGGCTATTCCTGCGCATAAGATGAGATGAGATTTTATCTTGGTCACTCTCACACCTATGACGTTTCAAACGAGAGCAACAAAGACGAAAATAGGTGAGATGAAAATCTCAAATCTCCGAATAGGGCCACTGATCCGCCACTGGAAGCGGTAATTAAGTTACGCCTTACGGACCTATCATGAAAAGTGTCATCTTGTTCCGTTCGCTCGCTTTGGAGTACAACACCCTTGGCAATAAACGTTGTATAGCCTAGGAATACGGTTACTGTGTACTGTCTTTTTCTATTGAGTTCAAAAATTTAAAAGAACTCATTCATAGACCTTCTCGCTTTAGGCGATAAGGTCGCCCTTGTACTGCCGAAAAACGTATTTTAGTTTTTTAAGTTTTTCATGTAGTTTTTGGTGTGCAATAAAGATGTAAGATGTACCTATGTAATATATTGTATTGTATTGTATTGTATTCATGGCGACAGGCTTGCTCCCTGTCACATTAACCTGAATATCGTCCGGCGCAGTGTGAGTGGTGTACACCTCTGCCAGCCCCTTCGGGGGAAAGGCGTGACGATGTGTTAAATTCTCATATTATTACTAGCAGAGCCCCGCGGGTTCACCCGCGGTCCCACAGGAACCGTTTGTTTTTTCGGGATAACAAGTACCTTATGTCCTTTTCTGTACCCCAGACAACGTGTATGTAAAATTTCAAGACGATCGGTTGAGTAGTTGAGACGTGAAAGCGTTACAAACAAACGATCCAACTCACTTTCGCATTTATAATATTACTAGCTGTCACCCCGCGACTTCATTCGAGTTTATCATTTATATATATATATATGTCGGAGAAATGTAGAGAAGGGAGCCAAGCTGTCACATCCCGATCCCACTTCTGATGTCGGGGTAATGTAGGGAAGGAGGAGCCACGCCGTCGCATCTGATCCCACTGATGTCGGAGAAACATAGGAAAGGCCGCCGCGCTGTGACCTTCCACTTTTGATGACGGGGAAAATCTAGTAGGCCGCGGTGTCGTGTCTAATTTCTGATCCGTGATCTCGCTATCACGGGCATTTATGGTCGGCGTCAAACTTCAGGAACGTTGAAATAAGAGGACAGCAATGTAGGCTTTTCACTATTTTAATTATACAGTCACTCAGACTACTTAGTTAATGAATGATCACAAAGATAATTGGCGATTTAGAGTAATGGGTTTACGAATGACCATTGCGTGCGACCGCTTTCAGCCCAGTCCTGTCAACCACTGACTGACAGACATGACGTTCGCCCGAAATCCCAAACGCAACTCCATTCGGTGTTAACCGCTCTAAATGACCATAAACAAATCGATTAATCGTCAAAAATAACAGAACAATAATACTATCGATTAACAACTCTCAAAATAAACTGATTTTCTTTATCCAATGATATCTCGCGCCGTCACGGCCATCCTGCATTTTCGCACGTCCTCGGGTGAATAGTTCATCTCATCATCTGTGGACAATCATAAAAGTGCTCAAGTAACCACTTAACGCTCGGTCATTCTGACCGTCTCAAATCTACCTCCACAATTTCACAGAAATCGATCACAGTTATAGAAAAACACAAAACACAGTTAAACCCAATTCTACCAACCATAAACATCGTCTCAGAGTATAATCGACTCTTCCAACAACTTCATATTCGTTACCTATCCCCATAAATTGTCATGATAATTGAAATAAGCAACTTGACTTTTAGTGAAATAAATTGTATTGGGACCAATCGAATAATCGAGGCTAAAACTAAATTATTAATCATACATCCAATGTTCCAAGAATTTAATCAAGCCACATTAAAAATCCAATGACTGTACACGTACGCGGTTTGGACTTATGAAAACTGCTGTGTCCAATTTCAAACTAATAACATGCCATTAAAGTTGTCATTTAGACTTGCCACACAGGCTAGGTCGTAACTCGTACTATGATGTTACACCGGGAGGAATTTACTACATAGGCTCACCACACAGGCTAGGTCGTCACTCAGACTATAATTCAACAAAAGTAGGGTTGCAACAAAGACTTGCCACACAGGATTGCCACACAGGCCAATCACACAGGCTTGCCACACACGCTTGCCACACAGGCTGGCCACACAGGCTTGCTACACCGGCTTGCCACACAGGCTAGAGCCACATAGGATAGTACCTTGCAGATTAGTGCCACACAGGCTAGTGCCACACAGGCTATTGCCACACAGGCTATTACTACACAGGCTACTGTCCTACCGGCTACTGCCCTTCAGGCTTAGTTTTACCAAAAGCATTGACACTTAGTAAGTTATCCATTAACTGCATGACTCACATGTGCCGCAAGCGGCAGTATGACTAAACTGTTTGTGGGTATTTTCAAACTTTAAGCAACTCCAATAGAAAATAGCACTCTGACATACACCGTGTACGAATATCAAACAAAATGAAAACTTCTCACCGGATTCAATTGCTACTCGAAGGTGATCAATGGCTGCTTCATAGTGCAGGGGCCCAATTCGGAGATAGGAGATTTTCATCTCATCTCGATCTCGATTCTTGGAAGTCTCCACTGCCTCCACTACTCGAGACATCTCGCGCCACTGCCATCGAGATTATCTCGATCTCGAGCGTTTAGAATAAGGCATCTCGAACTCAGCCATTTTTTTCGAGGTATGATGGAATCTCGAGTTGTAAGAATAGCCCTCCAGGCATTGACCGGATCTCGCACGTTGCTGCTGCTAATTTTGATGCCCTTTTTCGATCAACGAGTGGCGATGTAACCTCGATGCAATAGTAACACGTAGGCGTCGACGTTTTGTTCGGTACACTGCTATCCTTCGTCTCTCGTTGTTTGTTAGTTGCGTCACATAGCATAGACTAGGTGTAATCAAACGCCGTCGAAATAATGCAGACGTCTACTCGATGCTCACTCTCTCATTGCCGCCCTGCTGCCCTTCATGCACCACGAAGAAACAGTCCGCACACTCCACAATAATAGCACGTACACAGTTTTCTCAGTGTAAGGACGACCCTATCAGCCATCTGTTGCTATGCCACTTCGCTTCCAGATCATTGTAGAATTGTAGCCAAAGACGGAGCCATATCTTGTTGCTGTGGGCGTTATTCTTATCCCACTTCTGATGTCGGAGAAATGTAGAGAAAGGAGCCAAGCTGTCACATCCCGATCCCACTTCTGATGTCGGGGTAATGTAGGGAAGGAGGAGCCACGCCGTCGCATCTGATCCCACTGATGTCGGAGAAACATAGGAAAGGCCGCCGCGCTGTGACCTTCCACTTTTGATGACGGGGAAAATCTAGTAGGCCGCGGTGTCGTGTCTAATTTCTGATCCGTGATCTCGCTATCACGGGCATTTATGGTCGGCGTCAAACTTCAGGAACGTTGAAATAAGAGGACAGCAATGTAGGCTTTTCACTATTTTAATTATACAGTCACTCAGACTACTTAGTTAATGAATGATCACAAAGATAATTGGCGATTTAGAGTAATGGGTTTACGAATGACCATTGCGTGCGACCGCTTTCAGCCCAGTCCTGTCAACCACTGACTGACAGACATGACGTTCGCCCGAAATCCCAAACGCAACTCCATTCGGTGTTAACCGCTCTAAATGACCATAAACAAATCGATTAATCGTCAAAAATAACAGAACAATAATACTATCGATTAACAACTCTCAAAATAAACTGATTTTCTTTATCCAATGATATCTCGCGCCGTCATATATATTAAGATGTGAGCTATCCTATCTGTTAAGTTAGATCGAACTGCACACGGTGTGCAAATTTGATTGAAATCGGTTAAGTAGTTTAGGAGTCTATAGCGGACCAACAAGGTGACACGTAATTTATGTATGTTAACTAGCTGCGCTCCGCGGTTTCACACGCGGTTAAAAAGTATCCTATCTCTCAAGTTGGATCGAACTGCACATGGTGTGCGAATTTTATTATAATCGGTTAAGTGGTTTAGGAGTTCATTGAGGACAAACATTGTGACACGATATATATATATATATATTAAGATTAAGATTAAGATAGTTAGAATATTTGTGCATTATTTTCCAGCGTTCCTCCCAATCGCTGTGCGTCCTTAACATCGGTCGAAACGCTCTGGGAGCGGATACAGTGCGAGCCTTACAGGGGGGAAGCTCGCTCGTGTCGCTCGGGCTGCAGGGGGCGCGCCTCGGCCCGGGGGCGGCGCGCCCTCTCGCCGGCCTGCTGCGCCCCGACACTAAACTGCAGGTTGGTAGCAGACAGACAGACAGACAGACAGACAGACAGACAGACATGACAGATGACAGACCATTGGTAGATCATCTCGAGCATTCATGCTTGCTATCGAAGGCACCTTCTGGCGGGAATCGAAAAGATGGTGTCGTGATTTTGTATTATTTTCTAAAACTTGTGATTCTTCGAGTGTTAAAGTGTAATAATGGTTACCGGTTCGTGACTGCCTCGGTGGCTCAGTTGGTAGTGAACCTGCCTTCTGAGCTTGGGGGCGTGGGTTCGATTCCCACCTAGGGCAAACATTTATGTGATGAACATTTGTGTTTGTTCTATGTCAGGGTGTTAATATCTATTTAAGTATGTATTTAAAAATATCTAAGTATGTATATCAGTCTCTGCCAGCCATAGTACAAGCTTTGCTTAGTTTGGGGTCAGGCGACCGTGTGTGGAAGTGTCCCGACTTTATTTGATTCGTCAACGTGCACGAGTGTGGGCAAATGATGCATACATTTCGAAACGTGACATTTTGTGTTCTCTGCAAAACTTCACTTCACTGAAACTTTCAGTAAAGTATCCATAACTTTACTGGAACGGGGCAGGGAAGGGAAATAAATCAAATCAAATCAAAGTATTTATTTTGCAATACATGGGTTACATATACTCTTAGTTCTTATAATATAATAAAATTAGTTCGCCATGGTTTAACCGCTTGGTATGCAAAAGTTTACAGAATGTAGAAAAAAATAGTTATATAGAATTAATGTCGAAGTAAAAATATTATATAAAATCAATGTCAGTGTCCTTCAAATATTCGTCAATAGAATAGTATGCCTTGTCAATAAGATATTTTTTAAGTTTCAGTTTAAAAATATTGTAAGTTTGCGTGTCTTTTAAAAGTTGTGGTAGCTTATTGTAAATTTCAATCCTCATCACAATTCGATTCGTCATCTTCATCACCACCTCATCATCATCATGGCATCATCTTTGAAAACGAATTAGTACTTGACACTGGCAAATGCACATGACGTGCGACACCAATTTTCCCTAAATGAGGCAGAAAGAAAAAAAAGGCATCTTGCGGCGGCGTCGTGTGTCGGGTCGTTCTCTTCCCTCAAATATGGTTGAGGAGAGCGATGGCTGGCACATGCGTCATACTCGTGATCGGGTGCTGCTTGCGGGTCGCTGTCTGCTCGTGCTGTACTCACAATGTAGCTATATGTGATGACCTTATCCTTATATACCTTACTAGTTGCGCCCCACGGTTTCACCCGCGGTTAAAAAGTATCCTATGTGCTATTCTAGACTATAATCCATCTCTGTGCCAAATTTCATCCAGATCTGTTCAGCCGTTAGGTTAAGAGGGCCGCGACGCTCTGAAATTTCCATACAAACGCGCTTCTCAAATTTCGTGAAAACTATTTGTCAGATTATGATGAAATTTAGCATGTACAATTAAATTAACAATATCTCCGCCCCTATGTTCTTGGTTTTTTTAAAAAACGTTCTCAAGCTAAAATAGAGCTATGAAAAATTTTCGCTTATGTAAGGGGTCATTTTTGACTGATTTATTCAATAGGTAGACAAAGCAAATCACAAATTCCATTACATAAGGAGGTTGTCTACATCATTAGCTGTTAAATGAATCCATAATACAATGGATATTCTTAGTTACTTAAGAATGATTACAGAAGTGCAAAAGTCATAAAAAAAATTGAAATTGTACTTTGTCACTCTGTAGGTAACTTTAGAGGCTCGTCAGTATCATTACTCGCTCTCTTCGCTCTCTTCGCTCGTCTTCTTCTTCTTGACGAAATGGCTATAGAATACCTTAAGCCAATACGAAGTTAGTCTAGGTCGCCTAGGTCAAAGTTAGTTAGGTCGCCGGACTCTTAACCTTAGATTAAGACTTAATAACTAACCCCCCTCTACCTATATTCCCCTTTAATAATAATTAATATAAGTTAACAAAAGTCACGCTCTCCGGAGTCCGTAGAGTGTAATTAAAAGACGACCATTGATGGATCCAGAGGAAGCGGCTACTAGGCTATCATGCCTAGCTGGACAAGGCCTGCCTCTCAAGCCAGAGGGAGCGGGTTTGAACCCAGCTGACGGCACGCAACAATTAAGATTCAAGATAGTTTATTTGCAACCATACAGTACAAGATGTTAAAAATACGAGTACATAGTCCAATGGACCCTGTCGGGCTCTGCAAGATTTGGTAGAGAGGAGGAGGCGTATTTAAAAAATATTATGTCCAAAATCGAAAACTTTAATTATACATTGTCAAAAAAACCTACTTAGTTATTTAATTTAGAAATTCGTCGACTGAATAATATGCTTTGAGAATAAGATATTGTTTAAATTTTTTACTAAACTTTATGAAATCACCTTCACACTGCAATTAGTTCGTTGTGTGAACATATGTGCGTATTGTATGTCATCTGCTACATGACTGGAGCCCGGTGTATGGCGACAGGCTCGCCCCCTGTCATATTTGGGACTGAATATCGTCTGACGAAGTGTTGGTGTTGTTACACCTCTGCCAGTCCCCTCAGGGGAAAGGCGTGACGGTATGTTTTGCAATAATGTATTGTATCGTGTTTCAGAGGCTAGATCTGCGCGACAACAGACTTGGTGTAGAGGGACTGCAAGCTATACTGAGCGCTATGCAGGAGAACACAACGATCACGCAGATCGATCTCGACGATCCTGTGGTGAGTTGAGACAAAAATCGACTATTTAGTCGACTGCGCATGAAGGAGGGTTATGTTTTTCGAGTGTGTGTATGTATGTAAATTTGTGAGACTGTAATTTATTTACGTCAAAGTTATTTATATAGACTCGACCGCCTTGTTCGGATAAAGAGCCTCTACTCAGAAGGACAGGCAAGAAACTGAGGGGCATTATTTTTTCAAATAATAAATAAATTACAGTCTCACAAATTTTGGCTTACAACTAGGTAATATCTACAAATACTAGTAGCTACTTGGCGGAAGTGGAAGGCTCCAGACATCTTTGTCTTCTAAATAATTCTTAACCCTCTTTTCATTCATGTAGTTTTTTACGTGATTTGCTGTGTTTGTATAATTGCTCCTTACCCATAAACACTACTTTTATCGTACGCGGAAGTTCTAAGAAACAAAAAGAAAATGGCGGCGGGTGGATATGCGACAAAGTTTCGAAGCCCTAATTTGTCTGTCTTGCGCTGCGTACAGATCAAAGCAAACGAAAGCCAACGATATGCTGCATCCCGTTTTATTTTATTGAAACGAAACGAGACGCAGCGTATTCTCTGGCAGTCGTTGGCTTGGTCTGCACCTAGCATTACGTGAAACAACTTCAACTGCTCTAAACACTGGTTGGTTTTTGTAAATGTAGTTTTATGGAAAATGATTGAAATATGCTTATTTATTAATTACTAATCCACCATCAGCAAATTGAATTATTTACTCAAAAATTATAAAATTGAATATGTAAATTAATGTCAATCTGTAAAATAATGTACCTAATTGATAAAAAAAATGTTCCCAGGAAGTTTACTAGCTACCGCCACTCAGGGTATCCTACCGCGGTGGCTAGTGACCCTAATTAAAATTTCCTTTTATTTGTAATTTTTTTTTAAATGATTGCACTTAATGTGTATATATTGTAGCCAGAAATAAAATTATTATTATTTATTATAAACAAGACCTCCTCTCTTCCAAACGCAGGAATCGTCAACCCTCTCAGCGGAGGACAGTGAAGCGGCGACCATCGCACGTCTGTCGCGCGACATCGCGGCTCTCTGTCGCAGGAACGAGCCGCCGGCTACGGAACCCGAGCGGAGAGTGCATAGGAAGATCAGTCTTACTTGCCACACTGCGTTCGCTGTCAAGGTAAATAATCCTACTAATATTATAATCGCGAAAGTTTGTATGTATGGATGGATGGATGTTTGTCACTCTTTCACGCCAGAACGGCTTAACAGATCTGGATGAAATTTGGCACAGAGATAGATTATAGTCTAGAATAGCACATAGGATTTTAACTTCGGGTGAAACCGCGGGGCGCAGCTAGTATACACTAAAAGTAACCTAATTTTAGTCCTAACTAATCATTACTAATAATAAAATCTATCCTTTTACTAATTATAAAATCGAATGTAACTCTGTCTGTCTGTCTGTTTGTAGGTTTTTCACGGCTAATCGGCTGAACGTATCTTGATGAAATTTGATAAATAGTTGCAGTATGTCACAAGGAAGGTTTTTGGATGCTTTTTTCTAAATAAATAAATATTTTTGTCATGAAATTCTGTGAATTAATTAAAATAACGCGCCGCTTACCAAAAGCGTCAGACAACACCACGGAATAGTACGTAGTTGGTACTAAAATAACAACTGACAACTAAAATTAAAACTCCACTCAAAACCAGCCAGTATTTTTTTTTTCAATGTTGTACTCTGATCTCTTTGGTAACAGATTGTGATTCATAATTTGATAATTAGTTACAGTATATCACGAGGAGGGTTCATGGATACTATTTTCTGAATAAACACGAACGAAGTTGCGGACAACAGCTAGTATCTTATTATTATATCTTTAAATGAGGAATTCTTGTATATATATATAATTGGAATATCGGAATCGGCTCCAACGATTTTCATACAATTTAGTATATAGGGGGTTTCGGGGGCGATAAATCGATCTAGCTAGGAATAATTTTTAGAAAATATCATTTTATTCGTGTTTTATCGATAATCAACTTAAACATAAACTTGGAAGAAAAATAAAAAAAGGAGGCGTTTGAGTAGTCTCAACTGAAAAATATGACTCTTCCTGACATCTATTGGCGAATAATAATACTATTTTTTGTGAGCAACTAATTGCTTTAACGGTACAACAGCAGATGGCGTTGTTAAGTAACACGAAGTCAATGAGTGTTTGCTTTGAGGTTAGACTAAAATCAATTGTTTATTTTCCAAAAACACAATAAAAAAAAAAAATACCGAGCAAAGCTCGGTCATCCAGGTACTATTAAGATAATCAAACCTGTTTGGTGCTATGGATTGCAACTATGAGGCACAGCAGCAAATTCAAATATCGAAATTCTGCAAAGATTTCAATCTACAAAGCTACGTTAAAATAAAAAATATCAATCTTAAAAATAAAAAAAAATTGGTTTCTGTAGGTTAGATTTTACCGGTGTCGTAAATTTTTAATGCATAAAAATAATCTACCGAACGGTCCATGTGCCAACCCTGTGGGCAACTTATATTTTTTTAAAACTTTTTTGAATCAATTTGCCCATTGTCCTTTGGTCAATCATTTCCTCCCGGACGAAAACTTGTACATTGGTTAAGATAGATTTATCATTAAACCTATTGGTCGGCAGCTGCGGTTCCGTTGGTGGGTTTAGCAGCACTAGCTATCCAAACTCGTAAAAAAAACTATTTTTCCAGTCATTTCCTCCCGATTGTATTATTTACAATCGGGAGGAAATGACTGGAAAAATAGTATAGCTCACCGAATATCTTGTTCGTGTGTCCAGCCCACGGCGCGCTGGGCAGACACGAGTCGTACCCGCGCCGTGCGGCTCCGCTCGCCCGCGCCCTCCCCCGCGCCCTCCCCCGCCGGCTCGCCCGTCCCACACAACTCGAGGTTCAACGTGAGTATACTACACTGCACACTACACAACTAGCCTCACTCACTACACCAGGTTCAATGTGGAAATACTATACTACATACACAACTAGCGTCACTTACTACAGCAGGTTCAATGTGGATATACTATACTACATACACAGCTAGCGTCACTTACTACAGCAGGTTCAATGTGGATATACTATACTACATACACAGCTAGTGTCACTCACTACAGCAGGTTCAACGTGGGTATACTATACTACATACACAGGTAGCGTCACTTACTACAGCAGGTTCAACGTGGGTATACTATACTACATACACAGGTAGCGTCACTTACTACAGCAGGTTCAACGTGGGTATACTATACTACATACACAACTAGCGTCACTTACTACAGCAGGTTCAACGTGGGTATACTATACTACATACACAACTAGCGTCACTTACTACAGCAGGTTCAACGTGGGTATACTATACTACATACACAACTAGCGTCACTTACTACAGCAGGTTCAACGTGAGTACACTATACCACATACACAACTAGCGTCACTTACTACCAGCAGGTTCAACGTGAGTACACTATACTACATACACAACTAGTGTCACTCACTACATCAGGTTCAACGTGATTGTACTACACTACATACACAACTAGCGTCACTCACTACATCAGGTTCAACGTGACCATACTCCAAACTACAGCCTGTATACTCTACCCAACTTCATAATTTTGTTCGAGCGAAAGGGAGGCACGTAGCTCGTAGAACCGAAGGCCGATGGGACAGAATGATTCTCGAGTGGCGACTGCGGACCGGAAGACGCAGCCTGGGAAGTCCCGCAAGTTGGACTGACAATCAGAATAGGTATTACACAATCATTCGGAAACGTTTCCGTTCGGATTCCAAAAAAATTAAACTCAGATCTCAGTCCGTATTCATAAGTTTTTAAACGTGATTCATTCAAGTATTCTCGGCCACGCGCTCGGAGAGTCAACACGTCCTGAGGATGCCTCGTGGAGAGGCGAAACACGTGTCGACGAAGTGCTCGAGGAATAGGGGTTTTTTTTAATTGTGTAATTTTCATTGTATTAATTTTTTGATAAAATTTTGTTGTAATTTTCATGACATTATTTCTGTTAAATTCCTTATTAATTAGCTTCATATATGAAATTGTATTAAGTTTTCTAGAAAAATTCATTACATTAATTAAAAGTATTCCAAATTAAAAAAGAATAAAAAAATCATATTCCTTGATGTAGTTAATGCGACGTTAAAGCGGAAATACACTAGATATTAGTTTAAATAACATTTAGTTGTCTATTCAAAATTTCAACTTACCTACCTTTGAATGTTGTATGTATGTTTGTAAAAAACTATGTGTTGTAACATTACAGGTGACGCGTGTGACTCCAGACCGGGAGTCGTCGTCGGAGACAACTAGTCCCGTGGCGCCGCGCTCGCCCCACCTTACGCCGTCCCGTTTCAACGTCGTGAAGGTAATCAGAAATCGGAATTTATTGATAACTCATAACAGATACACGTCACAGTGAAATATAATATTTATAATTAAAAAAAAAAAAATAAGTCAGAACAGTTACATATCATCACGCCTTTCCCCCGAGGGGGCTGGCAGAGGTGTAATACAACACCCATACTTCGCTGGACGATATTCAGTCCCAAATGTGACAGGGGGCGAGCCTGTCGACATACACCGGGCTCCAGTCATGTAGCAGATGACATGTATACACAGAACAGTAACAATTGAGAATTATATCAATGTATGTATGGTATGTAGTGGAGTATGACAGGGTTGAACTTAGGAATGAAAAACACGCCTTGCCATCATCTTCCCGACCGACTACAACCTGGGTATCTTCAAGGCTAGACTGAATAAGTACCTTCTATGTATTCGTTCTCCATCTTAGACCACAACGTCGCTTAACATCAGGCGAGTTGGTGGGAAAACGTCGACCTATTCTACATTAAAAAAAAGAATCGCACACATACACACACACACACACACACACACTCTCACACTAATTACACGTAAAAAGCGACGTCGTTTTATGGTTGACATACTAAAAACCCGTACTTTGGTTCCACATTTATTGTGTGAACTGCTAGAATATGGAATGGTCTGCCTGTGTTGGGTGTTCCATTGGTGCGCGAGTCTGACTCGCACTTGACCGGTTTTTTATTATTAAAAAAGCTGAATTGTGTGAGCGAGGAAACAATAACGCCCGTTCAACGCTCCTAATAAATAACTAAATAATTAGTAGGTTGTTTATCGAGGGAGCAGACATTTATTTTTAAGGCGAGAGTGTTTGTTTGAATCCAGAGCGGAGCGAAAGATTCCCGAGGGAGGAAAAGTGATTATTTTGGTCCCTGTTTAAGAAGAATAAAGTAGTTTTTTTCGAATAGATGTGATAAAAACAACTATTATGTATGTATGACGGGGAAAGAAGGAAAGAAGCCGAGCCGTCACATCCCTCTTCTGATGCCGGGGAAAGACGGGTAGGATCAGAAATCGGACACAACACCTCGGATGTTGTGTCTGATTTCTGATCCGTGAACTCGCTATCACGGGAATCTATGGTCGGCGTCAAACTTCAGAAACGTTGAAATAAGGGGACAGAAGTGTAGACTTTTTACTATTTTAATTATACAGTCACTCAGACTACTTCATTAGTGAGTGATAACAACGATAATTGGCGATTTACAGTAATGGGTTTGCGAATGACCATTGCGTGCAACTGCCTTCAGCCAAGTCAAGTCAATCACTGATTGATAGACATGACGTTCGCCCGCCATCCCAAACGCAACTCCATTCGGTGTTAACCGCTCTAAATTACCATGAACAAATTGATGAATTGTCAAAAACAACAGAACGTTACTATCGGTTAACAACTGTCAAACTGATTTTCATTATTTAATGATGTCACGCGCCGTCATGTATTCATTCTTATGTTATTTGCAGGTAGCGGATCCACCCGAGATCCAAATCCAGCTGGCGTCACAAAGGCGATCAATGTCACGTTTCTCCGTCACAAGAAACTACGATGCAATCTACAATCCTTCGCCTTCGCCTACCCCCAGCGTTGGGAGTCCCAGCGGTTCGCCTTCGCCCAGCGTTTCACCTGTGCCGAGTGTTTCGCCTGTGCCGAGTGTTTCCCCTGTTGGTTCGCCGGCAGTGATGACCGGTTCACATGACGTGATGACGGGTTCTCCTACAATGATGACGTTTTCAACTGCAGTAATGACGGGTACTCCGACAGTGATGACGGTTTCACCCATAGTGATTACGGGTTCCCCTACAGTAATCACGGGTTCACCTACAGTAATGACGGCTTCACCTACAGTGTTGACGGGTTCTCACACAGTGATTACGGGTTCCCCTACAGTAATAACGTGTTCATCTACGGTGATGACTGGTTCACCTACAGTGATGACGGGTTCTCCTTCAGTGATGACGGGTATACCGACAGTGATGCCGTGTTCTACTGCAGTGATGGCGGGTACACCAACAGTGATGTCGGGCACGCCTGCAGTGATGAACAGTTCACCTACTGTTATTACGGGTTCACCTATGGTGATGACGGGTTCACTAACAGTAATTACCGGTTCCCCGACAGTAACGACGTGTTCACCTACAATGATGACGGGTTCACCAACAGTGATGGAAGTGACGATGAGTTCACCGGTAGTGATGCCGAGTTCACAGACTATAATGATGAGTTCTTCACCTACTGTTATGACGGACTCACCAACAGTTACTGCTTCACATGTAGTTAGTGTTTCACATACAGGGATAACTGGCTCCACAGTTACTGGTTCAACTGCAGTGATGACCATTTCACCTATATTGATGACGGGTTCACCTATAGTGATGACGAGCTCGTCTTCAGTGATGACAGGTTCATCTACATTGAAAACTGGTTTGCCTACAGTTACTGGATCTCTTACTGTTATGACGGATTCACCTATATTTACTGGGTCATCTACAATGGTGATGGATTCTGCCACAGTAATGACAGCACCAGTCACGACGGCATCTATAGCAGTATCAAATGTTACACTAACAAACACAGTTCCACTAGCAACGAATATTTCACAAACAGTGATTAGTGATTCACCATTACTAAGAATCACGGCTGGGTCACAAACTGCGGGAATTTTGACTGAGAAAACAGGAATATTGGTGAACATATCACCAATGCCACAAATGTCGGCCAATGCTGGATCAATGGCAATCACGGCGGCGACTGAGCCAAGTTTGACCCAGGCATCGTCAATATTGACCAGTGTATCTAATACTAGTTGTTCTATGGATACATCAGTATCCGCTTACAGTTTTGTGACGTCTGGTATCAAAGCTGCTATGTCTCCTATGCTAACAGCTGTACCTATTTTGTCCCACTTCGAAAATGTCCCACAAAGACTTGATCAAATTGAAACTGGGACATTACAAGAGAAAGTTCAAACGAGCGACGTTACTGGTAAAATTTTAGATAAGCAAACAGATATTGGGCTTTTAAAAGAAGATTTAAAGACATTTGGGACAGATGAAAGTCCCATTCTGAAAACTGGGACAGTGGCTCTTGTTTGGAAAAATGAAGCGACAAAATCGAGTGATGCGTTTAATAGAGTTGAGGGTGATGCTAGTACCGATACTCTGACTGGGACAATCGTTAGTGGGACGAGTTTGGATACGCTAAGTGGGACTATAATCGATAATAATTATAAAAACATAGAAGCAATGGAATCTTTTACAAAAGTCACAGATTTAGAACATAGTTGGTCAAATATTGATCCAATATCAATTTCGGTGAATACAGACAGATCTCAGCTACAGCCAATATTTAGTCCGACGGCGTTGCCTCAAAATTTATTGGACTCAAAAGTTGTACCAAATTCGAGGTTCTCTATATCGCCTATACCGGCCAACTTTGACATTTCAAATGAAAATTGTGATAAATTTAAAGATATTGCCAAACCAGTTGTGATTGGATCTCAAAGTAGTATAGAGAAAGCACCGGTCAATATAGAAGCAGATATATTGACTGTATTAGCAGAAATAGCTGATAAAGTAGAACCAAAGGTTGTTGAACCAAAAGCTTTACTTGAATCAAAAGATATATCCGATTCAAAACATACAGACAAACATAAAATAGAAGATATACCAATATTAGAAACGATAACCAGTGGAATTAGAGCTGTGGTGAGCCAAGAAATTACTCCAGTAACTGTTTTAACTGACGTGCCTAGTAATAGTGGTCATATAAAAAAGAGTTTAAATGTAAATATAGATAGACCAGTAACAGAGATCTCACAGCAAGTAATGCCTAAAGAAAATGTACTGAAATCTATAGATATGTCTCTGACAGCAGAACACATCGAAACAGAAAATAAATATCCTTGCATAGACGTAAGAAATATACCTAAAACTGATAAAACACAAGGAATTGCTATGCCTTTAAAAGAACCTGTTAAAATTAAAGAACTGGATAAAGTTGATTTGAAATCCATACTAAAAGATAATGAGAGAGACACAGAAACAAAGCCAGATTTACCAAGAGCAAAAGAAGCAGTAGATGTAGCAGAATTTGATCATACATCCAAACTTGAGGATGTAACGCCACATAAAAATATATGTGATGAAACAAGTGACACTACACCAAGTGACAGTGTTAAAAACAAAACTTACAGTGACGCCGTTAAAAGTGATCCAAAATACATGGATAAGTCTGAACAATTGACTCATAAGGAGGAAATTAGTGATAGCCTTGTTAAAACCGAGACTAATTTAGTTAAAAATAGTGTTAATGTGAGTGATTCTGAGAAACTCGACGTCAAAGTCGAGGTGACGGTTAAAAAAGAGAGTGTGCAAGCCAAAGTACACAGCGACCAAAATAAAGATTTCGTTAGCGTAGATGATATTATAGTTAAGAAAGAACCTAGGACTATGAAACAAATAGAAGCGATCACCGAAGACCTTGGCAATCTTATACAAGAAATGAAAGATATGTCTTCGAAAAGTCGCAAAGTCAAGAGTGATTTTACAGTAGATAATAATATAGTTAACATAGAAACTAACACAGTACCTGGTAACTTTAACAGAGATGTAGTTCTTAAGAAAAATAAAAGTGAATCAAGTTTGGACAGCCCCGATTTGGAGGTGTCCAGGCTAATGAATAAAAAGCTGGTCGGTAGCCCGTTTTGCGACAGTAGTTCTTCTCTAGAAGTTTCTGGAAGCTCAATGGAAAGTCTGAACGCCACCGAACATCATGCGACTTGCCATGTCATACCGAAACAGGTTATTATACAGGAGTCAGTAGAATCTGATACGGAGTTGGATAGAAGAAAAGATATAGCTCTATCGATGGGGAGTAGTTTAGAATCTGCCAGTGACGTTACACCAGTGAATAGCGGGAATTACTTAAACATGTCTGTGAGCTCAAATGAGAGTGTATCTCCAATAATCTTTGGGAAGAAGAAAAAGATACATGATTCTTTATCCAGCTTGGAAGCGAGCATGAGTTCCATAGACTCTGGAAGGCAGGAGAAAGTCATGGTGACGTCAGCAGACTCTGGCATAGAATACTCATTGCAGCAGCCATCTGAAAACAAAGAAGACAATTCGTCCAATGAAGGAACTTTAACACACAATTCGAGTTTGAAAGAAACAGTCAAAAAAACTGACCAGGAGACGCTGACGTCTTCCCCGAAACGGGCTTCCAGTCTTTTAGACGTGCCGGCTTTAAAGACGAAAGGTCTGGATAGGATGAGAAAGATATCCTGGGTAGCTCCATCTTCCAGCTTCCACATACCCAAAGTTGAGACGGAGAAGGAGAAACCCTCACATTTGGAGAAGCTACTCAGTTTGTTCCAACACCCGACGAGTCTTTTCTCCAGATCTCAAAGCGATGAGGAAAAGAAATCAGCTTCCAACACGCCGCCAAGGAAAGATTCGTCACTGACTAGCTCTTTTTGGACTTGGGGAAGTACGGTCGAAAAAGATGATAAAGAAGATTCCTCAGAGGCGACAGATTCGACTCTGTCCGAGAGAGTTCAAGTTTCATTCGTTGACGAGTCGTTTTCAAAGAAACTCGACAGTAAGACTCCATCTACCGACACAGACAACACCCTCAGTGAATTCCAATCGTTCCCTATACAAACCAGTGCAGACAAAGTTACCGAAACCACCGATGAAGATTTAGTACAAAAATGTTTAGGTTTAAGCTTAACTGACAAGGCAGGCTCCAATGGCAACAGCCAGAAAGCCAGTGATACGACAGATCTCAATAAACCCAACGATTTGAATAGAAACTATTGCGTTTCTAATATAGATGAAGAAAAATGTGAAAACAGAGTTGTGATAGACAAGGAGGACAAAGATGAAGCTAAAGTAGAAGCGATAAGGCCGCGCTCTTTTGCTGCCGTTCTAAAATCTTCTGGATCAGAGAATTGTTTAGATAAACAGCCGAGTCCCGAAACGGGACAGCCTGTTGATAAACTACCTAGCAAAGTAATAAGAGGAATCAAAGAAAATATAAGCCCAGAGAACACGCTAACATCTAGCATGACTAACACTAAAACTTTAGCTCTGGAGCTAACGGAGCGACAAAATAAAAATCAACCCACAGTCAACAGGGTCTGGGAAGTGCCAATGCTGGACAAAAGTGAACTCAAAACAGATGAAGTTAAGGCACACAGCGATTTGGCACCGATAGCGACGATTGACGAAACTAGCGACGAAGCAGCCGATAACACGGTTAATGTTAAATTGGAATTCATAGATGACGTTAAAACTGATGACATTGACATCATAGACATTGACACTTTAAACAAAGAAGTATTAGAAATAAACACAGACCGCAGAACTGATTTGAAGAAAGTAGTGATGCCAGAAACTACAGAACGAAAAATCGATTTAAATAGAGAAGAAACCGTTCTAGAAACAGTTAAAGAAACAAAAACTGATTTAAAGCAAGAAGAAGATACTTCAAAAACAGACAAAGTAATTGAAGTGAGCAGAGAGTTAGAAAATGTAGATTTAGGTAAAGACGCTCTATCGTATCTCATATACGAAAGCCAAGATTTTCAAATGGATACTGAACACGCTGTTTCAACGCAAATAGAAGGATCACTAGCCCAAGAGTTGAAAGAAGCCGAAATCAAAGAAATGCTAGACCTCTCACCCGAACTAATATTAGATGAAGTCTTAGAACCCGAAGTTTTTACAAAAGAAATGAAGGGCATGAGATCTTCGCCTGTAATTCCTGAACGCGCAAAGCTTAAGAAGGCTAATTCTCTCGAAGATTTAAGCCAAAGAGAGGAAGCACCAAAAAGCAGTCCTAAAACTAAAACCATAGCGTTCAAAGTCCCAGAAACGCAACCACGCGACATACCACGAACTAAGATGCGAACTTTAAGCGGTTCAAGCCCGAAATCCTTACCCGAAAGTTTGAACAAGCCATGTCCTCTAGCGAAATTGGAGTCGACTTTGAAGAAACGCAAAAAGGTTTCCTCTTTAGGAAAGATGGCGAGAGATTCCTTATTAGCCTTGAATATGAGTGAAGATGAGATAGCTGAGCATAGACGGTCTTATGCCACATCAGCAGAGAGTCTAAGATCGCTTGAATCGGTCTCGGAGGATGCCAACTCTCAGAGTGGTACCTCGATCGATTCTAGATGTCGCGCTTGTTTGCGGACGTCGCAGGAGAGTTTGATGTCCCTAGATTCTATAACGGAAGACTGTAAGTGTGGTAGCGATTGTGAAAAGAACCGGTCAGCTAGATAAGGACGGAAGGTCATGCAAATTTGAGCCTAAAGTTCAGTTATGCTGAAAAAATTACGCTGCAAAAAGTCTCGCGGAAAAAATGTGAAATGTGAAGTGTTCTATTGACTTATTAAGTTGTAGAGGCGTGTCGCTATCCCGCTCGCACGTTTCAACATTTTTATACAGGTTTATTGGTATCGGGTGTACAAAGCCTGTCAATCCAAAGTCCTGGATGAAATCGCTTTAGACGACAAGGCCGCCCTTGTACTGCCGAACGATATTTGATTTTTTCTATATGTTTGTTTTATTTTGGTGTGTAAAGATGTATTGTATTGTATTGTAAGCCAAAAGGTGTCATTGTACTGATCATTTTAAACAACTTTTATTTGGAAAAAAACTAAAAAAAAAACTAAAAAAAGTTGTTCCGTATAAAAAGTTAGTTGATCGTCGACAAAATGTAAATGGAACAGCTGTTTTTTTTTTCTCGATTTCAGAGTTAACCCCCATAGTAAAAGTTGTTCATAATTATAAGTACAATGACCCCCTATCGGCTAAGTACACCCTTTCCCGATAACTCTGTATATGAACAATTGCTGCGAACAAAATTTTTGTTGAACCTATTCATTGTTATTCTCAACGAATTCACCGATTGTGATTTTTTATAAGTCATGTATCTGCCGTAAGTTTTACATACTCGTATCTTAATAAAAAAATACTGTTAAATGGACGAGTGAAATAGCAACGCACCAAAGTCTAGCCCTCAATAGTCCATACTTATTTTGAAGAAAACAACATCTAATTGTAAGATGGAGATGTTAAAATAACTCAATGGATTAACTACACCACCAACCGCACTAAAAATGTTGAACGGCTTCGGAATAGATAACTTTTGTTTTGTCTTTTCAGCGGTGCCATTCACAATCATTCGGAAACGTTTCCGATCGGATCCCAGAAATTTCAAACTCAAATTGTTCGAAGCTCAGTCTACTTTTATACATTTTGGAATAGGAAATCAAGTATGAATCCGATCGGAAGAATTAATCACGTTTAAAAACTTATGAATATAGACTGAGATTCGAATAATTTCGGTTTAACATTTTTGAAATCCGAACGGAAACGTTTCCGAATGGTTGTGGATAGCCCTGCAGATCTAGTTAAAAATTTAAAAGACAGAGAAAGACAAAACACTGTATAACTCATGGCACAATAATATTCTCCGCCAGGTATAGCATTCAGAGTCAAAAATGGTCACGTGGGCAACACGTAGTGACGTCAATCGATGCTTGAGCAAGACCGAAATATGTAATTTACAGATAGTTCGAAAGAGACGATGACTAGTGACGTCATTGCGTGTTGGCTCCCGGAATGCTAACCTTGTTTTTTTATGTCATAGTATTACCAGTCCAAGGCTACAACGTTTATTAGGAAGAGGAAGCCTATAGAGTCAATTCTGTGAGACTTTCTTCATAGCGCAGGCAGAAGCGATAAGTCATCTACTTTTGTCAAGAACGAGAGAGACGTATACAAATTTGTAGCTCTGTCGCTTACTACGATTGAAGAGTAGATCTTGTTTGTCACGACCTACTCAAACGGTTTAGCTCAATGGAAAATTCAGCAGTTTTTCAGTAGTAACACTGAAATTTCAATTCGATTGGAAACTTTAAGAAAAACTGTATTTAACCCTTAGCATTAAAAAAATCGATGGAAAAAAACGTAGTATTTTGTGTTTTTTTTTTTTTAAATATTAAATGTGATTTTCGTTTACATTCAATAGGAGTACTGTCATCCTACTATCGTGAAAAGTCCTCAAACTTGCATTCAATTTGAAATGGCCAATATTGAACCTTATTGCGTGATGCATTGGCTTCAATATCAACTCTGTGTCCAAAGACTGATACACACATTGGTTTCTTGGCTCCAAGATTTAGATTGGTGCAAAAATTGCAGCCAAATTGCTTAATCAGCCGTTCATTTAACAGCCTAGCCATTTTACTAAATGGCGCCTCAACTAGCTTCCTGAATGATATTTAGCCGTAGCGTCTTATACAACCTTCAATAAACTGGCTGGCTGATATTCAGCCCATTCATAGGTGGTTATTTGCGAGAATTACTAATTTTCACCGAAGAAATGTGATTTGAATTAATTTTGATAAAAATAAAATCCGAATATCGGTAAAACGAACCGAAATTCTGATAGACATGATATTATTGAAGTGAAACTTCTAATGCGACTTCTAACGAGGTTGCGTTAAACGTTTAACGCTCCTGGGGAGGGGGGATAGAAAGAGACAGCGCGAGAGTGAGTGCGAGGCACTCGAACGCATGCGCGTAGTATACTGTTACAGGCCAGCGCGAGCGTTAGCAACGAGTAGCGTGCGATATTACAACGCAAGAGGGAGAGAGAAAGAAAGATACACAGAAGTTTCACAATAAGCAGTGATGCGGCCTACGATGGAGCACGCTTGCCTAGAAGAAACCGATTCTCTCGAGACTTGAACACACCCAGATTATAAGTGTCAGGGAACACACACTCTGGCAGAGTATTCCACACTCTAGCGGTCCGTATGAGAAATGAGAAACCAAAGCGTTTCGTGCGTGTTGTAGGTATGTCGACCATAAAACGATGCCGCTTTTTTGTACTCTTGGTTGTTTTAGAAGAACGGGCTAGTGAGAATAAGGTCATGCAAACCAGATGCACACTCCCGGAAATGTATCCAATAACAAACCGATAGACTAGCAACCTTGCGCCGATGATCCAAACTTTGAAGTTTGGTCTGGACAAGGGAGTCCTTTGTCAGAGCCAATCCGACTTGGATCCGGCTTGGATGGTTAGCCTTTGTGGGCGTATTTTTATAAAACAACCCGTAAACTCCCCTACTTAAGTATTTGACTAGGCAAGTAGTCAACGTTGTCGATCTCAACCATTTTGCATAGCCGTTTGATTAAATGGCTGAATTTCATCAGGAAGCTAATTTAACGCTGTTCAGTAAAAAGGCTAGGCTGTTCATTAAACGGCGAACTAAGCTAGTTGGCGGCGACACATATATGACCAATGAGTGGCAGCGACAACATAAGTTACTAATAATAAAAAATTGCAATTAAAAGTTTGGATGGATGGATGTTTGTTACTTAATTACGCTAGAGCGGCTGAACGGATCTGGACGAAATTTGGCACAGAGATAGATTATAGTCAGGAATGGCTGCTTTTTGACCGCGGTCAGCACCGCAAGGCGGAGCTAGTCCTTAATAATTTTTTTTTTATCGAATACTAATAACGTATTTTTCAAAAGTTTTTTTTTTAACATGCTAAGGGTATAAGTTGGTTTGTCAAACGATGATTTTGAAAGAATTAGGAAAGATGACATTAGAAAGAGAGGCAAAATCTAAATTTGCTATGTTCGTCTCTCTTCAACTCTAAAGAGGAAACGAGATAGCATCTGTAGTTCAGCTACGTTCATTAATTTGTAAGAATGTTTAAAGGCGCGTCCACACTTGCAATGTATTTCGACGCGACCCGGTTTTGTATTCAATTGACAGGTGTCATGTAGTGTAGTCGCTGGATAACATCTGTCAAATCATCAGCAATTTTTTTTGTGATGATAATTTTGCTACGGCTAATTTTGCAAGCGTGGACGCGCCATAATGTTATGTACTAGGTTACACTTTGTCTAATAAACAAATAGACGACTATTCGACAAATTTGTAAAAAAAAAAAAGTCGAATTAAAATAAAATAAAAAATATTTAATGTACAAAACTTTATCTCGATCGATGTAGTAAATTAAAAAGTTACTTTTTTAACTGAAAAGTGTAGTTTTTGGAGGTTTCCGTTTCCGGATTAATATTAAGCGTATCTCTGTCCCCTTCTAACCGACTGCGATGAAAGAGACGGCATGTTCAGCAGTAAACAACAGAAATCTCCAAAAATGACATGGATAAAACTTAAACTGTATTAATATGTAGTTAAGGTAAGCATCTATATAAGTAAATACGATATATCAAATTGATATATTGCAAGGATTTTCTCTTAAAATTCATATATTATATAATATACTTAGTATATTTTAGTAGATATTTGTAAAGCAGTTTTCTATTGACAAGGCTTAAGCTAATAATACAGTTAATACAGGCGCCAGATATTTACATTTAACAACATATAATATGACACATAGAATATACAATATGATAAATAATATGACACAAACAATATACAATATGATAAATAATATGTCACATACAAAATACAATATGAGACATAATATGACACATACAATCTACAATATGATACATAATAAACAAAACAATATGTTTCAGCAGGGCTTAGCACGGGCCGGAGACAAAATTTCTTTCCACCGTTTTCATACGCGTTTGGATGCGACAAAGCTAGAATACAGATATTTATGTTTGTCTCCTCGCGGGATAAAAACGGTCGAAAGACATTTTGTTTCCGGCCCGTGCTAGCCGTGCAGAGTGCAGTAATACTTGAGAGCCTTTAACGAGCGTTATTGCTTGCTCCCTTACACAATTCAGCGATTTTAATACTTAAAACTGGTCAAGTGCGAGTGGGACTCGCGTATGAAGGGTTCCGTACCATTATCTATAAAAACGGCTAAAGAACCCCCTTTTATGGGACCCCCCCTTAAATATTGATTTTATTCTGTTTTTTTTAGTGTTTGTTGTTTGGCAACAAAAATACATCATCTGTGAAAATTTCAACTGTCTAACTATCACGGTTCATGAGATACAGCCTGGTGACACGGACAGCGGCATAATAGGTAATATATAGCGAAATAATAGGTAATATAAATATAATCTCAGTAATAGGGACCCGTTTCACTCTTTAGGTACGGAACCCTAAAAATTAAGTGATCGTTTCTCTACATAGCATAAAACAGAGTCACTTTCCTCGTTTGTCTCTCTGTCTATATCCACTAACTCCTAAACTACACAACGGATTTTGATGCGGCTTTCACCATCAGTTAGATAACTTTTCACGGAAGGATTGTAGCTACCGCGCAAAGCCGCGGCGTGACGCTAGTATAAAACTAAACATTTAAATGTACGTTAAATAGCGATCTTATCGTTTAAATGTACTTCATATACAATACAATAACTCTTTATTTACACCAAATACAAAATAAATCTAAACTAAACACTCAAAATAGTTGCAATGGGCGGTCTTACCGCTTAAGAGCGATCTCTTCCAGACAACCTTTGGATGGAATAAAACATGATTAAGCATGGACGGTGGTGTGTGCTAAAGAAAATAAATAAATAATAATAATTATGTAATGTACTTACAAAGTTGAGAATTATAATAAACATACATATTAATATCTACGTAAATAATTACTAAATATACAAATAAACTACCCAGTCATAAACATACACAAGTACCTACATCAATGAATATACTAATAAATACATTGAAATATGACAGATAGTAAAAAAAATTGGTTGCCTGTAAAGTCGGTATACGGGCGAAAGTTTTACGTGACAACGACTTTTTATGTCTGTCTCTCTCGCTCTTAGGCGGGCTAACCATGCCCGAGTGGAAGGGACGCGTGCCTCTCACTCGCTCTCATTGTGAGCGCATAACGTGAGCGGAGCGTAACGCAGTTTCTTGAAGTGTCACCCGGCAAACCAATTTATAAGACGTTGTCACGTCAAAATATTCATTAGCTTAGGCCTTGTCAACAAAATATTTAAGACCAAAAATTCATAATGTAACCCAACATAATAACATTTAAAAATCTTCAATGTATATAAGGAAGCTTGTAATGTGCAGATTTTCGAAATGTGAGACGGCAGAGGTACTAGTACTTACATTAAAGTTGTACAACCATTGCACATGTTTTTTATTCGTCATGTTTATTTTATTTTCTTAGGAAAACTTACAGCTAAGTACAAAATTATAAATAGAAGGTAGAGGACAGAAGGCCAATTTGACTGCTTCGGTGGCTCAGGTGGTAGTGAACCTGCCTTCTGAGTCTGGGGGCGTGGGTTCGATTCCCACCTAAGGCAAACATTTATGTGATGCACATTTGTGTTTGTTCTATGTCTGGGTGTTAATATGTATTTAAGTACATACCTATGTATTTAAAAATATCTAAGTGTATATCAGTGGCAGCCATAGTACAAGCTTTGCTTAGTTTGGGGTCAGGCGACCTTGTGTGGAAGTGAATTATTTTAATTTTAATTACAAGTTTTCACAAATAGAAAGGTAAATAGATAAGTAACACTTAAAAGACAGACACTCATGATAAATACACAATAAAAAATAAGCTAAGTTTAAATTTAAGAGATACACAGATAATAAATAATAATATAATTAAATTTAAAAATACTTATGAAAAATAACTAAGGTGTACAAGCTGCTTGAATTTTAAAAGCAGTGGTATTAAAAAGGTCAACGTCAAACTCTTTTTAACGAGAGTGTTACCTAATGCATGATTTATCATAAAACTTGCGTCTAATTACATCGCACGGGTAGGACGGAGAGGAGATTCGGCCTCATCAGCGAGGTGGGCCGTGCGCAGTCCCAGCTGCCCAAGCAACTCCGGACAGCCAATCGAACCATTTGCTATATTTAGGAGGTAAGCTATATCTGCTACTCGCCGTCGGGCCTTCGTTACTGCCGGCGTCCCATCAGTCCTAGAACCTAGTGGACTGATGCGAGATAACGGTAAAAGACCTGACGGGATGACACTGATCCCTTGGAAGGTGGGACGCCCCTTAGTGTGGGATGCCACTTGTGTGGACACACTAGCTCCGTCTCACCTCCCGGGGACCACTGTCCAAGCCGGCGCCGCCGCTGCTAAGGCCGAGAACCTCAAACGGCACAAATATTCGCGGTAAGACCGTGTCTACATGTTTGTGCCGTTTGCGGTGGAAACTTTAGGTCCGTGGGGCCCAGCGGCCCTATCTCTCTAAACGGTTGGTGGAGGCGTCAGGTGATCAGAATGCTGGCATTTATTTCGGCCAGAATTAAACGGCCATATTTCCACTGCAGTGTTGGCCCGGCAATTTTTATTTATTTATTTATATGTAGGAGAACCCACAGCTACTAACAATAAAAATAAACTATGGATTGCCAATAATAGGTTCTCACGAATATATAACTACCTATGTAACTAGTCTGGCCATAAATATTATTACAATACAAACTCCTTCGTTTATTTTATTTTTATGCATTGGAAGCCAATGTTCCGGACTTTATAAGGGCTGAAGACTGGCCCTCCTCTAGCCCAGATCTAAACCCCCTGGACTAAAATTATGGTCAGTTTTAGAGGGCATAGCCTGCTCTAAACGACACGCCGACATAGAGGCACGTAAGAAATCTTTGAAGCAAGCAGTGGCTAAATTTCCCATGGAAACAGTCCGTAAATCCATAGATTCTTGCCCAGACCGACTAAAGGCCTGTATCAAGACCAAAGGTGGTCATTTTGATTAAAATAATAGTTATATATTTGTTAAGACTTCAATACATGTGTACTTAAAACTTTTATTAACATTACATTACCTACTGAATAAAAAAATTAATGCATTTTCATTTGTAACAGAACTTATGGCTAGACTAGGTAGGTACCTATATATATATTTTTTTTTTTATGATTGAATGGGCCCACGTTTGACCGCAACACACCTGATGGAAAGTGAGGATGCGGTCTAAGATGGAGCACGCTTGCCCATGAGGTGCCGTCTCACTCTTGTCTTGAAGAGACCCAGGTTGTATCCATTGCTGGGGAACACCGAGGCAGGAAGCGCGTTCCACTCCTTGGCAGTTCTGATTAGGAAGGAGTTTTGAAAGCGCTTCGTGCGGGCTTTATTAAAGCTGACGACATATCGATGGAATGTCTGCCTCGATGACCTATCATATGGCGGAAGTCAGATGACGGAATCAGCTCGTATAGTTCCTGTGCACATTCTCCAAAATGGAGGCGGTAAAAAATTGACAAACTAGCCACACGCCTCCTGTGTTGGAGACTGTGCGCCATCTTCCTCTTTACAAGCGCCTGGTCATTAATTAATTTAATGGCGCGTCGCTCAATTGAGTCCAATGCTTGTAGCTGGTATTTTGCAGAGCCGTCCCACAAGTGGCGATTATTTTGAGTGTAGTTTGGCCATGCAGTCATACATTTCTAGCTTGGCTGCTGATGGCCGGGCTATAGTAGGCAATAGCATGTTTTTGACGTGACAACGCCTAATACATCGATGAACGCCGGCTGCACGCACGAAAAAGGATGACTCATTGTCCAGTTACGCTCGCTAGAGCGAGAGTGCTACACGAGCGAGCGAAAGGCATGATCGGCTTGCGCCACATCTATCTCTCTTCCACTCGATTGGCCTATGCGTCCGAGGAGATTTCATCAATGTTTTGTTATGACGTTGTCACGTTAAACTATCGTCCGTAAACCGACTAGACAACCAATTTCTTTTTATATAAGAATACAGGAATGTTTAAGGAAGGATGAGTGCTGCCTGCCGTGCTGATGCAGAGTAGGACAGCATGATTCAGGTTGCCTGGAAGAGATCGCTTTGAGCGATAAGCGAAGTTAAGCCTTATTTAAGTACTACCTATTGTAATTATTTTATGTTTTTAATAAAGAGTTGTTGTTGTTGTTGCATGATGCGCTATTCTGTATTCATTCATTTGCTTTGAGTTGACAAGATTGAAGAAGTTGAAGACTAGCTTTTATATATATATATACAATATATATATATTTTTTTAATTCGAGACACTTCCACACACGGTCGCCTGACCCCAAACTAAGCAAAGCTTGTACTATGGCTGTCAGAGACTGATATACATAATTAGATATTTTTAAATACATACTTAAATACATATGACACACATGTAACACACAGACCTAGAACAAACACAAATGTTCATCACATAAATGTTTGCCCTAGGTGGGAATCCAACCCACGCCCCCAAGCTCAGAAAGCAGGTTCACTACCAACTGAGCCACCGAGGCAGTCTTGTCTTGTCGGAAAAGAAATTCATCTTTTTCACGCACCTAGGTATGATCGCTGCGGCGGCAGACGTGACACTACTGTGGCCCTATTCGGAGATTTGAGATTTTCATCTCACTTTTTTTCGTCCTTGTTGCTCTCGTTTGATACGTCATAGGTGTGAGAGTGACCAAGATAAAATCTCATCTCATCTCACGCGCAGGAATAGCCCCCCTGGTCTGTCGCGGCGGTGGGGCGACACTGTCGCGCAGCAGTGCTGCAGCGACATTGCTGCGTAGCTCGGAATGTAATCTCATATTTACTTACATATAGAGACTATGGGGATGGATCAGTAGTGCAGCGTGCACCGGAGTTCGAACGCTCTGAAATTTCCATACAAACGCGCTACTCAAATTTCTTAAAACCGTTTGTCAGATTATGATGAAATTTAGCATGTACAATTAAATTAACAATATCTTCACCCCTATGTTCTTGGTTTTTTTTTTAAAGACGTTCTCAAGCGAAAATAGAGCTATGAAAAATATCCGCATTTTTAAGGGGTCTCTTTTGACTGATTTATTTAATAGGTAGGCAAAGCAAATCAAAAATTTCATTACACAGGGAGGTTGTCTACATCATTAGCTGTTAAATGAATCAATAATACAAGGGAAATTCTTAGTTACTTAAGAATGATTACAGTAGTGCAGAAGTCATAAAAAAAATTGAAATTGCACTTTGCCACTCTGTAGGTAAGTTTAGAGGCTCGTCAATATCATTACTCACTCTCTTCACTCGTCTTCTTCTTCTAGACGAAATGGCTATAGAATACCTTAAGCCAATGCGAAGTTAGTCTAGGTCGAAATTAGTAAGGTCGCCGGACTCTTAAGGGTCCGGCGACCACTTTAGACTAACTTCGCATAGGCTAAATGTTTCCTATTGCCATTTCGTCTAAAAGAAGACGACGAGCAAAGAGAGCAAGTAAAGATACGCCTCTTAAGTTATCTTCAGAGTGACAAAGTGCCATTTCAATATTTTTTTATGACTTTTTTAATCATTCGTAAATAACTTAAAATTTCCCTATTATTATAGATTAATTTAAAAGCTAGTGATGTAGAAAACCTCCATATGTAATGGAAAAATATATGATTTGCTTTGTCTATCTATTAAATAAATCAGTCAAAAGTGACCCCTTAAAAATGCGAATATTTTTCACAGCTCTATTTTAGCTTGAGAACGTTTTAAAAAAACCAAGAACATAGGGGTGAAGATATTGTTAATTTAATTGTACATGCTAAATTTCATCATAATCTGACAAATGGTTTTCAAGAAATTTGAGGAGCGCATTTGTATGGAAATTTCGGAGCGTCGCGCTCCGAAACTCTTAACTGACTAACTTCCCTCTTAAACTAAACCTAAACTACCTAACTAACCGAAACTAAGTAATTATAGGTATTAATTTTTAATTAAGCTTATAATTATAATCAGTACCTAATTATTTTTCTCATTAAATTAATAATCAGTAAGATACATTAAAAATCCAATTTTGACGATACTTTCGGACGGATAGCGATCCGTCGAAATGTACGCTTACTTCTTTGTGTTAGTTTGTAAGTATGTTTTTTTACAACAAACTATATAGGCATGCGTTTGACCACTGACTCGCCTGATGGGAAGCGTCGACGTGATCGAACGCGTAACACGCTTGCCTAGGAGATACCTATTCACTTTACTCTTAAACACCCCTCATCACCCCTGGATTGTATTTAGGTGGAAAGACAGTTGACCCTATATGTGTTAATGTCTAGTTGCTCTGATGCCTGTTCCTGGTCACTCCAAGCAGGAGTGGAACGTGGTCCGGTTCAACGATGAGGCCACCACCCGTACCATGGGACACCGCCTCGTCAGCCTCATCAAGTCGACCTACCACGACGTCAGCGACCGCATCAAGGACTTGAACGACATCCGGTTCTTATATGAGAAGACGCCGTTCTATGAGCTGGGATATGTGTTCTCTGAGATCATGGAGCGGTACAGAGTTTTGACTTTTGACCTGCGACGTAAAAACGAGGGGGTGTTTTAAGTTTGACGTGTCTGTGTGTGGCATCGTAGCTCCCAAACCACGGATGAATCGATTTTGATCAGGGGGGCTATTCCTGCGCGTGAGATGAGATTAGATTTTATCTTGGTCACTCTCACACTTATGACGTTTCAAACGAGAGCAACAAGGATGAAAAAAGGTGAGAAGAAAATCTCAAATCTCCGAATAGGCCCACAGGAGTGTTCTTAGCTTGTTACGGGGTTTTAAATTGTTTTATTTATCTTGTAGTTTTATTTAGCTTGTTACGGGGTTTTAAATTGTTTTATTTATCTTGTAGTTAATTACTCGACTATCACTTCAACTGCCTCGGTGGCACGGTTGGTAGTGAACCTGACTTCTTGTATGTATGTCTTTTTGTAATTCGTATTTCAAATAGTTGAGGCTTTAAAATACATTTTAGCATAATTACATTTAACCTTCATACCTATAGCAATGGTGAGTGTGAGTGCGAGACGAGAGTGTAATGATGGTAAAGCGTAGGTATATTAGAGTTGGCAACACTGCATTTGTTATGTACTCGTTTATTTATGTACGCTATGACTAAATTAGCCAACAAAACGCAAAAAAATGTTGCCAAAAAAGTCTTGTTTTCCTCTACTTTTCAGCCCGTGCTGGTCCAGTTACTTATTTTGTATTTCGTATTTCAATTAAAAATAGTTAAAATAATGTATTTTATATTCCAAATACCTTGCTTGAAGATATTTTGTATATCGTATTTTAATTACTTGCTATAAGTACAGTATTTTTATAATTTGTATTTCACTTAAAGCAAAGCATGTATTTTGCCCAGCCCTTCCTTTAGACTAATATTATAAAGAGGTAACATTTTTGAGTTGTAAGTTTTTAAATTTGATTGTCCGAAACTACTGAACCAATTCCCAAAATTCTTTCACTAATAGTTACACATTATCCCTGAGAGCCACAGGTTATGAAATGCGAGCGTAGCCACTAGAAAAAATCTAGTAATATATACTTATTTTACAGTTATAAAAAAATGACAATGCACTACAAGAGAGTAAGTTTGACCACGATAATGACGGTTTACGACGCCTTCACGCACGTCGAGCACATGCAGAAACTATACTTTGAGATCTACCACCTCAACATGATGATGCACGAGATACCCAGGAAATACAACCATATGCCCGGGTTCAAGAACAGAAAAGAGAATGGTAAGGTTCATGGGCGTACTTACTCACGGTGGAGTAAGGTGGTTATCTGTCTAACTCTGGTCCCTAACTCGAAGCTCGAAGGGCGTTTGTCTTGCACAAGTAATTTTACTGTCCGGCAGTCCGATTTTTTACGGTCCGGGGTGACATGAAAAAAGCGGGTGATTGGCTTGTGCACTACAAGTAATTTTACCATCCGACGGTCCGATATTTTTACATGAATGAAATGAGCAGGCGTGCGTCGTGAGCGCAAGAGGTAGGAAGTGAGGGAGGGGAGCCCCGCGCCCGCCCTGCCTGCTCATGAAAATCACGGACGCAGTGCACAAGCTTAGACGCGTTTTTCATTGCTGTCATCTCGGACCGGAAAAAACGGCCCGGAATGGGGAAAAGTAAAAAGTCGGACGGTAAAATTACGTGTAGTGCACAAGCTAGTATATAAATATATGGCGTGCCATATCGGACCGTAAAAAATCGGACTGCCAGACAGGTAAAATTACTTGTAGTGCACAAACGCCCAAAATGTAGGTAGGGTTTTAAAGTAAAATATGAATGGTTGTGTTCAACAATGATAGAAAAGCGGGTGAAACAGCGCGAAGCTACAATATGAGTCTTCGTCCGCGAGTCTCATATTATAGAGAAGTAAGAGCTCTATCAGATTAGCGATTTTTCAAAGCTAGGCGATTGCCCGGCGTTATGGCCGCAAGCTTGCGGCGATTACGCCAGTGACAGATTGCTAAATTAGTTACTACGTGAGGCCAGAGTGCATAGGTATCTTCTAAGTCAGCGTGCTTCATCTTCGACCACATCGTCGCTTACCAATAGGCAGGATGGTGGTCAAACGCGGACTTATTCGCAATAGTAAAAACGTCACAGCTTCTACTAAAATCGCGGCGCCATTGCGGCGTAATCGCTGCGAGCTCGCAACGAGCGCGCGGCGATCACGCCGTTTAATTGCCTCGCTCTGAAATCGCTAGTTAATAGAGCGGCTAAGGTGAATGGCAAGACACGACAACTGTCGCTCGCTGGCGACACTATTATATTAGATATTAGCTCCGCCCCGCGGTTTCACCCGCGGTTCAAAAGTATTATATGTGCTATTCTAGACTATAATCTATCTCTGTGCTAAATTTCATCCAGATCTGTTCAGCCGTTCTGGCGTGAAAGAGTAACAAACATCCATCCATCCATCCATCCATCCATTCTTACAAACTTTCGCGTTTATAATATTAGTAGGATTAGGATTAGAATATAAATAATCAAATGTATTTTTGATAAATTTGCCTCTATCAATGCATTGAAAACAGTATTACAAAGTATTCAGAATAATTTTCATGTTGATATTTATAATGAGTGCTCAGAGAAACGTTAACACGTAATTTTTTTTACGTGGTTACGTTTTTCGAAGTAAAATCTATATAATATAAATACATGAAAATAACTCTAAATTCATACTTTTTTTAATGCATTGATAGAAGCAAATTTATCAAATTACCATTCTGTACTTTATATCTAACTAGCTGCGCCCCGTGGTTTCACCCGCGGTTAAAAAGTATTCTATGTGCTATTCTAGACTATAATCTATCTCTGTGCCTAATTTCATTCAGATCTGTTCACCCGTTCTGGCGTGAAAGAGTAACACACATCCATTCATCCATTCTTACAAACTTTCGCGTTTATAATATCAGTAGGATATAATAGTGTCGCGAGCGAACGAGACAACTTCTGCTTACCATACACCTTAAGACGTCAAAGCTTTAAGGCTTTAAAACAATTTTCTAGATGAAGAAAGAAACCGTAAAGCAGCCGAGAAAAAGGCTTTCGAAAAAGCTGCAGCAAAGAGACAGGCCAAAACTGCATTGTTGTTGAAATTAAAGAAGCAAGCAGCTTCTACTGCAGGCGATGCAAGTGGTCATAAGGGTAGTTCTAATGGAACTGATGCTCCTCTTAAGCATCCCTTCTCAGGACCTGTCCTTGAGATCGTCGGCATGCAGGATAAAACGAGATACATCGGCACGAACCCAAGCGAATACAAGAATTTGTACAAAAAACTTTGGCCGTACGACTACGGGTGGGAACCCGCCAATTTTAAGTTTGATTAGCGTTCAGTATAACCTAATCTATTCGATATATTATGTCACCGCGCAAGTCGTATCAGCCTAGCCATTTTACTAAAGGGTTCCGTTAAACTAGCTTTTTTTTTAATTTAAAAATTACACTCCACGGACTCCGGGGACCGTGAATTTTGTTAACATAAATCTTAAATTATTATTTAAGGGGAATACAGGTAGAGGGGGGTTAGTTATTAATAATACTAGCTTTTTTAAAGATATTCAGCCATTCAATCGAACGGCTAGCTAAAACGTCTTTGATTGACAACGTTGACCACTTAGACAAGTTATTTAAGAGTCCGGCGACCACTTTAGACTAACTTTGCATTGGCTTAGGGTTTTCCATAACCATTTCGTCTAGAAGATGTTGAGCGAAGAGAGCAAGTAAAGATAATGACGAGCTTTTAAAGTTACCTACAGAGTGACAAACTGGTTTTTTATTTTTTATTTTTTATGACTTTTGCTCTTCTCTAATCATTCTTAAATAACTGAGAATATCCCTTGTATTATGGATTCATTTATAAGCTAATGATGTAGACAACCTCCCTATGTAAAGGGATTTTTGATTTGCTTTGTCTATCTATTGAATAAATCAGTCGAAAGTGACCCCTTACAAATGCGAATATTTTTCATAGCTCTATTTTCGCTTGAGAACGTTTTTTTTTTATGAAGTATATAGGTTGGCGTTTGACCACCAACTCGCCTGATGTTCTCGACGTTGTGGTCTAAGATGGAGCACGACGACCTATAAGGTACTTATTCACTCTAGCCTTGAAGTTTTGTAGAGTGAAGAAGTACAAAGACGGCAGTTGAGTGAGGCGCTACAAGTGCGCTACTGCTCAGACCCGTCTTCGGAAAAACCAAGAATATAAGGACGAAGATATTGTTAATTTAATTGTACATGCTAAATTTCATGATAATCTGACAAATGGTTTTCAAGATATTGAGAAGCGCGTTTGTATGGAAATTTCAAAGCGTCGCGGCCCTCTTAAAGTAAGGGAAGGTTACGGGTTGTTATAAAAAATAACGAAGGCTAGGCCACGAAGCTAACTTCCTAGGTTAGAAGTTAGGTTCGTGGCTTAGCCTTCGATTTGTCCTGGTAGAGGAGTCGGGCAGAATAGGTTTTATGTTATCATCATGTCTAATCGACACTTGACTCGAATCGATATTTGACTGCCTCGGTGGCTCAGTTGAACCTGCCTGCTGAACCTGAGGGTGTGGGTTCGATTCCCACCTAGAGCAAACAGTCATGAATTGAATATTTCTGTTTGTTCTGTTTCTTTGTCTGGGTGTTAATTTTCTATCTAAGTATGTATTTAAAAATAGTCCGGCGACCACTTTAGACTAACTTCGCATTGGCTTGAGGTATTCTATAGCCATTTCGTCTAGAAGAAGACGACGAGCGAAGAGAGAGAGTGATGATACTGGCGAGCCTCTAAAGTTACCTACAAGAGTGATACAGTGCAATTTCAATTTTTTTACACTTCTGTAATCATTATTAAATAACTATGAATTTCTCTTGTATTATGGATGAATTCCTTAAGGCAATGCGAAGTTAGTCTAAAGTGGTCGCTGGACTCTTAACAGCTAATGATGTAGACAACGCTGTTGACTGCGCTATGACGCATGCCCTTAATGAACAAAAAAAGGCACAGTGTGGACATACCTATAGTCAGTCAGGGCGAACATGTTGGCCCGTAGGTTCGCACGATGTCCTGCAGAAGTAAAGACGACTCTGTTCCGAGCATTTTGCCAGTCCTTTTACACGTGCAGCCTCGAACAGTCGAACATACCAAGAGGTCTTATATTGCCCTGTGCACCCAGTATAACAACGCCGTCAGGGCGCTGATGAGGCTGCCCCCGTACTGTAGCGCATCTGGGATGTTTGCGGAGTCTTAAATAGACGGGTTTACCGGAATCATGCGTAAACGAGTGACTTCTCTGATGCGCCGCGTACGGGGCAGCTCCAACAGCTACCTACAGCTGTTAATTCGGCTGGCGCATGGACCTGGACTGCTCAATTATGCAGCATTGGACCAAAGTCCATACTGAGCATTCCGGGTCCCAGCCAAAATGTAGGTTAAGATGTGCTAGTTGCTAGTGCTAGGTGCTAGTTCCGTAGGATAAGTACTGAATTTTTAATTTCCATTACTCTCTTTTTTTTATTTAAGTGTATTTGTCGTTAATTAGTTTTTAAATTTAGTCAAGCAAATCATGGAAAAAGTTGTTTATGCCTATAATTGGCGCATGTATCAGATAGAAACCATGATAACATATATTGTATGTTTAATATGTGTGCTGTTGGCTTACCTTAATAAATAAATAAATAAGATAATCTTGATTTAATGTACCTAATGTAATGTAATTTTTAATTTTAATTTAAATAATTTTGTTTAAATATTTTATTGTAAATCTATTATTATTACATTTTGTGAGTTTAAGTTGTTTTGTGTGAATTTGATAATTTATTTTTGACATTTTAACTTTTATTATTTTGGATTATTTTATTCTAATGCAACTGATGTTATGTATATGCACGTGGATTCTGAATTAAATAAAATTGAATTGAATTGAATTGTGCTTATTCAACCCATGGTATAATAATGTACTCCGCCAGGTATAGCATTTCGGTCACGTGGGCAACACGTACTAACGTCAACTAACCGTAACCTATCTATTTAAAATGTTATTAGTCAGTATTTTGGTTTTATTAGTTTAATTAATAACTAGCTGCGACCCGTGATTTCACCCACGGTCCCACAGGAACCGTTGATTTTTCCGGGATAAAAGTACCCTATGTCCCTTTCTGTACCCTAAACAACATGTATGCAAAATTGTAAGAAAATCGGTTGAGTAGTTCAGACGTGAAAGCCATACAAAGAAACAAAGAAAATGAACAAAGACTCACTTTTTCATATTATACTTAATATGTAGTACCTTTGATTTTAGTCTAGCCTCAAAGCAAACACTCATTGACTTCGTGTTACTTAACAACGCCATCTGCTGTTGTGTCGTTAAGCAATTAGTTGCTCACAAAAAATAGTATTATTATTCGCAAATAGATGTCAGGAAGAGTCATATTTTTCAGTTGAGACTTCTCAAACGCCTCCTTTTTGTTATTTTTCTTCCAGGTTTATGTTTAAGTTGATTAGCGATAAAACACGAATAAAATGACATTTTTTAAAAATGATTCCTAGCTAGATCGATTTATCGCCCCCAAAACCCCCTATATACTAAATTGTATGAAAATCGTTGGAGCCGATTCCGAGATTCCAATTATATATCTACAAGAATTGCTCATTTAAAGATATAAGATAAGATATATATTTAGTCCCGACTTGATTCGTGGGTGACGTCACAGCCGGTTCCAACGGAAGACCAGCGCTGGCTGCTATAGCCGGCATTACGCTGATTTGGAATCGGTTTGTGGCAAAAAACATTGTTTGTATATTTTTGGTTATTTTTTGTTGATATTTGTTTTTTGTATACTGACTTGTTTTTTGCTCACAAAATAAAAATTGTCTTAAATTGTCTATTGTCTATAACGTCAATCTAGTTCAGGCGCTAGAGGTAGTTGAGTATGCAAAATCCGAGTGACGGCAACTATGACCGGATTCTTATACCTGAGACCTTAAATAATGACAAAACACATCTTGCCGCCGGGTGTGCTGGTCCCTTCCCGCTCCCTGTGCATATCCCCTCTTCGCCCAAACAGCATAGCGCGCGTACGCGTTTAGTGTGTACATCTATTGACGTAAAGTCCGAAAAAACGTCAATAGTAAAACGTCAAAAACGTCCGTGATTCAACTGAAGGCTCCACCGGAAGATCAGCGCTGTTGATTAAACAGCTTATGCTGAGGTGGAGCCTTTTTTGAAACACATACATAATTGTAATTTATTATTGTTGTTTGTTATTTATATTACTAAATTAGTATCTACTTTGTTTTATTGCTTTTATTTGTCGTTTATATTGTTAATTGTATATATGGTTTCAAAATAAATTTATTTCTTTCTTTCTTAAAGATGTTGCTTTATTAAGTCGTGTTTTTATATATACACTAGCTGCGCCCAGCGGTTTCACCCGCGGTTAAAAAGTATCCTATGTGCTATTCTAGACTATAATCTATATTTGTGCCAAATTTCGTCCAGATCTGTTCAGCCGTTCTGGCGTGAAAGAGTAACAAACATCCATGCATCCATCCATTCTTACAAACTTTCGCGTTTATAATATTAGTAGGATATAAAAAAAATGTATTTTCGTAAATTCTTAGTCTTCGTAAAGTCTTCTGCGAATTGTCGCACAACGTCTTGTAATTGCAAAAAATCAGAATTGTTGTGTATTTCATTATGTACTCGTATATATATGCTTCAATAACAAATGTCAAAATAAAAAATGAGTAATTTTTCACCTATATTGAATATGCATAATTATATGCTATATTTTATGCTTGAATTAGCTGGTTTTTCATATGTAGCTTTAATTTTTTATTAATAAAAAAAATTATTACTTTCATTTTTGTTTTTTTTTTATTATTTAAGAATCCATCCTTACATTTACCATTAGAAAAAACTATAAATAATTACGAAAATAATCATTAAAATGATTTTATCCTGAACTCAATATAATTATTCCCTTTACGAATAAGAGAGATAGATAGATAGATAAACTCTTTATTGTTCACACCACAGATAACAAAACAACAAGAGAAAAATAATGATAAAACTTATTAAATAGTGTAACAACTGGCGGCCTTATCACTAAAAGCGATCTCTTCCAGGCAACCTTAGGATGGAGAGGATACGACAAATGAGTATAGGACAGGGTGAGGAAGGGGTAAAAAAAAAATGGACCAAAAAATTGACCGGCAAGATCCACGTTATTATTCTTTGACCTTTTCTTCACTTAAATCCGTAGGCGAAATTCGGTACTCACATTAGGCATACTCACTTACCTCTAGCGCCCGGTCTAGGTCTAGGCCCAGGACCGAATTAATTATTTTAGAAATAGTTCGAAAGAGACGAATCATGATGACCAGTGACGTCATTATGTGTTTGCTCCCGGAATGCTCCTTGTTTTTTGGATCATAATTCAACCTTTGTTTATTTTGTATTTAAATTAATTTTTAAATACAAAATAATATAAGTTTAATAGTAAATTTATTGTTGACATTTTGCGAATCTCATATACCGTAATTTGTATTTATGTGTTTGTGTGTATTATCATTTAAAATTTTATTTGACATTTTGTAATTATATTAATTAAGTTTCGACATTTCTACTAATAATTTTAGATTATGTGTATTATAGTATGTGAAATCTGACTCTAACTCTGAAATTTTGATATGTATAATTGCTTAAATGCGTTCATATTATTAAATAAATAAATAAATAAATTAAACAAATCCATAATGCTGGTCGAGCGACCACTCGTCGCCTTTCCATCCGTTCTGCCTCATATAACTTTCCCGATACTTCCTCTTGACGTCTTCTTCGGTTTCGACCGCCTTTTCGTTGTTCATAACCTCTGTAAATTTGATGATGTGTGAAAAAAATGCGATGATAGCCTAGTTGGAGAAGGTCCACCTCTCAAGCCAGAGAGAGCGGGGTCGAACCCAGCCGACGGCACGCACCAATTTGTTCATTGTGTGAACATATAATGATAATGTTCGAATAATGTTCGGGACGTTTGTATACACGGTCGTCTGACCCCAAACTTAGCAAAGCTTGTACTATGGCGGCCAGAGACTGATATACATAAGTACATATATATTTATAAATACATACTACATAAATAGATAATTAACACCCAGATATAGATCAAACACATAAATGTTTGTGGGAATCGAACCCGCGCCCCTAGCTGTGAAGGATATGAGCGTATTGTACATAATAGTAATCCTTTTTATAATATTAGTGTAGATGAGCCGTGCGAGCGAGAAAGCAATAACGCCCGTTAAACGTTCTTAAGTGTTCGCAGGAGCCTTAAGTCGTTCATCCTCGCTCGAGGTCAGTTTTTAGGCATGATTTTGGGGAAACTCAGTAGAGGATAACTCTTCTTTCATTATGCAAAAAAACGTTTAAGAATTATTTTTAGATTAAAATTTTAATTATAATATTATAGGTAATTATAATATTTAATAATAAAATAATTAAATAATTAAAGGTAATTATAAAATTTAATCTAAACTAAATCTAAACCTCTCTGAGACTATCCGTACTATTATATTTAATAGTACGGAATCGTCTAAACGGAAACGGAAGAAACAGAAGAAACTAAAAACGGAAGAATTTAAACTAAATCTAAACCTCTCTGAGACTATCCGTACTATCTTATATCTTTAAATGAGCAATTCTTGTATATATATATATATAATTGGAATCTCGAAATCGGCTCCAACGATTTTCATACAATTTAGTACATAGGGGGTTTCGGGAGCGATAAATCGATCTAGCTAGGAATCATTTTTAGAAAAATGTCATTTTATTCGTGTTTTATCGATAATCAACTTAAACATAAACTTGGAAGAAAAATAACAAAAAGGAGGCGTTTGAGTAGTCTCAACTGAAAAATATGACTCTTCCTGACATCTATTGGCGAATAATAATACTATTTTTTGTGAGCAACTAATTGCTTTAACGACACAACAGCAGATGGCGTTGTTAAGTAACACGAAGTCAATGAGTGTTTGCTTTGAGGTTAGACTAAAATCAATTGTTTATTTTCCAAAAAATACAATTAAAAAAAAATAAAAAAAATATCGAGCAAAGCTCGGCCATCCAGGTACTTAAATATAATAGTACGGATAGTCTCAGAGAGGTTTAGATTTAGTTTAGATTAAATTTTAATCTAAAAATAATTCTTATACATTTAGATTCATTCTTTAACTTTAGATATAGTTTAGATTAAATTTTAATCTAAAAATAATTAACCATTAGTCCTAAAAACCTATCCGTACTAAAAACCTCTCCGTACAATAGTACTTATATAATAGGTTTTTACGAGGGCTGCACTAAAAGTATCGGTAATGGAATATTTTCACTGTTCCTGTCATATTAAAATCTTTTTAATTGAAAATTCCTTGGTTTTAAAAATCGAATACCATTTATTTATTTAAAAAAAGATTCTCGGTCTTGTCACAAGGTTTTGTCAAACTTGTTTAGTCTTTGAGAAAATGGAATTGACTCGAGAAAATTCAAGAGCGATGATTTATTATGACTTTCGAAGTGGTTTAACACAAAAACAGTGTGTTGACCGGATGATTTCTGCATTTGGTGATGAAGCCCCATCCAAAACCACAATTTATCGCTGGTTTGCTGAATTTCAACGTGGACGTGTCAAGCTCAGTGATGATCCTCGTCAAGGTCGTCCAAAAACTGCAGTCACCCAAGAAAACGTTGATGCTGTGCGTAAGCTGATTGAGGAAGATCGACATGTGACATACCGCGAAATTCAGGCAACTTTATACATTGGCATGAGTCAAATACAAATAATCTTGCATGAACAATTAGGTGTAAAAAAGTTGTTTTCCCGATGGATACTGCATTCGCTCTGTGAAGAGCAAAAAGCGGCTCGCGTTACTTGGTGCGTCAGAACTCTCGAAAGATTCCACGCAGGATCCTCAAATGCTGTATACAACATCGTATCAGGGGGCTTACCATGACCTCTTAAAACATCATTAATTAAGCCTTACTTCGTAATTTCGTACCATGACCACCCTAAAAGTATTCCTGTTAAGTTTTGAAATCGCTTAGCAGTTTTGATGACGTCACTCGATTTCGTTCATTCAATCCAAGGAACATTTGATTAAAAACCGTACCATGACCTCTAAAGTATTCCTGCCGAGCTGTCAAAATAGCAGGAATGATACAAATTACAACGATTGTTAAAAAGTTACTCTCCGTGTAACTTTTTCTATTTATTAGTGAGTTTTTGCTGTGTTTCTGAGGTTCTATTTGTAATATTTAGCAAGATGGCCGATGATTTGGAAACTTCGAGTTTCTTGAAACAGAAGCTCCGTACTACGAAGGACGCCTTCAGACGGGCTCCAGAATAAATTTCAACCCTTTTTCACATAGATTTTTTTTAGCTAAGTCCGCTCCTTTTGATGCACTTGTTTCTTCTTAGAATGAGCCTTCGCCTGCAGACTCCTATTAAAGCCCGCAGCGATTTCACTGTGGGTTTTTAAAAAGTCTCACACGATATCGAACTGCTTCGCTGAGACTGCGGCAGCTGTGACAAATTATTCTAAGCATTAAATTCTAGATATCACCAAAATAATTTTCACAAATTTTAATTGTAAACAGCAATTGAATTTTAATTTATCTTCATGATCATAGGTAGATTTAATTTACGTTTTTGTCTTTTTGAGGGGAACCGAAAAGATGGTGTCATGATTTTGTTTTATTTTCTAAAAAGAAAACTCGCCTTTACTGAAAGAGGGAAAGAGGAGCGGGATTTATCTCATTTATCATCATCTTCATCAGAGATTTAATGAAAAATGTTATGACAAACATACGGATGACTAGGTGGTATGGCTATATTGCCTCTAGCCTGCCCTATGGGACAAAACAAAAAAAAATACATTTTTGACAATGTTCATTTTTTTTTTTTTTAAATTATTCATGACCATGGATACTCGTCCTTCAGTCGGATTCTTAGTAATATTTTTTTCTTCAGTAACAGATGATGGGATGATGATGATTAGGTGATGATGAAGACGATGAATCCCTCCCCTTTCCCCATTCCAGTAAAGTTATGGATACTTTACTGAAACTTTAAGTGAAGTTTTGTAGAGAACACGAAAAATCGCGTTTCGCGATGTTTGTATCATTTGCTCACACTCGTGCACGTTGACGAACCGGTAAACGTTAATAATCCACCATTATTACACTTTAACACTCGAAGAATCACAAGTTTTAGAAAATAATACAAAAACACGACACCATCTTTTCGGTTCCCGCCAAAACTCCTTGACAATGTTCATTTTTTTTTTTTTAATTAATTTTTCATGACCATGGATACTCGTCCTTCAGTCGGATTCTTAGTAATATTTTTTCCTTCAGTAACAGATGATGGGATGATGATGATGAGGTGATGATGATGAAGACGATGAATCCCTCCCCTTTTCCCATTCCAGTAAAGTTATGGATACTTTACTGAAATTTTAAGTGAAGTTTTGTAGAGAACACGAAAAATCGCGTTTCGCGATGTTTGTATCATTTGCCCACACTCGTGCACGTTGACGAACCGGTAAACGTTAATAATCCACCATTATTACAATTTAACACTCGAAGAATCACAAGTTTTAGAAAATAATACAAAAACACGACACCATCTTTTCGGTTCCCGCCAAAAACTCCTTGACAATGTTCATTTTTTTTTTTTTTTAATTATTCATGACCATGGATACTCGTCCTTCAGTCGGATTCTTAGTAATAATTTTTCCTTCAGTAACAGATGATGGGATGATGATGATGAGGTGATGATGAAGACGATGAATCCCTCCCCTTTCCCCATTCCAGTAAAGTTATGGACACTTTACTGAAACTTTAAGTGAAGTTTTGTAGAGAACACGAAAAATCGCGTTTCGCGATGTTTGTATCATTTGCCCACACTCGTGCACGTTGACGAACCGGTAAACATTAATAATCCACCATTATTACAATTTAACACTCGAAGAATCACAAGTTTTAGAAAATAATACAAAAACACGACACCATCTTTTCGGTTCCCGCCAAAACTCCTTGACAATGTTCAAACAACCAAGTGTCGCCAGATGTTTCATATGAACGATTGTACGCCGGTGAGGAAAATAAAAATTCTTAGGGAAGAAAATAAATAGAAATCGTAGTGTTTTTACTTGCAACTTGTGGAAACCGTAAGTGTAATTTCCCTGTATCGATAGGATATTGTAGGCACGATTTCGCTATGCGGTCGTACTATTGTACGACCCCGATTGTCCGATTTTTACACGGCAAAAATCGTATAATTACGATTGACATATATACATCTGGCAACACCATACTCCAAAATACTGGATTTATATGATTGATAGATGACATTGACACTGATAATGACAGTTCGTAACGCAAAAGTACCACAGAGTGTATATCGTACATTCTTTTCACATCACTATAGCAGGAGTAAAAACGATAAAAAACATTATTGTTTTCAATACTTGTGGTATGATACAAAACAATACTTATTAAGGAATGTAACAAAACGTTCCTGCGCAATGATGTTTTTGTAAAAGTTCATGGTAAGCCCCCAGGGGACGAATCCTGGATATACGCGTACGAACCCGAAACAAAAAACCAGTCACGAGTTTGGGTGTTCGAAAATGAGTTAAAGCCAACAAAAATTGTTCGTTCACGGAGTGTTGCAAAAAAAATGGTGGCCACGTTTGTCTCCAAAACCGGCCATGTTACGACTATTCCTCTTGAGGGACAAAAAACGGTTAATGCAGAATGGTATGCTAGCATTTGTTTGCCACAGGTCGTTTCTGAACTCCGTAAAGAGAACTGCAACCGCCGCATCATCCTCCATCACGACAATGCGAGTTCTCACTCACAACAAAAGAGTTTTTAGAGCAAGAAAACATAGAATTATTAGACCATCCGCCGTACAGCCCCGACCTAAGCCCTAATGATTTCTATACTTTCCCTAAAATAAAGAATAAATTGCGTGGACAGAGATTTTCATCACCTGAAGAAGCTGTAGACGCCTACAAAACGGCCATTTTGGAGACCCCAACTTCCGAATGGAATGGTTGCTTCAATGATTGGTTCCATCGTATGAAAAAATGTGTCAAATTTCGCGGAGAATACTTCGAAAAGCAATAAATACATTTTTAAATAGTAATGTTGTGTCACTTCCTTGATTCCCGAAATTTTCAGTGCCTCCCTCGTAGGACTAATGGTTTCTTGACTCTTGCTGGAATATACATTTACGAAACTTGTTCTTTTGTCAAAAATAATTTATATTTCTTTTGTAATATGCAATCCAATCGCACTTATTTTAGAAGTTCAAGACATAATATCTGTATACCCCAACTAAAAAATAGCATGTTTTCTAATAGTGTATATATGTCATGGGTCTTAAAATGTATAATACCTTATCCATTGACATAAAATTATTGGAAGGAAATAGATTAAAAATAAACTTAAATCCTTATCCATAAAGTTTTTTACACTACTAAAGAATATTTTGAGGACCGGAAATTAATCTCATTTAATATTTATTGATCTTTATGTAAGTTTATTACTAAGTAGAAACTACTGTATATTTCGAAAAACGAAAATTGTACGCTCGAAATGGGCAGGCTGTTGATGCTAATTTACAACTTTTGTACACAGTTATACAATAAATATATTCTTATTCTTATTTATTCTAATTTTATTTATTCATCCTAATCCTAACTATTATTATAAATGCGAAAGTGAGTTTGTTTATCTGTTTGTTTGTAACTCTTTCACGCCCTAACCACCCAATCGATCGTCATAAAATTTGCATACACGTTGTCGGGTTACAGAAAAGGACATAGGGTACTTTGTATCCCGAAAAAAAAACTGTTACTGTGGGACCGCGGGTAAAACCGCGGGGCGCAGCTAGTCCTAACGAATTGATTATAAAATGAAAATTATAGATACCTTTGGACTCTTGTGCAAACGACGACGTCCCTGCTGCTGCTATATTTCGAACTAAAAAAATGTATTAAAATTATAAGTGGTTAATAAAGTATTTATTTAAACATAACTTAAAATAAAAACAGAAAATTAAAGAGAACTTAAACTATTAACTAAAGACTAGAACTTAAGAGTTCGGTGACCACTTTAGACTAACTTCGCATTGGCTTAAGGTATTCTATCTATAGCCATTTCGTCTAGAAGAAGAAGACGAGCGAAGAGAGCGAGTAATGATACTGACGAGCCTCTAAACTTACCTACAGAGTGACACAGTGCAATTTCAATTTTTTTATGACTTTTGCACTTCTCTAATCATTCTTAAATAACTAAGAATTTCATTTGTATTATGGATTCATTACACAGCTAATGATGTAGACAACATCCTTATGTAATGGAATTTTTGATTTGCTTTGGTTACCTATTGAATAAATCAGTCAAAAGTGACCCCTTAAAAATGCGGATATTTTTATAGCTCTATTTTCGCTTTAGAACGTTTTTAAAAAAAACCAAGAACATAGAACATACAATTTACATCATAATCTGACAAATGGTTTTTAAGAAATTCGAGAAGCGCGTTTGTATGGAAATTTTAGAGCGTCGCGGCCCTCTTAAAATCTTCTTCTATCTAAATATGAAATTCAAAGTCCTGACTGACTGACTGACTTATATATCAACGCACAGCCTAAACCGCTGGTCCTAGAAACATGAAATTTGGAGGATATGTTCTTTGTACAGTGTAGGCATCCATTAAGAAAGGGTTTTTCGAAATACTACCCCTAAGGGGGGGGAATGGGGGGTTGAAATTTCTATAAAACTTTTTATTTTCTGGGTCGATGTACTTAAAAATTGGAACAAATACTATTCAATTAAAATTATGAGACACGTGTATCACAGTTTTTCCAAAATCATCATCATCATCATCCACCGACAGAGTCTAATAGAGCTTCTTTTTACTCCGAAAACTTTGTTGAGAAAGTTATAAACCCACTACAAACGACGCTGTTATCATTCTTAGGGTTCCGTACTAAAATGGTGAGAGGAACCTTATCATGAAACTCCGATGTCTGTCTGTCTGTATGTCTGTGAGCTGATTATCTTGGAAACTGTAATAGCCAGCAACTTGGAATTTGGCACAAATCTGGATAACGATAGTAGCGAGTTAGCGACGTATAGTAGGTAAAACGTCACGCCTTTATCCTAAGAGGTGTATTACAACACCCTCACTTTGCCGGACGATATTCAGTCCAAAATTTAATAAGTAGCGAGCCTATCGCCATACGTACACCGGGCTCCAGTCATGTAGCAAATGACATTAAATACGAAGCTATCATTGCTTTTTAAATAAAAATAAATAAAAAATGTATTTATTGCCAAAACCTATGAGTTAAAAACACATTAAAGAAAAGTACTTACGAGTATATCATTACACCTAAACTAAGTATAATTTAAAAATTTATATAAATTGTTTTGGCAATTGGAGTAGGCTCAGCACTGTTCTGAGTAGACGAGGTCCACGCAGAGCTGGTTTTCAGCCTACCCCATTGCTTGAGCTAAGATGTTTGTCAAGCGTGGTGAACATGTGGCTATAGCGGGTTTTCTTCATCAACATAGTTGCAGGTGCCTATTTTTAAACATCTAAATTATCAAATTGAACAATTTTTATTTATAATACATTTCAAGATTTGCGTTGTGTGTATTTGCGTGTATGGGGTGTGTGCGTGTATGTGGTGTGTGCGTGTATGTGGTGTGTGTTTGTGTGTGAATGTGAGAATTTCAGTATAAGTACGAATAAGTACGAAAGAGTTTTCCATATGAATCTCCGTGTAAAATGTGTGAACTATATTGCTGACATTCTATCAAATTTCAAACCTACTTAATCAGTAAGATAAAAATACAATAATTAAGTCCAAGCCTGCCAGAAGATTACAAACGGCAAGTGAAGAGATTTTCTGTCAATAAAGATCAGGAGTGCAGTTTCCCCTCAAAGTCTGTTTTGCCATGACCATATATAAATCTCAAGCCAAACTCATAATAATTGACTAAAATGCTTTTCACACGTAGTTATACGTGGCCTGCTACAGAGTAAGCTCATGGAGCAGCCTGGTTTTTCTAAAAAAGAAAAAAAAAATAGGCTTTCGTTATGAAAACATTATTAATTGTCAATTATCTACTTTCGGTTGTCTTCTAATTTCATCTTTTCACACACGCCTTAAGTTCCAAGTTAAGTAGTATGGATCAACAGAAGTTGATCCATACTACTACTACCACTCCTACTTTTCTCATTCCAGAGATAGTTTAGTTAACTAAAGAACTTCGTCCATATTGCTCTGCTAGGGATATTGTCAGTTTGTGTATTCAATTGAGAGCGAGTGTGACCGCCTATAATATTTATTTCTGAAGTTAAAAACGTCATACATTTTCTGTAAGCCACGTGGGCGAAGCCGCGGGCAGAAGCTAGTAATAAAATAAATCACAAAAATTTAAATTAAAAGACCATTGTGGAAGGAAAGGTCCCCAGAATGCTGGCGGCATTGCCACGTTGAATGGCAATGCTCAGCTTCTGTGCGAAGTAAAAGCCAGCATTCTGGACACCCGACGCCTCCACCAATCGTTAAGTAAAAATAGTAATCCAAAAGTAAGTTAAAGCAAGTAATAGTAAGCAAATCATGTAGTAGATAATGCAGCAGTGTCTTTTTAAAAGCATAGTTAAGCAGGGCGCGGATGTAGGATGCTTTTGAACCGGGGTAAAAGCCTGAGAGTGGCGCCCAGCACCCCAGTCTTCGAGCAGCAAATAAAGAGCGACTACTTATAAACCCATAAATAATTATGGATTTAGATTACGTAGGATCTGTGCGGCTGTAGAGCAATTGCGTCTTTCGACTAATAACTGACAAACCCTTCATAAATTAGGCAACTAACGCCATCTTGTACAGATAATTGCAACCAAAGATAGCAAAAAAGATGTAGGTGGCGCCTAATTTGTGAAGGATTTGTCAGTTATTCAAGACGCCTTTGCCCCAGTTGTCTCTACCTAGTAGTTTATGTAATTTTTTTATGCCACAGATGGCATACAAGCTAACGGGCCGCCTGATGGTAAGCGATTACCGTTGCCTATGGATACCTATAATACCAGGGGCGCCCCGGTTAGTCCCCCCCCCCCCCCCCCTAGATCCGGGCCTGAAAATGAATGATAGAGCAAGAAATTTAGCGGCTCTAGCCCACACTCTGAATTTGTCAGTAATTGTCCCGCGGTGGTCTACGATTTAGGTTATAAATGAATCATTTCTAATAAGGCTATTCTTTTCATTATATGTTTAAAAACTTTTTGCTAACAGGATTCCTCGACACAGGCTTTGCCTAGTGAGGAACCTGTTGTTAATTTACCTCTTTTTTAAAAACTCCTCTGCATGTTATATTACTACCAAGTTTTATAATTTATGTCTATTTCTTATGTGTAGTATGTATATTGCAGCTAATAAACATTTTAACAAATCATTTTTTTTTATTATTGATAGCATCGGGATATTCTGAAAACCAGCTCTGCGTAGGCAGACCAGCCTCTGCAGTACACCGCTGAAAATATCCAAATTGTCAAACTAAAATAGGTTAAGTCATTGTCTTTTTTTTTTTCAGTTTTTGGCAAAACACACATTTTTTGAAGGCGCGATAGAGAAAAATGATGAGAGTGAATTTTTACGATGCGCGCGCACACCGACACCTAAATTCTACATCGTGAAGTTAGTTCTAAGTGGCATGAAAATTGATAACTATGTTCAAGTTGTATATTCTAGTATTTTTATATTTAGAACAAGTGTAAGAGTACAATTAAACAGTGAATAAATAAATATTATTTTGGTGTTTTTATTAAATCAATTTCGTATACGACGGTGATAGTTTTTACTAATAATTTATTAGTATATATGATATAGATCTATATATATTGAATATTAGTGATAAAACTGATTTCAATAAACTGTTTTGAGTGCATTTTTAGATTTGAGGTTAAGAAGTATAATTTCTAATAACGCGTGTATACACACTCTTTATTTATTTATAAGTCAAGATATTTTTTTGTCATTGTCTTTCTCGTTTCAATAGCCATAGGATGAGAGTGATCAAGAAACACCTCACGCGTTACTAAGGAGCCTGATCTTCATCTGAGATGAAGATTATACAGCGTGCTGGTATAAGTACTTAATTTTTTTTTAAATTTTATGGTGCTCAATAATACTTAAGGGTGTTTTTCTGCCCGTCAAAGAACATCATTTAACACATTTTACAAAATTCGAGAAAAAAAATCAAGTCGTAAATCAAAAGGCTGCATTATTTTTCTTTCGAATTTTGAAAACTTCTAAAAGTTGTAGACTTTTTTTTTTACTACTTAGTTGGCTTGCGTTTGGCCGCCAACGTGCCTGATGATAAGCAGTGATGCGGCCTACGATGGAGCACGCTTGCCTAGAAGAAACCGATTCACTCGAGACTTGAAGACACCCAGAAGTGTCAGGGAACACACACTCTGGCACAGTTTTCCACACTCTAGCGGTCCGTATAAGAAATGAGGAACCAAATATATTAGCGATATATTTTATAGATATTACCTAGTTGTAAGCCAAAATTTGTGAGACTGTAATTTATTTATTATTTGAAAAAATAATGCCCCTTAGTTTCTTGTCTGTTCTTCTGAGTAGAGGCTCTTTATCCGAACAAGGCGGTCGAGTCTATTTAAATAACTTTGACGTTCATAAGTGTATCTTTGATACCTAAATTGAATAAAAACATTTTGACTTTGACTTTGACTTTGAAAGCGTTTCGTGCGTGTTGTTGGTATGTCGACCATAACACGATCCGCTTTTTTGTACTCTTGGTTGTTTTATAGAAGAACGGGCTAGGGAGAATAAGGTCATGCAAACCAGATGCACACTTCCCGAAATGTATCCGGATAAAAAACCGATAGATTAACAACCTTGCGCCGATAATCCAAACTTTGAAGTTTGGTCTGGACAAGGGAGTCGTTGCCAATGAGCTTCTTCGCACGTTTCTCGATGGACTTTAACGCCTCGAGCTGATACTTGGCCGATCTATCCCTAAGGTGCGAACAGTACTCCATGCACGACCGAACCTGGGTAAAAAAAACTTTGCCGAATAGAACCACACCCTTACTACACCCAAAATCAGCAAGTTGTGTTATGTAGAGACGGTTTAACACACCTGCTGTTTTGTTGGAGTGTTGACGAAGAACTGGTGGGAGGCCTTCGGCTGGTAGCTGATGTTTCTTTATTTCGGAGAGCTCGTCCAAGTCTTTTTCTGGTATCTTCAATAAGAGATCCACCTAAAATAAATATAATCAACCGCCGTTAAAAAGTATCCTATGTGCTATTCTAGACAATAATCTATTTCTGTGCCAAATTTCATCCAGATCTGTTCAGCGGTTCTGGCGTGAAAGAGTAACAAACATCCATCCATCCATCCATTCTTACAATCTTTCGCGTTTATAAAATTAGTGGGATATTAGTAGGGTTAAAATTTAAGGGTATAATTTCAATGACAAGAACCATACGAGTAACATCGTCACGTCTGTGCCCTTAAGGGGTTGGCAGAGGAATATGACAACACCCACATTCCGCCGGACGATATTTAGTCAATATCATTAGACTATCGGGTCAACTGAGGCAAATGTGTCTGTGGGGCAATTACGTCTTTCGAGAATTACGAATTCCACAAATTAGGCCACCTACATCTTTTTTCTATCTTAAGTTGCAAAAAGCTGTACAAGATGGCGTTAGATGGCGTTAATTTGTGAAGGCTTTGTCGGAAGACGCAATTGCCCTACAGACGCGTTTGCCCCTGTTGACCTTACTTTAATTAAAGCATTTATGCGAGCATTATTGTACATTTTTTACAAATAAAGAGACAGCGAATAAAAATTACAAGTATTTGAAAAAATAACCACCAAAGACGTGTCGCACCTCTTACATCCGGAGAAGGAATGAGACGAAATGCGAGCCCGGAGCACATTTGATCGGCTTCAGTAATGCGCTGCTCGTAAAGTATCGCATAACCAAGAATTTTTTATCGACGAAACGGTGGTTTACAAGTCGAGGCGTAAATATTTTTTAATGACTGCCTCGGTGGCTCAGTTGGAAGTGAACCTGCCATCTGAGCTTGAGGGCGTGGGTTCGCTTCCCACCTAGGGCAAACAAGTATGTGATGAACATTTGTGTTTTTTGCATGTCTATGTCTGGGTGTTAATATGTATATATAATATATATATATGTATTATATGTATATATTTATATGTATTATATATGTATATGTATTATATATGTATGTATTTAAAAATATCTAAGTATGTATATCAGTCTCTGGCAGCCATAGTACAAGCTTTGCTTAGTTTGGGGTCAGGCGACCGTGTGTGGAAGTGTTCCGAATTTATTTATTTATTTATTTTTAATATCCGACGCAAAAACGACGGGGTGTAATAAGTTTGACGTGTCTGTGTCTGTGTGTGTGTGTGTGTGTTTGTGTGTGTGTGTGGCTTCGTAGCTCCCGAACGATTATGATTTTGTTTTTTTTTTGTTTGACAGGTGAATTGGTTTGACAGGACAGGTCTGACAGGGAGTGTTCTTGTTTGATGAAAATCGGTGATGAGGTTTTTTAAAATTTTTAATCACGCATTACTCTTCTGCCGTAAGGTTGCGCGTTCGGCGTTACAGTTACGAGTCTCGGGTTCCGTACGCGGCCGACGGGAGTCTATCATTTAATTTTACTTTGGTCGAAGTTAAATGAAAGAACGGGCCCCACTTAAATTATTTTTTAAATAAAATTTACATCAAATCAAACTATTAACATAATATTTTTTTTTAATTAGAATTACATAAAATAAACATACAAACTTAATAATCTTGAGTTCATAGACTTTGAATCCACTTCTCTAGATTACGAGTACTAAAACTGGCATAGTTTACGTAATAGTTTAAAGTTCGTGTTTTAACGCTTAGATTATCATAGATTTTGAAATGTGACGCTACGAAATTTAGGACCCCTCCTAAGCCCTTGTCACACAATGTCACACTGTGTGACACAATGTGTGATGTAATTTATGGATGGCCCCGAAGCAAGGACCTACCTCAGATCAACCTAGAGAATAAGATGGCGCACGGCGTATGATCTAAGTGAAGCCAAAATCCATCTTAAAACTATGCTACTGTCGTATAGGTACACAACACTCACACATTGACGCAAAAAAACTAAGCTACTCGCTTGGTCATTCTTACCTCGACACTGTGTACATTGGTTTATGGTAAAATTTCGTGTACTTAAATATAAATGGTGTATTATAAAAGTGTGAAGACATACATTTTGAGGTTCTTTTTAAAAACTGTGCAGTTTGTTTACAAGTCAATTTTGAAAAAGCCTTAACATTAAACTCTTACAAATATTATTATGTGCAGTTTTAAAATATTAAATCTTCTAAGGTTGGATATTGCAACGGAAATGGCTAACATAGAGTTTTGGAATTAATATTAGTTTTCGTTTCGTAAATGTTTTGCGTGGCAACATTACCACGCACACACATTGAAAAAGAAGTGGCTTCAGCGAGATATAACGCTGTGTTCCATCTTTTCCTCTAGATTGATCTGAAGGACCTACGCAATTCTTATCTACAGTGCAATTGGCCATTAAACTTACCTACATATTAAATCTCGGTAAAGCTATCCTATCCTTATTTCTAGTGTTATTATTATGATAGTCACAGTTCAATTTAAATTTATGTAAATATTTACGAACGTAGATACATAATATTTTTAAAGACTTACATATTTGTGTATTTCGACCTCCAGCATCCTAATGGTTTCCATGCCTATCATGTAGTGCATGTTTGTGTAGACATCCCAGACTCCGTATCCTAAAATTCTCGACTTTCCCTGAACCTTCCTCATGATATCGTTGTACACATCCATCATACGCTTGTACTTCTCCCTCATAGTGCCTGCAAGCATTTAAATACCAAGTAACATTATTAAAAGAAAAACAAAAAAGCCGGCTGCAAAATGTTGTACCCTATGTCACTTCCACTATCAAGACGATTTAAATGACACCTCACATGTCGAAATACATCAAGCTGTTTAGGCTGTAGGGCGTGCCAAAGAATCCTCATACATACATACCCACTTAAATACATACATACACTCGAAAAAATTAACCTTCCTTCTTGAGCAGTCGGGTAACAAGTATAATTATTAACTAATGGCTCTCTGAGCTGTACACCTTTGCATTACTAAAACGTCATCGCCTTCATCCGCTAAGCTAGCAGCGTCTATGAAACACGATGTCGATTTATAAGGTAATTTTTGTACTAAGCTTGGGCACGCGGAAACTTATAACATACTAGCTGTCACCCCGCGACTTCGTTCGCGTTTATTATTTATATATATATATATGTGAGCTATCCTATCTGTTAAGTTAGATTGAACTGCACACGGTGTGCAAATTTGATTGAAATCGGTTAAGTAGTTTAGGAGTCTATAGCGGACAAACAACGTGACACGTAATTAATATACCTCTTTATTAAGAAGAAAGATATATCTCCGCCATTTTCAAAAGACTTCCCAAAAAAAAAATGTGTATACTTGTTAATTTAATAAATAATATGTCCAGATGGACTGAAAATACATTGTACGGGCCAAAAAAAAACAGACAACTGGTAGGTCCTAAATGTATGACGCAACCTTAGTAAAAGACGTACCTATCATGCATACTAGTAAAAAGACGTTGGCCTGTCACTTTTAGTTCATAAACAGTACGGAACTCTCTCTAGACATTTATGTAATCAATAAAAAGCCCAATAAAGCCAATAATGTCAATAAAGCCCGCACGAAGCGCTTTCAAAACTCCTTCCTAATCAGAACTGCCAAGGAGTGGAACGCGCTTCCTGCCTCGGTGTTCCCCAGCAATGGATACAACCTGGGTCTCTTCAAGACAAGAGTGAATAGGCACCTCATGGGCAAGCGTGCTCCATCTTAGACCGCATCCTCACTTTCCATCAGGTGTGTTGCGGTCAAACGTGGGCCCATTCAATCATAAAAAAAAAAAAAAAAAAAAATGTACTCATAGACTTTTTATTTTTAAACCTGTTTACAAAATTTCACGAGAATCGATTGAGAAACTGCTACCTGCAGAGAAGAAAAGCCGGACAGACATTTCAAAGCAGTTTTGCCCAAGCTAAAACGGAGGCGATTCGCTCGCGTTTCGCGTTCGTTCTATGTACTAAACATATTGTCACGCCTTTCCCCCTAGGGGGCTGGCATAGGTGTAATACAACACCCGCATTTCGCCGGACGATATTCAGTGCAAATGTGACAGGGGGCGAGCCTGTCGCCATACACCGGGCTCCAGTCATGTAGCAGATGACATACAATACGCACATATGATCACACAATGAACAAATTGGTGCGTGCCGTCGGCTGTTATCGAACCCGCTCCCTCTGGCTTGAGAGGCGGGCCTGCTCCCAACTGGGCTGCCATCGCTGTTACGACATTTCTAATTAACACTTTTATCTTACCTATCACTAATCCCAATTGATATGCCATTTTATTAACATGAATTAGTTTTATCGGCAGCAGTTGGCGTTGCAGGAGCTGTAAAACAATTGACATAAATGACATTGACAATGACGGATCCAGACCCCCTCTCCTCCCCCCTCGGATCCGCTAGTAGCTAAATGGCTCGAGCCCCACCTCCCCCCCAAGTATCTAATTTACACACACTCTACAATAGTCGAAAACGTCTGTTTGTTAGTGTTTTTGGTCTATAACCAAATAAATGAGAAGGCAGAAGTCATGCCGTCAAGGAGGCCATCAGACTAGTGGCCCTATTCGGATATTTGAGATTTTCACTTCACCTTTTTGCGTCCTTGTTGCTCTCGTTTGAAACGTCATAGGTGTGTGAGTGACCAAGATAAAATCTCATCTCATCTCACGCGCAGGAATAGCCCCCTATAAGGCATACCATGATATCTTGCCACGATGGTTACGATTTATTTTCGACACCGCGCAACCGTGAACCTTATTGCGCAGAGATACGAGTCGCGTTCGCGCAGTGTCGAAAACAAAACCATCACAGCTATAAGTATGTAGTAGTATATCTACTAGTATCTTGGTAGCCCCCCTGGGTGTCACTCCAGCGACATGAGCAACGCTCTTCAAATTTGAATGGCTGAATAGTGTTTTTGAGATTATCGACCCGGATAATGTTAATCCTTTGTTAGCCTGATGAGCAGTCCGCCTGCTAGTCGGAGCGAGATGGGGTTGCGCTAGCATTCACCATCTCGCCCCGGCAAAAACCAACCTTACCTATACCTATATAGGGTGTTACAAAAACCTATTACATCCGCGAGATCTATAGTATCGACTGGAGGATGCAATTATGCTAGCTTAAATTAAATATTGACTCTACCATTTTTGAACACACATCGCGCTCCTAAAAGCGTGAACGCAGCCACTGATCGCGTCGGTATATTTGTAAACTATTCGCGTCGTGCGTAACTTTCTTAGAATTTAAAGCCGCCAACATTATGCTACAGATGTTAATCCTTCGTTAGGTCAAGCCAAATATTTTTTTTCCTACCTCAATAGAGCCTCAAACCCCTTAATTAAAAGCCTTTATCCGTATTTGTTAACAGCTAAAGGATGCGTCCATTTACAAGCTCAGCGCTCGACCTTCTTGCAATGGTATCAAGAAAAACGAACGGACAGTGAAAGTCTTTTTCAGGCTTTGTCCTGTCTAACCAAACTGTAAACGGCTGACTGTCTGCCTGACTCTGAGTCACTGAGTGGGCCCGTAAAGGTGTAATGTTGGCGAACTGTTGACCTACCATCTACCTAGGCTTAAGTAGGCCTACTACCACATCGCAGGGATTTACGTATGGGGAACACGAAGGGAGGGAGGGCTTCGTCCAACAGTGGACATCTTGAGGGCTGACATGAAGATGATGACGGGTTGGTTGGATAAGTAGGACAATGGTACTTTGCCTGCATCTTGTAGATGAATTCTAGCGCCAACGCCATGATTTTTTGTTTTTGTTCCATGCTCATACCGTCGTTGCTAAAATACGAAGCAGCCTGCTTCTTCCACTTGAATACCAGTTCCACGTCACTAATACCTGAAAACAAGTGTAAATTGCTTTTTATATAGTGTTACAAAAACCCTTTTATATTCGCGAGGTGCGCATCCATTATTGACTAGAGGATGCAATTATCTTAGTTTAAACTACCATAATAAACCAGGAAATAGAAGAGCTGGTGGCGGAGCCCAATATAGTTGGTGTGATTAAATCCCACAGACTCCGCTGGCTCGGACATTTGGAACGGATGGGAGAGGATCGTGCCGTAAAAAGGGCATACCTGGGATTGCCAACAGGTCGAAGGCCAATCGGCCGTCCCAAGTATAGGTGGAAAGATGAAGTAGCTAAAGACCTGCGAGAACTGGAAATTGATGCCTGGCATGAACTAGCTCAAAACAAAGAAAAATGGCGCGTCTTAGTATCGGAGGCCAAGACACGGTTTGGGTCGCTGCGCCAGTAAGTAGTAAACTACCATAATTGTTTATGTTGACTCTATAAGTTTGAACACACATCGCTCTCCTCCCTCCTAAAAGCGCGAACGCAGACACTAATCGCGTCGGTTTTATTTGTAAACTATTCGCGTCGTACATCTACTTTCTTAGAATAAAAGCCGGCAACATTTATGATACAGATTTGTTAACATTTTTGTAAAATTTCCTTTTTTTCTTGCGTTCTTAAACCGGTCATAACTCTTGCTATTTGTACCGTGCATTTTTTTTTCGTATTTTTGTAAGAATACTTATAAGTGTGTGTACATGCCCTTCAATTATACAAAAGGGTTTTTGCAACATGCTGTATAAAGCTGGTTTTCTGAAAAAACAGCGGTTCCTGTAAAACACAGCTAATAAAAACAATTATAACTACTCATACTTACATAGGCACAATATTATTATCCAAATCCCAACTCTCATTTTTAACCGACTTCAGAAAAGGAGTAGGTTCTCAATTAAGTTTTTTTTTTCTATTAAAAGACGTCCTTATACGTGAGACAGTGAAACATGTTTGATATAGAGACAAAAAAATACTTGATAATTTATTGATTTAATATTTTTTCGTAATATCTTTTCTAATGAGTAATAAACTTATGTACTAGTCCACCACATAATAAAGTTAGTTAATAAATGATTAATGTTTAACAGTATTAACAGTTCGTTAATTTTTGTAATAGGCAAAACACATCACGATACGACCGTATTTTATTTTTAGTGACATCGATATGTTACTAAAAATAAAAGTTGGAACATCTAATTTGAATCGTACTAATATTGTTAATGTTATCTTAATTGTTATGCTACGTCTACATTAGCGGCCTTTGGTTCATGTAGCCGGTTAGTTTGTCGCTCGGCGATTATCGGGCGAATTATCGCCCACGTCAACTCCGCAAAAAGGCGACGAGTTGACTGCTAATTTAGACAAGAACATCGCCGATAATCGTTAACGATCAACGCGACACGAATCATAGCGTGCTAATGTAGCCCCAGCATTAAAAAATAACTAATTACTGATTAAATTCTAATAAGCAATATTTTTATAGTTCCTAGTATCATTAATTTCGAAATTTAAAAGTGGTCGTTCATTTTGTATTTTTACAGTCATTTAAAATTAAGTTTGGAATATTTTTTAATTCAAAAATGTTTCCTGCCGTCCAGGTTTTACTGTTGTGTAAGTAGGCATTGTCCAGGCTACTGCCGCGAATACATTTTTCAATCCGGATTTACAGATAATTTAAAAACAATACTCATTCTATAGCTGGGGCTACCTAAACGCGCGAAAATTCATGTCGCGTTGTCGCGCTAAAAACACTAGATTCTTCTACATTGGGTAGAATAAGCAGTCTACTTGTTCAAAACCCTTTAATGCATAGTTTACCGACAGTGCTGCGATAAGCATTCGTGTTCGCCCGAATAAATCCGTGGCCGTAGAATATGGATGTAGACCGAGACAACTAATGGGCCTGCTACACGATCGACGACTGCGTCCCGACAGAGGTGACTTTGGTGCGTCACTGCAGTGTGGAAGGCGGTTTACAGCAAATTTCGATACAGCTCCATCTCTCGTCAACCAAGGTCATCTCTGTCGGGGTCTTTTGTCAAACGTGTAGCATGGCTCTTAACCCTCGGCTAAGGCGCTTAACACACTGCACTGGACACCGCTCCGGTTTGCGGTGATGCGGATTTTAACTTTGACTGTAAAATTTAAATTTGTATAAAATCGAAGGGTCAGAAATCAGAAACGTTTATTTGCTACACTGTGTATATAAAGATCTTAAATATAGTGTAAAGTTCCAACAGTGAACCCATCTCGGGCTTGCAATATTTGTAGGTTAAACTCTTACGTCATCTTGCTCTACTTAGCAAAGTTATAATAAGTAAAATACTTCTAATGGTATTTAAGTATTACTTAACACTTATGTGTTAGTACTCATTACTCAATTGGAACTAACATTTCAAAAATATATATCAAATTTACAACAATAATAAATAGGATTAAAACAAACAACAAAACAACCCTTATCAAAAAAATTCATAGTTTCCATTACCATAAAATACTATTTGAGATTATAGAATCCCTTAGAGAATAGCAATTTCTTTAATGCCCTATTATACATAAAGAAGGCCTCCTAAGACTTTTATATCGGCAGGTAAATGGTTAAACGTTCTGATGGCTGTGAAATAAGAGTTTTTATGATATAAAGTCAAAGTCAAAATGTTTTTATTCAATTTAGGTATCAAAGATACACTTATGAACGTCAAAGTTATTAAATAGACTCGACCGCCTTGTTCGGATAAAGAGCCTCTACTCAGAAGAACAGGCAAGAAACTGAGGGGCATTATTTTTTCAAATACTAATAATAAATAATAAATAACAGTCTCACAAATTTTGGCTTACAACTAGGTAATATCTATAAATACTAGTGGCTACTTGGCGGAAGTGGAAGGCTCCAGACATCTTTATCTTCTAAATAATTCTTAACCTTATAATACCCTCTTTTCATTAATGTAGTTTTTACATGTGATTTGAATTTTCCCTCAGTGAGCCCTGTTATATTTTTCGGGATTTTATTGTAAAAACGAAGGGTATAAGGGTTATAGTAATCACACTGACACTGCGACTCACGTAGACGTAGCATTTCCTGCGTCCTGCTATGTGTGCACTGAAAACACATCTTATCAAGTTTCACTCAAAAAACTACGCTCAGGCAGGGATGAGTGGGTTTAAGAGGGCCGCGACGCTCTGAAATTTCCATACAAACGCGCTACTTAAATTTCTTGAAAACCGTTTGTCAGATTATGATGAAATTTAGCATACAATTAAATTAACAATATCTCCGCCCCTATGTTCTTGGTTTTTTTTTTAAAAACGTTTTCAAGCGAAAATAGAGCTATGAAAAATATCCACATTTTAAGGGGTCACTTTTGACTGATTTATTCAATAGGTAGACAAAGCAAAAATTCCATTACATAGGGAAGTTGTCTACATCATTAGCTGTTCAATGAATCCATAATACAAGGGAAATTCTTAGTTATTTAAGAGTGATAACAGAAATTGAAAAATTGAAATTGCACTTTGTCACTCTGTAGGTAAGTTTAGAGGCTCGTCAGTATCATTCCTCGCTCTCTTCGCTCGTCTTCTTCTCCTAGACGAAATGGCTTTAGAATACCTTAAGCCAATGCGAAGTTAGTCTAGGTCGCGTAGGTCGAAGTTAGTTAGGTCGCCGGACTCTTAAATATGCGGGACCCACTTTCGTGCGGGTCCCGTAGCAATTGCTATTTTTGCTATGTGGTTAATCCGGTACTGACTCCAGGCCTTCAGGCCTCAGTACATTTTTACTTAATTTTTTTATGTAGAATAGATCGGCGTTTGACCACCAACTCACTGATGTTAAGCGACGTTGTGGTCTAAGATGGAGCACGACGACCCATAAGGTACTTAATCACCCTAGCCTTGAAGTTTTGTCGAGTGAAGAAGTACAAAGACGGCAGTTGAGTGAGGCGCTACAAGTGCGCTACTGCTCAGACCCGTCTTCGGAACGGTTACACCGGACTACATCCCGAAACACGGCTGGGTCATTTCACGGCATGGCTTGGTCCGGTGGGTGGTAACTAGCCACGGCCGAAGCCTCCCACCAGAGTTTGCTACCCGGTTAGCACTACCCGGGGACCACGTGTAGGGAATCAGAGTAGAGTACACTCCCACGGACGTGGGTAGCTCAGCCCCCGAAGTTTAATATGCACATTTAAAAGTATGGGGAAGTTGTAGCGTATGGCAGGCCTATAATGCACACTTACGGTTATTAGACAGACAAATTGATATTTTTTATCTAAAATTGTATCAGTTCCAAAGACAAATAAAGAGTATTTTAGGCTTTAACTTTTAACCACTATTCTACGTTTAAATTTAAACGTAGAATAGTTTGTTTAAATTTCAACTCTTTAATTTAATTTAATTTAATTTAATTTAATTTAATTTAATTTAATTTAATTTAATTTAATTTAATTTAATTTAATTTAATTTAATTTAATTTAATTTAATTTAATTTAATTTAATTTAATTTAATTTAATTTAATTTAATTTAATTTAATTTAATTTAATTTAATTTAATTTAATTTAATTTAATTTAATTTAATTTAATTTAATTTAATTTAATTTCATTTCATTTCATTTCATTTCATTTCATTTCATTTCATTTCATTTCATTTCATTTCATTTCATTTCATTTCATTTCATTTCATTTCATTTCATTTCATTTCATTTCATTTCATTTCATTTCATTTCATTTCATTTCATTTCATTTCATTTCATTTCATTTCATTTCATTTCATTTCATTTCATTTAATTTAATTTAATTTAATTTAATTTAATTTAATTTAATTTAATTTAATTTAATTTAATTTAATTTAATTTCATTTCATTTCATTTCATTTCATTTCATTTCATTTCATTTCATTTCATTTCATTTCATTTCATTTCATTTCATTTCATTTCATTTCATTTCATTTCATTTCATTTCATTTCATTTCATTTCATTTCATTTCATTTCATTTCATTTCATTTCATTTCATTTCATTTCATTTCATTTCATTTCATTTCATTTCATTTCATTTCATTTCATTTCATTTCATTTCATTTCATTTCATTTCATTTCATTTCATTTCATTTCATTTCATTTCATTTCATTTCATTATGTTGTTTTATGCTCGCTAGTGATTAATTTACTTGTTATTAAAATGCTCCTAGACATACACAATATTGGAAATTAATATAGATCAGTTTTAAGTTCACTAAAATTTTGTACTATTTTATTAATTTCTGTAATGTGTTATGAATAAATAAATAAATTAGAAAAGTTTAAATTAAGAATATCATTTAATTACCCAAAAACACATACGAGTAACTCCATTTGCTCCTTTAAGGACTATCTTAGGGGCCAACTCGTCTGTTCCTAGAATAAGGAGACTCATTAATGTATATCATAATAACCACTTAGATATTTTTGGAGACTCACTTAGTAAATTCAAAATTAATTTAAATATGAATGCCTAAATTGTTGAGGTTTAAATGTTATTATAATATTTCTTTTAATATTAAAATTCATTTAAAATAACTTTTGCATGCTGTGCTTCCTTAGAGTCCCGCGACACTCTGAAATTTCCATACAAACGCGCTTCTCAATAAATTCTTCAAAAAATTATGATGAAATTTAGCATGTACAATAAAATTAACAATATCTCCGCCTCTATGTTCTTGGTTTTTTAAAAAAACGTTCTCAAGCGAAAATAGAGCTATGAAAAATATCCGCATTTTTAAGGGGTCACTTTTGACTGATTTATTCAATGGATAGACAAAGCAAATCAAAAATCCCTTTACATAGGAAGGTTGTCTGCATTATTAGCTTTTAAATGAATCCATAATACAAGGGACATTTTTAGTTATTTAAGAATGATTAGAGAAGTGCAAAAGTCATAAAAGAAAATTAAATTGCACTTTGTCACTCTGTAGGTAACTTTAGAGGCTCGTCAGTATCATTACTTGCTCTCTTCACTGGTCTTCTTCTTCTAGACGAAATGGCTATAGAATACCTTAAGCCAATGCGAAGTTAGTCTAAAGTGGTTAGTTTGTAAGAAAATAGAGTATTTATGAATGTAGCTGTAAATGTGAAGCCTTATTAAATAAATTAAAATTAAATGAATTTAAAAATTACGGCGTTTTAGGTACATTGGTTGTCCGAGACGCTGTCTCCGACGAACCTATCCTGTCTTCTTCTACCGAGTATGATATCGAAGAACCCCCAAAAATGAATCCTCCAAACATGATAGTCTGGAAGCTGTGGTATGCAGGCCTGACTAACCAACACCTCACCAAGCTGACCAGCGAACTGTACAGGGGTAAGAAACCTTTACGCTGTCTATCTTACGCAGCCAAGCTGTAGAATTCGGCATTCAATCACATTTTTTTTTACAACAGCTAGGCATGCGTTTGACCGCTGACTCGCCTGATGGGAAGCGTCGACGTGATCGAAGGTGTAACACACTTGCCTAGGAGATACCTATTCACTTTACTCTTTTTGTGTTTGTATTACTCTACTACTCGGATTGTATTTAGGTGGAAAGACAGACATACTCGTACATAGATTCAAGTATCAATCTATTTATATAAAATTCAAAGTCCTGACTGACTGACTGACTGACTGACTGACTGACTGACTGACTGACTGACTGACTGACTGACTTATATATCAACGCACAGCCTAAAGCGCTGGTCCTAGAAACATGAAATTCGGATGATATGTTCTTTGTACAGTGTAGGCATCTTTCGGTCAAGGGTTTTTCGAAATACTACCCCTAAGGGGGGGAAATGGGGGGTTCAAATTTCTATGAAACTTTTTATTCTCTGGGTCGATTGACTCAAAAATTGGTACAAATACTCTTCAATTAAAATTATGAGACACGTGTATCACAGTTTTTCCAAAATCATCATCATCATCATCCACCGACAAAGTCTAATAGGGCTTCTCTTTACTCCGAAATTTTGTTGAGAAAGTTATTAACCCACTACAAACGACGCTGTTATCATTCTTAGGGTTCCGTACTAAAATGGTGATAGGAACCTTATCATGAAACTCCGATGTCTGTCTGTCTGTATGTCTGTGAGCTGATTATCTTGGAAACTGTAATAGCCAGCAACTTGGAATTCGGTACAGATCTAGATAGCGGTAGTAGCTACGTATAGTTGGTAAAACGTCAAGCCTTATAAACTTTTCTCATTCCAGAGATAGTTTAGTTAACTAAAGAACGTCGTCCATATTGCTCTGCTTGGGATATTGTCAGTCTGTGTATTCAATTGAGAGCGAGTGTGACCGCTTATAATATTTATTTCTGAAGTTAAAAACGTCATACATTTTCTGTAAGCCACGCGGGCGAAGCCGCGGGCAGAAGCTAGTACGTACATATGTAGCGACACATTTGCATGTACATTGTATGTCGCTGATTAAAGGGAATGCTATGCACGATGCAGGCTAGGTACGAGTACATCAGTCGCCACCCTCCGGGCACGTTAAGTACGCGTGAGATATACGTTTGATAGACGTAATGAACTTTGTAAAATTAATACATAACATAACATTCTCGTATCGTCAGGCCTTTCCCCCGAGGGGCTGGCAGAGGTGTAATACAACACCCGTACTCCGCCGGACGATATTCAGTCCCAAATGTGACAGGGGGCGAGCCTGTCGCCATACACCGGGCTCCAGTCATGTAGCAGAATATGACAAACAATACGCAAATATGTTCACACAATGAACAAATTGGTGCGTGCCGTCGGCTGAGTTCCAACCCGCTCCCTCTGGCTTGAATATTAGTAATCTAACTAATATTATAAACGCGAAAGTTTGTAAGAATGGATGGATGGATGGATGAATGTTTTTTACTATTTCACGCCAGAACGGCTGAACAGATCTGAATGAAATTTGGCACAGAGATAGATTATAGTCTTGAATGGCACATAGGATACTTTTTAACCGCGGGTGAAATCGCGGGGCGCAGCTAGTATTAAATAACATTAGTACGGAAGTATGGATTTCAGATTCTTTTACGAAGGTAACAAGCGCACGCAGCAATTCAGAACTGTACGAGTCCAACATTCAGTACGTGATGGGAACCCTCGTGTCGAACGTGATGGGACTGTTTGAACAGATGATCAGACTTTACCAAGACGTATCGAATTTAGAAACGACGAAAAACAGGCCCTGGAGTGAAGATCACGCTATTAAAGACTCGTTGATGGCGTTTAGCGTGTGCCGTGAGTAATCAGAAATCAAAATTTATTTATAACTCCTTTAGTTACACGTCACAGTTGAATATCTTATATCTTTAAATGAGCAATTCTTGTATATATAGATATATTTAAATATATATAATTGGAATCTCGTAATCGGCTCCAACGGTTTTCATACAATTTAGTATATAGGGGGGTTCGGGGGCGATAAATCGATCTAGCTAGGAATCATTTTTAGAAAATGTCATTTTATTCGTGTTTTATCGATAATCAACTTAAACATAAACTTGGAAGAAAAATAACAAAAAGGAGGCGTTTGAGTAGTCTCAACTGAAAAATATGACTCTTCCTGACATCTATTGGCGAATAATAATACTATATTTTGTGAGCAACTAATTGCTTTAACGACACAACAGCAGATGGCGTTGTTAAGTAACACGAAGTCAATGATTCGTACTTAAATATAATTTCCAAAAAACACAATAAAAAAAAAAAAAAAATACCGAGCATAGCTCGGTCATCCAGGTACTTAATAATTAAAAACAAATGTCAGAACAATAATAATTGCTAATAGGGAGCTTGCATGAATTATTTTTTTTAGCTTAGGGAACGTACCCATACTACGTGACTCATTTAGAGGGGGGGGGATACGATTTTTTATTGTTTTGTTTGCAAAAAACGATTCAAAACTATGAATTACTACGTAAAACAAGAGTAGGAGGGAGGAGGTCTTAGAATAGAGTAGTATAGAGTACAGCGAGGGGGAGGGGAAGGGGGTTAAAAATTGTAAGAAATGGTCACGTAGTATGGGTACGTTCCCTAAGCTAAAAAAAATAATTCATGCAAGCTCCCTATTAGCAATTATTATTGTTAACAATAATATCTAAAATCAACCAAAAACAAAAACATTAAAATATGCAAAAACAATTTCACAATCCTGATTTGAAATTTGAATTTCTAGAGTCCGCGCCAAAAAGCAGGGTCACGTGACGAGCACAATATCTATGGCTTGACGTCAGTCCTTGCATTGTCAACATTTAGGGCTGGTTCACAATGGCGGGGCACGGGACGACGTGGCTAAGGACGTTTATCGCGTACAATTTTTTTTTACCTTATATCAATGAAGTGTGCACTGTAATTTCTTTATGAATTTACATGATTAGACCAAAACGTCTTACGTGATTCCGCGGCATGTCGCTTCATCGTCGCGTCCTGGGACCCTATTCGGAGATTTGAAATTCTCATCTCACCTTTTTTCATCCTTGTTGCTCTCATTTAAAACGTCATAGGTGTGAGAGTGACCTAGATAAAATCGCATCTCATCTCACGCGCAGGAATAGCCCCCCTGCCATGGGCTTATCTTTAGGGCAGCACAGCGTTAATCTGAATGAGTGAGCGAAATTCGATTGCTTTCGTGACGACGCGGGATGCCACAACACAGGATTCTTCGACATGCCGAAGCGTGCCGTGCAGCACCTTCAGTGTGTGCCGACCCTTATCGTATGGAGTGACGTCACTACGAGCTTATTGGTGGTTCAAATTACGTTCCGTATTACATAAATTGTAATTACAATATTTTGTAGGAAAACAATAGTTTTTCATTAGACATGTCACAGTAGTACATTTTACTATATTCTTAAGTGAATTATTAACCTAATTTGTCGTTAAAATTTTCATGCAAGTTCCCTATTATGTCAAACTAGCTGACCCGGCAGACTTCGTACTGCCTCAATCGATAAATAAAAGACCTAAACTTTTGTTTATATAACGTATTGAATAAAAAATATTTTTTTTAATGAAGCATGAAGTTTTATTATTATTTTCGACACATGTTGCTTACTTAAAAAAACAGAGTTTTCCTGATATACTGGCTATTTATTAAATTATTATTAACAGACACACACTGTTATGATACAGTTTGTTAATCAATTTAAAGCTTTCTCATAAACTATATTTTTTGTTTAGTTTTGTGGTGCGTAAATAAACAAAGAAGACGGTTTTCCGACGCGCGAACACGCGACGTATAATTGTCCATGCGCGAAACAGGGAAACTCCAAGTTAATTCCGCAAACTTCTAAAGACTGTCATTGCGATTTATTTATTGTCATCGCAAAGGCCAGACGTACTGGAAATTGTAAGCGTTTAAAATCGAATGTTAAATCCGTTGGAATCATCGGTATTCGCGGGATCAAGACATCCTCTCCTTTGTATTTTCCTTTTATGATTGTTGCCTCAATGACGTTATTCATCAGCTTTTTCACAGCCAGTCTTGTTCCATTGCATAGTCGCGGTTGATTAATGTTACGCAGCATGATGACAACTGATCCTACTTTTAACTGCAAATTGTGAGGTGGTAATCCAGGCAATTCCAGTGAATTTAGAAACTCCGTGGGATAGTTGACTACGTCATCCTGTTTCATAACGGTGTCCACTGATTTGAAGGAAACCGACTGTCCTGGATGAAAATTCTTAATGGTCGCATTGAGATCCTCGACATCTTTATTTTTCGCTGCCAATATTGCTTGTTCACCAATTATCAGTTCAGCCAATTATGGTTGTTGAACTTTTGCGCTATATATGGGAAAACACGCTGAATAAGCTCCTCTTTTGAATCTGTGATGTGGTAGAAATCTGTGGGTAATATGATGAATCCGGTCGAGGTGTCCATTGCAACTTTATTATTTCCAATATCAAACACATTTGCAGTTTCATCATGTTGCAAAAATACTCGCATGTTAGTTGTTAATTAGAGTGTCTTTACGTACTGCCACAAATTCGATGATTTTAGGCATGCATTTAGTTCATCAGCAACAGTTGATCGGGGAATAACTGGAAGAGTCTGACGAAAATCACCTGACAACAGAATCATGGCCCACCAAAAATATTTTGGTTGTCACAAAGATCTTTCAATGTTCTGTCCAGCGCCTCCAGTGACCTCTTATGGGCCATTGTGCATTCATCCCAAACAATTAATTTGCATACCTGTAGGATCTTGGCCATTGCGCTATTTTTGGCGATGTTACAAATTGGTGTTTCGGTGATTTGCATGTTTAATGGTAATTTCAAGGCAGAATGCGCAATTCGTCCGCCTTCTAGCAGAGTCGCAGCTATTCCAGATGAATCCAACGCTAGAGCAACGTCATTTCGCGATCTGATCCTCGCCAAAAGGATCTGGTGGTGGGACCAATTGTGGCAATTTTACTTTGCCTCCAGCACAACATAATCCAGTAGATTCACATAACCTGTGATGTAGTATGTAGAGTACCTCGTAGAGTTAGCTGCAGTGTGCACATCAGGTTTATTAATTAAACAATTATTTTACGAAATTACATTTTCTTTTATTCTCTTGACGCTACATGTCAACATATCAACAACACGGTAGTCATGGTAACTAAACTAAATAAAAACTCTAAATATCTATGACATTTCCCTGAAATTATTTTAAATATCGCCATCTCGCTCCGTCTTGCGTTTTTATCTCGTTCTGGTTTTTCACTTTTATTATATAGATATAAAAATAATTCATTAATGTCATTTTACAGCTAAGTATACATGGTAAAAACAGTTAAATATTATGAATAGCTATTGTACAAAATAATAATAGTTCAAAAATCTCTTATTTTAAAATAAGCTTTAATGTCTTAAAACATATTTTCTAGTAACCAAGCTCTCAGCTTGGTTTTGAAGCACGCGGTAGAAGGCGCATCCCGAACGGAAGTTGGTATACGGTTATAGACCGCCGGCCCTAAAATTTACACTGACCTCTTCGACTTGACGAGACGATGTGAGGGGGTTACTAGTTGGTCCTTCTTTTTATTACTACGTAAATTGAACGTACTATGGACGCCCCTACGTTGAAAATATCTAGGTTTACATGGGTGAATAGGGCTACCTGGTAAACGAGCTCACACGGCATAGAGGTAATATCTGAAGCTCCCGAAACAGTGCCACGCATGAGACGTTGTCTTGAATATCCTATCCTCCTATCTTCAGGCTCGGATCAAGGTGGGGGCTAACCGGGGCACTTGCCTCGGGCGGCAAACTAAGGGAGTGCTAATACCATAATGAAACTATAAAATCTGTATATGTAAAAAATAATGCTACTGGAGGCTAAACCTGATGAAACGAAATATCAAATTTAATCAAGATTGGTTCAGCCGTTTAGCCGTGAAAAGCCTACAGAGAAACGGACAGACTGACTTTTGATTTTATAATAAGAAAGGATGTAGGTATATATCTTCTATCTTTAAATGAGCAATTCTTGTATATATATAAATATATAATTGGAATCTCGGAATCGGCTCCAACGATTTTCATACAATTTAGTATATAAGGGGTTTCGTGGGCGTTAAATTGATCTAGCTAGAAATCATTTTTAGAAAATGTCATTTTATTCGTGTTTTATCGATAATCAACTTAAACATAAACTTGGTAGAAAAATAACAAAAATATGACTCTTCCTGACATCTATTGGCGAATAATAATACTATTTTTTGTGAGCAACTAATTGCTTTAACGACACAACAGCAGATGGCGTTGTTAAGTAACACGAAGTCAATGAGTGTTTGCTTTGAGGTTAGACTAAAATCAATTGTTTATTTTCCGAAAAACACAATAAAAAAAAAAACCGAGCAAAGCTCGGACATCCAGGTACTTAACCATAGTACAAGCTTTGCTTAGTTTGCGGTCAAGCGATCATGTGCGCAATAATGTCCCGAATATTTTTAGGCAACTGCATTCGTTTTTACAATAAAATCCCGAAAAATATAACAGGGCTCACTAAAGGAAAATTTAAATCACATGTAGAAACTACATTAATGAAAAGAGGGTTTTGTAAGGTTAAGAATTTTTTAGAAGATAAAGATGTCTGGAGCCTTCCACTTCCGCCAAGTAGCCACTAATATGTATAGATGTTACCTAGTTGTAAGCCAATATCTGTAAGGCTGTAATTTATTTATTCTTTGAAAAAATAATGCCCTTTAGTCTCTTGCCTGTTCTTCTAAGTAGAGGCTCTTTATCCGAACAAGGCGGTCGAGTCTATTTAAAAAAACTTTGACGTTCATAATTGTATCTTTGATACCCAAATTGAATAAAAACATTTTGACTTTGACTTTGTCTAACATTTATGCATTGTTTTCTTCGTAGAGGGTCTCTACAACAGAATTCGCTTAGAAAAAAAGCTATTTGAAGAAGTACTTCAAAATGCAGATGCTTTAAAACAACAAAAAATGCAAGAGAAGAGGGGGAAAGAGACACCTATCATGTTCGACGGGATCGTCGGGCAAAATGGTACATACTCCACAACAAAGGCTCCGAGGATGTATAGAGGTAAAATCATTAACATATTAGTAAGGCGTCCTAGAGAGGCGTTCGAAAAAAAAAGTGGTTGTCTGTAAAATCAGTGTACGGACAATAGTTTAACGTGACAACGTCATAACAAAACATTGATGAAATCTTCTCCTCAGACGCATAGGCCAGTCGAGTGGAAGAGAGATAGATGCGGCGCAAGCCGAACGCTTAAGCCGATCGTGTCTGTCTCTCGCTAGTGTAGCGCTCTCGCTCCTGACTGAGCGTAACGGGACAATGAGTCATCCTTTTTCGTGCGTGCAGTCGGCATTCATCTATTTATTAGACGTTGTCACGTCAAAAAGAATTTAGTAGTGTAATATCAAAAGCAAAACTTAAAAACCGACTTCCCGTCAGACCGTCATCCATTTAAACAATTTTTAGACTTTTGTTCTTATTTTAAAATTGCTTGACTGATTTCGATTAAATTTATGTGGGACCACCTTTTTTTTGTTTTTATGATTGACGGCCTACGTTTAGACAATAGACAATAGACAAATATTTATTTGCAGCAAAAACATACAAAATAAATTAAATAAAAATTACACGATTAAAAAAACAAAAAAACATAGTTTTTGCCACAAACCGATCCCAACTCAGCATAATGCCGGCTGCTGTAGACAACCGGCGCTGGTCTTCCGGTGGAACCGGCAAGTGACGTCACGAACGGACGTCTGTAAGTAAACGTAAAGTAACGTCTGTAAGTAACGTCGAGCAATATGAACGCACGGCAAAAAGAATCAACAAATCAATTAAATTAAAATAAGACTTACTTACGCTAAAAGACGCAAACAAAACTGAAAATTCAAAACAATACCACAAAACTAACATAACTAACTTATCATAACATATCACATCGTATAACACAAAAAATAATGTGTTTTTATTAATGTTGATTTAATTAATTAATGTTGATTAGTTAATGTTGATTTTTTAACCAAAAAAATCACAAAAAACTGGTGTCATTTTTGAGGTGTTCCTCGCCCTTCTGGTGTTCGCAAATTAATGTCCTAAGTTTTGATCTAAAACTACTTGACCTCAACACACCTGATGGAAAGTGACGATATGGTCTAAGATGGAGCACGCTTGCCCATGAGGTGCCGTCTCACTCTTGTCTTGAAGAGAGCCAGGTTGTATCTATTGCTGGGGAACACCGAGGCAGGAAGTGCGTTCCACTCCTTGCCAGTTCTTATTATGAAGGAGTATCTCTAAAGTGTGATCTACTAAACAAAAAAAGAATCATTAAAATCGATTCTATCGGTCTTCAGTAAGTCAGTAAAAGACATTTTTTATACCAAATACGTCCAACCAGATGCTTAGTATTTTTTTATTATTTATAATCAAATTTCTTATTTGCTTAATTTTAAGTCTCATAATTTTATGTTTTTATTTTAAATTAAAATTACTTTGGGTATGAATATGTTTTAAATTTAATTTGGATTTACTTTTAATTAAATTTAAAACATTTTATTTCATTTTTCTCTTATGTTTTATATTTTAGTTTTAAAATATGTTTTTATTAGCTATTATAGTTTATTTTATATGATTTTTGTCTGCCACTAATTTTGTATTTGCACATGTTTTGGAGTATGGTCCAGCTCTGGCTTTTTTTCCTATTTACTACTTTGTTTATGACTGTACTCTGTTTTGTGTTTAAATAAATAAAATAAGATTCACAGTTGGCGGAGTAATCACTTAACGTAACATACATAAAAAAACCAAACAGTCGAATTGAGAACCTCCTCTTTTTTGGAATACAGTTAAAAAAACGTCACTCAACTTGATGACAGCGGGGCCTGTCCGCGTAGACTGCAGGTTTGCTGCAGCGCTAAAACATTCGTCATGTCGCCCAATCAAATCTATTAAATCATGCTTCCGTACACAACCACACTGCCTGCGTGTCAAAGCCACACTAATGTAAGGTGTACTGATTGCAGTACTGTGCAGTGGAAGAAAGTGTAATCTCTAGTCACTCTATCACTCAAGTGACTCTGTGAGCTATAGACCTCGGTGCCGACGTCTGTCTCCTCTGCAGATCGCATTCCTCAATCGATTCTCGTAAAATTTTGTGAGCATGTTCATTAATTATACAGTTTTCTGTTTGCCGAGTCAGACTGCCTCGGTGGCTCAGTTGGTAGTGAACCTGCCTTCTGAGCTTGGGGGCGTGGATTTGATTCCCACGTAGGGCTAACATGAATGTGATGAACATTTGTGTTTGTTCTATGTCTGGGTGTTAATATCTATTCATGTATGGATTTAAAATATAAATATATGTATGTATATCAGTCTCTGGCAGCTTTGCTTAGTTTGGGGTCAGAGGATCGTGTGTGAAAATGTCCCGAATTTATTTTTTAGATTTTAGAAATGTGTGTGTTTTAGAAGTTTGGACGCCACTATGACACACAAGACACCTGTGTATATTTGATCGAAGGTAGAATCGCTAGGAAGCGAATTCAATTTGTCGAGAGAGATTTTATAATCCAAGACGATATTTTCTCTTTCTCTCTTAGGTGGTATGTACGTCGCAAGAAGGATCAACATTGACGACGTCTTCGACGAAAACGACTTCGACACCGCTTTCCAAATACCGATCCTGGCGAAACGGAGCAAGGAAAATAACAACTGGAACCTAAAACTGAAACAGGAAATCGAGAAAAAGTTGAAAAACCACGCAGACGACGAAAGCCCTATACCCCAAAACCCTTTTGTACCCACACCGGATTTGAGATCCGGTCAACCAGTCCCTAAGTTAGACATGTCGAAATATCTCAAGCCTAGGTTTCCTAAGCACCAGGATCCTAACATAGCAAAATTGATGTTGAAACTTGATGCTGAAAACCCAAAATTGAATCCTGAGTTGAACAAATACGAGTACATGCCTATAAGTCAACAAGTCGACGCGGACGACTCAGAACCTCCTCTAGAAAGCTATCCTCATCAGTCGAGGAGGATGGGATCTGGCCGTCGCAAAGCCAGGCAACGGAAATCTGACAGCTATAGTACATCTCAGTCACCGAAGAGATTTGACAGGTGAGATTTCAAAATTGTTACTTGAACTAATATCTAGTGTAATTCCGCTTTAACGTGGCATTAAATACATCAAGGAATATGAAATTATTAATAATAATAATAATAAATAATAAATTTTATTTATTTGAATCAAAAATATTACTACAAATGTTATTTAGTTTTAGTTTCATGCATGCAAAATACAATTTAAAAATAATATAAATAATAATAAGTTCCTACTAATTTCTTACGCTAGATTATATTAATTAATTTTAACAATTCACAATATTATAATATTAAAAGTTAAACATCATAATAAAATAACATGGGTGGAGGCCCTAGCTCCCACAGTACCAGTGCTCCCACTTCTTGGGTATCTATGTATGTGAGGATGCACGTGCATGCTGTGTCCTTTTTATGTGACAAGGGTAAAGATTAGGTATGTGTTGTCTTTAATCTTTCTTAATTTTGAAATTTTTGAAATTAATTCAATGAAATTTACTAGAAAATTTATACATCTACAATCTAATTTTAAACGTTATACAATTTGACACGACAAACTTATAACACTCCGTCGTTTTGCGTCGGGAGTTAAAAACGGGAATTACTCATGTCCTATTTAAGTTGGTAACTCCGACTATAGTTTCAACCACATTCGGTGGTCTTTATCAAGGAGAATGCTGGCACGCGGCTGGATCTTGCTCTGCACTGATTGGTACTTTATTGACCGGACAAGTCTTAGCGAGCGAAGAGTCTATGCTGCAGCTTCGGCAAAAATATTTCCGTATGTCCGGCGTCTGTTCGGAGCCTGCCCGGCTGTCCCCCTCTACATGTCGCATTTCTCAACCGATTCTCCTAAAATTTTGAGCTACAATGAATCGGTTTAATTCAAATTCAAATTTTCTTTATTTCAGGCCTTTTACCCATAAACATTGTAATATAGAATAAATGTAATTAAATTGAAAAAATAAAATTAAAATGAGGTATTAACAATTAAATTAAAATGAACATGAAATTAAAAAAATAAATTCAAAAAAAAATTAAATAAAAATATATTAAAATAAAATAAAAATAGTAAGAAATACGACCAGTAGAGGAGTACAGACAGCCGATAGCCAATAGACGCCGGCCGCAAGGTCTTCAGCTCACAGAGTCATTAGCCAAAATGTGTGAGAACCACTTTAAAATATTTATTTTTTGTTTACAGGTTTTCCTTTACCAACCTACAGAAGTCAGGGCTTAATCGGAAGATCCCACTTCCGAGGCAGCATCCAGCAGTCGGCCGTTCGTCCACTCGCGCTAAAAAACTCCTTTGGAGCCCGAAATACGTTAATTAATAATTAATTTTAACTAAATTTTACTTAAATTAAAGTTATTATTTGTTACTAATTATACCTAGTCTAGCCATAAGTTCTGTTACAAATGAAAATGCATTTATTTTTTTACTAGATGCGCCCCGCGGTTTCACTCGCGGTAAAAAAGTATCCTATGTGTTATTCTAGACTATAATCTATCTCTGTGCTAAATTTCATCCAGATCTGTTCAGCCGTTCTGGCGTGAAAGAGTAAGAAACATCCATCCATCCATAACTTTCGCGTTTATAATATTAGTAGGATATAGTAATGTAATGTTAATAAAAGTTATATGTACACATGTATTGAAGTCTTAACAATAAAATAACTATTATTTTATTCAAAATGACCACCTTTGGCCTTGATACAGGCTCGGTCGGTTTGATCGGTCTGGCCAAGAATCTATGGATTTACGGACTTTTTTGTTATAACGGTATTTGTTTCCATGGGAAGTTTAGCCACTGCTTGCTTCAAAGATTTCTTATGTGACTTTATGTCAGCGTGTCGTTTAGAGCAGGTCATGCTCGCCGCCCACTACACACACTACACAGTCCAGCGGGTTTAGATCTGGGCTAGAGGAAGGCCAGTCTTCAGCCCTTATAAAGTTAGTTGAAAATTTTTTCGTCGATAAAAAGGAAATTTCTGTAACTTTCACCTGCGTAACGGGATAGAAGACGTTTTGATCTATCCACTCTCTTTAACTGCAGCGATTGGTTAAGGGCATGTGCTATATATCGGCGATATGCACCAAGCTTCAAGTCTTGTTTTATTATACGAGTACGCGACAGAGTCCTAGCGGGTATCTTCATTTCTCGCTATAAGATTTTTTGTTTCCTCATTGGGTTTCGGCGAATTCTGGCTTTATCAGCATAGTTCTCATCGCACGCGGCCGCCCCGATCTTTTATGGTCTTCAACAGAGGAAGTGTCGGTATATCTGTACTACGATATACGAACACACGGCTGATACCAAGATTTTGAAGAGTCTTGAAAATGACCGACGGTTCCATACCCACTTTGTGCCACGCAATCACTGCAATCCTGATTTCTTTAACACCCCATTCCATGTTGTAAATTTAAAAATAATCACGAAAAGTTTATGTGAAATGGCGGGAAATTGATTGTAGTTTTCGACATAATAAACGCATTCCAAAATTTAAATGCAGAAAAAAAATAAACCAAGGAGTTTGTTTTGTAACAATATTTATGGCCAGACTAGTTAGTTTGTTTTAGTTGTTTAGTGTAGTAGGGCCAACTGGGGCAAATGCGTCTCAAATACCCTTTACAAATCGGGCAACTAACGCCATGTAGTTTTTTTTACAACAGACTAGGCATGCGTTTGACCACTGACTCGCCTGATGGGAAGCGTCGACGTGATCAAAGGTTTTTTTTTATGTGCAATAGGTCGGCGTTTGACCGCCAACTCGCCTGATGTTAAACGACGTTGTGCTCTAAGATGGAGCACGACGACCTATAAGGTACTTATTCACTCTAGCCTTGAAGTTTTGTAGAGTGAAGAATTACAAAGACGGCAGTTGAGTGAGGCGCTACAAGTGAGCTACTGCTCAGACCCGTCTTCGGAACGGTCAGGGGCCCTATTCGGAGATTTGAGATTTTCATCTCACCTTTTTTCGTCCTTGTTGCTCTCGTTTGAAACTTTGTAGGTGTGAGAGTGACCAAGATAAAATCTCATCTCATCTCACGCGCAAATAGCCCCCCAGGTGAAACACGCTTGCCTAGGAAATACCTATTCACTTTACTCTTAAACACCCCCGGATTGTATTTAGGTGTCGCCTAATTTGTAAAGGGTTTGTTGATTGATTCAGGCGTTACTTTGCGGAAGTTCATCTTCAAAATTGTTACTTGAACTAATATCTAGTGTATTTCCGCTTTAACGTCGCATTAAGTACATCAAGGAATATGAATTTTTTATTCTATTTTTAATTTTGAAAAATGTTTGTACAAAATTGATATTTGAATCTAATTTAAACGTTATACAATTTGATATTTCAACTAACGAATTTAACAGACCTAATTTAATGAAATCTACTGAAAAACTTTATACAATTTGAAATATAGCGTATCTCCCTGGCGATACAGCGGGGAAATGCCGCCAGCATAATGAGGACTTCCGAAAGAGGCGTTCGGGATGGGAAGTGAAATTTGAGTGACTAAACTACATTGTATTGTATTGTTTTGTATTTAATTTAAAGATAAAGATAAGATAAAGAATATTTATTTGCATACAACATGGTCATATAAAAGATGTTGGAATATTGACACAAAAAGGCTCAAGCACGTTGTGCCGGATAGGCGTACAAATGTCAGAGTGATGGCACTATGCTCGTCAAAATAATAAAATTAAAATTTCAAAATTGTACAAATTAAATTAATAAACACAATTAAAGGAACAAATTAAATAACAAAAAACAGTTGATCTCAAAATTAAATGTCAATAAAATAATATTAAAACCACCAATGTCAAATAAGGGAATAGGTAATAAAAATGTCAGTTGTACATTAAAGTTTGTCATTCAAATAATCATTAATAGTATAGTAGCATTTGTTCAATAATAATATTTTTAGCTTGTTCTTGAACAGGTTAAAATTCTGTTCCCTTATAGATTTTGGTATCTTATTGTAGATCAGAGGTCCCATACACACTATATTATTTCTCATCAGGGCTGTCTTCCCTTTGTGATTGCGACGTTTGTCCTGGTCGCGTCGGTTTCTATCGACAGTCTGAGACAGTGTGGGGAATCGCTCTAGGTTTTTTTTTACAAATATGGCTGTCTCTAAAATATATAGGCACGGAAGTGTAAGAATTTTGTATTTTTCGAAGTATGGTTTGCAACTATCTCGGGTTTTAAGCGTAAACATAGCACGAATACAGCGTTTCTGCCTTTTAAAAATGACCTCTTTATTAGTTGAGTTGCCCCAGAAAATAACACCATATCTTAGAATGGATTCGACTAGGCCGTAGTACGCAGTTAGTAGAGCGTCTGTATTTACAGTGGGAGCTAATTTGCCTAGCGCATATGCTTGACTGCTTATTCTCTTCGAAAGAGTCTCTATTTGGGGTTTCCAATTTAATTTCTTGTCTATAGTTAGACCGAGAAACTTCGCAGTTACTACTTCCTTTATTGATTTTTTATCGTACACTAAATTCACATTATGTTTAAGTAATGATTCTCTTTGTCTAAAGTTCATGATATTTGTTTTATCTAAGTTGATTTTTAAGTTATTATTGTCCAGCCATGATATTATTGATGTCAAGGATTCATTAATGTCATTTTCATATGAGTCAGGTGTCTTACATGCTATGGTAATTGTGCTGTCATCTGCGAATAATGTCATAGGTTGTGTGGTGGCACAAGGTAAATCATTAATATGGGCTATGAATGACAGTGGGCCCAAAACACTGCCCTGAGGAACTCCGTACGTAACTTTACGTTCACACGATCTAAATAGTTCCTCAGTCTTGGTTTCAAGATTAACTCGACTTATTTCTGTGATTTGTATCCTATCAGTCAGATATGATTTAATTAAGTCTAAAACATTGCCCCGTATTCCATAAGCGTCTAATTTTCTTGTTAATATCCCGTGATCTACATAATCAAACGCCTGTGTCATGTCACAGAATATTGAACATACTGGAGTACTTTTATCAACACATAATAAAACCGGTTTGATAAAATCGTAGATAGCCATATTAATGTTTTTATTTTTTCGGAAACCTTTTTGTTCTTTGCATAGTATTGTTCTTTGTTCTAAATAATTATTTAACTCATTATAAATATATTTCTCAATAATTTTTGAAAAAATAGATAATGTTTTGACATACCTGTATAATAACGAATTTTTAAACAAAATGAATAACATTCTTATATATTTGAAATATATGACGGCGCGAGATATCATTGGATAAAGAAAATCAGTTTGAGAGTTGTTAATCGATAGTTTTAATCTGTGGTTTATGACGATTAATCGATTTGTTTATGGTAATTTAGAGCGGTTAACACCGAATGGAGTTGCGTTTGGGATTTCGGGCGAACGTCATGTCTGTCGGTCAGTGGTTGACAGGACTAGGCTGAAAGCGGTCGCACGCAATGGTCATTCGTAAACCCATTACTCTAAATCGCCAACTATCTTTGTGATCATTCACTAAATAAGTAGTCTAAGTGACTGTATAATTAAAATAGTGAAAAGCCTTCAATGCTGTCCCCTTATTTCAACGTTCCTGAAGTTTGACGCCCACCATAGATACCCGTGATGACAAGCTCATGGCTCAGAAATTAGACACGACACCGCGGCCTACTAGATTTTCCCCGTCATCAAAAGTGGAAGGTCACAGCGCAGCGGCCTTTCCTATGTTTCTCCGACATCAGATGCGACGGCGTGGCTGCTCCTTCCCTACATTACTCCGTCTTCAGTGGGATGAGATGTCACGGCTTGGCTTCCTCTTTCCTACATTTCCCCGATATCAGGAGTGAGATGTGAAGGCTCGGCTTCCTATTTCTCTATGTTTCCCCGACATCAGAATTGGGATAAGACTAATGCCCACAGTTAACAAGATGAGTGCTGAAGATGATGACGAGGACCACCTCCCTCTTTCCCCGACATATATATGAAGCTAATTCAATAAGGAATTTAAAGTTGAAATACACTAGTTCAAGTTACAATTTTTGTGAAGGGTTTGTCAGTATTTCTCGAAAGTCACAATTGCCCCACAGACGCATTTGCCCCAGTTGACCCTATAATATAGTTTTGGGGGCTGAGCTACCCACGTCCGTAGGAGTGTACTCTATTCTGATTCCTTACACGTGGTCCCCGGGTCCCGGCTAACCGGGTAGCAAACTCTGGTGGGAGTCTTCGGCCGTGGCTACTTACCACCCACCGGACCAAGCCATGCCGTGAAATGACCTAGTCGTGTTTCGGGATGTAGTCCGGTGTAACCGTTCCGAAGACGGGTCTGAGCAGTAGCGCTCTTGTAGCGCCTCACTCAACTGCCGTCTTTGTACTTCTTCACTCTACAAAACTTCAAGGCTAGAGTGAATAAGTACCTTATAGGTCGTCGTGCTCCATCTTAGACCACAACGTCGCTTATCATCAGGCGAGTTGGTGGTCAAACGCCGACCTATTCTGCATATCAAAAAAAAATTTAAATAATATTAAAACTTCATGTTTTCCATTCTTTACTCTATCTTATATCTTTAAATGAGCAATTCTTGTATATATATATTAGGTCCTTACGTATGAAATTAGCGTTTTGTCGTACTGATCAATTTGATCTGAAATATCTCCTCTTTGGTTAAGAATTCGAAATTCAAATTAATAAATTCATTTAGCTGGTTTTTTTTTCTTTGGAATACAGTCATTCATTTGTTATTTTCCTCATTATTTTTTCTTTGGCGTCGCTTATTACCGCGCAATGGAAAACATGAAATATCGGTATATTTACGAGTACGAGTTCTACCGTGGCACCAGTGCTGCAGAAACAGCTCGAAGAATTCATGATGTGTACGGCGCTGGTGTCGCTAAAGACAGCATGGTACGTTTTTGGTTTCAACGTTTTCGTTCTGGAAATGTCGACCTTAAGAACCAACCCCGTGGACGGCCGGAGATCAAAGTGAAAAACGAAGAATTAAAGGCTATTGTGAAAGCGGATCCATCACAAAGCACTTCAGAGATAGCAGCAGGCTTCGGGGTAAGTGACAAAACTGTATTAATCCACTTGAAGCAAATCGGGAAAGTAAAAAAACTCGAACGATGTGTACCTCATGAATTGAGTGAATCGAACTTGCAAACACGGGTCGCCTGCTGTGTTACTTTGCTCAACCGACACAATAATGAAGGGATTTTAAATCGAATCATTACTTGTGATGAAAAGTGGATATTGTACGATAATCGAAAGCGCTCATCGCAATGGCTGAACCCTGGAGACCCAGCCAAATCCTGCCCTAAACGAAAATTGACTCAGAAAAAGTTACTTGTAAGTGTTTGGTGGACTAGCGCCGGTGTCGTTCACTACAGCTTTCTTAAATCTGGCCAAACGATTACGGCAGATATCTATTGTCAGCAACTGCAAACCATGAAGGAAGAACTAGCTGTTAAACAACCGAGATTGGTCAATCGCTCTAGGCCACTGCTGCTTCACGACAACGTAAGACCACACACTGCACAACAAACAACCACTAAGTTAGCTGAGCTACAATTGGAATGTCTGCGACATCCACCGTACTCCCCGGACCTTGCTCCAACAGATTACCATTTCTTCCGGAATTTGGACAACTTCTTACAAGGAAAAAAATTCCACTCCGATGCAGCAGTCCAAACCGCCTTCAAAGAGTTTATTGATTCTCGCCCCCATGGTTTTTATAGTAAAGGGATCAATGAACTACCCATAAGATGCCAAAAGTGCATAGATAACAACGGTGCATACTTTGATTAATTAAATATATTTTACAAAAAAAAAATCGACTTTTTATTCCTCCCGTACAAAACGCCAATTTCATACGTAAGGACCTAATGGAATCTCGGAATCGGCTCCAACGATTTTCATACAATTTAGTATATAGGGGGTTTCGGGGGCGATAAATCGATCTAGCTAGGAATCATTTTTAGAAAATGTAATTTTATTCGTGTTTTATCGATAATCAATCTCAACTGAAAAATATGACTCTTCCTGACATCTATTGGCGAACAATAATACTATTTTTTGTGAGCAACTAATTGCTTTAACGACACAACAGCAGATGGCGTTGTTAAGTAACACGAAGTCAATGAGTGTTTGCTTTGTTAGACTAAAATCAATTGTTTATTATCCAAAAAACAATAAAAAAATTAAAAAAATACCGAGCAAAGCTCGGCCATCCAGGTACTGTTACATTAAACGTTCAAAATCTATTTTAAATAAATAACGACAATTACGTAGGAAATAAAGCTTTACATGTTTTCACTGAATAAATAACGTAAGTAAATAAATAATGTTTTACACATAGCACCCCACTAGGATCCCCTGTGTGTGATGCCATAAAACACACAAAGACAGCCAACACCCAGATCCAGAAGAGATAAATAAATAAATAAATAAATTCGGGACACTTCGACAGACGGTCGCCTGACCCCCAGATATCTAAATTACTCATTCAAAAAATTTGACTGCCTCGGTAGCTCAGTCGGTAGTGAACCTGCCTTTTGAGCTAGCGGGTGTGGGTTCGATTCCCACCTAGGGCAAGCATTAATATGATGAACATTTGTGTTTGTTCTATGTCTGGGTATTAATAATCTATTTAAGTATGTACTTAAAAATAAATATGTATGTATGGGCGATGGCAGCCTAATTGGGAGAAGACCTGCCTCTCAAGCCAGAGGGAGCGGGTTCGAACCCAGCCGATGGCACGCACCAATTTGTTAATTGTGTGAGCATATGTGCGTATTGTGTGTCATCTGCTACATGACTGGAGCCCGGTGTATGGCGACAGGCTCGCGCCCTGTCACATTTGGAGCCGAATATCGTCCGGCGAAGTGTGGGTGTTGTATTACACCTCTGCCAGCCCCCTCGGGGGAAAAGCGTGACGATATAATATGTTATGTATATCAGTCTCTGGCCGTCATAGTACAAGCTTTGCTTAGTTTGGGGTCAGACGGCCCAAGTGTGCCGAATATTATTATAAGCATCTGTCCGGCCGGGAATCGCGCCCTGGACCTCATGTTCATAAAGCAGTCGAACAGCGACTAGGCTAGGAGAGTCGTCAGAAAGTCTTAAGATCTTATCACACCATGCGATCAGTCGTGAGCGATTGACATGCTGGTTACCTGCTATATGTTTTGCGCGTGAGATATTTTCTGGACTGTCACTCCCGTTTGAGAAGTCATATACGAGTGAAAGTGACCAAGGTAACATCCTCCGCGCCGGGCCGTCTTTAACCTATTCGAGGCCCTGGTCATATTAGGATAATGGGGCCCCTATGACTTTGACAGAACACTATTTTGTTAGAATAGACAAAGAAAGTAGATAATCATGCTTGCTCAAGTCGGAAAGCCTAATTTTTGGGTGAGAGTAGAATAGCTTCGCGCATGTAAATGTTAGTAAGTTGGTATTGTAATCAGTAATTTAGGTTCGATTTCTTCGGATTGTGTAAGTTTTTTGGTAAAAAATATTGGTTTTCGTTTGGTGGTTTGACAGGAACTAGGGACTCTATATTTGATCTGAGGGGCCTATCGATCGCGGGGCCCTGGACACTTGCACAAAGTGCCCACTTGGAAAGAAGGGTCTGCCTACGCGTGGCGTGGTAGGGGGCATGTCGTGCTCACTCGTTTATCTCACAGTACAATTTATACTAGTAGATATTTACTAGAATATATACAGATCGCATGGTGAGACATGCTAAGGTTGTGGTCACTGGTCCTGGGCGTACCGAGACTTTTTTTGGAGTGGGGCAGATGTAACAGTTTTTTGTTAGGGGTTGGGCAGAAGTAAATGTACCTACTATTTTTATAAAAAGTGTAATTTATAACCTAAGCTTTGAGTTTTGAGCTTGGGAGCAGGGTGGGGCTGTACGTACCAGCGTACGTACACGAACCCACGATGGGCCAAGGTCCCTGTGGGTACGCCCATCACTGTGGTCGAGTGTGATTTAACCTAGAATAAACGATTCACTCATACGAAGGAAAACAAACATAATTGATGCCCTGCACTACAGTCTAAAGCAAAAATGGCGTTGGGCTTGCCATGTTGCTCGATATAGGGACAAGCGATAGACAGTAGAAACGATAAGATGTAAAGGACCTAGTGGAAAAAGACGCAAAGGGCGACCTATTAAACGATGGAGCGGCGACATCATAACTACAGCCGGAAATGAGTGGATTAGACGAGCTAAAGACAGGGAAAATTAGAACATTCTGGAGGAGGTCTATACCCAAATAGGGGTTCCTATCCAAGAATAAGATAACAAATTTAAAAAGAACATGTTACACTTAAGGGATTGGAAATAAAAAGGCTTATTATTATTATTATAAACGATTCACTCGAGACTTGAAGACAACATCCAAATTACAGAATTAAAAACCATTTTTACTTCGAATAAAATGTATTCACCTATCATTTTCTTCCGGTTTCCTTCTTATGCACTACCCTGACGAGGTCAATCAAATGCGTAATTTCTATAGCTTGGTTAGCGATTTGCTCATACGCGTTAATGTGCTCTATTGGCTTCCATTCTCTCTGGAACTTCTTCAGCGTTTTCGATATGTCGGTTATGATGTTGTACTTGTCTGTTATGTCACCAATCAGATACCCCATTTCGAAAGCCGTCGAGTTTGTGTAGTGGTCTTTGATTAGCTCGGCTCTCTTCACTTTTAGATCGCTGTCTCTTACTGTTTCGTACATAAGACGGAATAGTTTCAGACGTATGTTCTTGTCATCGTCGTCTTCAATGTTTCTGTTGCGATCAGATCGTGTGTCGTCTCTTCTTTGGGCGGATCTTAGGAGTTGGATGCCGATTTTACGCCCTGCAATGTGATTCAGAAATAATAATTTGCTTGAATACTATTTTTATTATTATTATAAATTACTCTCCACGGACTCCGGGGACCGTGACTTTTGTTAACATAAATCTTTAATTATTATTTAAGGGGAATACAGGTAGATGGGGGTTAGTTATTAAGTCTCAATCTAAAGTTAGGTTAAAGGTTATCAGATTTACTTATTGCATTGTGAGTACACCACGAGCAGACCAGCGACCCGCAAGCAGTACCCGATCACGAGTATGACGCATGTGCCATCCATCGCTCTCCTCAACCATATTTGAGGGAAGAGAACGACCCGACACACGACGCCGCCGCAAGAAGGTGCCTTCGATAGTTAGCATGAATGCTCGAGATGGACTCACAATTTCTTTAAAACGCGAAATTATTACAATTTTTATTAACATAACATCATGGCCTCCTCCCGACTCAGAGCCTCCATCACCACCGCGTTCCGATCTCTGATGGATGCTTGAATACTTAGTAAGAAACAGAAATATAAGAATTGCTTAAGTCCTTGCTTAACTATCTACTCCTAGCTAGTTCCTGCTTATTTATTTTTTTACATGGACCCTAAGCCATTCCTTACGAGAATCTTAACTTTATGTGCCCGATAAGCGAATACCTATTTCGCTAGAAGTTTAAAAAGTAGTTTAGCAAGGACCTGAGCAATTCTTGAAGGACTTGAGCAACAAGAAGTGGATTTTTAGGGGTCTTAAGGCCCATTTACATGATACCATTTTCTTGTACATACAAGAGCAATAATTGAATGCAATACATTACGCGCAATAATTGATCTTCAAGAATTGTAAGGAACAACAAAAGTACAAGCGTAGATGCTACGTTTTGTAGCTCTACTCAAAGATTGGTAGATGCTCCGAGAGCCTCTCTTCTTCCTATTAATTTTTTGATCGAAGACCTTTTCTTACGACGTATTCTCAACAGTTTTCCCTCAGTAGAGCAACAACGATTGACGTAACCTCACTACTCATGTTTGCAAATGAATAGATAATCCAGTTGAATACAAGAATTGTTTAAAAAATTATAGCATGTGCTATTTACACAAAGTACAGTTTTGAAGCAAAACATATATAACAGATCAACAATGTCACGTGTTGTTTAGACCATGCAAGTCATTTATTGCTTTAATTTAATTGTATGCAAGAAAATTGCATCGTGTTAATGGGCCTTTAGTGCAATTTACACGATTTACACTGACTTCAACACCCTTACCATGAGTTTGATAATAAAGAAAACGTTTCTTTCTCGTGTGTTTTCATGCATTCCCATAATACGCACCTGACGGAAACGTTAAGGTACTAGGTTACATGCGTGCAGCCAACGAAAACGAAAAAAGTTTTCGTTAACTATCAAAACTCGAACTACGTAAAGTTTTTCAATGTAATCGAGCCCTTACAAACTTGATTTGAAAGGAGATTGACCAAACTGGTATGGGCTCTGGTCAAAGAATTTGGCTGCTGTCCCCAGGATTGGCACAATTGTTGATTGACTTATAGTGCCATAAATGTATATGAATGAACTGACTATGTCTGTTAAAACCAATCAAAACCAAATCCATAGGTTATTTATCTACAGGTAAAGTGAATTATGCTTGATTATGAAGTTATTAAGCTTCTTAGGTAAATATCAATGTTTCTGTGGTCTACATTTTTTCGGTTCGATCTTCGATCAGATTTTCATAGTAATATGCTGCTCGAAGGGTTCGATAGAAGAAATTGTTCTACGTCTGGTTGAATCAGTCTTTAAAACATGACAAGTGATAAACCTGGGGATGCACTTTGTTTTTTATTGTTTTTGGACTAATTTGGTTTCTCCTTTCAAATGAAATTTTCATTTTTATTTTATTTCATCTGGTTTACCATATCGAACTCCTAAATAGTCTGATTCCTGGTTTGTTGCAAATTCTGGCTCCGTTGTGGCAGAATTTTCGGTTTTCTGATGACAAGTAAATATTGAATTAAAAATAAATAATTAATTATAATAATTAGGAGGTGAGTGCATTTCTTTCTTTTTAATTAAAATATTTAGCTTAAACTCGTCTTCAAAATATTATTTTTTCTATGTATGCATGTTTTGAATTACAATCTAGATCATAAGTTTTTTTTTGTTAGTTTTATGTTTTATAATTATTGTAATTTGTGTTGTGTACTTATATAAATAAAATAAAAAAATTAACTATTGACTAATTTTTAATTAATTATTTAGTAATTGCAGCTTTTCTCGTAGCAGGTTTTTTAACCTTCGTCCTGATTAGGCAAACTGTGAGCGGCTGACTGCTGACTGACTTTGAGTCGCGTATTGTACAAACTCAATGTGGAGCAGGCGGCTAACTGTAGCAAACAATGCGAATCAGCAGCTCATCAGGAAGCGATACGTTGCAAACTACCTATGGAACACCTTGCCATCGTCTACATTCCCGATTTACTACAACCTGGGTATCTTCAAGGCTAGACTGAATAAGTACCTTGTAGGTCTTCGTGCTCCATCTTAGACCACAAAGTCGCTTAACTTAATTGTTACTTGAACTAATATCTAGTGTAATTCCGCTTCAACGTCGCATTACTTACATCAAGGAATATGAATTTTCTATTCTATTCTTAATTTAGATTTTTTTAAATTAATTTAATGATATTTACTAGAAAACTTCACACAAATTGACATTTGATTCCAATTTAAACGTTATACAATTTGATATTTCAACCAACAAATTTAACAAATCTTCTAAAAAACTTTATACAATTTGATTTAAGAAGCTAATTTAATAAGGAATTTAACCTATTCTACATAAAAAAAAGGAAAAAAAAACTAAGTACGCGCTGTTCGGACAATTCATTTTTACTAGTGTCTGTGAACTGTAGACCTTGAGGCCAACGTCTGCAGTCATGCGTCTTTTTCTACAAGTCGCATTCTTCAACCGATTCTCGTGAAATTTTGTGAGCAGGTTTGATAATTATACAGATTTTTTTCCGAGTCATCATCAGTGCGGAGAAAAAAAATCAAAACTCCGCAGTTTTGAAAAGCTTACAAAAAAGATTTGAAAATTTCAGAGGACCGCGAAGCTCTGAAATTTCCATACAAAAGCGCTTCTCAAATTTCTAGAGTTAGATTATGATGAAATTTAGCATGTACAATTAATAATATCTCCGCCGCTATTTTCTTGTTTTTTAAAAAAAACGTTCTCAAGCGAAAATAGAGCTATGAAAAATTTCCGCATTTGTAAGGGGTCACTTTTGACTGATTTATTCAATAAATAAATAAATCAAATTAAAAATCCCTTTACATAGGGAGCTTGTCTACATCATTAGCTTTTAAATGAATCTAAAGGGGAAATTCTTAGTTATTTAAGAATGATTACAGTAGTGCAAAAGTCATTAAAAAAAATTGTACTTTGTCACTCTGTAGGTAACTTTAGAGGCTCGCCAGTATCATTACTTGCCCTCTACGCTCGTAATCTTCTTCTAGACGAAATGGCTATAGAATACCTTAAGCTAAAGCGAAGTTAGTCTAAAGTGGTCGCCGGACTCTTAAATCAAGCTTTAAAATAAGAATGTGTATCAAGCTTTCAAATTACTGTAATTAAATAAATTTGGTAGGTAATCAGTCGACGGCACGCAGGACTTTGTTCATTGTGAAACATATGTGCGTATTGTATGTCATCTGCTACATGACTGGAGCCCGGTGTATGGCGACAGGCTCGCCCCTGTCACATTTGGGAATTGTATGTCGTAGTAGTAAGTGTAGTAGTAGTAGTAGTCGTAGTAGTAAGTGTAGGTGTTGAATTACACCTCTGCCAGCCTCCTCTGGGGTAAGGGGGGCTGCGCTACCCACGTCCGTAGGAGTGTACTCTATTCTGATTCCTTACACGTGGTCCCCGGGTCCCGGCTAACCGGGTAGCAAACTCTGGTGGGAGGCTTCGGCCGGGGCTAGTTACCACCCACCGGACCAAGCCATGCCGTGAAATGACCTAGTCGTGTTTCGGGATGTAGTCCGGTGTAACCGTTCCGAAGACGGGTCTGAGCAGTAGCGCACTTGTAGCGCCTCACTCAACTGCCGTCTTTGTCACTCTACAAAACTTCAAGGCTAGAGTGAATAAGGACCTTATAGGTCGTCGTGCTCCATCTTAGACCACAACGTCGCTTAACATCAGGCGAGTTGGTGGTCAAACGCTGACCTATTCTACATTAAAAAAAGGCGTGACGATATGTACGAGTATATGGTATATAGGTAATTTAAAAGTTTGGTTTTAAAAACTTTTTAAATTTCACGTTCTCTCCTTTACCATACCTTTCTTGTAATATTATTGTTGTAATTGGTACTGAGGGGCGCCTTGGGCTTAGCCTCGAGCGTAACTTCCGGTTTCGAATGAGCAGTCTTCAGTGGTTCCGAATCTGGATTCCATATTTTCAGCTTAAGACGCCAGGACAGATCCTTCAAGATGTTGTTCATATCTAGCGATGTGGCTGCAGAGACTGGAGAAGAACAAAATATTATCCAAAATGAAACAGTTGACAAGCGAGCGCCATACGGGAGCGGAGCGTCTCCGTTTCAGCTTGGGCAAAATTCTTTCGTATGTGTGACTCGACACTAATATTACAGAGAGGAAAGATTTGTTTCTTTTCACACCAGCTGCTCGACAAAACCAATTACATATCACGTAGACTCAACGTAAAGCAAGGCATTGCCTCCCTAGGGAGATACTGTTGTTTGAAACTCCCAAGGGAGTTTTCGAGCAAAGACGTTACAATTAAGTAAAAACGAGTGGTTCGAAAATTGAACTGGCCACCACAAATAAAAAAAACGCAAATGCATGGCATTTTTAACAAAAAACGCTGCTTTTTCTCCTTATTTTTGACACCGCTCATCGTGTGCATTTACAAGTGTTTAGTAAATTACGTATTTCTAAGTTGTAATGATAACCAAGTGATTGCAACGAATTATCACTCCCCTACCAAATGTATATTTGTAAATACACAAAAAGTCGCGTTTCGCAATGTTTGTAACATGCAGCACACACACACACACACTCGTGTACGTTAACGAACCGATAAAATTTACTAATCCAACAGTATTTCACTTTAACACATGAATATTCACAAGTTTTAGAAAATCACCTACAAAGTCACAGGTCATAAGTACTTTTTGGTTTCCACTAAAACTCTAAAAAATGGTGTTTGATGTACATTTTTCTCAGTTCTTTTTATTGTTTCGCAAGTCTGAAAAGTAGAGTATTCTGCTCTGGAATAAAGCAGTGTCTTCGTCTTGGGCGGCTTGAATCCCTCGCTTCACTTAGGGCTCTACATAACTCTCTCGCTGTACTCGGGAGTTAACTCTAGAGTCCCTCGTTGCGCTCAGGGTTCAATAAGCCGCCCGTAACGTAAGACACTGCTGAACTCCCGTGCCTAATCTACTATTATTTCCTTGTCAAAGTCAAAGTCAAAGTCAAAATGTTTTTATTCAATTTAGGTATCAAAGATACACTTATGAACGTCAAAGTTATTTAAATAGACTCGACCGCCTTGTTCGGATAAAAAGCCTCTACTCAGAAGAACAGGCAAGAAACTGAGGGGCATTATTTTTTCAAATAATAAATAAATTAGTCTCACAAATTTTGGCTTACAACTAGGTAATATCTATAAATATTAGTGGCTACTTGGCGGAAGTGGAAGGCTCCAGACATCTTTATCTTCTAAATAATTCTTAACCTTGTAATATCCTCTTTTCATTAATGTAGTTTTTACATGTGATTTGAAATTTCCCTCGGTGAGCCCTGTTATATTTTTCGGGATTTTATTGTAAAAACTAACGCAGTTGCCTAAAAATGACTTTCTTGACTTAGTCAGTCTAAATCTCTGTACAGCTATCCTATCCTTATTTCTAGTGTTATAATTGTGATAGTCACTGTTCAATTTAAATTTATGTAGATTTTTGCGAACGTGCATAATGTTTTCAAAGATATATAAAGAAGGTAAAGTTAAAATATTTATTTCTTTAAATAAATCTCTCAATGATTCACGGGGACCCATTCCGCAGATAGCGCGGACCGCTCGCTTTTGCAAAATAAAAATGGCCTCCACTTCAGCAGCTGATCCCCACAGCAAAATGCCATATGACATTATGCTGTGGAAGTAAGCAAAGTAAACCATCCGAGCTGTAGCTATATCCGTCAGTTGCCTAATCTTGCGAACCGCATAAGCAGCAGAACTAAGTCTCCCAGACAGAGCACTAATATGTGGACCCCATTGCAGTTTGGAATCAATGCTTATCCCAGGATAGAATAACCCAGGAACACCGTCGCCTTGTCTATGTTAAGTTTATCGCCCTCAAGCATTACGTTTGGTTCTTTATATCTAACATTAGGCATGGAAAACTTTAAACACTTAGTTTTTTTTGCATTTAGTAACAAATTGTTCGCAGCGAACCATCTCGAAATAATAGTCAGTACGTTGTTCACATGCACAAGTTCACTATCTTTCCTATCTGTTCTAAAAATAAGAGATGTATCATCAGCAAATAGAACTATGTCTGTAAGGTCCTTAACCATATACGGCAAATCATTTATATACGCCAAAAATAAGAACGGGCCTAAGATAGAACCTTGTGGTACTCCCATTGTAACTAAAGATCCGGAAGATGTGACGCCATTAATTCCCACTTTTTGTTGTCTATCAGTTAAATATGACTCGACAAGATCTAGAGCGATTCCACGAATTCCGTAGTGGTGTAATTTACGGATCAAGGTGCGGTGTTCTACACAATCAAACGCTTTGGAAAGATCACAAAAGACACCGATGGCATCCTGTGAACTCTCCCAAGCTTCCATCACATGCGTAACTAATCGAACTCCCGCATCTGTTGTTGATCTACTTTTCGTGAAACCGAACTGATTTTCGTTTAATATACTGTGTATGTTAAAGTGACACAACAGTTGATTAAGTATAATCTTTTCAAATATTTTACTCAAAGCCGGAAGCACAGAGATGGGTCTGTAATTCGAGGGATCTGACTTACTACCCGATTTGAAGATAGGGGTAATTTTGCTGTTTTTCATTAAATCGGGAAATGTGCCTCTGTCAATACACATGTTAAATATGACCATGAGGTGTGGTGCAATAGTTTCTATTAAAGACTCTAACACTTTTACTGATAATCCCCATAAATCTTCACTAGATTTAACTCTTAAGCTTGGTATATCCCGCGAGAAGTGTTCTTTTAGAAAAGCACCTGCATCATCTGGAGACGAGTTAAGCGTTTTGGTGGCATCAAAGGGTATGCTAGAGAAGAAATGTTCAAAAGAGTTGGCTACCGATTTTTCATCAGAAACCGGCTGATTCTCAACTACCAGCGTAAATTCTGAATCCCTCGACTTACTTTTTCCCGTCTCTGTGTTGATGGTCTTCCAGACAGCTTTTATTTTATTATCGGATTTTTGAATTTTATCTTTTATAAACAAAGCTTTAGCGCGAATGCAAACCGACTTAAAAGTTTTCGAGTATTTTCTAACATAGTCATGAAAATCCTTACTAGATGTCAGAGATTTCTTGTTATATAAATCATACATAACATCTCTACTTTTTCGTATACCTCTGGTCGCCCAGTCACTAAACTGTATTTTTTGGTTGAATTGAATCTTCTTCTTTGGACAAATTTCATTAAATTCATTGCTAACTATTTTAAATAATTTTTCATAACTGTCATTAGGGTTATTGACAGAAAAATCAGTTAAAATAAGTTTCGACTCTATGCAATTATTTAGTCGTTTTAACCTACCTTTCGTTAATGGTCTACACTCAACTAAAGATGGTTTCTTTGTTTTATCAATTTCAAATTTAATTGCAAGGCCCTTGTGATCTGACCTGACTCCGTTAAAAAGTGATAAATCTTTTGTTTTACAACTTGAGAAAAACAAAAAAAACAAAAAAACTTGTATGTTTGATACTCACTCTAAACCTCTCTCTCTCACTCTCTCTCTCTCTAACAACTCTAGAACTACTAGTCCGATTTCAAAAATTCTTTTACCTTTAGACAGCTACTAACATAGGCTATGAAACGAGTGAAGCCGCGAGCAAAAGAGCTAATACAAAATAAAACAGCTTACTTATGAAACTTACGAGAACTTTATTCGTTTTCGTTTGGCCTCATCGATATAAAAAAATCGCTCCTTGCGAAAACGTTGAGGAAACTAGGAACTAGGTGAAATGTTTGAAGCCAAACATTTCACACAAACAAAAGCGAAGAAGTTTTCGTTACATAACAAAACTCGTGGTAAGCCTCCAGCAGGCCTAGCGTGCGCAACGTGACAACGGTATGTCGACTTTTTATCGAGACAGACATGTTTACACATAGCCTTGTCACGTTCTCACACGACAAACTGACATAAAAACTTATCGTCACGCTTTTCCCCCGAGGGAGCTGGCAGAGGTGTAATACAACACCCACATTTCTCCGGACGATATTCAGTCCCAAATGTGACAGAGGGGCGAGCCTGTCGCCATACACCGGGCTCCAGTCATGTAGCAGATGACATACAATACGCACATAATATGTTCACACAATGAACAAATTGGTGCGTACCGGCTGGGTTCGAACCCGCTCCCTCTGGCTTGAGAGGCGCACCTTCTCCCAACTAGGCTGCGAAACACGACAAACTGACAAGAAGAATTTTGTCGCGCGCGCATGCTAGAGGTGTAGGAAGCTAGTTGAAAGGCGTCGTTTACTAAAAATACTATATAGGCTGTTATTTGAACGGCTAATTAGGCGAGTTGGCTGCCACAGATAAATAATTAGGACTTTTTCATTTCGTGATGAACACACCTTTTATAACACACTGCATTAAAATACTCACAATATAACAATAAACAGAAGAAAGACAGCATTTTTAATATTTTGAAACAGTTATCAAAAAGTATATGTTTTATATTTATATTACTTTACTTTTTAATTATTTTAAAATAAAATTTCTAATGAGCTTTTAAAGTGATATGTTATTAATGTGCGGACCGATCTAATGTTATTAATTAATTTTCAAATTCATTGTTGTCATTAATCACTGTCATTAATCTAATTGGAAATAAGTAATTAAAAGTAGAAGTATTTTGCAATTAAAATTCAAATATGATCTTGCGTCCGTTTGTTTCGTTTTTCTCTTGACACGGTCCATAAAAAGCGATAGGTGTAATAACACTTTTTTTTAGCTAATTATAATTTAATTATAATCAAACTTAAGTTTTAATTAAAAATTACCTTAGGCGGCTTCTACAACGAAATGAGGTTTTATTTGTGGATTATACCATCTATGCTATGTAAGAAACTTTTTTATTTAAAGCCGATACCAGACTATTGCCGTAAACACCCGCGGAAGTAAGAGCCATTGAAAACTGTTACTTTAACCAACATCTAGTGTGTTTCCGCCCTAACGTCGCATTAAGTACGCCAAGAATATGGGTTCTAATTATGTACCTACTATTAAGCTAAGCTGATTTTGTTTTAAATATTGTTGTTGTTGAATCAACGTTTTCAAGTGGCAATTTTCCATCGTCAATGGGTAGCGTTTCTGGCGACAGATTTTTATTTATTTATTTATTCTCATTACACCTATTCTTACAGGATTAACCTAATACAAATAGAGTAGTCAACATCACATTAGGTACTACCAAAACATTAAAAATTAGTTTACAAAGTTAAGATTTACATTAAATGGATTGGTGCAATGGTGACATGGAGCACCTGGTTCTGTACCCTTCAACGGCTAAGTCATACAACATTAACTATAATAATAAAGAAATCGCAGTAAGGAACCTTAGACTTGGTGACTTTGTCTAGATTTCATTACTTTTTAGAGATTAACAAGCAGCTCCATCGAGACTTAGCTAGTTTTTTTCAGAATGTTTTTGGTGGGATGTTACTTGTCTCTTAGTTAAGATATTGTTTCAGGTGTCATACCGACCTGTCAAGTGAGACATGAAAGCAATAATGAAACGCCTCAGTCGCCGAGCGTCCGTCGCGGGCCGCAGATTGAGAAGCCGCGCCCTAGACGAAGACAGGGATTGGACTCGGAGAGTCCTTCGTCTGAATCAAGTACTGCTGGGTCCTTCTTAGTCTTGTTCTTTCCTACGTAGGGAAAACCTTTTATAGGTTCTGCTACTGGCACCCGGGGCGGGTAGCGGGGGCCGCCCCTGGCGGCCTGCCGGCTAAAAACCCTAGGGTATTCCACCTCGGCGCAAGATGTCGGGGCTACGGGGACGCACTCTTCCGCGCCCCGACAGGTCTAGTGCAGGTGGATCTGTCGGCCACCACCACCACTCCACTGACCACGACAACTCTACCAAGAGTGCACGACTAAGAGGAGAGGAATTCTAGACCGGAATTAGCAACGTAACCGTGCCCCAAAAAAAGAATAAAATTTAGATTAACACCTCATGGCATGTTCCATCTTAGACCACATCGTCACTTTCCATCAGGTGTGTTGTGGTCAAACGTACGCCCATTCAATCATAAAATATAAATATATTTTTTCAGAATTGCCAAGTACAAAGCCTTACGATCCTATATACTACTCGACCAGCTACTACACATCTCTGGAGACCACTGAGAAAGGAACAGTGAAGAACCTGACTAAAAATTTTACAACGACAGCGACAGTACGTAGTTGCTCCGCGCTAGATCACGAACAGACATATAGACAGACAATCGGGCGATAAGTTTGTAGCTCGATAGAGACCTTAACCCTTGGGGCGACTGGCCAGCGAATATCCATATGTCTCAAAAATTTACTTTGAATTTCAAAAATCAAAAATTACCCAAAGTGCCCCCTTACAAATGCGGATATTTTTCATAGCTCTATTTTCTCTTGAGGACATTAAAAAAAAAACCAAGAACATAAAGGCGGAGATATACATATTTCATTTAATTTTAATTGTACATGCTAAATTTCATCATAATCTGACAAATGGTTTTCAAGAAAATTGACAAGCGCGTTTTTATGGAAATTTCAGAGCGTCGCGGGACTATTAATGTTATTGCAGAATGTTAAGGCTAAACTCAAACGAAGTTATTGATTAATTTGAATAGAACGCTTATTATCGGTGCGGTGCCTCTATCTACAGAGGCCTGTTTTAAAGAGACACGACATCTATGTATATCTGATCGAAGGATTTCACACATTGTAATTTGTCTGTGTCGCTTTGTTTGGCAGACTACAACAGGAACTTCTACAACGACGGAACCACCGACTGACTTCCTAATGCCTGATAAAACTGATGACGAGATTTCAGAACAAGCCTGGGCCGCTTTGCCCAACGGAGAAGAACTGAAAGGTATTACGACTGCCTCGGTGGCTCAGTTGGTAGTTGCCAACCTGCCTTCTGAGCTTGGGGGCGTGCGTTCGATTCCCAGCTAGGGCAAACATTCATGGACTGCCTCGGTGGCTTAGTTGGTAGTGACCCTGCTTTCTGAGCTTGGGGGCGTCGGTTCGATTCCCACCTAGGGCAAGCATTTATGTGAGCATTTGTGTTTGTTCTGTCTGGGTGTTAATATCTATTTATGTATGTATTTAAAAATATATGTGTGTGTATATCAGTCTCTGGTAGCCATAGTACAAGCTTTGCTTAGTTTGGGGTCAGGCGACCGTGTGTGACAATGTCCCGAATTTATTTTTTAATTTATTTTTTCGACCGCCGATATTCACGAGGATCCGTACAATGACATTTTATTGCCATGATGGACATATAGGGTCATCTGGGGCAAATGCGTCTGTGGGGAAATTGCGTCTTTCGAGAATTACTGACAAACTCTTCACAAATTAGGCGCCACCTACGTCTTTTTTATCTTTAGTTGCAATAATCTGTACAATATGGCGTTAGTTGCCTTATATCTGAAGGGTTTGTCAGTAATTCTCGAAAGACGCAATTGACCTACAGATGCATTTGCCCCAGTAAGCCCTACTTTTGTTTCTGACTGTTTTTAACCGAAAACGCGAAAACGAAGGGTGTTATAAGTTCGACGAGTGTTCTTAGCTATGTTTGATCAAAAATAGGTGTTGATGAAAATCGGTGTCGGGGGTTTTATAAATTTTAAATTTATACTTGTTGTTGCTTGGGTGCCTACATTTCGTAGACCATTCCGTAGACGTCTACGAGAAGTCTACGGAGATCATGTTTCTTGCCTAGAAAAGACTTCAACGCGCGCTCAATTAGTAAAATAACATTGTGCACTTGTGCGGTGTGCACACGACAGAGACGAGCGTTAACAGTTCGCGCAAAACAATGTAGCCATAGCATAATAATATACTCCGCCCTCAGATCAACCTAGAGGAAAAGATGGAACACTGCGTAATATCTTACTTATTTTACTACGAAATTTCAGAGGAACGTGCAAAGTACTTGGCGAAAATAAAAGCTGAGAGGGGTATTTTGGAAAAAGAATTTAATAAAGGCGTTATGTAAGTATCGTTATCAATCCAAAATAAAAGTTATCACTCATTGGAGCGACTCGGGAATGCCTCGACTGGTGGTCCACGGGTGGTCAACGGGTAGACGCCGCGTGGTCAACCAGTGAACCTCGAGTGGTCAATGAGAAAACGTCGCGTGGCCCACGAATTTCCGGGTAAACTGCCAGCCATTGTCACTTGTCCTCGCGTGAACAGCGCGTGGTCAACGAGCGGGCCACTCACCGTCCGCGCGTTGACAGCTTACGCAAAGGCGATCCGGAGTTGATGTAGTCACAGCCTGTTAGCTTTTAGGAGCCTGCTACAACGCTGGCTTATTGAGCAAACGTTTTATGATTTTAACGAATATTACAAGTTCGTGATTTAATTACTTCCAAGTAATTGTTATTTTATGTATAATTTGATTTGATAATAATGTAATTATTTGCCCTTTTTATTTTTATTATTATTTGTTGACTTGTAAATTGGCTTTACGAATTCAATGACTATGACTATGACTATGACTAGTTAGCGCATATCCGTAGAAGCTCATGTAAAGTATACCAGACCTAACAGCACGAGGCGATGCGTGTTGGGTCCCGGGTGGCTCTAATGAGTGATAACCTTAAGGGCGTGCTCTGGACGTGTGCGCGTCTCTCGCGTGTCTGTATCACAGATCAGGAGCCATATTCTAACGCATGACACAATTGCCGTGTGTCCACTTGCCGGCACTATGTCCTTATTTTCTGTACTCCAGACAACATGTATGCAACATTTTAAGACGATTGGTTGAGTAGTTGAGACGTGAAAGTGTTACAAACAAACAAACTCACTTTCGTATTAATAATATTAGTTAGGATTAGGGTGTATTTTATGTTGTATTGTATTAAACAGGGTTATAAATAGGTATCTCACCAAAACCTCTTAAGGGTTCATTGTACTCATTTATGATCAACTTTTACTATAAATCCAATCTGGAAGGCGCGAAAAAAAACATCTGTCCCATATAAAAAGTTCATTGGCCTGACACAAAATTTTATTTATTTATTTAATAATGCTTCACATTATACACACAATACTCTATTTTCTTACAAACTAATTAAGCTAAATGTGCTGTCTGTTAAAGGAAGCACAGCATGTAAAAGTTATTCTAAATGAATTTTAATATTAAATGAAATATTATTCAAATTATGAGGATAAATATTAAAAAGTAAATCTCGACAATTTTGGCATTCATATTTAAATTTAAATTAATTTTGAATTTACTTATTGTGTCTCCTAAAACATCTAAGTTGTTATTATGATATACATTAATGAGTCTGCTTATTCTAGGAACAGGCGAGTTGGCCCCTAAAACTGTCTTTCGATAGATAGGAGCAAATGGAGTTATGTGTTTTCTGAGAAAATTAAATGGTATTCTAAATTTAAACTTTTCTAATAAAATTGGGCAGTTAATTTTGTTATTTATCAATTTGTAAAGAAAAATTATATCTAATTTAATGCGGGGATCTGACAACGTTTGAATATTGAAAAATTTTAATCTTTTATCATAAGAAATTACAGATTTTGCTATCCTAGCAGAAAAAGCCATATGCCACAGAAATCTTTTTTGTACTCCTTCTAATCTTAAGCTATGAACGGCATAATGTGGCCTCCAGACAGGAGAGAGTATGGAACAGCTGTTTTTTTTCGCGATTTCTGATTCGCCCCATGGTAAAAGTTGTTCATATTGTTCAGTACAACGAACCCATAAGAGGTTTTTGGTGAGTTACCTACCTATAACCCTGTTTTATAAATTTATGTTTCAGTGACAATGTTGACCTAAAAAACTCGAATAAATGGTTCCATATAATGTGCTATCAACTGGGAACGACATTTTTTAACGCGTAAGTAAGTTATGAAGTGTGGGTATTGTACACCTCGGCCAGCCCCTTCAGGGGAAAGAAAGAAGAACGAAAGAAAGAAGAACGCAGATGGGCCATGACAAAAGACAGCTGTGTTTGGTGTGACATATTTTTACAGATCCTTTTTATTGCCTCGCAGAAGGTGCGAAGAGTAGAGTATTCACCTCTGGGATAAAGCAGTGTCTTCGTCTTAGGCGGCTTGAACCCCTCGCTTCACTCAGGACTCTACATAACTCCCTCGCTGCGCCCGGAAGCTAACTCTAGAGTCCCTCGTTACGCTCAGGGTTCAATAAGCCGCCCGTAACGTAAGACACTGCTTAACTCCCTCGGTGCATAATCTATTACACAGGCCTACAAAAAAAAATGTTTTGGTGCAGCTCTGTTCGCATCTGTAGTCGGTAAAGTAGGTAGTATGAACTACATTGCTGCTACTACATGTCAGCTGACAGCTCTGGTTTACCTACAATTCTTATTTTAATTTTTTTTCGGTTTCATTCAAAATTAGTGGTATACTCGTAACTACTTTTATAACATTAATCGTATAAATTTATGATGGCAAGTAATTCAAGAAGTTGCATTATCAATCCTGATATGTTTACATACATATGCGGTGAGTTTATAGTGAAAAATCAACGGAAACCGATTAATGACACGGTAATTCGCTTGTATTCTGTATACTTTCTTCCTCATGAACAAGAGCTGCTATGAAAAATGTGATTAGTTTTCTCGTATCTGCTCACAAAATATACCCAAACTCAGGTCTAAAATCTTAGGCACCAAAATGAGTGTAGGCCAGTGTTATTATCTATCTATTTATTTATTTATTTATTATTTGCCAAAATACAGTGCTGCATAGCTTATACTATGTAGAGAAAGATAAGAGAAAGCTATTTATCAGTCTCTGGCAGCCATAGTACAAGCTTTGCTTAGTTTGGGGTCAGGCGACCGTGTGTGGAAGTGTCCCGAATTTATTTATTTATTTTATTTATATTTCAGAAAGAAGTACCTACACAATTACTACAGGATAAGGTACGCGTATCATAATGAAGCCCATTTTGAAATCGGATACGTTGTTCATGAGATCATTTACAAGTACAGTGTACTACTAGAAATTTTCCATACCGTTCAATATAGGTATGTTATCCTAACTAATACTAAACTAATATTTTGTTATTTTGATAGTGTTGTTAATTTATAGTGTTTAACTACATTTATAAGTACCTATCATAAGTACATCACATTGCACACCCGACTTGGGTCTTCTGTTGAGACTATATTTAAATTAAGACCGTTGTACATAGTTCTGCAATAAATTATTCTTATTCTTATTCTTGGTCTCTGTGAATCGTTTGTCTTCCTCTACAGCTTAGGAATTCACAATCGTTCGGAAACGTTTCAGTTTGGATTTCAAAAATTTTACACTCAAATTATTGTTATTTATATAATTATTAATTGTCTAGTAGTATTGTAATAGAAACAATATAAGCCTAAAATAAACAAAACAAAAATAACAAATTACAAATAATAAACAGAGCTCAGGTCAGTATCCGCGGGTAAAATACCCAAAAGGCTGGAGTATTATTAATTGTATTTTTACGTGTGTTGTATGTATTTTCGTCTATTGTAAACCGACTTTGTAAATTTTTTATGTAAATATGTACAAGGTTACGGTTATTTATGGTAAAAATCAACTGTTGGGTACATTTTGTTGTGTGTAATTTTTCTATGTAATGCCTATGTTGGTCCTGATGGCTTAGTATAAGTTATTTAGAATAATAAGTACTTCCTTACACCTGTTTTCGACTGAGTAGGTACCGTTAATACCCGTAACCCTGTATACTGGAGAACTAGACTACTGGTCACTTGAACTAAATATAAGAATTCCTAAGTCCTTGCCTAACTAGTTTAATCTACTCCTATATAGCTAGCTCCTACCTACCTTAAGCCATTTCTTAGGAGAAAAACTTAAGAAATTTTATTTTATTTATTTATTTTATTTTTACATTTCAATTCAACCAACGACCTTACAATACCAGAATAGTAAATTTAATATATTCATTGTAAAGTCATTTACAGGGAGACACTTCTAAGAAATATAATAGAAAAAAGTAATTGACGCACAAATAGAATGATTAAATAGAATTTAAGTAGTCGTAACAAAAAAATAAAATAGTAAACAACGCAAAATAATAGAATTTGAAATAAGAATGAACTAAAAAAAATTAGATATATAAAAATATAGATAGATAAAGCATAGTATCAGTACTCACTAACAAAAAGAAACTACAAGAAATTTATTTGTATCATTGATGAATTTTTTCGAAAAAGTTGTCGCTTAATCGCTTCCTAATAGTAGATATACTTATTTATGTGCCAGATAAGCGAATATTTCGCTAGGAGTAGTTTAAATGAAACTGCCTCGGTGGCTCAGTTGGTAGTGAACCTGTCTTCTGTGCTTGGGGACGTGGGTTCGATTCCCACCTAGGGCAAACGTTCATGTGATGAACATTTGTTTGTTCTATGTCTGGGTGTTAATATAATATTATATCTATTTAAGTATGTATTTAAAAATATCTAAGTATGTATATCAGTCTCTGGCAGCCATAGTACAAGCTTTGTTTAGTTTGGGGTCAGACGACCGTGTGTGAAAGTGTCCCGAATTTATTTATTAACTAGTAACGCAAGTACTTAGGCAATTGTTATAATTAGTGCAAGTTGTCATTAATGGCTCATTAATAGATACTTGTCGACAGATACTACAATCAGACCAGGTTCTCGAACCTAGCGTCACCAACCTACATGTTCTATATGTACACAAACATTCTAGAGCAATCCCAAGACATAATACACTTGTGTAATGTTTTACATGAGATTAGTGTTAAATATGGCAGCCAGACTAATAAAAACGCAGAGAAAGGTAAGGAGAAACATATGCCGGCTTCCTACTGAAGCCTTGACAGCTCAGCATATGTAGGTATTCACAATCATTGGGAAACGTTTCCGATCGGATTCCAAAATTTTAAACCAAATTATTCGAATCTCAGTCCGTATTCATAAGTTTTTAAACGTGATTCACTCTTCTGATCGGATTTCTATTCGTTTCCCTATCCCAAAATTTTTAAGAATAGACTGATATTCGAACAATTTGAGTTTGAAATTTGTGGAATCCGATCGGAAACGTTTCCGAATAATTGTGAATAGCACCGCTAGAGGCTGACCGTGAGTTTTGATAGTTAAGAAGTCGGCGGATTGAACCAGCCACTCCGATTCGAGGCGACTGCAAAAAATGTACCTAGATATTGTCGTCTCTGTTCTACATATGCATTACACGCAGCCTAGCTTGAAGAGGTGCGGTGGTGTGCGTGCGCCCCTATACATATAGTATAGTCATTTATAGCGAAATATAACTACTAAATATCTATTTAATAAAAGTGCAAAATCAGAACGAGATAAAAACGCAAGACAGAGCGAGATGGCGCTCTACAAAACTCTACAAAACTATTCTCGTTTTCGTTTGGCTCCTCACATTTAGCCTAGTTCCTTAACGTTTCCGCCAGGGGCGCTTTATTGAAATGTGTGCAGCCAAACGAAAATAGTTTTCGGAACGATTAAAACTCATGCTAAGGGTGTAGTTTTTATTTTTTTATTATTTTATTTATATCAATTTCACAAATCTTACAGTTTATAAAAAGCAGTACGTTTTGAGTTAAGCTAGGTACATCACAAGATTCACAAATAGGTACAACAAAAATCACAAATTCGATTGATAGCTAAAATGACACATTACATTTTGAATGATATTATTTACATTACAGTAAAACAAGTCTACGTCAGGCTGTTGAGCGATTAGATCGTTAAGCAGAGTGAGTGCGTGGTGTGTGGGTGTAGTTGGAAGAACAAGCCAGGAAGTACGAGTTTGATCGCAGTCAAAGACTTAGATTTGATTGCCTTGTTTAAAACAAGGCTTAGGTTTGATCTAAGCCTTTTTTAATAATGTAAGCCTAGTTTTGCTGTCAGTCAGTCTAAGGCTCAGACTTGGATCTCGACTTAAGGCCCCGTATTACACGAAATGACCAAAAACAAATATATTTTTTGCAACTAGTTTGATTTGAAGAATTATGATGATCAGGTACAAAAATACAGCTGGTAGAAGAAACGACCAACTAAAGCTTAACCGAAGCACAATTTTGAAAATCATTTTGGAAAAAAAAACCACAAAAAGTATCTTCTTAAAGAAACTATCGGAACGTAAGTAGTTCTCTAAATTGTCAGCGATTACACCATCAGTTCTGTAAAGTTTGACCGAGCAACTTCTTCTTATTTGTGTCCTTGTTCCGATTAATATCATTAAAAACGGCAAAAATCTCATTTTACCATCAATTATGATTTACGATTTTCAACTCTAAATGAAGCAGCTTAAGTAAACTTGTGTGTAGGTGAAAAATCGTGCCATGACGGCGCCTTAAAACTGTTTTTATGTATGGTAAAACCAGATTTAAATCGAAATTCATGGCTAAGTGCATTTTAGCATACGGGCCTAAATCCTACTAATATGATAAACGCGAAAGTTTGTAAGAATGTATGGATGGATGGATGGATGGATGTTTGTTACTCTTTCGCGCCAGAACGGCTGAACAGATCTGGATGAAATTTGACACAGAGATAGATTACAGTCTGGAATAGCACACAGGATACTTTTTAACCGCGGGTGAAACCGCGGGGCGCAGCTAGTATGCTATAAACTTTAGCAAAATTCAACAACGCTATTACGGAATAATAAGGCTTAGATTAAATGAAATTTTAATATATTTGATTACTTTTAATGGAACGTCGGCGAACATACATAGAGGCCTAATTTTTAATGAGACACGACATACTTTACTAAAAATTACAATAATGTAATCTGATCGAAATAGAAAGTAAAAATTACGCCGAAGTAAAAAGGAGTGTTATTTAAAGTACCTATACTTCAAGTGCTATTTATTTCAGAATTATTTACGCTATTCGGCCACAAGATAGATTCGAAAACCAAGTTGCTGAACGAGTTGGAAGATAGAATCCAGCAAGAGCAGAAGAAGCATTACAAAAGACTGCAGCGGAAGGAGAAGAAGGAGATGGAGGAAACTGGGAAGTTTATATCAACGAGGAGGTCGCGAAGACCTCGAACTTATGAGTAAGGATACAATACAATACGCTACGCTACACTGCACTGCACTGCACTGCACTGCACTGCACTGCACTGCACTGCACTAACCTACACTGCACTACAATACCATACAATAGAAATTCATTGCACACCAGAAACTACATGGAAAATCTTAAAAACTAACATAATGTAAATTTATCGGCAGTACAACGGCAACCTTCGGTCCTATTCACAATCATTCGGAGGCGTTTCCGATCGGATCCCACTTTCTAATTCAATTTTATCTCTCAGTCTACTTTTATAAATTTTGGAATAGGGGAATCAAGTGTAATATAATATAACTAGCTGCACCCCGCGGTTAAAAAGTATCAATGTAATCCTATGTGCTATTCTAGACTATAATCTATCTCTGTGCCAAATTTCATTCAGATCTGTTCAGCCGTTCTGGCGTGAAAGAGTAACCAACATCCATCCATTCATTCTTACAAATTTTCGCGTTTATAATATTAGTAGGATAGTTATAAATAATTTTTAACGCAAGAGTAAAATGAGTGAAGTATGTCGACAGCTACATCTATCTAGGTTAACAAGTATCATTTAACAAAGCCAACAACGAAGATGAAGTTGAAAGAAGAGCAAATAATAACCTGGAAGAAATTTTGGTCACTCAAAGAAATCTTAGAAGGAGACTACTCGATAAACATGAAAAAAATTGTAATAGATCTGCATACTGCCCTGCCTGCTCTATGGTTGCCAAACATGGGTATTCACGACAAGAGCTAAACAAAAGATTGAAACAACACAAAGAGCCATGGAGAGAAGTATACTGAACATAAAGAAAATACCTACACTAAGTCAAAAGCACAGTTATATAAGACAAAAAACCAAGGTAACTGATGCTCTTACGCAAGCCCAACAACTAAAATGGCAATGGGCGGGCCACGTATGACGATACAAAGATGATAGGTGTCCAGCCAAAACAACAGAGTGGAAAGGGCCAAAAGGAAACAGAAGAGTAGGAAGACCAAAGAAAAGGTGGGCTGACGACTTAACGGATACAGCAGGAAATGACTGGCAGAATATTGCAAATGACAGGGACAAATGGAAGAAACTGGAGGAGGCCTTCACCCGTGGAGGGGCCCATATCCCAAAGAACGTACTAACCTAGATTAAAACCTAAATTTATATACTAACAAACAATAATCAACACTTACATTACAATGTTATTTGAGGGAAATGGGAAATAAAAGGCTTGTTTTTTAATCATTATTTTATCTATTTAATAATAAATAATCCGATCGGTAGAATGATTTACGTTTAAAAATTATGAATCCGGATTATGATTCGAATAATTTGAGTTTAACATTTTTGGAATCCGAACGGAAACGTTTCCGAATGACTGTGAATACCTATGCTTATCGCCTAAAGCAATTTCTTCCAGGTAACCTTTATAGTTTAGGTAGAATAATTCCACGTCACGTCACATCAAACATCTCTTCTTAGTCGGCATCTTCATTGTTGAACGTCGTGTCTAGTTAGAGTTTATTTTTTATTTATTTTTTATTTTTTGTTCACTTCCACACACGGTCGCCTGACCCCAAACTAAGCAAAGCTTGTACTATGGCTGCCAGAGACTGATATACATACTTAAATATTTTTAAATACATACTTAAATATTTATTAACACCCAGACATAGAACAAACACAAATGTTCATCACATAAAATGTTTGCCCTAGATGGGAATCGAACCCACGAGTTAGTAGTGTTGATTGAGTTGATTAGCCGCCGGGGGAGAATGTAGAAGCGAGTCCGTTTCACCGGCACAAGGCTCCAAGGATGAACATCCTCAGGGGTTTTAGTGGGTATGCCGTCACTAGGGCGGAGACTCCCACATCACCACATTGCTCGCCGAGGCGAGCCTTCCAGCCAAAACACTAAAAAGGCTTTTTGATTTATAACATACTAGCTACGCCCAGCGGTTCCACCCGCGGTTAAAAAGTTCTAAATCCAAATTAAATTAAAAAATCCTATTTGCTATTCTAGAATAAAACCGATCTCTGTGCTAAATTTCAACCAGATCTGATCAGCCGTTCTGGCGTCAAAGAGTAACAAACATCCATCCATCCATTCTTACAAACTTTCGCGTTTATAATATTAGTAGGATAGGATTTTCTCAGTTCCTTTTTATTGCCTCGCAGAAGGTGTGAAAAGTAGAGTATTCACCTCTGGGATAAAGCAGTATCTTCGTCGTGGGCGGCTTGTACCCCTCACTTCACTCAGGACTCTACATAACTCCCTCGCCGCGCTCGGGAGTTACCTCTAGAGTCCCTAGTTACGCTCAGGGTTCAATAAGCCGCCCGCGACGTAAGACACTGCTTTGTCCGCTCGGTGCATAATCTACTATTCAGTCGTATGTTTTGTATCTGTCCAACGATAGCTTGAGTATCGTTGATCCGATCTTCATGAAATTTTGCAGATATGTAGTTTATCTCAATACATTTTTTTACGCTTTAGAGCTAAATAGGACGAGGGGTTGTGGAGATACCCGAGGTCTCCGTTCGAGGCGAACAACTACTAATACTCACTCGCACTAAATATTAGAATTGCCTAAGTGCTCGCTTAACTAGTTTTAAACTACTGCTAGGGAACGCGATATTGCGCGTAGTAAACTTAATGCACCTGAATTTATTACTTAAATACCTGGATAATCCTATCCTACTAATATTATAAACGCGAAAGTTTGTAAGAATGGAGGGATGGATGTTTGTTACTCTTTCACGCCAGAACGGCTGAACAGATCTGGATGAAATTTGGCACAGAGATATATTATAGCCTAGAATGGCACATAGGATACTTTTTAACCGCGGGTGAAACCGCGGGGCGCAGCTTGTTAAATATATAACTGGATGCATTAAGTGCACTTTTAGTAAACTTTATTCATCCGGATCACCCATATTCGCTTGTGGGGACTCAGATCAACCTAGAGGAAAAGATGGAACACTGTGTTATATCTCGCTGAAGCCACTTCTTTTTAAACGTGTGCGCGTGGTAATGTTGCCATGAAAAACATTTACAATTGCACAAAAAAGGAATAATAATTCCCAAACTCTACGTTAGCCATTTCCGTTCCAATATACAACCTTAGTAGATTGAATATTCTAAAACTGCACATATTGGTAAGAGTTTAATGTTACGGCTTTTTCAAAATTTACTTGTAAAAAAACTGCACAGTTTTTAAAAATAACCTTAAAAATGTAGTCCTGGCCACACTTTTATAATGCACTATGTTTATCTAAGTATACGAAATTATGCCGTATACCAATGCTCATAATGTCTAGGTGAGAATGGACCAAGCAAGTAGCGTAGTTTTTTTCCGTAAATGTGTGAGTGTTGTGTACATTTACGACAGTAGCGTAGTTTTTGGATGGTTTTTGGCTTTACCTAAATCATATGCCGTGTGCCATCTTATTCTTTAGGTTGATCCGAGTTGTCGCGCACATAAAGTTAACATGCTCGTAAGGAATTACTTAAGGTTTGTGTAAAAGAAAATTAGTTAGGAGTAGATTAAACTAGTTAAACAAGGACTTAGGCATATCTTATATTTAGTGCAAGTAGCCTTTAACTGTTAGTCTTATTCAGTAACTAATACTTACTTTCTTTTTTAGACATTTCCCTCGCCACTATGGATGGTCCATCGAGTTCTGGTGACATTGTGGATCTTTCAAATTGTTATGTATATTTAGTTAATAAAGGAATGCATAAAAAATAGAGTTTTCTTACAGCTAATACAGGGGTTCGAACCCAACCGATGGCACGCACCAGTTTGTTCATTGTGTGAACATATGTGCGTATTGTATGTCATCTGCTACATGACTGGAGCCCGGTGTATGGCGACAGGCTCGCCCTTGTCACATTTGGGACTGAATATCGTCCGGCGAATTATGGGTGTAATAGATAGATAGATAAACACTTTATTGTTTTATGTATTTAGTTTTATGTACACCACCTACCCTTTTCGTATTTCCATAAGTTCCTGTCCATCCAAAGGTTACCTGGAAGAAATCGCTTTAGGCGATAAGGTCGCCCTTGTACTGCCGAAACATGTATTTTATAGTTTTTAAGTTTTTCATGTAGTTTTTGGTGTGCAATAAAGTTATATTGTATTGGATTGTATTGTATTGTTCACACCAAACATAACGAAACAACAGAACAGAAAAACTTAAACTGTAACAACTGGCGGCCTTATCACTAAGAGCGATCTCTTCCAGGCAACCTTAGGATGGAGACGATACATTTGAAAGAGTATGGACAGGGTGTGCAAAAATTAACAAAAATTTTTTTTTTTTATTATTAACAAAATAAGAGTGAGTGTTATATACACCTACTTTTCTTTTATGTAGAATAGGTCGGCGTTTGACCACCAACTCGCCTGATGTTAAGCGACGTTGTGGTCTAAGATGGAGCACGACGACCTATAAGGTACTTATTCACTCTACCCTTGAATATACCCGACTAACTAAGTTAGTCGGGAATACAGACGATGGCAAGGTGTTTCATTCCCTAGCGGTTCATATTAGAAAGGTGGAGGCAAACCGTTTAGTACGAGTTGGTGGAACGTCGACTAAGTAGGGATGGTACGTATGCGTTTTCCGACTTGTTCTGCTGCAAAAAGGGAAAGAAGGGATTAGGTCATGCAGTTTCAACGCACACTCGCCGAAATGCAGCCTGTAGAAAACAGCCAAACAAGCCTTAAGCCACTTTACGTCGATGTAATCAATCGTTCAATTTAGTTGTACCTAGTAATAAAGTTTGTAAGTTCGTACTAACACCATGGATCTAGTAGTGAAATAAAAATATTTGAATTTGAATAAGATGTCATGATAGACCCTCTAATATGTACCCATAATAGGTATCCTAATCCTAGCTATCCTAACTTTAGAGTCCCGCGACACTCTGAAATTTCCATACAAACGCGCTTCTTCAATTTCTTTAAAACACATTTGTCAGATTATGATGAAATTTAGCATGTACAATTAAATTAACAATATCTCCGCTCCTATGTCCTTAGTTTTTTTTTTTAAAAACGTTCTCAAGCTAAAATAGAGCTATGAAAAATATCCGCATTTGTAAGGGGTCACTTTTGACTGATTCAAAGTCAAAGTCAAAGTCAAAATGTTTTTATTCAATTTAGGTATCAAAGATACACTTATGAACGTCAAAGTTATTTAAATAGACTCGACCGCCTTGTTCGGATAAAAAGCCTCTACTCAGAAGAACAGGCAAGAAACTGAGGGGCATTATTTTTTCAAATAATAAATAAATTAGTCTCACAAATTTTGGCTTACAACTAGGTAATATCTATAAATATTAGTGGCTACTTGGCGGAAGTGGAAGGCTCCAGACATCTTTATCTTCTAAATAATTCTTAACCTTATAATATCCTCTTTTCATTAATGTAGTTTTTACATGTGATTTGAATTTTCCCTCGATGAGCCCTGTTATATTTTTCGGGATTTTATTGTAAAAACCAACGCAGTTGCCTAAAAATGACTTTCTTGACTTAGTCAGTCTAAATCTCTGTACAGCTATCCTATCCTTATTTCTAGTGTTATAATTGTGATAGTCACTGTTCAATTTAAATTTATGTAGATTTTTGCGAACGTGCATAATATTTTCAAAGATATATAAAGAAGGTAAAGTTAAAATATTTATTTCTTTAAATAAATCTCTCAATGATTCACGGGGACCCATTCCGTAGATAGCGCGGACCGCTCGCTTTTGCAAAATAAAAATGGTTTCCACTTCAGCAGCTGATCCCCACAGCAAAATGCCATATGACATTATGCTGTGGAAGTAAGCAAAGTAAACCATCCGAGCTGTAGCTATATCCGTCAGTTGCCTAATCTTGCGAACCGCATAAGCAGCAGAACTAAGTCTCCCAGACAGAGCACTAATATGTGGACCCCATTGCAGTTTGGAATCAATGCTTATACCCAGGAACACCGTCGCCTTGTCTATGTTAAGTTTATCGCCCTCAAGCATTACGTTTGGTTCTATATATCTAACATTAGGCATGGAAAACTTTAAACACTTAGTTTTTTTTGCATTTAGTAACAAATTGTTCGCAGCGTTTAGGAGCGCCCTTAGTCGACCGAGGGAGCGAAGCGTCTATGCTTCAGCTTCGACAAAAATAAAAATAAATAATGGTTTGCATGACCTTATTCTCCCTAGCCCGTTCTTTTATAAAACAACCGAGAGTATGGAAAAGCGGCATCGTTTTATGGTCGACATACCTATAACACGCACGAAACCCTTTGGCTCCTCATATCTTATACAGACCGCTAGAGTGTGGAATACTCTGCCAGAGTGTGTGTTCCCTGACACTTGTAATCTGGGTGTGTTCAAGTCTCGAGTGAATCGGTTTCTTCTAGGCAAGCGTGCTCCATCGTAGGCCGCATCACTGCTTATCATCAGGCATGTTGACGGCCAAACGCAAGCGTATTAAGTTAATAAAAAAAAAAAACGGGACACTTCCACACACAGCCGCCTGAACCCAAACTAAGCAAAGCTTGTACTATGGCTGTCAGAGACTGATTGATATACTTAGATATTTTTAAATACACACTTAAATAGATAATTAACACCCAGACATAGAGCAAGCACAAATGTTCATCACATAAATGTTTGCCCTAGGTGGGAATTGAACCCACGCTCAGAAGGCAGGTTCACTACCAACTGAGCCACCGAGGCAGTCAACATCGGTTCGTACATCCGAATTCTGTCTGGATTTCAGTCAATAACTTTCTTTCCGGATCTCTATCTGGATTTCTGTCCTCAGTTACAGGTCGCATTCTTGAACCGATTCTCGTGGATTTTCTTTTGAGCGATAAGTATACAGATTTTTTTTGCCAAGTCAGATTTTGAAGTTTTTCAAAAATGCAAAAATATGTTTTTTTTCACAAGAATCGGTTATAGTATTATTAGTAGTTATTATTATTATCGGTTATTAGTAGTAGTATGTACAGGAGAACAGACGTCGGCCGCGAGGTTTCTCACAGAACCCCTAGGTAATTATGTAAGTCGTAGGTGTATGTTCTTAACTAGGTATATGTTTTTTATTATGTTTCCTCATGTTGGCACCTAGGTAAAACCATAGATAAAAAAACTGGTTTGTCATTAAACCGATGAAAATAAAATAAAATATAAAACAGAAATAAGATAAGATCTTGTTTATAAATTAGATGTAACTTAAATAACATAATTTTATATTCTAAACTTGCTCTAGGATTAAGAAACAACAAAGTAAAACTTTAGCTTTTGTCAAATTTAAATACCACATTTTATTCTTTCTTTAAGAGTTAGCACGAACCTAATCAGTTTTGTATCTGATAAATTTTAATATCCCAGAGTCCCGAGATACAGGCTTGTACGCCTAGTTTGGTGCTCGCCGGCAATTAATGTTAAGGCAAAGACTTTTCCACAAAATAAACATATTGTATATTGTATTGTATATTGTATAATGATGTCAGGCGTTTTGTTAGCGTGAAACATAACAGGGGGTGAGCTTGTCGCTACATAAACCGGGCTCCAGTTATATCGCAGATGATGACGTGAAATGCGCACTGATTATGTTCACAAATGAACAAACAGGTGCGTGTCTTCGGCTGGGATTGAACCTGCACCTTCTAGCTTGAGAGGCGAGCCTTCAACTAATGTCTTAACTATGTGAAAACAAAATGAAAAAACATTTTCATGCCGCCTACTAGACAATGACCAAATACAAATAACGTATATAGTCTCACCGCATTGCATGGAGGCAAGGGAAGAGAAAGCTGTATGAAAATTCCAAGATGATGAATGAAAACTCAGCATACGGGCACTGTTAGAAGAGTTTATTAGAAAAATTAAATGGCCGCCACAAAAAAAAAGAACACAGCTGCACAATGAGCTGCACGAAATTTCGACGGAAAAAGACGGTGTTCGGTGTAACCAAATGTGTAACAAAACTGAGGTAACTGTACAGCTCAGATCAACCTAGAGGAAAAGATGGAACACTGCGTTATATCTCGCTGAAGCCACTTCTTTATTATTGAACTTGTGTGCGTGGTAATGTTGTCATGAAAAACATTTACAATTGCACGAAAACTAATATTAATTCCCAAACTCTACGTTAGCCATTTCCGTTTCATTATACAACCTTAGTAGATTTAATATTCTAAAACTGCACATATTTGTAATTAGTGAGAGTTTAATGTTACGGCTTTAACAAAATTGACTTGTAAAAAAAAACAGCACAGTTTTTAAAAAGAACCTCAAAATGGCCACACTTTTTTATTAATATATTGCACTATGTTTATCTAAATGTACGAAATTATACCATAAACCAATGCTCATAATGCGTAGTTTTTCTGCGCCAATGTGATCGTGTTGTGTACGTTTACGACAGTAGCGTAGTTTTTAGATGGTTTTTGGCTTCACCTAAATTATACGCCGTGCGCCATCTTATTCTCTAGGTTGATCTGAGCTGTACAGTATGTACAGTAATTAAAGTATCTAAAAAATATCTAGTGTATTTCCGCTCTAACAAATAAACGCGGAAATACACTAGGGATTTGTTTAGCCAACAGTTTTGAAGATTAACTTCAGTAAAGTAACGCCTATCACCATCCATCCATCAGCCATAGGACGTCCACTGCTGGACATAGGCCTCCCCCATAGATCTCTAATAAGACCGGTTGGTAGCGGCCTGCATCCAGCGCGATCCTGCGTCTTGACAAGGCCATCTGGCCACCTTATGAGTGGACGTTCTATGCTGCGCTTGCCGGTACGTGGTCTCCACTCGAGAACCTTTCGACCCTATCGGTCATCAGTCCTTCGTGCTATGTGCCCTGCCCACTGCCATTTCAACTTGCCAATCCGCTGGGCTATGTCGGTAACTTTGGTTCGTCTACGGATCTCCTCCTTCCTGGGTCGATCTCGCAGAGAGACTCCGAGCATAGCTCGTTGGGCTACTTGAAGCTTATTAAAAAGACCCATAGTAAGAGACCACGTTTCAGTGCCATAAGTCATCACTGGTAACACACACTGGTCGAACACTTTCGACTTGAGGCACTGAGGTATGTCGGACGAGAAGATGCTACTGCCCGGTTTATGCAGCCGAGTTGGATTCGGCCAAAATAACGCCTGCGGGAAGGCGGCAGTAACGCCTGATTCAATCATAATATGTGTAAAACATTTTCACGGATCCTTTTTATTGCCTCGCAGAAGGTGTAAAAAGTAAAGTGAAAAGCATGGGATAAGCTGTAATATCTTTGTCTTAGGCGGCTTGACCCCTCGCTTCACTCAGGATTAGTCGGAATGTACATATCTCCTTCGCTGCACTCAGGCCCACGAAATCACCAAAAACAAGTTTTTTTTGCGCCTAGTTTGATTTGAAGAATTATGATGATCAGGTGCAAAAGTACAGCTGGTAGAAGAAACAACCAACTAAAGTTTAACCGAAGTACAATCTTGAAAATCATTCTCATTTAGGAATAAAAAACACAAAATGCTTCTTCTTAAAAAAACTATCGGAACGTAGTTCTCTAAATTTTCAGTAATTACACCATATATTTTTTTTTGATTATTAAATAGCCAGATTAGTCCCTTAAAGTTTAACCGAGCAACTGATCCTTATTTGTGGTCTTATTACGATTAATACCAATAATAACGGCAAATGAAAATATTTCTAGGCGCCGATCTTATTTACTATCAAATATGATTTATGATTTTCAACTCTAAATAAAGCGGGTTACGTAACCATGTGTGTGGTAATGTGCGTAATGACCGAGCCTTAACTGGTTAACTCTAGAGCAGCGGTCGGCAACCCGCGGCCCGCGGGCCACATGTGGCCCTCGGCCTCTTCTTGCGGCCCGCGAGTGTCTTGTAATTTAAAAAAATCGGGACATTTTGCTCACCTGTTTGTCTGGCCCCAAACTAAGCAAGGCTTTTACTATAGCTGCCAGAGATAGATAAACCTTGATTTTTAGAGATCAGATAATACCTACACAAATAAATAGATACCAATGGTAAAATATGTAAATATAGAAACCTATTGTAAAATTTTTGAACAAGTGCGGCCGGCACCTACTTATTTTGGCACTGTGCGGCCCTTGCCTGCCAAAAGGTTGCCGACCGCTGCTCTAGAGGATAAGTCTAGAGAAGACGCTAGTCCCTTGTTACGCTCAGGCAGGGTTCAATACCGCCCACGACGTAAGACGCCGTTTTGTTCCCTAGTTGCATACCTCTAGGTTTCCGTGCGTCAAGGATGTCATAGAACACACACAAAGTTAGACAACTGTACACATATTCATCGAAGTATGCAACACAACATCTAATCTAATTTAATCATCTAATCTAATCTAATTTAGTTATGTTTCAAGACATCCTTGATGCACGGAAACCTAGAGGTTTGCACTAACAGAAAAGGAAAAGGTTCAAAGTCAAAGTCAAAGTCAAAATCTTTATTTGCATGTTATTGGTACATGGTCTCTTGAATATTACGTCCATCCGTTATCAACCGTTAGGCGTGCAAATTAATACACTAATTATTAGATTCAGAATAACCATTAATTATTTTACTAGAAATTATTTTACTAGAAATTATTATTGTAATAAGTACTTAACTAAAATTATATAAATCAATAAAAATTAAATTCAAATTTGTCAGAATCAGAATCAGAATCGTTTATTGTTTAACTGTGTTACAAAGATCTTAAAATAATATAATTACAGTATCAACAGCTTCGCCCATAGCAGACATACAATATTTAAATTTGTCAAAATTATACAATGTCAGCTACTTAAATTATTTGTTAAATATTAAATTTGTCATTAAAAAATTCGTCGACCTTATAATAACCTTTCTCTATCAAAACATTAAATAATTTTACTTTAAATGAAGCAACGCTCTCCGATTCAAGCACAGATTTAGGCAAATGATTATAAATTTTCGGGCCCATACCCAACACACTTTTACCAAAGAATGCAGTACCGTGACGAGGCATGCTGATTTTAATCTGATGACGTGTGGACGACAGACGTGAGAACATTTGTAAATTTTTCCTTATAAATAATGCCATCTCAAAAACATACAAACAGGGAAATGTCAATATTTTTAAATCTTTAAAGTGTGGCTTGCAAGAGTCTCTGATTTTTAATTTACATACTGATCTTAAACATTTCTTTTGGGCTTTAAAGATCCTTTCCCTCAGTGTGCAGTTGCCCCAGAATATGATACCATACCGCAAAGTAGACGTCACATACGAGTGGTACGATGTTAGCACTGCCTGCCGGTTTACTACTTTTCCTAGCATATATAAGGCGTAAGAGTAACTGCCTAGTTTGGAGCAAACTGATTCTGCTTGATGTTCCCAATTTAAATCACGGAGGTGCGGTCAAGTAAACACGTCTCGCAATTTGTGCTTGTTTTAAATATATTTTTAAGTGAAAATAACTGCTAATTCTATTTTGAAGTTATAAGAAAGTTTCCACAATAAGTAACTATCCTCATTTTAGTGTTTGTTAATCTACAAAGTGCACGATTGAGGTGATAAACGCACAAATACGAAAGAAGATCTCAACTCCTTTTTGGCAAGTGGTATTTATCTACCCTATTTCTCAAGAAAACACTACGCTCTGGGTTCACGAGTCGACAAATACTCGAACGTGTAGCGCAATTTCGCCGCTCGACGTAACTGCTTCGTGGCTCAGGTGTATTGCTCTGGGGTTTGCATCACAGAGTCCCTAGTTCGAATCGCCGCCGACTGAGTATTTTTGCACTCGCTTATTTTAGCAAAATGTCATCCAAGTGTAGCGGCTGCGGTAAGCCAATCCATTCATTGGATTTCCTTGAGTGCAGCGCCTGCCAAGAAACTTATGACTTATTATGCCTAGCTATTGATGCTGAAACATTTGGTAAAATGAATCAAGAAGCCAAAGATCACTGGATTTGTCCCTTGTGTACCAGCTCCCGCCCAAAAAGAGACAACACGGACACCCCTTTAGGCAGCCCTGTTGGTCCGCTAAACAATACGTACAATACCCTAGATCGTGCGAACACTACCCTGGACCGTGTAAACCAACTGCGCGGAACTCGCAGACAGATATCGACTCCATTGCCTTTCTGTAGCGCCGACTCAGAAATTACGCAGCTCATATCGGAAATAAGACAGCTCAGAGAAGAAATGCTGGAAATTATGGAACAAAGTAAAGAATTCCCTTTGCTGAGACAGGAAGTCCACACCCTGAAGGACCAACTTTCTGCTATGCCCTTGACTATAGCATCGAGCCTCGAAGTCTATGAGAAAAAAATTGCCGCTCAACACGCTGAAATTGTTGATCTCAAAATCTCCCTCAATAATTTGCAACTAATACTAAATGTGCAAGAACAGGGTCACCTACGGAACGAGTTGGAGATTGCTGGAGTTCCTGAGACCAATAACGAGAGCCTACAACACATAGCCCAAGTGACGTCCTCACGCCTTGGTGTAGAACTTACCGCTGCTGATATTGACTATGTTATGAGAGCAGGCCCTAAACGTCCCCAAAGCATCGCAAACAAAGACGGGATGCCCAGACCAATAGTTGTAAAACTACTACGCCGTTCAAAAAGAGACGAAATCCTACAAGCATCAAAATCCCGACGCAATCTTACCTCGGAAACGGTTGTTCAAGGCACCTCTAAAAAACTATACATAAATGAAAGACTGACGAAAGCCAACCGCTTCCTGTTTAAAGAAGCGAGACTTCGCGCTCAGCAGCATAATTTTCGTTTCTGCTGGGTACGAAACGGATGTATTTATGTACGCCAGTCTGAACAGAAACCGGCTTTACTACTACGATCTTCCTCCGACCTCGACCAGTATGTGGGCCCCTCCCACACCGCAGCACAAAAAGGAGCTCCCGCACATGAGTTTAGTTCCTAAAATGAAACTATTATTCCTAACTATATTCACGTATTACGTCAATTACATGCATACACAAATACTGAAACTTAAACACACACTACACATAGCTGAGTGCAACAAAATACCACATAATACCAGTAACAACACCTTTTTCCATTTCACATGTCATCCCTCTACACTTATACACAATCACTTTCACACAAAGAAAACAAAAATCAAAACATTTTCAGGAATAACACAAATCGTGCTAATATTAATTCGTATACATCTCTTAGGCAAACAGAAAAAACTCATAACCTGTAATATTTCAATTATGTTTACTGCTATAGTAATCACGTCTGACAATCACCGCTTCTTCAAAATCTATAATACATTCATCAATGGCGAATATTGATCTTGATACTATGAACGACTTTGATAATTCATGTTTTATTGATTGTCAGAAATGCGACATGTTAGAAAATTGCAGAGACATTTTAACGGACAAATATAACTTCAAACTTCTCACACTCAATATACGAAGCATCAGAAAAAACTTCGACAATTTTTTAGTGGCGTTTCAGCGACTTAACATTAAAATAGATATAGTGACTTTAACAGAATGCTGGCTGGGAAGCGACCCCATAATAGGCCAAATTCCGGGCTATGACAGCTATAAGACGAATAACATCCACAATAAAGCTGGAGGAGTTGTAACCTACGTCAAAACTTGCTGGAATGCTACAGTTAGTGAATCAAACATTGAAGAAGCCGAATGCCTTAAAATTGATATTCCAAAGACTGCCCTAATCTACTGTATATACCGATCACCGTCATTTAAAAATATAGAAAAGTTCTGCGATTCACTGAGTAGTACAATAAAAAAACCCAATAGTGGCATACCCATAATCGTAGCGGGAGACATAAATATCAACATATTGAGCCCACTGGATGAAATAAGCAGCGAATACCTCTGCTTGATGTCAGAACTTAGTCTAAAACCAGCTATTACAGACCCAACCAGAGATAATTCATGTCTGGACCACATTTTTGTCAAAACCAAATCCCGTGAAATCATAGGGGTTGTTGGTAAGTCTACCGTCACCGATCACGACATGGTTATTCTAGGAATGTCCACTCATACCCGTGACAATAAAACGCAAAAGAACAGGTTTGTGATGAAAACTGATTATATGGCTGTCGTTCGCGAGCTGCAACAGGTGGACTGGTCAAACATACTGGACGAAACAAATGTTAATAAGGCGCTTGAACTATTCCAAAATAACATTGAATTAGCAATAAGTAAGCATACCAGGGAAAAGCGAGTCAGCAGATCCCAGTTCGTCATAAAACCGTGGATTACTCCAGGTCTCATACGATGTATGAAACACCGGGATAAGCTGCATTTAGAACTCAGAAAACATCCTGAAGATGCCACAAGGAAATTAGTCTATCATAGATACAGGAACTTTTTCAATAATCTACTACATAAACTGAAGCGTGAATATCAGAGTAGTCAGCTAGAAGCCAATAAAAACAACCCAAAGAGACTATGGATGTCTATCAAAACCATCATCGACCAGCCGAACAAACAATCACCAGCTAAAGAGCTGCTTAAATGCAAACCCTCTAGTCTAGAATCACTGAATCAATGCAACAAATACTTTGCAAATGTTGGCCTTCAGCTTGCCAATCAATCACTAAAATCACTAAATAAATCTGAAAATCAACTCTCAGATGAAACAAACTATGAACAAGCATTAACCTCAAACTCCTTCTTCTTTCAACCTACGGATGAAGTCGAAGTAGGCAGACTGATTGACAAGCTGAAAAACGACAGTGCTCCAGGACTGGATGGAATTAAGCCAGCTTTGATCAAGGCAATCAAGAACGAGATCGTAACTCCATTAACTCACATATTCAACACCAGTATCTCAACAGGCATCTTCCCGCAGCAATGGAAAATGGCAAGCGTGACTCCGATCTATAAAAGTGGTCCTAAGAACCAACCTGGTAACTACAGACCGATCTCGCTATTAGCCACATTCTCTAAACTGCTTGAGAAAATTGTAAACCACCGTCTTACAACGTATCTGGAGAAATTAAACCTAATTTCAAGCAATCAATTTGGCTTTAGACGAGGGAAATCTACAGAAGGGGCAGTCGAACTCCTGACAAACACTATAGCGAGTAGTTTGGACAAAGGTCAAAAAACAATTGGTGTGTTTCTGGACTTGGCCAAGGCCTTCGACACAGTTTCGGTGGCAATTCTAATAAAGAAACTAGAACTGTTTGGAATCAGAGGATTGCCGCTAAATTGGTTTCGCAGCTACCTGGACCAAAGACACCAATGTGTGAGGATAGGTGGTGAAACAAGCGATACACTGCCTATCAATTTTGGAGTACCACAAGGCAGTGTACTCGGGCCAACTTTTTTCACCCTCTATATTAACGATATCCAGTCAAAGCTCATCGCAGATGCCGACCTCATCTGTTACGCAGACGACACAGTCGCCCTGTTTCATGAAAAAACATGGAAGTCGGTGTTTGTTAAAGCAGAAAAGGGCATGACACAAATAAAACAGTGGCTAGACAGAAATCTGCTTACTCTGAATCTTAGCAAAACCAACTATCTGTGCTTCCACAAAACTAAAGCTTCGGAACCAAAAGCTGAATTCAACATAAAAATTCATTCCTTTTGTGGACTAAACCCTTGCAATTGCAAAACCATTTCTCGTGCGTCTTCAATAAAGTATCTAGGTGTCACAATAGACGAACAGCTGTCCTTTAAATCGCACATAACAACCTTAGGGAAAAGGGTTCGAAAATTGATTCACATAATGAGTGCGTTACGGAACTCGGCCAGTAACAAAATCCTTCGCCACGTGTATACAGCTCTGTGTGAATCAATCCTGTCGTACTGTATAACCACGTGGGGAGGTGCCGGAGTCACGGCAATGCTAGAAGTTGAAAGGGCCCAACGTGCAGTGCTCAAGGTAATGCACTACCTACCTTATCGTTATCCTACGGACGATTTATATGCGACAGCGGGCGTACTGCGAGTGCGTCAAATATACATCCACAGGGTGACGTTGATTGTGCATCGAAAAATGATGGCTAATAACATAACAACCGATTCCCTAACTGAAACCTCGTCATACAAAAGAAGACAACCACGTGCTCCTGAACCGCGCACTAAATCAGCCTTCGCTAAACGCCATCCAAACTTTAGCTTTCCATTCATCTATAATAAAATTAGCAATGTATGTGCCATACGTTACACAACTGTAAAAGAATGCAAAGATATAGTATTCAAGTATTTGCAATCTCTCTCACACAGAGAAACGGAGTACCTCTTAAGTATTTTAAAATAGATCGAACTTTTGCAGCAATTCTGCTACAACCATGCATGCCCCTAGACACTCACAATTCCACACTCACACTGCACAGTCACAACGCACACTTCCACACCCGAGACATGCGAGCACGTACTCGCACTATCACACACACAAACACACACTCACACATCAACTATTCACACACAATACAACCCTCCCCGTACACATACCCATCCTTTCAGCCGAACACAATATCACACTCAATGGAAAATAAAAACTTTGTATAGTGTACCGCACCACCCCAGTAATTAGTAAGAAATAGGTGGCCCCTGCGATACAGGTATTCATACCTAGTGCAGGGACCACAAGCAACACTAATTTATCTTAGGGTAATTTGAAAATATTTAAGAATAAGTTGTTTGTGTTGGATAATGTACATTTTTGATAATAAAATTATTTGTATTATTTGTATTTGTATTAAATCAGAATCAACAAAAAGTCCTAGAAATTTAGTAACTGATATCTCTTTTATGTCATTATTTAGGTAACTTATTTTAGATGTCAATTGTTTATATTTGTTAAATGTCATTATACAAGTCTTATCTAGATTAATTAATAATTTATTACATGTCAACCATTGAATAATTTTTTTTAATGCTAAATTAATTTCTGGTTCTATAGACTTACCAGAATTACCTACAAAAATGGCTGTGCTATCATCGGCGAATAGAACCATTGGATGATCAATAGCTTCGGGTAAATCGTTGATGTAAGAGATAAAGCACAACGGACCAACAATACTTCCCTGTGGGACGCCACAACTTACTAAACTTGGCGAAGACAAATGATATTTTTCAGTTTTCGATTTTGGACATACTTGGACAATTTGTGTTTGCTGAATACGATTAGATAGGTATGACCTTATTAAATTCAAAGCGTTTCCCCTTACACCATATTCCTCGAATTTTTCAATTAAAATATCATGATCGACGTAGTCGAAGGCTTTTGTTAAGTCCATAAACATAGCAAACACCGGAAGTTTCTTATCGCGTGCTGTAATTACGGTTTTCAATAAATTGTAAATTGCAATATTAATACACCTGTTTTTACGAAACCCGACCTGTTCGTCGGCAAGGATCCTGTACTTTTCCAAATATGAGTACAGACTTGCATGTATAAATCTTTCAAATACTTTCGAGAGTACCGGAACTAATGCAACAGGCCTGTAATTGTTAATGATTTCTCTGTCTTGCTTTTTGAAAAGTGGCTTTACAATGGTTAACTTTAATTTGTCTGGGTAGATACCACAATCTATGCACAGGTTATTAATGTGACTGAGTACTGGTGAAATGTTGATCGAAACGTACTTAATTACTTTCGTAGTTATTTCATCGTATCCTGTGCTAGGTGTATTTTTTAACGACATAATGATTTTATGAATGTCATCCGGAGTCGAGGGTGGCATAAACATAGAATTAGATCTATCCCAGTTTAAATTCGGCTTGGTAACATTGTTAGTTAAATTGGTGATTTTAGATTCATTCACATAAAAATTATTAAACGCTTCCGCAATATCATTTGGATCTGTCAGTATTGTATTATTATGCTTTATCTGCTTAATATTAACATTGGGAGGCTTGTTTAGTGTATTTTTATTTATTATATTCCAAGTTGCTTTCGATTTATTTTGAGCCATTTTAATTTCATAATCGTTTCTAGATTTTTGGGTCAATTTCATTATAGATTTTAATCTCTTAGTATAGGTTCTAAACGCGTTTAGATTTTCAATGCAAGGCTTATGTCTGTACTTCCATAGCAAAGCTCTCTTCTTTCTAGTACAAATTCTTATTCCTTTTGAGATCCAAGAAGGTTTTTTGTGTACTGAGTGTTTACATTTTACGAGAGGAAAACAGAGGTCATAAACTAATTTAAATGTCTCGTGGAAACTGCTAAAAGCTTCGTTTGGACAACAACTGTCAAATACTTCTTTAAAACTTAGTCTACTTAAATTATCTCGAAATTTAACCATATTTTCCGTGCTATAATCACGGCGGTATGAATACCAGGACTTAATGGGAAAATACTCTTTAACCGGACATTTAAAATATTGTGCTGTATGATCAGATAAGACCAGTTGTATTACCTCACAAGAAGCACCCCTAACGTTATGAAGAAAATTATCGATACAGGTTTTACTGGCAGGTCTAGTCGGTTCATTAAGAGAAATTTTTAAATTATATCTCTTAGCAATGTTATGAAAAGTCTCCGTAGATTTATTGTCTTCCAAAATGTTAATGTTAAAATCGCCACATACAACAACCTTTTTCTTTTTCAAACAAACACGCCCTAATATGCTGTCAAAATTGTCATAAAATATTTCCCTAGAAGCTTTAAGTTTCTTACAGGATCTATATATACAAACGACTATCACGTTGTGTTCAATTAGTTCTATTGCACAGCATTCAATGTTATTTATACTACTGCATTCTTTAACATTAATAAGCTCTTTAAACTTGTGACTCTTATGTACCAGTATACAAGACCCTCCATTTCGAGTTTTCCTACACGAGACTGTAGCTAAATTAAAATTTGGAAAATTTAAATAGTCTGTGTCACTCCTAAGCATATTATGCTCTGTCACACCTATGATATCTACATGTCTATTATTTGCTCTAAGGTCTTCAATCTGAACAGTGAGTGATTCTACTTTACTCATTAAACCGTCAATGTTCTGATGCAGAACGTTAATAGTGTCAGTTAATTAATATTTATAGTTCCTACATAACTAGCTCCAGACGCATGTCCGCCCTACCTTACATTATATTTATATAAATGTGAAGACATTTTCTTTAAGAACTCCTCGGTTTCATAAAAACATTAATAATCCACCATTAGACACTTTAACACTCGAAGAATTGAGACGTTTAAGAGTCCGGCGACCTAACTAATTTCACATTAGCTTAAGGTATTCTATAGCCATTTCGTCTAGAAGAAGAAGACGAGCGAAGAGAGCGAGTAAAGATACTGACGAGCAGTGGCGCAGCGTGCCTTGGCGAGGCCCCGTATAAAAAAATGTTTGGGGGACCCTATGAAAGGTAAAGATTTCTCACAAAAGAAAAAAAAAATGTTTGCATAAAATTAAAAGAAATATTTATTAATCATATTTATCTATCAGTCCCTTTTTCTAAAATTTTCACAAACAATTCAAATTAAATATACACTCTCCTTGCCTTTTATTCGGTAAACTGATTCATTCAATCAATTCTAGCTGATGATGACTTCAGTTTTTCTAAAGTCTCTGCATCTATGGACAATAGTGACAGGGTCTGACAGGCGTTCATGCCAACTTTTGAACGCACGCTTTACGCGGGAAAAAAAAGAATTGCATTTTTTTACTTTTGTAATTTCTGAAATAAAATAAAAAATTGAGAAGTTTTTATTAATTTTTACCTCGTACGTCGGGGGCCCCCGTGGCCCAGGGGGACCGTATAATTGATACGGCAGATACGGTGATAGCTACGCCCCTGCTGACGAGCCTCTAAACTTACCTACAGAGTGACAAAGTGCAATTTCAATTTTTTTTATGACTTTTGCACTTCTGTAATCATTCTTAAATAACTAAGAATTTCCCTTGTATTATGGATTCATTTAACAGCTAATGATGTAGACAACCTCCTCTATGTAATGGAATTTTTGATTTGCTTTCTACCTATTGAATAAATCAGTCAAAAGTGAGCCCTTAAAATGTGGATATTTTTCATAGCTCTATTTTCGATTGAGAACGTTTTAAAAAAAAAAAACATAAGCATAGGGGCGAAGATACGAGTATTGTTAATTTAATTGTATGTGCTAAATTTCATCATAATCTGACAAATGGTTTTCAAGAAATTTAAGTAGCGCGTTTGTATGGAAATTTCAGAGCGTCGCGGCCCTCTTAATGTGTTCTGTTCGAATGTCAAACATCTATTGTTGTCTAAAACTGTTTACAGCGTAAACGAATGTTTAATGAATGACTACCACAATTATACAATGAAATCTAATTAAATTATTATGACATTAATTTTAATTACGAAGTTACTTATATTTATTTTTCATGATTGTTAGAAGCCCTTATACAGCTTCTATTTTTGAACTTACCATTTTATAAGATTAATTTTATATTTTATTTAATAAAGAAAGTAGAATAAGCATATTTTTTATGTAGAATAGGGCGGCGTTTGACCACCAACTCGCCTGATGTTAAGCGACGTTGTGATCGAAGATTGAAGATGGAGCACGACGACCTATAAGGTACTTATTCACTCTAGCCTTGAAGTTTTGTAGAGTGAAGAAGTACAAAGACGGCAGTTGAGTGAGGCGCTACAAGTGCGCTACTGCTCAGACCCGTCTTCGGAACGGTTACACCGGACTACATCCCGAAACACGACTAGGTCATTTCACGGCATGGCTTGGTCCGGTGGGTGGAAACTAGCCACGGCCGAAGCCTCCCACCAGAGTTTGCTACCCGGTTAGCACTACCCGGGGACCACGTGTAGGGATACAGAATAGAGTATACTCCTACGGACGTGGGTAGCTCAGCCCCCAATCATGCAGCCCAGCCATGGACTAATAATTGAAATTTTATTAAATTTAGAAATAAAAACCAATGTATGTAAAATGACGAGTACATGACAGTAGCATTCCTAATACATTGTAATAAATTATTATGAGTGTGACTTTATGACAATAAACTTTTCTATTCTATTCTATTCTATTCTATTCTATTCTATTCTATTCTATTCTATTCTATTCTATTCTAAGATTTAGAAAATAATGCAAAGTTACGTCGGCATCTTTTCGTTTCACGCCAAAAACCTCACAATGAAAGTTATAATCTTTGTCGCAGCCTCAGATCAATCTAGAGGAAAAGATGGAACACTGCGTTATATCTGGCTGAAGCCACTTCTTTTTCAATATGTGTGCTTGGTAATGTTTTCATGAAAAACATTTACAATTGCACGAAAACTAACATTAATTCCCAAACTCTACGTTAGCTATTTCCGTTCCAATATACAAACCTTAGGAGATTTGATATTTTAAAACTGCACATATTTGTAAGAGTTTAATGTGACGGCTTTTTCAAAATTTACTTGTAAAAAAACTGCACAGTTTTTTAAAAGATATTTAATTTAATGTATCTTTAAGTACACGAAATTACACCATAAACCAATGTACATAATGACGAGGTAAGAATGACCAAGTGAGTAGCGTAGTTTTTTTGCGTCAATGTGTGAGTGTTGTTGACCTATACGACAGTAGCGTAGTTTTTGGATGGTTTTTGGCTTCACTTAGATCATACGCCGTGCGCCATCTTATTCTCTAGGTTGATCTGAGGTGTCAGCAAATCGCAAGTGAATCTGTGAACTGAATCTAATAATCTCAACGCATTCACGTGAGAGCACGAGACAGCAAATATTTTCGAGTTTCTTAAGAAAAGTTACTCCATAGTCCGTCGCGTTTTTTTTTTTTTTTTGATGACGCAAGAAAATTATTATGTTTCTGAGTGGTGGGGTGCTGGCCAGCTTCCTCGTGATGTAACACGATTTAAACGATGCCAGGCCAGTGGCCCTATTCGGAGATTTGAGATTTTCACCCCACCTTTTTTCGTCCTTGTTGCTCTCGGTTGAAACGTCATAGGTGTGAGAGTGACCAAGATAAAATCTCATCTCATCTCACGCACAGGAATAGCCCCCCTGGGGGGTTAGCAACAAGAACGAAAAAAAGTGAGATGAAAATATCAAATCTCCGAATAGGGTCCCAGGGGAGCTATTCTTGCGCGTGAGATGAGATGAGATTTTATCTTGGTCACTGTCACACCTACAACGTTTCAAACGAGAGCAACAAGGACTAAAAACGGTGAGATGAAAATATCAAATCTCCGAATAGGGTCCCAGGTCGAGATGTCAAGACTAGTATGAAATAGGGTCAACTGGTACAAATAGGTTTTTGCGTCTTTTGAGAATTACTCACAAAACCTTCACAATTTAGGCAAAAATTTAATGTAATTAGGAAAAAAATCTCGAAAGACGCAATCGCCCCACACACTCATTTGTACCAGTTGACTCTACATTATGCCTATGCCTTCAGTTTTTTTTTTATTATTTTGTTAGTTAATAATCTATTAAAATAGTATTCATTACACATTCTATTAAAATTTTAACTGGCTGTCTATTACGATCCAAATGATAAAGATAAAGATAATTTAATTAACGAAAGACACTTACACAGGAGCTTAAATACAGAAAGTACAATGTACATAAGTATGTACATATGTAAGATACATGTAAAAGATAAAACTGACAGCGCAGGCTCAGTAATAGGGTGCCGTTTACACCCTTTGGTTATGGAACCCTTAAAATAATATAAGTTGCTACTAGTAGCGCCATCTGTTGAGAGCTGTTAAAAGAAGCTAAAAAACTCAAAAATATTAGAATAATTTGGAATATAATTTTTTTTATTGATTTTTAGCTAATAATTAACTAATAGATACTTTGTTAATTATTAGCTCTACAACCGTAAAAAATAAATACGCCCGTACTCTCTTGTTTCGCTCTTGTGCTCAAAGATTAGATGCGTAATGAAAAAAAACAGGCGCTAAGAAAATTCGAAATCAAAAATGTTCTTTTCACAACAAAGGTTTGGGGTTGGTTTTAAATTTTTTCAATGTATCTTTTGTAAATGGCTTAGCTGAATATTTTTATAACTAGGCAAGCGGGCCTTCCATCCATCATCGCTAACTGCAATCAGCGGCGAAACGTTAGCCCCATATGGGCGCTCCTAGACGGGCTATAATTTACTACAATACTGTTGGATTGACGACCGTCATCAGCCATGGTAAAAATGTATGAAGAAATAGCTGGACCACACTCAAAGTATTGACGCAATATTACCGAGCCAGTTTGCAATGAAAAAGAAAATGGCCATCAAAGAGCGTCCTAAAACTTAATTACGATTAAAGTTCGACTACTCAATCCTTGTGTTTTATTTCTTTGTCTGTCAAAATTATCTAAAAAGTGATAAGTTCGCAAATGTGCGCGACCGAAACCTCTTATGGCAGCCGATAGCACGTTATCACCTATTATCATGTGTGTTATTATTAAACCTATAATAGTCATGTCGTCATCGAGGCGCGGAATGCTCCTCAGTCTGTTTTCGTCACTGCTACACGCTAGTATTGCCGGTCGAGCGCGCGCTTTGCGTTTCCGAACGATATTAACTTTAAAAAAAACTTCCCTTCTCCGTTCCCGCGCATTTCGCGCCACAGAGTTAAAATTAAAAAAGTTTATTTACTTTTTTTCTGAAATAGAACATTTTCACGTCCGCGCGTGTAGTGTTGTTTATTTTGGATTTTCCTGTTTGCCTTGTAAGTTTTAGAAGATTATTTTTTTATTTGGAAACGCGCTTATCTTTTTGATTTTACTTAGGCTTAAATCAATTTGGAGAAAGTTGACATTTTCAGTTGCATGAAAAAAAAAAATGCGTCTTAGCAACTACTATAAATTGGCTCGTTGAACTTTGACAGATGAATGCTCCGTCTCGCTCTCTCATTGACGTTTTCGCGCTGCTTTAGCGACGTTGTCTTTGGACGAGGGGTCAGATTATTTTGGTTTATATAACATGTGATTGGCTCGTGACGTTAATCGGTAAATACATTGTGAGGGTCATTTTTTACGAATAGGCTTGGGCCATGCAAAATATACTGCCTAGTCTGGACGTTGCGTAACCTTCGGACTCCGATTTGCGTATTTATTTATGTCTACATACTGGGACGGATCCAGGATTTTGATTTGCGGGGGGGGGGGGGTGGAATTAGGTGAAAGAAAGCTAGTGTCAACAGCAAGTAGTCAACAGCACCGCTAGCGTTGCAGGTGTTCATCGACTGCGGTTACCTTTACTACGGGCCGTCTGCTTCCTTGTAACTCTTTCTGTAATACAAAGCATTATCAATGTAGGTAAGATTTTGGTTTAGGAGGGGCTTGAGTTAGCTGTGGGTAACGTTTAACAAGGTAGGCAAAAACAAAAACACTAATGAACTACTGCACTAAGTATATCTCTATATATAAAAATCGCCTAAGTTATTGCTTAACTAATTTAAACTACTCGCTAGTTACTATCTAAATTTTCTTACACAAACCTTAAGTCATTCCTCAGGAGAGTAATAACTTTACGTGCTTGTTCCTTACGTCATTCCTCAGAAGACTAATAACTTTAAATGCCTGACATGTGAATATTTCGTTAGGAGTAGAGTAAGCTAATTAAACAAGAACTTAGACAATTTTATATAATATTAAGTGCAAGTGACAATAAGCAACAGGCATTTTCGACTATTGTAGAGTGTGAATTAGATACAGGGACCCTATTCGGAGATTTGAGATTTTCATCTCACTTTTTTTCGTCCTTGTTGCTCTCGTTTGAAACATCATAGGTGTGTCAGTGACGGAGATAAAATCTCATCTCATCTCACGCGTAGGAATAGCTCTACAGATACTTTAGGGCAGGGGGGGGGTGAGACTTGAGGCCCTTGCCCCCCACCTGGATCCGCTAGTGTTTATGCCTACTTATAAAAGTTTCCTTGTTTGCTTTGCTTTATTAGTTAGGTAAGTCTCTATTTACATTGATCGAAACATGATAATACTATCTGTTACCTGCGACTTCGTTCGCGTTTGTTCAGGAAATAGTATCCGAAAACCTTCCTCGTGATATACTGTAATTAACTGTCAAGTCATATCGTCACGCTTTCCCCTGAGGGGGCTGGCAGAGGTGTAATACAACACCCACACGTTGCCGGACGATATTCAGTCCCAAATGTGACAGGGGGCGAGCCTGTCGCCATCCATCGGGCTCCAGTCATGTAGCAGATGACATACAATACGCACATATGTTCACACAATGAACAAATTGGTGCGTGCCGTCCGGCTGGATTTAAACCCGCAGAACCCGCTCCCTCTGCCTCTGGCTTGAAAGGCAGGCCTTCTCCAACTAGGCTATCATTAACTATCAAACTTCATAGAGCCATTCATGGAGCTTCATGGAAAGCCTACAAACAGACAGACAGACAGACAGAGTTATATACTTTCCATTTTACGAGTATAATATTACTAGCTGTTACACGCTACTTCGTTCGTTTTTATTCAGAAAATAGTATCGAAAAACCTTCCTCGTGATAAACTGTAACTAAGTGACTAATTATCTTTAAAGCATACAAATAGACAGACAGACAGGGTTGCTCTCGATTTTAGAAAAATCAGTAAGTATGGATACAATACAATACAATACAAAAACTTTTTATTGACACCAAATACAAAATAAATCTAAACTAAACATTCAAAAATATAGGCGCAATGGGCGGTCTTATCGCTTAAGAGCGATCTCTTCCAGACAAGCTTTGGATGGAATAAAAACATTATGATTAAGCATGGACGGTGGTGTGTGCTAAAGAAAATAAATAAATAATAATAATTAAGTAATGTACTTACAAAGTTGAGAATTATAATAAACATACATACTAATACCTACATAAATAATTACTAAATATACAAATAAACTACCCATTCATAAACATACACAAGTACCTACCTACATCAATAAATATACTAATATATACATTGAAATATGACAGATAGTAAAAAGGAATCGAGTCTACCTTTAATGAGCCAGTTTGGAAAGGTAGAATACTTTGACCTGCGTTTTAAAACTATGAAGTGATGACCTGTTAGCGACGATAGCCTAGTTGGAGAAGGCCGCCTTTCAAGCCAGGGAGAGCGGATTCGAACCACTTTGTTCATCAATCTGTGTGCACCAATTTGTTCATTGTGTGAACATATGTACGTAATATGTTATATGTCATCTGCTACATACTTGGGGGCTGAGCTACCCATGTGGGGGCTGAGCTACCCATGTCCGTAGGAGTGTACTCTATTCTGATTCCCTACAAGTGGTCCCCGGATAGTGCTAACCGGGTAGCAAACTCTGGTGGGAGGCTTCGGCCGTGGCTAGTTACCACCCACCGGACCAAGCCATGCCGTGAAATGACCTAGTCGTGTTTCGGGATGTAGTCCGGTGTAACCGTTCCGAAGACGGGTCTGAGCAGTAGCGCACTTGTAGCGCCTCACTCAACTGCCGTCTTTGTGCTTCTTTACTCTTCAAATATTTAAGGCTAGAGTGATTAAGTAATTTATAGGTCGTCGTGCTCCATCTTAGACCACAACGTCGCTTAACATCAGGCGAGTTGGTGGTCAAAGGCCGACTTATTCTACATAAAAAAAAAATGTCATCTGCCACATGACTGGAGCCCGGTGTATGGCGAAGTGCTGGTGTTGTAATACACCTCTGCCAGCCCCCCTCGGGGGAAAGGCGTTACTATATATATGCCTACTTGATAGCTACGCCCTGCGGTTTCACCCGTAGTCCTTAACCATATCGCGTTCATCACAATTACCAATATTTTGGGATAAATATTAACGTGTGAGTTCAGTGTATAAGTAATTAAGTAACTAAGTTATCTCCATAATAAATTACAGCCAAATTTGTATAGCCGTTTCAGCGTGAAGAAGTAACAAACACACGTAAGCCAAATTCCCTAAAAAACAATCAAAAATCTAGTCAATAAGTCTGACTAAAGTTTATTTTTGACTCTCTCTAGTCAAAGTCAAAGTCAAAGTCAAAATGTTTTTTTTTTCAATTTAGGTATCAAAGATACACATATGAACGTCAAAGTTATTTAAATAGACTCGACCGCCTTGTTCGGATAAAGAGCCTCTACTCAGAAGAACAGGCAAGAAACTGAGGGGCATTATTTTTTCAAGTAATAAATAAATTACAGTCTCACAAATTTTGGCTTACAACTAGGTAATATCTATAAATACTAGTGGCTACTTGGCGGAAGTCAAAAACAAACTTTTATATTTATATTAGTGTCGTCGATTGACGGAGCCACGTCAGCTACATACTATGAGCGTGTCAACACACTTGACGGTTTTTTTAACGAGTTCAAAATAAATAAATGATAATAATGTTCGGGACACTTGCACACGCGGTCGTCTGACCCCAGACTAAGCAAAGTCAAAGTCAAAGTCAAAATGTTTTTATTCAATTTAGGTATCAAAGATACACTTATGAACGTCAAAGTTATTTAAATAGACTCGACCGCCTTATTCGGACAAAGAGCCTCTACTCAGAAGAACAGGCAAGAAACTGAGGGGCATAAGCAACGCTTAAATTCTGCTAAAGCATAAGCTTCGGTTTAAATGTCCGTGCTAGCACCCCTGCGGTGCTGTTCACTATCATTCGGAAACGTTTCCGATCGGATCCCACAAATTTCAAACTCATATTGTTCAAATCAGAATACTTTTATAGATTATTGAATTGAGATTCGATTTTAAATCCGATCGGAAGAATGAATCACGTTTGTAAACTTCTGAATCCGTACTAAGATTCGAAGAATTTATGTTTTAAATTTTTGGGATCCGATCGGAAACGTTTCCGAATTATTGTAAACTAGGCCCTTATTCTTGGCGCGTGAGCTTAGACTGGTCACCTTCACTCCTATGACTTTTCAAACGAGAGAAACAAAGACTATAAAATATCTCGAATTTTCTTATCTTAAGTCGATATTTTTTTTTGCCATTGTCTCTCTCGTTTCGAACGTCATAAGAGTGAGAGGGACCAAAAAACCTCTCGTGCGTCAAACATAGGTAGTTCCCGAGATTACGCCTACATACAAATTTTACCTCTTATAGGGAATATATTAGTGTAAATTACCATTTACAATAAGTATATTTAATTTTATTGTATGAGAAATTCCATGAAAATGACTAATCCTTACGTCAAGTAAATAAATAGGGAAACGCGATTCATTAGGTTTAGCATAAGTACACTGGTGGACAGTTGAGTACGAGATTTTAAACTAACATAACACATTTCAAATATGATTTTTTGATACGGGAATGACTTGCATACGACTATGTCAACCGACTATGGTTTCAACCGAATTACTCACGCATGTAAACTATTTCTGAAGGGACGGTACTCAAAACCACCTTAATGCAAATGAAAACAACTAATACTTCTCATAATCCAAACCATGTGGGTAATTTTAGTATGAATCAAATGGACACCAAGATCAATACGACAGAAAGAAAGACGCCAAAGAAAAACAATACGAGATCCGTCCTCTTCCGTGCTCTAGCGAAAAGAGCCGGTTGGGCGGCGGGCGACTCAGGCGCTACCCCACTGACATTCCTTTCACAGTTCGCTCGTAATACGGCACACAGCAGGGGGGCTATTCCTGCGCGTGAGATGAGATGAGATTTTATCTTGGTCACTCTCACACCTATGACGTTTCAAACGAGAGCAACAAGGACGAAAAAAAGTGAGATGAAAATCTTAAATCTCCGAATAGGGCCACAGAGCATAGACTGCATTTTTTTATGTGTTGCTAATACGTAAGACTATGACGGTTGACAAAGACCGCCGAATGCTGTTGAAACCATAGTCCAAATCACCATTCCGACTATGGTTTCAACCACATTCGGCGCCTTTTTTAGAGGCGAGTGTGCACGCGTGCACTCGCCTTAAAAAGATCACCGTATGCGGTTGAAACTATGAATTATTTACCTTACACTTAATAACATAACTTAAGAGTCCGGCGACCACTTTAGACTAACTTCGCATTGGCTTAAAGTATTCTATAGCCATTTCGTCTAGAAGAAGAAGACGACCGAAGAGAGCGAGTAATGATACTGACGAGTTAAGTTACCTACAGAGTGACAAAGTGCAATTTCAATTTTTTTTATGACTTTTGCACTTCTGTAATCATTCATAGATAACTAAGAATGTCCCTTATATTATGGATTCATTTAAAGGCTAATGATATAGACAACCTCCCTATGTATAGGAATCTTTGATTTGCTTCATCTACCTATTGAATAAATCAGTCAAAAGTGACACATTAAAAATGCGGATATTTTTCATAGCTCTATTTTATCATGAAGACGTTTTTTTTTTAAAACCAAGAACGGGCGGGGATATACGTAGTTCACTTAATTGTAAATGCTAAATTTCATCATAATCTGACAAATGGTTTTCAAGAAATTTGAGAAGCGCGTAATGTAAATTTCAAAGCGTCGCGACCCTCTTAATTGCATGAACTACATGTCTGCAAAACTTCATGACGATCGGATCAACAATACTCAAGCTATCGTCGGACAAGCAAATTTTAATGCCGAGATGTACCAGTAGACTCTGAGACCTCTAGATATTTGTTATCTGTATTATTGTATTTGTTAATCTATGTTTATATAAATTTGTTGTTTATTGTTGCGAAATTTGGTGGAGATAGTGATGATATGACGTTTCCAAGACGAATCTCCACGAACGAGTGCATTGCGACGATATTTTCGTCGTGTCACGTGTCTCTACCTACAGGCTGTGTTTTTAAAGCCTAGTTCGCGCTAGCCTTAGTTTAGTACAGTGGCGAGTGGTTTAGCATATAACGTCACGCCTTTCCTCTGAGGGGGCTGGCAGAGGTGTAATACAACACCCACACTTCGCCGGACGATATTCAGTCAGACAGTGGGCGAGCCTGTCGCCATACACCGGGCTCCAGTCATGTAGCAGATGACATACAATACGTAACTTCTTTCTAAGTAAATGTTTGCGAACGGTAAAGGTTAAGTCGAGAACTCTAGTCCGTTTTTAGTAGTAACTCTAGTACGTTTTTGTGTAATGTAGGTATTTGTTATTGTTGTATTTTGTAAGTTTTTTTTATGTGTAAGTATTTTATTCGAGAACTACATAGTTGTCTAGTTAAGCCTACGATAACTAATTAACATTAATTTGAATTGTTACATGTACTTATATTTAAATTTAAAAAAAAATAGTAACGGTTTCGCGACGCTCTGAATTTTCAAAACAAACGCGCTTGTCAAACTTGGAAACCATTTGTCAGATTATGATGAAACTAGCCACGCCCCGCGGTTTCACCTGCGGTTCAAAAGTATCCTATGTGCTACTCTAGACTACTAATCTAATCTATCTCTGTTCCAAATATCATCCAGATCTGTTCAGCCGTTCTGGCGTGAAAGAGTAACAAACATCCATCCATCCATCCATTCTTACAAACTTTCGCGTTTATAATATTAGTAGGATTTAACATGTACAAAATTAAATTAATTATATCTATGTTCTTGGTTTTTTTAAAACGTTTTTAAGAGAAAATAGAGCTATGAAAAACATACACATTTGTAAGAGGTCACTTTTGATTGATTTATATGATAGATAGACAAAGCAAATTGAAAATCCTTTTACATAGGGAGGTTGACTACATCATTAGCTTTTAAATTAATTCATGATACAAGGGAAATTTGTAGTTATATAAGAGTGATGATGATTAGTGTAGTAGTGGTTTGAAGTTATATAATAAATAAAAATAAATAAATTCAGGACACTTCCACACACGGTCGTCTGACCCCAAACTAAGCAAAGCTTGTACTATGGCTGCCAGAGACTGATATATTTACTTAAATATTTTTAAATACATACTTAAATACATATTAACACCCAGACATAGAAGAAACACAAATGTTCATCACATAAATGTTTGCCCTAGGTGGGAATCGAACCCACGCCCCCCAGCTCAGAAGGCAGGTTCACTACCAACTGAGCCACCGAGGCAGTCAACGAATAATTGGATGATTATGTGCAAAACTCATAAATACACACCCACATATATTACACTCGAAAAACATAACCCTTCATCTTATGCAGCCGAGTATAAAATATATCCAGTCACTCTGTAGATAACTTTGGAGGCTCGTCAGTATCTTTACTTGCTCTCTTCGCTCGTCGTCTTCTTCTAGACGAAATGGCAATAGAAAACCTTTGGCCAATGCGAAGTTAGTTTAAAGTGGTAATTTAGTAACTAAACTACTAAGGGCTGAGCTGGCTGAGCTACCCACGTCCGTAGGAGTGTACTCTATTCTGATTCCCTACACGTGGTCCCCGGGTAGTGCTAACCGGGTAGCAAACTCTGGTGGGAGGCTTCGGCCGTGGCTAGTTACCACCCACCGGACCAAGCCATGCCGTAAAATGACCTAGTCGTGTTTCGGGATGTAGTCCGGTGTAACCGTTCCGAAGACGGGCCTGAGCAGTAGCGCACTCGTAGCGCCTCACTCAACTGCCGTCTTTGTACTTCTTCACTCTACAAAACTTCAAGGCTAGAGTGAATAAGTGCCTTATAGGTCGTCGTGCTCCATCTTAGACCACAACGTCGCTTAACATCAGGCGAGTTGGTGGTCAAACGTCGACCTATTCTGCATATAAAAAAAAAGGATCGCCGTACCCTTGGTACTTTAATTACTAAATTGCTCGCCACTCGATGAAATTGCTAACGTAGTCCGAACAAGGATTAAACGACGGACATGTTCTAGAATATAATTGTACTCATCATAATGACCAACTTAAGTATAAATCTTATATCTTTAAATGAGCAATTCTTGTATATATATAATTGGAATCTCGGAATCGGCTCCAACGATTTTCATACAATTTAGTATATAGGGGGTTTCGGGGCCGATAAATCGATCTAGCTAGGAATCATTTTTAGAAAATGACATTTTATTCGTGTTTTATCGATAATCAACTTAAACATAAACTTGGAAGAAAAGAAACAAAAAGGAGGCGTTTGAGTAGTCTCAACTGAAAAATATGACTCTTCCTGACATCTATTGGCGAATAATAATACTATTTTTTGTGAGCAACTAATTGCTTTAACGACACAACGGCAGATGGCGTTGTTAAGTAACACGAAGTCACTGAGTGTTTGCTTTGAGGTTAGACTAAAATCAATTGTTTATTTTCCAAAAAACACAATAAAAAAATTTAAAAAAATACCGAGCAAAGCTCGGTCATCCAGGTACTAGTAATTAATTGTTGATCCTTTGACACATAGTTGTTGACACAAGATCAACAGTTAATTACTTTTTACCCGACTGCGTAAGAAGGGTTATGTTTTTTGAGAGTTTGGATGCGGGTTTGTGTAAGGTTTTTTTCGACGGCCTACAGCCTGAACAGCTTAATGTATTTCGACGTGTGAGTTGTCATTTGAATCGTCTTGATAGTAGAAGTGACACTGGGTACAAAAATTTTAAGCCTAGTTTTTTGTTTTTCTTCGGAACAACGTTTTTTTTCGTCAATTTAGGTTTGGGTCCATTGTAAAAGTTATTTATATTAATGAGGGCCTTCTCCTTTTTATGAAGTCTGTTATAAAAATAAAAATTAGTCCTACTATCCTACTTCCTACTAATATTATAAACGCGAAAGTTTGTAAGAATGAATGGATGGATGTTTGTTACTCTTTCACGCCAGAACAGTTGAACAGATCTGTATGAAATTTGGCACAGAGGTAGATTATAGTCTAGAATAGCACATAGGATACTTTTTAACCGCGGGTGCCACCGCAGGGCGCAGCTAGTGTAATATGTAGAAAAAAGCCTGGATAATTGCGTAGTAATTAGTAGTATTGATGCCATTGATACGTCTAGACGCAGGTTGATTTAAAGAATTTAAATGAAACGAAATAAGTTAGAATGTTCTTCACTATAATTTATATTTATATGTGTATTTTTACAAAAAAAAGGACTAAGACTAATGATTAAATATACAAGTACTAGACAATAGATAGATATGTAACTAATAGTTCAATTAGCTGCACTAGCTGGTAACCACTCTCCTGTCAGTCTAAGTGATGCAGTCAGCCGGCGCTAGACCTCGTCGCTCGTAGGGTGTCGCTCAGGCAACGCGAAGTAGTAGCAGGTGCTGCCGCACGCCAGTTAAAAAAAATAGTCCGAAATTGAAACCCTGAAAACCCATACAAGATTGGACAATCTTATTTTTATTTATAAAATACACAATACAAATTACAAACTAAAAAAAATCAAATTCTAAATACTAATAAGTAGTCTATGTTGTAACTCAAATTATGTGTATACAAAAAAAATGGAAAAAGGAGACGTTGGTTGATTAAACAACTAAATTAACCTTAAACATAAAATGGACAATAACATGCAATTTTAATTTTATGCGGATAAGGCGGTATGCGTACTTTATTTATTTATTTATTTGTCCATTAACATTGTGTACACTAAAACATTATTAAATTCAATAAAATATTACTTAAAATAACTAAATGTCACAATAATTATAAATAGAGACGGCATGCATAGGACTTAAGAGCGAAAAATATTATTAAATAAAAATATACAAATAATAAAATTGAATTTAAATAAAATAATGAAAAATTACAAAATAGGCGTCAAATTATCCTCACAGGTCAAGTCAATGAGAATAATAAATAAAATGACAAACAATATAAAACGCAAGAAAATACATAAAACATTATAAACGCAATAGCATAAAACAATACAAAACATAAAAGATTGCATAATTTAATTTTACGTAAAATGGTCAGAAGCTCAGAGACCCTCACTGACTTCTTGAAGCTGTTGTTGTTGTTGTTACTTTACTTTACAGTACCTGGATGGCCGAGCTTTGCTCGGTATTTTTTTTTATTTTTTAATTGTGTTTTTTGGATAATAAACAATTGATTTTAGTCTAACCTCAAAGCAAACACTCATTGACTTCGTGTTACTTAACAACGCCATCTGCTGTTGTGTCGTTAAAGCAATTACTTGCTCACAAAAAATAGTAGTATTATTATTCGCCAATAGATGTCAGGAAGAGTCATATTTTTCAGTTGAGATTGATTATCGATAAAACACGAATAAAATGATATTTTCTAAAAATGATTCCTAGCTAGATCGATTTATCGCCCCCGAAACCCCCTATATACTAATTTGTATGAAAATCGTTGGAGCCGATTCCGAGATTCCAATTATATATATATATATATATACAAGAATTGCTCATTTAAAGGTATAAGATAATACCTAAAATATGGTGCTGTGCATGCGTGGTGCGCACACATTCAGGGGGGCTATTCCTGCTCGTGAGATGAGATGAGATTTTATCTTGGTCACTCTCACACCTATGACGTTTTAAATGAGAGCAACAAGGACGAAAAATGGTGAGATGAAAATCTCAAATCTCCGAGTAGGGCCCCTGATGTCTGACGTGTTCGTATCAGTCAGAGTCAACTCAGAAGTTGCGTCTGACTTCTGAGGTTTGGTTTAGAGGAGGTTTTTTATGGTTTTAGTATAATGTGAGAGCTTAGGAGTAAATCAATATACCTATGTATAAATATATATTTTTTAAGTAGAATAGGTCGGCGTTTGTCCACCAACTCGCCTGATGTTAAGCGACGTTGTGGTCTGAGATGGAGCACGACGACCTATAAGGTACTTATTCACTCTAGCCTTGAAGTTTTGTAGAGTGAAGAAGTACAATGACAGTTGAGTGAGGCGCTACAAGTGCGCTACTGCTCAGATCCGTCTTCGGAACGATTACACCGGACTACATCCCGAAACACGACTATGTCATTTCACGGCATGGCTTGGTCCGGTGGGTGGTAACTAGCCACGATACTATTACGATACTAACTAATATCGATTTTGAGTTTATTAATTATAAATTCATTATACTGACGAGCCATCCTTACAAGTGTGTTAATGTGGACAATTAGGGAAGTGTCCGATTTTGTGTCCCAGGCACTTTGCAAACTTAGGTTTGTTAATGGACGTAGCCACTGGCTACCGAAACACAGTTTTCACTACTCCGGAGTCAGTGGATTTATATCATTATAAAATAAAATAAAGTAAAAATAAAAAAGCCTTTATTTCCCATTTCAAGTAATTCCATTTCAATGTAAGTGTTGATTATTGTTTGTTAGTAAGTATATAAATTTAGGTTTTAATCTAAGTAAGTTAATCTAGGTAAGTTCTTTGGGATATGGGCCCCTCCTCGGGTGAAGGCCTCCTCCAGTTTCTTCCATTTGTCCCTGTCATTTGCAATGTTCTGCCAGTCATTTCCTGCTGTATCCGTTATGTCGTCTGCCCACCTTTTCTTTGGTCTTCCTACTCTTGCTTTTCCTTTTGGCCCTTTCCACTCTGTTGTTTTGGCTGTCCACCTATCATCTTTGTATCGTGATACGTGGCCTGCCCATTGCCATTTCAGTTTTAGGGCTTACGTGAGGGCATCAGTTACCTTGGTTTTTTGTTTGATATCATTATGTTGTACTTATTGTTCGTGCCAAAATAAAAATATTTGATTTGATTTTGATTCTTTTTTTTTTTTTTTTTTTATTACATAATAGGCTTGCGTTTGGCCGCCAACATGCCTGATGATAAGCAGTGATGCGGCCTACGATGGAGCACGCTTGCCTAGAAGAAACCGATTCACTCGAGACTTGAAGACACCCAGATTATAAGTGTCAGGGAACACACAGTCTGGCAGAGCATTCCACACTCTAGCGGTCCGTATGAGAAATGAGGAACCAAAGCGTTTCGTGCGTGTTGTAGGTATGTCAACCATAAAACGATGCCGCTTTTTCGTACTCTTGGTTGTTTTATAGAAGAACGGGCTAGGGAGAATAAGGTCATGCAAACCAGATGCACACTCCCCGAAATGTATCCGATAAAAAACCGATAGACTAGCAACCTTGCGCCGATGATCCAAACTTTGAAGTTTGGCCAGGACAAGGGAGTCGTTGCCAATGAGCTTCTTCGCACGTTTCTCGATGGACTCCAACGCCTCGAGCTGGTACTTGGCCGATCCATCCCAAAGGTGCGAACAGTACTCCATGCACGACCGAACCTGTGCCTTATATAATGAAAGCAACTGTTCCGGCTGTTCTGGATTCAATTCAATTTTGATTTGAATTGATTCAGGAAATTCTGCAATATCATCTTTTTGTCGATAAGATAAAGGTACGTTCCTGAAACGATGGTAAGGATAATCAAAACTACAGAATGCTCCAAAAAGGCGTTGCTGGACCTTAAGGCTGTTGTTATACCCGTCAAAGTGAACAACTTCAAGAATATAAGTTTGTTAAGTTAAGAAACAATAAAAAATTGAGTCTCCTAACAAAATTGTTCACGTGACTAGTTATTTTGTTTAAAAAGATTACTTTTCTCAAATTTAGCAAACTGATGTTCTAAAAGTTGTTTACTTTGACCGGTAGAACAACAACCTTTACGTATTTATACATCTTTTTGGAGCAAGAAAAAAAGCTAAGTACTATAAGTAATATTTACTTTTTATTATAATTATTACTGTTATATTACTTTAATTATAAAATCGAAAGTAAGTCTGTCTGTTTGTAGGCTTTTCAAGGCGAAACGGCTGAATGTATCTTGATGAAATTTGATTAATTATAATAAAATTAAAACTCCGCTTAAAAACCAGACAGTATTTTTTTTAATGTTGGACTCTGATTTCTTTGGTAACGGATTATTATTCATAATTTGATAATTATTAGTTACAGCATATCACGAGGAGGGTTTATGAATACTATTTTCTGAATAAACTAATATAATCTATCTCTGTGCCAAATTTCATCCTGATCTGTTCAGCCGTTCTAACTTGAAAGAGTAACAAACATCCATCCATCCATTTTTACAAACTTTCGCGTTTATTATATCAGTCGGAAATAGGATAGTAGGATTTTTAGTTCCAGGGGCTTACCAGAAATTTTGACAGTTACAAAAACATTTGTTTTTTTTGGCTCCGTGCGTTGCATTAAAGCGCCCCTGGCGGAAACTTTAAGGAACTAGACTGAACGGATGGAGCCAAACGAAGACGGGTCTGAGAAGCAGCGCACTTATAGCGCCTCACTCAACTGCCGTCTTTGTACTTGTTCACTCTACAAAACTCCAGCTAGAGTGAATAAGTATCTTACAGGTTGTCGTGCTCCATCTTAGACCACAACGTCGCTTAACATCAGGCGAGTTGGTGGTCAAACGCCGACCTATTCTACATAAAAATAAAAATAAAATGAAAACGAAAAAAGTTTTCGTTAACCATCAAAACTAGCTGTACAAAGGACGTAAAAGACTGATGTCGATAATGGAACAGGATAGCAAGTGAAACCGCGAAACGCTGCTATCACCAGTTGCTCACAGATGCGGGCTTTCCCTATAAGGCCGACTAGGGCCGGACTTAAGACGGCCCGACATTAGGGGCGGACAAAAGAGGAAACAAACTAAATGTATGGAGCCAAATGAAAACGAATAAAGTTTTCGTTAACCACCAAAGCTCTTGGTAACCCCCTGAAGAGAGACATAAAAAACTGATAATGATGATATAATGATGATACAGGATAGCGAGTGAAACCGCGAAACGCTGCTATCACCAGTTGCTCACAGATGCGGGCTTTCCCTAAGGCCGACTAGGGCCGGACTTAAGACGGTCCGATATTAGGGGCGGACAATAGAGGAAACAAGTATTAAAACTAGCAAGTAGTTTGCCCCTAACCTTACTTCGCTGCTTTTCGCAATCATTCGGAAACGTTTCCGATCGGATCCCAGAAATTTCAAACTTAAATTGTTCGAATCTCAGTCTACTTTTATACATTTTGGAATAGGGATTCAAGTATAAATCCGATCGGATGAATCAATCACGTTTAAAAACTCATGAATATAGACTAAAATTCGAATAATTTAGGTTTAATTTTTTAAAATCTGGAATGAAACGTTTCCGAATGGTTGTGAATAGCCCTGCAGGAGATGTTTTAGGTTTTAGTAAAGTCTATCATAGTTGCGGTTCGTTAAAATCAGAATAGAGTAAAGTCCTACGGACGTGGGTAGCTCAGCCCTCACCTGTTAATTCAACGGCGAATTAAGTAGTAAGACATATGTAAATCAATGCCTCTACCAAAGAAAAAAGGGGCAGCCGGTAGCCGGTACTACGCAGCCCTAAGTGGACAAGTCCGCCTCTGGTCACTCATAAATACTCATTATCAAGAATCGATCTATTTATGGTAGCGTCCGTTATTGATTTAGTAATTCACCGAACGGTCAAGGTTTCATAAAAGTATCGATTGAATTTGACATAGACTCGAGTCGGTAATTCAGTTACCTAGAAGAGTCCTCATTAGTTAACGGATATGAATACTGAGGCCCGCATGTTAAAACGACACCCAGTCATGAAGCTTGATTTAAAAGCGGCATTCTAAAACGGAGCTCAGTCATTAATCTCGTTTTAGAAAGCTAAAACTAGTTAAAATTAGTTAAAACGAGATTCTTGATTTCTGAGCGTCGTTTTAAAATTAATACAGAATACTTTTTTGTGACAATTTTTATTTATTTTTTATTTATTTATTTAAGCACACAAAACAGAATACAATCATAATTAGAAAAATATATAGAACAAAATGGTTTGGTTCTAGACCATATTCCTAAACATGTGCACATAGCCTGAACAAATTTTCGAATTAGCTTAACATATCATAATTTAGGTGGAAAGGAAATTATTAAACTGTTACAATAGGTCTTACTCATAAAAAGAAGAATAAGAAGTAATTAACGCTAATTTTTAACCTAAAATAGTCTAAATATCATGCTTAAATTTTGCCAACTTAAAATTAAATAATTATATCAATTGAGCTATGATGGTCCACTAAAATATCATTATACTGGCGACACATCCTGACCAACGGGTTATAGAAAGAGGTGTTGTTTGTGTACACCTTAAGTGAGAAAATTCCTGTGTGGGGGTTGCGAGATCTTGGCTTAATATTAATGTTTATGTTGGAAAGAAGAGAAGGAGAATCAATTTGAGAGTGAATAATTTTGAATAAGCAAATAAAGTTTAAATATTTGCGGCGTATCTCGAGAGATGATATGTACATAGTACAATGTACATAGACAGACAGAAGAGGAAGACACATATTAGACACTCAAAATACACAAGCACATTGTCACAGAACCGGCCCCAACTCAGCGTGTTGCTGATTGTACACAACCAGAGGCCCTATTCGGAGATTTGAGATTTTCATCTCACCTTTTTTCGTCCTTGTTGCTCTCGTTTAGAACGTCGTAGGTATGAGAGTGACCAAGATAAAATCTCATCTCATCTCACACGTAGGAATAGCCCCCCAGCGCTGGTTTTCTGTTGGGCCCGGCAAGTGACTTCACGCACGAAAAGTGTGCGCATACATACATACATACATTGCAAATAAAAACTACACATTAAAAATCAAAACAAATTTCACCCCTTAGGGTGCTCCTAGACGGACTATATTGTTGAAGCAACATTGGCCCGGCATTTATTATTTTTTTAAACTCGTATTTATAATTACTTATTATTTACATAAGTACCTTGTTTATTACTTTTATCATTTTTAATATTATTGTATGTGTTTCAAATTTTTATTTTAAAACGACATTAAAATCCCTAGACTGTTCCACATTTAGATACCTAACGTTAGTATTTAAATGATTATCAATCAAAAGGCTGCTCCCCCCGATCTGTTAGAAGGTCGGTTGGATTCTCTCCAAATAGTCAATCAGTTCAACCTACTAGATTTACGAGCAAACCCCATCTGGGTTGCCTGGGCCCAGCGACGGCCCAAGCCGAGGTCCGTACCTTAATCCTACTAATATTATAAACGCGAAAGTTTGTATGTATGGATAGATGGATGGATGGATGTTTGTTACTCTTTCACGCCAGAACGGCTGAACAGATCTGGATGAAATTTGGCTCAGAGGTAGCTTATAGTCTAGAATAGCACAAGCTACTTTTTAACCGCGGGTGAAACCGCGGGGCGCAGCTAGTATTAATATAAAATTTATGATTTAAGACACGGGAAATTACTCACGTACGATTCAGTCGATTATTCCGACTATAGTTTCAACCGCAGTGCTATGCGAGACGCAGCCGCGCGCGCGCACTCGCCCTGATGAAGACCGCCGAATGCGGTTGAAACTATAGTCGGAATAATCGACTGAATCGTACGTGAGTAATTTCCCGTGTCTTAAATCATAATGTGTGAAAACCACGTCAGTTTCTATAATAAAATATAAAATTTATTTGACACGAAAAAATTTTGTACAGTGTTTGATAGTCCCTAGCTACCACGGTAGGATACCCTGTGTTGTACCTGTGTTGATACCTTAGTGATGCCCTCGTGCTAGTCGCCCTTAGTTATAAAGAACAAACTCTCTAAAGGCCCTGCGCCCTCCGCGCTTGCTTTACGTCCGGTACGCTGTGAAGGCCTCAGTGGCCAACGCATTAGTCATTCACAAAAAAAAAAATAGGCTGCTCCTTCTCCAGACCATATTTTTACTGCATTACTGGCCTGGCATAACATAAAACATAACATACTCGTATCGTCACGCCTTTCCCCCGAGAGGGCTGGCAGAGGTGTAATACAACACCCACACTTCGCCGGACGATATCCAGTCCCAAATGTGGCAGGGGGCGAGCCTGTCGCCATACACCGGGATCCAGTCACGTAGAAGATGACATACATTTGGGAATATATCTATGTAGATATGTTAACTCCTCTTTGTCTCTAAAAATTCAGACTTCTAATTTCATCCACGACGAAGTTACACGGGGGTTGAAAATGGCCTGAATCTTTCTTCGAAAAAAGAACGGGGATGTGCCTTCGTAAGCTCGACTTGGCCGGGGCACTGTCGTGCCCTCAGATTATCTACAACAAAGCTACGAGGGTTTGAAAATGGCCTGAATGGCTAAGAGAAAATGATGGTACGACTATGCCTTTGTAAGCTCGCCTTGGCAGGGGCACTACCGCGCCTCCAGATGAAAATACTACTTACTATCCTGCTTTAACCGACTTCAAAAAAGAAGAAAGTTGTTCGCTGTATGCATTTTTTTAGTTAACACGCTTGTATGCTTCATGTGTGAAACTAATATTAATCGATGTAATAAAATCGATCGTATCTATATGAAACTTTGTACGTAGGTACTTATAAATAACTAGCTGCGCCCCGCGGTTTCACCCGCGGTTAAAAAGTATCCTATGTGCTATTCTAGACTATAATCTATCTCTGTGCCAAATTTCATCCAGATCTGTTCAGCCATTCTGGCGTGAAAGAGTAACAAACATCCATCCATCCACTCTTACAAACTTCTCCATCCAACTAATATTATAAACTCGCGTTTATAATATTAGTTGGATGGAGAAGTTTGTAAGAGTGGATGGATGGATGGATGGATGGATGGATTATAAACTCGCGTTTATAATATTAGTTGGATGTAGTTTGGATGACAAAATTATAGTTTGGTATATCGGAGCTGAATAGATGATAGAGCTAGGATAGATAATATATACTTATCCTTACTCATTGATAAGAGGGTTTATAATTATGTTATAACTTTGTAGTTTCTAACTACCTACATAATGATTATGTCTATCTCTTCTCTACATTGTACATAGTATAAAACAAACTTACTTTCCGCGTCTGTCAGAATGTATGTCCGCCAACTCCTCTTAAACCACGCATTGGATTTAAATGCGGTTTTCATCAACTGCTACATAATTTATCACGGACAGTTTTTAATAGAACCCTTTTTTTATTACACTTGTGTAAAGCCAGGGCGGGTAGCTAATTTCCGATAATTTAACTTACTGTATGTCATCTGCTACATGACTGGAGCCCGGTGTATGGCGACAGGCTTGCCCCCTGTCACATTTGGGACTGAATATCGTCCGGCGAAATGTGGGTGTTGAATTACACCTCTGCCAGCCCTCTCGGGGGAAAGGCGTGACGATATGACGATATGAACTTATTACGATGCCTTTCCCTCGAAGGAGCTAGCAGAGGTGTAATACAAAACCCACACTTCGCCGGACGAAATTGTGACAGGGATCACCACTCCCTCTGACTTGAGAGGCATGCCTTCTTCAAGTAGGCAATCATAGCAATAGCAAGTGCAGCTACATGATGTAGCTAGTAAATTTAAACGCAACATTGTTTTCGTTGTAAAATCATTTGAGTTTAGATAATTTTTTTATCACGCGATAGTCAGCTATCTTTAAATTACGTTTTTATCATGTTTGGACAGCCTTGAGTGATTTCGGCATTTTTTTCCGTGTGCATAGTCTGGCAAAATGGTACATATGTGTACTTAATATTATAGTTCGCGCCAATCTTTGGACTTGCTTTGATTGGAAAAGCGGTTATTCTAGACCTTCAACTTTAGACCGGCGAATAAAGAAAAGACTATAGGCAAATTGATCCAAAAAGTATAATAAAAAAATTATAAGTTTGCCCTCAGGGTTGGCACATGGCGCTTTCGGTAGATTATTTTTATGACATAACATACTTCACGCCTTTCCCCCGAAGGGGCTGGCAGAGCCGTAATACAGCACCCATACTTCGCCGGACGATATTCAGTCCCCAATGTGGAAGAGGGCGAGCCTGTCGCTGTACACAGGGCTCCAGTCATGTAGCAGATGACAAACAATACGCACATATGCTCATACAATGAACAAATTGGTGCGTGCCGTCGGCTGAGTTCGAATCCGCTGCCTCTGGCTTGAGAGGCGGGCCTTCTCCCAACTAGGCTGCCATCGCTTTTTTATAAATTAAAAAATAAGTTAAATTCAACCTACAGAAACCGATGTATTTTATTTTGAATAGTCAAATATTATTTTTTTAGTTAGAAAAATTATACAAAACCTCCATGGTGACGTAACGAATCACGATGACGTGACCTACATGGTAGGAAACTCTTTGCCAGACAAGCACCGAGTGGAGCATACCGTCTTCTTTTGGGTATATTACCGTCTGCCCCCGCGGCCTGCCCCCACGCGGTGGCAGACGGTAACACTTATGGCTATCTGCCCCCGCGGGGGTGGTTGACCATAGTGTTTAGTATGTATTACCGTCTGCCCCCACCAATTAACCTATGCAGTGGCAGACGGTAACTCTTATTTGGCTATCCGCCCCCACGTGTGGCAAACCGTGGCAGAAAGACATGCGATAATTTGTGATTCTTTCAACCTCGCAATCAAGTTTTGTAAAGATAAAAATTAATTTTAGGGATGTCTTTGTTTATTAAATTACTATTCTATGCTAAATAGTAGGTAATGAAATGAAATACTGTCAGTTATTGATATATATAAATATATATAGATCATTTATTAGTTTCATTAAATAAACAGAAAATTAAATTTACAAAAAAGACAAAATATTTAGAAAAACAGATACATGAGAATTAAGAAAGTAATTAAAATTAAATATGAAAAAAATAATTGTTTTTAACGACTATTATACACTAAAAACAGTTTTAAATTATATAAAATCAACAACAAGGATAAAAATAATCACAGACTTTTAGAACTACATAGTTTAAGAGATTATTATAATAACACAACATAGTATACCTATAAGTTAACTACTATCACAGTTTAATCAAGTCATTCACAAAAATTTGAAAATATAAATCAGTTACTGATCATTGACAAAATATTGATATTTTTTAGTTGAACTACTCAAACTACATTCCTAGTTCAAAAGAGTATTGTAGTAACACAACATAATATACCTATTAGCTAACTACTATCACAGTTTAATCAAGTCGCTTACAATAATTTGAAAATATAAATCAGTTACTGGTCATTGACACAATATTGATCTTTTTTACTTGATGATCTTTTTGAACTAACTAAATAACTACTAGAAAAGAACTTAGAAATTAATTAGAACTAATGCTCTACAAGACAACCTTATATTACAGGCCTTTGCCTTAAATAAAAATACATAGTTAAGTAAAGATATTCAGAAATCGTTTAGAAATATTTATTTATAGCTAGGTAGCTAGATAGAATCAAAAAAAAAATCTTATAGTTTTTATTTATTTTCATTTGAGTCACTGGATAATTTAAATGCGCATAAGAAAGCTTACTAACAAGTAAAATAGCTATTAAAACAAATTCACATAAAATTATTCACTATCTATTATTTCTAAACAGCTTATTAGGTACTCACCAAATTGTTTGTGCTTATATTTTTACTTATTTCAACACGCAACTCACTCGCGTTCTCTTAGATGCATCATGTGCAACTGACTGCCAAGGCCAGGTAGAGAGAAAGAAAGAGACAGCGCAGAGTGTCGGCGGGTTGAGGCTGTCTCTTTTTAACAATCGTGGTGTTGTTACCGTAAACCCGAACAAACAGAGGTACTTGTTTCACTGTTAAGATTTGTGGCGTATCTTCGTTAAAACTACTATTACTCAGTAGGTACATTATCTTTTTTTAATTAAAAAAAAGGTTAAATTTGTTAAAAGGGCAATTGTTAAAATAAGGGCAAGTACGAGTATACACCGCTAGCCTAAAAAACAGTCTACCCCCGCGGTTCCACGGGAACCGTTATTTTTGTCGGGATAAAAAGTTTCCTTTTCTGTAACAGACAAACAAATAAACGACCATACAATTCAATTTAATGCAATTTTATTTGATTTTGTACAATTTTGTTTTAACTTTTTTTTTAGTATTGTTTTATTTTATTACTGATAATAATTATAAATTGAATATTTTATATTGATATAATTTGATGGGTGCACATATAATTTCATTTCATACAAGCTGGCTTCGCTTTTATAATCTTAGTTAGGATCCGCCCCCGCGGGGGCGGTTGGCCCATGATGCTTACCGTCTGCCATCGCGACATTGACGCAGTGGCAGACGGTAATAGTTGTATTACCGGCTGCCCCCGTTTTTCATATTCGGGGGCAGATGGCCATAAGTGTTACCGTCTGCCACCGCGTGGGGGCAGGCCGCGGGGGCAGACGGTAATATACCTTCTTTTGTGGTGTGGTTGAGCGTGTCGAACATTGTAGGATTTACAATACAATACAAAACATCTCTAAAACTGTGGTTTCGATTTCAGCGAGATTTATTATGCGAAAACCTGTAAACCTTACGTACAAATTGCCTATGGTGTCAATCCTGCAGGCGTTTGGGCCAACGTTCATTTAATTTTGTCCATTGTCTTTTAGAACCCCCGTCTTAATTTCATTGGTTGTTGGGGCCCGCATTAATGATGCAGGCACCCGCTTGTGAGAGCCGTTTTCATTAAGGCGCTGGTCCACCGCGGCGCACGTTTGACACGGCCACGCGGTGCATTTTAGCTGCGTAGCTTCGTTGGTTTGACAATGTGGGTCTACGTTTCCACTGCAGCACACGCTATACCTACACGAATACGACTCCACGACTATGTACAACTCTAGCGCAGCACAGTTTTTAATCATATGCCAGGCGTCGCTTCCGCGCCCGTATCACTACCCGCAGTGAAGCTACACCACTTTCGTGTACAGCTTGAACAGCGTGCATGGCGTTGAAATGCGTGGGTGGCACAGAGTACTTTGGTGGGTGGCTTACTCGCCAAGCCACGCATAGAGCAATGACTCATATTCATACATAGCGTATCCGTGGGTTGCGGTGGATACTATGACATACATTTTCTTGCAAAGGGACACACGTGCGCCAGGGTGGGCCAGCGACTTTAGTCGATGGGGTCCGCATGTCACATGCTAGAGATTTTATGTTCTCGCAAGTTAGTAGTCGCGTCCGCTTGCGGGCAATACCCGCACGCTGTTTATCGACCGAGGTATATATAGATGACGAACTTTAGGTAATTAGTCGTTACTCGCATACGAGTAGTGATGAAAAGCGATGATAGCCTAGTAGGAGAAGGCCCGCCACTCAAGCCAGAGGGAGCGGATTCAAACCCAGCCGACGGCACACAACAATTTGTTTGAACATATGTGCGTATTGTATGTCATCTGCTAAATGACTGAAGCCCGGTGTATGGCGACAGGTTCGCCCCCTGTCACATTTGGGACTGAATGTCTGTGACGATATGAGAAGCACCTCGAATGTGGGCTAGCGACCGAGTTATCGACCAATAAAGTTGAGTCTTTTGACTGTCTATTCATCAGAGATGGCGAAGAAGATGCATATCTTCTTCGCCATCTCCGTAGCGGGTGGTGAGAAAAAAAGCCACCATTAGCATCGCTTCGCTGTGGAAATTGCGATCCTATTGGACGATTTTTGGTACAGCACTCATTCCCCTCGCAGATTACCAGTAGAAACGCACCCTAAATAATTAATCTGACATTGTCCAGGTAACGCAGCCCTAGGCGAGCCAAGATGCTGGATGACGACGTGATGCCGACCATGAGGAGCCTCAGCCCCGATCCTGAGGACATGATCAATATTGGAAGAAAGTACAACAATATGCAGGTATGTGCTAAACTGCTAACCAGCTAGCTATGCTTTGTTTTGAAATAATGGAACTAGATGGCGCTGGTTATGATTTTCTACAGTAAGGTAAGTTTTCTTTCAGCTTAGGTATTCACATTCGGAAACGTTTCCGATCGGATTGCAAAAATTTTAAACACAAATCATTTGAATCTCAGTCCGTATTCATAAGTTTTACTCCGTGATTCATTCTTCCGGTCGAATTCACACTCGACTCCCTATTCCAAAATTTATAAAAATAGACTGACATTCAAACAATTTGAGTTTGAAATTTGTGGGATCCGATCGGAAACGTTTCCGAATGATTGTGAATAGCACCGCTGGTCCCCTATTCTTACGCGTGAATTATGTTATCTAGGTTTATAAATTATTAGTATTATTATCTAAGTCTCTCTCGTTTAAAAAGTCATAGATTCAGATTCAATTCCAGATTCTTTATTGACCTTAGAACAATGATCCGTTACATTAAACAAGTCACACATACACACAGTACATTTTTTCTTAAATATTAGTAAGTAAATTAAGCTATCAAAAGATTCGAAATAATAATTTAACATTAAAACATTGACTATATTTTTGTATGAAGGTGTACAAATAAAATTTAAATAATTTATTGTTTGTAAAAAATAGGAGTCAGAGTGACAAGGATAAAATCTCACGCGTCAGAATACCCCTATTCTTACACGTGAGGTGTTATCCTTGTCCCCGCATTTCTTGTCCATCTTTCTATCTCTTATTACACTACGCTACCTAGTAGACAGCCACTTAACTAGACTACAAATTGCACGGCGTAGTAAATACTTGTAAACGGGATAACATCCCAAAATCCGAACTCCATGTTATGAAGAGGGTATGCCACAGACTTAGTCTAATACAGGCCTATTCAAGCTTAATTGCTGTGAAGTTAGGCGCGAAACACTGTGCAGTAGAGAACACGAAGGTACGCGCGAGACAGAGAGGCAAGACACCGCAAAGTCTCGCTTGCGGCGCACTTCACAGCCGCCATTCAGTTTGAATCAGTCTGCATGTGTTTTGATAGTTAATGTAAACTTTTTTCGTTTTCGTTTGGCACCGCACATTTAACTTAGTTACTTAGGGGCTGTCTCTACGGGCGAGAGAATCGCGGCGAGTCCGCGCTTTTATCATCGGAGAATCAAAACGAACGAGCGATAATTTCGCCGCGTATTGTCGCGAGTCGTAACGGAATCGCAGCGTTTCCACGGCGACTCGTAACGGAATCGCCGCGTTTCCTTGACGACGCGTTGTGCTTGTATTTGTTAAAGAAAAAATTCAGTTACGTGCCAGGGACCCTATTCGGAGATTTGAGATTTTCATCTCACTTTTTTCGTCCTTGTTGCTCTCGTTTGAAACGTCATAGGTGTGAGAGTGACCAAGATAAAATCTCATCTCATCTCATGCGCAGGAATAGCCCCCCAGATGAGAGAGGCAACGCTGAAATGACGCTGCGTTTAACAGCGCGCCCGCTGCGCGCTCGTTGCGAGAACGATACGAGTGCGCGGCGGGCCCGCTGCTGGTCGCGACGGGCCCGCTGCTAGTCGCGACGGGCCCGCTGCTAGTCGCGACGGGCTCGCGGCGATGCAATGACGTTTCGTGCACTCGTTGCCACTCGTCGTATCGCCGCGATAATATCGCCGTGTGGAGACAGCTCCATAGAGAGTGTATAGAAATACGTGGCACGACGATAATATCGCCGCGATTCTCTCGCCCGTGGGGACAGCCCCTTAACGTTTCCGGCAGGTGCCCTTTATTGAAATTTATGGAGCCAAACGAAAAAAGTTTACGTAACTCTCAAAACTCATACTTACTATACGGCCATGTTTTTCGGCATGAATTATCCTATAACCTTTTTTACAACAAATCCTCAAAGAAAAATTAAAATCCGGATCCAAGCAACACTCATTAAATAAAATGAGAATCTAACTACCTACTTCAACTGTGTACAGCAAAAAATGCGCCCAGACGTACATATATACTCGTATACTTATTATAAACTAAGGTAGTTCTTACACTGCTCCGCGACTCGCGACGCGAAGACGAAGGACGCGGATGCGGAGACGAGACGACGATATTAGGCTAACAAGTAACATTATTAAAAGAAAATAAAAAAACAGTTGCGAAAAGTTGTACTCTATATAACTTCCGCTATCAAGACGATTCAAATGACACCTCACATGTCGAAATACATCAAGCTGTTTAGGCTGTAGGGCGTGCCTAAGAAACTTCATATAAAGGTACATACCCATAAATAAACATCGAAAAATATAAACCTACTTCTTACGCAGTGGGGTAACAAATCAGAACGCGCGTAAAGACGCTGCTCCTTAACGCTCTCAACATTAGCATAAGTTTGATTTGGCCGTAGAACGACGCAACTTTGAAAGACTATACAGGGTGTATCTCTAGACGACAGACGTATTCTAGGTTATTATTGTACTCATCACTATGATCAACTTTTACTGTGGGGCGAACCTTGAAATCGCAAAAAAGAACAGCTGTTCCATACAACGAAATAATATAAGATAAAAAATATCCTACTTTATATCCTACAATCCTACTTCCTACTAATATTATAAACGCGAAAGTTTGTAATAATGGATGGATGGATGGATGTTTGTTACTCTTTCACGCCAGAACGGCTGAACAGATCTGGATGAAATTTGTCACAGAGATAGATTATAGTCTAGAATAGCACACAGGATACTTTTTAACCGCGGGGCGCAGCTAGAATCAAACGTATCCATAAATTTAATCGAAGGTTCCAAACAAAAGTTTATTGGTCGCCAACAAAATGTTTGGAACAGCTGTTTTTTTCTCGATTTCAGGGTTGGCCCTGGAAAGTTACTCAAAATGATGAGTATACAATGATATCCTTTTTTTTATGTAGAATAGGTCGACGTTTGACCACCAACTCGCCTGACGTTAAGCGACGTTGTGGTCTAAGATGGAGCACGACGACCTATAAGGTACTTATTCACTCTAGCCTTGAAGTTTTGTAGAGTAAAGAAGTACAAAGACGGCAGTGAGTGAGGCGCTACAAGTGCGCTACTGCTCAGACCCGTCTTCGGAAAATGTGTCCTATGCTTAAAGATACACGGTATATAATTAGGTACCTTGCCGTATGCCTCAGTTACGATCAACGATAATTCATGTTTTGTAACAACTGATTTACTTAAAGTGGTGATTTGAAGCTGAAAGTACTTGTACTCATCGACAGTAGCGGAGTTAGGGCGGCAAGTCTATGGGGGCGGCTAAAAATTACCAAATGGTCCAGTGCGAGTCAGATTGGTATGTAAATAACATTATGAGTCCCGCGACGCTCTGAAATTTCCATACAAACGCACTTCTCAAATTTCTTGAAAACTATTTGTCAGATTTTGATGAAATTTTGCATGTACAATTAAATTAACAATTTAACCGCCCCTATGTTCTTGGTTTTTTTTAAAAAACGTTCTCAAGCTAAAATAGAGCTATGGAAAATATCCGCATTTTTAAGGGGTCACTTTTGACTGATTTATTCAATAGGTAGACAAAGGAAATCAAAAATTCCATTACATAGGGAGGTTGTCTACATCATTAGCTGTTAAATGAATCCATAATACAAAGGAAATTTTTAGTTATTTAAGAATGATTAGAGAAGTGCAAAAGTCATAAAAAAAATTGAACTTGCACTTTGTCACTCTGTAGGTAACTTTAAAGGCTCGTTAGCATCTTTCCTTGCTCTCTTCGCTCGTCATCTTCTTCTAGACGAAGTGGCTATGAAAAACCTTAAGCCGATGCGAAGTTAGTCTAAAGTAGTCGCAACCACTACATTTTCCACTTAATTTGAACAGTAATACAATACAATACAAAACATCTTTATTGCACAACAAAAATACAAAGTTAAACAAACAAATAAAACATTAAAATAAAATATCATTCGGCAGTACAAGGGCGGCCTTATGTGACGTAGTATGTAGAGTACCTAGTAAAGTTAGCTGCAGTGTGCACATCAGGGGGGCTATTCCTGCGCGTGAGATGAGAAGAGATTTTATCTTGGTCACTCTCACACCTATGCCGTTTCAAGCGAGAGTAACAAGGACGGAAAAAGATGAGATGACAATCTCAAATCTCCGAATAGGGTCCCTGGTTTATATTAAGCGTTTATTAAGTAAACAATTATTTTACGAAATTACATTTTCTTTTATTCTCTTGACTCTACATGTCAACATATCAACAACACAACACGGTAGTCAGGGTAACTAAACTACATAAATGAAAACTCTAAATATCTATGACACCTTCGCCTAAAGCGATTTCTTCCAGGCAACCTTTGGATGGACAGAACGAAATATGACAACCGTCATTGGCATACATAAATACAGTAGTAACATTGTGATGGATCGATCAGTGACCTAGACGGACGCTAGGCGCTGCGGATTGAATAGCCGGGGAGTGAGCCAGCCAGTGAAATACTGAATAGGGGCGGCTAGTACTACACGCCCAGGGCGGCCAAGACTGCAAATCCGCCCCTGCTGATCTGTAACTAGTACTGACTGGTTTAGATGAGTCATTGTTACTAGTCAATACTAGTTGTTCGTCTCAGTCGTGTTGAGTCTCAAAGCAATCTAGAGGAAAATATGGAACACTACGTTATATCTCGCTGAAGCCACTTCTTTTTCAATGTGTGCGCGTCGTAATGTTGCCATGAAAAACATTTACAATTGCACGAAATCTAATATTAATTCACAAACTCTACGTTAGCCATTTCCGTTCCAATATACAACCTTAGTAGATTTAATATTCTAAAACTGCACATATTTGTAAGAGTTTAATGTTCCGGCTTTTTCAAAATTGACTTGTAAAAAAATGTACAGTTTTTAAAAAGAACCTCAAAATGTAGTCCTGGCCACACTTTTATAATGCACTATGAATATTTAAGTAGACGTATACCATAAACCAATGCACATAATGTCGAGGTAAGAATGGTCAAGCGAGTAGCGAAGTTTTTTTGCGTCAATGTGTGAGTGTTGTGTACCTATACGACAGTAGCGTAGTTTTTGGATGGTTTTTGGCTTCACTTAGATCATACGCCGTGCGCATCTTATTCTCTAGGTTGATCTGAGGTCTGAGTAAGAATACTTCTAGAGGGGCAATTTTTTTACTGCTATACTGGAGTGATTTGCAAGCGATAATAGCCTAGCCGAAGAAGACTCGCCTCTTAAGCCAGAGGGAGCCAGTTCGGACTTAGCCGAAGGCACGCACCAATTTGTTAATTGTGTAAACATATTTGCATATTATATGTCATCCGCTACATGACTGGATCCCGGTGAATGACGACAGGCTCGCCCCCTTTCACATTTGAGACTGAATATCGTTCGGTGAAGTGTGGGTGTTGTACACCTGTGCTAGCCTCTTCGGGGGGAAGGTATGACGATGTTATGTTATGTAATACTGGTCCGGCAATATTGGCTCGACGGTGTTGTGGCCGGTTGAGTATGGCCATAATATTTACACTATAGTCATACATTTCTAGCAAGGCTAACATTGGGCGGGCGGCGCCGACTCAAAATAACATAGGTATAATAATATACTCTTTTTTTTTATGTAGAATAGGTCGGCGTTTGACCACCAACTCGCCTGATGTTAAGCGACGTTGTGGTCTAAGATGGAGCACGACGACCTATGAGGTACTTATTCACTCCAGCCTTGAAGTTGTGTAGAGTGAAGAAGTACAAAGACGGCAGTTGAGTGAGGCGCTACAAGTGCGCTACTGCTCAGACCCGTCTTCGGAACGGTTACACCGGACTACATCCCGAAACACGACTAGGTCGTTTCACGGCATGGCTTGATCCGGTGGGTGGTAACTAGCCACGGCCGAAGCCTCCCACCAGAGTTTGCTACCCGGTTAGCACTACCCGGGGACCACGTGTAGGGAAACAGAGTAGAGTACACTCCTACGGTCGTGGGTAGCTCAGCCCCCGTAATTACATTAGTTTAAGAACTTAGTTATTAAGGTTAAATAATGGGGCCTGGGGCAAATGCATCTGAGGGGCAATTGCGTCATTCGAGAATTACTGACAAACCCTTCACAAATTAGGCGCCAACTACATTTTTTCTATCTTTAGTTGCAATAATCTGTACAAGATGGCGTTAGTTGCCTATTTAGTGAAGGGTGTGTCAGTAATTATCGAAAGACGCAATTGCTCTACAGGCGCATTTGTCCCAGTTGACCCTATCCTTTCGATTAAAAAAAGAATGATCAAAATAGGATTGCTCCGTAAAAAGTTATGTGTGTTCATATTTAAAAATTTAAATAAACGCCTCGACTTGTCAACCTCCTCCGTTTCGTCGGTTAGAAATAAAAACGAAAATAATCAATAAGTATCATATCTGAGAGATAATTAATAAATGTATTGATAACATTTCGTAGGTGTCATAATATTATTACGAATGTTAAGAGTCCGGCGACCTAACTAATTTCGACCTAGGCGACCTAGACTAACTTCGCATTGGCTTAAGGTATTCTATCGCCATTTCGTCTAGAAGAAGAAGACGAGCGAAGAGAGCGAGTAATGATACTGACGAGCCTCTAAACTTACCTACAGAGTGAAAAAGTGCAATTTAATTTTTTTTATGACTTTTGCACTACCGTAATCATTCTTAAGTAACTAAGAATTTCCCTTGTATTATTGATTTATTTAACAGCTAATGATGTAGACAACCTCCCTATGTAATGGAATTTTTGATTTGCTTTGTCTACCTATTGAATAAATCAGTCAAAAGAATGCGGATATTTTTCATAGCTCAATTTTCGCTTGAGAATGTTTTAAAAAAAAACCCAAGAACATAGGGGCGAAGATATAGTTAATTTAATTGTACATGCTAAATTTCATCATAATCTGACAAACGGCTTTCAAGAAATTTCAGTAGTGCGTTTGTATGGAAATTTCAGAACGTCGCGGCCGTCTTAAATTATTAAAACTATTGTTGTATTTAGATAAAGGTACAACAAGTATAAACTGAAAATTAGAAAACTCCGACACCGATTTCATCAAACATAGCCTAGAATACTGCCGACTAATTCACCTTTCAAACAAAAAGTACCTGGGACCCTATTCGGAGATTTGAGATTCTCATCTCACCTTTTTTCGTCCTTGTTGCTCTAGTTTGAAACGTCATAGGTGTGAGAGTGACCAAGATAAAATCTCATCTCATCTCACGCGCAGGAATAGCCCCCCTGGATGACCGAGCTTTGCTCGGTATTCTTTTTTTTTTAATTTTGTTTTTTGGAAAATAAACAATTGATTTTAGTCTAACCTCAAAGCAAACACTCATTGACTTCGTGTTACTTAACAACGCCATCTGCTGTTGTGTCGTTAAAGCAATTAGTTGCTCACAAAAAATAGTATTATTATTCGCCAATAGATGTCAGGAAGAGTCATATTTTTCAGTTGAGACTACTCAAACGCCTCCTTTTTGTTATTTTTCTTCCAAGTTTATGTTTAAGTTGATTATCGATAAAACACGAATAAAATGACATTTTCTAAAAATGATTCCTAGATAGATCGATTTATCGCCCCCGAAACCCCCTATATACTAAATTGTATGAAAATCGTTGGAGCCGATTCCGAGATTCCAATTAATATATATTAATATATATATACATACAATAATTGCTCATTTAAAGATTGATAAAACATTCAGTTCAACAACAACAAACGAAGTCGGTTCATCCGTTCGGGAGCTACGATGCCTCAGCCCCAAACAGACAGTGTGTGTGTGTCTGTCTGTCTGACAAAAACATCTCACAAAAACATCAAACTTTAAAAAAATATTTAAGTTAAAAAATTAAATAACGCAGTACCGCACCGAAAGACGTTACGAGGGAACAGCCTTAGATATTATGTTTTTACATACCTACATATTATATGTTCAATTAATGACTAGCTTTAAAATTGCCCAAATATTTTTGTTATGTTGGTCAAATCTTTGTACTAAATTTTGTTACGGTAGACCATCAATTTTGTTTAGAAATACGACGGTGGCGCCTCCATTTCGCTGTAAAGATAAGTTTGTCACCTACGTCGTATTAATATGTTTGACACTTCAATATAATATTTATTTTGGTTTAGCTTAAAAGCATTTATAAATCTATTATCCATAGCATCAGCTGTACCTCTATCCGCGGTATAATGATATACTTCGCCAGGTACGGCACTTAGCAACACGTAGTGACGTCAACCGATGCTTAAGCAAGACCGAAATAAGTAATTTACAGCAAGTTCGAAAGAGACGGATGACGATGACGTCATTACGTGTTTGCTGGATGGTAGAGCTTGTATTTTTAGATCATGAAATCCTCTGAAACTTTAAGCTCCAAACCAAATTCAAAAACCAATTTGATAGACAGATTTCAATACATCGCAGTTTCCATTTCAGCCCGATAGGGGCGCTGACCATCAAAATATATTATCGGTAGAACTGACATATTTATTTTTAACCGAATTCCAAAAAGAAGGAGGAGGTTCTCAAGTCGACTGTGTTTTTTATGTATGTATGTTACGCGCTTACTCCGCCAACTGTGAATCGATTTCAATAATTCTTTTTTTTTGGTAAATGATACCAATTTGAAAGGTGGTTCCATATTATTTTTTTCGAAATCAGTCATGCGGTTTTTTAGATATGAACAAAAGTCAAAAATTGTTTACATGGATGACGAAATAAAGGATAGGAAATCTATTTTTAAGATTTGCTTTTAATATTATAAATTTACTTTAAATTAAAATCTATTTAGTTATTTAATTTCAAGTTAGGTACTTATTGTTAAAACTGACACTTAAGATTTGGCTCGGTCATACCACGATTTTCTAACCTGAAGCTTCATTGAGAATTGAAAATCGTATATCATATTTGATGGCAAAATGAGATCGGCGCGTAGAATTACATTTTTTGCCGTTTTTATTGGTATTCATCGTAATAAGAACACAAATAAGAATAAGCTGCTAGATTAAACTTTAGAGAACTAATCTGGCTATTTAATAATCGAAAAAAAAAATGTTGCAATCGCCGAACAGTTAGAGTATGTACCTACCTACCTCTAAACAAACGCTCAAACTCCACGCTCAAAAGTTTTTTTAAGACGTTCCTTTTGTGATTTTTTTTTCCAAAATGAGAATGATTTGCAAAAATCTACTACGTTTAAACTGATGTTAGTTGTTTCTTCTACCAGCTGTATTTTTTTGCAACTGATCTTTACAATTCTTCATATCAAACTAGGCGCAAACAAAATACTTGTTTTCGTTGATTTCGTGTAGGTAATACCAGGCCTGAAAGGTAACAGTTGGCGCGCGCTACACCTAATTTTGAACACGGTTCCGTGTAAATTGGAAAAATAATCTCAGTTAGTAAGTGCGCTTCCTCCAATATCACGATGTTGATATTGGTAAAATATACTCACATAAACAAATAGATAATAATAGGTAGATAAGCAAACACGTGTATGTGTGTGAGTGAGGAATTAGCTGGAAAGTATTGCACAATATTTCATCACAGGCCTATTTTGCACAAAGAAGAAATTAATGTTAAAACTTAGTTGAGATTTTAAGCAAAATTAAAAACAAAATTATTAAGTAGGTATAATTAAATAAATCAAAATTTTATTAATCACTTTGTGCAGTTTAAGCATGATGTAGCGACATCTATCGAATGCTTCGTCAGGGTGACAAACGAGTCTGTCTAGTTTGAAGTGGTTCAGCTACTCAACGGCAGATGGCAGAGTACATGGCCTTATCATATTATAAACCTTTAGCCAAAGATTGTAACGTAAATCCTTTATAAGTACATTTTTATAAAAATATCTAGTGATATGGTTGTCCAAAGAATAATAAATAAATCGTACTTTTCAACAACTCATTTTAATTATAATTACGTCGGTACCGTCGGCTAATCTCCATTGTGCTTCTCGCTCTAGCATAGAGCGCTGTCCTTGCCCACTTGTCAGAATGACGTGTTGAGTTTGAATCATGCCGACATCGATCGGAAGTCAGTCACAAATAGAATACGCTGTCATACGTTCTTGTTTTTCGATTATTTTATTGTGAATTATATTAAATTTCGTGTAATAACGAACCGGCGCGAAAACCACAAACTTTATCGTGCTACCAGCAGGAACTTTACATGGATTTCAGTGTGTGTTAAAAGTGTACGAAGTGTTTTTTGTGCAGTGTAAAAAAACTGAACGTTGCTTATTTTCTAGTGATTTTCCTACTTTTCGTGATCTAACTTTAGTTGAAGGTAGTAGAGCGTAACGTTAACTTGAAACTGCAGCAGTCTTGACAAAGAAATCGAGCGGAACAGCTGTACTGAGCACAGATGTTGCACATAACCTCCTTTGTTCAACCCATTAATAATATTACTTAGCGGTACATAACCTTGCCGTACTTGTTTCCTTCCATGAAAAAGTTAAACGACGACCATGTTAACCTTTGCCTAGTTTACCTGGTAACTTTAATGATTGAAATGAGCTACCTGCATTTTTTTTTAACAATATTGGCTCCACACGTCTGATATTTCAAACCAAGTGTTATTTTGCACGAAGCAACATAATTCTTGCTTATTTTGTATTTAATTTCGTATAGCACAAGTTTTTTGTGGCTTTTTAACTGTTGATACAGAGATAAGATAGTGATTCTTATCAGATTCCTATAGGTGTACCTATTTACATAGACATTACAGTTAAGGTTTTGAACTGAATTTCTTTTCAATTAAGTAGGTAGGTAGGCATTTTTTTACATCTAATAAAATTTAACAAAAAAAAATTTTCTCAAAAAAATTCGGTGTGAGTTCCTATTTCTAGCAGAAGTGTAATTAAATAAGTAAACTTTTATTATGCACTAGCAGCACCTTCTGGTTTTACCCACTATCGTAGAGAAACCTTTTTTTGGGGCTAGCCTATTTATTAATTAAGCTACTTTCCCGCTCAATCAAATCTCTTTAGCTGTTGCATAAGTCAGTAACAAACATACAACCCCCTTCCCCCTTTCTAATAAACCTTGTATAGTTTCAAAATAGTTATTCACCCTCTTAGCAATAAACTTCGAAATCTTCGGTTCAATTGTTCAAAAATGCAAAAGAAAGAAGAACACAAAACACCATAAATATTCCGCAGATATACAATGTTTATTGCTGAAGGGTCACTGTTTTGTTGTTTTCGATCATGTAAAACATTTAAAAAAAAGAAAAACATAGTATAATTATTCAAAGGCTGTATATGACATTTTGGTAGAGGGGCTTGAGTTTGACTCATTTAGTTTTTTCAAATGTTCACATAACACTCATAAATAGAGTATTTCTTGATTGAATCAGGTGTTAGGTACTCTGCAGAAGTTATCCTCAAAATTGTTACTTGAACTAATATCTAATGTATTTTCCGCTTTTACATTGAATTAAGTACATCAAGGAATATGATTTTTTTAATTTGGAATATTTTAATAAATTTAATGAAATTTTCTCGAAATCTTTATACAAATCGAAATTTGAAACTAATTTAAACGTTATACAATTTGATATTTACACTAACAAATTTAACAGACCTAATTTAAAGAAATCTACTGAAAACTTTAAATTATTTATATATTATTATGGAATTTAACAGAAATAATGTCATGGACTCACAACAAAATTTTATCAAAAATAATAATAATTTTATCAATAAACAAGCAATAAAAAATCTCCATTCTTCGAGCACTTTGTCGACACGTGTTTCGCCTCTACACGAGGCATCCTCAGGACGTGTTGACTCTCCAAGCGTGTGGCCTAGAAGGATTTATGCTCAGGCTCACTAAAATATTCCAAATAAAAATATCATATTCCTTGATGTACTTAATGCGACGTTAAAGCGGAAATACACTAGATATTAGTTCAGGTAACAATTTTAGAGTATTCCTTTCCTTTTTATAAACAACAATCATCAATTAACCAAGCGAAAACGGTCTCGAGTCTACTAAGCAATATCAGCGTTTCTTTACCTGACTATAACTTTAGTATTGTTGATCCGATATTCATGAAATTTTGAAGACATGTAGTTTAGCTCAATAGAAGTTTTAAGTATGAATATGAGGTAAATTGGACAATTTGGTAAATGGGGTTGTAGAGATAGACAAGGTCTCCATATAAAGCGAGCGATAAGTTTGCTAAGTGGTAACTTTCTCCACTTTTCTACCTGTATGACGCACAGAGCGCTGGTAATTAAATATTCATGTATTAATAATGTAGCTGCAGTGAGAGTGAGCTGCTCTATTTATATGCAGAGATGTCGGAATGCAACGCTTGCACTAGAATGTTTTAAAAATAACAAATGGCACACAATATGCTAAACATACATCTCGCTAAAATTGTAAATGCGAAAGTTTGGATGGATGTTTGTTAGTCAATCATGCCAGAACGGCTGCACGGATCTGGATGAAATTTGGCACAGAGATAGATTATAGTCTGGAATAGCACATTGGATACTTTTTTACGGTGGGTTACACCGCAGAGCGCAGCTAGTTACTTAGCAATAAACAATATATAGCATCGGAATAGTAATGCATTGTTTTGTCTTTTTCAATTTGAGAGGTACAAAACACTGTACAATTATTCTAAAGCCAAATATTTAAATTGTAATTTTAAAAGCCCCTGAAATCCTCACTGCAAAGAAAAGTCTTGATCAAGTCACTTTTCAAACAATAAACCTATAAATTGAATCAAAATGGGGTCATCCCTTTGAGAGATAGCTACACTGCCTGCCATAGATAGACACACAGAAACATACATTTTAAAAACTTAATCACTTTCTTGGGTAATCCAGTAAGAAAAACATTTTTTTCCCACAAATGTAGAAACAGGGGAATTCACGCCGCACATGGAAAAAAAATCGTTTTTTTTCTTTCTCCCCCATTCAGGGTAATTTGGCGTCGCACGTCATGTGCATTTGCCAGTGTCAAGTAATAATCATTCGCTTTCACGGATGATGGCATGATGATGATGAGGTGATGATGAAGATGATGAATCCCTCCCCTTTCCCCATTCCAGTAAAGTTATGAATACTTTACTAAAACTTTAAGTGAAGTTTTGCAGAGAACACAAAAAGTCGCGTTTCGCAATGTTTGTATCATTTGCCCACACTCGTGCTCGTTGACGAACCGGTAAACGGTAATAATCCACCATTACTTATTACACTTTAACACTCGAAGAATCAAAAGTTGTAGAAAATAATACAAAATCACATCTTTTTGGTTCCCGCCAAAACCTCAAAAAATAAAACATGCTTCGGAAACAAATATACAAACCCAAAACATTCACCATAGCTTAAAAACTTTTTCCGATCGCGTATATTTTTTTAAAAATAGCACGTCCTTGTCAAGGCGGACGGTCGAAAGAGGTCGTTGTACCGACCGCTTGATGTAATTCCATCATTTTTTGGCTACTCGCTGTGTGTATTCAAAAATAATTGTCTCGGGAATTATAAATATGGAACGGCTAATAATGAAAAGCGGTGATAGCCTAGTTGGAGAAGGCCCGCCTCTCAAGCCAGAGGGAGCGATCGACGCACCAATTTGTTCATTGTGTGAACATATGTGCGTATTGTATGTCATCTGCTACATGACTAGAGCCCGGTGTATGGCGACAGGCTCGCCCTCTGTCACATTTGGGACTGAATACCGTCCGGCGAAGTATGGGTGTTGTATTACTCTGCCAGCCTCCTCGGGGGAAAGGCGTGACGATATGCTATGTAATAATTATGTGACTACCAAATAAAGCCACCCATATTAGAGATATTTTGGTTTTGGTCAGTCTAAAACAAAGTTTAAAAAACCGATTTTCCGTCATCTAAGTAATACAGTTATTAGACTTTAGCTGATATTTTAAAATTGCTTCACCGATGTCGATAAAATTTGTATTTAGGGATCACCTCTAAAGTATGATCTACCAAACAAAAAAATAATAATTAAAATAGATTCGTAATTGACGGAGTAATAGCGTAACATACATGTACATATTTATACAAAAAAAAAAACAAAAAAGTAGGCCATTGAGTTCTATCCTTATACATAGAGAAGCTATCATGACGAAAGGTCATACTCCATTCTGTTGAGAGCTTAAACTAAAGTTTGCTGCAGCGCTGAAACAATAACTAGTCGACTAAGCACACAGCACAAACAAGCAGTAAGCTTTTGAGGCCTAGTTTTCTAGCGACCAAAAGGTCAATAGTGACTTGGGGGCTCAAGAGCTAGCAAGCAACTAAGTGATGCCGGCTGGCTACACTTGAAAGAAACATAATAGCGGTGTGCGGCATCTTCTCTATGCGTTGTAATAGATCTTACTCAAGTAGGTAGGTAATAGATTACCTCACACTATTAGTCATTGGTGTTATCGACCGGCTTTTGTATAAGTACAAAAAATACAAAGACTGCCTATCACACCACACTGCTTCCCGCGACCAGGCGTTTTTACCCGACTGTGCTAGAAAGATGGCTTTCGAATTTAATTAACCGAGCGAGAGAGAGAGCGAAGCCTATCCGTCTTTTGGAAAATGTCCAAAAACTGAATCGACAAAAAAATATCCATTATCTTAATATTATATATACGAGTATATGTAAATTACGTGTCACGTTGTTTATCCGCTATAGACTGCTAAACTACTTAACCGATTTCAATAAAATTTGCACACCGTGTGCAGTTCGATCTAACTTAACAGATAGGATAAGCTCACATTTCAATTTATAGCTGTAAGATTATTTTATTACTACTATGTAATAAAATAAAAACCTTAGCCACAGCAACGCGTGGCCGGGTCTGCTAGTCCATTATAATTATCGAACCTGAGTGCGAGCACGGACATTGAAGCTGACGTTTCAAATCGACAAAATCGGTTACTTCCAACATTCCAGATATGCATCACACAATTTCACATAATAATAACAAAGAATTGGTTAAGAAATGCGACGAATACTTAGGCGGAAATCCGTCGGACAACCGAAAGCATTTTTGGCCAAACATTCGAGCTTTGCGCTCGCTGGGTCAATAAACACGCGACACAACACACTGACTAAGACTGACACGCAGGAGACGTGGGTAATATTGTCAAGCGTTGTCAGGCAAGAACTGGTTAAGAAGAAGAGCTAAGAAGTTTCTTGCGTCGGGCTCAGATCAACCTAGAGGAAAAGATGGAACACTGCGTTATATCTCGCTGAAGACACTTCTTTTTTTAACCTTGTGTGCGTGGTAATGTTGTCGTGAAAAACATTTACAATTGCACGAAAACTAATATTAGTTCCCAAACTCTACGTTAGCCATTTCCATTCCAATATACAACCTTAGTAGATTTAATATTCTAAAACTGCACATATTTGTAAGAGTTTAATGTTACGGCTTTTTCAAAATTGACTTGTAAAAAAACTGCACAGTTTTTTAAAAAGAACCTCAAAATGTAGTCCTATCCTACGAAATTATACCATAAACCAATGGAAATAATGTCGAGGTAAGAATGACCAAGCGAGTAGCGTAGTTTTTATGCGTTAGGTGTACGTGTTGTGTACATATACGACAGTAACGTAGTTTTTGGATGGTTTTTGGCTTCACCTAATCATACGCCGTGCGCCATCTTATTCTCTAGGTTGATCTGAGGCGTCAGGCAAGAACTGCGAGGAGCAGGGGAGGATCGACTTTGATGGTACCATCTGACCTCATGTGCCTTCGACCTCATAAGTCAATGATCTGAACCGATGTCTCAGAACAGCGTAGGAGTCCTTTTATGCCTCACGTGCATTGACATGTGTGACGTTGTAAGGACAGGGCGAATTAATCATCACACAATCAAACTAATATTATAAATGCGGAACGTTTGGATAGATGGATTTATAGATGGATGGATGTTTGCTACTCAGATGAAACAGCTTACACTAGTTTGGAGTCAGTCTGATTCATATTCCTATAATATGTTGTACGTATTATTCGTGCCAAAATAAAAATATTTGATTTTTGATTCGATAGGCAGATAGAAACTGATAGGCAAATATTTTGAGGGGTTCTCTGCTCCTGTGGGAAAGAGACATGATTTTATGTATGCAATTGTATGGATGATTTTGATTCTGACTAAACGGCCTGCCATTTTAGACGCGCTGTTCGCCATCTCTACACATTTACCTCGATGCTAACGTGTACATTTAGAGCTATTAATAACTGGCGTGTCATTTCTTTGTTTACAAAAGTTTTTGTTTGTGCCCAATGTTTTGAAGAAACTTAAGACTTGGTATCATTTCATCATTATTAGTTGATTCATAATCTGGGTGTCTTCAAGTCTCGAGTGATTCACTTGAATTTTCGTTTGCCTCATTAAAATAGTTTAATAGTTTTGATTTAAACATAAGAAAAAGAGAAGCTTAAAAAACCGGCCAAGTGCGAGTCGGTCTCGCGCACGAAGGGTTCCGTACCATCCTAATTAATATTATAAATGCGAAAGCGAATTTGTTTGTTTGTAATGCTTTCACGCCCTAACTACTGAACCGATCATTATGAAATTTGGCATACACGTTGTCTGGGATACAGGGAAGGACATAGGGTACTTTCTATTTCGAAAAAATTTACGATTCCTGTGGGAACGCGGGTGAAACCGCGGAGCGCAGCTAGTTATCTATAAAAACGTCAATAAAATCGCGTTTGATGTATGGGAGCCCCCTTTATATATTTATTTAATTCTGTTTCTTAGTAAATACGGTTATAGCGGCAACAGAAATACGTCATCTGTGAAAATTTCAATTGTCTAACTATCATGGTTCATAAGATACAGCCTGGTGAAAAAAAACGGACAGCGGAGTCTTAGTATTAGGGTCCCGTCTTACCCTTTGGGTACGGAACCCTGAAAAGCAAAGCTTGAAAAATCGACTTCCCGTCACCCCAATTGGATTTTGTAAACAATTTTTAGACTTCTGCTAATATTTTAAAAACCGTGACCGATTCCGATAAAATTTAAATGTTAAAGTTCTATGTTAAATGTTATATGTATAATATTAAATGTTAAGTATTCAAATTATTTTATTGACAAAAAAAAACGATTAAGAGGGCCGCGACGCTCTGAAATTTCCATACAAACGCGCTTGTCAAATTTCTTGGAAACCATTTGTCAGATTATGATGAAATTTAGCACGTACAATTAAATGAACTACGAGTATATCTCCGCCCCTATGTTCTTGTTTTTTTTAAAAACGTTCTCAAGCGAAAATAGAGGTATGAAATTTATCCGCATTTTTAAGGGGTCACTTTTGACTAATTTATTCAATAGATAGACAAAACAAATCAAAAGTCCCTTTAAAAGGGAGGTTGTCTACATCAATAGCTTTTAAATGAGTCCATAATACAAGGGAAATTCTTAGTTATTTAAGAATGATTACAGAAGTGCAAAAGTCATAAAAAAAATTGAAATTGCACTTTGTCACTCTGTCGGTAAGTCTAGAGTCTTACTCGCTCTCTTCGCTCGTAGTCTTCTTCTAGACGAAATGGCTATAGAAAACCTCAAGCCAATGCGAAATTAGTCTAAAGTGGTCGCCGGACTCTTAAGATACTACTTGTGATTTTTTTCAAATTATTTTATTAACAAAAAAAAAACGATTAAATAAATTCGGGACACTTCCACACACGGTCGCCTGACACCAAACTAAGCAAAGCTTGTACTATGGCTGCCAGAGACTGATATACATACTTTGATATTTTTAAATACATGTACTTAAATCTTATATCTTTAAATGAGCAATTCTTGTATATAATAATTGGAATCTCGGAATCGGCTCCAACGATTTTCATACAATTTAGTATATGGGAGGTTTCGGGGGCGATAAATCGATCTAGCTAGGAATCATTTTTAGAAAATGTCATTTTATTCGTGTTTTATCGATAATCAACTTAAACATAAACTTGGAAGAAAAATAACAAAAAGGAGGCGTTTGAGTAGTCTCAACTCAAAAATATGACTCTTCCTGACATCTATTGGCGAATAATAATACTATTTTTTGTGAGCAACTAATTGCTTTAACGACACAACAGCAGATGGCGTTGTTAAGTAACACGAAGTCAATGAGTGTTTGCTTTGAGTTTAGACTAAAATCAATTGTTTATTTTCCAAAAAACACAATTAAAAAAAAAAACGAGCAAATCTCGGTCATCCAGGTACTACATATTAACACCCAGACATAGAACAAACACAAACCTAAACTTTTCCTCATTATTTTACCTATTATAAAATCGAAAGTAAGTCTGTCTGTCTGTAGGCTTTTTACGGCTAAACGCATCTTGGTTAAATTTGATAATTAGGTACAGTAATTCACGAGGAAGGTAAAGCCCGCACGAAGCGCTTTCAAAACTCCTTCCTAATCAGAACTGCCAAGGAGTAAACGCACTTCCTGCCTCGGTGTTCCCCAGCAATAGATACAACAAGGTTTTTAGAGACTATTTTCTGAATAAACGCGAGCGAAGTCGCGGGTAATAGCTAGTTACATAAATACAACAATTATGATTTTAATATAATGCGTAAAAGAGATAGCTGAATTAGCTGATGCCCATTTATCTCCGCCTTAAGTACGCACGCCCGTATTTCAACGTCTTCATCTCAGATTGTTTACGCAAGGCCTTTGCAAGGTGACGCTCCATTTCCACTGCATTTAATCGCTTTTGTTTGAAGCACAGCGATGTGTAGGTAAAATTAGGTAAGTAGGTATGATAATTATGTGCCCACAGGACCTCATTTAGGGAGAGGGCGAATAGGGGGTAATGCCCCGAGCGCTAGACTTGGGGCCTTATTGTGTTAGCGCTCACACCCCCGAAGACTTGCGGCGAGCGTGAATGTTAGATTTCTCTAAGTTTCTCACCTCGTAATACTCACAGACTCACGGCGAGAAGTCGAGAAGTCTGAGAACACTCAAGAAGTGTAGGTTTCTCTAAGTTTCTGACCCTTTAACACCCCCTACACTACAGACCCATGGCGAGTAGTCTCGCTGAGCCATTTCAGGTTTCTCGACTAGCCTTCTCGTCGTGAGTCTGTGAGTATCACGAGGTGAGAAACTTTGAGAACTCTTACATTAAGAGGTCAGAAACTTAAAGAAACCTACGCTTCTTGAGTGTTCTCAGAGTTCTCGACTTCTTGCAGTGAATCTGAGTATCACTGGGTCAGAAACTTAGAGAAACCTCTCATATTCACGTTTCTCAAGTGTTCTAGGAGTATCTCGCCGAGTCTGTAGGAGGCTTTATAGCAATGGTCTGAAAATTGATCTTTTATTTGATTAAAAATACTTCGCGGCATTGTCATCGCGTGCAAGATGGCACGCGATGACAATGCAATCAAATAAAAGATCAATTTTCAGCTATTTGCCTCATTGCGTGATTTTGTGTCAAGTGTTTCAAATCAACTAAATTACTACTTAATTGATATTGAATTGATTTGAGGTTGCCAACCTTAGGGCAGAATTAAATTAACCTACACTTTATACTAGTTCAATTTGAGCCACTCTTGATTAGTAGGGCAAAGTCGGCTACAAATGTGTCAACATTCGACTATGCCCCACCAGCAGGTCTAGCATGCGAAACGCGAAAACGGTATGTCGACTCTTTTTATCGAGACAGACGTATGCTTACACATAGCCTTGTCACGTTCTCGCACGACAAAAAGTGACGAGAAGTATTATGTCGCGCGCAAATGCTAGGCCTGCAGGGCGCTTGACATGGCAAAGTGGAAATGTTACCCAGGTTTTGATTATAGAGGGGATTGACAGCTGCAGGTCAGCTGTGTCAAGGTAAACACTAACTGGGTCAGTAATAAACGTGGAATAGAATCGGAACTGTTATTCCGTGTTTTGTCTACTTCGAGCGAGTTAAAAATTTATAAGAAATACAAGTAGGTAACATTATAAAAACCCGGCTGCAAAATGTTGTACCCTATGTCATTTCCACTATCAAGACGTCAAATGTCACACATGTCGAAATACATCAAGCTGTTTAGGCTGTAGGGCGTGCCAAAGAAACCTCATACACATATACCTACATACATACACTCGAAAAATATAACCCTCCTTGCGCAGTCGGGTAGAAAATACACAGAATAACGGTTCCCATTCTAATCAACGTTTAGAACACTTAACAATAAACGTTGTAGATAACTGTTGTTTGATGACAGTGTTCTGTCTTTTTCTCTCTTTTACCTTTTCAACCCCCGATCGAATGCAACAAGACACTATATTAAACCACTCCGAGACTATCACAAATACCATGACATTTGCTAATGGGGTACAAAAACAACACAATATTTTGGACCATTATTGACCTAAAAGATTTTTTGGGGCTTGAGCCCCTGAGCCCTGTCCTAGATCCGCCCCTGATCGTTATGCTTTGCCACACTTTATTCACAAGTCTGAGATGAAAATTTCTCCGTATTTATACAAGAGCGACCTTGTTTTCCTGACAGGGAAGGTTGAAGACGTTCCTGGGAGGCTGACGTACTGGGTTATTTTTACCCCACTGCTGAGAAGGAGGGTAATCTTTCTTTAATGCATGTTTGCCCTTTTATCGATCACTAGCTGCGCCCCGCGGTTTCGCCCGCGGTTAAAAAGTATCCTATGTGCTATTATAGACTATGATTTATCTCTGTGCCAAATTTCATCCAGATCTGTTCAGCAGTTCTGTCGTGAAAGAGTAACAAACATCCATCCCTCCATTCTTACAAACTTTTTATAATATTAGTAGGAAGTAGGAAATTTCCATACAAACGCGCTACTCAAATTTCTTGAAAACCATTTGTCAGATTATGGTGAAATTTAGCATGTACAATTAAATTAACAATATCTCCGCCCCTATGTTCTTGGTTCTTTTTAAAAACGTTCTCAAGCGAAAATAGAGCTATGAAAAATATCCGCATTTTTAAGGGGTCACTTTTGACTGATTTATTCAATAGGTACAAAATATCAAAAATTCCGTTACATAGGGAGGTTGTCTACATCATTAGCTGTTAAATAAATCCATAACATAAGGTAAGTAAATTCTTAGTTTTTTAAGAATGATTACTGAAGTGAAAAAAGACATTTAAAAAAAAAATTGCACTTTGTCACTCTGTAGGTAACTTTAGAGGCTCGTCAGTATCATTACTCGCTATCTTCGCTCGTCATCTTCTTCTAGACGAAATGGCTATAGAATACCTTAAGCCAATGCGAAGTTAGTCTAGGTCGCCTAGGTCGAAGTTAGGTCGACTAGTCGAGGACTCTCAACTTCAAACACGTGAAAAATCGCTCAAGACGTTTCGAAGAATAAACTAGGGACGCAAGGTCACAGTTCGAGGGCAACTACTAGTGCAGCGACGGTAACAGTTGTTCGTGCGAAGACCTTGTAACAGTAAGCTAAGGACGCCCGCAGCTCCTCGCCTAATATGGCGCATGGAGCCGGGTACAGATGCTTGTTGCAAATATGGAGCTTGCCTACAGGTCGTGTTTACTACTGCATCTGTATTCTCTAGGCAAGCGAGTTCCATCGTTGAAGATGACGGACAAATGCAAGCCTTACAGTATCGCAAAAATAATCACAAACTAACAAGTCAATTAATAAAAATAAAAATAATGTTCTCGAGAATGGCCGTGCTTTGCTCTACTGGCTGCTCTATCATCACGGACAGGACTATTGTTGCCAATAAGCCTGATATCGTGCTGGTCGACCGGTCTCAGCGCCGGGCAGTGCTCGTGACGTCACCATCCCACATGACGAGAACTTCGTGAAGGCCGAGAAGGACAAACTCAGCAAGTACCTTGACTTGGCGCACGAGGTAACTGCCATGTGGGATGTTGACTCGACGATCATTGTCCCGATAGTCGTCACGGTGAACGGTCTCATAGCGAAGAGCCTCGACCAACATCTCAAGAGGCTCTCGTTAGACGGTTGGATCAAGGGCCAGATACAAAGGGCAGTGATCCTAGACACGTGCCGTATTGTCAGGAGGTTCCTCACTCTGCAGCCCTAACCACCGGTAGCTTGGGCCTCGCCCCGCTGCCGGCGGCACCCTAGTTTTTAAGTTTTTTATAGTATTTGTTTTTATATTTATATATTGTAAAAAACTTAGAAATCAAGAAGAAAATTACTCATATATTTTGAATAATAATAATATTTGGGGCACTTGCACATAAGGTCTTCTGACACCAAACTAAGCAAAGCTTGTACTATGGCGGCCAGAGACTCATATACCTACTTACATACATATTTTTTTTAATACAAACTTATATGTAAATAGATAACTACCCTATGTGCTATTTTAGACTATAATCTATCTCTGTGCCAAATTTCATCCAGATCTATTGAGCCGTTCTGGCGTGAAAGAGTAACAAACATCCATCCATTCTTACAAACTTTCGCGTTTATAATATTAGTAGGAAGTAGTATCCAAAAAACTTCCTCGTGTTATAATACTGTACCTAATTTTTAAATTTCATCAATAATCGTTCAGCCGTTTAGCCGTGAAAAGCCTACAGACAGAAAGACAGTTACTTTAGATTTTCTAATATTAGCATGGACGGAGTTTGTTACTCTTTCACGCCAGAACGGCTCAACAGATCTGGATGAAATTTGGCACAGAGATAGATTATAGTCTAGAATAGCACATAGGATACTTTTTAACCGCGGGTGAAACCGCGGGGCGCAGCTAGTTCTGGATAAACGCGAACGAAGTCACGGGTAATAGCTAGTAGTAAATAAAGCTATAAGCAACGCAGTGGCTAGTGCAGCTGGTAACAGCATGTGAGCAGCTATTTATAATTCCATTGCCGGATGTAGTGCAGCCGCAGTATTGCGGAAGAGACGAATGCAAATTTAACACGCAACGCAACGCGCCTTGGTACGAGTATATCTCTTTAATCTTCATAACCGCTATTAAATATTATGAGTGTATGATACAGGAACATACAGATACAAATAGACTGTTGTAGACCGGTTAGCGAGCGAAGAGTCTCTGCTTCAGCTTAATATGTAAATTAATGTAATTGATAAAAAAATGTTCCCAGGAAGATTACTAGCTACCGCCACTCAGGGTATCCTACCGCGGTGGCTAGTGACCCAAATTAAAAATTCCTTTTCATTTGTAATTTTTTTTAAATGATTGTAAGTAATGTGTTTGTAATGTAGCCAGAAATAAATTTCTCTTATTCTTATCTTAGCTTCGACAAAAATGCTTTCGTATGTCCGAATCTCTGTTCTGGGGGGCTATTCCTGCGCGTGAGATGAGATGAGATTTTATCTTGGTCACTCTTACGCCTATGACGTTTCAAACTAGAGCAACAAGGACGAAAAGAGATGAGATGAAAATCTCAAATCTCCGAATAGGGCCCCTGTTCTGTCCGGATCTTCATATTCTTCCTTTACAGGTCCCATTTCTTAACGTTTCGTTAAAATTTGTAGAGCCGAACATTTATAATATTTTTTTACTCGATTACGCAGGGAGGGTTATGTTTTTCGAGAGTTTGGATGTTTGTTTGTATGTATGTATGAGTTTTCATGGGCACGCCCTACAGCCTAAACAGTTTGATGTATTTCGACATGTGAGGTGTCATTTGAATCGTCTATTGAAAGTGGAAGTGACATAAGGTACAAAAATGTAATGATGATTATCCGTGGTGTCAGACTACATTTGCAATCGGGTTTTTTGTTTACCTTCTAATAATGTTACTTGTTATCGAATCAGTTTTTGTATTTTTTTCAAAATGGCGGGAATACGGTTGTAAACGAAAAAAAAACATTTCAGCCATTTTGAAATGCAAAGACAAGACTCGCGGGGTTCTCAGCTCAAAGAGCCACTGGTCACTAGATCTAGTTCAGGACCTAAATATAGTTACAGATGGAAAGGAAAAGATTTCATTTATCCAATGTTCGTGTCGACATGATTGCGTAAACAAATTAATTCAATTCCCTAGTTATTGACCTCGCGTTTTCCCGCCTCATTTTACGTCATTGCCATGTTTTTTCGTCGTTGACCGTCAAGAGTTCAAGGTTATCCTCGGCCAGTACTAAAGTTTGAAAATAGCTTAGAAGGTAAATACTACGTGTATTTAGCTTCGGGACTGTTCTTATTCCAAATTTAAACGGAGAAATTGGGTGCGTTGCGTATCATTTTTTCTTCTTTTTTCCTTTGTGGCCAGTTAGCTGATTAAAACTCAACACAGACGATATATTGGGACAGACGTGTGGAATCAAAATGTACATTACACAAAATCTAAAGAATTTTTCGGATTCCTCGTAGAATCTATCAATGTCAAAATGTAAAAGGTCATATGTTTTCGTTGCTAGTAGTTTCGGTGTAACACGACTAGTGTATTTAGTCAACGACGTGCCAACAACGTTGAAAGATACACCTGTTTCAAGAAATAAATAAAGGAAAAATCTATTTTGATATTTTCTCATTAAAACTGCATTCCCAGTGTCTTATCCATCAAGAGGGCTGTTAAAATTTGTTTTTCTCATTTTTATCACGAAAACAAACCTTTTCTCTTTGAAGTTTTATTATTTCTGTGATATAGCGGCTGAATGATCTTACGCCCTTGTCCGGAATGTCACTTGCATAAAAAAATGCGCTCGCAAACGAGTTTTTTGACGTCTCACCGAAGTATTGATTAATTTTTGGCACAAATCTTTATTGTTTACGTACGGAAACTCGTTTGGATCAAAATGACTATCGTCAAACAAAAAAAGCGAGGTTTTATCCTTAACGTACGTTAAATATACGTTAAATATTACGGTAACTGGTAACTGCCTACTTGTAAGCGTCATTTTTTCTGGAACCAAACGTCAAACTTCTAAAATTTGAAACTAAACTACGAGTACCCAAATAACTTTGACCAACTGATTTTCATTTAAATTTAACAACGCTTTGTATTTAACGCACGTTAAACATCATACGTACTTAACTGTTATTATTTAACGTACGTATGTTACCTTAACCAACCGTCCGATATAGCCCGCCCTTAACCGGTTGCGATTTTTCTTAGTAACTATCTTCAGTACTTCAACATATCCTACTTCCTACTAATATAATAAACGCGAAAGTTTGTAAGAATGGAGGATGAATGTTTGTTACTCTTTCACGCCAGAACGGCTGAACAGATCTGTATGAAATTTGGCACAGAGATAGATTATAGTCTAGAATAACACATAGGATACTTTTTAACCGCGGGGCGCAGATAGCTTAACGTTTGAGAGAAATAGATGCGCGCCACATCTGACCAAAATTTGTGAATTGGCTTACAATAACTACTTATAAGAAGGTAGGTTTCTAAACAACGCCTTCTCAAAACGTAAGTCACAAAAATTCGTTACGTTTCCTGTGTTTACTTGCCTTAACACGCACACAGACGTAAACATTTTGTAGTTAATTAGACGTCTCCCAGACAGACGCGGCCTGCGGTGGCGGCCTAGACTTGCATTGGAGGCCACTGGTGACCCATTGGCCACCACCGCAGGCCGCGTCTGTCTGAGAGACTCCTTACGCAGTATCGTACAGTGCCATTTCTGGCACCAATTTAATGGCTTACATTTCGCGAGTGTACTCTGTTTCTATAGGTATTTATTCTAAGTGAATTGGCCTCCTTATAACTTTCTTTTGTTGCTGTAATCAAACCTTAATGCGTAATAACGAAATCAGATCATTTTCTTTGCCAAGTCAGAATTAATTGCCTCAATTAATTTTGTTTTTGTTGTATTTTGGCTCTTAAATTGATGGTTATAGATTACAGAGTCGTGCATCACACGTGTTCCAAATGCTTAAAAATCTGCCCTCACAAGTGCATGAAAATGCCGAAAAAATCTTTTTAGTACTTTATAGTGTAATTATTGTCAAGTGCGTGTGGTTACACGTTTGTGTGCTAGAGTTATGTAGATGTGATATATATATATTATACAAGTTGCGCCCTGCGGTTTCACCCGCGGTTAAAAAGTATCCTATGTGCTATTCTAGACTATAATCTATCTCTGTGCCAAATTTCGTCCAGATCTGTTCAGCCGTTCTGGCGTGAAAGAGTAACATCCATCCATCCATCCATTCTTACAAACTTTCACGTTTATAATAATAGTAGGATATTTCTTAAATGTGTTCGTTTTTTTATTCTTTGCGAAAATGCGTTTTTGTTTGACGGCTTGGTTGGAACAAAATTAAAAAAGGCTATTTAAGAATCGACTCCAACATTAAAACGATATTTTACAACTTTAACTGTCTACAACAGGCTTTTAGAAAACACACTATTTAGCTCAAATTGAATTAAGCTGGTTTTTTTTTTTTGTGTACTTGTAATTTTTTATTTAATTATAAGTCTTTGACGTTACAAAACTCTGGACAAAAGCCTCTCTACCCCCTTTCCATTCCTCTCTATCCTGAGCTTAAATTGTCCAAAATAAAAAATAAACAAGTAACATTATTAAAATAAAAACTAAAAACCCGGCTGCAAAATGTTGTACCCTATGTCACTTCCACTATCAAGACGACTCAAATGACACCTCACATGTCGAAATACATCAAGCTGTTTAGGCTCTAGGGCTTGCCACAGAAACCTCATACATACATACCTACACACATACACTCGAAAAACATAACCCTCCTTGCGCAGTCGGGTAAATATTAAATTTCTGCTCTCAGCCATTTTACGTTCATCCGTCATTTCTTTGTTCGAAATAGCTTTAGAAGGTCAAGAAACGTTGGTCTTGGCAAAAACGCAATAAAGTGCCAAAATTTCGCCTCCCACTTTCACACCCCATCACTAAGGCCGCCAAAAGTAATATAACTCAGTAGCTGCGCCCCGCGGTTTCTCACGCGGTTAAAAAGTATCCTATGTGCTATTTTAGACTATAATCTATCTCTGTGCCAAATTTCATCCAGATCTGTACAGCCGTTCTGGCGTGAAAGAGTAACAAACATCCATCCATCCATTCTTACAAACTTTCGCGTTTATAATATTAGTAGGAAGGATTCTATAGTTTTCTTTTTTTTTACTTTACACCATGGCTAAATAAATAAACGTGTGGAGCAAAAAAAAACAATGTTTTATAGCCACTTTACGTTCACCCACCATTTCTTTGTGCTACATTACGTTAGAAGGTCAAGGAGTCTTGGCCGGCCGCCATGGAAGGGAAACGGCCAGTATGTCATCTCAATGATAATGAAAACTAAATTAAAACGCTATGTGATGTATTTACCTCTTTGTTGTTGGCCAGTGTTGATTGTTGGCGCGAAATAACTGTCAAACCATATTTAAAACAAAAAGTTTTTACTTTTTTTAAAGTAGATCTATAACAAATCGCTGTCATTAAAATCTCCCAAAATAGGTATTAGATTAACTAAAATCGATGCCTATATTAGAGTTAAGTTAGTTAAAAGTAGACTTGAGACCTAGAGTTAATGCAGAATTTGTGGGAAGCGAAAATAAAATCTGAGAAAAAATAAAAAAGGTAACCAGTAACCAGCCCAAAATTCCTCGCGAGTAGCTAAAAAAAATAATAAAGTCCATTGGTTGTTGTACATTTTGTAGGGTAACTCCACGCAATGAATATGAGTAAGTAGTTCACTATATTAAAGCCATCAGCCCTTGTCAAAACCACGATTCGAAAGTTCGCGAAATAATTTCATTATTCGTAGAGAAAGCGTATAGTGCCTAAAAAGTAAAAGCGAGCTCGCAGTTTGCGCGCCATTTTCATATTTGGAACCGTTTGTTGCCAACCGTAGTTATAATGAGTTGGATAAAAATTGACATGGATTAAAAATTTAAAAAGAAGTTTAGCTATACACGGTTCTTTTTTTATAAAACATTTAAAAGATGCACAGATAAAAAAAATCGTAATCCTTGATTTAATTCGTCTCTAGACTGAGACTGACTAAGAGACTGTAAAGAGACTTTGATGGGTCTGGTGTAAAAGTTACGGAAACAGGGTCAAATAATCAATTAATATCTAAAACAGAGTAGCCAATTTATCTATACAGGTAGTCAAATGAGAGAACTAACATTTTCTATCGAAAGTTGTCAGTTTTATTAAGAAAATACGATGGTGATGCCACACGACTTAACTATGCACATTAAAAGGATTGAGAAGCTTCTGTATTTGGTAAGGCCGGTGAAGATTGAGTCAAAACAAGAACTGAGCCCGCGTTTCCTTTTCAGGATTGTTGTGATCATTTACGTTTAATTAAAATAATAAAAAACGAATATGCAGGTCGATGATTTCTTCTGTTCCAAACAAAGAGATTTTTGCAGTTGAGTTAGCTGGTTGGAATATTCAACATTTCGCGTTTTGGACATTTTGCTCCTTGGTCATTTAGACCTTAAACTGAACCAGATTGATATTTAACCTGTTCTTAACTTAAACTGTTCAATATTCACAAACTTTACTTGAAGTAATACTGCGCCAAATGCGACCTTTCTGAGTACATTGACATGACAGCTGTCAAATATTTTCTTTACCCGTTCGAGCGCACTAGGCTCAGAATAATAACTTTGCTTTAGTTATTTTTCTGAGGTCTCATAATAATGTTTGTGAATTAAGGCTTGATGTTAACACTCTTATGGCCACTTGCACTCAATATAGGAATTGCCTAAGTCCTTGCTTAGCTAGTTTAGGCAATTCTCATATTTTGTAATTGGCCATTTACATACTCGTATTTTGCTACTTCGTCAGTGCTACACCCTTTGTCATTTTCCGCTTTTGACATGCGACGAAGCGCGATTTCTCGCGTTGCCAAAATTTGCGTTTTGAAAAATGACGCTGACCCTCAATCACATAACTAACTCCCCTCTACCTGTATTTCCCTTAGCCATGGGTAACTCAACAGATTTGCTTGAGCCATGACTCCGGTTCAGGTCAGCCACTTGAACCGGAACCGTGAACCGGCTCACAGGTCAGCTCAAAAACCACTCCTTTCTACGTAATATGCGTCCTGACTCAAGTGAGTCATCTAGTGAGTAACGAAGTAAACTTCGAACTCAGCTCAGTTTGGCTCACACACATGCTTTGGTTACCGTTCAAATAATGTTTTCCCGCGATGCGAGTCGGTGAGACGTATATCTCTTTCTCTCTTTTCCCCGATATAGGTTTGTCTCGTTCTCGTATACGTTGGTCAAAAATCGACTGTTCCTACGTACAGTATCGAAACAAAAAACTGCATATTTACAGGAGAGCAATTTAATATCAAAAGACTTAATTAAAAGTTAAAATATGTGGTAAGTATCAATTTTAGTACATTCAAACCATGATAAAAATTTATGTTTTTTTTTTAGAACTACTATAGTATTCGTTTTCCTAAAATTATATTTAATATTCATATAGGTAGGTAATTGGTACAATGAAAAAGTCATGATTTTGAAAAGAGGAATTGTTTTTTTTAGCATTCAATTTAAATAACTGTGATTAAATATCTACCTACTACCTAGTTGTTGGTTTAATTTAATTTCTAAATTTTGACTTGTAACTAAACTTACGTACACACTCTAGTAGGTATATATTAATAGATATAAGCTTGTATTTCCAACTTTAATTTTATGAGAACATTAATTTAATAAAATCTAACATTACATTTTAATACTAAGTACGTCAATAGTTTATTTTAGCATTCCGCTATCACTGCGCGTGCAGGCATAGCTTTTCTTAAGAATTTGTCTCCTTCTCTTTCTGTGGTATAGCTTTGTTTCGTCCATGCTCACACTACAATACATTTCGTATTCGGACTTGGAACACATCGCGTCAAATCGGCTCTCTTCGTTCTCGCGTTCGTTTTGATGAATGGCAAAATCGTTTGAGTCGTTCGACTTGAGCCGCCTGTTTCAGAGTTGAGCCGCGGCTCAAGCGAGCCAAACCAAGTGATCTGAATTTTTGAACCGGTTCCGGTTCGAGTTACCCACGACTAATTTCCCTTAAATATAATAATTAAGATTTATGTTAACAAAGGTCACGGTCCCCGGAGTCCGTGGAGTGTAATTTTTAAATTAAAAAGAAACCCTCAATAACCAAGCAAACATTGATGCAAGAATGTAAAAACGTTGGTGACTCACATGCAATGCTTTAGAAATAAGGTAGAGGTAGTCTACGATTATGATGGATCCAAATTTATCTAATGAAACAACACAGAATAAGAACTAGTTATGAACAGGCCATCGGTCGGTCGACAGGGTGACCTAGCGACCGACGTAAGGTGAACCCTGGAACTAAACACAGTTTACGATCACTTTATAGCGTGGGTATATTTAGGTCTTGGGCAGTTTCAGACTATCTCCTTTGTTTTAAGAAATATCTAAATTTATTGGCGAAGCGAACCAAACCTAGGGGTCCGATACCAAAAAGCGCCACTCTCAGTCTTGAGCATTTCGCGCCTACTTCAAAATTTTAAAAAAAAAGTAACTAATTGGCAATTTTTTGGCATCTGTCACTGTCAGTTCTATAAAAGTATCATTGAGACAAATATGGAAGTGATGAGGGCATTATGCTGAAAGCGCCAAACTATTTAAAACACACTAAACACAATACTGGCTGAAAATGAAAACAAAGAAAACAAAAGACGCCCGCGCCGTCATCGCTGTCACGGATCTAAAAAAAAACTTTCATGATTATCAAATCGGCATAACATTATCACGTTTAATGAACTGCAAATTCTAGCTTATCAAAGCCAAGGTCGCCTCGTAGCAACAGGATAGCAACTGTCCCCGTGTGTGAAGAGCCTTAGCCGAATCAGGTGGTCATTGACTGCCAGCGGCTGCAATGTTGTTTAGTCGAGCGCGAGCTGGCATTGCGAACGCGTCGCGCGTTCCCGCCAATTTTAGTGAACAAAGAAGTCCGCGAACTCCGTTGTGAAAAAAAAAGTTTTAATCTGCTGGCCAGTAAGAATTAAAAAAAATACCATAGACAATCAAATGTCTTGTTAATATCTGCAACAGTAAAAAAATAAAATTAAAAAGAACTGTTTTCTTTTCATTTTCCGCTTCTCGCGTTTAATGTATTTAGCCAGTGAAGTTAATGTGTTTGAATTCTGCAACAGTAAAGATTTCAAGTAATCAAAGTTCGTTAAGGCCGTTTAACCAAATTTTTCGAAATTATTATACAAGTTGTTTTCCCATGTTCACCAAAAACAAACAAATAACTTACGTTTCTAGATAAAAATATTTTTAATCGTCTTGTTTACAATTTACCTTGGGTAAGCAATGTTAAAAAATAAGGTAGTTTGATGCCAACAAACATACTAAAAACAAATACGCAATTCTTACGGAAAATTTCCTTTTTTTCCATAAAGAGAAAAATGTTTTTTGGCTTTGCAAGATCGGCGCATTTGCCATTTTCAAAAGTTTCGTAGACTTTTCTTAATAATTATAAAATTACTTAAGCGTTGAAACACTAATTAATATGTAAACAATATAAGTACTGGCTTCTTATAAAAATACTATTTACAAAGAAATAAAATTATTTTAAGGTTTTTTTTTTAAATACGACTTTAAAAAAAAAATAGAAGTTTGCTAATTTACGGCACTTAACTATTTTTTCTTCGTCTAAAAACCCCATGATCTTATAGCAGAACTAATTAAGCTTCTGCACGTCGTATTAAAAAGATAAAATCTTTTTTCGTAAAAATATAGAAATGGTCCAATCTCTTTAGCTAACAACCACGAAAACATGATTCACCGGGAAAAAACTGCGTAGAAGGAAATTGCGTTCAAGATTGAAATCGACTTTCTGTTTACAACTTTTCACTGTTTTGTAGCGTAAGCCTAAAATTTGAATCGGTCGAATGAGACGCTCTGTTTTGTTAAGGCGATTACGTACGGCACTATCTCGCCGTACTATAATAATACGTTAAATAAATAATTTTATTGATAACTCCATTAGAATATTTGCTTATCTGACACATCAAGTTAAGATCCTAAGAATTGGCTTAAGTTTCGTCCAAAAAAATTTGGGTGGGAGCTAGGTAATAGTAGTTAAAACTAGTCAAAGGAGGACATATTCAATTCTTATATTTAGTGCAATGTGTCATTTCTAGTGTCAATAATAGTTTATCTGTTTATCCATCTATCTAACCTGCTAGTAAGGACAAACTAAGGGGCAGAAGCCACTAAATATTAAAAAAAAACCAACTACCATACTTGCAGTTGACAGGTGTCAGAACATTTCGTTCCGTACATATAAGTAGTACGTACCGTACTGTATGTAGTATGTACAGTATGTTACGTAGTGCGATGGCTCCGTAGTTACGAAATGCGTAAATCAATCGATTTTCAGTACAACATTGTTTCAAACACGTGCCCCATTAACATAGCTTTACCTTTATTTATCGATGTACTTGTAGAAAGAGACTAGATTATTTAAAGACGAGTGAAGGAGCCACTGTCCTGTTTTATGAAGAAAACTGACTGTGTCGCGAGGGAAATTTTAGTTTCGTCACTTGTCCGCCCTTGCAATTAAGTTGGTTATGTTCGATGTTTTGTTAGCAATGTATTCCGTAGCGCATTTCGACTATGATTTTAATTACTTTTTTTTTGGCTGCGCACATTCTGTGCATTCAGTTTGATTTGATATATTGATATATTGATATTTGAGGTACATAGTAAGAAAGTGAATTTGTATGGGCTGAGTAGCTAGCTCTAGTGTCAGTTTTAGGTCGTCTCAAGGTCTCTTGGCTTGGCGCTTATAGCCCTTGGACAGTCACTCGGTGCCTACAATTTAACATGTCATCCTAGTCACGGTAGCGCTCAGTTGTTAATCTCGCGGTCACCCATCCTAGAACTGACCCTGTCGTCCGTTGCTTAACATTGGTGATCGAACACCTAGTCGAGCAATGACACGAGCGGTACAGGTACATAGTAACAGTATGAGTCGGTATGCAGTAAGACCAGTAAGGTTGAGTACTGTAGTGGTACCACTTGAAGAAGTTCTTACTCGCGCGGTATAGGGGCACGGGGGGGGGGGGGGTTGTAAGATCTCTCACCTAGTTCATACTTGAGTCTCTTTGACATCTTGTTTATTCTTTTTATTATTCAACCTTTTTATGGTTCTGTACCTTATAAAATAAACGTAACCCTCATAGGATCACTTTGTTGTCCATCTGTCTGTCAAAGACCCTTTTTCTCAGAATCGCGTAAATGTATCAAGCTGAAATTCATAACAAATACTCAGGTCTACAGTCCCTTGGAGCTGTGAAAAAATCAAACTTCTAAGCCAACGCAATCAAAAGGTACAGGCGTTTATGCTACAAATTTTCGACACACGCTAGGGAATCAAAACCTAAAGGGTACTTAGGAGCAAGCAAATAAAGACTAAATTTATAATTAATATAAATTAATATTAGTAAAATAACTACTAAAAACTAAACTCCACTTTAGTAACAAAACAACTAAGAACCAATCACTAAATTCACAGTTACTTAGTAACGACTAAGAACTAACCATCGAAACAAGTTACGCTATGCAAATTTGAGCACAATAAACTTAATTTTAATTGTACCCAATACAGCTCAAAGGTCAGACGACGCGATGTTAATTAATGAACATCGTACCTACATAGTTACCTATTATATGCAAATCAAGACTGCTGCAGCATTCAAAACTTCAAACTTATTTTTCCACAGAATAGTCAATTTACTAGTAAAAAGTGACGAATTTGGCAAAAGACCAAATCGAAAGACTCAATCTTTCTAAACTGTGACTCAGTGAAAAATGTGCTTCAAAATGTCTATGTGCAATGTGTTAGGAAGTGGACTAAGACTGTGACGTTATTAACCATGTCTCCTGACAAACGCAAGAGGAGAATCAAAGAAGATAATATTACATTTAATACATTTAAAAACACCAGGACTTAAGACTGCATAAATGCTTCCCAAGCATAACAATCAAAACTGATCTCACAGTATTTAGTGCTCAAGAATTTATTTAAGATTTTTTTACGAATTTAAGAATTTAACATGATAGCCTTAAAGAAGATTTACGGTGACGACCTGCTCCGCCTTGCCTTAGTATTAAGCTTACTGAAATCTGATCCGAGCGACTATTTGGAGCGAGAGACACAGCAACTAGCTGCTGGACTGCATATATCAAACGGATCAGACTGGTCGCTAGAGCACGAACCCAGAACGCTGATCCGACCTCCCTACGTCCACCCCAAGTCTCTAGACAACGTGTTGATCAACTACGAAAGAGAACTGTTCGAAGAGCTGAACACCTTGGGGCGCTACGGGAATTATTTACAATACAATGACCGGATGCGAAGCAATCGACACATACATACATATTTAGTGAATAACGTCTCGACTGACACAGTAGCGCCCGGGCTGGCCGACGCTTCGGTTGAGGAACCGGGCCAGGATGGAGTGTCGGCTGATGAAAACGTCGGCCAAGAAGTGAAAGTCGAAGTCAGCGATGACGACTCGCAGTCTCAGGAACCGCAAAATGAAGAAGAAGAAGCTTCGCAACCCCCTACGCTGCTTTCTTTGCCTCCGGACGCAGTCGTCACTCTCTCAGCTGATTTCTTCTCAAACCATTCAGAGTCTGACATTTTCAATGAGATATCCACCAGATCTTTCGACGTGAACGAGTTGCTGGTCCAACCGGACGAGATGCAGATCAAGAAGGAACCCGAGGAAGCGGCTCAGGCCGAAATCCTCGAAGTAAACATCAAGAAAGAAAGAGAATATGAAGACATATACAGCGACAATGCTATGGACGATTTCGTGGATTACTTCCACGCGAAATCGGACAAAATGGAGCTTGGCGACCCTGATTCAGTGCTACACCAGAACATGGTAGACTTGCAGGAGTACGAAGAGCTTATCGATGATGTTAAGCATTTCGGTGACTTTGAGTATTTAGATACGAAGCGCCAGCCTCAGGATTTGGATCAGTATCTGTTGGAGAACACCCCGTTAGATGCAGAAGTGTACGAGCTAGCTCCGATGTTTGAAGAAGAATTGGTGCTTGATGTGAAGAGGGAAAGAGCTAGCACTAGCTTCACTTCGGCCAGTTCTAGTGGTGTGAGTGATATGGACGCTTCTTCGGTGAAAGAGATGTCCGATGTCAAGACGGAGCCGGATGAGGGGAATCACACTGGCGATGAACTGACGCAAGAGGTGAGTAATGCATGGGCGCTTTATTTTCTAACGAATGTTCTACATCTAGATTGTAATTGAATATCGATTCGTCTTTGTACTCTGCAGTAATTAACGAGTAATTCGCTTGCATACGATTTTTTATCGTACAAAACAGTTCGAAAATAGATTGCAATTTTTTTAGATTTATTTTTATTTTATAGTAGTTTTAAAAGTAATTCAGCTTAAAACTGTTGTTGCCGTATATTAACAAAATCGAAATGTTTTCTTCAAAAGAAACACAAAAACATTATGTATGAGGAGCCGTAACGTCCTGTTGAAAATAAAATCGATTACGTTCGCGTTCGCATCGATTAAAATTGTAAAATCGATATTAACATTTGACACGGTCGATGCACAATATTTTTATTTGAACAGTACGGTAACTGCCAACAGACAACTTTTACCCGGAGGTTTCTTTGCAAATATTCGAACTTCGTTCGTTTGATCACTGATTATTGTTATACTTTTTCATTCACTTCTAGCTTAACTAATTTGTATGTTTACTGACGATTTCGAATTCGATTCTCGAATTTGACGAGGAAGTCAAGCTTTTGAAACTTTCAAATACCAAGTACCCACGCAATCGACAGTTTTGCATTGATTGTCTGTGGTTCCTACTATTTAAAGCCAAGGATTTTTTCCCGTGATTTTAGCAGCAGTTCTAAGACAATTTTTTTTACTAGATCATAATGGAAAGTATATAATTAGCAATGAACTATTTAGCTACCTACTAATTTTATTTAGACATACGAAAGTATTTTTGTCGAAGAAACATAGACGCTTCGTCATGTCATGTCGCTATCATGTAATTGTAGGCCCTCAGAGCCATCAGTTTTAATAAGTAGTGCCACCAAAAAACTGACGCCTGCTAGGGCCACGAGTAATCAATACAGTTTTGTCTCAAGTTGAGATACTGTCACTTATCTGTACTGCTGTATATCTGTTGTTGTCCTGTCCATATAATGCTAATGTCACCGTTTTGAGCTGGAACAGTGTGATGAAGGCGTGATACTACATACAAAACAATATAATTAGTATTTCGCCCCGAACTGAGACTGCACTACCGCCTTACTCCACAATATCTTCCGATTTGACTTATATTCGAAATTATAAATTGTATTGGAATGAACTAATTGCTTACAAAATGTTATTAAGATAGGATCAGCGGTACTGAAATTATAATCGGACAAAATCGGATAGGTATATATACACATTCCGATTGCGATTAAGACCCCGATTCGCCAGGTCAAAAAATAAGGCATTTCAAGAATGAGTCTATTTAAGAATAAGTTTTTATTCTTCATTGAATAAGGTCTCTGTCGAACAGAACATTTTTACCCGACTGCGCAAGTAGGAGGGTTATGTTTTTCAAGTGTATGTATGAGGTTTCTTTGGCACGCTCTACAGCCTAAACAGCTTGATGTATTTCGACATGTGAGGTGTCATTTGAATCGTCTTGATAGTGGAAGTGACATACTCGTACCTAAGGTACGATATTTTGCAGCTGGGTGTTTTGTTTTTCTTTTAATAATGTTACTTGTTAGAGTCTCAAAATTGCATAGGATACAAATATCATTATTAAAAGGTTAACCAAAAAACCTGACTGAAAATGTAGTCCGACCTTGTACCGAATGTCACTTCCACTATCAAGACGATTCAAATGACACCTCACATGTCGAAATCCATCAAGCTGTTTAGGCTGTAGGGCGTGCCAAAGAAACCTCATACACACATACATACTCTCGAAAAACATAACCTTCCTTCTCGCGCAGTCGGGTAAAACCAAAGTCGCTTTCCGCGTCTGTCTGTGTCTCTGTCTGTATGTCCGCTAATTCCTAAAACACGCAACGGATTTTGATGCGGTTTTCACCATCAGTTAGATACTTTTTCACGGAAGGTTTTATAGGTACTGTGCAAAGCCGGGGCGGATCGCTAATCCTACTAATATTATAAACGCGAAAGTTTGTATGTATGGATGGATGGATGTTTGTTACTCTTTCACGCCAGAACGGCTGAACAGATCTGGATGAAATTTGGCATAGAGATAGATTATAGTCTAGAATAGCACATAGGATACTTTTTAACCGCGGGTGAAACCGCGGGGCGCAGCTAGTAAGACATAATTATGTCTCAAAAGCAGCTAAAAGTCATTTTGCGAAACGATTCTTTCTTCTTTGTCTACTAAACCAATCAAACGTACTTGGCTTGTGCAAATGACATTGACATTGAAATTTGCAAACAAATGATTACGTCTCGCTCGTTCTTACACTATGCGTTATCGGAAGGAGTGAGACGATCACGTGTGCCTATCGGTTAGTCACCTTTGTCTAAGGTTGACCTTTGAGTGACGATTTTTTTATCAACTTTTTATCGATTAGTTTTGCGCGCGAATTTGGTTTTATCTTTCGAAGTGTTTTCTTTATTACCTACTCAGATCAACCTAGAGGAAAAGATGGAACACTGCGTTATATCTCGCTGAAGCCACTTTAGTAAACTTGTGTGGTACATGGTAATGTTGCCATGAAAAACATTTACAATTGCACGAAAACGAATTAATTAATTCCCAAACTCTACGTTGGTCATTTCCGTTCCAATATACAACTTATGTAGATTTAATATTCTAAAACTGCACATATTTGTAAGAGTTTAAAGTTACGGCTTTTCAAAATTGATTTGTAAAAAAACTGCACAGTTTTTAAAAAGATCCTCAAAATGTAGTCCTGGCCACACTTTTATAATGCACTATGTTTACTATACGAAACTACACTATGTTTACACTATGTTTACGTATACGAAATACCATAAACCAATGCACATAATGTCGGTAAGAATGACCAAGCGAGTAGCGTAGTTTTTTTGTGTCAATGTGTGCGTCTTGTGTACATGTACGACAGTAGCGTAGTTTTTGGATGGTTTTTGGCTTCACCTAAATCATACGCCGTGCGCCATCTTATTCTCTAGGTTGATCTGAGATTACCTAGATTAATGTTCCGTATATCTCTAAATCTTAATATATATAAATTACGTGTCACGTTGTTTGTCCGCTATAGACTCCTAAACTACTTAACCGATTTCAATCAAATTTGCACACCGTGTGCAGTTCTATCTAACTTAACAGATAGGATAGCTCACATATAATTATATATCCTACTAATATTATAAATGCGAAAGTTTGTATGTATGGATGGATGGATGGATGGATGGATGGATGGATGGATGTTTGTTACTCGCGCGTGAAACCGCGGGGCGCAGCTAGTAAATAATGAACGCGAATGAAGTCGCGGGGTGACAACTAGTATATCATAAATGATATTGGATTGTATTGTAAATGTCGCGGGTCGAACCTGTACAAGGTTGGCACAGGACCGGGATGAGACTGGCGTTGGTCGCGGCTGTAGGGGCAGACCTCTCGCTGCCGACCGTCCTATCTAGGATGGTCGCCGACGAGGGGTCCTGGAGGGCTATGGTCTCTTTCTGCGAGGAGGTGATGTTGCAGAGAGATACCGAGGAGCGGGAGAGAGAAAGGGACCCTCTTTCCCTCCCGCTCCGGAGGGCGCGGACACGGAGACGAGCCAGCAGGGCTCGTACTCCGTCTCCGCTAGGAGGCCCAGGGGTGCCGGACACGGGGGTGTCTGGTGCTTCCAATTATGGAGGGTCTCCTGAGGAGTCGATGCCTTGGTGTCCAGGGAATCGCTTCGGAGCTGGGGAGGGGGACGAGCCCCCTCCTGAGGTGGGTCCGGCTGCGGACAGCGGCGTGGTGGGGTTGCGGAGAATCTGAGAGAGGCCCCGTGACCCCGCCATTGCCGACGAGGATGGACACCGTGGGGGTTTAGTCGGTAGGGGTGCCCTTCTGGCACCGAGTCCAACATACCCCGCTGCGCCTCCCCCGGGGCGTAGCGGGGATGTGTAAGCGCATTCCCCCACGAAAAAAAAAAAGGACCGGGATGAGAGGCGTACGAGGAGAGAAGCCTATGCTTAGCAGTGGGCGATTACGGGGATTGTAAACTAATTCTGAAAGGAGGTTAATCAAAACAACCTTAATGCAAATGTAAACAACTAAGTAATACTTCTAATAATTTTCAATCAATGTCGCACGCATCAGAATACCGGCCCCGTTTTGCCCTCAACTCTGAGTCATTTCTAATGCATGCGATCGATTTGTTACCTAAACAGGAGCCTGTCTTGGTATGGAGCGTTTGAGAACTTTGAAATATCGACTCGCAAGCCATATTTAGACGTACACACAACTGACATACACGAGGTTAATCGGAAAGGACGTACTTGAACTGGAAGGAGCTTGTATTTACTGGGCGCTAAGGCTTTGTCCTCATTAGGCACCCTATTTCATCGCTCGCCACCCTTATATTTTAAATTTTACGACTTAATATACCCCGACGCATAAACGATGGGGTGTTATAAGTTTGACGTGTCTGTTTGTGTGACTGTGTCTCTCTTTCTCTATACTCCGACGCATAAACGATGGGGTGTTAGAAGTTTGACGTGTCTGTTTGTGTGACTGTGTCTCTCTCTCTCTCTCTATACCCCGACGCAAAATCGATGGGGTGTTAGAAGTTTGACGTGTCTGTTTGTGTGACTGTGTCTCTCTCTCTCTATACCCCGACGCATAAACGATGGGGTGTTATAAGTTTGACGTGTCTGTTTGTGTGACTGTGTCTCTCTCTCTCTATACCCCGACGCAAAATCGATGGGGTGTTAGAAGTTTGACGTGTCTGTTTGTGTGACTGTGTCTCTCTCTCTCTTTACTCCGACGCATAAACGATGGGGTGTTATAAGTTTGACGTGTCTGTTTGTGTGACTGTGTCTCTCTTTCTCTATACTCCGACGCATAAACGATGGGGTGTTAGAAGTTTGACGTGTCTGTTTGTGTGACTGTGTCTCTCTCTCTCTCTCTATACCCCGACGCAAAATCGATGGGGTGTTAGAAGTTTGACGTGTCTGTTTGTGTGACTGTGTCTCTCTCTCTCTATACCCCGACGCATAAACGATGGGGTGTTATAAGTTTGACGTGTCTGTTTGTGTGACTGTGTCTCTCTCTCTCTATACCCCGACGCAAAATCGATGGGGTGTTAGAAGTTTGACGTGTCTGTTTGTGTGACTGTGTCTCTCTCTCTCTTTACTCCGACGCATAAACGATGGGGTGTTATAAGTTTGACGTGTCTGTTTGTGTGACTGTGTCTCTCTCTCTCTATACTCCGACGCATAAACGATGGGGTGTTATAAGTTTGACGTGTCTGTTTGTGTGACTTTGTCTCTCTCTCTCTCTATACCCCGACGCAAAACGATGGGGTGTTAGAAGTTTGACGTGTCTGTTTGTGTGACTGTGTCTCTCTCTCTCTATACCCCGACGCAAAATCGATGGGGTGTTAGAAGTTTGACGTGTCTGTTTGTGTGACTGTCTCTCTCTCTCTCTTTCTCTCTCTCTATACTCCGACGCATAAACGATGGGGTGTTAGAAGTTTGACGTGTCTGTTTGTGTGACTGTCTCTCTCTGTCTCTCTCTCTCTCTCTCTCTCTCCTCTCTCTCTCTCTCTCTCTCTCTCTCTATACTCCGACGCATAAACGATGGGGTGTTAGAAGTTTGACGTGTCTGTTTGTGTGACTGTGTCTCTCTCTCTCTCTCTCTCTCTATACTCCGACGCATAAACGATGGGGTGTTAGAAGTTTGACGTGTCTGTTTGTGTGACTGTCTCTCTCTCTCTCTCTCTCTGTGTGTGTGTGTGTGTGTGTCTGTCTGTGGCATCGTAGCTCCCAAACGGATGAACCGATTTTGATTTGGTTTTTTTTTTGTTTGAAGTTGAGTTAGTCGGGCGTGTTCTTAGCTACGAGTATGTTGGATTAATATCGGTGTCGAAGGTTTTAATTTAATTTTTTATTGATGCTTGTACTCAGGCTTCATCCTAATTAAACGTTCGTCGCCCTAATGTTTTAAGTGGAGTGTCCGAACAGCGCGTACAAACAAACACGCTCAAACTTTCGCCTTTATAATATACTAGATGCGCTCCACGGTTTCACCCGCGGTTAAAAAGTATCCTATGTGCTATTCTAGACTATAATCTATCTCTGTGCCAAATGTCATCCAGATCTGTTCAGCCGTTCTGGTGTGAAAGAGTAACAAACATCCATCCATCCATCCATTCTTACAAACTTTCGCGTTTATAATATTAGTAGGAGTAGGATAGGAAGTAGGTAAGATAAGTAAAAGAGCTTACTCACAATCGTCTGTTAACTTTAACGCGTACTAAAACAGCTAGTTAGTCACCTCTAAAAGTTGAACGCCCGTTTAAACCACCAAGAGCGGTCAGATTTGCCATTTTGAATTATTTTACGGTTTACGGAAAAGTTTTAAACGTAAATAGCTTGTTAGCATGCGATAGCCTAGCTCACAAAAACGTACAATGAAAAAAATTGATACAATACAATACAATACAATAATTCTTTATTAACACCAAATACAACATAAATCTAAACTAAACACTCAAAAATAAAGGCGCAATGGGCGGTCTTATCGCTTAAGAGCAATCTCTTCCAGACAACCTTTGGATGGAATAAAAACATTAACTTAACTAACTACTTAATCCTACTAATATTATAAACGCGAAAGTTTGTAAGAATGGATGTATGGATGTTTGTTACTCTTTCACGCCAGAACGGCTGAACAGATCTGAATGAATTTTGGCACAGATATAGATTATAGTCTAGAATAGCACATAGGATACTTTTTAACCGCGGGTGAAACCGCGGGGCGCAGCTAGTATAATATAACTTAAAAATTTTAAAAATCTCCGACATTGATTTTCATCAACAATTTTCACAAACATAGCTAAGAATATATCGTCACGTCTTTCCTCTGAGGGGGCTGGCAGAAGTGAAATACAACACCCACACTTCGCCAGCGATATTCAGTCCCAAATGTGAAAGGGGGCGAGCCTGTCGCCATACACCGGGCTCCAGTCATGTAGCAGATGACATACAATACGCACATGTGTTCACACAATGAACAAATTGGTGCGGGCCTGAACCCGCTTCCTCTGGCATGAGAGGCAGGCCTTCTCCAACTAGGCTATCATCGCCTGCCAATAAAAACCTCAAAAACATTACTCTCCTTTAAAGTTGAAAGGTCGGGTCAATTGAAAACTCTTCAAAACCCTACGGCTAGACTAGTCACGACCCTAAGTTTCAGAAACCGAGTCCAAAGCCCTCCAGACCCCTCCAGACCCCCTCAGACCCCTTCAGACCCCTCAGGGGCCTCGGGGCGTTGATCGTCTAGCAACGATGCATTCACCTTTGGAGTATTTATTTCGCTAAACAGATATCCAAAACTTACGAGTAGCTTTCAAATGCAAAATGTTTTTATTCAATTAGGTAGGCTTTGAAACAAAGATTCTCTTATGAAAGACTAGCTGCGCCCCGCGGTTTCACCCGCAGTTAAAAGTATCCTATATGCTGTTCTAGACTATACTATATTTCATCCAGATCTGTTCAGCCATTCTGTCGTGAAAGAGTAACAAACATCCATCCATCCATCCATTCTTACAAACTTTCACGTTTATAATATTATAGTAGGATATGATATACCTAAATAGAAGAATTAGTTAGTATTTCGCTTCAAACCAAAACCTTATATCTTCACAACCTCTTGGCCGATTTTTTTTTTTTTTTAATGCAGAATAGGTCGTCGTTTGACCACCAACTCGCCTGATGTTAAGCGACGTTGTGGTCTAAGATGGAGCACGACGACCTATAAGGTACTTATTCACTCTAGCCTTGAAGTTTTGTAGAGTGAAGAAGTACAAAGATGGCAGTTGAGTGAGGCGCTACAAGTGCGCCACTGCTCAGACCCGTCTTCGGGACGGTTACACCGTTATTTAGCTTTTCGCCCGAGCGAGCGTTAGTGAGCGAAGCGTCTATGCTTCAGTTTCGACAAAAATGCTTTCGTATGTCTGGATCTCTGTCCGAATCTTTATCTTCTTCTAAATTTAAAAACCCCCAACACCGATTTCATCAAACATAGTCCGGCGACCTAACTAACTTCGACCTATGCGACCTAGACTAACTTCGCATTGGCTTAAGGTATTCTATAGCCATTTCGTCTAAAAGAAGAAGACGAGCGAAGAGAGCGAGTAATGATACTGACGAGCCTCTAAACTTACCTACAGAGTGACAAAGTGCAATTTCATTTTTTTTTATGACTTTGCACTTCTGTAATCATTCTTAAGTAACTAAGAATTTCCCTTGTATTATGGATTCATTTAACAGCTAATGATGTAGACAACCTCCCTATTCAATGGAATTTATGATTTGCTTTGTCTATCTATTGAATAAATCAGTCAAAAGTGACCCCTTAAAAGTGCGGAAATTTTTCATACCTCTATTTTAGCTTGAGAACGTTTTTCAAAAAAAACCAAGAACATAGGGGCGGAGATATTATTAATTTAATTGTACATGCTAAATTTCATCATAATCTGACAAATGGTTTTCAAGAAATTTGAGAAGCGCGTTTGTATGGAAATTTCAGAGCGTCGCGGCCCTTTGTTTGAAACAAAAAAAACACAAATCAAATTGGTTCGTCCGTTCGGGAGCTACAAAGCCACACACACACACACACACACAGACACGTCAAACTTATAACACCCCGACGTTTTTGCGTCGGCGGTTAAAAAACAAAGCTTCAAAAACAGACTTCCCGTCATCAGAATTGGATTTTGTAAACTATTTTAGACTTTTCTGTTTTTTTAAAAGTCGCTTGACTGATTTCGATAAAAAGTATGTTAGACCAGCTCTGAAGTATGATCTGTCAACAATCAGCTTCGGGGGCTGAGCTACCCACGTCCGTAGGAGTGTACTCTATTCTGATTCCCTACACGTGGTCCCCGGGTATATAGTGCTAACCGGGTAGCAAACTCTGGTGGGAGGCTTCGGCCGTGGCCAGTTACCACCGGACCAAGCCATGCCGTGAAATGACCTAGTCGTGTTTCGGGATGTAGTCCGGTGTAACCGTTCCGAAGACGGGTCTGAGCAGTAGCGCACTTGTAGCGCCTCACTCAACTGCCGTCTTTGTACTTCTTCACTCTGCAAAACTTCAAGGCTAGAGTGAATAAGTACCTTATAGGTCGTCGTGCTCCATCTTAGACTACAACGTCGCTTAACATCAGGCGAGTTGGTGGTCAAACGACGACCTATTAAAAAAAAAAAAACATCAAAATCGAATCACAATTGATGGAATGATCGCGTAACATGTACAAAAAACAAACAGTCGAATTGAGTCTCCTCCTTATTAGAAGTCTGTTAATAATAAGATCATGCATAAAGGAATTCAGAGACGGACAGACATAATACACACAGGTTAAACACATAACCCTCCTTTGGCTTCACTGCAGTCGGATAACAAGTAACATTATAAAAAAAAACTCGGCTACAAAATGTTGTATCCTATGTCACTTCCGCTATCAAGACGATTCAAATGACACCTCACATGTCGAAATACATCAAGCTGTTTAGGCTGTAGGCCGTGCCAAAGGAACCTCACACATACAAACATACACTCGAAAAACATAACCCTCCTTGTTGCTCAGTCGGGTAAAAACATAACTGTTATCATTCTTCCCAATGTTTACGAATTCACTATTAGCTTACTACTTAGTAAATACTAAACATTACGGCATCGCCATTTGGCTTCGACCGTGGTCACATACTGCCAAATTTCGACACGCGTTTCCCCTCGAGTGAGAACAACCCTATTCTGGGCCTTTCGATATGTTTTTTTTTATAATGTTCGGGACACTTGTAAACACGATCGCCTGACCCCAAACTAAGCAAAGCTTGTACTATGGCGGCCAGAGACTGATATACACACATATATATTTTTAAATACATACATAAATAGATAATTAACACCCAGACATAGAACAAATACAAATGTTCATCACATGAATGTTTGCCCTAGGTGGGAATCGTACCCACGCCCCCTAGCTCAGATGGCAGGTTCACTACCAACTGAGCCCCGGGGCAGTCATATTGTGTCGATCAACGTATAAATAAATGTATCTATAGACAAGTATACGATAGGTACTAGTTACCTGCCCCGGCTTTTGACGGCAGTCGGTAGGTACCTTTCATTAAAAATGATCTAACAGTCTACCTGATGCTCAGATCAATCTAGAGGAAAAGATGGAACACTGCGTTATATGAAGAAGGAACACTCGCTGAAGCCACTTCTTTTTCAATGTGTGTTCGTGGTAATGTTGCCATGAAAAACATTTACAATTGCACGAAAACTAATATTATTTCCCAAACTCTACGTTAGCCATTTCCGTTCCAATATACAACCTTAGTAGATTCAATATTCTAAAACTGCACATATTTGTAACAGTTTAATGTTACGGCTTTTTCAAAATTGACTTGTAAAAAAACTGCACAGTTTTTAAAAAGAACCTCAAAATGTAGTCCTGGCCACACTTTTATAATGCACTATGTATATTTATGTACACGAAATTATACCATAAACCAATGCACATAATGTCGAGGTAACAATGACCAAGCGAGTAGCGTAGTTTTTTGATGATTTTTGGCTTGACTTAGATCATACGCCGTGCGCCAGCTTATTCTCTAGGTTGATCTGAGACCTGATGGTAAAAACCGCATCAAAATCCGTTGCGTGTTTTAGGAGTTAGCAGATATACAGAGAAGAGAGACAGACAGACGCGCGAAGCGACATTGTTTTATACTATGCAGAGATAGAGCAGGTGTTTAAAAAACCCGGAGAATCCTACCTAAGAACACTCTGAATCATGTCACGTTACGATCAGCGGTGCTATTCACAATCATTAGGAAGCGTTTCCGATCGGATCCCAGAAATTTCAAACTCAAATTGTTCGAATCTCAGTCTACTTTTATACATTTTGGAATAGGGAATCAAGTATAAATCCGATCGGAAGAATTAATCACAAGACCGTCGAATGCGGTTGAAACTATAGTCGGAATAATCGACTAAATCGTACGTGAGTAATTCCCGTTTCATAAATCATAATAAGAATTAGTGATTAATTCTTATGAAACTTAAAAACGTTTAAAAACTTATGAATATAGACTGAGATTCGAATAATTTAGGCTTATCTATATAATAAAAGTGAAAAACCAGAACGAGATAAAAACGCAAGACGGAGCGAGATGGCGCTCTACAAAACTTCCTTGGCACGTTTCTCCTAAACGGCTACCTGTTTCTCGGTAATTCGCATGTAATTCGATTCCTTGACCCTGGGGAATTGCTACAAACTTAATATTTATGATTTTGGATGTGTAATTTTTGTATAATAAGCAAGATAAAATCGCAAGTTCAAATTTCGAGCCAATAGAGATTATATTAGAGAGCCAATAGAATCGCCGGCTTGCTAGAGGTCGGGGTCGGGGTCGCGTTCAGAGGATAGTCTCTCAGCGCACCCCGTGTGCAACTCTGCCGTTCAAAACATAAGTGTAAAAATTATTAAATTACATTGAATAAATTTAAACAACTAATTTTAAACAATTTTAAACAATTTATTACAACTGAAAAAAACATTTTCAAGCAAAGTTATAGAACAACTTAGTCGTTTCGTAAGGCCAATGAAACAACGGAGCCGTTAGAAAACAACGGAGAAACAGGTTTCTATCCTTTGCATAGAACACACCCGTCTAGAACGTCTATGTCAGTGTTGCACGTTATTGCTATATCTGCCTCAAAATGGGCAAATGTTATGCAAATTTACAAAAAAAGTCGTATCTTAGTGGATTTATTTAAGCCAGTGGCATGTCAAGTATTTTGATAGTCACAATAAAAATTGAGAAAGTATTGTATTCAGAGTCAAGTCGAAGTCATGGTCTAGCAAAGAGGTAAGATTTTTAATAGAATAATCGTTTTATGATGTTGAAATATTAGTTTGAGAATATTAAATTACTTAGTAAAACAATAATTTCTTTTTTTCATTTGTTTGTTTCATCAAACAGTGTACTTTTCTCGCTTAACCGTAAATATTAATGAAGAAAGCACTGCGTTTTCGAAAATATGACGTGGCAACACTGCTTCTAAAGAAACAAAAAAGGAGTTTTGGCGGGAACCGAAAAGATGGTGTCGTGTTTTTGTATTATTTTCTAAAACTTGTGATTCTTCGAGTGTTAAAGTGTAATAATGGTGGATTATTAACGTTTACCGGTTCGTCAACGTGCACGAGTGTGGGCAAATGATACAAACATCGCGAAACGCGATTTTTCGTGTTCTCTACAAAACTTCACTTAAAGTTTCAGTAAAGTATCCATAACTTTACTGGAATGGGAAAAGGGGAGGGATTCATCGTCTTCATCATCACCTCATCATCATCATCCCATCATCTGTTACTGAAGGAAAAAATATTACTAAGAATCCGACTGAAGGACGAGTATCCATGGTCATGAATAAATTATTAAAAAAAAAAAAAAAAAAAAAAAGAAACAAAAAACAATTTCGATGTTTGTTTTGAATTTTAATTTATCTGGTATGCCTTTATTTGAAAATTGGTGCAATTATTATGTTACTGAAACATTTTGGTAATAAAAGAAGGACTAACTAAGTAACGGTACCAGGCTTTTCGCAATTGAAATGGAAGAAATCAACCAATTAATCATCTTACAGGAAGATTATATTTTAATCACATAACCACATTATGTCTGCGTCTGTGTGCGTGATAAGGCAAATAAACACAGCACACTTAGCGAATTTGTGGCTTGCATATTGAGGTGTCATTTGGAAACCTACCTTCTCGATGTAGTTATTGTAAGCTACCGATAATTGTGAAATAAACATGACATAACATAGCGTCACGCCTTTCCCTCGAAGGGGCTAGAAGAGTTGTAACATCCACACTTCGACGGACGACATTCAGTCTCAAATGTATAAGGGGGCGAGCCTGTCGCCATACACCGGGCTCAATTTATGTAGCAGATGACATAGTTACAATACACACATACGTTCACACAATGAACACATTGGTGCGTGTCATCGGCTGCATGGGTTTGAACCCGCTCCCTCTGGCTTGAGAGGCGGTCCTTCTCCAACTACGCTATCAATATATTTTAATTTCTTAATTATATTTTAAAATTTACCTATATATTGTGTACGTATTCGTTTCTTAGATGTATTTGTATCATTTTAAAATCAATAAACAAGAATACTTATGTTTTTGCTAAACATTTTATTATTTACATCACTGTACTTATAATATAGTAGGTAACTGTTACTTAACCACTAAAACTACTGAATAGATTTACATAATAGGTAATTAATTGCTATGCAATAGATTCCACGCGGGCAGAGCCGCGGGCAAACTCTAGTTATTTTTTAATCCGAACGCAAACGTTTCCGAATGGTTGTGAATAGCCCTACAGGTCCGAAATACCAAACTAAAGTTATGTAAACTGAACTACATACGAGTAATAAACATGCAAAACAAAAACAATTAGAAATAGGTCAAAATTAATAATACAATATTATAATTAGTATATTTTATAAATAGAGTGTGGAATACTCTGCCAGAGTGACTCTTATAATCTGGGTGTGTTCAAGTCTCGAGTGAACCGGTTTCTTCTAGGCAAGTGCGCTCCATCGTAGGCCGCATCACTGCTTATCATCAGGCATGTTGGTGCCAAACGCAAGCCAAAAAAAATTGGCTTCAAAGATTTTATTACTTTGTTTCTTAGTTACAAGAAAATCGTGTTAATATCGTACGCGTCAGAATAGGGCGCCAGTTGCGTGTATTGAAATCGAGAGTGGCTTTCGTTGTTTTTGGCACGATTTTACTATTTTCCTAATTATCCCGGGATGAGAGGTATACAGGGTTATCGGGAAAATAATGCCCCTCAGTTTCTTGCCTATTCTTCGGAGTAGAGGCTCTTTATCCGAACAAGGCGGTCGAGTCTATTTAAATAACTTTGACGTTCATAAGTGTATCTTTGATACCCAAATTGAATAAAAAACATTTTGACTTTTACTTTGTCCTCTCAAGCCAAAGGGAGCGGGTTCAAACCCAGCCAACGGCACGCACCAATTTGTTCATTGTGTGAGCATATGTGCGTATTGTATGTCATCTGCTACATGACTGGAGCCCGGTGTATGGCGACAGGCTCGCCCCCTGTCACGTGTTTGGGACTGAATATCGTCCGACGAAGTGTGGGTGTTGTATTACATCTCTGCCAGCCCCCTCGCGGGAAAGGCGTGACGATATGTTACGCTACATGTCGCAGTCAGAGTTTTATAATATTACAGAGATCATTCATAATATTATGCAACCTAGATGCAACATGTTACACGAAATCAACGAGAACAAGTACTAGTTTGATATGAAGAATTGTGATGATCAGTTGCAAAAAAATACAGCTGGTAGAAAAAATAAACAAAATCAGTTTGACCGAAGTAGAATTTTTGAAATCATTTTGTAAAAAAACTAATCATAAAAAGTATCTTCAATAAAAAACTGTTTGAGCGCTTCTCTAAATTTTCAGCGATTACAACACTTTTTTTTTCGATTAATAAATAGCCAAATTAATTTTCTAAAGTTTAACAGAGCAACTTATTCTTATTTGTGTTTTTAATACGATTAAGGGCCGATTTTTCAATCCTTACTTTATCCGCCTAATAACTACCGAGCCAATAACTTTATTAATCTGTTTATTCGACTCATAAACGGTGTTCGGTTTTTCAATACAATTTTAAATTGGGAATAACTATCTGACCATTTATTCAGTGTGTACAAAAGCTAACTTCAGACAGTTGAAACAAAACTAAAATATCCACGCGTTAGAAAAGGACTTCGAATTTTCAATTTTCGCTTATGTCACTGTCTTGTCAGTTTTAGTCTAAACGACACTGTACTAGTAATCTGTGCAAAAGTCGTCGGCTGGTTTGGCTATGGTAGTATAGCTCATGTAGTTTGTTCATGGTAGTTTTTTTTTAATTAAAATTAATTTAGTTTCTGTGTGTCGGAAATATCAATCTTTTTTTACAGTGACAACCCATAAGACCATCATTTAGACAGTCTCAACAATTTATTCCATAGAATAAACTGCTATCTGGCCGTTCCACCGACAAATAAAGTTATACCTCAGATAGATGAGTTATTCGTCTAGTAAATGATACCTGACCATTGAAAAACAGAATAATTAGCTATCAGTTCAATAAACACTATTTGTTTGTTTATCTGACCATTGAAAAATCGGCCCTAATACCAATAAAAACGCAAAAAAAAAAAAAAAAAAAACTATGCGCCGAACTCATTTTAACCATCTAATATGATTTACGATTTTCAACTCTAAATGAAGTGTTTTAAGAAAACGTGTGAGTGACTAGATATTTTTGGAATGAACGAGCCTTGACCCTTTTGAGGGTTCCGTATTCCGTCACCCGGAAGTATTGCACTAAAATTATGGCCCGTCAAGGTGCGCCCTGTAATATGAGTTTTAATTTTCCCTATTTACCCATCCGTTAAATTACGCAGTAGCTGGGCATAATAATACCTTTGTGTTACATACCTACTATATAATTATACTTAGCTCAACAAGTTATTCAATTGAAAAGCTTGCGAAACTATACTAACGAACAAAAACAATAAACATAACATGCTGAGAAAATGTTTTTGATTTGGCTTAATGTCACGTGTTGCACGTGCCGATTGAACAAAGAAAAGTTACGTCGTCAGTTGAGAGAAAATCATCTTTAATTGGGCTAAATGTGCAAACCGCGCAGAGTCTTAAAAATCTACGTTGATTAATTCTTTGACAGAAAACAATGGAAGTCAGGTCAGCGCATTCTGAGGTCAGCGCTGAAAAATATCACTACTATAAAACAAAGTCGCTTTCTCTGTCCCTATGTCTCTTTGTATGCTTAAAATCTTTAAAACTACGCAACGGATTTTGATGCGGTTTTTAGTTGTAGATAGAGTGATTCAAGAGGAAAGTTTAAATGTATAATAACATCCATTAAATAGTGGAGAAATACTGTTATTTTTGAGGTTTCTAATGTGATGTCGTTAATTATCAATCTTTTTCCGCTTACATTGCAAACGCAGGACGCTAAAGTTTGTAAGAATGTATGGATGAATGGATGTTTGTTACTCTTTCACGCCAGAACTGCTGAATAGATCTGGCACAGAGATAGATATCTAGGATAAATCTAGAATAGCACATAGGATACTTTTTAACCGCGGGTGAAACCGCGGGGCGCAGCTAGTATACAATAAACGAACAAAAGAAACGGAGGCTATCACACCATGCGATCTGTAGTCTGGCTACTAAATAGCGTAGAGAAAATAAGAAAAAGACAGATAGTCATTAGGTCATTCTCACTCTTCGTTTCAAACGAGAATGACAATCCAGACTAGCTAAGCAAGAATAGCTAGACTATCAATCGCAAACGAAAGATCGCTTGGTATAATAGTCTCTGTAGGCTGAGCTATAGTAGCTTTATAATAATCTGTTTGACCTGCAAGTTGCATTGCAAGCCAAATCAGGCTTTGGAGTGAAGAAACAGAGTATAAATTAGATTGATTGTATGTTTATGTAGTGTCTCAAAGTATACTTGGTTCTTTCGGCGAACGTTGTACCTAGGTACTAAACTAATTTTTGTAATATTTTTCACGTAAACGTTGTCATTATTGTCTGCTTTTCGTATAAAATACCTATATTATTATGTCCCTGCTTTTCATACATTTTTGCGCGCGACATAACTCTTACAATTTTTGAGTTTGAGTCACAACTCAATCGGCACATTTTTTCTAAAGGAAACATGACGAAATTACTAAGGAAAGACGAAAAATTATACTTCGAAGTTAAGATTCCTCGAACACGCAAATGCGGTAAGAAGTATTTTTGTCTGATTGTATATAAAAACAACTAACCTTGCTCTACCTTGACCGCTGTCGACCTCACAAAAAATATTCATCTATCGTACTAGTCTTGTGTAGTTCGCGAACGAACTAGGTCGTAAGAGCGCTCCCACAGATGAACTACGCGAACTAGCTCCGTCATTCCCCGCTCTATAGTTCCTTAGTTCGTGACCGAATGAGCAAGGGCAGCGTAAACCGAGCTAAAATCGTTGCTCACTGTTGATTATATTCAAAACTTATAATTTTATTATTTTAAAAAACACGAAACCTTTCATTCACTAACTAAAATAAGGAGTGTTTTTATTTATTCCACAAATAGGCCTAGGTATTATTTACAATCATGATACCTTTACTTTTTAAAAGTATTCATTCAGAGGTTTTTGCAAATTATAGTTTGCAGTGTAAAAATTAATTTGGTAAATACAGCAATCTTTAGCTTGTCGCGTGCCCGTGCAAGTGCAGTATCAAAACGAGCGTACGATCTGCCATGCTCTGATTCTAGCTGGGAGCTGAGCTGACGAACTAGAAGAGCGAACTAGTTCATTTAGGAGCGGTGACCTAAACTGAGCGATCTCCGTCGCGAACTACTATGCGCAAGGCTATATCGTACAGACGTAAATTTACTAACTTCTAACAAAGTTCTAGAAGTTTTTCCGAAGGCAACTAACGCCATCTGTTGAGAATTTTCCGAGGCCAACTTTGTTTTTAAACTAGAATTTTTACTGTTAGCAAATCGTGTTTATCATTTTTCTTAGATTTTTATCTTTCTTATCTTAATATTTAATTTGATAAAGTGTAAAAGTACTAATTTTAGTAAACTATTGCGTATTGACTGAGGCAGCCGATTTTGTAGTTTCATTTAATTTCCTACTGGCGCCATCTATCAGTGGGTAGTGAAACTAAACTAAAAGCATATATCTACTGATGTGGTTCTAATTTGGCTCGGTTCATGTAGCCTGTATTTCATTGCGCCATCTAGTGTCAACTAGCGATGTTTTGGTCAATCTTCAATCCTTTTGTAGTTCTTAAAAAATGCGGATGGGTAACGAACCTGCATTTAGTTCCATGATATTAGACAGATGGCACTACGTAGTAGTTTGATATTTTTGCGATAGATGGCAGAATTCATTAAAAGCCATATAATTATTTGGTATGCTAATGAAATTATTGTTCTCCGGGAAATGTAGGTGGCGCAGTACGCTGACACGTTACAAGTTTAAGTATAAAATTGTTCTAATAAAAAACAAATAAACAACACACACACACACACACACCCACACTGCCATCAAGGAGGCCGCACATGGAGCAAAAGCCTAGAAGATTAAGTTAATTCTATTGATGTTATTTATATATTTGTTACTTAGTCTGTAAGGTATTTATTTTCTACTAGCTGCTCCCCGCGGTTTCACCCGCGGTTTAAATGTCCTATGTGCTATTCTAGACTATAATCTATCTCTGTACCAAATTTCATCCAGATCTGTTCAGCCGTTCTGGCGTGAAAGAGTAACAAACATCCATTCTTACAAACTTTCGCGTTTATAATATTAGTAGGATGAGCCACTGTAATTTGCATTGTATGCAAGTTATATTGCAAATGAAATTATTAAACAAACTTTTGCCCCAGTTGACCCTATATCAGTATCCAGCCATAGTACAAGATATGCTTAGTTTAAGGTCAGGCGACCGTGTGTGCAAAATGTCCCGAACATTATTTATGTATATATACTAGTAAGAACATGCCGGTTTCCTCACGATGCCTTCCTTTACCATAAGAGCATAATCAACATAATCAAAAAATAATTAAAATTAAATAGATCCACCTTCAAGTTTCATTCGTGGGCCCCCGCTGGTCAATACAGCCCGTCACGCCCCCTGGCGAGAGTAGGGTTACCAGGCTTCGATCAGATAATACATAAAAAATAAATAAATTCGGTACACTTACACACACGGTCGCCTGACACCAAACTAAGCAAAGCTTGTACTATGGCTGCCAGAGACTGATATACATGCTTAGATATTTTTAAATACATACTTAAATACATATTAACACCCAGACATAGAACAAACACAAATGTTCATCACATGAATGTTTTGCCCTAGGTGGGAATCGAACCCACGCCCCCACGCTCAGAAGACAGGTTCACTACCCACTGAGCCACCGAGGCAGTCATAGATATAAGTCATAGATGTAAAGTCTCAATACGAAAAATGGCACCTTGAAAACTAGGCTTAGATCAAGTGTAAGCCTTGTTTCGATGTCAGTCGCTCTGTGATCGCGTCGGTGTCACGACGCCTGAATGTGCTAAAAGCACTTGAGCAGACATCATCGCTATTACGGAATGATAAGGCTTAAATTCAAATGAAGTTATATGTATTTGATTATTTTGAAGTGTTGATCGGTGCAACTATAGAGACCCGATTTTAATGAGACACGAGTTATATGAAGTACTAGTTGCGCCCCGCGGTTTCACCCGCGGTTTAAATCCTCTATGCTATTCTAGACTATAATCTATCTCTGTGCCAAGTTTCGTCCTGCAGGGCTATTCACAACCATTCGGAAACGTTTCCGTTCGGATTTCAAAAATTTTAAACCTAAATTCTTCGAATCTCAGTCTATATTCATAAGTTTTTAAACGTGATTAATTCTTCCGATCGGATTTATACTTGATTCCCTATTCCAAATTGTATAAAAGTGGACTGAGATTCGAAAAATTTAAGTTTGAAATTTCTGGGATCCGATCGGAAACGTTTCCGAATGGTTGTGAATAGCGCCGTTGATCTGTTCAGCCGTTCTGGCGTGAAAGAGTAATAAACATCTCAACATTTTATTTGTTCTAACAATTAGTTCTAATTTGTTGTTAATTAAATGAATAGATAAAGATTTTTGATTAAACTGGGCCATAATTGCTTAGCCAGTTATGGACATTTGTTACAAACGGTAGTTAACGTGTTTTATTGTTGTTTGAAACAGTAGTTAACGTGTGTTATTGTTGTTTGAAACAGTAGTTAACGTGTGTTATTGTTGTTTGAAACAGTAGTTAACGTGTGTATTGTTGTTACAAACGTTAGCTAACGAGCGCGTTATTGTTTGAAACAGTAGTTAACGTGTTTATTGTTGTTTTAAACGTTAGTTAACGTGTGTGTTGTTGTTCGAAAAAGTAGTTAACGTGTGCGTTGTTGTTTGTTCGCAGGACATGGACCTGATCGAGGTGCTGTGGAAGCAGGATGTGGATATGGGCTTCTCTATCGAGGATCCCGTCACGCCGGTAAGTTTTTATTCTAATACTAGCTGTTACCTGCGACTTTGTTCGCGTTTATTCAGAAAATAGTATCCAAAATCTTCCTCGTGATATACTGTAACTAGTTATCAAATTTCATCAAGATTCGTTCAGCCGTTTAGCCGTAATCAGCCTACAAACAGACAGTCTGAGTCAATTTTGAATAAATTGTTTTGACAATCTATATTAAGTACGAGTAATATTATAAAATCGAAGTAACTCTGTCTCTCTGTGTGTTCTTGGGTTCAAATCTTGGGATATGTATTTGGACTACTTCTGCTGAACCGATTCTTGTGAAACTTTGCACACACAGTTAGTTCCCGTGGCAAAACAACATTAAAGCTAATAACTTCAGAAGTTTTTTGAAGCGATGGCAGCCTAGTTGGGAGAAGGCCTGCCTCTCAAGCCAGAGGGAGCGGGTTCGAACCCAGCCGACGGCACGCACCAATTTGTTCATTGTGTGAACATATGTGCGTATTGTGTGTCATAAAAAAATCGAAATAAATTTAAGAGGTGTGGGACTCGTTGTCTGCGTCTGTCTTTCCACCTAAATACAATCCGGGAGTGTTTAAGAGTAAAGTGAGTAGGTATCTTCTAGACAAGCGTGTTACAACTTCGATCACGGCAACGTTTTCCATCTGGCGAGTCAGTGGTCAAACGCATGCCTAGTTTGTTATAAAAAAAAAAAAAAAAACATATTTCTCATGCTCTCGGCTTCGGTCAGATTTACATAGATGTCGTGTCTCATTAAAAATCAGGCTCTATAGTGGCATTGCATTTACACTTATATTCATTTATGTATGTTCACTAAAGTTCTTTAAAAAAAAAACAAATCCATACAACTTCACTGGAATCTAAACCTTATTATTCCACAATAGCGTTGATGACATTTGCTAAAGTGTTTTTTTGAGGCCACGGGACGCTGACGCGATCACAGAGCGACTGACAGCGAAACAAGGCTTACTTTTGATCTAAGCCTTGTTTTCAAGGTGCCATTTTGCGTATTGAGGCTTAAGATCTATGTATAATCTCATCTAGGGCAAAAAAAAGTAACTGCATATATTTATGTGTTATTTCCTCCTATTTCCATAAAGGAGGGTCCCCAGGCCACCAAGGTGCTCGGCGAGGAGATCGAGAAGGAGCTGAAGCTGGCCGAGGAGAAGATCCAGCTGAAGAAGCACGAGGAGGCTGGCATTGAGAAGGTGAAGGCGTCGCTTCTGGAGTCCGAGATTAAGGAGGTTTGTATCACTTTTTAACCGACTTCAAAAAGAGATTAGCAATTCTGTTGTTGGTGTTTTTCAAAATCGGATACTAACTTTGTTATTGTTGAACCGATTTTGAAAATACTTTCTTTATATGATAGGATATATAACTTTGTTATTGTTGAACCGATTTTGAAAATACTTTCTTTATATGATAGGATATATAGACTTACATTGGTCCCATTTACAAAATCCAAAAGGACGGGAAGTCGGTTTTTACATATATTATTAGATTATTTAATATTTTTTATTCGCCTGTACTGTACCCGATATTATTTTGCGAAACTTCTGATCGCGGTTTTGACAAGTTACTGTACTTGCAAATAAAACTTACAACAAACAATAGTAGTTTTTTTGTTGTAAGTGACAAATAAAGGACAACGGGCAAAAATAAATGGACGTTGGTCCAAACGCCCGCAGGATTGCCACTATAGCCAACTTGTAGGTAGGGTTTATAACTTTTCGCAAAAAAAATCTCGCTGAATTCGAACCCTCGAGTTTTGGAGATATTTTGTATTGTAGTTGTGATTTAATAAACCTTATGAAAGGAATGCTTTAGTAACCTAAAACACATTTTATGTTAAAAGTTAAAGTTATACGAAAATCGAAAGAAAAATTGGAGACATTTACATAATATTGATCCACCCACACAATGTGCCTGCATGATAAGTACAATGATTCATCCCGTCATCGTGATTCCCGAAGTCACCATGGAGGTTCAGCTTAAAATTTCTGATAATATATTAATATTTTCTTATAAAGATAAAGATACATTTATTTGCTTTAAACACGAGTAATACATAATATTGTTGTTATAGTAAATTAGAGACGAGTTTCATGCCTTAAGAGGCGTGCAAATTTTGGAGAGATGGCTAATTATAAAAAAATATATTAAATTGTCAAGTTTCCTAGTCTTAAAAATAAAATATATCGATTTCTGTAGGTTGAATTTTACTGGTGTCGTAGTTTTTTTTTTGCATAAAAATTATCTACCGAATGCACCATGTGCCAACCCTGCGGGCAAACTTAAATATTTTTTGGACCAATTTGCCTGTTGTCCTTTTAAAGTGTAACTTATTGCAGGATGACCCGTGGGCTGGACTGTCTTACACCGTGGACACCGAGACTGGTAAGTGAAACATTTTAATACTAGGTGCATCCTGCTCTTTCACCTTCCGTCACACAGGAACACTGTGAACATGTGTGGAACACAGTGAACAAATGCGCACAGTTCGTTTTCACGAAATTGAACTTCCTTCAGTCTTAGGGGCAAAACACTGCACTGGACACCGCTCCGGTGTGCGGTGATGCGGAGGTTAACTTTGACTGTAAAAATCTTGATTTGCATAGAAAAACCGCACGGTATAACACACTCGTAACACAACATAACAAAACATATAACACAAATTATTAGCCTATTATATATCAGCCGCAGAAATAATCTGCGGCTGATATATAATGAAATAAATGCGATCTTCAAAACCAGGGCGCAAAACATCGAGTGTAGCTTCGGCGGTGTGGCATGTAGCGCCGCCCTGTGGCCCTATTCGGAGATTTGAGATTTTCATCTCACCTTTTTTCGTCCTTGTTGCTCTCGCTTGAAACGTCATATGTGTGAGAGTGACCAAGATAAAATCTCATCTCATCTCACGCGCAGGAATAGCCCCCCTGTTCGTGTATCCCTCATCGTGTAGGCTACTGCATGGCCAGCCGAGGCAGCCGTTTGAATGAAATTATTTTTCATTATTAACCGGAAGGATTGTACTTTCAAATAAAAAAAGAAATTTGAGAAAATATTCAGTAGGTTTTTTTTATAGCATTTTCAAAAAAAAAAGTTATGTGGCGGACCCTATATTAGTTAGGATTATATATTTTTTTCGTCGATTCAATGTTTTGTTTTTTTTTTAAAATGGGCGTAAAATTCAGAGAATCAAGTTTCTTACTCATATCAAGAGGGCTATTCCTACGCGTGAGCTGAGATGAGATTTTATCTTGGTCACTCTCACACCTATGACGTTTCAAACGAGCGCAACAAGGACGAAAAAAGGTGAGATGGAAATCTCAAATCTCCGAATAGGACCACAGGAGGGCTATTCCTACGCGTTAGATGAGATGAGATTTTATCTTGGTCACTCTCACACCTATGACGTTTCAAACGAGAGCAACAAGGACGAAAAAAGGTAAGATGGAAATCTCAAATCTCCGAATAGAGCCACAGGAGGGCTATTCCTACGCGTGAGATGAGATGAGATTTTATCTTGGTCACTCTCACACCTATGACGTTTCAAACGAGAGCAACAAGGACGGAAAAAGGTGAGATGGAAATCTCAAATCTCCGAAGAGGGCCTGGTTCTCAGAGCCGCTATAGTGAGTTCAAGTACAATGTACTTGTACCCATAGAGATATGTTTACTGCGAGCCCTCAGTAGATAGGGTCGCCTTATGTAACAAACAATAGTATACATTACATAAGGGTGCCAACCCTTAGCTACTCCATAGAGGGGTAGAATAAATAAGCGAATTTCTGAGTCAATTTTACCTTTAGATGTAAACTTATAGAAGAGTTAGTAATGTTGATTTTAGGAATCATTTTTAGCTCAGGTATAATGTACCTACTAGCTGCGCCCCGCGGTTTCACCCGCGGTTAAAAAGTCTATCTCTGTGCCAAATTTCATCCAGATCTGTTTAGCCGTTCTGGCGTGAAAGAGTAATAATCATCCATCCATCCATTCTTACAAACTTTCGCGTTTATAATATTAGTAGGACATACATACATGATATAATAATATACTCCGCCAGGTATAGCATTTCGATCTCGTGGGCAACACGTAGTGACGTCAATCGATGCTTAAGCAAGACCGAAATAAGACATTTACAAATAGTTCGAAAGAGACGGATGACGATGACGAGTGACGTCATTAAGTGTTAGCTGGCGGAATGCTTGACCTTGTTTTTTTGGATTATACGTACATAGATGTTAAGTCTCAACACGAAAAATGGCTCCTTGAAAACAAGGCTTAGATCAAGTGTAAGCCTTGTTTCGCTGTCAGTCGCTCTGTGACCGCGTCGGTGTTACGACGCCTAAATTACATTAAAATAAATAACTGATATTTAAAAAAAATCATAGCTAAGTGTTCTTAGTGGCAGAAGTGTAATAGAACACCCACACTTCGCCGGACGATATTCAGTCCCGAATGCAATTGGGGCGAGGCTATGGCCATACACCGGGCTCCAGTCATGTAGCAGATGACATACATATAATACGCACATATGTTCACAAATGAACAAATTGGTGCGTGCCGTCGGCTGGGTCCGAACCCGCTCCCCTTCTCCGGCTAGGCTATTATCGCTTCAAAAAAACACAATGTACAAATTGCATAGTCAAATTCAAAATCTTTATTTACATGTATGTACATGTTAGTGGTCTTAAGTCTTACGCCTTACGTCCATCAATTAACAGTAAAACGTGCAAATTGATAAATAATATACATCCTGAGGATCGGAATATACATTATCCGTGTGAATTATTATATTAGATACTAGCTGCGCCCCGCGGTTTCGCCCGCGGTTAAAAACTATACTATGTGCTATTCTAGACTATAATCTATCCCTGTGCCAAATTTCATTTAGATCTGTTCAGCCGTTCTGACGTGAAAGAGTAACAAACATCCATCCATCCATCCATTCTTACAAACTTTCGCGTTTAAAATATTAGTAGGATAGTAGGATTAAAATTGTTGCGTGCCTTTGGCTGGGATCGAACCCGTAGTCTCTAGCTTGAGAGGCGAGCCTTCTTTCAACTAGGCTATCCTCGCGCTATTGAAATAAAATAAAACTTTGCACACACACTGATTTCCTGTGAGAATACAACATTTTGAAAATACAACATTTTTTTTCGCACGAAAATCATCAACCCGAGTGCAGGACCTCTCTTTCTCTCGCAGTCGGTTAAAAATAATTTCATAACAATTCCATTTGTATACCCTTAAATTGATTCTATATATTTTTTCTCTGATCCATTGTTTTGCCCAGAGCGCACCCTTCGCGGCTCAGCAATGCTGGACCATTTGTCATGTGATTCAGCTATTTCGCGCCGGGGGATTGTGTCCGTATTTCGATTTTAGTTTCGGGAGGGTCGCGGTGGATTAGTGCGTGAGTGGTTTGCTTAAGTGTGGGTTCGATTTATTTTTTGAAAATTTTTCACTTTGAAAACGTTTGTTTAATAGGCATAGGTACGTTATTCTACCTAAATAAATATATTAACTTTACCTTCTTTGTATATCTTTGAAAATATTATGCACGTTCGCAAAAATCTACATAAATTTAAATTGAACAGTGACTATCACAATTATAACACTAGAAATAAGGATAGGATAGCTGTACCGAGATTTAGACTGACTAAGTCAAAAAAGTCATTTTTAGGCAACTGCGTTCGTTTTTACAATAAAATCCCGAAAAATATAACAGGGCTCACCGAGGGAAAATTCAAATCACATGTAAAAACTACATTAATGAAAAGAGGATATTATAAGGTTAAGAATTATTTAGAAGAGAAAGATGTTTGGAGCCTTCCACTTCCGCCAAGTAGCCACTAGTATTTATAGATATTACCTAGTTGTAAGCCAAAATTTGTGAGACTGTAATTTATTTATTATTTGAAAAAATAATGCCCCTCAGTTTCTTGCCTATTCTTCTGAGTAGAGGCTTTTTGTCCGAACAAGGCGGTCGAGTCTATTTGAATAACTTTGACGTTCATAAGTGTATCTTTGATACCTAAATTGAATAAAAACATTTTGACTTTGACTTTGACTTTGACTTACCTTTTTAACTCAATTCAATTTTATTTATTTAATTCAGAATCCAAGTCCATATACATCAGTAACATTACAATAAAATCATACAAAATAATAATACAATTAAAATGTCAACTTTGACTTCTGTGGAATACAAAATTAACTTTTGGGAAATTTACACTAATATTATAACATAACAGGTCGTCACGCCTTTCCTCCGAAGGGTCTAGCAAAAGTGTATTACAACAACCAGAATTCGCCGGACGATATTTACTAGAATCTCTTCTCTACTCTCTCCTTCTTATTACACCAAGACAAACCAGTTGGTTTTTTGGTGCAACACCTAAATTTTATTGTGTACAAAAATTTTAAGTTACAATAATAAATAATAATAAATATCTTCTTTACATAGTCGATTGAAAATAAATGAAAAATGTCCTAGAAACCTTAGATCAGGCTAGAAACAGTTTCTCTGTCTTTTCTCTTTTTTATTTTAAATCAGATATAAGATAGAAACAGTCTCTTTATCTTTTATCTTCTTTATTTCAGATCAGATATAAGCTTGAGACAGTTTCTTCATCTTTTCCCTTTTTTACTTTAGATCAGATATAAGTTAGAAATAGTTTCTTTATCTTTTCTTTCATTATCTCAGATCAGATATAAGCTAGAGACAGTCTCTTTATTTTTCCTCTTCAACATCTCAGACCTTAGATCAGATATAAGCTAGTAACAATTTCTTTATCTTTTCTCTTCAATATCTCAGACCTTAGATCAGATAAAAGCTAGAAACAGTTTATTTATCTTTTCTCTTCATTATCTCAGATCAGATTTAAGCTAGAAACAGTTTCTCTATCTTTTCTCTTCAATATCTAAAAAAGTCAAAGTAAAAATGTTCAAAGTCAAAATGATTTTATTCAATTTAAGTATCAAAGACCTTATCTTAGACCTTAGATGAGATATAAGCTAGAAACAGTTTCTTTATCTTTTCTCTTCTTTATCTCAGATCAGATATAAGCTAGAAACAGTCACTTTATCTTTTCTCTCATAAATCCTAACATAGTATGAAACAAAGTCGTTTTCCGCGTCTGGTCTGTCTCTATGTCTGTATGTCCGCTAACTCCTAAACAACGCAACAGATTTTGATGCGGTTTTCACCATCAGTTAGATATGTTTTTACAGAAGGTTTACGAGCATGTAACTTAATAGGTACCGTACGAAGCCGAGGCGGATAGTGTTGTGTGTTTGTTCTATGTCTGGGTGTTAATATCTATTTAAATATGTATTTAAAAATATCTAAGTATGTATATCAGTCTCTGGCAGCCATAGTACAAGCTTTGCTTAGTTTGGGCTCAGGCGGCCGTGTGTGAAAGAGTCCCGAATTTATTTATAGGCAGTTATAAATAATTTATTCATTAAAAGACAATTTAAGTTACAACAAAGAAAAGTTTCGTTCGAAAACCAATAATAAAGTTGGATTATCTTTAGCGTCGAGGAAAGGACACGTTTTTGAACGAGCGTCAATAATGAGGCCGAAGGCGACTAGAATATGTTGAGCTCTGCATATATTTGGTCACACTAGCTGCGGCCGGCGTATTTGCTTGCATTTAAGACTGTTAAGGTGTATGGTAAGGCTTGGCAGCTGTCTCGCTCGCTCCGCGGTTAAAAAGTATCCTATGTGCTATTCTAGTCTATAATCTATCTCTGTGCCAAATTTCATCCAGATCTGTTCAGCCGTTCTGGCGTGAAAGAGTAACAAACATTCATCCATCCATCCATTCTTACAAACTTTCGTGTTTATAATATTAGTAAGATAAGAAGTAAGATATAAAATTATAGAATGTATTTTTGATAAATTTGCCTCTATCAATGCATTGACAGCAGTATTACAAAGTATTCAGAATACTTTTCAAATTGATATTTAAAAACGTATTTTTTTACATTAGACTAGGCATGCGTTTGACCAGTGACTCGCCTGATGGGAAGCGTCGACGTGATCGAAGGTGTAACACACTTGCCTAGGAGATACCTATTCACTTTACTCTTAAACACCCCGGATTGTATCTAGGTGGAAAGACAGACGCAGGCAACGAGTCCCACACCTCTGCGGTAATTTCCACAGCAAAGTAGGCGAAGTATTTAGTTTGTCTCATGATGCCAAATTTTGTACAGTTGACTAGAAAAACTGGATGCCTTATGCTTCAAGCGATCTATTCCAGGAAGCTTTAGGATACTTCTGAAACCAGTAACATTATTAGAAGAAAAACAAAAACTCGGCTGCATAATATTATACCCTATATCACTTCCACTATCAAGACGATTCAAATGACACCTCACATGTCGAAATACATCAAGCTGTTTAGGCTGTAGGGCGTGCTAAAGAAACCTCATAGAAACATACCCACATACATACAATACATGCACTCGGAAAGCATAACCCTCCTTCTAGCGCAGTCGGGTAAAAATAGGAGAATCGCTGGTGAAGCTGCTGTAGGAACATGTGATCTATCAGTGTGAGTTATCAATGCGAAAATAACAGCATCACACTTTGTGAATCTAAACAATTTTACGACTAAACGGCTGAACCGATATTGATAAACGTTGACAAGGAAGTAGTATATATTATAAAGAAAATATATTAAAACTACATTAATGAAAAGAGGATATTATAAGGTTAAGAATTATTTAGAAGACAAAGATGTCTGGAGCCTTCCACTTCCGCCAAGTAGCTACCAGTATGTTAATGTAGATATTACCTAGTTGTAAGCCAAAATTTGTGAGACTGTAATTTTTTTTTTTTTTTTGTAAAAACAATGCCCCTCAGTTTCTTGCCTGTTCTTCTGAGTAGAGGCTCTTTATCCGAACAAGGCGGTCGAGTCTATTAAAATAACTTTGACGTTCATAAGTGTATCTTTGATATCTAAATTGAATAAAAACATTTTGACTTTGACTTTGAATTAAAAATTTAAACCCGCGGCACCGATTTCCGTCAAACATAACTAAGAACACTCCCGATTAATTCACGAAAAAAAAATGGAAAATATTAAAAAAAAGTAATTACTGAGGAATATAGTACCTTCTCATTTTTTGAAGTCAATAGGTGAAAATTACGACAAAATTAAAAAAACGCAGCTATTTTGGAGAGAAGAGCTCATCTTAAACTGGGCAATCTGAAGAGTGACAGCCGAGTTCAAAAAATCGAAAAAGGAATAATTCTTTTTTCGAACGCACTTTTCCACAAGTCATCGTTTCGGCCTGTGTTCTGTGATTAATACTTTTTCTTCGACATATTTTTTTTCTGTGGAATAGTTTTTTTTCTCTATGCTTATTTTTTTTTCGAAATTTTTGGCTTTTGTGCCGGCTTTTGTGTTTCTTTGGCGGTTGGAATATGATATTCTTTTTGTTTGATAATGGTTTTAGATTGTTGTTTAAAATTTTATGATTTTATAAGTATTGAAGATGTGTTAATATTATAACTTATTGTAATAACAATTATTACAAACACCCTTCGGAGGGCTCTGGTGCTCGCAACACAGTTTGAATACTAGTGTGAGTGCCAGCCAGTTCTTACTGACAATAAGCAATGTACATGTAATGTTAATTTTATTACGATATTGTTTTTGTAAGTCCCTAAGTTTGTGTCAATAAAGAATTTAATATTATTATTTATCTTATATCTTTAAATGAGCAATTCTTGTATATATTATATATATATATAATTGGAATCTCGGAATCGGCTCCAACGATTTTCATACAATTTGGTATATAAGGGGTTTCGGGGGCCATAAATCAATCTAGCTAGGAATCATTTTTAGAAAATGTCATTTTATTCGTGTTTTATCGATAATAAACTTAAACATAAACTTGGAAGAAAAATAACAAAAAGGAGGCGTTTCCTGACATCTATTGGCGAATTATAATACTATTTTTTGTGAGCAACTAATTGCTTTAACGACACAACAGCAGATGGCGTTGTTAAGTAACACGAAGTCAATGAGTGTTTGCTTTGAGGTTAGACTAAAATCAATTGTTTATTTTCCAAAAAACACAAAAAAAAAATACCGAGCAAAGCTCGGACATCCAGGTACTTATTATTAATAAGATCAACACATTAATCGACCAAGTGAGCGATAGCGAGCGAAGCGTCTCTGCTGTAGCTTCGACAAAAATGCTTTCGTATGTCTATATTCTGCCTGGATCTCTGTCCGGATCTATGTCTTCCTCTACAAGTCCCATTTCTTAACCAATTTTACTTACGAATTACACGACAAAAAGATTTATTTATTCAGAAAAAAGTATCCGAAAACCTTTCTTGTGACATACTGCAGCTATTAATCAAATTTCATCAAAATACATTCAGCCGTTTAGCCGTGAAAAGCCTACAAATAGACAGACAGTTAATTTCGATGTTATAATAAGTAAGGATTTCTAAAGTCAAAGTCAAAGTATTTATTGCGCATCATGGTGGTTGTTACATAAGTTCACAAGATCTTAAAGTTATAATATACAGTACCTGGATGGCCGAGCTTTGCTCGGTATTTTTTTTATTTTTTAATTGTGTTTTTTGGATAATAAACAATTGATTTTAGTCTAACCTCAAAGCAAACACTCATTGACTTCGTGTTACTTAACAACGCCATCTGCTGTTGTGTCGTTAAAGCAATTACTCGTAGTTGCTCACAAAAAATTGTATTATTGTTCGCCAATAGATGTCAGGAAGAGTCATATTTTTCAGTTGAGATTGATTATCGATAAAACACGAATAAAATTACATTTTCTAAAAATGATTCCTAGCTAGATCGATTTATCGCCCCCGAAACCCCCTATATACTAAATTGTATGAAAATCGTTGGAGCCGATTCCGAGATTCCAATTATCTTAATATATATAAATCTCGTGTCACAATGTTTGTCCTCAATGCACTCCTAAACCACTTAACCGATTATAATAAAATTCGCACACCATGTGCAGTTCGATCCAACTTGAGAGATAGGATAGCTCAAAACGCGAACGAAGTCGCGGGGTGACAGCTAGTATATATATATATATACAAGAATTGCTCATTTAAAGATATAAGATAAGTATCTCATAATGGACCCTATTAGGGTATTGCAATGTCATGTGGAGTGGGCCGGCTTATTCTTTAATATTTAAGTTTTTATCTTTGAGATATTCTTCTAATTTATAATAGCACTAGCTGTCACCCCGCGACTTCGTTCGCGTTTATTATTTATATATATAAATATATATAAATAATATATATATATATGTGAGCTATCCTATCTCTCAAGTGGGATCGAACTGCACATGGTGTGCGAGTTTTATTATAATCGGTTAAGTGGTTTAGGAGTTCATTGAGGACAAACATTGTGACACGAGATTTATATATATTAAGATTTATGTATTAATAAGCATTTTAATTTATTTTCAAAACAATTAAAAAATATCAATATAATATATGTATTAATATTTATATAAGTTCTATCAAATACGTAACGTTTTTTGTCGATATTTTTTGTACTAGCTTAATTTTTTTTCGATAGTTCTTATCCTCATGGTACATAGTTTATTATAAAGATCCTTGCACATGCTACCAATATAAAGACCATACATAAAGCCTCCCATACACGTCATACAAGATTAATGCACGAGACTTGTATGAAAGGGCATAGACGTCTCAATCCCGGTGGAATTAACATCATTAATAATGTCGCATTGTTGAATCGGAATCGGTTTAGTACGGGCGGCGGTGCTCAAAGTTTGGAGTTTCTGTTTACTTTAGTTATTTGAGAAGCTGTGGAAGGTATATATAACTAGCTAAGCTTCGCAGTTAAAAAGTATCCTATGTGCTATTCTAGATTATAACCTATCTCTGTGCCAAATTTCATCCAGATCTGTTTTGCCGTTCTGGCGTGAAAGAGTAACAAACATCCATCCATCCATCCATCCATCCATACAAACTTTCGCGTTTATAATATTAGTAAGAAGTAGGATACTAGCCACTGCTATAATACCCGCTACTTCCTCGTGATATACTGTAACTAATTATCAAATTACATCAAGATACGTTCAGCCGTTTAGCCGTGAAAAACTTACAGACAGACAGACAGAGTTACTTTCGATTTTACGAGTATAATATTTGTATGGATATAAATACATAAACATTAACATAACATATCGTCACGCCTTTCCCCCGAAGGATCTGGCAGAAGTGTAATACAAGACCCACACTTCGCCGGACGATATTCAGTCCCAAATGTGACAGGGGTTGAGCCTGTCGCCATACACCGGGCTCCAGTCATGTAGCAGATGACATACAATACGCACATCTTAATATAAATAAATTACGTGTCACGTTGTTTGTCCGCTATAGACTCCAAAAGTACTAAACCGATTTCAATCAAATTTGCACGCCGTGTGCAGTTCGACCTAACTTAACAGATAGGATAGCTCACATATATATATATATATATAAATAATAAACGCGAACGAAGTCGCCAGGTGACAGCTAGTATTAGTTAAGTAAATGGAGAAATAGTTTTGAAGACATTCAACACTGGATAGACTTTGGTCTAAATATATTACTAGGTGTGCCCCGCGGTTTCACCCGAGGGGCCACAGGAACCGTTGATTTTTTCGGGATAAAAAGTATCCTATATCCTTTTCTGTACCTCTGCAGTACCCATCATAAAATTTTGCAATGTATGTGCAAAATTTCACGATGATCTGTTACTTTTTAGGTGCGTGTAAGACCGTGGTACGCAGCTGGTCACACTAATATTATTAATGCTACTATTTGAATGTTTGTATGGGATGGATGTTTTTACTCAATCACGCCATAACAGCTAAACAGATCTCGATGTTTTTTTTCTTTATGGATGACAGTTGACACTATGCTGTTGGCCACTGAGGCCTCGACAGCGTACCGGGCATTAGGCAAGCGCAGATGGCGCAGGGCCTCAAAAATGCTTACAAACTATGGGCGACGAGCGCAAGGGCACCTCTGAGGTACGGCCTCGGCTTGGGCTGTCGCCGAGGAAGGGGCGTCGAATTGCCCTGGCAGCCCCGAAAGGGGCTTGCTCTAGGGCCCTAACGGGGACGGTTGAAGATAAAATATATTATTATTAACAATGACTCGACCGCCTTGTTCGGAAAGGGAACCTCACCTCAGAAGAACAGGCAAGAAACTGAGGGGCTTGATGAAATATGGCTTGGAACAGCGCATAGGTTACTTTCTAGCTAAGGCTTACACCGCAGTACGCAGCCAGCTAACAATATTCGCACCCATTATCAACAAGCACAGTATTACGCTAACCGGCGAAGGTTCAACGTACTGCCTCGTTTAGATTCATTGTTTAGATGACTATCATAATTTTTACTACGCTCAGAAACGGGTAATCATGCTAGAGTCGCGTTTTAACTCAAGATAGGTTATGGTGTGGAGTCACTGTTAGTGGGCGGATTCCTTTGACGGGAGACAGGGCCTGGTGTCAGCTTTTAGACCAACAGAAGGTGACTCTTAAACTAGTAGAACAAAATTTTATGAAGATGGGATCAACCATACTTACTCAAATTATCGCCGTAAAAAACAAACGCGGATTTGTACCGCGCCGTAGACTCAGAGATTTCACTGCGCTTGATCAAAAATGCATACAAAATAGATGTTTATAGAATAGAAAATAGAATATTTTTATTGCTGAGTCCGGCGACCACTTTAGACTAACTTCGCATTGGCTTAAGGTATTCTATAGCCATTTCGTCTAGAAGAAGAAGACGAGCGAAGAGAGCGAGTAATGATACTGACAAGCCTCTAAAGTTACCTACACAGTAACAAAGTGCAATTTCAATTTTTTTTATGACTTTTGCAGTTCTGTAATCATTCTTAAATAACTAAGAATATCCCTTGTATTATAGATTCATTTAACAGCTAATGTAGACAACCTCCCTATGTAATGGAATTTTTGATTTGCTTTGTCTATTACCTATTGAATAAATCAGTCAAAAGTGACCCCTTAAAACTGCGGATATTTTCCATAGCTTTGTTTTAGCTTGAGAACGTTTTTAAAAAAAACCAAGAACATAGGGGCGGAGATATTGTTAATTTAATTGTACATGCTAAATTTCATCATAATCTGACAAATGGTTTTCAAGAAATTTGAGTAGCGCGTTTGTATGGAAATTTCAGAGCGTGGCGGCCCTCTTAAACTGTGTACATAAAGTGTTCTTAATTTAGTGGTTCAGAGTTTCAACAGTTTGCCCATCGCGGGCTTGCAATATGAAGTTCTTAAAAACTAAATTATTAACATTAGGGTTTACATCTTAAATGTTACTAGCTTCATCTTAATTTTTAGGCGCGGTCTTACCACGATTTTCCACACACACACGTTAACTTAAGCTGCTTCATTTAGAGTTGAAAATCGCAAATCATATTTGATGGTGAAATGAGATGGCGCCTAGAATTACATTTTCTAGCCGTTTTATTGGTATTAATCGTAATAAGAACACAAATAAGAATAAGTTGCTCGGTTAAACTTTAGTGAACTAATCTGACTAATTAATAATCGAAAAACATGCTGAAACTTTAGAGAACCACGCTCAAACTGTATTTTAAGAAAATACTTTTTATGATGTTTTCCAAAATGTGAATGATTTTCAAAATTCTACTCCGAATAAACTGATTTTGGTTGTGTTTTCTACAAGCTGTATTTTTTTTGCAGCTGATCATCACAGTTCTTCATATCAAACTAGGCGCAAACAAAATACTTGTTTTCGTTGATTTCGTGATAATACCGGGCCTTAAATCGATAAGTAGATAAATTTGCCACATCTATGGGGCTATTCCTGCGCGTGAGATGAGATGAGATTTTATCTTGGTCACTCTCAGACCTTTGACGTTTCAAATGAGAGCAACAAGGACGAAAAAAAGTGAGACGAAAATCTCAAATCTCCGAATATCTGATCGTAGATTGCCTGTTTAGTCTAGATAGTTGCGTGATTGATTTTAACCCCCGACGCATAAACGAAGGGGTGTCATAAGTTTGAATTGTCTGTATGTGTCTGTGTCTGTGGCTCTTTCAGCGCACAATGTCACGTTCTCAAAAGTCATAAATATTATAAATATAAATATTCAGGACACTTGAACAACGGTCGTCTGACCCCAAACTAAGCAAAGCTTGTACTATGGCTGCCAGAGACTGATATTTTTTTTTTTTATTTTATTTGGTTAAGGTACAGTCACAGACAAAAAGTTAATTAAATACATCAAAAATACACATCAAAAGGAAACTCTTTAAACTTTAAGTCCACTTACGACTATACACAACTTACAATTACATACATACATACAAAACTTGACACATTCAAATAAAAATACATTAAAATGGATTATAAAATTTACAAAAAGAGAGACAATTATTATCAAAAGAATTTAGAATAATAAAATTTTGAACTTAAATTAATTTTAGACTCTAGCTACTAAGTACTTTGTTTAACATTGATTTAAAAGATCCATAAGAATGCGAAAAAATGTCTTTGTCTTTGCAAACACCCTGAGGAGATTCTTCAGGGAAACGTAGGCCATTGTAAGTGTTGCACATCCTGTTTAAGGGACTATACTTCGAGACATTGTTACGAGCGAATGGAATGAGAAATAACTGTTCCTTGCGCACTTGACGAGATGGGACTTTAAAATCAACTTTTTGAAGCAACTCACTACCAAAGCTGCCATTAACAATTTTATGTAGAATGCACAGATCTGTAATAGTCCTTCGATTCTCTAGACTATTTAGCTGAAACTTAACCAACCTTTCAGAGTATTCACTCAGTCTTCGCCTCAACCCAAGTCTACTAGCTAACGACCTTACAAACTTACGCTGGATACCTTCTATTCTGTTCACATGAACGTCGTACATTGGACACCATACTGAAGAGCAATATTCCAAAATAGACCGAACTAGAGCATTGTACAAAATGCGCCAGGAAGCGATACGTTTAAATGGTTTAGCAGTTCGCAAGACGAAACCTAACATTTTATTAGCCCTCCCGACAACATAATCATAATGTTGTCTGAAAGAAAGTTCAGCGTCAAGCATCACCCCCAGATCACGCACAACCTCTACACGGTCTAATACGACACCGGCGATGTGGTATGTGTAATTAATGGGCATTCGTTTTTTCGTAAAACTGATTATTTGGCATTTCTTAGCATTTAGTGACATGTTATTCTCTAAACACCATTCATTAATACGGTCGAGATCTTGTTGAAGTAACATGCAGTCGTTAAATGAAGTAACTTGCCGGAATACTTTAATGTCATCAGCATAAGCCAAGAATTTACTATCAATCAGTTCCAAGAGGTCATTAATAAAAGCCAAAAACAGTAGGGGTCCCAAGTTTGAGCCTTGTGGCACGCCAGAAGTGGCTAGAAAAGGCACAGAATCATATCCAGACATCGATACTAGTTGAGACCGGTTTATTAGGTACGAACTGATCCATCTGAGTAGATTACCATGAATGCCCAGACGGTCTAACTTTTTTAATAATATTGAGTGGTCTACACGATCGAACGCCTTTGAGAAGTCGGTGTATATGGTATCTATTTGGCCTCTAGTGTCAAATACGGCACTAAGGTATGTGGTATATTCCAAGAGATTAGTTGTCGTTATATACATACTTATATACTTTTAAATACATACTTAAATAGATATAAACACCCAAACATAGAACAAACACAAATATTCATCACATGAATGTTTGCCCTAGGTGGAAATCGAACCCAGGCCCCCTAGCTCAGAAGGCAGGTTCACTACCGACTGAGCCACCGAGGCAGTCATGTTAGCAGAACGTCAGGTTTTTTTTCATACTCAAAATGTCACGTTCGCAAATGTCACGTTCTTAATAATTTCACTCTCACAATGTCATCGTAGCTCCTGATTGGATGAACCGATTTTGATTTTTTTTTTTTTTTGAAAGGTGAATTAGTCGGTAATGTTCTTAGCTATGTTTGTTGTAAATCGGTGGCGAGGAATTTTTTTTTTTTTTTTATTTATCTCTGAAAACTCTCTCATAGCACTATATTTTCCTTGCCTGGGTCTGCTTCTGGATCTTTGACCGAATATGGAAAGTTCTAGAGTCTAAAGTTGGTTCAACTTTGGGCCAAGCTTGGCTTCGATTTGAAATGTCCAATATTGAACCTTATTGCGTGACACATTGGTTACAATATTAACTTAGTGTCCAAACACTGAAGCTGGGTACAGACCAAGCCAACGAATACCAAAGAATACGCTGCGTCCAGTTTCGTTTTAATAAAATAAAACGAGAAGCACCATAGCGTTGGCCTTTTTTTTTATTACTTAATAGGCTTGCGTTTGGCCGCCAACATGCCTGATGATAAGCAGTGATGCGGCCTACGATGGAGCACGCTTGCCTAGAAGAAACCGATTCACTCGAGACTTAAACACACCCAGATTATAAGTGTCAGGGAACACACACTCTGGCAGAGCAGTCCACACTCTAGCGGCCTTCGTTGGCTTTGGTCTGTACGCAGCGTGAAACATATGTACATTGGTGTCTTGGCCCCAAGACCTGGTGCAAATATGACCAACGTGTCGCCGTGGCATAAGAGTGCCAACTTCCATACGTAGTAAGATCTGTTTCAAATGATGATACCTAAAAAAAAAAACAAAACTCAAAGACAATCTTAAAACCTCATTTACTCATAAAAAAAATCAATACTTCCCCAACGCGCCAAAACAAAATGGCGTCCGAAAACGCGGGAAAACCAACCCAAAACAGTTTCATTAAAATAAAACGACTCAGACCATTAATAAAGGCAGAAAAAAGATTAATGTCGGCTGAACACAATGCGTAATAAATTAGGCCGATATAAATTTCTAGAGGGAGACCTACCCCTGTACGCCATCTTGGCATGACCCGCCCTCTGATTGGTCGGCTCGGTTACTAATCAATATCACTCCCTTTTATAACAAAAAGTCGTAACGCTACCACCTTAACTTGAAATTCCAACCTTAAAGCCCACAAAATAAAGCCTTATATTTAATTCATTAGTGCCCCTCGCCATAGACAAAAGAAATTCGAATTAAAATTTCAAATTTTGCTCGAGAACTCTCGGTATGTATTTCCCGCTTTTGTTTGAAATTGGAACTTATTAAATAGTGATACGAAAGTGTAGTTTTTACACGATCGTTTCCACGAATTATAAATATCAACGATGTAAAAATCGACCTTATTTACTTATCGTAAAAAAGCATTTTTGATTACCACTAAAGACTTATAATTATACGTTCCTCATAGTTGGGATTGTTTTAGAAATTAGTTTATAGAAATAGATGCTAAAGTTATCTTTATTGGAATAAAAATAAGAGTTATTCTTGATTAATTCCAAACGATATTAGACGCTATAGAAAACTGGTTCTCCAATTATTTTGAACCAACCAACTTTGTGAGTTTTTTGTTACTCTTAATAATTTTATTTATTCTGTAGTTTTTTAGAGACTGCATGACCACAGCGCTCGTTGCATAGTTAAATTATCCGATCTTATAGCTATAAGATAAGCAAAGTTAAGCTATAGAATAGAATAATTTTATTTTCGTAAGATAATGACATACAGTAGTATTCAATTATTAGGTACTTACAATACTATGAGTTATACCTTACGAATCGTCATTAATTGACATTAAGATCGTCATATTCTAATGAGTATGTCCATAATAACAATGAAATCCTACTATAATAATAATATAGAGTTAGTCACACCGGCGTGAAGTGGCCAGTCTGTCGGTATTTTACAGAATACACTACGGCGAGTGTGCACAAGAACTGCACGACCTGATCCAGCCATCACCGTTCTTGTATAATTGTACCAGGCGCACCAGTAAGAGACACCCTCTTATGGTGGAAATTCCGCCAAAACGCACTAAGCATTTCAAGTCAACTTTTCTTGTAAGAACTGCAGAGGTGTGGAACTCGTTGCCTGCGTCTGTCTTTCCACCTAAATACAATCCGGGGGTGTTTAAAAGTAGGTAAAGTGAATAGGTATCTCCTAGACAAGCGTGTTACACCTTCGATCGCGTCGACGCTTCCCATCAGGCGAGTCAGTGGTCAAACGCATGCCTAGTTTGTTGTTAAAAAAAATATTATAAACGCGAAAGTTTGTAAGAATGGATGGATGTTTGTTACTCTTTCACGCCAGAACGGCTGAACAGATCTGGATAACATTTGGCACAGAGATAGATAATAGTCTAGAATAGCACATAGGATACTTTTTAACCGCGGGGCGCAGCTAGTAGGATATATTTTAAAGATACTAGAGCAAAAAAGCTATCGTCTACGGCCTTCAACATACTTTGCTAGACTATTTCGTACATATCGACACGCCTTTCCCCCGAAGGGGCTGGCCGAAGTGTAAAAACTAGAACTTGAACACTAGAAATAAGGATAGGATCTCTTTTTTTTTTTATGTATAATAGGTCGGCGTTTGACCACCAACTCGCCTGATGTTAAGCGACGTTGTGGTCTAAGATGGAGCACGACGTCCTATAAGGTACTTATTAACTCTAGCCTTGAAGTTTTGTAGAGTGAAGAAGTACAAAGACGGCAGTTGAGTGAGGCGCTACAAGTGCGCTACTGCTCAGACCCGTCTTCGGAACGGATCTGAACTGTCAACTGTCAAAAAGTCTCAACTACTCAACCGATCGTCATGAAATTTTGCAAACACGTTGACGGGGGTAGGGAAAAGGACATAGGGTACTTTTTATCTCGAAAACATTAACGGTGAAACCGCGGGACATAGCTAGTTTTATATAATTACTAGCTGCGCCCCGCGGTTTCACCCGCGGTTAAAAAGTATCCTATGTGTTATTCTAAACTATAATCTATCTTTGTGCCAAATTTCATCCAGATCTGTTCAGCCGTTCTGGCGTGAAAGAGTAACAAACATCCATCCATCCATACAAACTTTCGCGTTTATAATATTAGTAGGATTTAGACCCTACTCACAAAATTTACAGAGAATCGGATACGAAATGCGACTTGTAGAGGAAGACAAAGATCCGGAATTCGTACAAACGAAAGCATTTTAGTCAAAGCTGAAGCATAGACGCTTCGCTCGCTAAAGTTAGCACCCACCGGACCAAGCCATGCCGTGAAATGACCTAGTCGTGTTTCGGGATGTAGTCCGGTGTAACCGTTCCGAAGACGGGTCTGAGCAGTAGCGCACTTGTAGCGCCTCACTCAACTGTCGTTGTACTTCTTCACTCTGCAAATCTTCAAGGCTAGAGTGAATAAGTACCTTATAGGTCGTTGTGCTTCATCTTAGACCACAACGTCGCTTAACATCAGGCGAGTTGGTGGTCAAACGACGACCTATTACACATTAAAAAAAAAAAGCTGAAGCATAGACGTTTCGTTCGCTAACGCTCGCTCGGCCGATTACTCTACCATAGATTATCATCATCGTTGGTTTTTTTAACCACATTTGTCAAAACTTTTATCTTAAAAGTCTTGTAAAGCCACCGAAATGCAATTAGTGGTCAGGTAGCAAAAAAAAGACAACCCTTTTTTGTCTATGGTCCTTTGTCTAAAATCGGTTAAGTTGTAAAAGTGTTAATAGTCTATGGTTTTAACTTTTTTTGTGGTCGACTCGAATTTAACGGTCCGGGACGGCTTCTGGACCATAAATTATGATTTTGTATTCATAAGGATTCAAGATTTAAAGGTTTATATGAAAATAGTGATGTTACATTGTTGTTACGGTTTTGATAATGGAAATTCTGAATATTATCTTGTACTAGCTGTTAGCCGCGACTTCGTTGGCGTTTATTCAGAAAATAGTATTCGGAAACTTTTCTCGTGATATACTGTAAGTAAATAATTATAAAATGTCATCCAGATCCGTTCAGCCGCTGTAGCGTGATTGAATAACACTGTAACAAACGTACATCCATCTAAACGTCTGCATTTATAATATTAGTAATGTGATTACACTCTCATATACCTACTCAAGAAAAGTTGTCTCATTTTCGTTTAGAAAAGCAAGTAACATTATTAAAAGAAAAACAAATACCCGGCTGCAAAATGTTGCACCCTATGTCACTTCCACTATCAAGACGATTCAAATGACACCTCACATGTCGAAATACATCAAGCTGTTTAGACTGTAGGACGTGCCGAAGAAACCTCAAACATACATACCCACATACACTCGAAAAACATAACCCTCCTTCTTGCACAGCCGGGTAAAAACTAAAATTTTCTTCACACATTTCTAGATTAACTTCCGAAAAAAAGTTGAAACTTGCATAGACAACGATATTTGCTATTTAAAAAGATAAACACTTTCACCGGGCCGGAAGCGCGGACATGTTAGCGTCATGCTGACGTCACAAGATGGCCGCCAGTCATCGTCGATCAGCGGTTTCTCACAATGCTCTGCTATAGAGTGGTGTACCACTCGTGAAATAGTATTTAATGTCATCTGCTTCGTAACTGGAGCCCAGTGTATGGCGACAGGCTCGCCCCCTGTTGCATTTGGGACTGAATATCGTCCGGCGGACTGTGGGTGTTGTACACCTCTGCCAGCGCCGTCGGGGGAAAGGCGTGACGATATGTTGATCGACCGTGCACGCGTATATGAACGAATTTCTATGGAAAATGATTACCCCCTTTCCTTTACTAACAAACGTTGTGTAGCCTCGGAATAGCTGTAGTGTTTCCTTTTATGCGATCAAGTAAAAATATCTAAAGGAAAGAACTAGTAACATTATTATTAGAAAGTAAACAAAATAAGTAACATTATTGAAAGAAAAACAAAAACCCGACTGCAAAATGTTGTACCCTATGTCACTTCTACTGTCAAGACGATTCAAATGACACCTCACATGTCGAAATACATCGTACGTACATACCAACATATACATATATACTCACATAAATATACTCGAAAAACATAACCCTCTTTCTTGCACAGTCGGGTAAAATTGCAGTTTTCAAATACGCTCTAATAAGGTTGCTGTTACATTTTTCGTACATTTTTCTATTAAATACTTACCACGTTTTTTTAATACAAGTTATGCTTGGGGTATAGACGAGTTGAGGCCAATTTTCAAGGAGTTTCAGAAAAATTATAATAAGTTTCTTTGTATGTACCTATTTATTTATTTACTCATAAGCACATATACACGTTTATTTAATATTATTAATTGTATGAAAATTATCGATTTCCCAAGCAATATAGAGAAAAAAAACAGGCAACTGCAATTAACTGCAAATAAACTGCAAACTAAGATGGAAAGAACCGTTTCCTGTTTTCCTTTTCGGAAACGGAAGTTTCTTTCACAAACGGAAGTAGAAGACTCTATGATTGATCTAGCTTTTATGACTTCTCACATTTTATGCATTCAGCCTTTGCAAAATTAAAGTGAAATTCGGCGAACTCTGTGATTGATTAATTTGTACAAGGAAATAATAGTTTTCACTGAGCGTTTGCTGATATATGTTAAGTATATATTTTATGTATGTATGTATCTCTCTATCAGTCTGTAGCAGCCATAGTACCAACTTTGCTTAGTTTGGGGTCAGACAACCGTGTGTATGAAATTTGTATGTATATTTATATTGCTTATCTAATAGTAAAAACCGCAACTGAAGCAATATTATATAGCTCTGACATTATTAAATTATTATTTGTATGCCGCACCAGTGGGGCTATCCTATAAGCGTGAGATGAGATGAGATTTTATCTTGGTCAGTCTCACGCCTATGACGTTTCAAACGAGAGGAACAAGGACGAAAATCTCAAATCTTGGAATAGGGCCCCTGGCCGGGACATGAGTAATATATGTATGTACTACTAGCTACGCCCCGCGGTTTCACCCGCTGTTAAAAAGTATCCTATGTGCTATCTCGAAAAAATTAAATAGGACCACCTCTAAAGTATGATCTATCAAACAAAAAAAGCATCATTAAAATCGATTCAAAATTGGCGGACTAATCGCGTAACATACATATAAATAAAACAGTCGAAAGTCAATACTGCCGAAATAAGACCCTCCTCCTTTTTTAGAAGTCGGTTAAAAAGTTACATTGAACCGGAAGGAAAAAATGAGAATGATTTTATTTCAAAAATGTTTTAGAAAACTGATAATTCGCGGGAAAATTCGCGGGCCACAGATAATTTAATAAAAAACCTACCTATATCTTCACAGATAAAATATAATCTGAGTCACACCCTTACACAAATCAAACTTAAACCTACCAAAGTCGATCCTTATACCTACCTATCCTTTTAATCAAAAAAGCCTTACGCAAAACCCGATCTGAACAACAAACATACATCTACCTCTTTCTTACACAAAGCCCCAACTCGCGTCGGAGAGAGACAGGCGTACAAAGCAGGTTTTAGCCGCGACCCCGCCTACAAGTCTTGTATAGGCCGGTGGGCGAGACAATGTGAAAAAAAAAAGCAGAACGTATGAAGCAAGGGACAAAAAGGTTCCATTCCAGGCTCCATTATCAAAACGCGGTCGTAAGGAGCGCTATCCTTGCAGGGTTCGTTCCAAATTCGAAATTCGCCAGGTCATCCGCGTTTGCGTTTATTACTGGCCAGTCATCGGTGAAAAAATTGGACAATTTCACTTGACAGTGACAGTGTTGTTTTTAATTCTTTTTTTTAATAGTCGTGGGTGTTGAGTTTGAAGTGTTTGTTTTTTTGGCGTTCTTCTATTGGTATGCTATTTTTTAATACAGTTGCTGTTGAAGCTTTTTTGAATACGGAACAGATTTCTGAAGTGAAAAGATTCTTTGCTTTTGAGATGTGCATACAATCTTTCCGCGTCTGTCTGTTTCTCTGTCTGTATATACGCTAACTGCTTCCAAATCACGCAACTGATTTTGATGCGGTTTATATCAACTGTTATATAATTTTTACTGAAGGTTTATTAATAACGTGCGAAGCCGGGGCGGGTTGCTACTAAATTTAAAAAAAATATATTAATTCTTGATAGAATCGATTCTGATTACATTTTTAGGGTTCCAGAGAAAAATAATTTAGATATTTAAACTTTTTTGCAGTATGTTGGTATAGCAAGGTCTTACAAAATTATTGTTAAATTCGTAATTCCAAATACAAATGTTTTTTTTAAGGCATGTAAAATTGTAAGCTGGAACCTATCAGTAATTTATTTTATAACTACACATACTAATTATATCTAAAAATAAATTAATGTAATAAACTATATCAGAGTAGGTATTCAAATTCACAATATTACAAAATATACATTTACTAGCTGTTACCGCGACATTGCAGCCAAAACAAATTGCGCGACAAATTGCAGCCAAAACCTTCCTTGTGAAATGCTGAAACGAATTATCAAATTTCATCAAGATACGTTCAGCCGTTTAGCCGTGAAAAGCCTACAAACAGACAGATAGACAGAGTTACATTCGATTTTATAATATTATGTTATGTACTTATTTAATTTAACGTTTTGACATATTTAATAACGAATCAATATAATTTATTTGATATTTAAAGTTAATCTAATAAAAATAAAAGTACAAAGATTTATACCCAATGTAAATAATAAAATTAGGATATATTATATAAATTTGAAATACAAAATTTAATATTATGTTTATATGTATATACTAAGGATTTATAATTTTTTATGCCAAGTTTCTTAATACGCGTAATTTATGAAATGGCTCGCAATGTCCACATCGAAAGTAACTCTGTCTGTCTGTTTAAAGGCTTCTCACGGCTAAACGGCTGAACGTATCTTGATAAAATTTGATTATTAGTTACAGTGTATCACGAGGAAGGTTTACGGATACTATTTTCTGAATCGAATTAAGTCCAGATTCCTTTTTTTGACGTCAATCTAAGCGGCCAGTATTTTTTTTCGTACAATATTTTCATTTGATCTCTTTGGTAATAGTACCATCATGTCCCTAATTAAAACTCATTTCTGCACTCCAAGGAAGTCTCTTTTAGAAATGACGTATTTTCTCGCACATATAGACGAACAAATCACAGTTTTTCGAGTAGGTAGAAATTTTATTTTTATACCTTATTTGAAATATTTTGCTCCGTTCTGAATTTAAATTAACGCCTCTGGCGTAAAAAAGTGTTATTGCTCCCTTGTTGTACAATCTAATGTTACAAATTAAAATTCTTATGAGATCGAGCATGAATAGCTTTTGGTCCTTTGTTATATTGTTAACCATTTAAGAAATGATAAAAACATACTGGAAATACTAACAATGGCTAATTTGAAGAAAAAAAAAACAGTTTTTAGATTGGAATTAACAAATTTGGTAAAAAATGTTATTTTGCTCCCTTACAATAAAATCTACTAATTACTATTAACAAACTTTGTAAAAAATGTTATTTTGCTCCCTTGTAATACAATCTAGTATTTATCGTCCCAGTTTTTACCACCGAAAACATAAATAAATGAAATAAAAAATTAAAACCAGTCGTCGGGTTTTATGTTGGTACAAAAGACATCAACGCGCGTGCTCTACGAAAATGAAAACAAAAATCTCTACAAAAAGACTAAAAATTCATATTTAAAAAAAGGTACAGTGTATTGCTACTAGTAGTTTGTCTCGAACTGGGACCTTGCAAACCTCATATTTTCTTAACCCTGTGGCTGATTAGGTTCAAATTTGAACATGAATAATGTATTGAGTTTTTGTCTTTGAGTTTTTACTTTACTTTAATGAGAAGTACACAGGAAAAATAGAGCAAGATAGTAACAGAATGGCATCCTCAAATCAAAATCAAAATATTATTTATTGCATCAGATTACATATTTTTAACAATTACTACTACACTGTTAAGAGAGACCGAGGACCTTATCCATAGTGGATACCGCGATTAGCATTGCAAGCAATCAAGTCACGCACGCACACACACTCACACTCACACACACACATCCACTCCCACACACTCACACATTACACACCATAACTTTTCACACTCACACACACATTTTTCTTATTAGTGTTAACGACGGAACACGCATAGAAACCCATTTTGTCTCGCACCCGAGCCCCAAGTCACAAGCCTCGAGCTTAGTTTGGGGCTCACCGTACAGCAGTTCCGTGTCTTACACAGTCACTATAGTTTTGTTGTCCCATGTACTTGTACATTGTACTTTTTGTATTTAAGTTCCTGTGTTCCTCTGCCTCTTTGCCTCTTTCTGCCTCTTGTCTTTCGTTAATTAAATTATCTTTATCTTTATCTTTACTAACTTATTACGAACATGGTGACGTTAATACATAAGTAGAATATTTACGCTCAGGTGCCTGCGCTAGGTTAGGTTAGGTTAGGTTAAAAACTTGTGTTACAAGCACCTGCGCTTCCTTTCTTAGGGACTTCATTAAATGTCATGTATTTTAGAATAACCCTAGAGATGGAAAAAGGAATAGAGGAAGAGCAAGGGAAGAGATGGGAGGCTGAATTAAAATTAACAGCAGGTCCCAACTGGAGAAGAGAGGCTAGAGATAGAAAGCAGTGGAAGATGTTAGAGGAGGCCTATGCCAAGAGACACACTGAACTGAGAGACATTCTAAACACTGAACGGTTTCTTTAGAAATTTAAGGTTCAGGATAAAAGGCTGATTGATTGAATGTATCGAAATTAATTACTTGCCTGGAAAATTTCACGAAGATTTCAAGTTGTTGTCGAACAAATAAATAAACTTGAGTTGATATTATTGTAAATTTGAAACTATTAAACAGTTTTTATTATCAAATAGGTTCAAGCATTTGTCTCTAAAGTTTATTACATGTTTTTGGAGTTTTTTTAGTTATCTTATCTTATATCTTTAAATGAGCAATTCTTGTATATATATATATATATATATATATATATATATAATTGGAATCTCGGAATCGGCTCCAACGATTTTCATACAATTTAGTATATAGGGGGTTTCGGGGCCGATAAATCGATCTAGCTAGGAATAATTTTTAGAAAATGTCATTTTATTCGTGTTTTATCGATAATCAACTTAAACATAAACTTGGAAGAAAAATAACAAAAAGGAGGCGTTTGAGTAGTCTCAACTGAAAAATATGACTCGTCCTGACATCTATTGGCGAATAATAATACTATTTTTTGAATACCGAGCAAAGCTCGGCCATCCAGGTACTACTTATTAAATATTAAACCACAGACCTAAGGGATCTAAAGGTCATTGGTTTTAAATTTAAAGTTGAAATTTAAATTTAAACTTTTTTTGACATCTCAGATCTGTTATGTTTAAAACACTCATATTAAAATTTAGAGCAATGAAACAAAAATAGGTACATTTACTAGTTAAAAATATTTTTACCTACTAGCTCATCTGCCCGCGGTTTCGCTCACATTTTACAGCCTATATCACTCAGTGATTGTGTAACTCTCTATTAGTGAAGGATTTTGAAAATCGGATCTGTAGTTCTGTAGATTACCCTCTACATACTCGTACATACAAACATAAAAATTTTACTTCATCATAATACTAGCTAGTATTTCGTCTCGAACGGAGATCTCACATCCTACTTCCTACTAATATTATAAACGCGAAAGTTTGTAAGAATGGATGGATGGATGGATGGATGGATGTTTGTTACTCTTTCACGCCAAAACGGCTGAACAGATCTGAATTAAATGTGGCACAGAGATAGATTATAGTCTAGAATAACACATAGGATACTTTTTAACCGCGAGTGAAACCGTGGCGTGCAGCTAGTATCTTTATATTTTCGCTCAAGTTAAAAATGGTACTTGCATGAACTATGAAAAAAATAATGCAGCTCAGTTTCTTGCCTGCTCTTCTGAGTAACTCTTTTTCCGAACAAGGCGGTCGAGTCTGTTATAAAACTTTGACTTTCATAAGTGTATCTTTGATACCCAATTGAATAAAAACATTTTGACTTTGACTACTTGCCTGCAAAGTTGCATGAAGATCGGATCAGCGATACTCAAACTATCGTCGCACAAACAAATGACAAGATGTCCCAGTAGACTCTGAGACCTCGCTCTCTCGGTCAATTAGTGTAAATTCGCACAGCTTTTCTCCCAAGGATCGAATCAGGAATGAGGAGATCCGTAGACGAACCAAAGTTACCGACATAGCCCAGCGGATTGGCAAGTTGAAATGGCAGTGGGCAGGGCACATAGCACGAAGGACTGATGACCGATGGGGTCGAAAGGTCCTCGAATGGAGACCACGTTCCGGCAAGCGCAGCGTAGGACGTCCACCCACAAGGTGGACAGATGACCTTGTCAAGACCGCAGGATCGCGCTGGACGCAGGCCGCTACCAACCGGTCTTATGAGAGATCTATGGGGGAGGCCTAAGTACAGCAGTGGACGTCCTATGGCTGATGGATCGATGATGGATTTCTCCCAAGAGATTAAAAATCTTTTTTCTTTCAAATCAATCTCTTCGAACTGTCATTGTCACAGCGATCGATCAAATATGACAAATCATACGTCAAAATATTGAATTGCAGTTCTGCAGATGACAATTATTTGATATCCCAGGAGATAGGGCATAGGTAATGCTTTGAATTTCATTTTTTGGGTTCCGTACTTCAAAAGGAAACGGAACCCCTATAGGATCACTTTGTTGTCCGTCCACTTTGTTGATCCTGACAGACAGACAGTGTCTGTCAAGATCCTTTTTCTTAGGAATACGTGGAGTTATCAAGCTGAAATTTATAGCAAATACTCAGGTCTACTGTCCCTTGGAGCTGTGAAAAAATCAAACTTCTAAGCCAACGCAATCAAAAGATTCAGCCATGTATGCTGCAAATTTTCGACACTCGCAAGAGAATTAAAACCTGCAGGTTACTTCCCGTGAACTCAGAATCTTGAAATTTGGTACGAAGCAACGTCTTATAGCACAGATAAAGGAAAATTGCGAAAAGCATACATTTTTAGTGACATCATATAACAGAAATATTTTTAATAATTTTAAACTTACTACCCCTTTCCTCATGAACATGTTTGTACGGGACCCTCGGTGCGCGAGTCCGACTCGCACTTGGCCGGTTTTTTAATGATAACTATGCGAAGCGAGTGCTTAGAGTCCACTGGGACAGTTCCAAAATTGTTTGTTTTTTTTAAATAAATATATTTGTGTAACTATAATTTGAGTGAGTACCAATGATCCTATCTTTATGTAATCGGAATTGAAATTTTGTAAACAAATAGTTTATTTCAGTACAATTTTTAACCGACATCCAAAAAAGTGGAGGTTCTCAATTCGACTGTATGTTCTTTTTTTTTTGTAAAGAAGTTACGATATTACTCCGCCAATCGGGAATCGATTTTAATGATTCTTTTTTTGTTTGTAGATCATAGTTTAGAGATGGTCCCATAAAAGTTTTATCGGAATCGGTCCAGCAGTTTTTAAAATACATATCAACAAAAATCTAAAAATTGTATATATGGAATTACAATGCAAATTACAGGATGGAAAGTCGGTTTTTAAGCATGCTTTTTACATTATGTAGTTACGATGTCACAGAGAGATACACACAGTACACTTATAACATCCCTATGTTTTGCGTCGCAGGCTAAAAATTATCTCGAGAAAGTCTTAAATCAAATATTATACTTCCTTCCAAAAGTCTACCAATTCGACATTTTCGTCACCGTAACATTTTGTAACCACTCAAAATCGGTATTTCGAAAAAGGAATAAAAAACCAACGAACAGAAATTCAAAATAAGAACATCCCACACTTGAACGCTGGCTGGATTGAAAGAGGTCGCTCAAGAGGCCCGGCTCAGTGCCCTCGTCTTTGAAGAAAAAAAATAAACGGAAACCATTCTTGTCTCTGGTCAGAGGCGTGATTTTCGAACAATTTTGAATTTAGAATGAAGATCCTTTAGTAAAAACTAGTTGTACACGACATTTACAAGTTTTTCTGGATTTTTTTGCAGTTTCTTAAACCTTCAGGCGCGATTGGTCTAATTCGTGGTTACTCCAATTTACCCTATTTGCGATTGGTCCATTTTGCGTTTGTTTAAATTTACGGTTGTTCTGATTCGCTTAATTATATAACTATAAAAGTTACATTGTATTTGCCCGGGCTAGTTCTGTGCCGGCTTGGAACGATCAATTTATTTAGCCTAAAAGTTTTAAGCTTCTGTTTTTATTCATAACATTTATTATGGACTTTGTTCGCCTAAATATTACCCACAAAAAGGTTTAATACATAAATATGCATCCTTTGCATTTAAATTCAGTAACTAAATATTTATTTTAGAGACATATTAGTAGGTACTGTATTTAATAAAACCTTCGATTCCGTCCCGTCGTCCCTCACTCGAAGACAATAAAAAAAAATTAATACCAATCAAAATGGACCAATAGGAGCGCATCAATATCAATTCAAACAATTGTTCCAATCTACCTTCATTAAAGAGCCCGCCATCTTGCCAACCGTCCCACGAACATTCCAATTTCAAATTATACGCGTCCTGTCTCGCCGTATCCCCTGCGACAGAGTGAGACGGGTTGATATTTTTTTCGAATCATTTTTAAATTGCTTGGTGGCCTGTCCTTTTTGATGTTGGATGCATTGTTTTTTTTTCTTCTTAAATGTGGTTACCCGCGGAGTCCTTTATATTGCCGCGTATAAATTTTTGTGGTTAGGTATATTCAATATTTTCTCTTTGGGTTATGTATTTAATTTGACTAAGACATGACATGTCTTATGTATGGTTTTTAGGGGTCTATTTACGTCTACAGTAATTTTATGTAAAGTATGCAGGGGGTAAAATTTATATATTTTCACACCACCTGCTCGACAATGACCAATTATATATCACGTAGTCTCGACGTAAAGCAAGGCATTGCCTCCCGAGGGAGATATAGTTGTATGAAAATCCCAAGATAGTTTCCAAGCAAAGAGGTTAAAATTTAATGAAAACTCAGCACACGGGAAATCACAAGAGAGTTTCCGATCAAAGAGGTTAAAATTGAAGGAAAACTCAGCGCTGTAAGAAGAGTTTATTCGAAGGTGTTTGGTGTAACATATTGTCACAATTCCTTTTCATTCCCTCGCAGAAGGTGTAAAAAGTAGAGTATTCACCTCTGGGATAAAGCAGTGTCTAGGGCGGCTTGACCCCTCACTTCACTCAGGACTCTACTCAACTAACTTAATGAACTCTGGAGTCCCTCGTTACGCTCAGGGTTCAATAAGCCGCCCGTAACGTAAGACACTGCTTTGTCCCCTCGGTGCATAATCTATTCTTTACTTCTTTAAATAAATCTATCAATGATTCGCGGGACCCATTTCTTAGATAAAGCGGACCGCTCGCTTTTGCAAAATAAAAATGGACTCTACATCAGCAGCTGAACCCCACAGCAAAATGCTATATGACATTATGCTGTGGAAGTAAGCAAAGTAAACCATCCAAGCTGTAGCTACATCCGTTAGTTGCCTAATCTTTTACTTCTAAGGGTATTCCCAGATGCTCCCATTTAAATTTCATAGAAATCGGGCGAGCTATTTTTAAAAATCCCCTAAAATTAAAAAAATGTTTACAAAATCCAATTGGGATGACAAAATTGGTAATTTTAATTTTCGACCGAGCTATCGTTAGTGAGCGAAGCGTCTATTCTTAAGCTTCGATAAAAATGCTTTCGTATGTCCGAATTCTGTCTGGACTTCTTTCCAAAGCTCTGTCATCCTCAACAGGTCAAATTTCTTAACCGATTCTCTTGAAACTTTGAAAGTAGGTTCAATAATTTTATAGAATTTTTGTTGAGCTATTTAAAAAAAAAACCGGAATAAAATCTCCATAATTATTGAACCTGCTCTCAAAAAGAATCGGTTAAGAGTCCGGCGACCTAACTAATTTCGACCTAGACTAACTTCGCATTGGCTTAAGGTATTCTATCGCTATTTCGTCTTAAGGAAAAAGACGAGTGAACAGTGCGAGTAATGATACTGACGAGCCTCTAAACTTACCTACAGAGTGACAAAGTGCAATTTCAATTTTTTTTATGACATTTGTACTACCGTAATCATTCTTAAATAACTTAGAATTTCCCTTGTATTATTGATTCATTTAACAACTAATGATGTAGACAACCTCTCTATGTAATGGAATTTTGATTTGCTCTGTCTACCTATTATATATATATATGTCGGGGTAATGTAGGGAAGGAGGAGCCACGCCGTCGCATCTGATCCCACTGATGTCGGAGAAACATAGGAAAGGCCGCCGCGCTGTGACCTTCCACTTAGGATGACGGGGAAAATCTAGTAGGCCAAGGGGTTGTATCTGATTTCTGATCCGTGAACTCGCTATCACGGGCATCTATGGTCGGCGTCAAACTTCAGGAACGTTGAAATAAGGGGACAGCAATGTAGGCTTTTCACTATTTTAATTATACAGTCACTTAGACTACTTAGTTAGTGCATGATCACAAAGATAATTGGAGATTTAGAGTAATGGGTTTACGAATGACCATTCCGTGCGACCGCTTTCAGCCCAGTCCTGTCAACCACCGACTGACAGACATGACGTTCGCCCGAAATCCCAAACGCAACTCCATTCGGTGTTAACCGCTCTAAATTACCATAAACAAATCGATTCATCGTCAAAAATAACAGAACAATAATACTATCGATTAACAACTCTCAAAATAAACTGATTTTCTTTTTCCAATGATATCTCGCGCCGTCACGGCCATCCTGCATTTTCACACGTCCTCGGGTGAATAGTTCATCTCATCATCTGTGGACAATCATCAAAGAGCTCAAGTAACCACTTAACGCTCGGTCATTCTGACCGTCAAATCTAACTCCATAATTTCACAGAAAGCGAACACAGTTATGGGATAACACAAAACACAGTTAAACCCAATTCTACCAACCATAAACATCGTACCAGAGTACAATTGACTCTTCCAACAGTAACTTCATATTCGTTAACTATCCCCATAAATTGTCATGATAATTGAAATAAGCAACTTGACTTTTCGAACTGATCTTGATCGAATAATCGAGGCTAAAACTAAATTATTAATCATACATCCAATGTTCCAAGAATTCAATCAAGCCACATTGAAAATCCTATGACGGTACACATACGCGGTTTGGACTTATGAAAACTGCTGTGTCCAATTTCAAACGAATAACATGCCATTAAAGTTGTCACTTAAACTTGCCACACAGGCTAGGTCCCTCAGGGTGACAACGACAACTTCCCAGGGTGAAACTTCCTAGATTGACAACTTCCGAAAACGACAACTTTCGAAAGTGACAACATCCTAAATCGTCATCTACCTAAATTGACAACCGCCAAAATTATGATCTTCCTGAAACGACAACGCGTATTCTCGACCCCTTTTTTAAATAACTGCTGCAGACTGTACTTTCATTAGTTTTTGTCCGTTGTACCACTTCATTAGTGTGTAGTATATCAACAAACTAACAAACAATTCATATCACATCACACATGTAGTGCACTTTACTTTTCTCGAAATGCTACTTTCTCAATTGCCTTATTGAAACTCTATGATACAGGTGCTATTGCGTTCTTAAACTCTTTGGTCTTACTGGCATATTTAAAGTATGTCAGCTTGACAATCCTAAAATGCAAATAGTGTTGATTTCTTTAATTAAATAATAATGAATTTCATAAACTCACAAAAAGGGAAAGACTGTTTGTTATGTAATGAGTACAAATACTTTCATGAAATTTAACAATAACAACACAACTGTATGGAGATGTGCTAATAGGGATTTGTGTAGTGCAACTATAACTTAGTACGAAAGTCAACATTTTACGAGTTTTTTTTTTTTAATTTTACTCGTACTTTAATGTTACACCGGGCGGAGTTTACTACATAGGCTTACCACACAGGCTAGGTATCGTCACTCAGACTATAATGCAACAAAAGTAAGGTTATCAAAGACTTGCCACACAGACTTGCCACACAGGCTTGCCACACAGGCTTGCCACACAAGCTTGCCACACAGGCTGGAGCCACATAAGACTTGCCACACAGGCTTGCTACACCGGCTTGCCACACAGGCTAGAGCCACATAGGATAGTACCTTGCAGATTAGTGCCACACAGGCTAGTGCCACACAGGCTATTGCCACACAGGCTATTACTACACAGGCTACTGTCCTACCGGCTACTGCCCTTCAGGCTTAGTTTTACCAAAAGCATTGACACTTAGTAAGTTATCTATTAACTGCATGACTCACATGTGCCGCAAGCGGCAGTATGACTAAACTGTTTGTGGGTATTTTCAAACTCTAAGCAACTCCAATAGAAAATAGCACTCTGACATACACCGTGTACGAATATCAAACAAAATGAAAACTTCTCACCGGATTCAATTGCTACTCGTAGGTGATCAATGGCTGCTTCATAGTGCAGGGGCCCAATTCGGAGATAGGAGATTTTCATCTCATCTCGATCTCGATTCCTGGAAGTCTCCACTGCCTCCGACTACTCGAGACATCTCGCGCCCCAGCCATCGAGATTATCTCGATCACGAGCGTATAGAATAAGGCATCTCGAATTGAGGAATTTTTTTCGAGATAAGATGGTAGCTCGAGTTGTAAGAATAGCCCTCCAGGCATTGACCGGATCTCGCACATTGCTGCTGCTAATTTTGGTGCCCTTTTTCGATCAACGAGTGGCGATGTAACCTCGTTGCAGTAGTAACACGTAGGCGTCGACGTTTTGTTCGGTACACTGCTATCCTTCGTCTCTCGTTGTTTGTTAGTTGCGTCACATAGCATAGACTAGGTGTAATCAAACGCCGTCGAGATAATACAGACGTCTACTCGATGCTCACTCTCTCATTGCCGCCCTGCTGCCCTTCATGCACCACGAAGAAACAGTCCGCACACTCCACAATAATAGCACGTACACAGTTTTCTCAGTGTAGGGACGACCCTATCAGCCATCTGTTGCTATGCCACTTCGCTTCCAGATCATTGCAGAATTGTAGCCAAAGACGGAGCCATATCTTGTTGCTGTGGACGTTATTCTTATCCCAATTCTGATATCGGGGTAATGTAGGGAAGGAGGAGCCACGCCGTCGCATCTGATCCCACTGATGTCGGAGAAACATAGGAAAGGCCGCCGCGCTGTGACCTTCCACTTAGGATGACGGGGAAAATCTAGTAGGCCAAGGGGTTGTATCTGATTTCTGATCCGTGAACTCGCTATCACGGGCATCTATGGTCGGCGTCAAACTTCAGGAACGTTGAAATAAGGGGACAGCAATGTAGGCTTTTCACTATTTTAATTATACAGTCACTTAGACTACTTAGTTAGTGCATGATCACAAAGATAATTGGAGATTTAGAGTAATGGGTTTACGAATGACCATTCCGTGCGACCGCTTTCAGCCCAGTCCTGTCAACCACCGACTGACAGACATGACGTTCGCCCGAAATCCCAAACGCAACTCCATTCGGTGTTAACCGCTCTAAATTACCATAAACAAATCGATTCATCGTCAAAAATAACAGAACAATAATACTATCGATTAACAACTCTCAAAATAAACTGATTTTCTTTTTCCAATGATATCTCGCGCCGTCATATATATAACTTCGACCTATGCGACCTAGACTAACTTCGCATTGGCTTAAGGTATTCTATAGCCATTTCGTCTAAAAGAAGAAGACGAGCGAAGAGAGCGAGTAATGATACTGACGAGCCTCTAAACTTACCTACAGAGTGACAAAGTGCAATTTCATTTTTTTTTATGACTTTGCACTTCTGTAATCATTCTTAAGTAACTAAGAATTTCTCTTGTATTATGGATTCATTTAACAGCTAATGATGTAGACAACCTCCCTATATGTAATGGAATTTATGATTTGCTTTGTCTATCTATTGAATAAATCAGTCAAAAGTGACCCCTTAAAAATGCGGATATTTTTCATAGCTCTATTTTCGCTTGAGAACGTTTTTAAAAAAAACCAAGAACATAGGGGCGAAGATATTGTTAATTTAATTGTACATGCTAAATTTCATCATAATCTGACAAATGGTTTTCAAGAAATTTGAGTAGTGCGTTTGTATGGAAATTTCAGAACGTCGCGGCCCTCTTAAGTAGCTGACATTATATACTTTTGACAAATTTAAATATTGTATGTCTGCTATGGACGAAGCTGTTGATACTATAATTATATTATTTTAAGATCTTTGTAACACAGTTAAACAATCAACGATTCTGATTCTGATCCACTAGTTGAAAAATATTATTTCTCTCTACGACGCAAACTTTGTGAAGCAATGAAAAACTGGTTAAAAATAAAACTAAGACTTGATCAAAATAGTTTAGTTACATAAGCTCAGGTACGGCGCTATAGTAGCCTTGACAATGACCGGGCCGTGTCGAAACAGAACCGATTGTTCGATCGGCGCTGTATCGATGATCGAATCCATCGAATGTCAAGTTCGTTTCGGTTCTGGGGTACACTCAGATCAACCTAGAGAGTAAGATGGCGCACGGTGTATGATTTAGGTGAAGCCAAAAACCATCCAAAAATTACGCTACTGTCGTATATGTACACAACACGCACATATTGACGCAAAAAAAAAAACTACGCTACTCGCTTGGTCATTCTTATTTCAGCATTATATGTGCATTGGTTTATAGTATAATTTTGTGTACATAAATATACATAGTGCATTATAAAAGTGTGGCCAGGACTACATTTTGAGGTTCTTTTTGAAAACTGTGCAGTTTTTTTACAAGTCAATTTTGAAAAAGCCGTAACATTTAACTCTTACAAATATGTGCAGTTTTAGAATATTAAATCTACTAAGGTTGTATATTGGAACAGAAATGGCTAACGTAGAGTTTAGGAATTAATATTAGTTTTCGTGCAATTGTAAATGTTTTTCATGGCAACATTACCACGCGCACACGTTTAAAAAGAAGTGGCTTCAGCGAGATTTAACGCAGTGTTCCATCTTTTCTTCTAGGTTGGTCTGAGGGGGTACATGGTATAATAATAACTAGTTGCGCCTTGCGGTTTAAAAAGTATTCCAAGTGCTATTCTAGACTATAATCTAGCTCTGTGCCAAATTTCATGCAGATCTGTTCAGTCGTTCTGGCGTGTAAGAGTAACAAACATCCATCCATCCATCCATCCATTCATTCTTACAAACTTTCGCGTTTATAATATTAGTAGGCATTAGGATACTCCCATTCCGGTCACGTGGGCAACACAACCTTCCTCGTGATATAATGTAACATAATTATTTAGCTCATGTAACATTTCAGTGGACTAACAAGGCACTTTTTCATTGTAGGATGATGCGAGTGACGTTAGACAATACGTGTGTTCCTTGAAAGTTGCAACGATTAACAAATCATGAGTTAATACTTTAGAAGCATTAACTACTCAATAGTTTTTTTTTTTTTAATTTCGTGATTGCGATAAATATTTCGAAATGGCAACAAAAATCAAGTCTGTTGTATGGGAGCTCTCAATATTTTTTTACGCTGATTTTTTAGTATTTGTTGTTATAGCGTCAACGGAAATACATCATCTGTAAAATTTCAACTGTCTGACTATCACGGTTCTTGAGATACAGCCTGGTGACAGACAGACGGACAGCGAAGCCTTAGAAATAGGGTCAAATCAAATCAAATCGTTTATTTGCTTAATACATTCACATAGGTATAAAGGTCTTACATTTTTTGTCTTAGTTATAATGTAGGTCCCGTTTTACCGTTTGGATGCGGAAATCTAAAAACAGTCGATTTGAGAACCTCCTCATATTTTGAAGAAAATAACCAGAGCTTTTTAATTGGCTCTTAAATTTTCACGAAAGGTTTATGAGTACGGCGTGCGAAGCCGCGCGGTTTGCTAATAACTACATAAAAATAGCACACACGTATATTTTCCTGTTAACAAATACCTAACCAAACTAAACCGAATCGATTTATCCATTCGTCCGGTCGAAAAAACTAACCTATAATTGTTTTCGCGGCAAAAAACACGCCATATTGTCCGCGCCATCTCTGTCCTTCACGGCTGACCAATCAGAGAGGGGGATGTGTTGGTAGGAAATGGATATTTTTAAACGTTGAATTTGGCTTCGGCATTTTTTTTGTTTAGACGCAAATGTCTGTTTTTTTTTTTGATGTTATTAGCAGATGGCTTAAGTATATAGTATGCCTTATTCAGAACGCTTTATTGCTGGCTAGCTGTTACCCGCGACTTCGTTCGCGTTTATTCAGATATAGGTATCCATGAACCTTCCTTGTGATACACTGTAACTAATTATCAAATTTCATCGAGATCTGTTCAGCCGTTTAGACATGAAAAGCCTACAAACAGACAGACAGACGTAACTCTGTCTGTCTGTCTGTTTGTAGGCTTTTCATGTGTCTGTCTGTTTGTAGGCTTTTCAAGTCTAAACGGCTGAACAGATCTAGATGAAATTTGACAGGCAGACGTAACTCTGTCTGTCTGTCTGTCTGTTTGTAGGCTTTTCATGTCTAAACGGCTGAACAGATCTCGATGAAATTTGATAATTTCTCGATTTTATAATTAGTAAGGATATACATTGCTTAATTAAACCTTACCCAAAGCTAAACATTATCATAAAATATCTTCAAATAATCCTTATAGTAGCCTAAACAGTAACCCGTTCGCTGCCGTCGCCTTGTCACGTCACAAAGAATGTCACTGGGGCCCGTAAGACCGATACAATGGAAGGATTAATTTTTAAATCCACATTGTCCTAGACAATTGTCTAAGTGGCCAGTGTGGTAGACCATAGATAAACGTTTATTTTTTTTGTGAAATGGTGTTAAGTTTGACGTTATTTCTTTGGTAACTATTGTCAATTGATCAAGACGTGTACCTTTCAAGTTATTTTTCTTGAGTGAAATGGTGCTGAGTTATTTCGTTGTTTTCTTAGCGTTTTATTTCATTTTTGACTATGTAGTTTTTTCTCTGATCTGTAACTTAACATATAATTGTATCATAACAGTTGTCTCTCTCGTTTAGTGGCTGCTTACAAAATGTTAAAAACCATCCATTTTTTTTTATCAGTCGGGTAAAAAGTCTTTGTAGTGTTATAAAGCTGACATTCAATTATTAATGAAACTGTGTAATTGTGTCCAAAAATAATAATGAAGTCAAAAAGTTTTGTCAAAATCACGTTTTGACTGTTACATCTTTCTCCATAAATGTGTTGGTTAATTTAAATTACCAAATATTAATATTAAAAGCAAAGCTTAAAAAACCGATTTCCTATCCTGTAATTCGTCATTCATGTAAACAATTTTTAGACTTGAGTTTTGAGTGAGGCGCTACAACTGCGCTACTGCTCAGACCCGTCTTCGGAACGGTTGCACCGGACTACATCCCGAAACACGACTAGGTCATTTCACGGCATGGCCTGGTCCGGTGGGTGGTAACTAGCCACGGCCGAAGCCTCCCACCAGAGTTTGCTACCCGGTTAGCACTACCCGGGGACCACGTGTAGGGAATCAGAATAGAGTACACTCCTACGGACGTGGGTAGCTCAGCCCCCAACTGAAACAAATTCCCCAAAGACTTTTGTAATCGGACAAGAAGTTTGATATTTTAAAAACTTCTTGTCCGATTTCGATAACAATTTATGCGTCCTCCTTTAAAATATGATCTACCAAACAAAAAAAGAATTATATAAATCGATTCACTATCGGCGGAGTAATCGCGTAACACACAAAGAAAACACACACAATCGAATCGAGAACTTCCTCCTGTTTGGAAGTCGGTTGAAAAATAAGAAATATCCATCCAGAAGAATTTCTGTTTTGCAGCGTCAACTAAATATTCAAAGAAGTCTGGAAGTTTTTTTTGTTCTTTTGATTCTGCAAATGCCAGAAGTCCCAAGAGAAAATATCAAAAAGGCCGATTTTCTTACAAAATTAGCGGCATTTTAACATCCACCATAATTTATAACCGAACAATGTCTGCAATAAAATACCAACGTCATAATCGATTTCAAACTTTAAGCGCCAAAAAATAAGACTACTAATTGCACGCAAAATTCTTAACAAAACATAAAACAATTAATCATAAAATTGCAATAAATTTACGACATTGCATTTTATTTTAAAGTCATTAAGTTTCAAAATGAATTAACACAATTTTCTCCAAAACTGTCAAGACGGTCTGGCAGACCAGTGGCCAAAATCTGACCACACAAAAAAGCTTTTAAATACCCACATTGAAAGAGTTCGGTTAACCCTTTTAAGGCGTATTCTAAAGACGGTGATAATCGCATTAAGATGAATGGGTCTCGGAGACCCGCAGCTACGGTAGCGAGGGTTTATTGTCACTGGTTGTAAATCATGAGTGACGAAACATTGGACATGTTTTTTTTAAATATACATACTAGTTTACCGAGAGAAGCTAGCAAGAAATTACGCCGGCTTTAAACGAGAATCGGCTGAGAAATGCAACCTGTAGAAGAGAAAAGCCGTACATCTGGACATACGAAACCTTTTAAATTTTTGCCCAAGCTGAAGTGGAGTCGATTCACTCGCATTTCGCGCACGCTAGGTCAACAAGCCTATTTTATTTACTTAAAAAATTAAGCTTAGATCAGATATACATAGACATCAAGTCTCAATACGAATAATGACACCTTGAAAACAAGGCTTAGGTCAAGTGTAAGCCTTGTTTTGCTGTCAGTCGTTCTGTGATCGCGTCCATGATATAATAATATACTCCGCCAGGTATAGCATTCTGGTCACGTGGGTGTGTAGTGACACATAGTGACGTCCATCGATGCTTAAGCCAGACCGAATTAATTCATTTACAAATAGTTTGAAAGAGTTTTTGCTCCCAGAATGGGCCTAGGCCTTGTTTTTTTGGATCATGAAAACCTCGGTGTCAAGACGCCTAAAAGTGCTAAAAACATTTTAGCAAATGTCATCAACGTTATTGTGTAATGATAAGTCTTAGATTAAAATGAAGTTGTATGTGTTTGATTATTTTGAATAGAACGCTAAGTATCGATGATAAAGGCGACTACCACGATAAAGGCCTGATTTTTAATCAGACACGACATCTATGTATTTCTGATGGAAGGATTTCTATATTTTGAACTAGCTTCGCCCCGCGGTCCCGTTAAACTATTCGGGATAAAAAGTATCCTATGTTCTTTTCTGTAATCGAGACAACGTGTATACAAAATTTCATGACGATCGGTTAAGAGTCCCGCGACGCTCTGAAATTTCCATACAAACGCGCTTCTCAAATTTCTTGAAAACTATTTGTCAAAAAATGATGAAATTTAGCTTGTACAATTAAGTTCGCAAGCGAAAAATAGCTATGAAAAATATCTGCATTTGTAAGGGGTCACTTTTGACTGATTTATTCAATAGATAGACAAAGCAAATCAAAAATCCCTTTACATAGGGAGGTTGTCTACATCATTAGCTTTTAAATGAATCCATAATACAAGGGACTTTCTTAGTTATTTAAGAATGATTAGAGAAGTGCAAATGTCACAAAAAAAAATTGCACTTTGTCACTCTGTAGGTAACTTTAAAGGCTCGTCAATATCTTTACTTGCTCTCTTCGCTCGTCATCTTCTTCTAGACGAAATGGCTATAGAAAACCTTAAGCCAATGCAAAGTTAGTCTAAAGTGGTCGCCGGACTCTTAAATAGCTAGGGCGTGAAAGCGTTACAAACAAACTCACTTCCGAATTTTAATATTAGTTAGAATTTACTCAAGTTTACCTCATCTTGTCCTCAGGCGAGTACGTGCTGCAAGGTGAGCTACCTCGCGAGCTGGTCGGCGCTGAGGAGTCTCGTTTCGATCTACTTGAGGAAGCTCTCCAATTGGTCGAACTAGGCGACGAGCCCGAACCGAAGGATGAACCGGCTGAGGTGAGGTTGAGGATGAGAAGTTCTGTATTTATACCCTCAAAGCATTTTATAAAATAAACAAGTAACATTATTAGAAGAAAAACAAAAACCCGGCTACAAAATTTTGTACCCTATGTCACTTCCACTGTCAAGACGATTCAAATGACACCTCACATGTCGAAATACATCAAGCTGTTTAGGCTGTACGGCGTGCCAAAGAAACCTCATGCACACAAGCCCACATACATGCATACACTAACAAACATAACCCTCCTTCTTGTGCAGTCGGGTAAGAACTGTGATTGCTCTTGCTGCATGTTTGTTGGCTTGTCGCTGACGTGTTGCATTGTCACAGGCGGTAGAGGGCAGCAGCACCGGCGGCGGCGGCGAGATGCTGCACCCGGCGATGCGGCATGTGCCGCACCACCCGCTGGCGCACTACCATAACCAGGTCAGTACAATATTATGCAGATATGTTTATATTTTTCAGAAATATTCGTTTTTTTAAATGATTATGCAAATTATTATTATGGTGGGAGGCTTCGGCCGTGGCTGGTTACCACCCACCGGACCAAGCCATGCCGTGAAATGACCTAGTCGTGTTTCGGGATGTAGTCCGGTGTAACCGTTCCGAAGACGGGTCTGAGCAGTGGCGCACTTGTAGCGCCTCACTCAACTGCCGTCTTTGTACTTCTTCACTCTACAAAACTTCAAGGCTAGAGTGAATAAGTACCTTATAGGTCGTCGTGCTCCATCTTAGACCTCAACGTCGCTTAACATCAGGCGAGTTGGTGGTCAAACGACGACCTTATTCTACATTTAAAAAAAAAACGTTTTTCTACTTGACGGCACGGTGCCGGCGGGATCAGTGGCCGGCCGTCGCCGGTAAGTGGAAAACCGTGTCATTACATTTTCATTTTATTTTTTTACAAATATTTAACACTAACAGCAAGGCGTGTGACGAGCTAATGATATATGATATGAAAATTTAATCAATTTACAAATAACTATTAATAATAAAAATGAATAAATAGCCAAATTTTACTATTAAATAGTTAAAAATTGTATCAAATTAAAATACAAAACTTTAGAAAAAAAATCAAACAATACAATAAATTATATGACAAACAAGTGATAAAAAATAGGATTACAATTAAAATTATGATCAAAGTACAAAAGCTTTGATTTTTTTATTATTTATTATGCGTCTTTGGCTGCCGTACCGTGCCATGCCGGGTTGGATCGGGCCGTGCAGGCATTTAAAATAACGCCTATTGGGCTTACGTTTGGATGGAAATAAAAATCGGTTCAGGAGTTGCGAGGCCACAGACACACACACACACACACACAGACACACACACACACACACACACACACACACACACACACGTCAAACAAAACTATTTTAGTCTAGAGATAAAACTAACATCGAGTACGTCAGACTCGGGCTCCAAAATCCGACACCGTATCAACGATCAACGGTAAGCGGGTTGATAAATGAACACGTGTCCCCGGGATCAAACCTCACACGACGCAGGGTTGACGGCGGCGTATGCGCAGAGAAAATGGCGACAGGAAGAATGAGACCATGATCCTAAAAAACAGGTCTTGCATTCCGGGAGCAAACACATAATGACGTCACTCGTCATCCGTCTCTTTCGAACTATTTGTAAATGACTTATTTCGGTCTTGCTCGGTGGGAGGCTTCGGCCGTGGCTAGTTACCACCCACCGGCCGGACCAAGCCATGCCGTGAAATGACCTAGTCGTGTTTCGGGATGTAGTCCGGTGTAACCGTTCCGAAGACGGGTCTGAGCAGTAGCGCACTTGTAGCGCCTCACTCAACTGCCGTCTTTGTACTTCTTCACTCTACAAAACTTCAAGGCTAGAGTGAATAAGTACCTTATAGGTCGTCGTGCTCCATCTTAGACCACAACGTCGCTTAACATCAGGCGAGTTGGTGGTCAAACGACAACCTATTCTACATAAAAAAAGCACCGGAATAGTTATGCAGTGTTTGTCTTTGCGATCAAGTTAAAAGTTTGAACTCTTCTAACTTGTACCACAAAAATTACTAAAACCTGCAACACTTGGGATTTTCTGTTTTTTTTTTTTATTCTTTCCATTAATCAATGCGCTGACAAATACGAAATGTTTTGAACAAATTGTACAACTGATTCTTTGTTGATATTCATTCTGTGTGGCTACCTTAAGGCGTTCTGAGAGACCGCTTCGCGCCTAGTAGGTTGAATAAAAATGAGTCGTTCCTTTAAGGGTTAACATTAACATAGACGGACACAGTCATACACAGTCACTATTCAGATAGGTGACCGCGAGTGGCATTAGCTATTGTGGCTCAGATGACATACAGTACTTGAGATATATGGCCTAAGGAACACGAACAATCCTCTCCTACTAATATTATAAACGCGAAAGTTTGTAAGAATGGATGGGTGTTTGTTACTCTTTCACGCCAGAACGGCTGTACCGATCTGGATGAGATTTGGCACAGAGATAGATTATAGTCTAGAATAGCACATAGAATACTTTTTAACCGCGGGTGAAACCGCAGGACGCAGCTAGTCAAATCATAATTTACAAAACAAAATACTTAAAAAAAAGAAGTTTATTAATAATTATTAAATTAATAAAACAGAATTCAGTAGTGTTTGACACTGTTGACAATTATTTAGACCTGCAATTTACCTAGCGCTCTCTGGCGGCAGAAAAAAAAACTAAAACCCCAAATCTCTCCTTTTTTTCTCAGAATGTAATTATTTTAATTTATATTTTCTCAACTAATCCAAAAATCGACCTGTCGCCCAATATTTGTTCAGGGAAGAATGTTAATATTAACCAAACAGCGAAATGTGTGCCGTTGAATACGGTAGCGAGATTTCGGGTTTTTGTCCATGTTTGCTTTGTCCGTGGTTGTTAGGGATGGGACACTGTCGATAACTTTTCAACCCTTTAACTTTTTATTAGCTTCACTAGTTTTAACCTCCAAGCAATGTAATAAACTCTTATACATCTAATCTAATAATATCTATTTGAGTATGTATTTGAAAATATATATCGTCACGCCTTTCCCCCGAGGGGGCTGGCAGAGGTGTAATACAACACCCACACTTCGCCGGACGATATTCAGTCCCAAATGTGACAGGGGGCGAGCCTGTCGCCATACACCGGGCTCCAGTCATGTAGCAGATGACATACAATACGCACATACTGAATATTTAAGTTTGAATATTTCTGAAGTCTGAATATTTAAGTATGTATTTTAAAAAAATTCTAACAATGTATATCAGTCTGACAGCCATAGTACAAGCTTTACTTAGTTTGGGGTCAGGCGACCGTGTGTGAGAAATGTCCTGAATTTATTTATTTATTTATTCTTAGAAATTAATTTACAATTTAACACCTCTCAGCTGCGTTTTGCGTCAGGGGCTTCAAAAATATCGATAGTCGATAATGTAATTTTTCCACTTCACAACACTACACTACAATTTTCAAGTTTTGCTCTACCTGTAAAATAACTACAGATATCAGAATTCTCTCTCCATATTTATTTAGACCCCACTCGAGATTCACTGCTGACTCAATTGTCAATGTCAAGTGAGTTTTTTTGACATCTCTCTGACAGGACAAGTCCGTGACTCAGAATTGAGATATTTTGTATAACTACAGAACTAGCGTTTGCGTGTCGGTTTCTTCGATATTTTTGGCTAGCTGCGGCCCGCTGATCACCTGAGGTCCCGCAGAAATTGTTATTTTTTTCGGTATAAAAAGTACCTTATGTCTTTTTCTGTACCCCCTGACAACGTGTATGCGAAATTTGGTGATGATCGGTTGAGTGATTAAGGCGTAAAAGCGTAACGAACGAACTCACTTTCGCATTTATAATATTAATTAGGACGGTGGTTTAAGGTAACTAACAAATATTTAAATAACAAGTAATATTAAAAGAAAAACAAAAAACCCGGCTGCAAAATGTTGTACCCTATGTCACTTCCACTATTAAGACGATTCAAATGACACCTCACATGTCGAAATACATCAAGCTGTTTAGGCTGTAGGGCGTGACAAAGAAACCTTTTACATACTTACATACGATACGTACACTCGAAAAACATAACCCTATTGCGCAGTCGGGTAATAATATAACTTCCTTTTTTGGAGTCAGTTAAAATACAGAGAAAGGTAGTGTTTCATCGTTTACAATTAATAACCCTGAAATATGTCAAATACGAAAGTGGTTCTGATCTGAGGTCCGTGAACAAAAGGCCCGAGATTCCTCTGACGACGGAAAGCGGAAGACGGTCCACGAATACACAGAGTACTGTAGGGTTGTCACCAACGAAGTATGCTGAATAGATCTACCCTCTCTAATATAGATAGACCTCTCTAATATAGATAGACCTCTTTGCTTATTATTGACGTGACAACGTCTAATCAATCGATGAACGCCGGCTGCACGCACGAAAAAGGATGACTCATTGTCCCGTTACGCTCCAGAGGGAGCGAGTTCGAACCCAGCCGGACGGCACGCACCAATTTGTTCATTGTGTGAGCATATGTGCGTATTGTATGTCATCGGCTACATGATTGGAGCCCGGTGTATGGTGACAGGCTCGCCCCCTGTCACATTTGTGACTGAATATCGTCCGTCGAAGTGTGGGTGCTGTATTACACCTCTGCCAGCCCCTTCGGGGTAAAGGCGTGACGATATGTTATGTTATGTTTTTTTGCCGAGTCAGTTTTTGGAAGTTATTAAATAATTGCATAAAATCTTTTTTGACGTGACAACGTCGTCGAATATCGGCTGCACGCTCAAAAAAAAATGACTCATTGTCCCGTCACGCTCAGCGAGAGCGCTACTCAAGCGAGCGAAAGGCACGATCGGCTTGAGCGTTCGTCTTGCGTCGCATCTATCTCTCTTCCACTCGATTGGCCTATGCGTCCGAGGAGGTTTCATCAATGTTTTGTTATGACGTTGTCACGTTAACCAGGGATTCCCAGAGTGTTCCCCTTGGGGTCCTAGGGGTCGACATAAACGAAAACTGAGTTTGGGGGTCCACGAGGTCTAAAAATCGACCCCTATTAAATTCACACAAGTTCATAAGTAACTTAGCACTTAGCTTTAAGCTAACTTAAAGCATTGCTAATTCTCACTCTGTCTTCTATTGACCTAAGTCAGAATGAAAAATAACAATATGTAGCAGCTGTTTTAAGTTAGCGGACCATTATGAATAAGGGGTTGATCTTATAAGTAGGTAATTTGGGGGTCTGAGGTAACAGTTCATTTTGGAAAAGGGGTCACTTGTCCTAAATAGTTTGGGGATGGGGAGTAAACCGACTTAACAGACAACCAATTTTTTTTAATGAGTATTGAGCAACGCGACCTATAAAGGAAAACAGACGTCGACTGCGAGCTCTACAGCTCACAAAACCACTTGCAATATTAAAATGATCACCGTGGCAGCCCTACGTACCTTGCTTCATTAGTACGGTCCCACGTCACGCGAGCCTTTCATCTCGCCGCCCGCCGTATCGCTCCGTGTAATTACTGGCGCAGTACATAGAGCCTATGTATGTGTTTATAAGGTTCATGTGGTTTATATCATAAATCTTTAAATGAGCAATTCTTGTATATCTTAATATATATAAATCTCGTGTCACAATGTTTGTCCTCAATGAACTCCTAAACTACTTAACCGATTATAATAAAATTCGCACACCATGTGCAGTTCGATCCAACTTGAGAGATAGGATAGTTTAAATCTCAAATTATAGTCGCAATTTTAATTTATTGCTAATTAAACGCGAACGAAGTCGCGGGGTGACAGCTAGTATATATATATATATATAATTGGAATCTCGGAATCGGCTCCAACGATTTTCATACAATTTAGTATATAGGGGGTTTCGGGGGCGATAAATCGATCTAGCTAGGAATCATTTTTAGAAAATGTCATTTTATTCGTGTTTTATCGATAATCAACTTAAACATAAACTTGGAAGAAAAATAAAAAAAGGAGGCGTTTGAGTAGTCTCAACTGAAAAATATGACTCTTCCTGACATCTATTGGCGAATAATAATACTATTTTTGTGAGCAACTAATTGCTTTAACGACACAAAAGCAGATGGCGTTGTTAAGTAACACGAAGTCAATGAGTGTTTGCTTTGAGGTTAGACTAAAATCAATTGTTTATTATCCAAAAAAACACAATTAAAAAATAAAAAAAAATACCGAGCAAAGCTCGGCCATCCAGGTACTATATATTAAGATAAGATATATACAAGAATTGCTCATTTAAAGATATAAGATATTACACAGCTCAACAGACAATTTTTTTTCTGTTGCCTTGAATATTTCTGCGTGTTTTCAAGTGGCCAATTTTCGAATATATTTATGAAATTACTGGTTTGGCTCAATAAAATTTATACTACTGCTCTCTCTCTCTCCCTCTGCTTTGGAACATTGTACTGTTGTTATAGTGCAATGTAAAAATGAAACTTGAGCTTATATTCCAAAACCACCCATATGTTCTTAAGAGTCCGGCGACCACTTTAGACTAACTTCGCATTGGCTTAAGGTATTCTATAGCCATTTCGTCTAGAAGAACAAGACGAGCGAAGAGAGCGAGTAATGATACTGACGAGCCTCTAAAGTTAGCTACAGAGTGACAAAGCGCAATTTCATTTTTTTTTTATGACTTTTGCACTTTTGTTTCTTAGTTATTCTTAAATAACTAAGAATTTTCCCTGTATTATGGATTCATTTAACAGCCAATGACGTAGATAACCTCCCAATGGAAAGAAATTTTTGATTTGCTTTGTCTACCTATTGAATAAATCAGTCAAAAGTGACCCCTTAAAAATGCGGAAATTTTTCATAGCTCTATTTTAGCTTGAGAACGTTTTAAAAAAAAACCAAGAACATAGGGGCGGAGATATTGTTAATTAAATTGTACATGCTAAATTTCATCATAATCTGTCAAATGGTTTTCAAGAAATTTGAGTAGCGCGTTTGTATGGAAATTTCAGAGCGTCGCGGCCCTCTGAAATTGTTAACCTAGAAGTATTCGAAACCACTCTTACATCAAAAGTAACAAAATCACTGTTGACCAGTGTTACTAGTAGCTCTATGAGCTGTAGACCTCGCGGCCGATGTTTGTCCTCTGGGGGGCTATTCCTGCGCGTGAGATGAGATGAGATTTTATCTTGGTCACTCTCATACCTATGACGTTTCAAACGAGAGCAACAAGGACGACAAAAGGTGAGATGAAAATCTCAAATCTCCGAATAGGGCCACTGATAGGGTCTTGCTTAATTTGTGAAGGGTTTGTCAGTAATTCTTGAAAAACGCAATTGCCCCTCAGATGCATTTGCCTCAGTTGACCCTATAGTGTAATTTATTGATTTTATTTTTGCCGAGTCCGTTTTTGGAAATTTTGGAATCCAAAAACGGCCTCGGCAAGAAAAGATTGTAGGGTTGTGACGATTATACAAACGGCCGAGGTCACGAAAGGCGAAAAACTACTTACATCGAGTCCACGTCAAAAACACTCAATACCTTAAACGCTCAATGTCTGAGACTTAATAGCAATGAAATGAAACGGCACCTTTACATTATCGATATTTTCCTTATTGCAACGCCTATCGGTTCGCAATCTTAAAGACAGACAGACAGACGGACACATAATGGGCGAGCCTTTCAATGTAACCTGCTTCGTCATCCGGCGTACCTATAGGGCTCATATTGGGACCTATATTGTACCCACTTTATAATCCTTTGATAATTTTAAAGATCAAACGATATGAAGTAGATATATTATTACTAAGCTTTGCGAGTCGAAACATTAACTTTTTTGTGTTGATTAGTTTTCCAAATTAGTATTTTTAATATTTGTGTAGTAAAGCATAAAGGCGAAGATAGCCTAGTTGGAGAAGGCCCACCTCTCAAGCCAGAGGGAGCGGGTTCAAACCCAGCCGACGGCACGCACCTATTTGTTAATTGTGTGAACATACATATGTGCGTATTTAATGTCATCTGCAACATGACTGGAACTCGCTCCGTCATATTTGGGACTGAATATCGTCCGACGAAGTGTAGGTATTACACCTCTGCCAGCCCCTTCGTGGGAAAGGCATGACGACATGGAACCAGTTGGTACAACTCAACTGATTTGGCTCATAATATGAACTCATGAACATAAATTGTATTGGAATGAACTACCTAATCCATCCGTACTAATATCCTATCCTACTAATATTATAAACGCGAAAGTTTGTAAGAATGGACGGATGGATGGATGTTTGTTACTCTTTCACGCCAGAATGGCTGAACAGATCTGGATGAAATTTGGCACAGAGATAGATTATAGTTTAGAATAGCACATAGGATACTTTTTAACCGCGGGTGAAACCGCGGGGCGCAGCTAGTTTATTATAAAATCGAAATTAGCTCTGTCTCTCTGTTTGCGGGCTTTTTAGCTAAACGGCTGAACGGATCTTTGTGAAATTTGATAATTAGTTACAGTAAATCACGAGGAAGGTTTTTATAATAATAATAATATCCGGGACACTTGCACACACGGTCGCCTGACCCCAAACTAAGCAAAGCTTGTACTATGGCGGCCAGAGACTGATATACATACATATATATTTTTAAATACATACTTTAATAGATAATTAACAGCCAGACTTAGAACAAACACAAATATTCATCACATGAATATTTGCACTAGGTGGGAATCGAACCCACGCCCCCAGGCTCAGAAGGCAGGTTCACTACCGACTCAGCCATCGAGGCAGTCGAATACTATTAAATACTATTAATATTTTGAATACTATTTTCTGAATAAACGCGAATGAAGTCGCTGGTAACAGTAATACATACTCGTATATGCATTATTATAATACGCCATATGATCGCTCCTATAGAATAGAATAGAAAAGTTTATTGTCATAAAGTCACACTCATAATAATTTATTACAACGTATTAGGAATGCTCCTGTCATGTACTCGTCATTTTACATACATTGTTTTTTTTTCTTCTAAATTTTAACAAAGTTTCAATTATTAGTCCATGCTTATTCTACTTACTTTATTTAGGGCCGATTTTTCAATCCTTACTTTTTTCGCCTAATAACTACCGAGCCAATAACTTTATTAATCTGTTTATTCGACTCATAAACGGTGTTCGCTTTTTCAATACAATTTTAAATTGGGAGTAAATATCTGACCGTTTATTCAGTGTGTACAAAAGCTAACTTCAGACAGTTGAAACAAAACTATAAAATATCCACGCGTTAGAAAAGGACTTCGAATTGTCACTTTTCGCTTATGTCTTGTCAGTTTTAGTTTAAACGTCACTGTACTACTAATCTGTGCAAAAGTCGTCGGCTGGTTTGGCTATGGTAGATAGCTCATGTAGTTTGTTCATGGTAGTTTTTTTTTTTAATTAAAATTAATTTAGTTTCTGCGTGTCGGAAATATCAATCTTTTTTTACAGTGACAACCCATAAGACCATCATTTAGACAGTCTCAACAATTTATTCCATAGAATAAACTGCTATTTGGCCGTTCCACCGACAAATAAAGTTATACCTCAGATAGATGAGTTATTCGTCTAGTAAATGATACCTGACCATTGAAAAACAAAATAATTAGCTATCAGTTCAATAAACACTATTTGTTTGTTTATCTGACCATTGAAAAATCGGCTCAATAAAATATAAAATTAATCTTATAAAATGGTAAGTTCAAAAATAGAAGCTGTATAAAGGCTTTAAACAGTTTTTATTGATAAGGCTGTCAGTTCGTACACTACAGTTTAAGTTTTTTTCTCTTCGTTTGTTATGTTATTTATGGTGTGAACAATAAAATGTTTTTCCATCTGTTATAAGTCAAAATTTAACAGTAGTTTCTTAAAGCCCGTTTTGCTTAGTCAATAAAACAACACAACATAATATATCGTCGCGGCTTTCCCCCGAGGGGGCTGGCAGAGGTCTAAAACAACACCCACACTTAGCTGGACGGTATTCAGTCCCAAATGTGACAGGGGGCGAGCCTGTCGCCATACACCGGGCTCCAGTCATGTAGCAGATGACATGCAATACGCACATATGTTCACAAATTGGTGCGTGCCGTCGGCTGGGTTTGAACCCGCTTCCTCTGGCTTGAGAGGCGGGCCTTCTCCAACTAGGCTATGATCGCTTTAAGAAATAAGCAATAAGAAAAATACGCAACAAGTCCACCACTTTGGTGGACCCCAGATTGGTGACCGCGAGTGGCCTTACAGTTTTTCAAATCTCACACGCTAACTCAGCCTTCACCTTCCATCTTCGGCATCGTATAAACACATGACAAATGACATATTTAGACAGACAGACGGACAGGTGACGCCGGCCCACCTGCGTTGCTCACCGAATGACAAATTGTTTTATTAGTAGAGAGGACTAGCCTTTCGCCTGTGACTTCGCTCGTGGCGGACAGCACCGCGTGTGAAAAAGTGTATTTCTTTAGCACGCACCATCGTCTATGTTTGAGAATTCTGTTTTTATTCACTGCAAAGGTTGCCTGGAAGAGATTGCTTTAAGTTTAGTTTTATATTTTGCAGACAAACACACTTACACACACACTCACAAACTCTCGCCTTTATAATATCAGTGTGATTTAATAAATAGTTTTGTATTGTTTTGAAGTCGTATTTACAATCTAAATACTTATTTTAAAAAGCGGGTAGTTTAAGATATTTAGGATGGGAGGTAGAGAGACAAACAGCCAGCCGCTCACAGTTTGTTAGTCTAAAGGGTTTCGCGACGCTCTGAATTTTCCATACAAACGCCCTTGTCAAATTTCTTGGTAACCATTTTTCAGATTATAATGAAATTTGGCATGACAAGTAAATGAACTATATCTTCGCCCCTATGTTCTTGGTTTTATTAAAAAAACGACCTCAAAAGTAAATAGAGCCATGAAAAATAATAATAAACGACCTCAAAAAAAAAATAGAGCTATGAAAAATAACAGCATTTGTAAGGGGTCACTTTTGACTGATTTATTTAATAGATAGACAAAGCAAATCAAAAATCAATTTACATAGGGAGGTTGTATACATCATTCGCTTCTAAATAAATCCGTAAAACAAGGGACATTATTAGTTATTTAAGAATGATTAGAGAAGTGCAAAAGTGATAAAAAAATATTGAAATTGCACTTTGTCACTCTGTAGGTAACTTTAGAGGCTCGTCAGTATCTTTACTTGCTCTCTGCACTCGGATTCTTCTAGATGAAAAGGCAATAGAAAACTTTTAGCCAGGCGAAGTTAGTCTAAAGCGGTCGCCGGGCCCTTAAGTGGTCGTAAGAGCCTTAACCACTTTACTATTTTGACAAATGATGAGATGACATCTCCTACTCGACAGGTAGGGGATTTTTTCAAAGTTTTTTTGCACCTGCACCCTACAATGTTATGTTTACGTTGGACCACTATTGTTAAATTCTTATTCAGTTTACCGCTAATCGATATTTTAGTGGTGATAATAATATAAAAGCATAGCTTAAAAAATCGTCTTCCCAACCTGTAATTCGTGATCCATAAAAAAAAAAAATCGAGACACTTGCACCCACGGTCGCCTGACCCCAAACTAAGCAAAGCTTGTACTATGGCTGCCAGAGACTGATATACATACTTAGATATTTTTAAATACATACATAAATAGATATTTACACCCAGACATAGAACAAACACAAATGTTCATCACATTAATGTTTGCCCTTGGTGGGAATCGAACCCACGCCCTCAAGCTCAGAAGCCAGGTTCACTACCAACTGAGCCACCGAGATCTACCAAAAAAAAAAAGAATCATTAAAATCGATTCAAGATTGGCGGAGTAATCGCGTAACATATCGTCACGCCTTTCCCCCGATGAGGCTGCAGAGGTGTAATAGAACACCCACTCTTCGCCGGAAGATATTCAGTCCCAAATGTGACAGGGGGCGAGCCTGTCGCCATACACCGGGCTCCAGTCATGTAGCAGATGACATACAATACGCACATATGTTCACACAACGAACAAATTGGTGCGTGCCGTCGGCTGAGTTCGAACCCGCTCCCTCTGGCTTGAGAGGCGGACCTTCTCCCAACTAGGCTGCCATCGCTTTGATAATAAAAAAATTAAAACACCGGAACCGGAAACCAGTCAAATAACGAACCAACTTCACCGTAACAAAGTCGTCACATAACAAGAAATTTATAATATAACAATTTATAAAATCGCGAACTCCATACAAAACATAATTATAATTATATACAAGTATCAAGTAAATAAAGTAGAGAAGAAAGTTCTAAAATTACTCTGAGGTATTCGAAATCGTACTGTTTGATGTTGCCGAGCGATGTTGGAAATCTGGAATTCACTGAAAAGACCACTTCGTCAGTATGTTATATCTCTTTTGTATTTTTACAAAGCGTTTGTCAGTATATCCACTAACCCCTTAACCACGCAACGGATTTTGATGCGGTTATTACCATCAGTTAGACAAGTTTTCACGAAAACCTTACAAGTACCGTGCGAAGCCGGACAGTTCGCTAGTAACAGACTATTTGACAGTTTCAATAAAAAAACCTGTAAAGTTTTAGTTACATAAAACACTATTAATTTCATCATACAATATATGCGTAAAAGATATGAAATAAAAATATGCGTTATTAAACGGGCTTAAAAAATCGTACATCTCATGTATGTATGTATTTGAAAATATTAAATTTAATTCGCTAAATAATAGAATTATTTTCCAATGTTCAAATTGCGGAGTGGAGCGCAGAAGCTAGGAAGAGCGTTGTTACAGATAGAAACTAATGATTTGTTACTCTATGTTACTAATATTAGGATTAAGTATTATTTATTTATTAGTTAGCACATATACAATTAGCACAAAACTATTTATTTGCGTTTTACCTTTGCTTGTTTTGTAATTTTTTTATTTGTTTTATGTAGTCCCGTGCGTTCTCAAGGTCAGTGTTCAAAATCAGCGCTGAGAAAATAAACACTAACCTTTTACACACTGGACACTATAGTGATAGCTCTGTATCTTTCATCTGTGTATTGGTCTAATGTATTGTTACCGTCTTAGTAGTGTCTTGTGTCAAAATAAACTTTCTTCTCTCTTTCTTTCTTCTTCAAAACATACTGATAAAAGTTAAGCTAAGCTTACAAACAACCTGTTAGAGCGTTGAGAGATTATCTTGGACATCCTGTTAAGACAAATAACGTGTCTTTGCTAGTAATGACTAAAACTCTAGCCGAATTTACTACAAATACTAAAATGGACTCAAAAGTAGTAATTCTTGTAAAAGTCTGAATTCTTAAATTACCTGCAACATAATAGCACCACAACGCGCATGCGCGCACTCGTATTCAATAGATGCATAATTGGTACGTCTGACCCCTCGATCCATAGATCTCTCGACCATAGATCAATGATCTATAGATCATTGATCGATAATCAGGATAGCGGTTCTCCGTAAGGGGGTTAGCTTTTGTGCGCGAAGAAAGTTATTTTTTTCTTTGTTGACATTGTATTCGATTATTTTGATTGCATTTTAATCGAGTTGTTATTGAGAAATTTGAAGATTTTACTTGAAAAAATAAATTTAAAAAATTGCATTTTTTTTGTGCGTATTTATAATGTCATCTGCTACATAACTGGAGCCCGGTGATAGCGACAGGCTTGCCCTGTCACGTTTGGAACTGAATACCGTTTGGTGAAGTGTGGGTGTTGTAATACACCTCTGCCAGCCCCTTAAAAGGAAAGGCGTGACATTATGTTTTAGTAGAAAACGTATGCCTTTATAACTAAAGTTTTTGAAAATACGTTAAGCTAAAAGGGGAATGAAGGTCTCACTCAATAGGTTGAAAAAAATATGCCCTTCAGTTTCTTTCCTGTTCTTCAGGGTGGTGGCTCTTTTTCTGAACAAGGCGGTTTTTTTTTCCTGTTTTTCAACGCATTAGATTTGAGTCTTATAGAACAATTCGGGTTTTTTACATAATATGTTCGCATAATGAACGAATTGGTGTTAGCAAGCTAGCCAGCATTGGGCTGGGGTTGACTCCGCTCCCACTGACTTGAGAGGCTTGACGTTTTAATTGAATAAATAAATTCGGGACATTGTCACACACGGTCGCCTGACCGCAAACTAAGCAAAGCTTGTACTATGGCTGCCAGGGGCTGATATAAATCCTACCAATATTATAAACGCGAAAGTTTGTAAGAATGGATGGATGTTTGTTACTCTTTCACGACAGAACCGCTGAACAGATCTGGATGAAATTTGGCACAGAGATAGATTTTAGTCTAGAATAGCACTTGGGATACTTTTTAACCGCGGGTGAAACCGCGGGGCGTAGCTAGTTTTTAGATATGTTTAAATAGATATTAACACCGAGACATAGAACAAACACTAATGTTCATCACATGAATGTTTGCCCCAGGTGGGAATCGAACCCACGCCCCCACGCTCAGAAGGCAGGTTCATTACCAACTGAGCCACCGAGACAGTCAAGAATATAGGTAGAACAAAGACCGTTCCGAAGACGGGTCTGAGCAGTAGCGCACTTGTAGCGCCTCACTCAACTGCCGTCTTTGTATTTCTTCACTCTACACAACTTCAAGGCTAGAGTGAATAAGTACCTTATAGGTCGTCGTGCTCCATCTTAGACCACAACGTCGCTTAACATCAGGCGAGTTGGTAGTCAAACGACGACCTATTCTACATAAAAAAAAGACAGAACAAACACAAAAATGACCAACTAAGTATCCACTTACTTTCTAACAGTTTTATGACGCAAATCGACCGTATGATACCATTATTAATCAGATTACTATCACTCATTATTATTTATTACTATTATCAAGACCTTGTTAGGGAAGAATCTCTTGTGATTTCACTTCCGGTCGTACTGTTAACTTTGTTTAGCAGTTAGTTGTAGCCAGGGCCGGACTAGCTGTGTAGCAGGAGCCAGGAAATACCACGGGCTTCGCGCTTCGGGGGCCCCGCGCGAAAACAAAAACTAAATTATCTTTCAATCTTTTAAAAACAAAATCTATTAAAACAAAAGCTGGAGTGCTCGTCATCCAATTGGATTTTAAAAAACAATTTTTAGATATTTTTTTTGTTCTGCTCGATCGATTCGATTAAATGTATATGGGACCATCTTTAAAGTATGAACTACCAAACAAAAAACAATAATCAAATCAATTTCAGAATTCGCGGAATAATCGCGTAGCATACATGCAAAAAAAAAACATACAGTCGAATTGAGAACCTCCTCGTCTTTGGAAATAGGTTAAAAGAAAAGGAAAAGCCTTCTCGTAATTTTTTTGTTAACATTTTAATTGGGAATGCAGCTCAAGGGCGGGCTGTTCACATTTGCTACGGGCCACGCGCTTATTTACAGGCTGGAGTATACCAAATGCAGGCACAGTCCGTCTGCATTCCAGTCCGGCTTGCAAGTGCCAGTAAACTATGAAATTCTACGAAAGACGTCACAGCGAACGCAGTCCTTTTCCAGTCCGTTACAGTAGCTGCATGATGCAAGGACTGCTCGTTAATAACGACGAACTGACAGCACGCACACGGAACGGACTGCAGCTGGCTTTGGTGTGTTTTAGCTGTTATAGCGAGTGATGACAGCCTAGTCGGAAAAGACCCGCCTCTCAAGCCAGAAGGAGCGGGTTCGATCCCAGCCGACGGCACGCACTAATCTGTTCATTATGTGAACAAATGCCTTATATGACTGCCTCGGTGGCTCAGCTGGTAGTGAACCTGCCTTCTGAGCTTGGGGGAGTGGGTTCGATTCCCACCTAGAGCAAACATTTATGCGATGAACATTTGTGTTTGTTCTATGTCTGGGTGTTAATATCTATTTAAGTATGTATTTAAAAATATATATGCATTTATATAAGTCTCTGGCAGCCATAGTACCAGCTTTGCTTAGTTTGGGGTCAGACGACCGTGTGTGTAAGTGTAAAAAAAAAGTGCCTGTCATCAGGAGGGCTATTCCTACGCGTGAAATGAGATGAGATTTTATCTTGGTCACTCTCATAACTGTGACGTTTCAAACGAGAGCAACAAGGACGAAAAAAGATGAGATGAAAATCTCAAATCTCCGAATAGGGCTTCTGCTACATGACTGGTACTTGGTGTATGGCGACAGGCTCGCTCCCTGTCATTTAGGACTGAATATCGTCCGGCGATGTGGGTGTTGCATTCCACCTCTGTTAGCCTTTTCGGGGGAAAGGCGTGACGTTGTGTTATGTTACGTTAGTTCTAATCCAGCACTGGTCATAGGGCCTTATAAAGCATACCTAACTAGATAGCAATCAAAGTATGTAATTCTACTTCCTACTTATATTGGGAATACGAAAGTTCGTTACTTCTTCACGCTGTAACGGATGTACGAATTTAAGGTTATCACTCATTAGAGCCACCAGGGACCCGACACGCACAGCTTCGCCACGTACGGTTAGGTGTTCTAAGAACTTCTACGGATTTACGCTCACTGCATCAACTCCGGATCGCCTCGGCGTAAGCTGTCAACGGACGGTGAGTGTCCCACTCGGTGACCACGTGCCGTCCGCGAGGGACAAGTGACAATTGCTGACAGACTACTTGGAAATTCGTTGACCGCGCTACGTCCACCCGTGGACCACCCGTTGACGACCAGTCAAGGCGATCCCGAGTCGCTCAAATGAATGAAAACTTTTAGATGAAATTTGATATTGATTAACATATAGGCTACTAGCTGCGCCCCGCGGTTCCACCCGCGGTTAAAAAGTAGCCTATGTGCTATTCTAGACTATAATCTATCTCTGTGCCAACTTTCTTCAAGATCTGTTCAGCCGTTCTGGCGTGAAAGAGTAACAAACATCCATCCATCTTTCTTCTATCATTCTTACAAACTTTCGCGTTTATAATATTAGTAGGATTTACTGTCCCTGTAAAATAAAAAGTCCCTGTAGGACAGCGGGTGAAACCGCGCGGCGCTGCTAGTTAATCCTAATCCTATCTTAATTCTAACTTTAACTTTAAAAAGGCGAAAGTGAGTTGGTTTGCTTGTTACCCTTGCACGCTTTGACTACTAAACCGATCGTCTTGAAATTTTGCATACACGTTGTCAGGGGTACAGAAAAGCACATAGGGTACTCTTCAGCCGCAGAACATAGCTAGTAAATAATTAACCATTTACACTCATAACTCTATGCTGGATTTTCCTGTGGCAGGGATATACTCGTAACTTACATAGCATTGCAACTAAAACCCAGAAAAGATATTTAAAATCATCATTCTACGCGTCGCGCTCTTCCCCTGATGTGGCTGGTAGAGGTGTATTACAACACCCACACTTCGCCGGACAATATTCAGTCCCTAATGTGACATGGGGCGAGCCCGTCGCCATACACCGGGCTCCAGTCATGTAGCAGATGACATACAATACGCACGTATGTTTACACAATGAGCAAATAGTTGCGTGCCCTCGGGATCGAACCCGCTCCCTTTGGCTTGAGAGGCGAGCCTTCCCCAACTAGGTTATCATTGCTATTCTACGCGATTGAGAATCGAACCCGTGACCTCTAGCTTGTAAAACAGCTGCGCTACCTACTAGGCTAGGAGGCTTAGTATAGTAATTACCGTCGTCTGCGCTCGCGCACCGTACGTCACAAGACCTGTTTCTCTATTAAGTTGACAACGTATATTATACACTGAGAAAATACCCATAAAATGTACCAACCGTATTAAGTCGCTGGCACAGATTAAAAAAGATCAGAGACAAATTCGAAAGATTATATTATCACAAGTGGTTTCTAACACACTGACTTGTCGCGGCAAGCTCGCTTCGCTTTCACGGTGCGTCATGGTACAATTCTAATAAAAAAAAAAACATAAAAAAATATATAAAAAATAAATCAATTATTTGTAAAAAAAAAAAAATACTATTCATGTGTCTGCCTCGGTGGTTCAGTTGGTAGTGAATCCTCTGAGCTAGGGGCTGTAGGTTCGATTCCCACATAGAGCAAACATTCATGTGATGAACATTTGTGTTTGTTCTGTGTCTGGGTATTAATTATCTACGAGTATTTAAGTATTTATTTTTAAAAATAGATACTTACGTATAATCGTCTCTGGCCGCCATAGTACAAGCTTTGCTTAGTTTGGGGTCAGACGACCGTGTGTGCAAGTGTCCCGACTATTATTTATTTATTCATATTATTTATGTTTTTGCCAATCGTTGGTTGTCAAGTGAAAATTTGTAAATTGATTGTCATCCTCCTACTGATATTATAAACACGAAAGGTTGTAAAAATAGATGGATGTTTGTTACTCTTTCACGCCAGAACGGCTGAACAGATCTGAATGAAATTTGGCACAGAGGTAGGTTACTTTTTAACCGCGGGTGAAACCGCGGGGCGTAGCTATATTATAGGCTATCAGTGTGTAGTTAGTACAACTGTAGTTGTGTCTCTGCGCTGTCCTTATTCTGCGATAACGGAGTTGCCATCATCGATAAATGGGTATCGCAAAAACGCGCGTCTGATAATGATGCGTGCATCATTTACGGCTCGGACATGATGTATGAGCCGCCGCCGAGGTGCGTTTTCGAATTTTGCTGTCTGCGGTTTTTATTTTTCGGATACGTTTTTGGCTTCGCGCGAGTTGTGTATTTAGACAATGTCATATTTTTAGCTGAATATAGAGATGGAACGGAAGAAATTGAGAAACGTAATACTGTACCGACCTTGAAAGCGGGGATTAAGGATAGACAGATAATGTTTTTTTTTTTAAATAAATTATATTGCTTCTTCAACTAAGAATTTGCGAGCCCAATACCTCCAGAACACCTTGACCGATTTAAGGTCAAATTCGAAATTAATTAGTATTCATTAAAAATTTAAAAAACGCTGACACCGATTTCATCAACACTGATTTTCATAAAACAGAACATAGGAACACTCCCGACTATTTCACCTATCAAACAAAAAAAAAATTGGTTGCCTGTAAAGTCGGTATACGGGTGAAAGTTTTACGTGACAACGACTTTTTATGTCTGTCTCTCTCGCTCTTAGGCGGGCTAACCATGCCCGAGTGGAAGGGACGCGTGCCTCTCACTCGCTCTCATTGTGAGCGCATAACGTGAGCGGAGCGTAACGCAGTTTCTTGAAGTGTCACCCGGCAAACCAATTTATAAGACGTTGTCACGTCAAAAGCGGTTTATTCGTACTGGAGCTACGATGCCACAGCGAGACACACACACACACACACACGTCACGTCAAACCTATAACACCCTGTCGTTTTTGCGTCGGTGGTTTTAATTGAAAAATAAATAAACCAACTACTCATCTGAAAAAATTCATGAAAATATCTCTGACCTGACAAAGAATGATGAAGATGAATCTCTGATGAAAACTCTGACATCGCTCGACGCAGGGGCCCTATTCGGAGATTTGAAATTTTCATCTCACTTTTTTTCCTCCTTGTTGCTCTCGTTTGAAACGTCATAAGTGTGAGAGTGACCAAGATAAAATCTCATCTCATCTCACGCGCAGGAATAGCCCCCCTGAATGCACCTTTCGCAAAATATATCTATCATTAGATCTCACTACACTCGGTCAGTCAACACTGTAAGCTTGTAAAGCGTAAAGAATAACCATCGTTCGGAAGACACTTTAATTTACCTTAACTTTTTCTAACGCTCATTAATTTGTATTTAATCAACGTCGATCTTTCGGTATTAGTTTTCTAATTATTGTTTCTTTTTTGGTTTACTTTTACAAACTTGTCTGGGTCTCCGAGCGGCATTTTTTTTAAATCAACGCATAGGTACCTACTTAATAGATATTTAAATGGCATGTGATGGAGTTGCAACGTCTCGATATTTTTTTGTCTGTGGTCTGCCATAGACAACTGTCACTTGACATTGGCTAAATACACGAATCGCTTGAAGTCATAAAAATTCTTGATTTAGTTTGGTATGCAGTTATGCACTCTTAGTTCATTCCATGATCTACTCTCTGACTCTATTAAAAATTATACTAAAAATGACTTATTGAACTACATATATTAAATTTAAATAATTTTATTTTGACGATGCTATGCAGATCCCTATTTTTATTATATAAGATAAAAATTATTAATGTTGTTAATTTATGTATACATTAAAAATTTAATTAGAATGAACTAATTGTAAAAGCTTACGATTCTAAGTGCATATAATTATGTCTAATGAAAAAATCCATTTTGAATTTGAAAAGATATTAACACCTAGACATGAACAATCACAAATGTAGTGTGTATGAAATTTGATTGATGCTCTGAGGACATAAGGATTCAAAATGTCAAAATGTTTTTATTCAATTTGGGTATCAAAGATACACTTATGAACGTCAAAGTTTTATAATAGACTCGACCGCCTTGTTCGGAAAAAGAGCCACTAACAAACAGAACAGAAACAGGCAAGAAAATGAGGGAATTTTTTCAAAAAATAAATCTAAAATTGTCTCACAAATTTTGGCTTACAACTAGGTAATATCATATTATATCCATGTGCCGGCTACTTCGCGGACGTGGAAGGCTCCAGACTTCTAGAGGCTCTTTGTCTTCTAAATATTTTTTAAGAAATGGCAGTTGTGGAACACTCTGCCAGAGTGTGTGTTCCCTGACACTTATAATCTGGGTGTGTTCAAGTCTCGAGTGAATCGGTTTCTTCTAGGCAAGCGTGCTCCATCGTAGGCCGCATCACTGCTTATCATCAGGCATGTTGGCGGCCAAACGCAAGCCTATTAAGTAATAAAAAAAAAAAAGTTGTAACGTCTCAGTTCGAAGCGAACTACTACTAGTAGCTAAATTGTCAAAGTCAGTGGGTTAATAGCTCATTCCCACTTAGTTCCGAGAAGCTGGAGTCTAGCTGTCCGAGCTGTAAACTCTAACTGCACAGCTTTAAGTGTTTCCATGCTTTCACTTTTCGACCATTGAGTTGTAGTACTACTACTGCGCCCCCCGGTTTCACTCGTGGCCTAAATTCCTGTGGTAATACTTCACTTTTCGGGATAAAAGTTATGTGTTAAGCCTATGTGTTAATCCAGAGTGTCAGCTACCTCCATACCAATTTTTGTCAAAATCGATCCAGCCGTTTGAGCGTGAAGAAGTAACAAAGGCATACACTTCACAACCAAACATTTCGCCTTAATAATATTAGTGTGAAGTCTAGAGCATACAAATCTTCAAGTCTTTCCCCGAAGGGCTTGGTAGAGGTGTATTGCAACTCCCACGCTTTGCCGGATGATATTCAGTCTGAAATGCGATAAGGGGCCATACGCCATACACCGGGCTCCAGTCATGTAGCAGATGACATTTAGTATAATACGCACATAATTATGTTCACATATGTAATTACAAATAATTATCACAATGAACAAATTGGTTTATGCTTTCGGCTGGGATCGAACCCGCTCTCTCTGGCTTGAGAGGTGGCCTCTGGCTTTCTCCAGCTAGGCTATCATTGTTCATAGAGAATCGAATCGTAGAGTAAGTATCATAAGTAAAAGTTATGTCCCATTTTTTTGAGAGCTTAAACTAAACTTTGCTGCAGCGCTGAAACAATAGTTAGTCGTCTAATCACACAGTATAAACACGCAGCGCTAGTAAGCTTTTACGGCGTAGTTTTATCGCGAACAAAAGGTCAAAAGCGACTTGAGCGCTTGAGACTTACCCGCTGTCACATTTGGGACTGAATACCGTCCGGCGCAGTGTGGGTATTGTGCACCTCTGTCAGTCCCTTCGGGGGAAAGGCGTGACGATTGTGTTATGTTATTAATGGCCTAAGCATCAACCAGCCAGGTTATTAAATGGTGTATCAGACGTTACGGCTGAATCATTCAGAAAGCTAGTTGAGGCGCCATTTAGTAAAATGGCTAGGCTGTTAATTGTACGGCTGATTAAGCAAGTTGGCTGCAATATACACAAAACACCGCAGGTTTTAAAACACTGACACCGCGTCTTTGTGCGAAGAAGTGCCATGAAAATTTTGTCGCTCCGCACACCGCCGCGGGAAGCGGTGGCAGTGTGTTATCCTCCTTATTAGTGATGCGGTGTCTTCTCTATGCGCAGTAATATAACTCAATGTTTTGAAGCGCGTGAGAGCTGTTGCAAATGTTGCTGGCTGTACAACACAATGTAGTTTCGTTGTATTGTTAGTTGTACAACGTTTTATACGGAGGTCGAAGGTTTACGTTCACGATACAAGCCGAAAAAGCGCTTAAAACTCAGCTGTAGAGTACAAAATCGCATAATATCAACAGAGTAGTCAGCGTCGCCGCGATGTAATATCGACTTTGTATTCTAAGCTATGGTGATAAGGTTCATCTGTCAATGACGTTAAAAAGTGCGCGAGGGTTTTTCCGTTATGAGGCCCTATTCGGAGATTTGAGATTTTCATCTCACCTTTTTTCGTCCTTGTTGCTCTCGTTTGAAACGTCACAGGTGTGAGAGGGACCAAGATTAAATCTCAGCTCATCTCACGCGCAGGAATAGCCCCACTGAGCCGAGCCTAATTGGTCCGATTTGAATAACATTCGAACTTGAAAATTTGTATTCGAATTACCTGCAACATTTAGTGAAAATCGGATCAACGATACTCAATGTCAGACAAAAAACAAATGTCGAGATGTCCCTGTAGACTCTAGCTAGACCTCACTTCGCAAGATCAATTTTAAAAAATATTCAAGACACTTACTCACACGGTCGTCTGACCCCAAACTAAGCAAAGCTTGTACTATGGCGGCCAGAGCCTGATAAACATATATATATTTCGTAAATACATACTTAAATAGATAACAAACACCCAGACATAGAACAAACACAAATGTTCATCACATGAATGTTTGGTCTAGGTGGGAATCGAACCCACGCCCCCACGCTCAGAGAGCAGGTTCACTACCGATTGAGCCGAGTATCCGAGTATCTAACATACTTTTTTTAAATTACTCATGTTTCTATCATCTATTTAAACATTACGTAGACAATGCAAATGTATTGAGTATAATCTATCTCTGTGCCAAATTTCATCCAGATCTGTTCAGCCGTTCTGGCGTGAAAGAGTAACAAACATCCATCCATCCATCCATTCTTACAAACTTTCGCGTTTATAATATTAGTAGGATTAGTTGCGCTGCGCGGTTTCACCCGCGACGCGCAACTAATTACTCGGACAGGACTCGTTATTTATTTCGGGATGAAATTCCCTGTCCTTTTCTGTAAGTACACCTGACAACGTCTATGTAAAATTTCTTGATGATCGGTTGAGTAGAAAAGGCATGAAACGTGAAAAACAAACGAAAAAACTCACTTCCGCATCTATAAAATTAGTTGGGATGCATTAAATTCTATAAACGTCTTGAACTTAGCATTTTTTTTTGTTGTTTTCAGAGTAGGTATAGATTGCACCTACAACCAATAAATCAACGTTAATCTCTTTAATTACCATTTTATGAAAAAAAAAGTTATTAAAAAAATAACTGTCACTGAACGCCACTGACGCGCCAATCAATCAAATTTCGAACGTACCGATTGTAATTGCACTCTCGGGCCGCGAAGAAAGCATACACAACCTCCTTACCGGTTTCCCGTTAGAAACTTACGGCAACTGCGGCCGGCAATTCTGGCGATTTCACACACATATTAGATATTAGTTTTTTTTTACAACGGCGAGATACCGTACTGGCCAGTAACGATCTCATCGCGACGCGCGGCGCGCGCTTGACCATGAAACCGAAAATACGAAAACGGCGCGCGCGGGAAAACGGAACGTCACTCTGACAGATAAATAGTAACGTCATTTAAAAATGTGATTTTTTCGAAATTACCGTCATCGGTACCTGAATTTTTTTCGTGCAATACACCACGCTTGTGGACAGTCTGATTTAAGTGCAATATTATAGTAATTATAGTAGTATTTAGTGAAATAGTTAAGTTTTTTTAGTACATAGTTTTTTTTATTTGTTAATGTGAGTATGATGATGGATTTACACGAATATCAGGTGAGTTGGCCTTCGTTTGTCATAGATTAGCCTTTTTTGTTCGTTTTTTTTGGACTAAACATTGTCTATGGTTTTTTCTGACGTTAACTTCAATATCCTGCCTTTAAACGCTTGCATCCTTACGGTGATTGCGTTGTACCCGAGCCACGCTAAGAAACACTGCGACATATACATCTGAAAAAAAATTAAACATAAATCGTCACGCCTTTCCCCCAAGGGGGCTGGCAGAGGTGTAATACAACACCCACATTTCGCCGGACGATATTCAGTTCAAATGTGACAGGGGGCGAGCCTGTCGCCATACACCGGGTTCCAGTCATGTAGCAGATGACATACAATACGCACATATGTTCACACAATGAACAAATTGATGCGTGCCGTCAGCTGGGTTCGAACCCGCTCCCTCTGGATTGAGAGGCGGACCTTCTCCCAACTAGGCTGCCATCGCTAAAAAATTAAATGGATCAATAAAAAATAACATGGATTCAAATTATTCTTTAGCTTTAAAGAACTTGTTTGATCCCTTTTTACGAAGTTTAAGATCCCTGTTTATGTTGGATTAAAATTCCAAGGGACTTCTCCTCCTCAGAAAACTTTTTCTCCCTAGGGAGGAATTTTGATAGAGCGATTTTTGAAACAGAGTGTCCACCTTAGGAGCAACAGTAATACAATTTAAGCTCGGGTATACTATTAATCCGTCGCTGCGCTCTGGAAGCTACTTCTACGCTATGGATTCTACTCTAGAATCCTTCTCTCCGCTCTGGATTCAAAGAAACTCTCGCCTTCAATGTATTCGTTTGCTCCCTAGATGAAAAATCTACTGATTCTTTACTACACACTTTCAGCTACACTTTTAACGTTACAAAAGACTAGTAAAAGTGATCAGAATTCACAGCTTTCATTCAGATTTTTACAATGAATCAGAATAGTTTATTCCTAAACTGTGTGTTAGAAAGATCTTTAACATATGTTAGGTTCATACATTATAAGACATTCAATATTTTTGACCTCCGGCGCGAAAACGACGGAAGTTTGCGAGTCTGTGCGTATATGTGTGTGTGTGTCTCTCTCTGTCTGTGGCATTGTAGCTCCCGAACGAATAAACCGATTTTGACAAAATTAAAACTCAAATTGTTCGAATCTCAGTCTACTTTTACAGATTTTGGAATATTAAGGGAATCGAGTATAAATATGATCGGAAGAATGAATTACGTTTAAAAACTTACGAATACGGAAAATGATTCGAATAATTTGAGTTTTTCATTGTTTTTGATCCGAACGGAAACGTTTCCGAATAATTGTGAGCAGGTAGCTCGTATTTTGTCCAGTCAGCAGCTAACGTATTTAGGCTAAACCCTACGTCATTTCCACTATCAAGACGATTCAAATGACACCTCACATGTCGAAATACATCAAGCTGTTTAGGATGTAGAGCGTGCCAAAGAAACCTCATACATGCATACATACATATCCACATACATACACTCGAAAAACATAACCCTTCTTGCGGAGTCGGGTGAAACGTACCCTATGTCCTTTTCAGTACCCCTGACAACGTGTATGCAAAATTTCACGATAATCAATTGAGTGAGAGGCGTGAAAGCATTACAAACAAACCAACAAACAACAGTTAGGATTAGGATAGTTAGAATATAGATATCGCAAGGACTCAACAAGTTAGGTTTTAGACAAATCACTACTGATCTCAGTTGTCAGTTAATTTTTCCTGTTAAACGAAAAAAAAACCGACTACATTTTTTTTCGTTCAAACGACACAATGGACTTTTTGTGTGTCAAATTATTGGGTGCTCCCTGTGTTTATTTGATTGTGAAAATAAAATTGGTGGTCTGTTGTACTCGTGAACTTGAGACGCAGTACAGGAGAATAAACAGTATGGATGGCTTATGGAAGACTAGCTGTGTCAGGTGGTTTCAGTTCCATTTGGGGGCTGAGCTACCCACGTCCTTAGGAGTGTACTCTATTCTGATTCCCTACACGCGGTCCCCGGGTAGTGCTAACCGGGTAGCAAACTCTGGTGGGAGGCTTCGACCGTGGCTAGTTACTACGCACCGGACCAAGCCAAGCCGTGAAATGACCTAGTCGTGTTTCGGGATGTAGTCCGGTGTAACCGTTCCGAAGACGGGTCTGAGCAGTAGCGCACTTGTAGCGCCTCACTCAACTGCCGTCTTTGTACTTCTTCACTCTACAAAACTTCAATGCTAGAGTGAAAAAGTACCTTATAGGTCGTCGTGCTCAATCTTAGACCACAACGTCGCTTAACATCAGGCGAGTTGGTGGTCAAACGACGACCTATTCTACATAAAAAAAAATTAAAGAAAGGTTTTTTTTCCGGGATGAAAGATATCCTATGTCCTTTTCTGTACCCCTGACAACGTGTATGCAAAATTACATGCTGATCGATTAAGTTGTGTCGAGTGCTTAGCTAGTGTGCTGGCTAGCATCCTCGACTTGTATTACTATGCCAGTTCGAGATGTCAAGTTTAATACGATATGCATGTTATGTTTATGGTCATGAAGCAAGTTAGTTCCACCGTGTTTAGTCTCGTAACATTGGCAATGACAACGGTAGTGAATAGAGTGGTTTTTATAAAGAGATGACATATAGGATTGTAAAAGCTTTGTTTTTATAAACCTTTTTAACTAAAACAAAAAAGCGATGATAGCCTAGTTGGAGAAGGCCCGCCTCGCAAGCCAGAGGGAGCGAGTTCAAACCCAGCCGACGGCACACACCAATTTGTTCACTGTGTGAACATATGTGCGTATTGTATATCATCTGCTACATGACCGGAGCCCGGTGTATGGCGATGGGCTCGCCCCCTGTCACATTTGGGATTGAATATCGCTGGCCAAGTGTGGATGTTGTATTACTCATCTACCAGCCCCTTGGCGGGAAAGGCGTGACATTATGTTATGTTTAAACTTTTAACTTAAACTTTTAATTTAAATTTTTCTTTTTTTATTACCAAACGGACACAAATAATTAATTTGGAACAAATTATTGTTTTAAAACAATAATTAATCAAATTAATTATTTGACTATTTTAAATTAACTATCTTATTTATATAAGATAGTTGATTGAATCAGGCGTTACTTTGCGGAAGTTCATCTTCAAAATTGTTACTTGAACTAATATCTAGTGTAATTCCGCTTTAACGTCGCATTAAGTACATCAAGGAATATGAATTTTTTATTCTATTTTTAATTTTGAAAAATTAAAAAAAATAGAATAAGAATATTACACTAGATATTAGTTCAAGTAACAATTATTGTTATAAAGCCTAAATTACTGCCACTACTGCTACTGGCAGCCATAGCACAAGCTTTGCTTAGTTTGGGGTCAGGCGACCGTGTGTGGAAGTGTCCCGAATTTATTATTATTATTATTACTGCTACTAACAGTATGACTAGCCAGTAGGACCACGGACAGTCCTACGAGATCAATACGCTCTACGTTTTTCCAAAATGAAACAGTCCATACCGTTTATAAGTCGTCGAAACCTTGACATAACAAAGGACACACAACTTCGTACCCTAATAGGGTACAATTAAAGTACATTACAGCAAATAATAAGTCGCCGGCCACAATTACAGTACATGGTAATTTGGATTCGACGTAAGATCCGTATTTTTGTTGCGTTAAGGTCAAAATTGTTTTAAAAAATTAAGCACGTAACAGACTATCGCACTAATAGTGTCTCTATGAGCTGTAGATCTCGCGGCTGACGTCTGTCCTCTACAGGGGGGGTCCTACGCGTGAGATAAGAAGAGATTTTATCTTGGTCACTCTCACACCTATGACCTTTCAAACGAGAGCAACAAGTACGAAAAATGGTGAGATTGAATCTCACGCCTTCAGAATAGCCCTACAGGTCGCCTACCTTAACCAATTCTCGTGAAATTTTGTGAGCAGGTTCAAAAAACAAAGATATGTAATTTTTTAAATTTCCAAAAAAATTGCTCGACAAAAAAAAAATCAAAATAACTATTGAACCTGGTCACAGAATTTCAAGAGAATCTGTTAAGAATTGTGACCTGTAGAGGAATACAGAGATCCGGACCGTGTCTGGATTTCTCTCCGGATCTTTAGACAGAGTTGACATACGAAAGCATTTTCGTCGAAGCCGGGTAGCAAACTCTGGTGGGAGGCTTCGGCCGTGGCTAGTTACCACCCACCGGACCAAGCCATGCCGTGAAATGACCTAGTCGTGTTTCGGGATGTAGTCCGGTGTAACCGTTCCGAAGACGGGTCTGAGCAGTAGCGCACTTGTAGCGCCTCACTCAACTGCTGTCTTTGTACTTCTTCACGCTGCAAATTTTCAAGGCTAGAGTGAATAAGTACCTTATAGGTCGTCGTGCTCCATCTTAGACCACAACGTCGCTTAACATCAGGTGAGTTGGTGGTCAAACGCCTACTTATTCTACATTAAAAAAAAAACATAGACGCTTCGCGCGATAACGCTCCCTCGGTCGATTATCTCTACATAGTATAAAGACAATCGCTCTCTGCGTCTGTCTGTGTCTCTGTCTGTATGTCCCCTAACTCCTAAACTACGCAACAGATTTTGATGAGGTTTTCACCATCAGATAGATAAGTTTTCACGGAAGACTTATACAGGGTGCTGGTTTTGTGTGTAGTAACACTTAAGGGTCTTCTCCCCCTCAAAGTGAACAACTTTTGGAATATCAGTTTGCGAAATTCAGAAAAAATACTAAAGAATTCATACAAAATTGATCACGTGACCAGTTATTTTGTATGGAGACTCAATTATTTTTCTTTCTAGTTTTAAAAACTTATGTTCAAAAAATTAGCAATGATAGCCTAGTTGGAGAAGGCCCGCCTCTCAAGCCAGATCGGGTTCGCACCCAGCCGACGGCACGCTCCAATTTGTTCATGGTGTGAACATAATATGTGCGTATTGTATGTCATCTGCTACATGACTGGAGCCCGGTGTATGGCGACAGACTCGCTCCCTGTCACATTTGGGACTGAATATCGTCCAACAACGTGGACAACGTGTATACAAAATTTCAAGACAATCGTTTGAGTAGTTAAGACGTGAAAGCGTTACAAACAAACAAACAAACTCACTTTCGCATTGATAATATTAGTTTGGACAAGCTGCGCCCCGCGGTTTCACCCGCGGTTAAAAAGTATCCTATGTGCTAGTCTAGACTATAATCTATCTCTGTGCCAAGTTTTATCCAGATCTGTTCAGCCGTTCAGCGTGAAAGAGTAACAAACATCCATCCATCCATGCATTCTTACAAACTTTCGCGTTTATAATATTAATAGGATTAGGATTATCGCAGTCTGTTGCGCGCTTTAAAGTATTTTTTTTAGCTTATAGCGGAGTTGTTGTTCCTCAATTTTCGAATTTAAGTTTTTTTTTTGTGACACTTTTAGTGAATGAAGTAGTTGTTTCTTAATTTGCTTATAAAGTATGTATTTGTGCCCATTGATATTTTTTTTTAATTGATGAGACATCTTGTGGTGTGTATTTTAAATTAAGAACTGGATTCTGCTCGCACATATCAAGATTTTTTAAAGGTAAACATTGAACTGAAACATTGAAACTGGCTATATTTTTATGAAAAATTGCAACTTAACCGATTGCCATTTTGCTATCATAGTCTATGGGAATACGTCCACTACCACAGAATAGACAATAGTACAACTGTCAGACAGTGCAAATTATACCAGTAAGTAACCTTGGTAGCATCTCAAGGTGTCACACGCAAATTATAGGTGAACTTCCACTTATTTAAAAATAATCTTACCCGTGGAGCCACTATCGCGTTTCCTAAACCAAACCGACGGGAGCCCGTTGAAAATGTTAGTTCACGTATTTGGCCACCCGAATGGGTAAGTTTGTCGCTCACTGCAATGTGGAACCAGGAAAAATTTGCTGCACGCGATCGTGTGTGCCGCCTTAATTAAGCACGTGGACGGTGTGGATGCGGCCTAATAATTATTTTCTTATTAGTGTCATGCTGGCGGTTTAATTTGCTATTTTTGATTTAAAACAGTTACTTTTAGCCGACTGCGCAAGAAGGATTACGTTTGTACTTAAAAAAACGTAACCACGTAAAAAAATATGTGTTTACGTTTCTCTGAGGACTCATTACAAATATCAACATGAAAATTATTCTGAACATTTTGTAATACAGTTTTCAATGCATTGATAGAGGCAAATTTATCAAAAATATATATAATTATACTAGCTGCGCCCCGCGGTTTCACCCGCGATTAAAAAGTATCCTATGTGCTATTCTAGACTATAATCTATCTCTGTGCCAAATTTCATCCAGATCTGTTCAGCCGTTCTGGCGTGAAAGAGTAACAAACATCCATCCATTCTTACAAACTTTCGCGTTTATAATATTAGTAGGATATCTAATATAATAGTGTCCTAAGCGAGCGAGTCAGCTGCATACCTTACCACCATACACTTTAATCAAACATTTTTCATTTTCATTTGGCTACATACATTAAACTTAGTTCCTTACGTTTCCGCCAGAGGCGCTTTATTGAAATGTATGGAGCCAAACGAAAACGAAAAAAGTTTTCGTTACTATCAAAAATGTAAAAATCTTTGAAATTATGAAACCGCGTAGTCCAAACAAGTAACATTATTAAAAGAAAAACAAAAACCCGGCTGTAAAATGTTGTACACTATGTCACTTCCACTATCAAGACGATTCAAATGACACCTCACATGTCGAAATACATCAAGCTGTTTAGGCTGTAGGACGTGCCGAAGAAACCTCATACATACATATGTACATACATACACTCGAAAAACATAACCCTCCTTCTTGCGCAGTCGGGTAATTAAACCAATTCGGATCAGGCTTTCGGCCATGTACTTCATACTCGATTTCTCCCACTATAAGACTTACTAACTGTCAAGTAGCACTCGAGTGAAATGTCACTTGTAGCACGTTTTATGACTTTTACCGTTTAGGCGGTTGTCACAGTGCTCCGTGCTTACGACGCGTGTGCGGGGGCGCGTTTTTGACGTGGTCCCTTCGGTAGCATATAAAGTTACACTATACAGGGTTATAGGTACCTAATCAAAAACCACTTAAGGGTTCATTGTACTCATCAATACGATCAACTTTTACTATGAAGCCAATCCTGTAATCGCGAAAAAAAACAGCTGTTCCATACAAAAAGTTCAATCACCTGAGACAAAATGTATGGAACAGCTGATTTTTTTTCGCGATTTCAGACTTCACACCATAGTAAAAGTTGTTCATATTGATGAGTACAATGAACCCTTAAGAGGTTTTTGATTAGTTACCTATAATACTGTATAACAAGGTTTATTATAATTTTTCTCTTGTTATTTTGTTATTTGTGGTGTGAACAATAAAGAGTTTATCCATCTATCTAGCATTTCTACTCTACATAGCTTAAAACAAGATACATTAATAACAATTTAAAAAATCCATGACAAGTTCGTCACTAATTCACCTTTCAAATTAAAAAAAAAAACAATATTAGTTCATCCGTTCGGGAGCTACGATGCTACAGACAGACACACACACATAAACACATGCACAGACACGTCAAACTTATAACACCTTGTCGTTTTTTGCGTCCGGAGTTAACAAAGTCGCTGTTCGCGTCTCTCCCTCTCTCTGTATATCCGCTACGTAAAGTACACTACAGATTTTGATGCGGTTTGCATCATCAGTTAGATATTTTTTCACGGAAGGCTTTTTAGGTACCGCGCAAAGCCGGGACGGGTCGCTAAATTATTATAAATAAAGAGTTTATAAAAACGAAAGCTGACTTGTGCATTTGTAACATTGCACAAGTCAATACAGCGAGCACGCAAATCTGTCGGCTTTTTCGCGAACAATGATTTTTCTTCTATTGTACGGGCTTAGCCACGCAGAGTTGGCATACTGCAAATTGGATAGCATAGTGGCCGCTGAAATATTTGAAATCAGAAATCAGAATTTATTGAAAACTCCAATAGTTACACGTCACAGTTCGATAAATGTCAAGTTTATACATGTCAAAACGGTAATTACATATGTCAAATGAAATAAACAATTAATGTCAACAAAATAAATTGCATACCTATTATTCTTAATAATATAACTAATAAAACTTTAACCAATGGTCGCGTCGTGTCGCGTCGTCCCGCGAACCGTTGCGGCTCGCGATGCAGTGAGGCAACAGCCTTACGTTAATACCACCTACACTCCTGCATACTTGTAACGGAAGCAGTGAATTGGATTTTTACTCGATTTTAAGAAACACTTAAAGTATTCCAAATTTGGAACGTTTCATTCTCGTTTTGAAGTGTCAAAAATGGAAATCAACTATTTCAAATTTAGACAGTTTCATTCTCATTTTGAAGTGTCAAAATGTATTCGAGTATTTTCAAATTTGGAACGTTTTTTTCTTAATTCGGTGCGTCATTCCGCTCGTGCCGTTCGCAAACAAGGCAGCACGTACGGTACACAAGCACAGACTGTGGGTACATTGTTGACTTGGTTGAGAAGTGCTCTGTCAACACGTTGATTTCTCCAGTAGCGGTGTCCAGTTTGTTTGTCTGTGGTCTTTTCAATTTTGAGATGCTACATTTAATTTTTATAGGTTGATTGTCAAATAAAAATGCAGCACAAGATACTTGGTAGCTCCCCCTTGGACCTCGCCACTGAGTAGACGTGCGCAAAATTATTGTCAATTTATTTTTAAAACATTTGTTTTTATATAATTCCGGAAAAAAATACAAGTACAAAAAATAGGAGTGCAGAAGAGTATAGCAGGTTGCAACTTCGCGGGCTAGACAAGGTGCGTACGCGCCGATGCTCTTGCTCACTCGCACGCATTGGAGACACTGGGACGCAACAAGTGGCTGTACCTACGAGGTATGTGCAAGTGTGCTGATATGTCCATACATTGAATACTCCCACTGCGCGTGACCAAACAACAACCACCTGTTGAACTACATCGCATAGCTTCACGCAACTCTGAGATCCTGGTACTTTTAGACGAAAACTTTAGAAGACTTCGGGTATAATTAAGACTACCACAGCGCGTGAACGAATGACAACCACCTGTTGATATGTCCATACATTGAACACTCCCACTGCGCGTGACTAAATAACAACCACCTGTTGAACTACGAGTACATCGCATAGCTTCACGCAACTCTGAGATCCTGGTACTTTTAGACGAAAACCTTAGAAGACTTCGAGTATAATTAACCACCACGAGACTACCAGCGCGTAAACGAATGACAACCACCAGTTGATTTATTTTTGGATACCTTTTCGCTACCTTGGGTTCCTGATACATTTGGAAGAAACAAATATTATTATTATTATTATTTTTTTTTTATTTCTACTTCATATTTAAATTTTTGGATCCGTCTTTAACCTTTTTGATTGCTGATCTCCTGGTACAAGATGCCTCTAAAACGTACCCCACCTTCTACTCCGGCATTTAAGTCACGAGAAGAACCACTTAAAACGAAAGATAATAAGCCAGTGCATTCCGGCGCCCGCATGGCTACATCTATTGAGGACAGTGTGCACTATGATTCAGAACCAGACTTGCGTTTAGCACGCAACAAGAAAAGGAAGCACGACGGCCAGGACACTGGAATAGCAGCTTCCATCAAAGAATCGTTGGAAGCGCTGTCTAAGAAACAAGATGAACAATTCAATGAAATAAAGAGCATTGTTTGCTCTGTTAAAGATCAAAATGATGATTTGACTAAGACGGTTGAACTATTATCCCATAAAAATGATGAGTTTATCAAAAAAATTCAACATCTAGAAAAAATGGTGCAAGAAAAATCTAAATATATTGCTCAACTAGAGGATAAACTGGAAAGGACAGAAAGATGGTCGAGATCGACGGGTATCGAGATAAGAAATATCCCTAAGAATGATAAAAAAATTGAATCCAAGGAAGACCTTTGTGATATCGTCAGACATCTGGGAAAGTCGTTAAACATAGAGATTGGAATGTCAGACATAAAAGATGTGTATCGAACGCATTCAGCTGATTCTACACAACGGCCGGTAATTACTGAATTTACCACTACCTTACTAAAAGAAAAATTAATAACAGCTGTAAAGAGCTTCAACAAAAATAAGATTAAAGGTGACAAACTCAATACAACTCACCTGCTTTTTAAAATACCAGCTAAGCCAATCTTTGTGTCAGAAACCCTGACGCAAAAAATGCAGAGATTATTCTTTTTGGCTCGCAACTTCCAAAAAACTGTAGGATATAAATACTGTTGGACCTCGCGTGGCATGGTTTACTTACGTAAAGATGACAATTTACCACAAATCAAGATAGAATGCAATGCGGATCTAGAAAACTTACGAAAACTACAATGACTAGATATTGTGCAAATCATGGCTAAAATGAAACAAGAAGTTAACCATGTGACTGGGAAAAGCATATTAGCTTTGGTCAACAATTCAATTGTATTAAGTTATTTATTATGTAAAATATCATTAGGTCTAGATACAAACAAAAACTATCATATTACACACCTTACTTACTCACAGCTTAAATGCGTAAACACCAGAGATACAACACACAATTACAAACTTATACAGACAGAAAAAACATTGCTATATAATCTCTCCGATAAGCTTCGTATCAAAACTCCAACTCCTAGCACGGTCGATCTAACTCTACTCTCATTATGGGTACCACGACCCAACTAACAGATGAACTTGACACAGAAGTGTCGAGAGCATATGAATGTGATATAGAACAATGCATGAAATTTCTTCCCCATTCTAAATCAAATCTTTCTATTTTGGCTCAAAACATACGAAGTCTTGGATGCAACATTAGCAAATTTGAAATACTTTTAACTAGACTTAAAATAAACTGCGATATACTTGTTTTGACGGAATGCTGGCTTCAATGTTTGCCTGTCGTGCCGACTTTGAGTGGATATAGATCAATTGACTCAAAAATAAACATCAATAGGAATGATGGTGTAGTAGTGTATGTGAAGCAGGAGCTAAGCTTTTCCTATGATGAACCATCATTTGAGGAAGGCAACTGCCTAATGATTAAACTTGATGAAGATACTGTTATTTTAGCAATATATCGATCTCCTTCCTTTAAAAAGATTGACAAATTTATAAGATCATTAGATAACGTACTCAAAAAACTATCTTCAATAAAAAATATCATAATTACTGGGGATGTTAATATATCTATAAACCAAGAGAAAAATAGCGAGGAAAGTGGTTTTTACCTGGATTTATTGGCATACCATGGACTCTTTCCGGCACACTCTTTTGTGACACGTGAAGAAAGTGGCACTTGCTTAGACCACGTAATTGTAAAAACCAATTTTCCTGCAATTACTCTAGTACCACTTACAAATATTACAGATCATAGACCTACTTTATTATGCTTAGATTGTAACATAACTAGGAATTATTCAAAAACTACTTACTCTAAAATTGACACCATGAAACTAAAAGAAGATGTTCTAAATATAGATTTATGTCCTTTATTCAAATCAAAAGATCCGGATTTCGCTTTGTCCTACTTGATAGAACAGATAAAAACTACAATAAAACAGAATACAAAAATTATTACTTTTTCTAGACGCAAAAAAATTATTAAACCATGGATGACAACAGGATTACTTAGATGTATTCGTAACAGAGACCAATTGCATAAAAAAATCAGAAACTCTCCAAACAATGACATTTTAAAATTGACTTACACTCGTTACAGAAACTTCTGTAACTCACTCATAAAGAAAACGAAAATAGCATATGATAAAGATAAACTAGAAAAAGCTGGTAATAATCCAAAAAAAATATGGTCTGCAGTTCGGGAAATATCAGGTACAAATATTGTACATGAATATCCGAAAGAGCTATTAAATATCGGAAATTCTCCAAATTTATCAGTCAATATAATTAATGAATTCTTTGTAAATGTTGCTAAAAACCTAGCAGAGAGTATAATTCCAGTTACTACTAATCTAACAGAAGATCGGTGTATAATAAGCGACTCAAAGTCTTTTGTCCTCCTAGACACCGATCCAGAGGAAGTAGAAAGGCTTATATTAGGACTAAAAAATGAGTGTTCGATTGGATGGGATGGAATATCTAACAAGTTTCTGAAAGAATATAGAGAATTTCTTGTCCCTCCTCTTACTTACATTTTTAACCTTAGTTTTGAGTTGGGCATATTTCCTAAAGACCTTAAAAGATCTATCATTATACCTATACACAAAAATGGGGACAGAGACTGTATTAACAACTACAGGCCAATTTCAATTTTACCTTCTATTTCCAAAATATTAGAACGTTTAATGAATAATAGGTTAATTAAGTACTTAGAACAGAATAACATTTTGTCCAGTAATCAATTTGGCTTCCGTCGTGGTAAATCAACGGATGATGCGGTACATAAATTAACTAGTTATTTATCGGAAAGCTTAGACAACAGAAAAAAATGCATTGCAATTTTCTTAGATCTGGCTAAAGCATTTGATACGGTCTCTGTCCGTATTCTTGTTTCCAAGCTTGAGAAGATTGGCATAAGAGATAATCAACTTGCACTTTTTAGGGACTACGTAACTGACAGATTTCAGAGTGTTAAGGTTGGAGACTATATTAGTGACAGGCTACCAGTCACGCACGGAGTTCCTCAAGGAAGTATTTTGGGACCTACATTATTTCTAATTTATCTAAATGATTTATGTTCCTTTAATTTTTATAACGGTGAACTTATCTCATATGCAGATGACACAGTATTAATGTTTACTGGAAATACATGGCAAGGGGCTTATGAAGCTGCTCAAGTTGGCCTTGACAAGGTTACTACATGGCTGAATGATAACGTTCTGTCCTTAAATACAGAAAAAACAAAATATCTCACTTTCTCCATTACTAACTTTCGACGTGGAAATGATCACAACATAGCTGCTCACACTAAATTATGTCTCTCTACAAATTCAGGAACTTGTGATTGCAAAATTCTAGAATCAACCGTTTTTATAAAATATTTAGGAATCATCATCGATAACAATCTAAACTTCAAACATTACATTTTGACTCTAAGTAAACGAATACGTAAAACCTTTTTTGTTTTTAAAAGACTGAGACTAATTGCTAAACCAGAAATAATCAAACAAATATATTTTGCTCTCTGTCAGTCCTTAATAACGTACTGCATATCATCTTGGGGAGGAGCTCCCAAAACGAACTTGCGCCCTATTGAGATTGCTCAGCGTGCTGTTCTGAAAATAAGTACCGGTAGACCAATTTTGTTTGATACCGCACTTTTGTATAAATCCTGTGATGTCCTCACGGTACGTCAATTATTTATGGTTAGCATTATTTTAAAACAACATTCTCTTCTTGTTTATGATCCACAGAAGCAAACTAATCGCCGAAAGCACGATGTCTGCAGACTTCCTTATAGAATAAACACAGCGTTCATTAAAAGATTTTTAGTTTTTCTTGGTCCTTATTTATATAATAAAATAAACAAATCTCAAAATATATATAATCTATCTAAACACGAAGTTAAATGTAAAGAGATGGCTAAAATCGCTAACTAGCGAAGAAACGGAGAAATTAATAGAAGAGATTAAATAATAAACTATTAAACTCAAATATAATTTACTTAGTTGTAATAAGAGTAACTCATGATACACACCCTCTTACACACATTCATGCGCATAAATACATACACATTCAAAAACACACACATGTAGGCATCACCGCGACCCAGCCTGTTAGACATAAACGGATATAATGCTACGATGCCACGTACACATACACACGCTAAACACACCTTACACAAACATTTTATACACAAAGAGGAACATTATACTCATATTATACTCATACTGTTAAATTAGTAGATTTTTGTATAAGTTTATTTCCTATTGTTAAGTTAAAAAAAATGTAAAACTGAATAGGCTAATAATGGTGACCACAATCCCTGTGGGGAGGGCACTGTACGCCGAAACACAGGCATAAAGCCTAGTTCGGCAACAGTAGATTTTTACCAAAACTCATTAAGCTAGCCTTAATAATATTATATAAGATTAATTGTACACTTTTTAGGAAATAAATATTATTATTATTATTATTATAGCTGTTTCGAACTGCGCCAAAACCCAAAAGGACAGAGCCAAGTTTAAATAAAAAAGAAAACGGTTTCGAACCAAACTCAATTTTTTTTTAATATCTTATTTCTTACAACAGACTAGACATGCGTTTGACCACTGACTCGCCTGATGGCAAGCGTCGACGTGATCGAAGGTGTAACACGTTTGCCTAGGAGATACATATTCACTTTACTTTTTACTCTTGAACAACCCCGGATTGTATTTAAGTGGAAAGACAGACAGATTAAGATATTAAAACAACTCAAATTCGCGTTTTCACTCGATCAAGACTGAATCAACAGGATAAAAATCATCGCCCTCTCTTTACATTTCAATAGGTTAGAAAAAGATGTCAATAGTTTTAGAGCTGTCTAATTCAGTTTAGAAAATCATAAAACAGAATCGAAAATCATAACACAGAATAAAAAAAGGTTTTTAAATTAAAAAATGAATTAATTTAATTTTAGCTTTTTGACGTGACAACGTCTTATAAATTGGTTTGCCGGGTGACACTTCAAGAAACTGCGTTACGCTCCGCTCACGTTATGCGCTCACAATGAGAGCGAGTGAGAGGCACGCGTCCCTTCCACTCACATTAAAATTATTTTACCACTCAAAGTCGTTGTCACGTAAAACTTTCGCCCGTATACCGACTTTACAGGCAACCAATTTTTTTTTTATTTGGATTAACTATGTATACAATGACGTTTTCTCGCGACAACTATTATGACACATTTTTTCTACAACAAAAAAAAAATCCTCACTGTAAAGATTCTAGTAGCGGGCCGTATTGATATGGTTTGAGGGCCGCGGGTCATATTTTCACATGACTAAATTAAATTTTCCCGTGACACTACCAATAGAACCTTCTAGTTGATCCACAGCAAATGTAAACAACATTCACTTTCCCGCCAAAACTCCGTTCGCAAACTTTTCACGATGATTCTCAAAAAAAAAAGTAAAAATTTCCATAGACAAGTGAACCCCGCCCACACTTTCATGTTATGGCGCGAAACCAACAAAAATGGCCGCTTATGAAAACAAACAGATTTACCTCACAAGACTAAATTAAACTTCAACACTACCAATTTAATTTGAGATCTAGTTGAGGCGCCACCATCGCAATGTCCTAACTAAATTTGTCAAATGTTTTAGTTTCTAATGTTAAACGCTTGTAGCTTTAAGTTGGTCGAACCAGCCATAATTTGCTTAACGGAATACAAGAGGTTTCGTGTTTTAACGGCAGAAACCAGTTTGAACTACATTTCACGGCAAACTGTCAGTTTTCGTTGCTACTAGCAAAAATTTTGTTTGCTACCACCTACTTAATATGACTTACAGTACATGCGTAGTGCAATGTTTTTTTTTTTTGTTTGTTTTGGCTCAGCACTATTTGTGCATTCAGACCATTTAGTAGGCTTAGATCATTTATAGTGCAATAGTTTTTTTGTTTGTTTTGGCTGAGCGCTATTTGTGCATAAAGACCATTTAGTAGGCTTATACCATTCATATTTTTAAGGTGCGTGATAGGACTAGTAGGCATACCTTAGGACATAGAAATGTGTAACGAAATCATATCTCCGCCATCTTGAAAAAAATCCAATAAAAATTCTATGATATAATTATCCAACCTACTCACAACATTTCTGTCTGGATCTCTTTCCGGATCTTTGTCTTTCTCTACATTTCGATTCCATTTCTTAGCCGATTCTCTTGAATTTTTGTGAGCAGTGGCCCTATTCGGAGATTTGAGATTTTCATCTCACTTTTTTTCGTCCTTGTTGCTCTCGTTTGAAACGTCATAGGTGTGAAGAGTGTCTCATCTCATCTCATGCGCAGGAATAGCCCCCCTGGCTCGAAAATTAAACAGAGTTTTTTTGGCGAGTCAGTTAAGAAATGCAACCTGTGGAGGAAGACAGAGATCCGGACAGAATTCGGACATACGAAAGCATTTTTGTCGAATCTGAAGCAGAGACGCTTCGCTCGCTAACGCTTGCTCGGTCGATAAATACCTACTCATATTTTGTTTCATCCTTTGTACTCGTAATATGTGATTTAAATAATTTCTCATCATATCGTCACACCGTTCCTCTGAAGGGTCTGGCAGAGGTGTAATACAATTCAATACCCACTTTTGGACGGACGATATTGATATTCAGTCCCAAATGTGACAGGGGATGCGCCTGTCGCCAATCGCCATACACCGGGCTCCAGTCATGTAGCAGATGACATAAATTACGCACATATGTTCACACAATGAACAAATTAGTGCGGGTCGTCGGCAGGGTTTGAACCCGCTCCCTCTGGCTTGAAAGGCAGGCTTTTCCCAACTATGTTAAAACTGTGTTAAAATCTAATTTTTCTAATTATTTTCTCTCTCTTTCCAGTCGTTGATGCGTTCCATGTCCGTCGAGCAACGCTGGCAGGACCTGGCCTCTCTTCTGACCATCCCCCCTCCCCCGGACCAGTACCAGCACTACCACCCCCACCACCAGCATCCGCATCCGCATCCGCACCCGCATCCGCACAACATCAGGTAAGTGGCGCCATATGGACGAAAGAGCGAACTAATGCTCACAGGGCACATCGTCACACTTCCCCAGACGATATTCAGTCCCAAATGTGACAGGGGCATTTGGGACTGAATATCGTCTGGGGAAGTGTGGGTGTTGTATTACATCTCTGCCAGCCCCGTGACGATATGATGTTATGTTTGTCAGTAATTCGCATGGAGCCCGGTGTATGGCGACAGGCTCGCGGGGGCAGTCATGTAGCAGATGACCTATAATACGCACATGTTCACACAATGAACAAATTGGTGCGTGCCGTCGCCTGGGTTCGAACCCGCTCCCTCTGGCTTGAGAGGCGGGCCTTCTCCAACTAGACTTACTGACAAACCCTCCACGAATAAGGCAACTGCAACTAAAGATAGAAAAAAGATGTAGGTTATGATAAAGTTAGATGTAGGTAAAGATGTAAGATATGATGAAGGGTTCTGACAAACCCTTCATAAATTAGGCGCCACTTACACCTACATCTTTTTTTGTTTAATTTTCGAAAGACGCAATTGCCTCACAGACGCATTTGCCCCAGTTGACTTAATATTTTTTTCAAAAATGAAACAGTAATATGATCTTCTGTCTCTTTCCAGCGCGCATGGCGCTGCCGGCGGCTACCCTGGCAACTATCACGCTCCTCATGCTCCTATACCGGCTCCCATGCCCGACAAACACCCTGACGCCTACGGTGAGTTCCATCGGAAACGATGCAGCATTCATAACTGCACTATCCTAACTAATATTAAGAGTCCGGCGACCTAACTAATTTCGACCTAGGCGACCTAGACTAACTTCGCATTGGCTTAAGGTATTCTATCGCCAATTCGTCTAGAAGAAGAAGACGAGTGAAGAGAGCGAGTAATGATACTGACGAGCCTCTAAACATACCTACAGAGTGACAAAGTGCGATTTTTTTTTATGACTTTTGCGCTTCTGTAATCATTCTTAAGTAACTAAGAATTTCCCTTGTATTATTGATTCATTTAACAGCTAATGATGTAGACAACCTCCCTATGTAATGGAATTTTTGATTTGCTTTGTCTACGTAATGATATAAGTACTTTTCTTTAATGTGTTATTAACTCATAGGTTTTGGCAATAAATACATTATTTATTTATTTAATAATGTGGCTCTGTGAGCTGAAGACGAGATATAAAAAAATATATTTTGCATTGATTAATAGCATAGATTATTATTATCAAAACATCGTATCTTCGCCATTTTGAAAAATCCAAAAAAAATACAACATGATTATAAACATATTGGGTGTGTTTAAGCACTGAAAACAACATACATTATTATTCTAAGATATAATTGACCAACTGAACCCTAAAATTGAGAAAATAATTAATAATAAGCTGTTCCGTACATAACAAAATTAATGACAAAATGTATGAACAATAACCGCCTTTTGGCTTAGTACCGATAGCCCTGTAGTATCACTACGTTACGGTGTCAAATCAGCGTAATAACCATCATTCAGTTTGTATTATAATTTTTCGTTCTTCTTTTGTCCGCAGCTGGCGCGGCGGCGCCACTAGAGGGCGCTTACAAGGTGGAGTCCGCCCACCACCCTCAACAACACGACGGAATCTATTACCAGGCAAGTACAGAGTCTAGCAAGTCAGTTAACCTTTTAACCGTCTCACTCTGACGAGTAAAGGGTTACCAGATGAAAAATTTTAAAGTGCAGATTTTTTTTTTCATTAAAAATATTAGATATGTGCTCAGTGAAGTATAACTACCTCTACAAATTCCGCGGGAATGCAAAACAACTCGTTGTAAATCAGTTTCAAATTTCATCCAGATCCGTTCAGCCGTTCTGTCGTGATTGAGTAACAAGCATCCATCCAAATTTTCGCCTCCTACTAATATTATAAACGCGAAAGTTTGTAAGAATGGATGGATGTTTGTTACTCTCTCACGCCAGAACGGCTGAACAGATCTGGATGAAATTTGGCACAGGGATAGATTATAGTCTAGAATAGCACATGGGATACTTTTAAACCGCGGGTGAAACCGCGGGGCGCAGCTAGTTTATAATAATAGTGTGTTAGTCGCTTTACCATCGCATGTTTCTTAGTAACCCCATCAGTTTTGGTCCCTGTGACAGATCTTTCCTAGTGCAAGGCCACAAGCAACCATGTAAGCATAGATTTTAAAGTTTCTGCACAAAATTGCTCATTAAATGGTTCATGAAACATTATTTGGAATAGTAAATTAAGCACCGAGAGGACAAAGCAGTGTTTTACGGAACGGGTGGCTTATTGAACCCTGAGCGTAACGAGGGACTCTAGAGTTAACTCCCGAGCGCGGCGAGGGAGTTGTGTAAAGTCCTGAGTGAAGCGTAGGGTTCAAGCCGACCAAGACGAAAGACACTGCTTTATCCCAGAGGTGAATACTCTATTTTTACGCCTTCTGCGAGGCAATAAAAAGGAACTGAAAACCAAACCTATGGTACACCAAACACCGACTTTTGTTTTAAATTTCGTGAAGCTCGCATGGTTTAGCCGCGTTCTTTTTTTTCTTGGTGGTTCAATTTTCAAATAAACTCTTCTTTCAGCCCCGTATGCTGAGTTTTCATTCAATTTTAACCTCTTTGCCCGAAAACTCCCTTGGGATTTTCTTACGACTTTATGTCCCTAGGCAGGCAACGCCTCGCTTTACGCTGAGACTACGTGATATGTAAGTAATTGGTCATTCTCGAGCAGGTGGTGTGTAAAAACATATTAAGAGCCTTTTAACGGGCGTTATTGCCTTCTCGCTCACACAATTCAGCGTTTTTTTTATAATAACGAGTATTCATTAAAAATTAAAAAAACACTGATTTTCATCAACCATGCTAGAACACTGCCGGCTATAGGTCACATTTCTCAACCGATTCTCGTGACATTTTGTAAGCAGGTCCGATAATTATCCTCTTTTTTTGTCAAGTCAGTTTTTGGACATTTTCGAAGAAACGAAAATGGGACATACATTGGACAGATGCTGGACAGAAGAAAGCATGTCTTTTTGGCCGAAGTTGAAGCATATACGCTTCGTTCAGTAATGCTCGCTCGGTCGAAAAGCAACATATACGAATACAGAATACGAATACAGTCTAAATTGCGGCCATTTTAGATCTCAAGTCCCTCTCGCTGTCAAGTATTAACTGTCATTGTTGTCCAACAGAACTCAACTGGCGACATGGGTCCCGCGGGCAACCAGGATGGCTTCCTGCAGTCCATACTGAACGACGAGGATCTGCAGCTCATGGATATGGCCATGAACGAAGGTAGGCCATATTATAGCGATTCTGTTGTTTATAGGTTCTTTTGTTAGTTGGACGAGTAGCTGTTGGATCGTCTGCTAAAAACGTATACGTAACATTCGACTAGTGGCGCCATCTATTGGTTGACGCGAGAAGCTTAAATAAAGGACTGGTCACACCGTGCGATCTGTAGCCTGGCTATTGTTATATTGTTAATAGGTTCTATTGTTAATTGAACGAGTAGCTCCATCGATTGCCTGCTAAATACTTATACGTAACATTCGACTAGTGGCGCCATCTAGAATTCGGCGGAAATAGCTTAAATGAAAAACTTACCACACCATACAATCAGTGGGGCTATTCCTACGCGTGAGATGAGATTTTATGTCGGTCACTTTCACACCTATGACGTTTCAAACGAGAGCAACAAGGACGAAAAAAGGTGAGATGAAAATCTCAAATCTCCGAATAGGGTCCCTGTAGTCTAGCTATTTACTAGGTAGCGTAGTGTAATAAGAGATGCACATACGAGTATAAGTCACTATCGGATCCCTATTCAAACGCGTGCGATGTTAGCGTGTTATGTTTTCAAACTAGAGACACCAAGAAACATTTTGCATGAATCAGATAGCCAGACATCAGTCGCATACGAAAGATAGCGTGGTGCGATAAGTCCTATAGATGGCTCATCGTAGTCCATTTTAAGGCTATTTTGGACCCGGCGAATCACAACGATATTATACAGAGAGAGATGCAGTTACTGGGACTTCAACGACAGATAGAGCAAGATGCAACATACAATAATTTCGCTACGGCGTTCGTGTAACAAGTATCATTATTATAAGGTCAACAAAAAACCCGACCGCAAAATATAGTCGGACACTCCGAATAATTATAACTAAAATGTACTCTATGTCACTTCCACTATCAAGACGATTCAAATGACGCCTCACATGTCGAAATACATCAAGCTGTTCAGGCTGTAGGGCGTGCCAAAGAAACCTCATACACACATACCCACATACATACATAAAGACTTACATACATACACTCGAAAAACATAACCCACCTTCTTGCGCAGTCGGGTAAAAAAGGCGTATATGTCGGCCTGCAGTTTATCAGACATGGGGTTGAACAAAGGTACAAAGTATAGTTATATGGTAATTGGTTTTGTGGCTCCATCTATTGGCTACCTTAGAACTACAAGTAACATTCGATTAAGTAACGCCATCTATGGTTGGCCCGAGGAATCATTCCGTCCGAGGGGGCTGGCAGAGGGGCTGGCTTCGCCGGACGATATTCAGTCCCAAATGTGACAGGGGGCGAGCCTGTCACCCCCCTATTATATTATGATATTTTTTTTATAATGATAAACTGATTGCATAATCTAGACTGGTAAAATCTGTGAGCTGACGCTCGCGGCCGGCGTTTGTACTCCTCTAAAGGTCGTATTTCTCAACCTAAATAGATAATAAATAATTCCGAAGACGGGTCTGAGCAGTAGCGCACTTGTAGCGCCTCACTCAACTGCCGTCTTTGTACTTGTTCACTCTACAAAACTTCAAGGGTAGAGTGAATAAGTACCTTATAGGTCGTCGTGCTCCATCTTAGACCACAACGTCGCTTAACATCAGGCGAGTTGGTGGTCAAACGCCGACATATTCTACATAAAAAAAGGCTTACAAATAAATATTATAGTTTATAGTTCAATAAAATGCATGTGCCGTATACAGAATCTTAATCTTAATATATATAAATCTCGTGTCACAATGTTTGTCCTCAATGAACTCCTAAACCACTTAACCGATTATAATAAAATTCGCACACCATGTGCAGTTCGATCCAACTTGAGAGATAGGATAGTTTAAATATATATATATATATAAATAATAAACGTGAACGAAGTCGCGGGGTGACAGCTAGTATACATATATAAATATCATAAAACATATCTTTGAGTATCATTTATTATTATCAACTAGGATTACTAGGCTATAAAAAATGGCAAAATAATGCAAAATGACATGAAAAGTTTTCAACGTTTTTCTGTTCTATTAATTGACTAGTTGCGCCCTGCAGTGCTACCCGCGCTTAAAAATAGGCAGGTAACAAATAACTGAAAAATGATGTACTCTACGTCACTTCCACTATCAAGACGATTCAAATGACACCTCACATGTCGAAATACATCAAGCTGTTTAGGTTGTAGGGCGTGCTTGTATATGTATATCGAGCTGTATCGGAAAAACTGTGTTCACATGGCTGCACAGTGTGCGCTGTAGAACAAGCCAGGTGGACAAAAGTCGTTATCAAATTCCCGGAAATGAGTACTATGTACCTGTAAACAAAACCCCCAAACCCCCAATTCCAAGAACTATTTATGTCTAACATTCCATACTAATGAGTCATTGTTTATCAAAGTGAGCTAATGAGGTAAATGCAATTTTAAATATAGGTCAGTTGCATTTTAGCGACACTTTCACTAACACCTCATTGTGGCAGTTTTTAATTTTGTGGAAAGTTTAGTGATGGATTTCAATTCTGAAGGTATGTATATTAATATTTTATTATTAGAATCTTTTAATGTGCCTTAAAAATTATTAGAGTAGGTTATCAACGAAAACACAAAAAAAAACATATTTTTTCTTTGATTTCAAACTTATCGAGTATGGGAAAAGCATGTATCCTCTTGTATCCAGGCTAATTTTTTTATATGTTTTAGCTGCATGACTATAGATTATTGTGACATATATTTTACGTAGCACAAATGAGTACAACTATTTTTTTTTCTCTTTTTTGCAGAAAAGCTCCACTCTATTAATAAAATAGAGTTTTTCGAAGAATGGCTTAGACACGAAAAAGACGAAAGAAATGATCGTCTATTTGAATTTATTTCGTCTAAGTTTGAGTTTTCTGAAATTTCTGAAGATAGTCAAAGAGACATTAAGATGAAGTTAGCCAGTATTTCATCAAAAATCGCTTCCAAATGGGTTTCTTCAGGAAAGTCAAGGGAGCGTTTTCTTATTAAGAATAAGTTGTGGCTAGAAGGCGAAGAGTTAGAGTTCTGCGTGCGGTCAATTCAACCGCAACCTTCTACCTCATCCACTGACCACTCTCGACCCGGAAGACCCAAAAAAGACTTCGAAGATTCGTCTTTCAAAACTAAAAAACGTAGAGTTGAAGATTTAGTTTACTCGCGGAGTGTTGGCGAATTGATGACTGCTGCAGAAGTAGCTGCACGATCTACTGGACACAAAAACGTTGCCAGGGTTATAAAGGACATTGGCGAAAATCCGACTTCTGCGAGTGTGTGCCTTCAACAACCCAGTGCTGTGCAGAATAATAGACCACTAAGTAGTGACGAGGCATTAGCCTACTATATAGACTCTAAGTCGACCACTCACTCCTATAAACAGACTAGGAAATGGACTATGAAAGTCGGGCACCACGTGTTTCCATCATATAATTGCATTGTTAAATCAAAAAAAGCGTGTTATCCTTCTGAGGAGCACATTGTTGTGACACAATCTCGAGCAGAAATTGAGTTACAAGCTTTACTCAACAAAACAGCGGAACGGTTAATAGAAGCTCAGAGAGAAGTTGTCACAAGTGTGCTCCCCAATTCATCATTTACTCTTATAAGTAAATGGGGTTGTGACGGGAGTTCCGGTCATAGTGCTTACAAACAGAGATTTGAGAACAGCGAAGACACTGATGAGTTCCTTTTTGTTTATTCGTTTGTTCCTCTTAGGTTAATCGACGAAGCTAACAATATCATCTGGCAAAATCCTCGTCCATCATCGACGATGTTATGTCGACCAATTAAATTTATTTTTGTCAAAGAAACTACAGAGTTGACAAAAATCGAAACCGATAAAGTTTTGGAACAAATAAACAACTTGGAGCCTACATCTTGTGATCTTGGTGCTTCTGAAATTTCTGTTAAACACAAGCTCCTGCTGACTATGACCGATGGAAAAGTCTGCAACGCTTTGACAGAGACCCAGTCAGCGCAGAAATGCTATATTTGTGGAGCTACTCCCAAAATGATGAATGATGAAGGAAGGCATTTTGATAGCAATCAAGATAATTTTGGCTTTGGTTTGTCAACATTACATGCTTGGATTCGTTCGTTTGAGTGCTTTTTACACATTAGTTATAAGTTAGATATTAAGAAATGGCAAGCTAGGACTACAGAGGAAAAAGCAAGTGTGAAAAAAAGGTCAGACGAAATCAAACAACGATTCAAGCATGAAATGGGATTAATTGTAGACAAACCAAAACCAGGATTTGGTTCTTCAAATGATGGAAACACGGCTCGACGTTTTTTCGGGAACCCCGAACTGAGTGCTCAGATCACAGGGTTGGATGTTACAATCATCAAACACTTCGATGTACTGTTGAGGACATTGTCTTCTGGTTTCGATATAAATCTAGTTGAATTCAATAAGCTTTGTCTCGAAATTAGAAGACTTTATCTAAGTCTTTACTCGTGGTATTACATGCCTGCTACTGTGCATAAATTACTTATTCACAGTACGGAAGTCATAAAGACGGCAATAGTTCCGATAGGGCAGCTTTCAGAAGAAGCCCAAGAAGCTAGAAATAAAGATTGCCGGAGATTCAGAGAGCACAACACGAGAAAGTGCTCGCGTCAAGCCACGAATAGAGATTTGCTCAATATGTTGATTATAACATCTGATCCTCTGATCAACAGCCTCCGGGAAGTTCCAAAAAAAAAGTCGAATAAATTGTGCGCGGAGGTCCTAAAGCTCATTATAGCTCCCACTATAGAGCCTCGATTTCCACAGCAACTAAGACCTCCGCAAAGTCAGGAAGACTATCTTGTATCGGAATCATCCGATACAGAATCCGATGATTCCGATATTGACAATTAGTTTTAATGTAGATACCTTTTAGTGTTAGTATATGTAATTTTTGTAAATAGTGTATTAGTCTAAGGTTGTAAATATAATTAGCGGTAATATTTGTAGAGATTAAGGTAATTGTATTATTATTTTAGTATTTTTTTCTGTTTTATAATATTGTAAATATAAAATATTTTTTTCTTATACATAAAACTACGCATTTTTTATTTTTTTTATTTTATATTATTATAATATATTTTCATGGTTCCGAAACAATGAAAATATATTTTTGTCCACCTGGCTTGTTCTACAGAGAACACTGTGGGCTGCCTTGATTTTTAATTCTCTTCCGGAAGAGCTAATGAACATCCCTTATAGACGATTCTGTTCACAGCTGAAGAAGTGGTTAGTGAAGGAGTGTTTCTATGAAACCGATGAATTTTTAAATAAAATGACTTGTCGCTTACATTTTTATAATTGGGCTTGCAAATGACTTAACTATAATCTTATATCTTTAAATGAGCAATTCTTGTATATATATATATATATATAATTGGAATCTCGGAATCGGCTCCAACGATTTTCATACAATTTAGTATATAGGGGGTTTCGGGGGCGATAAATCGATCTAGCTAGGAATCATTTTTAGAAAAAGTCATTTTATTCGTGTTTATCGATAATCAACTTAAACATACACTTGGAAGAAAAATAACAAAAAGGAGGCGTTTGAGTAGTCTCAACTGAAGAATATGACTCTTCCTGACATCTATTGGCGAATAATAATACTATTTTTTGTGAGCAACTAATTGCTTTAACGACACAACAGCAGATGGCGTTGTTAAGTAACACGAAGTCAATGAGTGTTTGCTTTGAGGTTAGACTAAAATCAATTGTTTATTTTCCAAAAACACAATAAAAAAAAAACCGAGCAAAGCTCGATCATCCAGGTACTGACATTAATATTGGACTGATTTAATATTGTTTGAATACTACTAGACTCATAATATTGTAAAAATTTTGCACGACTAGTGTCGTTAATGGCTGAACATTAATTTTAATTCTTTTAACCTTATTTAACCCATTGACATGCAAATAAAATGATTTGATTTGATTTGATTTGATTTGCCAAAGGAACCTCAAACATACATAACATACACTCGAAAAATAAAACCGACTTTCTTGAGCATTTCTCCAGATCCTATCAGCAGTTTTGACCATGGTACAATAATATACTCCGCTAGGTATGGCATTCCAAACACGTGGGCAACACGTAGTGACGTCAATCGATGCATAAGCAAGACACAAATAAGTAATTTACAAATAGTGCGAAAGAGACGGGTGACGATGACTAGTGACGTCATACGTGTTTGCTCCCGGATAGGCCTTGTTTTTTTGGATTATGGTTTTGACGTGATTTAGTAAAAAATACTCATATATTAATACTTTCACATTTATAATATTAGTGATAAGTAAGATAAGGGTTACATGGCATGACGGTAACATTCAGTCTAGTTTATAAAAACATCCAATGTCGTATACGTCCAGTCCAAAAAAAGTCCAGTGCTTGATAATGACTAGTGTCACTGAAATATATATATTTGTAATGATCACAAATTTCGGTTTCGGCTTACAGGATGACACGTTGCAATCTAATCACCGTGTAATGGTAATGAAGATGACATACCTTGTCACCCTGTATTGTGATGATTACAAATGGAGAGTGCATTTGTAATCATGGCAAAAAAACACGGTGACAAGGTACTAATACCTTGTACCTTGTTGTAAGGTACTAATACCTTGTCACCATGTTGTTTTGCCATGATTAGAAATGCACTCTCCATTTGTAATCATTACAAACCAGGGTGACAAGGTATTACCGTCATGTCATCTTCATTACCATTACACGGTGATTAGATTGTACCGTGTCATCTTGTAAGCCGAAACCGTTCAAGGTCAGACTTGTAGTCAAGTGTAAAAATGACAGAGCGTTCTCTTATCACAGATTACTTTGTTTGTTGTATTGGCAGATGATAGTGACGACGACGGCACTAATGATTGGTCACTTTTGATTGAAAGTTGGCAGATGGGATCTGTATCTACTTATTTTTAATCCCTGACGCAAACTGGGCTGTTGTAAGTTTGACGTGTGTATCTGTGAGCCCAAGACGCGCACTGGGCTGTTGTAAGTTTTACGTGTGTATCTGTGAGCCCAAGACGCGCACTGGGCTGTTGTAAGTTTGACGTGTGTATCTGTGAGCCCAAGACGCTTACTGGGCTGTTGTAAGTTTGACGTGTGTATCTGTGAGCCCAAGACGCGCACTGGGCTGTTGTAAGTTTGACGTGTGTATCTGTGAGCCCAAGACGCGCACTGGGCTGTTGTAAGTTTTACGTGTGTATCTGTGAGCCCAAGACGCGCACTGGGCTGTTGTAAGTTTGACGTGTGTATCTGTGAGCCCAAGACGCTTACTGGGCTGTTGTAAGTTTGACGTGTGTATCTGTGAGCCCAAGACGCGCACTGGGCTGTTGTAAGTTTGACGTGTGTATCTGTGAACCCTAGCGGAAACTGGGGTGTTGCGGTTGTAAATTTAATGTGTGTATTTGTGAGCCCCGGACATTGGGGAAATTGGGACAACACCCCAATTTGCGTCTTGAAAACCGTTTGTCAGATTATGATGAAATTTAGCATGTACATGTAAACCATTTCTGAAGGGACGGTATTCAAAACCACCTTAATGTAAATGTAAACAACTAATACTTCTAATAATCCAAACCATGTACAATATGTAGGCAATTTCAATATGAATCGAATGGACACCAATGAAAAACACAACGAGATCCGTCCTCTTCCGTGGTCCAGCCAAAAGTGCCGGTTGGGCGGGGCGGGCGATTCAGGCGCTGCTTCTTCATTCCTTACGCTACATTCATTCATTCATTCATTCGCTACATTCCTTTGACAGTTCGCTCGCAAAACGTCACACAGCAGACCATAGACTGCTTTCTTTTGTATGTGTTGCTAACATACAATAAAATTAACAATATCTCCGCCCCTATGTTCTTGGTTTTTTTAAAAAACGTCCTCAAGAGAAAATAGAGCTATGAAAAATATCCGCATTTTAAAGGGATCACTTTAGACTTTAAAGGCTCGTTAGTACTTGCTCTCTTCGCTCGTCTTCTTCTAGACGAAATGGCTATAGAATACCTTAAGCCAATGCGAAGTTAGTCTAAAGTGGTCGCCGGACTCTTAAGCATGTATGTATTTATTTTATCATTACATACTTGTGACGTCATAAGAGGTTAGCAACATTTTATAATTTTCCAACAATGATACACGTACTGATATATTATATTTATGTTAAATGAGACATAGATAAGCTGCACCCGTCTAATTCCTTATCGTATTTATCGAAATTTCAAGTAAGTAATTATTTGAAAAACACGAAATCATTGTGTGAAACAATAATCACTGTTATGGCTTTTGAAGTGTGCACAATATGTTATATGTATATTATATGACGTCATTGTACTTGACCTATATTGATTATAACGGCTTACGTTACCCCTTAAGAGTCCGGCGACCTAACTAACTTCGACTTAGGCGACCTAGACTAACTTGGCTAACCTAACGCATTGGCTTAAGGTATTCTATAGCCATTTCGTCTAGAAGAAGAAGACGAGCGAAGAGAGCGAATAATGATACTGACGAGCCTCTAAAGTTACCTACAGAGTGACAAAGTACAATTTCAATTTTTTTTATGACTTTTGCACTTCTGTAATCATTCTTAAGTAACTAAGATTTTCCCTTGTATTATGGATTCATTTAACAGCTAATGATGTAGACAACCTCCCTATGTAATGGAATTTATGATTTGCGTTGTCTATCTATTGAAAAAATCAGTCAAAAGTAACCCCTTAAAAATGCGGATATGTTTCATACCTCCATTTTCACTTGAGAACGTTTTAAAAAAACCAAAAACATAGCGGCGGAGATATTGTTAATTTAATTGTACATGCTAAATTTCATCATAATCTGACAAATGGTTTTCAAGAAATTTGAGTAGCGCGATTGTATGGAAATTTCAGAGCGTCGCGGCCCTCTTAACAGTTTACGTTTGAAGTGACATTAAGAAACGTTTCAGCGTAAAGAATCGCAAACAGACAAACTCACTCATCTACACTCACTCACTTTCATATTTGTGAAGCGAGTGACTCTGTGAGCTGTAGACTTCGCAGCCGACGTGTGTCCTCCCTGGTCGCATTCCTCAACCGATTTTCGTGAAATTCTGTGAGCAGGTTCAATAACTAACAGAATTTTACTGCCGACTCAGTTTTTGGATTTTTTTCTAAATTGCAAAGATACAGCCAATTGAAAAAAAAAACAAAATCGAGAACTGACTTGACGAATAAAAACAGTAAAATTACTGAAGCTTCTTACATAATTTCAAGAGAATCGGTTAGGAAATGCGACCTGTAGAAGCAGACAGAGATCCGGACAGAATTCGGACATACGAAAGCATTTTTGTCGAAGCACTCTCAAGCTAGAAGGAGCGGGTTCAAACCCAGCCGACGGCACGCACCAATTTGTTCATTGTGTGAACATATGTGTGCGTATTGTATGTCATCTGCTACATGACTGGAGCCCGGTGTATGAAGACAGGCTCGCCCCCTGTCACATTTGGGACTGAATATCGTCCGCCGGAGTGGGTGTTGTATTACACCTCTGCCAGCCTCCTCGGGGCAATTTTGAATATTATCAAATTATCCTATCCTACTGATATTATAAACGCGAAAGTTTGTATGTATGGATGGATGGATGTTTGTTACGCTTTCACGCCAGAACGGCTGAACAGATCTGGATGAAATTTGGCACAGAGATAGATTATAGTCTAGAATAGCACATAGGATACTTTTTAACCGCGGCTGAAACCGCGGGGTGCAGCTAGTGAATAATAATCCGTTACCAAAGAGATCAGAGTCCAACATAAAAAAAAGTACTGGCTGGTTTTGAGCGGAGTTTTAATTTTAGTTGTCAGTTGTTATTTTAGTACCAACTACGTACTATTCCGTGATGTTGTCTGACGCATTTCTGACTGAAAAAAGTATCAGAAAACCTTCGACGTGATATACTGTAACTAATTATCAAATTTCATCTCGATCCGTTCAGCCGTTTAGCCGTGAAATGCCTACAAACAGACTGACAGAGTTACTCCGATTTTATAATATTAGTGTACTGTAGTTCGACAAGAACTTGAGTACAAATTAATGATCCGATACTCATGAAATTTTGCGCGCAAGCTCTCAGTTTGAGGTTTTAAGAGGGCCGCGACGCTCTGAAATTTCCATACATACGCGCTAATTAAATTTCTTGATTATGATGAAATTTAGCATGTACAATTAAATTACCAAAATCTCCGCCCCTATGTTCTTGGTTTTTTTTAAAATCGTTCTCAAGCGAAAATAGAGCTATGAAAATATCCACATTTTAAGGGGTCATTTTTGACTGATTTATTCAATAGGTAGACAAAGCAAATCAAAAATTCCATTACATAGGGAGGTTGTCTACATCATAAGCTGTTAAATGAATCCATAATACAAGGGAAATTCTTAGTTATTTAAGAATGATTACAGAAGTGCAAAAGTCATACCTTAAGCCAATGCGAAGTTAGTCTAGGTCGCATAGGTCGAAGTTAGTTAAGTCGCCGGACTCTTAAGTATTTGAAGATTGTCAATTATACAAATTGCCTATGAAATGTATTTCGGTATTGTATTTCGTCTACGAAATGAATGAACCAAAAAAAAATGTAGTAAAAACTCTTTATGTTCACATTAAACTCTTTGTGAACCTTCCTAGTTTTTCCCGCCAACGATACCGTCTTATTTTTTTTTTATAATCGCGTCTGATATGTTCATTTGACCCAGGTGACGTCACCCGCTGAAACTGGCTAGTCATTCAACGCGCACGCGATGGCGCGGTCGCTTACGATGGACGCCTTTCCGATTCTAAATTCGAAAATTTTAAAAAATACAAACGTCACGCGATGTTGTCTCTGTCGATGTAGGGATGGGACTTGTTGTTGTTGAACTTTAAAAATTTAGACGTTTTTGTTTTTTTTTTTTACAATTTCGGCGTTGTGTAATGTGTACTTAATTAGTTGTGTAGTAGGTATTAAGTGATTTATTTATAAAGTGTGGTTACGTAAGAACGTGAACTCGGTAAATGACTAATCAGTTTCGTGGTTCACTCCGCGTTCAAGGACGAGCAAAGTTAATTTAACATGCTGTATTTCATAGATAAATAGTGTGTGGATGTGTTATATTTTCGTCGCACTATTTACTGAATCAACAAGATTAAGCAAACAGCAAACAAGTGACTAGATAGTGACTACGCAAGCAATGGCAGAACATATTAGGTCGTAACAATTGTTTTATAATTTCATTGTCCTGCTGACTCGAAACGTTGAAGTCGTAACAAATAAACTGAGAGAAATCTTGAAGAAAAAGTGCTATTTTTGTGTTAAAATTAGTTGTTTTAAAGTCTAAAATTGTAGTGCTGGGACTTTCGGAAGAAAGTGCTTTAAGACATTCTTTAAGCGAATATTCGTTAAAACTTAAAAAAAAACGTACTATTTAAAAAAAGTTCCAGAAATAACATGCTAGTTTTGTTTTTTTAAAAAGAATATTATTCACAATGGGCGTGTTTTCATATGTCTATAGGCTATTTGTAATGCAAGTAAGAGTCAAGTGATTCGTCAATTTAAATTGAAATAAACTGTTCGTGGTAACTACTCAAAGTTTAAAAAAACAGCGGACTTTGTGCATTGACTTTTATTTTATAACAAAACAGTATCGTACGTTTTTCTATTGGAGCATAAAAAATAGACTATCCAGACTCATTAGTGATTTTCTTTTGAAATAAAACTTTTTCGTGGACATTTGCGTGGAATTGTTTTTCGGACTGTGATCAAAAGCCTACATATGCCATACTTGAATAATAAACCGGCATCTAAGAGTAGAAAGGTGCATAACTCCGAATGCTGCTTCTGTCTTTGCCGCTTCTGCTGTGCTTTACGAAGAGCCCGAACTACAGCCGACTCGTTGACTAAGGTCCCCGTCGACGTTCTAAAACGATACAATTTTTGTCTATGGTCGTTCAAATACAGACAATTTTTCGACCGATGAAACGCAAGCTCGAACAAACACCGTTATAATTAGCGCTGATAACAAAAGACAATGGAAAGTCATGTCATATGCCTGTTTGAGGAGGCATCAAGGGATCTCTGACAGCGACGCTGTTTGTCTCTGATTAGTTTGTTCACGTCACTAGAAAGTTTCCGCGCGGAAAATTTGAGGCGGGAAACTTTGAACGGTGGCTTTTTGAAAATCGAAGACGATTGAGCTGACTCTTGGACTCGGATTTGGATTACGAAAAGTTTAATCTAATCGCGTTTCGGGTGATCGGAACGAAACAATTGAAGCGTTATCGAGAACGAGAAAGAAGTATTTGCCGAGCGAGCAGGACGAAAAGCGAAAAACATATTACGTGTAGATATCTAAACGTGATTCAGATAATCGCACGTATTATTTCGCTTATACATATCGATAACAGCTATTACCTACGAATAATCGAATACATCTTTTGATAATAAGTTGGCAGCTTTTCGATATAGTAGATACATATATTTGAGCGTCCAGTCACGCAACATTGCAAATAAGTATAATATCCATAAATGAAAAAGTAAGCGTCGAGGATCGGGCAGATATTTACCGATTTAAAATGGATTTGTCCGTGGCGCATCTACATCCCTACGCGGCGCATCCCTTCTACCCCGTGACACCATATTTGAGGGCACCGCTGCTGTATCCGGATCCGGCAGAATATTTGAGTTCATACTACAAATTTTACGATGGTGAGATTTTTTTTTTCATATTTTGTTTTAGTATTTATTTTCAAGCTTTTTCGTACATATATTTAGTACTATTAGTTTTCATATATGAACCCCCTTGCCAATGTACGTTGTATAGTTAAGAGAACAGTTACAGTCTTTTGTCTTTTTCCAACGAGTTCGAAATGTAAAAGAAAGTAAAAGACAAAACACTGTACAACTATTTTGAGACTATATAACATTTATTGCTAAGGGTTTTTTTTTAAATTGTATTTGTCACAAATTCGAAAAAACGGGCGCGGTTTTTAAAATCTCTGTGCAAACCCTAATCTCAAAAAACACCTAAATATTTTGCATCTAGAGAATACTAAATACATAATTCATTAGAATCCTCGACAAAGGTTACTTATATGACTCATAACCGCAGATTACTCAACGACTTGACGCGTAAAACACGTCATTTAGATATGAAAACAAATGCTAATTTGTGATCTAATTGTCACCTAAAGATTTGAGATCTACATATCTCGCTATTACGAGTATGTCATTTCTCTCAGGTATGGAAAAAGCGCTATTTAAATAAAATACAGTCACTCAGTCCATTAAGAGTCCGGCGAACACAGACTAACTTCGCATTGGCTTGAGGTTTTCCATAACCATTTCGTCTAGAAGAAGATGACGAGCGAAAATAGCAAGTAAAGATGCTGACGAGCCTTTAAAGTTACCTACAGAGTGAGAAAGTGGAATTTAATTTTTTTTAATGACTTTTGCACTTCTCTAATCATTCTTAAATAACTAAGAATGTCCCTTGTATTATGGGTTCATTTAACAGCTGATGATGTAGACAACCTCCCTATGTAAAGGGATTTCTGATTTGCTTTGTCTATGGAAATTTCAGAGCGTCGCGGCCCTCTTAAGTCAGATAAACTTATTTCGTTATCTGCTACTCTACTCCCTTGTAATAAGATGCGTTTTTATTTATCTGTTTTAATAAACCATTCAAAACGTTTCAAGCAATCTCTAGCTGGCCGATTATAATACTTATAGGTATTTCTCAATATTATTAACACATTGTTAACTCTATTGCTCAATATTATATGATGAGAATGAAAATAATTCTTGCATCACCTAGTAATCTACTAAAAACTAGGTATAGGTAGATAAAGATAATTATTTCCATTCAAAAACAACGTACTTTGTAATAGTATTAAAAATATACCAAAAAAATCGTGTCATTTGACCTACGGATTGCGTAGCGCATGCAAAAATAAATGCGACTAATGTCAGATACAGGACTTTCATGACAAGGTCGCGTTCAGAAGATAGGCCCGGAACGCACCAAGAGTGCAACTTCGCCGTTCAAAACATCAACACCTTTACCATGAGTTTTATCGGTACGAAACTTTTTTCGTAGTCGTTTGGCTCCAAGCATTTCAATAAAGTGCACCTGGCAAGAATCTAAGTGAAATGTATGGAGCTTAACGAAAACGAAAAAAGTTTTCGCTATTAAAACTCGCGGTAAGCCCTCTGTGTTGCATGCCGAAGTTGCACTCTGGGCGCGCTCCGACGCATCCTCTGAACGCAAGCCAGGAGAGCTATTCTTACGGAGTGAGATTCAATGTCACCATTCTTCGTCCTTGTTGCTCTCGTTTGAATAGTCATAGGTGTGAGAGAGACCAAGATAAAATGTCATCTCATCTCACGCGTAGGAATAGCCCATATATAATGTCAGGTACAAAAATACGCTATGACGTTCCATTCAAAACTAATAATATCCACATCGAAATTTACCGGTAAATTATTTTTGGACCGGATACAATCATTCAATATTATGAAAGATATGACTTATACATGATAAATGAATGACAAAGTCCAAGAACCATGTACTGTATAGGTGTATTTTTAAACGACGGACAAATTCTTGGATTTAATTGTACTTATTATCACGACCAACTTTTATTATGAGGCCAACCCTGACAAATTCCTAACAAACATGATGTATGTATGTATGTAACTACTACTTGGATTATTGACAAGCAAAGTGCAAAGCAAAGACAAAATTCTTCTCGCCGCTTTTTGTCGTGCGAGAACGTGACAAGGCTATGTGTAAACATATGTCTGTCTCGATAAGAAGGGTCGACATACCGTTGTCGCGTTGCGTAGGCCGGCAGGAGAAGAAATCGGTATTTCTGTTTACCATTGATCCGATTACCACGAAATTTTAAAGGTATTACTTATTTGCATGAAAATTTAAGGAAGATCGAATCAATGGTACTAAAGTAATCATCAGACAAACAAATGATGATTTGACCCAGACTGAGGGCCGTATTGTAAAACGACGCTCAGTCATGAATCTATTGATTATGATTTAAAACTAGAACATAACATATCGTCACGCCTTTCCCCCGAAGAGGCTAGCAGAGGTGTACTACAACCACATTTTGCCAGACGATATTCAGTCTAATGTGACAGGGGGCGAGCTTGTCACCACACACCGGGCTCCAGTCATGTAGCAGATGACATTAAATACGCACCTTAATATAATTATGTTCACACAATAAACAAATTAGTGCGTGCCTTCGACTGGGTCCGAGCCCACTCCCTCTGGCTCGAGAAGCGGGCCTTCTCCCACTAGGCTATCATCGCAATTAAAACTAGAAAACTAGTACAAAATCGAAATTCATGAACGTCGTTTTAGAATGCGGCTCCGAGACCTCGCTTTCGTTAGGTCAATAAACACATACATGAACGTAGAAAAACAGTTTTTCAACGTTCATCCTACTAATATTATAAACGCGAAAGTTTGTAAGAATGGATGGTTGGATAGATGTTTGTTACTCTTCCACGCCAGTACGGCTGAACAGATCTGGATGAAATTTGGCACAGAGATAGATTATAGCCTAGAATAGCACATAGGATACTTTTTAACCGCGGGTGAAACCGCGGGGCGCAGCTAGTACATACATACAAATAACGAATTGTCCCTCTAAACTCTGAGACTTTCGCTCCGCTCGGTCAACTACATTTTTTAATACATATTTTCTATAAAAACAGTCAGCATGACGTAATGAATTTTATCCCCTGATAATGTAATATCAGCCTTATTTCCGATAAAAACACGATAATACCGTTATTTATCTATTATTTTGAATATTACAAAATGTTGTTACTGTCGTCTCATGGCGACTTGGTTATTTTTAATCTGTGCATTTTATTATTTTTGAAATATAATCATGACGTGAGTAATTTTTAGCTTTTCTAAGAGTCTATACTGGAGCCCTATTCCTACCAGGAGGGCTATTGCTGCGCGTGAGATTATATGAGATTTTATCTTGGTCACTCTCACACCTATGACATTTCAAACCAATTTTGGCATTTTGGACCAAGCCATGCCGTGAAATGACCTAGTCGTGTTTCGGGATGTAGTCCGGTGTAACCGTTCCGAAGACGGGTCTGAGCAGTAGCGCACTTGTAGCGCCTCACTCAACTGTCGTCTTTGTACTTCTTCACTCTACAAAACTTCAAGGCTAGAGTGAATAAGTACCTACCTTATAGGTCGTCGTGCTCCATCTTAGACCACAACGTCGCTTAACATCAGGCGAGTTGGTGGTCAAACGACGACCTATTCTACATAAAAAACCGAGAGCAACAAGGACGAAAAAAGTTGAGATAAAAATTTCAAATCTCCGAATAGGGTCCCAGTAGAGATATTTTTTTGACACATTGTCTCTCTCGTTTGAAAAGTCATAAGAGAGTGACCAAGAAACATCTCACGCGTCAAGAATATGGGGCCTGTTTTCACTGTAGGATGGTGCGCATTATTTAAGAGTCCGGCGACCACTTTAGACTAACTTCGCATTGGCTTAAGGTTTTCCAAAACCATTTCGTCTAGAAGAAGATGACGAGCGAAGAGAGCAAGTAAAGATACTGACGAGCCTTCAAAGTTACCTACAGAGTGACAAAGTGGAATTTAATTTTTTTATGACTTTCTCTAATCATTCTTTAATAACTTAGAATGTACCTTGTATTATGGATTCTAGTAATATGGATGGATGGAACAGCTGTTATTTTTTTCTCGATTTCAAGGTTGATCCAACAGTAAAAGTTGTTCATAGTGATGAGTACAATGACCGCCTTTCGGCTTAGTACACCCTTTCCTAATAAACTTCTATCATAGGCATTTTAGGCAAAATCCCCCTCTGATGTACTCACCTGCTATATCTTTACTTACTTCCATATCTATAATTCTACTAGCTTCACCCCACAACTTCGTTCGCGTTTATTATTTATATATTATATATAGTACCTGGATGGCCGAGCTTTGCTCGGTATTTTTTTTTATTTTTTAATTGTGTTTTTTGGAAAATAAACAATTGATTTTAGTCTAACCTCAAAGCAAACACTCATTGACTTCGTGTTACTTAACAACGCCACCTGCTGTTGTGTCGTTAAAGCAATTAGTTGCTCACAAAAAATAGTAGTATTATTATTCGCCAATAGATGTCAGGAAGAGTCATATTTTTCAGTTGAGGCTACTCAAACGCCTCCTTTTTGTTATTTTTCTTCCAAGTTTATGTTTAAGTTGATTATCGATAAAACACGAATAAAAAGACATTTTCTAAAAATGATTCCTAGCTAGATCGATTTATCGCCCCCGAAACCCCCTAAATACTAAATTGTATGAAAATCGTTGGAGCCGATTCCGGAATTCCAATTATATATGTGAGCTATCCTATCTGTTAAGTTAGATCGAACTGCACACGGTGTGCAAATTCGATTGAAATCGGTTAAGTAGTTTAGGAGTCTATAGCGGACAAACAACGTGACACGTAATTTATATATATTAAGATATACACGTTTATAGATATAAAAATTGATAAATTGTCCTGTACCTAAGGGCCAGTCATCCTTACATGATTATTTCTTTGATATATGGGGTGTGTCTCTTATGAAAGCGATGATAACATATCGTCACGCCCTTCCCCCAAGGAGGCTGGCAGAGGTGTAATACAACACCCACACTTCGCCGGGCGATATTCAGTCCTAAATGTGACGGGGTGAGCCTGTCGCCATACACCGGGCTCCAGTCATGTAGCAGATGACATACAATACGCACATATGTTCACACAATGAACAAATTGGTGCGTGCCGTCGGCTGGGTTCGAACCCGAGAGGCGGACCTTTTTTATTTTTTCTTTTTTTTCTGAGAGGCGGACCTTCTCCAACTAGGCTGTCATCGGTATTAAAAAAAAAATGGTATCAAAAATATGCCTTATCACGCTTACAAGAATTATTACAGTAGGTACTCCAATTTATACAACAACAGACTAGTCATCGTTATGTATATAATAAATATACATTATATACCCACTTGCCTTATTTATCGAAATTTTGATATATGATCTTAGTGACTCACTTTTAGTCACGTACGCCTGAACTGAGAATTAGCCGGTCTAAACCAGTTTAAAAAAAAACAACAAAAAAAAGTAAAAAGAAAATGCACGTCATCGTTACTTTATAAAAAAATGTCAAAATAGCCAAACGAAGAAGCAGAAAGACAAAGTAATCCTACTAATATTATAAACGCGAAAGTTTGTAAGAATGGATGTATGGATGTTTGTTACTCTTTCACGCCAGAACGGCTGAACAGATCTGGATGAAATTTGGCACAGAGATAGATTATAGTCTAGAATAGCACATAGGATACTTTTTAACCGCGGGTGAAACCGCGGGGCGCAGCTAGTTATAATTAAAGCTATTATTACGCCAAAATAATAAGATAAACTCTTCTTTGTAACTTTTACTATGTACTTGTAACGCCATTACACAATTTATATAAATAAACTCGCTGTCACCCAGCGACTTCGTTCGCGTTTATTATTTATATAAATATATATGTGAGCTATCCTATCTGTTAAGTTAGATCGAACTGCACACGGTGTGCAAATTTGATTGAAATCGGTTAAGTAGTTTAGGAGTCTATAGCGGACAAACAACGTGACACGTAATTTATATATATTAAGATAAATAAATTCAGGAAAATGTTACACACGGCCGCCAGACCCCAAACTAAGCAAAGCTTGTACTATGGCTGCCAGAGACTGGTGTATACAATGCATACTTAAATAGACATTAACACCCAGACATAGAACAAACACAAATGTTCGTTACATGAATGATTGCCCTAGGTGGGAATCGAACCCACGCCTCCAAGCTCAGAAGGCAGGTTCACTGCCAACTGAGCCACCGAGGCAGTCATATGATTTAAAAGCTTTTGAAAAACTTCCAAAAACTGACTCGACAAAAAAACTATGTACGAGTATACTCGTAATTATCGAACCTACTCACAAATTTCAAGAGAATCGGTCAAGAAATGCAACCTGTAGGGGAAGACAGAGGTCCGGACTGAAATCCAGACAGAATTGGGACATACGAAAGCATTTTTGTCGTAGCTGAAGCAGAGACTCACGATGGCGCTCGCTTACCATCAGACGGCCCGTTAGCTTCTTTGCCAACTAGGGCATAAAAAAATAGACTCTTCCCTCGGTAACGCTCCCTCGGTCAAAAACTTTCCTTGTATATCTTTTTCTGAGAACACCCCTTATCACCACGACTGATCTTGAGCTACACAGAAACACTGTGCATGTATGTTATGTATGCTGATAAGATAATAATACATAATGCTTATGTATTTGTGTATTTTACTATATTATTATGATATGTCATAGGTTGATACTTGGTCTTATCAGTCACTAAGCGAGGCTGAAAAACAAGTTTAAGCTTCGTCCTTACTCAGCAAACTATAAGCGACTGTTTGCCTCCATTTCACCACCTATACAGGGTTATCAGGAAAATGTGTACTAAGCCGTAAGGGGGTCATTGTACTCATCATTATAAACAACTTTTACTATGGGGTCAACCATGAAATCGAGAAAAAAACAGCTGTTCCATACATTTTGTTGACAATCGACGAATTTTTTAAATGGAACCTCCGATCATTTAAGTAATTTATTTATTATTTGAAAAAATAATGCCCCTCAGTTTCTTGCCTGTTCTTCTGAGTAGAGGCTTTTTGTCCGAACAGATGGTCGAGTCTATTTAAATAACTTTGACGTTCATAAGTGTATCTTTGATACCTAAATTGAATAAAAACATTTTGACTTTTGACTTTGACTTTATATACATGGGTTATAGGTAATTCACCAAAAATCTCTTTAGGATTCGCTGTACAACTTTCACAATGGGGCGAAAACTAAAATCGCGAAAAAAAATCTGCTGTTCCATTCAAAAACTTCATTGGCCTCAGAAAAAATGTATGAAACAGCTGATTTTTTTCCGCGATTTCAGAATTCGCCCATAGTAAAAGTTGTTCATATTGAAGAGTAAAATGAATCCTTAAGAGGTTTTTGGCTAGTTACCTATAACCCTGTATAACGGAGAGACGGTACGAGAACCTAAAAATGGACCGCATAAATAGGTGCTGCACACAACACGCAGTTGCAATAGTGATAATTATTGTTGTCTCGTTCTCGCTAGTCTATTGTACGTCTCTCTATCTTTGTTATTGATACACGTAACATAAGACTGTCAACGGAGCTGTAGTGTCCGTTTGCTTGTAGTTGTATTGGGTCCACGCGCTGTGTACTAGAAATTAGACTCGTGCCGCTTCTTCCTTACCTATATTATTTTGAACAGCTGATTTTGTTGTCGCTTTTTGAATGATGATCCTAAAATAAAAAGTTGGTCAAAATAATGAGTCCAATAAAATGCCAGAAACGTTCATTTAAAGAAACACGATGATAAAGCGAAAAAGCAGTGATATCTTAGTCGGAGAAGGCCCGCCTCTCAAGCCAGAGGGAGTGAGTTCGGACCCAGCTTCATGCACGCATCAATTTGTTCATTGTATGAACATATGTGCGTATTGTATATCATTTGCTACATGACTGGAGCCCGGTGTATGTAACACAATAAAGCGATTTATTAATCTATTAAGCTATTTAATAATCGAAAAAAATGTGTTGTTATCGCTGAAAAATTAGAGAATCACGCTCAAACAGTTAAAAAAAAAAGATTTTACATAATAAGAATTTTTAAAATTCTACTCCCGTTAAATTGCCTTTTTTATGTAGAATAGGTCTCCGTTTGACCACCGACTCGCCTGATGTTAAGCGACGTTGTGGTCTAAGATGGAGCACGACGACCTATAAGGTACTTATTCACTCTAGCCTTGAAGTTTCGTAGAGAGAAGAAGTACAAAGATAGCAGTTGAGTGAGGCGCTACAAGTGCGCTACTGCTCAGACCCGTCTTCGGAACGGTTACACCGGACTACATCCCGAAACACGACTAGGTCATTTCACGGCATGGCTTGGTCCTTTGCATTATCACAATTCGTCATATCAAGCTAGGCGCAAACAAAATACTTGTTTTCGTTTAAACCTTGATATATAATACCGGGCCTTAATATACAAATTCTTCAACTCGCTGATTCACAATTTTTTTGTTACAACATTCTTAGATACAGGAAACTATTTCCAAAAATACCGCAAACGTGTTTACGTTAGTTTGAGATCGAGTAAATATAAAAATCCATTCAGAACGGGCATCCGGCAAAAGAAATGGCAAACTTACTAATCGCACTCACAGTGAAATTATAGATTGGAAAAAAATTGGCCAAGCGCGCGTCGGACTCGCGCACGATGGATTCCGTACTATTATCTATTAAAACGGCAAAATGAACACGGCATCATCACATAAACGGCTGTTCTCCTTTAAATTACCGTATTACTTTAAATTGGTATTCACCGCAGACTCATACTTCACTCAACATTCAATTTCTCACACCTCACACACGCGCTGTTACGACTGTTTGCAACTTTACCGTACAATACCACACAATAAATTATTAATTATTCGTTTTAACATAATTCTTAACTTGTGAATTCTGTGTAATCACTTTCACTAATTGCTCTATGTACCATTTCCGCACCATATCTAGTTATTCACTTATCATTAAACGCAGCCGTCGAGAGTCCTCCGATACAGGTTCGCCTAGTGCAGTACTCTCAAGGACTCTGCTGACCTTATAAACATTCTCTAATGTAGCTCGTTTTTATTCATTTATAAGTTTCGTTTTTAAGGTTTAATGTAATATTTTTGGTAAAATAAACTATTTCTATTTCTAAAATGTTGCATTTCTCAACCAACACTCGTAAAATTTCAGGTTCGAAAAAAATATATTTAAAAAAAATTGGCGATTCAAATTTTTTTTTTTGTAAATGGCGGAGTATGTTTATTTGACGTTTTTGCGAGGCCTGCAACTCTTAGAGCTACTAGTCAACTTAGATGAGGCAATTTGCCTCGTAAGCAAGCAAGCAAATTCGTATAGGCTGAATCTAGGGCCATGCCCAAGATAGATAGATAGTTAGCTAAACTCTTTATTGTTCACACCACAAGTAACAAAAACAAGAAAATAATTTATAATAATACTTGTTCTATAGTGTAACAACTGGCGGCCTTATCACTAAAATCGATCTCTTCCAGGCAACCTTAGGATGAAGAGGATACGACAAATGAGTATGGGACAGGGTGTGCAGAGTTAACAAAAATAAACAAATGATTGATAATTTAAACAAACTTCGAGTGTTATATATACCTACATAAACTATGTAAATTATGTATACATAAACATACATGTCATACTATTATAATATGCCATGGTAGGCCCATGACGTTTTATCACCATGATGCGTTTTGTTTTCCACTCTGCGCGACCGCGAATCGTATCGCCGCACAATAAGGTTCATGGTCGTTTAGCTTCGAAAACAACGTAACCATCATGGCTATAAGGTGTCTTGGTAGGCCCCTGATGTCCGAGTTTCTATGCCGCCCGAAGGCCTCCGACATGGCTTGACGATTATTACGCTCGTATAAGATCGTGGTTGATTCTGTCATACTAGACCTGACTTTGATTTGGTAGAATGACATTGGGTCTTAAATCTATTTGTCATAAAATGTCTAAATTCCATTTGTCTTGTTGCAGGCATGTACACGATGCGCATGCTCGACGGAGCCACGGGCCACCACGGTATCACCCACAACCACACCCACATGATGATGCAAGCCGGTAAGCACTACCTTCCAGCACAATATATCGTGATATCGCGATATCGTGAAGACGAACATGTTCTGAATAGCGATATCGTGAAAGCTGAGGACATTGCAGCGATCTTGTGACAAAAAACATGTCTTCAATGATGTCGTGAAAGCTGAAGACATTGCAGCGATCTCGTGACAAAAAACATGTCCTCCACAGCGATATCGTAAAAACAGAGGATGAGGATATGACAACAATCTCGTGACAAAAAACATGTCTTCAACAGCGATATCGTGAAAGTCGAGAACATTATAGTGATCTTGTGACAATAAACATGTCCTCCACAGTGATATCTCAAAAAACAGAGGATATGACAATAATCTGAAAAATCTAAAATGAGCGTCAAACAGGCAGTCTGTCTGCCTAATGGTAAGCAAACCGCTGCCTGGAGGTTTGCATTGCTAGCGACGCTGATAATGCTTAAGCAACCTGGAGACATGTTTGTAGTCACGATACAACAAAGGCATGCTTTAAAAGCATGTCTTTATATTTATGAATAGTTCAAACGATTGTTGTTCTAAGACAAGCTACCAGGGTCTACAATTTTAATGTGTCATCCGAGCCACGGTAGCGCTCAGTTGCACGCCTCTCGGTCACCTATCCTAAGACTGACCGTGTCGCCCGTTGCTTAACGTCAGTGAGCGGCAGATTGGTCACACTAACGGAAAACGCCGTTAATTATCGCGTTGAAACCGTGCCCAAACCAACGTTTAACGCGATAATTAACGGCGTTTACCGTTAGTGTGATCGCAAGAACAGTCGAGCTACGTTACAAGCGCTTTCTTCGGTGACAGATAAGGACAGGAAACTGACAAAGTGTCGACTCATACTTAGATATCTTTTGTCCTTATTGCACAGAACGCGATTCCGCGTCGGACAGCGCCGTCTCTTCTATGGGCTCTGAGCGAGTGCCGTCTCTCTCTGACGGGGAGTGGTGCGATGGAAACGATTCGGCGCAGGAGTTCCACAGGTGAGCGTTTTTGGAATTTGAACTCTAAATTTTTACGATAAGACTTTTCGTACTTTGAACTGGCTTTAGGAATTTCGCTTAGTGATAAGGTTTTTCTTTTTTGCAGATAGGATATTTATATTTAGACTTTTCAGCAAATTTTTACGAAATTCATCATTTATTGCGAATTTCTGTTTAACTGTCTATTTTTGACTCACTGACTAGTTAGCAAAAACAGTTGGTTAAAAATTTAATCGGCTGGTCCAGTTTTGGTGTTAGACGCGCAAATCGCGCAATGTCAAAAGCGCAAAGTGACCAAAAGGTCGAAAATTGTTCAAATAGCAGAATGTCCAAAAAAAAAACGAAAGAGTACAATGACCAAGCAGCAAATATCGTGAACGCGAAGTCTAACGAGCGAACAAAGCTGCAGGCAACAGCTAGTCCTACTAATATTATAAACGCGAAAGTTTGTAAGAATGGATGGATGGATATTTGTTACTCTTTCACGCCAGAACGGCTGAACAGATCTGGATGAAATTTGGCACAGAGATAGATTATAGGCTAGAATAGAAGAAAAGATGAAAAGAGGATATTACAAGGTTAAGAATTAATTAGAAGATAAAGATGTCTGGAGCCTTCCACTTCCATCAAGTAGCCACTAGTATTTATAGATATTACCTAGTTGTAAGCCAAAATTTGTAAGATTGTAATTTATTTATTATTTGAAAAAATAATGCCCCTCAGTTTCTTGCCTGTTCTTCTGAGTAGAGGCTCTTTATCCGAACAAGGCGGTCGAGTCTATTTAAATAACTTTGACGTTCATAAGTTCGTAAGTGTCATAAGTATCATAGTTCGTATGTATCTTTGATACCTAAATTGAATAAAAACATTTTGACTTTGACTTTAGTACATAAGATACTTTTTAACCACGAGTGAAACTGCGGGGCGCAGCTAGTACTATATAAAGTTGTATTTGTATATAGGTAGAAGACTAGCTATTCATCATATTATTATAATATTGTCATCTTGACTAAAATGACAAGCAGAATATTATCATTCTGTACAGCAAACATTACCAAAATCCTGATAGTTTATAGATAATTTTTATGTTATATTGAGTACACATTTGACATTTTATGCATTGTAATATTTTTGAGTCGACTCATCTAATGTAAGACATTTTTTTAATTAACATTTTTTTTATTATTTTAACCACCGACGCAAAAACGAAGGGGTGTTATAAGTTTGACGTGGCTGTGTGGAAGTGTGTGTCTGTCTGTGGTATCGTTGCTCCCGAACAGATGATCATCGTGATGTCAATAAATTAATTATTAATTGTCAATTAATAAAATAAAATGTTAATTAAATCCATATTACATCAAGGTTAAAAGTAATGTTTATGTATTCAATAAAGTTAACAAATTTGAGACATTATCACGCACAGTCGTCTGACCCCAAACTAAGCAAAGCTTGTACTATGGCGGCCAGAGACTAATGTACATATATTTATATATTTAAAAATACATACTTAAATGTAGACAATTATCTTTAAAAATCTATGTGTATGTCTACATATATTTTTTAAAAACATACTTTAATAGATCATTAACACCCAGACATCGAACAAACACAAATGTTCATCACACGAATGTTTGCCTTAGATGGGAATCGAACCCACGCCCTCTAGCTCAGAAGGCATGTAAACTACTTCACTACCGACTGAGCCACTGAATACCTATGCAGGTCACATTTCTTAACTGTCATCAACTAGGTATATTGGATCAATCAACTGTCAAAACATTCTTGTTCATCTGTCAATAATTCTCGTCATAATTGTTTCAGCTCCAAATTTCGCCCGTATGAGAGCGCGTACGGTCGCGAGCGCTCCGCATCGCACGCGCCTCAGAAGAAACACCACATGTTCGGCAAGAGATGCTTCCAGGTACGTTAAACGGAATGTCTATTAATTTTCACCGACTTCAAAAAAAGAGGAGGTTCTCAATTCGATTGTATGGTTTTTTTGTATGTGTATGTTATGCGATTACTCTGCCAACTGTGAATCGATTTTAATGATTCTTTTTTTGATTGTTATTTGATTCTTTATTTGATCTCTTTACTACCCCCCATTAATTCATTGCTACCTGTCTACTGAAAGTTTTTAATATTTAGGTAACTATATTTTACATGTAATACTATGCATCTGTCCATATAGCATACAAATATACTTTATTTATTTAAGATCATTACATCGACATACACATTTCGATCTCTCGCTCGCGTGCACACACACACACACACCATCTGTTTTACCAGGCACATAACAAACTTAGGTTTATTAATGGGAGTAAAAATATTTGATTTGATTTGATTGGTAGATCATACTTTAGAGGTGGTCCTAAATATTTTTTTATGGAAATCGTTCAGGCTATTTTCGTTCGGGAGCTACAATGTCACACACACACACACACACAGACACACACATGCACAGATACAATCTTATAACACCCCGGTTAAACTGAAAACACTACTCCAACAAAACTCATCAACGATGTTTACATTTTCAACTGTAACTAATAAACCCCCTCCCCCCCCCCCACAGGAGCAGCCTCCCCCCCCTGCCCTTGAGCCGGCCCCCCCGGTGGCCCCGCCCGCCGTCAAGTACGAGCGTCCCGACAACGCTTACCATCATGACATGCATCCCATGCATAACGGTGAGTACACTTAACATGTTTGAAATTTCATAGATAAAAAAACCGGCCAAGTGCGAGTCGGACTCGTGCATGAAGGGTTCCATACCATTGACTATTAGTGGCTCTTTGAGGTGCAAACCTCGAATTAATTATCAGAAATTCGAATAAAATTTACTTAAACTTCCCTTTTTTCTACCAAAAGCAAAAACTTACCTCTGTCACATTTGGTATTGAGTATCGTTCGGTGAAGTGTGGGTAGTTATAATACACCTGTGCCAGACCCTTCGGGGAAAAGGTGTGATGTATTATGTTATGTAGTGTAGTGTATTAGAATGTGTGTTGATGTCACATTCCATCAGGTGTGTTGTGGTCAAATGTGGGCCCATTCAAACAGAAAAAAAAAAATGTTTTGTGGATGAATAAAAAAAAACATAGTATTTCCCTAATTTCCCTTTTTTTACTAAAACCTAAAAGCTTACCCCCCAATTCGGAACGTCGAACTGAAGATCATCTGTCGAAGTGTGGGTGGTTGTAATACACCGATACCAGCCCATCGGCGGAGAGGCGTGACAATATGTTATGTATAACAAAGTCTTTTTGTGTAGATTTCGCGAGCCGCCACCAGCTGGCGCCGCCACACGCGTCAGCCCAGCAGCCCGCTTTAGACCTCAACATCGCGCACTCCAGCCATGCGCTGCTTCAGGTAAATATTATATATCTTAGTTGTTCGAAATATATGGCTCAGTAGTTAGAAATATATAGCTAAGTTGTTAGAAACATATAGCTTAGTTGTTAGAAATATATGACTCAGTTGTTAGAAATATATAGCTCAGTTGTTAGAAACATGTAGCTCAGTTGTTAGAAATATATGGCTCAGTTGTTAGAAACATATAGCTCAGTTGTTAGAAACAAATGGCTCAATTGTTAGAAATATATGGCTCAGTTGTTAGAAATATATAGCTCAGTTGTTAGAAACATATAGCTCAGTTGTTAGAAATATATGGCTCAGTTGTTAGAAACATATAGCTCAGTTGTTAGAAACAAATGGCTCAATTGTTAGAAATATATGGCTAAGTTGTTAGAAATATATAGCTCAATTGTTAGAAACATATAGCTCAGTTGATAGAAACGTATGTGTCGAGGACGTGTGGACTGCATGGGTAATTATTTTATAGATTTAAACGATGGTGGTAAATTAAAACTGTCTAATACAAGGCGAGTAAAACAGGGCTTATTTGTGAACACACTGAAAACAGAGGTAAACAAAAACAATGTCATCTGCCTTTTAAAACATTAAATCCTACTAATATTATAAACGCGAATGTTGGTAAGAATGGATGGATGTTTGTTACTCTTTCACGCCAGAACGACTGAACAGATCTGGATGAAATTTGGCACAGAGATAGATTATAGTCTAGAATAGCACATAAAAAACAAATGAGGCCGTTCTGCAACTAGTAGAAGAAGGCCGACGTCCAGCCAGTCACTAAGAATATGACACAGTTGTTAGAAATATATGGCTCAGTTGTTAGAAACATAATACCCTGTTGTTACAGACTTGTAAAAGTATGTTGTTAGGAACATGTTTTCAATTGTAGAAATGTTCTATTGTTAGTAACTTACCTTAGTTGTTAGATACATACCTTAATTGCTAGAAATAAATCTTGATTTTTAAAAACATGGACCCAATTGTTAGGAATATACCTCAGTTGTTAGAAACATATACCTGTTGTTAGAAACACAACTTTAATATGAACAATTTTGAAAACATAGTTTAATACAAAAGCAAAATTTGAAATAGGGATGTACCGAGAAGTGTAGAGGAATGTTTTTTAAAACTCGCCCCCTTTTCTCCCTTAGAGCGCTGTGCCGTCCCCGTCGCCGGCCCCCAACCCCTTCGCCTACGCCCCTCCAGAGCGCGTACGTCACAACCACACTTACTCCGCTCCGCTCTCCGCCGCTGAACAACGTCCCGCCGCCGTTAGAGACAAGCGAGGTGAGTTTTTAACCAACTAACGTAGGAGGTTTACAAGTCAACGCGTAATTAAAAAAGAATATTTTTTATATGTATAATAGGTCGTCGTTTGACCACCAACTCGCCTGATGTTAAGCGACGTTGTGGTCTAAGATGGAGCACGACGACCTATAAGGTACTTATTCACTCTAGCCTTGAAGTTTTGTAGAGTGAAGAAGTACAAAGACGGCAGTTGAGTGAGGCGCTACAAGTGCGCTACTGCTCAGACCCGTCTTCGGAACGGTTACACCGGACTACATCCCGAAACACGACTAGGTCATTTCACGGCATGGCTTGGTCCGGTGGGTGGTAACTAGCCACGGCCGAAGCCTCCCACCAGAGTTTGCTACCCGGTTAGCACTACCCGGGGACCACGTGTAGGGAATCAGAATAGAGTACATTCCTACGGACGTGGGTAGCTCAGCCCCCAAATTATGATCACACATAACTTTTTACAGAGTACTTTTTACAGATTTTGATAATCATTTTTCTACACTAATTAATTAATGTTCTAAATTAATACTAGCGAACTACACTATATTAATAAGCGATGATAGCCTAGTCGGAGAAGACTCACCTCTCAAGCCAGAGGGAGCGAGTTCGGACCCAGCCGACGGCCCGCACCAATTTGTTCTTTGTGTGAACATATATGCGTATTATGCGGCATATGGAGCCAGGCGACAGGCTCGCCCTCTGTCACATTTAAGACTGAACATCGTCCGGCGAAGTGTGGGTGTTGTACACTTCTGCCAGCCCCGTCGGGGAAAGGCGTGACGATATGTTACGTTATGTATGTTTTTAATACTAGCTGTTACCAGCGACTTCGTTTGCGTTTATTAAGAAAATCATCAAAGAAAATCAAAATCATGATATATTATTGTAGCTTTATCAAATTTCTTAAAGATCCGTTTAGCCGTGAAAAGCCTACGAAAAGACAGACAGAGTTACTTTCGTTTTTAAAACTTTAAAATCAAATCCTCTTAAAAATTTGTCTAAAATTAACCCATTTTTCAACAGTCCGCCGTCTCACCGATGGCAGCATGTCTGACAGCGGTTCTACTACCAGCGGACACTTGAGCAGAGACGAGAAACGAGCCAAGGCATTGGGTGAGTCAAACAATATGAGTTACATTTTTGAAATCCGAACGGAATTGTGGATAGTCGTTTGTGATCAAGTATCATCCCACTTCTGAACTTGCAATTTATTCATAAAACCGTTTGTGATCAGGTATAATCCCACTTCTGAACTTGCAATTTATGAATCTAATGCGTATAGTCGTTTGTGATCAAGTATCATCCCACTTCTGAACTCACAATTTATGAATCTATTTGTGATCAGGTATAATCCCACTTCTAAACTTGCAATTTATGAATCTAATGCGTATAGTCGTTTGTGATCAGTTATCATCCAACTTCTGAACTCACAATTTATGAATCTATTTGTGATCAAGTATCATCTCACTTCTGAACTTGCAATTTAATTTTAATGTCGTAAAGTTTTATGTCGTTTGTGATCAGGTATCATCCCATTTATAAACTTTCGATTTATTTAAAATCTAATGCGTATAGTCGTTTGTGATCAAGTATTATACCACTTCTAAACTTGCAATTTATGCAAACAACCGTTTGTGATCAAGTATTATCCCACTTCTGAACTATTCTGAACTCCCACTTCTGAACTCATAAACTTACACTTCCTATTGTTGTCTTAGGTATTCCGATGGAGGTGCACGATATAATCAACCTGCCGATGGACGAGTTCAACGAACGCCTTTCGAAGCACGACCTCACTGAGGCACAGTTGTCTCTCATACGGGACATTCGGCGGAGAGGGAAGAATAAGGTATGAAATAGGATAAACCACTATCCTATCCTACTATATAAATACTAACTTATCCTACTTCCAACTTATTTTTTACTAGCTACGCCTACAGGAACCGTTAGTTTTTTCGGGATAAAAAGTACCCTATGTCCTTTTCTGTATTTCAGGCAACGTGTATGCAATATGTCATGATGATCGATTGAGTAGTTAGGGCGTGAAAACTTTACAAACAAACAAACTCACTTTGATATAAATATTAGTTAGGATTTATTAACTTTATTATATTTATTAAACAACATTCACAGCCTTAAAATACAAAAAAAATAATCATTCCAAACTAAATTTACAGCCAATAAAGAATGTATATAATATTACTGATTTAAATAATAATGTTAATAAATTAAATAATTATAATAAGGTTACCTGGAAGAAATCGCTTTGGGCGATAAGGTCGCCCTTATACTGCCGAAAAATGTATTATAATAGTTTTTAAGATTTTCACGGAGGTTTTTGTTGTGTAATAAAGGTATATTGTATTGTATTGTAATTATGGGGGACAAGAGGAAGTTTTAATCTTCTTAGCCCCCAGTAGGGTGAAAAGTGGGAGCCAAGAAGAATAAGTCATATTATGAAGGCAAAAGCTTGGATGTTAGAGCTGTATACATATAGTCAGTCATATGTTACGTTAAGCCAATTTACGTAAATCTAACTTTTGTATTGAAATTAATTGAATACCAAGTACTGACAGTTTACCCTTTTGCCCACTAGGTGGCAGCCCAAAACTGCCGCAAACGCAAACTGGACCAGATAACTTCGCTCGCTGACGAAGTGAAGACCGTTCGCGATCGCAAGATCAGGACGCAGCGCGACCACCACTCGCTTCACGCTGAGAGGCAGCGCGTCAAGGAACGCTTCGCGGCGCTCTACCGCCACGTTTTCCAGGTTAGTACGTCTTATTGGGCGATAGATGGCGCTGTTCTAAAAAAACTAGCTAGACTGACTGACAGATAGACAGACGGACGGACAGCGGAGTCTTAGTAATAGGGTCCCGTTTTACCACTAGGGTACGGAGCCCTAAATATTACCCCATCACGAATACTGCTCGAATCGCGTTTCGCAGTGAATGGTTGGATCCTAATGAGTTTTGCAAGCTAGATGCCATCTTTCTATTTTTTTTTACTCTACCGCCACTGATAGAAATACGAAAAGTGATGGACTTTGCTAGTCCTATTTATTTTGTCTTATAATAAACGATTTTGGTTTTGAAAAAACTGTTGGAACGGCAGTTTATTCGACTTCTACCTGTAGTTGCATCCAACTAAAACACCCTTTTTTTGTCTTTAGAACCTCCGTGACCCTGAAGGGCGCCCTCTATCCTCGAGCCAGTACTCTCTGCAACAAGCGGCCGACGGTAACGTCGTGCTCGTGCCCAAAATGCAGCAACACCAAGGTGGGTTTGGGTTTAGTTCGCTGTTTCGGATAACAGGTGGCGCTATTATTTTTTTTTTAAATACTGTTATTCTTTAACGTAACTTGAAATGTTTTTATATTTAAATGTAGATTGATTACGTTGTTGTTTTTTTAATCTTTTACTTTTTTTTTTCAAACAAAACAAAGTTTCACAACCAATTTTTATGTGGTAAAATTGCTTCACATGTGGTGTTGTTGTCCCTTTTTTTTAGTAAAATGTTCTTTTTTTTTAAATAATATTTTTTTTTTTTTTTGCTATAGATCACTCCATGAACCGCACTTCTGAGGACGAGATGGACCGGAAAGCGAAACACTACGAGCAGTGACACACATACAACCATCCCTTTCACTCGCGATGGTAACACAGCAGCCGTCTCTGTCACGCGCGGTGGTATCACAACATGTGCGACAGTGACAAACATGGACACTTTGAGAAAAAACAAAAAAAAAACGACCATACTCTTTGTATGGTTAACAAAAAAAACATACATTTTGTATGTTTTGTCTATGCTACTCGTGTAGTGATTGTCTATGGTCATTTTGTAGGGGTGGGGACTTCGGGATAGACCGTTTTTGATAAAATAATAAAAGAGTTTAATGATAAAAGATATTATAGTACAATTAGTACAGAATATAAGAGAACTTTTTCAACAATAATTAATTAAAATAGTTTTTTTTTTCAAAATGGCGATTTTTTTTTTTTTGTTAAAATGGCAATATTGACGTTTGTGGCCCGAACTCGCCCCGTGGATGAAAAAATGTATTTCGAAAATCGAAAAAATGTGATAGAAATATATTCCATTTTTTTAGTTTCAGATTAGTGTTTTTTTTTTCAAAAAAGTTTTAAAAATACAAATGGAACATCAAACTGCTTGAATGACTGATTTTGTTAACTTCAACTATCTTAGTCGTAATTGAAAAAAAAAGTTGATGTCTATGACATCGTAATGTTGCAATAAGTAAAAATTAAAATAGGTCTTAGAGCACTTTTTGTAAAATATTTTTTTTCTTAGTAAGTTGTTTATTTATGCATTAATTTAGGATAAATTGTGTTATAGAATTTAAAATTCTGTTACATCCGTTGCTTCTTGTGTTTTTATATAGCAACATTATATTAAACAGTGTTGTCATATCAAAATTTCGGAAAAGTACAAAAATAAGAATTTTGGATATGTACCAGTGCTTACTACTCACAAAAAAGCGTTTTTATTTTAATTTTTTTGTGTGTAGTAATAATTAAATATATATATTTTATGTAGTACATATTTGTATCTATGTAGTAACTATCAGAGGATCAGTTTAATGTGTTTTTTTTTAATCTGACCTGTTCTTAGCTACATTTTGATCTGTAACTTAGGTTATTTTGTATTATAAAGAAAATATTTTTAAGGACAACAAATACTAATTAATTCTACGAAAATAAATGATATTTTCAAAAAATTACTCTGTCTTGTTTTATTAAGGCTCGTACACACGAGCGGTTTTTCTTAAAACTTTTTTTTGACGTTACTATTGGCTATGCCAGTTTTTTACATTATGTATACTGTAACTCGAAAAAAATACGAACAAAAGTACAACTAGTATTTCAATGCTTTCATATATTGACTCAAAAATCATAAAAATACACGGTTTTGTATAACTATGCGTTTTAGTCACTCGTATTTTGAAATCAGTGAGAATTAAAACTATTTGTTGTCGTTAAACACAAAAAAAAAATGCGAAAAGACATTCCCAAGAATTTCAAACTATCGGGATTGGCAACTTGTTGAATAAGCCAAATCGATCAGCAAGAAATTGCAGAAATCTATTGCTACAAATTCTTACGTCAACACACTTCTGCAAGTGTCAGCTTTGGCGTACAAAATACGCTTGCAAGAATTTTTTTTAAATACTTGCTAGTCTATTTGAAACCTTGCTAAGCGTACGGACCAGAGAGACGCGGGTTCAAATCCCGACGGTTGTTTATTTTTGGGATGTCTTATTTTAAAGATGCTTTTGCAAAAAATGTTATGTAATTTATTTGGTAATTAAGTAAAGGCAACGGGTAAGCATTTCACTTAAGTGTTTAGATTTTAATAGTGGGTGACAAGGCTGTGGGATTTATTAGGTATATTCTTTTTGCCGGCGAGAGCTTGAATCTACCATACAACTATAACCACAAGTATTATAACATCAAAGCGTTAATTTCTTAACTTTTTAAAACTGATTTTCACTCGACATTATTTTTTATGAAGCAATTGACAAGTAAATTAAAAAATTCAACGTCATTTTTTTTTCAAATTTGACTACTCTACGCTTGATCATTGCCACGAACGTCCGCGAAAACCGTTTTCGGCCAATAGGAACGGCGAATAAGCGGTTTCGCGGGACGCAAAAAAAAGTGTAAAGTGCGCCTTATGAAAAGTACGAAACGAATAAGAAATAATATTTGACGACTGAAAATCAGTCCTTATTTTAATCATAATATTCTTTACTAGCTTTTCGCTTAACGCTGTTAATGATAGTTTAAATAGGAATAAAAATAATAGTATACTTACCTAAAAGTTAATTTGCACTGTACAAGTTTGCTACGGCCAGGCCTGCGCGGCAGTGACGCGGTGAGACTTAGGCGGGAGCGTCACGTCAAGCTACCTTGACCAAATTTAAAAAAGTATCAACTAACCTTACAACTCACTTTACAAAGTAACCACTAAAGTAGTTAGTTTCGATGCCCCCTCGGGGGCTAGTGTTTTAGTCGAGTTTGAGTCGACTAAAACACTAATCCCTAAATACAACGATACGATACAACGTTTATTAGTATAAAAATACTAATAAACTCGACTAAAAAGTCGAGCTTGAGTCACGTTGACACGTGAGCTTGGGTCCCTTACTAATAAACGTGACTATATTGTATCGCCTCTAAAGTTATACAGTGTTTTGCCTTTTTTGATCCAGTTAAAAATTTTAAAAGAAAGAAGAAGACAAACAAGACTAGCTGTAAAACTGTTATGAGGCTACACAACGTTTATTAGTAACGGGGACACTGTTTAAATTTCATATCAGACAATGATGAGATTTGGCTGAACCAGCCTAAGATGACAAGTTATTAGGGACAACCGAGGAAAAAAATACTGATGTGAACAACAAACTTAGCAAAAGTGATGAAGTCCAGAGAAGGGACTTCGAGTCCCTTTTACCGCGTCGCTAACGCGCAGGTTTGGCCGTAGCTTAATAAGAGAGTAAAATTAAAATAGATACAGAGGTCCACGTGGAATCACTTTAAAAAATAAGATCAAATGTATATTTTTCTAAAAAAGATAAAAAATAAAATAAAAAATACAGACCTAAATTTATTAAATGACTACAAAAATTTTATAATTTTAGATCAAATTCTCTAAATTAATTTACGTGCGGCCCTTTTTGTTTTAGTAAAAGCAAAAGGGATGGCAATACTTTGGCGCTATCGAAGCTTAAAAATTGTGGACAAAATTAAAAAATAAAATACAAAATCGCCTGGCAACTTGTAATTAGTTAGATTAATGATTAATTAGGGTTTTTAACAAGTCTATCATGATCTCTTATAGACTTCTAATTCACTCTTGGACTGACTTTTGTCTCGCTCTATCTACAGGAACATCTAACTTATTAACTGTCTCTTTCTGACCTCTCAGAAGTGGGATAATACACCTTTGCTAAGCGCGAAAGAGATAGCAATAACTGTCAGAACCTTTCTCGTGCGATATTAAAAAATACAAATGGTACTACCGTTTAGTCTAAAACTACCCTTAATTAGTAAGTAAAGGGTAGTTTAGTTTTATTGGTACTACTACCAATAAAATGGAACATAAGAATGAAGTATGGAAAATATGAAAAATAAAACCATTGGAAGTCGCCTTATGCGACTCCAAGACAGATGCGGCCTGCAGTGGCGGTCAAAGAGCCGCCAGTGGCTGCCAATGCTAAAGTCTATTGGCCGCTACCGCAGGCCGCGTCTGTCTGGTGGACGCATAGTAGAGCCATGGGCAAATGCAATCTCGTGAAACTAGCAGTGTTATGTGGTAGGTCCAAAGCGTAGACGGAGAATTCTCCGTCTACGGTCCATAGGCAACTAATAAAAAGATAGTTAAGTGCTACTCGCGCGCTTAGACCGCCTTACAGATATTTATGAAGTTTATGTATGCTTTATTATGCGTAGTAAAACTCACTTTATTGCGACGTAGCAAGAGTTATTCAGTTGAAATTTTGAAGTGAGACTGATGACTTCTGATGTCTTGTTATTTTTTTTTTGAGCGAGCGAGAGCATTCTCTAAATGAAATAGCATGCTGTAAGAGGTTTTGATAGATCACATAGGGCTTTATTCTGGCGTGATCGATATTATCTCGCTCCTGTTAGATTAGGTCGTGAGTGATATAATCTCGAGTGCGCCAGAATGAGGCTTTTGTAGTATAATGTTGTAACTTGTAACATAGATTTAAGTTCATAAATAAACACATGAAAGTTTAATTTTGTTGTTTTATTTGATAAACTAAATACCTCATATTATAATAGGCATAATACAGGGGTACTGGTAATCAATTAGAATCCTTTTAAAGCCTTTTATTCCTTTTGGATAATTGATGGGTAGGTACACACACTTATATTATAAGTATTCATGTTAGAATACCAAAAAAATGCACGTTAGAAGCGCTCCCTCCTCGTGCTCCTACTAAATACTCCTACAGATAGGAGCACCGGGACACTGGATAGGAGCATTTTATTTTGTCAAAGTTGCAGCATAGACGCTTCGCTCACTAACGTGCAATCGGTCAACTATTTGTTTATTAGCTGTTTGAAAAGTATTTTGTGGTTGGCTGTTTTTTTTTTATGTAGAAATAGGTCGGGGTTTGACCACCAACTCGCCTGATGTTAAGCGACGCTGTGGTCTAAGATGGAGCACGACGACCTATAAGGTACTTTTTCACTCTAGTCTTGAAGTTTCGTAGAGCGAAAAAGTACAAAGACGGCAGTTGAGTGAGGCGCTACAAGTGCACTACTGCTCAGACCCGTCTTCGGAACGGTTACACCGGACTACATCCCGAAACACGACTAGGTCATTTCACGGCATGGCTTGGTCCGGTGGGTGGTAACTAGCCACGGCCGAAGCCTTCCCACCAGAGCTTGCTTGGGGACCACGTGTAGGGCTCAGCCCCCAAAAACTGTTCAGTATGTTATGTGATAAGAACAGGAGGAATTTAATTTTTACACCACCTGCTCGAGAATGACCAATTACATATCACGTATACTCAACGTAAAGCAAATGTCTATCAAAACTCCCTCGCTGCGCACGGGAGTTAACTCTTGAGTCCCTCGTTACGCTCAGGGTTCAATAAGCCGCCCGTGACGTAACTTAACTCCCTCGGTGCATAATCTACTATATAATATTACATTATTTCCCGTAGTTTTTACGTTCAGTAGGAGTATAAGGACATGGGTGGCCCGGTGCTCCTATGAATAGGAGTATTTAGTAGGAGCACGAGAAGGGAGCGGTTAGAAGTAGCAAGAGTTATAAGCGGTTTAAGAACGCAAGAAAAATAGGAAATTTCACAGAAATGTTAAAAAAATCTGTAGCATAATGTTGGCGGCTTTTTTCTAAGAAAGTAGCAGCATGACGAGAATATCGTGCGTTCGCACTTTTAGGAGGGTGGAGCGCGATGTGTGTAATTTTTTTAGAGTCAATATTAAATACTACTCTTACTAGTATTATAAATGCGAAAGTTTGTAAGAATGGATGGATGGATGGATGGATGTTTGTTACTCTTTCACGCCAGAACGGCTGAACAGATCTGGATGAAATTTGGCACAGAGATAGATTATAGTCTAGAATAGCACATAGGATAGGATACTTTTTAACCGCGGGTGAAACCGCGGGGCGCAGCTAGTTTATAATAAAGTAGGTAGTAGGTATAATTTATCCTCCAGTCAAACCCTAATACCCTGTATAGTATTTTGCTTTCAAAAGTTGTCATTCATTGTAGCCACCCGAGACCGCGTCTACTCGTTGTCAACTTGTGGTTCACAGGTAGACGCCGCGTGGTCAACCAGTGAACTCGCGTGGTCAACGAGTGAACGTCGCGTGGCCCACGAATTCCCGAGAAGTCTGTCAGCTTCTCCTCACGTGAAGCACTCGCGGACAGCGCGTGGCCACCGAGTGGGACACTCACCGTCCGCGCGTTGACAACTTACGCCGAGGCGATCCAGAGTTTATGTAGTGAGCGCATATCCATAGAAGTTCATAGAATACTAACGGCAATTTGTTTTTCTTTTATCGGATGACTTTATGCTGTTGGCCACTGAGGCCTCGACAGCGTACCGGGCAATAGGCAAGCGAAGATGGCGCAGAGCCTCAAATAATGCTTACGACTATGGGCGACGAGAGCAAGGGCACCTCTAAGGTACGGCCTCGGCTTGGGCTGTCGCCGAGGGAGGGGCGTCGAATTGAAGATGGAATACATTGTATTAAGCATCATCTGTAAAACCGCGACTTCGATCGCGTTTATTCAGAAAATTGTATCCAAAAACCATTCTCGCGAAACACTAACTACTAATTATCTTTCATCATAATTCATTCAGCCGTTTATCTATGAAAAGCCTACAGACTTGCAGAGAGCAAACAGAGTTATTTGTACTTGCAATAATAATAATTAATTCGGGACACTTCCACACACGGTCGCCTGACCCCTAACTAAGCAAAGCTTGTACTATGGCTGCAGAGACTGATATACATACTTAGATATTTTTAAATACATACTTAAATAGATATTAACACCCAGATATAGAACAAACACAATCATCACATAAATGTTTGCCCTAGGTGGGAATCGAACCCACGCCCCCAAGCTCATAAGGCAGGTTCACTACCAACTGAGCCACCGAGGCAGGCAATGTTATAATAATTAATAGTAGGTAATTCGTTTGGATAAAAATGGAGTGGAGCAGGGGCCCTATTCGGAGATTTGAGATTTTCATCTCACCTTTTTTCGTCCTTGTTGCTGTCGTTTGAAACGTTGTAGGTGTGAGAGTGACCAAGATAAAATCTCATCTCATCTCACTCGCAGGAATAGCCACCCATGACATGGGCAGCATGACAGGAGCATTTCTAATACTTTGTAATTAGTTATTATGAGTGTAACTTTGCGATAATAAGCTATTCCATTCAAAAAATGAAAAAAACGATATCCTACTATCCTATCCTACTAATATTATAAACGCTAAAGTTTGTAAGAATGGATGGATGGATGGATGGATGGATGGATGTTTGTTACTCTTTCACGCCAGAACGGCTGAACAGATCTGAATGAAATTTGGCACAAAGATAGATTATAGTCTAGAATAGCACATATGATACTTTCAAATCGCGGGGCGCAGATAGTAATAATATAAAATGCAAACCTTAAGAATTCCGCGACGCTCTGAATTTTCCATACAAACGCGCTACTCAAATTTCTTGAAAACCATTTGTCAGATTATTATAAAATTTAGCCAATGCGAAGTTAGTCTAGGTCGCCTAGGTCGAAGTTAGTTAGGTCGCCGGACTCTTAAATGAACTAAATCTCTGTCCTATGTTACTACTACTACTATGTCATAGTTTAAAAAAAAGTCCTTAATAGAAAATAGAGCGATAAAATTATTTACAAATTATACGCATTTGTACGGGGTTACGTAAGACTACTAACAAAAAAAACCATTTACATAGGGATGTTGTCTAAGTAGGTACATTATTAGCTTTTAAATTAATGCCTTTATTAGGCAAAAGGATTTTTTTATTTAAAGATGATAAGAGAAATGCAATAGTCATAAAATAATATTGTAATTCGTAGGTCAAAAAATAAAAAAAAATATTTTTTCACCATTCGCTTTTTTAATCCTCATATTTTTATGTGCCAAAAAACTGGAGCGATGTAGTGTGTAGATTGCTTAGAGTACAAATATAAAGTATCAAAAAAAAATATTTTTGTTTACTGCCAAAATGAAGTGCTTCAATAATCTTGATATTATTTTGTCAAAAAAGTTACGAGTACAACGATCGAAACTCGATTTACAAAGCGAATAGGACACTGAAGATGCTTTGATTGTAATCGTTCAAATAACGTATCTTGTCATACGTTTCTAACGCAGAACTTTTTGATTGTGTAGCCTAAGTTTGTTTCGTGCCACCTAAGCGTAAAGTTTTGTTACTGCCTATGGGACCTTATTTCGTGCGCTCCCGTGATTTTTCTTCCTGCCAAAAAAAACGTAAGGGTGTGATACGCTATTGTGGCACTAAATAATTAAAGCAATTCTAACAGCCAAAATGACATATGTCAACCATTTTTTGAAAAAAAAAACTTTTTTTAAATTAAAAACAGTTTTTGATTGTCCAAAAAGTTACACCGATAAATAAAGCTTTATTATTAGTAAAAATCAGATATCTGACTACTAAAGATTTAGCCATAGAAAGCATTAGAGAGCTCAATGATAACAATAGGTAAATTTGAGTTGTTTTTCGGCTCCCCTTTCAGCCCTTACGCTACTCTAGTTCTTAACCCACGAATTGCAATTTGTCACTGTAGATAAGTTAAGAGGCTTAGCATCTTTACTTGCTATTTACGCTCGTTGTCTTTTTCTAGATGAAATAGTAATAGAAAACCTTTAGCCAATGCGAAGTTAGTCTAAAGTGGTCGCCGGACCCCTAAAAACAGACTTCCCGCCAGGCCGGCCGTGTAAATGATCTATGTAAATATGTTTTAGATTATTGTTGATTTTTAAAAACTGATAAAAATTAAAATGGGACCAGTATGATTTACCACACAAAAAAATCATTAAAATTTTCAAAATTCATGATTTTTTGAATTTTGAAAATTTTTAAAATTCAAAAAATCATGAATTTAAATTGAAATGGGACCAGTATGATTTACCACACAAAAAAATCATTAAAATTTTCAAAATTCATGATTTACAATTAGCGAAGTAATCGCGTAACATACATGTAAAAAAAACTTACAGTCAAATTAAGAACCTCTTCCTTTTTAGAAGTCTGTTAAAAAGGAAGCAATGCGAGGGTAAAAATACAGAAATAATTATATTAACAGCCAGTATTCACTTTATTACCACAGAAGAATGCAAATAATAAATGCTATACAAAGAACAAGGCAGGTATCATAATTTGAACACAAAATCTCGGCAAACATCATTCATCCATTATCCTCCTTAATACATTCAACGTTTTGTAGATCAATAAATATTTCATTATCGCTGTAATCATTATCGATAATGAGTTCTTCATAAAATTCATTACTTTGATTATTATGAATGAATCTCTCATGTTCGACTATATTATGATCAGCTTCAATGTTATCTGCATCTCCGTATTCATCAATAAATTTTAATTGATCAATTTCAATACTATCACCATCACCATTTTCAACAACATTGTCATCATTGTAATCAACATTCTCATATTCTATATCACATTGATCAATTTGAACAGTATGTATTTTAATAGTATATTCTTTATCGTCTAAATCGTGATCATATTCTATTTCGGCTATATTTTTCTCTTCATCCTCATATTCACTTTTCATGTCAGAGTTTACATCAACAACTAGCATTTCATCATCGTCTAATATCACTTCATCGTCAAACTCGACGCCATTTTCTTTGTTTTCATCCGATATTTTTGTTAAGTCATTTCTGGTGGACCATTTGTATACATTTGTGATACATGGCAACGGATAATTTAGTTTGTCTCGAACATAATTATATCCGGGCTTACTAATGTGAAGAAGCTCCAAAGCTTTAGAATATTCGTCGTTAGTCCACCAAATGTGTTTCTTTATATGTAGTATATTGTCAATTTGATTCGACGTTAGGACATTTGCGAATGTCTCTTTGACTTTTCCAATGAAATCTTCTTTTTGGCTTTCCATTTTAGTTTCCAGTTCTTTAATTCGTGCTAGCAGCTTATTTTGATTATCGACTAGAGTGTTTATTCTTTTTTTGTATATGGCATTGTCGTGTTGTAGAATTTTTAATTGATGGAATGAAAATTCGGGCTGGATTTGTTTTAGCAAATCCTTTGCTGTGGAGTCCGATTTAAGTTTCTTGTTAGTTTCTGGTGCTAGAAATAGTGTTTTTGGTGTTTGTGTATTGAGATTGGGGATAGAGTCTTGTTTGATGGGCTCTTTTGGTTGTGTGAGTGGCGTTTGACATATTGGGACTTTTGAGGACTCTTCTGGTCCTAGTATACACTCTTTTATGGCAATTTTTTGCCATTTCGGGGGTGGCACAGGTTCTTTTGCTCCTATAAGTTTATCTTTTGACGGTACTATAGTCCCTCGCTTCACTCCTTGGCCTTTTGGCGCAATAGGGACTAGCTTACTCAGATATTCAATGGTACCTTTTGAAGGATTAGTTATTGTGGCTTCAGAAACCTTAGATATTCCAACCTGTCTCTTTTTTTTTGCCATGTAGTTTTTGAGCATTTCTTCCTGCTCTTGAATTTGTCTTTGTCTGGCTTCTTCTGATATTTCTGGGTTTAAAAACAGTGATGGTATAGCTGAAACAAGAAAAAGCTATTTTGAAATTAAATCTACTTTAAAAACTATAAAACAATATCCTTCTTACTAATAATAATAAATATGGCCTTGAAATAGTTATAAGTTCAGTGTTACTGTAACTACGAGTATCTCTATCTTCTTGATTCAAGATAGTTACAGAATAGCATCCTAGAGATGGTAAAAGGAATAGAGGAAGGCAAGGGAAGAGATGCAAGGATGAAATAAAATTAACGGCAGGTCCCAACTGGAGAAGAGTAGCTAGAGATAGAAAGCAGTGGAAGATGTTAGAGGAGGCCTACGTCAAGAGGCACACTGAACTGAGAGACATTCTGTAAAACTAAAAGTTTCCTCTAGAAATTAAGGTTTAGGATAAAAGGCTCATTGATTGATTGATTGACAGTGTTTGGCAAAATTGCCCCAAAACCCAAATGGGTAGTCACCAAGTAAAAAAAAAAAATAGTGTCACATCTTATTTTTTTTTAATATTTTTAACTCAAATCAAAAAAGACAAAACGCTGAATAAATATTCCGACGCTATAAGTACAATATTTTAGTAGGTATACTAATATTTAAAAAAGTAAAAAGATATTACTACATGGCAGAACCAATCTTGAAGACAATGGCGGAAGTAGTGTACATGATTACAGCATTATAGGTACCTAATCAAAAACCTCTTAAGTGTTCATTGTACTCATCAATATGAACAACTTTTACTATGGGGCGAACTCCGAAATCGCGAAAAAAAAATCAGCTGTTTCATATATTTTGTCTCAGGTGATTGAACTTTTTGTATGGAACAGCTGTTTTTTTTTCGCGATTACAGGATTGGATTCATAGTAAAAGATGTTCGTATTGATGAGTACAATGAACCCTTAAGATAATTAGGTACCTATAACCCTGTATAAGAGTAGATATTTTATTAAGAAGATAATACTTTGATAAACTGCAAATATAGCGAAAGAAAGTAGCCTTCATGTTACTCCAAGATTTGAGCTATCGCCATTTCGAATTTCACTCAAATTCGTTGGACCGTTTCAAAGTGAAAATGTCACAAACATCTAAACTTTCACTGTGAAACTTTCGCATTTTTAATGGGTAAAAGTAAATTAATAACTTTAATTTTAGTAGGTCATTTTACGTTTTAGGTTATTCAGGGTTAATTTTTCTTACCATCTTTCTTTAACCTCTTCGGTTGAACAGACATCAGCCTGGCTCTTAGGCCATCAACAAAATCGTCTTCTTTAAAATGCTTGATGCAGATTTTCCTGTTATGGTCTTCTTTTACTTGGCAAAGGTTGAGCCACTGTCTTCTAATGTCTGGGTCTTTTGGAAACGAAAAGCACTTGATTGCAGTGGCTCTGTCGGTGTTTCTACGCGTGTTGCAGGACGAAACGATGCAGACATTTGACATGTTTTATTTAGAAAACGGAGTAAAATTCAAAAGATACGGTCGATGGAATGAAAAACGAAGAATGGCGTAAAATCACTAAAATTCGCAAACTTCGCAAGTGCGAAGGATCTCTCAATCATGGACAGTCCGTCAATTTTGACGTTTTGTTATTTTTGACAGCCAGTCAGAGAACATGTTGTCAAGTCAATATGTAATAAAAAAAAAATGTTTTTTTAAAAGTTGTTACTGTCTTCTAAAAGTGTCTTTTTAAGACTTCTTACGAGTTACTTATTTAGAATCAGTGCAGGAATTTTTCAAAAAACTTTAATTATTGCTCTCGAGTAGATTTTGGATAGTTTCACAACTTTACTAAATCTTGATGAAATCTGCACAAAAATTATATATATTATTGAGACTACTTGATTTCATTTCACCCCAATAACATAAGAAATAAACACAGTGCCCTTACAAGAATAATAAAATTTATAATTCGAAAATAATTGAATATAAATAAAACAAGAGTATAAACGAGCTTAGCTTAAAGTATAAAAGATCAAAATTAAAATATTCTGTTCTTATAATTTACTCTATAAAGAAATAGAAACTTGAGGCAGTTTTTAGTAGATATATTAATGGAATACTTTACAATGTGTCTTTGTAGGCTATGCTATTTTTCAGAAGTTCTGTTTAATAGACGTGTACAACTTGACAGTGTCATACTTGAATGAGAAGGTTTTACACTATTCAACTACGTAGTATATCTATACTTCACATACCATATAAAGAAATAGAAACTTGAGGCAGTTTTAAGCAGGTAGATATATTAATGGAATACTTTACAATGTGTCTTTGTAGGATAAGCTATTTTTCAGAAGTTCTGTTTTAATAGACATGTCCAACTTGACAGTGTCATACTTGAATGAGAAGGTTTTACACTTTTCAAGTAGGTAGTATATCTATACTTCACATTCTCTGACATTTTTAAGAATTTAAGGATAAATTCTTTAGTCCCATTCTTGAACTTAATTCTTGCAGTCTAGGACCAAACAGCGGTTTCGTCAGCATGTCGGCCAATTGCAGCTCCCCGGAAACTTGTTTCACAGTTTTGTCTCCATTGATTACGCATTCCTGGCTGCCACAATTTCTGCTTCAGTTGAAGAGATCGAAACTGTTGCTTGCTTTTGGCTTCTCCAGCTAATAGCAGCTCTAGAGAGCATGCACACAATTCTAGATGTTGATTTTCCGGAACTCTGGTCTCCTGCATGGTCTGCGTCACTGTAACAACCACTTGCTTGTGTGGTGTTTGTTGCGATGTTTGTTTAGGTTGTTCGTGTGGTAACTCTTCATCACCAAACAAGTTAGAGAGTCCATCTTTGTTATGTTCATCGTAGAACATTGTTTTCATAACTCTAACATCTTTCGATATCATAATACCGTTTTTAGATGGTATGAAGATTCTGAACGCTTTAGAGGTTTCAGAATAACCAACAAACATTCCTGATATCGCCTTTGGCGCAAATTTGTGAGAATTTTTACCTTTTATCAAAACATATGTCTTAGAGCCAAATACGTACAGATGATTAATGCACGGTTTTCTCCCAACCCATCGTTCGAAAGGTGTTTCGTTCTGGATAGCATTATTTATACTCCTGTTTGAAAGGTAGTTAGCAGTAAAAATTGCCTCGCCCCAAAATTTTAAAGGTGTTCGTGCTTCGATCATCATTGCTCTAGCTTTTTCAACCAGTGTGCGGTTCTTGCGTTCAGCAATTCCGTTCTGATTTGGTGTGTAGGGTGCGGTAAGTCTACGCAGTATCCCACAACGTTTTAAGTATGCGTCAAACTCCTTGTTCACAAATTCTGAACCATTATCTAATTGCAGAAACTTTATTTTATTGCCTGTGTACGTCTCCGCAGACTCTTTGAACTCCTTAAATTTTTCTAAGACTTCGTTCTTGTTTTTCATCGTGAAAACACGACAGTATCGACTGTAGTCGTCAATAAAAGTCACGAAGTACTTATTTCCGCCTACTGTGGGTGTTCTAATTGGACCACAAACGTCACTGTGAACGATTTCCATGTCTGCCAGTTTATTTAGACTAGATGGGAAAGATGTACGAAGTCACCTAGATAAGTTTATGGAAACTGTAGATAAACTGGCAGACATGGACGTACTGATAAACGACGATCTACTAACGATCATGATGCTATACAGCCTATCAGTAGAATATGACAACTTTAGGGTCGCTATTGAGTCGCGAGATACTCTTCCGAAGCCAGACGAGCTAAAAATTAAAATAATTGAAGAGACTGAAGCACGACATAGCCAGAATTTGATGAAAACCGAACCTAAAGAAGTACTTGAATTATTTGAAGAAGCTTTATATGCAACTTGCAAGATATGTAAACAAACAGGGAATATCTTTAAACGCAAGAATCACAAAATATGCACAAACTGTTGGAGGAAAAATAAAGAAAAATCTAGCAAAAATAAGAATGACACAAGCAAGAATAATTTTGCTACGCAATGTCTCCTCACACAAAACAAGAATCCTGTGGACAACAGATGGGTTTTGGACAGTGGCTGCACGTCTCACATGACTTACCAACAAAATTTATTCAAGACCATTAAAAGTACATCCAGAAAACTGAACTTCGCGACAGAAGATCATATAGCCGACATCAAAGGAACAGGTACAGTCTCATTCACAACAAAAAATGATGATGGCACAGCACTTACACATCTCCGAGACACACTGTATGTACCTAGTCTTTCCATTAATTTATTGTCAGTTGGCAAGATGACAGATGCCGGCTGCTCTGTTCTTTTCACTAAAGGAAAAGCTGTGGTGAACAATGCAAGAGCTGGAATAACACTAACCGCATATAAACATGACGATGGTCTGTATTATATCAAGCCCAAACATGATCACACCAACCTGGCCAATGATAATGTTGATACGACTCCAAAAATCACTAAAAAGGGGCAGTCAACAAACATCCATGACTGGCATAGAAAAATTGGTCACATGAACGCTAAAGATATGAAGTTAGCACTCAAAAACGAGAAATTAATTGGATTGAACTTTGATTCGTCAGAAACTTTACCGGAATGTGAAGCCTGCATTCAAGCGAAAATACACCGTGTACCCGCCCCCACTGAGAAAACGGCTCAAAGAACAACAAAATGCCTCGAAATCGTTCAGTGACGTTTGTGGTCCAATTAGAACACCCACAGTAGGCGGAAATAAGTACTTCGTGACTTTTATTGACGACTACAGTCGATACTGTCGTGTTTTCAAGATGAAAAACAAGAACGAAGTCTTAGAAAAATTTAAGGAGTTCAAAGAGTCTGCGGAGACGTACACAGGCAATAAAATAAAGTTTTTGCAATCAGATAATGGTTCAGAATTTGTGAATAAGGACTTTGACGCATACTTAAAACGTTGTGAGATACTGCGTAGACTTACCGCACCCTACACACCAAATCAGAACGGAATTGCTGAACGCAAGAACCGCACACTGGTTGAAAAAGCTAGAGCAATGATGATCGAAGCACGAACACCTTTAAAATTTTGGGGCGAGGCAATTTTTACTGCTAACTACCTTTCAAACAGGAGTATAAATAATGCTATCCAGAACGAAACACCTTTCGAACGATGGGTTGGGAGAAAACCGTGCATTAATCATCTGTACGTATTTGGCTCTAAGACATATGTTTTGATAAAAGGTAAAAATTCTCACAAATTTGCGCCAAAGGCGATATCAGGAATGTTTGTTGGTTATTCTGAAACCTCTAAAGCGTTCAGAATCTTCATACCATCGAAAAACGGTGTTATGATATCGAAAGATGTTAGAGTTGTGAAAACAATGTTCTACGACGAACATAACAAAGATGGACTCTCTAACTTGTTGGGTGATGAAGAGTTACCACACGAACAACCTAAGCAAACAACGCAACAAACACCACACAAGCAAGTGGTTGTTACATTTGACGGCGGCAACCAAGGAGATCAGCTTACTCAATCTGACTCAGATAGTGAAAGTGACAATGAAACTTCACAGCAATATTTAACAGACAGAATAGATACAGCTCAACCGAGTAATAACGAAAGCGATTATGAATCTCTTTCCGACTCTTTTGCTGATGAAAATGAAACGTCTGTTCATGATGATGATGTTGAAGAAGTCCTTCCACCAGAAACGAGATATTTGAGGGACAGGTCTAAAATCACTGCACCTAAACGTTACCATGATTTTATTTTGGCAGCAGCAGAAGAAATGGAGAATCTTTGTAAACCAAAAGAGCCTGTGACTTTCAAAGAAGCTGTTGATTCTCCTGACAAAAAGTGGCAAGAAGCCATGCACAGCGAAATAACTTCATTAATAGAAAACCAGACCTGGGATTTAGTTGAGTTACCAACAGGACGAAAAGCCTTACCCTCCAAATGGGTCTTTAAGGTAAAAATGAACCCGGATGGTTCCGTCGAACGGTATAAAGCCAGGATGGTTATAAAAGGCTACTCTCAACGACCTGGAGTAGATTATGACAAAACTTTTAGTCCAGTGGTTCGCCTAAGCACGATACGAGCATTGCTTGCCATAGCTGCTAGGGAAAATCTAGAGCTGCAGCAGTTCGACGTGTCAACTGCTTTCTTAAATGGTACCGTCAGTGAAGACATTTATATGAAACAGCCTGATGGTTTTCAAGACGGGACAAAAAGAGTATGCAAGCTTAAACGCAGTCTCTATGGACTGAAACAAGCACCACTCTGTTGGAATACTTGCATTGCTGAGTTCCTTAAAAAATCTGACTTCCAACAGAGTGAAGCAGATCCATGCTTATATGTTCGAGTCAGAGGACAATCTAAAGTTTTTATTGGCCTTTATGTTGATGATGGACTTGTGGCCTATAATACAACCCGTGCAGGTGATGAGTTTATTGAGGAATTAAAAGCACGATTCAAAATTACTACAAAACCTGCATCGTATTTTTTGGGGATGGAGATAAACATACGGGGAGATACGTGTAAGTCCATAACTCTAAGCCAAATGGCATATAGGGAGAAGGTGTTAGAGAAATTTGGCATGTCAAATTGCAAATCGGCAACAACGCCTATGACAAAAGACAACATAAACACAGAAGAAAAAGCAAATGCTAATAAAAACTTTCCCTATCGACAAGCTGTGGGAGCTTTATCGTATTTATCGGTAGGGACACGCCCTGATATTTCCTATGCTGTAGGTGTGGCATCACGAAATCTTGGAACACATACTAACCAAGATATTATGCTAGTGAAACGAATCTTTCGTTATCTCAAAGGGACTCAGCAGAATGGTCTGACTTATGTGAAAAAGACGCCGCCACACTTAGTCTGTTACAGCGACGCAGACCATGCAGGAGACCAGAGCTCCGGAAAATCGACTTCTGGAATTGTGTGCATGCTCTCTGGAGCTGCTATTAGCTGGAGAAGCCAAAAGCAAGCAACAGTTTCGATCTCTTCGACTGAAGCAGAAATTGTGGCAGCCAGTGAGTGCGCGCAAGAAATCTTATGGTTAAATCGCTTGCTGAGCAACATGATAGATATCGAAAAACCATTATTGAGGCTTGATAATGAATCAGCCGTAAAACTTGCGCACAATCCGAAATATATATCACAAGCGCACCAAACACATTAGATTAAAACATTTCTTTGTCAGGGAATGTATAATCAATGGAGACAAAACTGTGAAACAAGTTTCCGGGGAGCTGCAATTGGCCGACATGCTGACGAAACCGCTGTTTGGTCCTAGACTGCAAGAATTAAGTTCAAGAATGGGACTAAAGAATTTATCCTCAAATTCTTAAAAATGTCCGAGAATGTGAAGTATAGATATACTACCTACTCGAATAGTGTAAAACCTTATCATTCAAGTATGACACTGTCAAGTTGGACATGTCTATTAAATAGAACTTCTGTAAAATAGCTTATCCTACAAACACATTATTGTAAAGTATTCCATTAATATATCTACTTAAAACTGCATGTGTCATAATTTTCACTCATAAGAGGGTCGATTTTTGGTGTCGACATTTTTGAAAATTATAATGTTATTTATCAATGTTAACAATATTACCATATTTTCACGCTCTGCTACCATATAAAGAAATAGAAACTTGAGGCAGTTTTTAGTAGATATAGGTATTATTGGAATACTTTACAATGTGTCTTTTTAAGATAAGCTATTTTTCAGAAGTTCTGTTTAATAGACATGTACAACTTGACAGTGTCATACTTGAATGATAAGGTTTTACACTATTCAAGTAGGTAGTATATCTATACTTCACATACTTATCATCTAAGTAAGATACATTATTTGTTATTTTTGCTTTAAATGAGTTTAAATGCAATCAATCAGATGCATCATAATAAAATCATCAAGTAGGCAGATTTCTAAGTTCCTTCGCCTTCTCGAGCTCCGCAGAATCATGTTTCTTCATATGACGTTTCAAATGTCCTATTATAATACAACAGTAGTCACACTGATTACATTTGAATGGACGTTCGCCCGTGTGCGTCTTGATATGTTGCCGTAACCGTCCAGCTTGTTTACATGCATAGTCACATATGTCACATTTGTATGGCTTTTCAGGTGTGTGCTGACCCATATGTGTACCTAAATGACTTTTTTGTACACATTTGTAATCACATTCTGGGCATGAATATGGTTTTTCTCCTGTATGCTTTAGTATGTGAGTTTTGATATGAGTAGCGTGCCCAGTTTTGTAATCACAAATATGGCATTCAAATGGCTTTTCTCCAGTGTGTTTTCTAATGTGCTGTCTTAAATTTGACGCTTTCGTTGATCTGTAATCACAAAAGTGACAAGCGAAAGGCTTTATGTTGTTGTGTATTTTCAAATGTTGCACCAAATTGCTTTTGAGCGTAAATCTGCCATTACAAATGTCACATACAAACGGATTAGTTTCTTTTTTTTTTTTTTTTTTAGGTTTTTCGTGCAAATTTGCATGGTTTTTTAGCTGAGAGAATTGACTACATTTAAAATCACATTGCTCACAGTTGTACAATTTCTCTGTATGTGTTTTCTTATGTTCTTCGTAACTGTTCACATCAGCTGCTTTGTAAGAACATAAATTGCATGTGTGACAATTATTTTCAACAAGTAAATTATATTCTGACACAAAATTTGTGTCCATATTCAAAGACGCATTGTCTGAGTGAGTTTTTATGTGATTTTTAAATGTTTCTGCATTAGATGTGTTTAAGTCACACATGTCACATTTATACTGCTCTTCGACATGTGCTGAGACATCTAAGCTAGTAGTGGACTCTTCTTGACTTTTTTGAAATGGCTTATAGTGAGTTTTAACATGATTTTTGAAGGTGTCAGCGCACAATGTTGTATAGTTGCACAAATCACATGATAACTCTTCTATTTCTCTAACAATATGTGTTCTAACATGGATTTTCAAATCACTTTCTTCTACACAAGTAAAATTGCACATGTCACATTTATATTCTGGTACAATTTGGACTTGAACATGATAGTCTAAGATTGTTAATTCTTCGCACATTTTGCACTTCTTCTTCTCAATGTAAAAGCTCTAGTTAAAAAAAATATTTGTTTGACTTCATAGATTTGGTTCTGACATCAGTAACCTTGTTTCGCGATATAATTGATACTTTTTGGGTCGATTAGAAGTACTGGATCGGCTGTAAATGAAATTTTTGGGTAAGTTTCGTCGTCACGCATGTGGTGTGCGTTTTGTATACTTGCCTTATAAAGATAGAATTAGAAATAATTAGAATGTTTGACTTTATACTAGTTTCTCAAGTAGCTTTTAAGATACTCATCCCGTTCTTATGGTTAATTACATGGTATGAGGATTATTCCTAATTCCTTGGGTATGAGGTATAAATAACGGTATTTTGTACGCTAAGGAGACAATTACTGTACCTTTTTAAAGGAATTTATTTGCTACCGAGCACAGCTGTTTTATGTAGTGTTAAGGATTGTGTTAAGAATTTCTCATTTTGCCAGAATCTGTTTGAAAAAGTTAAAATAAAATAAACCAAGGAAAAACAAAATAAACAAACAACCATGCCAGTGCCATCACAACACAAATTCACAAAACAAATTAACAAACACAATCTCATTGTTTGAAATTTGACATTGATTTGAGTAATAAAATCTGGGAGACAAACTGACAGTTAAAAGACTTTGACACTGATAACAATTCGTGTCTGACAGTGCACATAGCAATGCTGCCAGAACAGCATTATTTTTTCCTGGCTGTATAAAATAAATCTGAGTTCTTGATTGCAATAAAAGCATACTAAAACAACAGACTTTCGATTATATAAAAATATTACAGACTCCATGGAAGCAACAAGAACCTTCGATACGTAAATTGGGCTTGTGCATGTGTTAGTGATAAATGAGATAAAACCTTTAGAATTACGGTTTTATTCAGCAATATACAAGTTAGATTTTCAGAGTGACTTGACCATGACGCTAGGTTGATTGACACAGAGATTGAAGGTTTATCAACAGAAACTGCAAGGAGTTTCTGCATGTTACCACAGCTAGCTAAATTATTAATTAATAGGAGTTACAATAAAGTACTGACGAAATGGTTACTTGTCTTTAAAGGGCAGCACTGATGAGTTCAGCCATCGGCATCGTCGAAATACACAGTGTTCTTGTATTAATTTAGATTTCTGTCTTAGAAATTACTGATTTCTTGCTATCCTGCAATCAAATTAAACATTTCAAAACTCAATTACAAGAACTATGTCGCCATAGCCACCTGCACTTTCGCAGAGGAAGTGTGCAAAATCAGTAAATTAGTCACATCCTTCCCCCTGTGTTGTGTGGATTACTTCTGATTTACGTGTTTTCAATCAATAAACATGTCTGTGAGCGAAAAAGTGTCGCTTTCCGACGCTCTAAGCAACGTAGATGTGTTGGATGAACTCACTTTACCCGGTAAGTGTGAAGTAATATGCTCTTTTGTCAGATGGAATCTTCGGTGTTTAGGTGTGGCATTCTGATATTTACTTCGTGCCTATTTAACGCTGCAACCAACTTTGTGATTATTAGATCCCTGTTCTTGTTTGTTTTTACCATGCTTTCCAAGTTTACAAACACATTTTCCTTAAGTGTTCTGCAACTCTGAATTTTACATACAAACGAAATTTCCAAATTTCTTGGAATCCATTCATCAGATTATGATGAATTCTGGCATGTATAATTAAATAAACTATATCTCTGCCCCTATGTTCTTGGTTTTTCAAAAAACACCCTCAATAAATAATAGAGCTATGACAAATATCCGCATTTGTAAGAGGTCACTCTTGACTGATTTATTTAATAGATAGACAAACCAACTCATACAACCAAAAGTATCTTGATATAGGAAGGTTGTCTACATCATTAGCTTTGAAATTAATGCATAACACTAGGAAAATTCTTAGTTATAATAATAATAAATATTCGGGACACTTGAACACACGATCGTCTGACCCCAAATTAAGCAAAGCTTGTACTATGGCGGCCAGCGACTGATAAACATACATATATATTTTTAAATACTTACTTAAATAGATATTAACACCCAGACATAGAACAAACACAAATATTCATCACATGAATGTTTGCCCTAGGTGGGAATCGAACCCACGCCCCCTAGCTCAGAAGGCAGGTTCACTACCGACTGAGCCACCGAGGCAGTCAATAAGAATATAAGAATAATTTGAAGAAAAAAGTCATAAAAAATTGTTGAATTGCAATCAGTCATTCTATAGATAACTTTAGAGGCTCATCAATATCTTTACTTGCTCTCTTCACTCACCGTCTCTTTCTAGACGAAATGTCTATAGAAAACCTTTAGCCAATACGAAGTTACCCCAAAGTGGTCACTGGACTCTTAATGCCTTCTTTTTCCATGTCAAAATCATTTTCTATTCAGCTATTAAAGAAAATTAATTAATATGCTTAATGCATGAAAATCTGGGAATACTAGCAAAAACTAAAAAAGTATTGTGCACAGTAATTTCTAATCTTATTTGCTTATTGTGTTGTGTGATGTGGTATGTAGAATAATATCTGGTAGTGTGAGCAGTGTGCACATCAGGTTTATATTAAGTGTTTATTAATTAAACAATTATTTTATGAAATTACATTTTCTTTTATTATTTTTGACGCTACATGTCAACCTATATATACAACTCGGTAGTCAGGGTAACTCAATTAAATAAGAACTCAAAATATCTATGACACTCCCCCTCACGATGACTGTGTGGTCTAAGCACATGTCTGAGTGACTCCAATCATTTTCATGAGTTTCAACAACCTTGGTTGCGGTAAAGCTTTGGTTAAAAGATCTGCTTCCATATTATCTGTATCCTTATATCGTATGGCTATCAATTTCTTCTGGACACAATCTCTTATGAAATGCTCTTTTATGTCTATGTGCTTGGATCTCTTTCCAGTCATTTGATTGCTTGCCAACTTATGTGCAGCCAGGTTGTCATTATATAACAATACTGTTGTTTGTACCACTCCCATATCTGCAAGAAGCTGCTTCAGATTTAGTGCTTCTTTTGCTGCTTCTGTTAGCGACATATACTCGGCTTCTGCAGTCGATAAAGCTACAACCCGTTGTTTTTTGGTTTCATAACTGATTATCCCACCGCCGTATTTAAATATATATCCCGTATATGACCGACGGTCAATGGTGCATGCCGCCCAGTCGGCATCAGCCATGCCCACAAGTCCCTTCGCCTCAGTTCTCCTGTATCTCATACAGACACTTTTCGTCCCTTTAAGGTATCGAATAACTCTTTTTGCCGCTAGCCAGTGGCTTTTATCATAGCAATTGTTGTATTGACTTAAGAAGCTAACAGCAAACATTATATCTGGTCTTGTGGCCACTGCTAGGTACATTAATGAACCTATCAGTTTTTGGTACGGGTATACGTCTTTTTCACTGTTATCTTCGTTTTTCTCTAACTTTAGCCCTAGTTCCATGGGTGTAGACACAGGCTTACATTCTTCCATGTTAAACTTTTGTACCAAATTATCGATGTAAGTCTCTTGAGATAATCTCATCTCTCCCCCTACATGGGAGAATTTTATGCCGAGGCAATGATGCAGAGGACCCATATCTCTTAATTCAAAAGCTTCCTCTAATTTTGTTTTGACTTCTTTTAACAGATTCTCTGATTTAAATGCCAAAATCAAATCATCAACGTAAATGTTGGCATACACTTTCTCACCTCTTTTTTCTAAAATGTACAAACAAGGATCCGCTGTGGCATTTTTAAAACCAATCTCCAGCAATTTTTTATGTAACTTTAGAAACCATTGTCTCCCTGCCTGTTTCAATCCATAAATGGCTTTATTTAGTTGACATATCCCATTATTTCTGTATTTATTTATATCTTGTATCATTTCCTTAGCCTTTCTGACTAATTCTTTGTCTGTTCCTTGTGAAATGATAATTTTTAAGTATTTTTCTATATCTTTCGGTTTCTTCATATATATTTCTTCCTCTATGTCACCATTTAAAAATGCAGTACATACGTCTAGTTGACGTAATTTCATATTATTTTCTACCGCATGTGCAATTAGTAATCTCATTGTACTCATTTTCGCTACTGGTGCAAACGTTTCGTTATAGTCAATGCCTTCTTTCTGGTTAAAGCCCCGAGCTACTAGTCGTGCCTTTCGTCTATCTATTTTTCCAAGTGCATTGTACTTGTATTTCAAAATCATTTTGCTGTCAATTAAATTTTTACTTTCATTCCGGTGTACAACTTTCCAAGTATTATTTTTTAAATGAGATTCTATTTCGCTTATTATAGCTTCTTCCCATTCATCACTATTTTCATCTAATTCACAGAGAAATGATGGTATGTAGAATAATATCTGGTAGTGTGAGCAGTGTGCACATCAGGTTTATATTAAGCGTTTATTAATTAAACAATTATTTTATGAAATTACATTTTCTTTTATTATTTTTGACGCTACATGTCAACCTATATATACAACTCGGTAGTCAGGGTAACTCAATTAAATAAGAACTCAAAATATCTATGACATGTTGACAGTTACTTTTGACTGCCTTGATGGCTCAGTTGGTAGTGAACCTGCCTTCTGAGTTTGGGGGTGTGGGTTCAATTCCCACCTAGAGCAAACATTCATGTGATGAACATTTGTGTCTGTTCTATATCTGGGTGTTTTTCTATTCTATTTTAGGCAAATATGTATTCGAAAAATATGTATATATATATCAGTCTCTGACAGCCATACATAGTACAAGCTTTGCTTAGTTTGGTGTCAGGCGACAGGTGTGTGAAAATGTCCTGAAATTATTTATATTATTTATTATTTTAAAGTAACAATAAAATAAATAACCATCTAACCAGGGCTGGTGATTACCTCAACCAGAGTATTAGCGGAGTGTTACCACATTGCTATTCAATGAGGTAACATCACACATTTTATAGGTGAACCTGTGGATACTGACCTGAGCTCGGTTTTTAATCACAAAATATAAATGTACAACATTAAATTATGTTTACGTAAGTTTGTGGTGATAAATACAAGCCTTTTACTTCGGCCAAGTAGCCACTAGTACATAGAAATAATATGATGTTACTTACCTTGTTGTAAGCCAAAATTTGTGAGACATTAAAAAAAATGCCCTACAGTTTCTTGCCTGTTCTTCTGAGTAGTGGCTCTTGTCTATAATAACACTTTGACATTCAGGTGTATTTTCAATAATACCCAATTGAATTAAATCATTTTGACTTTTCTTTAATGTTAATATTATTTGTTGACACTGGCAGCTTCAAGCTAATGTATGTGTTATCTTTGTTTCTTTTTTTAACATTAGTCAAGTCTGTTTTTAAAGCAGGTACTGTTGTTGCATAAAAAGTAAATAAATAAAGTTGGAATTTTTTTTTTCAGATGAGCAACCATGCATCGAGGCAGCGCCATGCTCCATTCTGTACCAGGCTAACTTCGACACCAACTTTGAAGATCGAAATGGTTTCGTCACGGGTATCGCCAAGTATATTGAGGAGGCTACCGTCCACGCTAACTTGGTACGTAGTGCAGAGGACCCCGAAGTTAACTGGACAGCAATCCACTTAACAAGAACTTTCAAATCCAGGACTTTTTATTTTTAAACTTATTTTAGTTGAGGGTGATATGTCCTGCACTGACATCCTGCTTGGGGTATATTGTGCTTTTCTCCCTACCAGCACCTACCCGAGCCAGGCTAACTCCTTAAAATTTCGGAGAAAGGCTCTGGAGAGCTGGCATAGTTGCTCCAGTGGCATAGATCAGGGGTGGCCAACCGGTCGATCTCATCTCATCATTATGCATGTTACCATCTATGCCAGGGGTGGCCAACTTGATTAGACCGAAGATCTACTACTAAGTGACGAAATGGACTAATAGCCGCGATCGACCAGTCGATCGCGGCTATTAGTCCAGTCGATCGTGGCAAAGCAAAACACAAAGAAGTTTAATATGCCTATAACAAACATTTTACATTGAAAAATACGTAGAATAGACTACGCAACGTAATTATCAACAGCTGCGCACCGCACAGTATTTTGAATAGTTTTTAAATTACCGGTTCGTTCTATGACGTTATTCATCCTTTCTCCCGTGCAGGTAGTTCTCTTCTGTTTTCAGCATGCGAAAGACAAAAGTTTCGGAACATGTGGAACCCAGGGATGGGTGGGTGTCAAGCCAACTCGTCAGTTGACGAAAGTTAGGTTACGATCTCATAAATACCGAGATAAATCACGATTAGACTTAGCATCGCGCCTATGGATAAATGGTTGAAGAGAAACGCTGAAGAAACTTCAAATAAAGAAAGAAATCCTTCATCCCTAACTCAACTATACATACTGTTTTTTTTTTACTTTCAAGAAGTATGTAATTGGTAGATCGCGGAGGATTTCGTCACTTAGTAGTAGATCTTCGGTCTAATCAAGTTGGCCACCCCTGGCATAGATGGTAACATGCATAATGATGAGAAGCAGTTTCACTCACAGATGAGGCATCACTGACTTCTTTTCATCCACATCACCACAATTTGGAACTTGACTCTTGGTAATCTTGAATTAAAAGTGTAGTACACATAATGCACCTGAGTTTAATCATCCGGGTGCATTAAGTGCACTTTTAGTAAACTTAGTTCACCCGGATCATATGTGTCAAGTAAAAACTATGGTTTCGCCAAATTATGGTGGGGCAATTCGGGCCCCTAAGAAGTGGACTGTATTTTTGAGGTTTCGGACGTGGTGCATTCGAACAAATAGAGGAAGAGATGGAAAGATAGGAACAGCACTCACTTGTGTATCGTCCTGCATCAGCTTCCTCCGGAACAAAATCCTGCAAGGCGTGCGGCGCCTTCACACGCGCACACGTCACCCTTTGACCGTATTTATTCTCACACACCACAGTATTTAAGGCGAAACGAGTTTTTTGTTTATGTGCTAGATCACAATGTTCGGCTAATTTGGGTATAGAACCCTTTTGTTATAGTTGCTACAAATATTATGCAGATGAGGGCATTGCACGCGGCACGGAGGTCGACGTCACAATCAATTCCCCAATCCCCCAATTTAAGTGAGAACAAAAACATTCAGTTTATTGAAATACTAGACTCTAAGAGCTGAAGACCTCCGAGTCTGTCTATCCTTAGCAAAAAATGCTCTGTAAAATTACCGATCCTGATAACAACGAGAATCCCTTGAGAAGTGCGACCTGGTTCACTAGTTTTATGTATGTGATATTATCTTGGTCTCTGTCTCTTTCGGTTGAAAAGTCATAGGAGCAGTGACCAAGGTAAATCACATAAATCTCACGCATAAGAATATGGCCCCCTGTAGAGGAGAACAGCTGAACGTACACCAGACAAATGTAAGCATTTTTGCCCAATCTGAGACGGAGTCGTTTGGTTCGCGCTTTATGCTCTTTCAATCAACAAGGAGTGTTGTTTTTTCAATGTGAAGGAAAGGATGCATGCAAGGGATAGTTTTTCAGAGCCCACCCAATATTCGCTCACATTCCATACCTAGGGAAATGCTAGAGTAGATGTGAAGAAGAGTGTCCTATATACCACTCGTGGCCGCTCGCTCGCGTGTCTGTATTAAAAAATAGCTAACCGGACGATAGCATAGGTATAAAAATCAGTGGGTTCGATTCCCACCTTGGGCAAACATTTATGTAATAAACATTTGTGTTTGGCCTATGTCTGGGTGTTAATCTTATCTTATACCTTTAAATGAGCAATTCTTGTATATATATATATATATATATAATTGGAATCTCGGAATCGGCTCCAACGATTTTCATACAATTTAGTATATAGGGGGTTTCGGGGGCGATAAATCGATCTAGCTAGGAATCATTTTTAGAAAATGTAATTTTATTCGTGTTTTATCGATAATCAACTTGGAAGAAAAATAACAAAAAGGAGGCGTTTGAGTAGTCTCAACTGAAAAATATGACTCTTCCTGACATCTATTGGCGAATAATAATACTATTTTTTGTGAGCAAAGCAACTAATTGCTTTAACGACACAACAGCAGATGGCGTTGTTAAGTAACACGAAGTCAATGAGTGTTTGCTTTGAGGTTAGACTAAAATCAATTGTTTATTACCCAAAAAACACAATTAAAAAATAAAAAAAAATACCGAGCAAAGCTCGGCCGTCCAGGTACTATCTATTTAAGTATGTATAATTAATAGCACATAATTATGTACGTAACATACTCTGGCTGCCACAGTACAAGCTTTGCTTAGTTTAGTCAGATGATCTTGTGTGCAAGTGTCCCAGATATTTATTTTATTTTGTTTCTCTAACAATGATAGCCTAGTTGGGTGAAGGCCCGCCTATCTAGCCAGAGGGAATGGGTTCGAACCCAGCCGACGGCACTCACCAATTCGTTCATTGTGTGAACTTATGAGCGTATTGTATGTTATCTGCTACATGCTTAGAGTTCGGTGTATGGCGTCAGGCTCGCCCCTGTCACATTTGGGACTGAATATCGTCCGGAGAAGTGTGGGTGTTGTGTTATACCTCTGCCAGCCTATTCAAGGGAAAGGCGTGACGATATGTATGTATATGTATCAATAACAAAGATATAACAAATAAGGGGCTGAGCTACCCACGTCCGTAGGAGTGTACTCTATTCTGATTCCCTACACGTGGTCCCCGGGTAGTGCTAACAGGGTAGCAAACTCTGGTGGGAGGCTTCGACCGTGGCTAGTTACCACCCACCGGACCAAGCCATGCCGTGAAATGACCTAGTCGTGTTTCGGAATGTAGTCCGGTGTAACCGTTCCGAAGACGGGTCTGAGCAGTAGCGCACTTGTAGCGCCTCACTCAACTGCCGTCTTTGTACTTCTTCACTCTACAAAACTTCAAGGCTAGAGTGAATAAGTACCTTATAGGTCGTCGTGCTCCATCTTAGACCACAACGTCGCTTAACATCAGGCGAGTTGGTGGTCAAACGCCGAGCTATCTACATAAAAAAAAAAAAATAGTTAGATGTACAAGAGACTACAGCAAGAACTAGACAACAATAATTGTCATACATAACATATGTTATGTTGTTTCTTTAGTCTTATTTTATTTTTATTGTCTAACAATAACTTCCCCAGAACGAGCTCCTAGAAGAGGGGAATGCGCATGCAGTGATGCTCTACACCTGGCGTTGCTGCTCCCGCGCCATACCTCAACCTCGATCCAACGAACAGCCTGACCGAGTCCACATCTACGAAAGAACTGTGCAGGTGCTAGCACCGGAGGTGGACAAACTGCTGCAGTTCATGTACTTCCAGGTGATTAAAAATTAGAAATTAATTATTAATAACTCGTTATGGTTGAATATTTACTCGTATAATTAAAAATCAATGTCTGAACAATAAATTCACTGCCTCGGTGGCTCAGTTGGTAGTGAACCTGCCTTCTGAGCTTGGGGTCGTGGGTTCGATTCCCACCTAGGGCAAACATTTGTGTGATGAACATATGTGTTTGTTCTATGTCTGGGTGTTAATATATATCTAAGTATGTATTTAAAAATATCTAAGTATGTATATCAGTCTCTGGCAGCCATAGTACAAGCTTTGCTTAGTTTGGGGTCTGGTGACCGTGTGTGGAAGTGTTCCGAATTTATTATTATTATTATTATTATAATTTAACCCTTCCTAACTAATATTATAAATGCGAAAGTGAGTTTGTTTGTTTGTAACGCTATCACGCCCTGACTTTTCAACTGATCGTCATGAAATTTTGCATACACGTCGTCTGGGGTACAGAAAAGGACATAGGGTACTTTTTATCCCGAAAAAAAAAACGGTTCCTGTGGGATCGCGGGTGAAACCGCGGTTAAAAAGTATCCTATGTGCTATTCTAGACTATAATCTATCTCTGTGCCAAATTTTATCCAGATCTGTTCAGCCGTTCTGGCGTGAAAGAGTAACAAACATCCATCCATCCATTCTTACAAACTTTCGCGTTTATATAAAATTATAAAAATATAGAAATGGCGATATAAAAATGGCGACAGGCTCACCCCCTGTCACGTTTGGGACTGAATATAGTCCGGCGAAGTGTGGGTGTCGTATTACACCTCTGCCAGCCCTCTCGAGGCAAGGCGTGACGATGTGTATGTATCTCTCACATCCTTTGCCAGGCAATAAACTGAACTGAAAATGCAACATACTCGTATTTCGTGAAACCAAACACCGTTTCGTGCAGCTTATGGTGTAGCTACATTTTTTTTTGTGGTGGCCTGTTAAATTTCGAATACGTTCTTACAGTTCCGTATACTGAGTTTTCATTCAATTTTTAACCTCTTTTTCATACAACTTTATCTCCCTAGGGAGGCAACGCCTTGCTTTACGTTGAGACTCCGTGATATGTTATTGGTAATTGTTGGTGATCTGTAATTGGCAACTTCCGCCAAGTAGCCACTAGTACATGGATATGATATGATATATAACCTAGTTGTAAGCCAATATTTTGTTAGACATATAATTTTTTTTTTTAATAATGCCCCTCAGTTTCTTCTCTGTTTCTCTGCGTAGAGGCTCTTTTTCTGGACAAGGCGGTCGAGTTTATTATAAAACTTTGACGTTCATAAGTGTATCTTTGATACCCAATTGAGTAAAACATTTTGACTTTGACTTTGATTGTCGAGCAGGTGGTGTGAAAAAAACCCTCCACTTGTATCCACAGCTCGGCTCGGCAGCATCCATGAATCCACCTGTGGATTTAGGTGGAAAAAGAAAGTGTCCATGAATCCACCTGTGGATTTAAGAGGAAAAGGAAGTGTCCATGAATCCACTGGTGGATTTAAAAGGAAACGGAAGTGTCCATGAATCCGTCGGTGGATTTAAGAGGAAAAAGAAGTGTCCATGAATTCGCTGGTGGATTTAAAAGGAAACGGAAGTGTCCATGTTTCCGCCGGTGGATTTAAGAGGAAAAAGAAGTGTCATGAATCCACCGGTGGATTTCGGTGGAAAGAAGTATCCATGAATCCACTGGTGGATTTAGGTGAAAAAAGAAATATTCATGAATCCACCTGTGGATTGAAGATGAAAAAGAAGTGTCCATGAATCCACCGGTGCATTTAGGTGAAAAAAGAAATATCCATGAATCCACCAGTGGATTTAAGATGAAAAAGAAGTGTCCATGAATCCACCGATGGAGTTAAGATGAAAAAGAAGTGTCCATGAACCGACCGGTGGATTTAAGTGGATAAAGAAATGTCCATGAATCCACCGGTGGATTTAAGAGGAAAAAGAAGTGTCTATGAATCCACTAGTGGATTTAAGAGGATAAAGGTAGCCGTGGATCCACATATGGAGCCAAGCTGTGGATCCAAGGTGCGGGAAGGGAAAAAAGGTTAGTTTTTAGTTGAAACAAACTTATTTTTCTCCTCCCCAGCGTAAAGCCATCGAGCGTTTCTGCGGCGAGGTCCGCCGGCTGTGCCACGCTGAGAAGCGTCGCGACTTCGTCTCGGAGGCGTACTTGCTCACTCTGGGCAAGTTCGTCAACATGTTCGCCGTGCTCGACGAGCTTAAGAACATGAAGAGCAGCGTTAAGAACGACTACTCGACATACAGACGGTAAAGTTTAAAAAAAATGTTTTTTAGCCGACTTCAAGAAAGGAGGAGGTGCTCAAATCGAGTGTATGTTTTCTTTTATGTTTGTTAACTCATAACTTTTGACTGCGTGAATCGATTTTGTTGATTCTTTTTTTGTTTTAGAGATCATACTTTAGAGGTGGTCCCATATGAATTTCGTCGAAATCGGACAAGCAGTTTTTAAAATATCAACAAGAGTCTAAAAATGGTTTACAATGATGACGAATAATAGGATGGGAAGTCGGTTTTTTAAAGATTGGTTTTTTAGATTGTTTTGCAAGTTTTCTGTAGGCGATGATAGCCTAGTTGGAGAAGGCCCGCCTGTCAAGCCAGAGGGAGCGGGTTCGAACCCAGCCTTCGTTTCGGAGGCGCACCTGTTCACTCTCGGCAAATTCGTCAACATGTTTGCTGTCGCGGCGAATTTGTCAACATTACCTACTACCCTAAATGTTAGCTACTTACATGACTGCCCAAAAAGATTGCTACTCACATCACTACCCCCGAGAAACTTACATCACTACCCCAAAAAGATTGCTACTTACGTCACTACCCCCGAGAAACATACATCACTACCCCAAAAGATTGCTACTCACATCACTACCCCCGAGAAACTTACATCACTACCCCAAAAAGATTGCTACTTACGTCACTACCCCCAAGAAACTTACATCACTACCCCAAAAGATTGCTACTCACATCACTACCCCCAAGAAACTTACATTACTACCCCAAAAATATTTGCTACTTACATCACTACCCCAAAAAGATTGCTACTCACATCACTACCGCCGAGAAACTTACACCACTACCAAAAAAGATTGCTACTCACATCACTACCCCAAAAATATTGCTACTTACGTCACTACCTCAAAAAAATCACTACTCCAAAAATACGTCAAGCACTTTTACACCCGTAAAAATTTTCTTAACACAGTTTCCAAATTCAATATTTTTCATCCTCAGCGCCGCACAATTCCTAAAAGTGATGTCAGACAGCCAGAGTCTTCAAGAATCGCAGAACCTGTCGATGTTCCTCGCGACGCAGAACAAAATAAGGGACACTGTGAAGGATGCCTTAGAGAAGATTAACGGTAAGCGTTTAGGTGACTTTCTCACTGCTCTGAGCCTTTCGACGTTGAACGAGATTGACCGAGAGAAGCAAGAACTCAAAATCAAAGTCAAAATGTTTTTATTCAATTTTGGTATCGAAGATACACTTATGAACGTCAAATTCAAATCTACTGAGATCGATTGTATGTTGTATCACACTTCCTACTAATATTATAAACGCGAAAGTTTGTAAGAATGGATGGATGGATGGATGTTTGTTACTCTGTCACGCCAGAACGCCTGAATAGATCTGTATGAAATTTGGCACAGAGATAGATTGTAGTCTATAATAGCACATAGGATACTTTTTAACCGCGAGTGAAACCGCGGGGCGCACCTAGTATATTATGAATTCAAAAGTTTGTATAGTACGTAGTTGGTACTAACATAACAACTGACAACTAAAATTAAAACTTCGCTCAAAACCAGCCAGTATTTTTTTAAATGTTGGACTCTGATCTCTTCGGTAACGGATTATTATTCAGTACCTGGATGACCGAGCTTTGCTCGGTATTATTATTTTTTAAATTTTGTTTTTTGGAAAATAAACAATTGATTTTAGTCTAACCTCAAAGCAAACACTCATTGACTTCGTGTTACTTAACAACGCCATCTGCTGTTGTGTCGTTAAAGCAATTAGTTGCTCTTAAAAAATAGTATTATTATTCGCCAATAGACGTCAGGAAGAGTCATATTTTTCAGTTGAGACTACTCAAACGCCTCCTTTTTGTTATTTTTCTTCCAAGTTTATGTTTAAGTTGATTATCGATAAAACACGAATAAAATGACATTTTCTAAAAATGATTCCTAGCTAGATCGATTTATCGCCCCCGAAACCCCCCATATACTAAATTGTATGAAAATCGTTGGAGCCGATTCCGAGATTCCAATTATATATATATATATATATACAAGAATTGCTCATTTAAAGATATAAGATTATTTGATAATCAGTTACACGAGGAGTTATCACGAGGAGGGTTTATGGATATTATTTTCTGAATAAACGCGAACGAAGTTGCGGGCAGCAGCTAGTTTTTAATAATTTGGAAATTTAACTTTAATTTTTAATTTTTATAATTTAATATATGTAAATGAACTTTCAATATGGACATGACATGGACATTTTGGGGGCTGAGCTACCCACGTCCGTAGGAGTGTACTCTATTCTGATTCCCTACACGTGGTCCCTGGGTAGTGCTAACCGGGTAGCAAACTCTGGTGGGAGGCTTCGGCCGTGGCTAGTTACCACCCACCGGACCAAGCCATGCCGTGAAATGACCTAGTCGTGTTTCGGGATGTAGTCCGGTGTAACCGTTCCGAAGACGGGTCTGAGCAGTAGCGCACTTGTAGCGCCTCACTCAACTGCCGTCTTTGTACTTCTTCACTCTAGTAAACTTCAAGGCTAGAGTGAATAAGTACCTTATAGGTCGTCGTGCTCAATCTTAGACCACAACGTCGCTTAACATCAGGCGAGTTGATGGTCAAACGCCGACTTATTGTAAATAAAAAAAAAAAAAAAAAAAAAAATGATCTGGATTGAATATGGAAATGATTTGGTTGGAATAATGTTTTTATTCCATCTAAAGGTTGTCTGGAAGAGATCGCTCTTAAGCGATAAGACCGCCCATTGCGCCTTTATTTTTGAGTGTTTAGTTTAGATTTATTTTGTGTTTGGTGTCAATAAAGAGTTTTTGTATTGTATGATCTGAATAACTATTATTACTGAAGATTTCCGCCGTATATTTCAGGGTACGAAGACTTGCTCGCGGACGTCGTGAACATTTGCGTGAACATGTTCGAAACGAAGATGTATTTGACGCCGTCAGAGAAACACATGCTCGTCAAGGTAATAACCTCATCGAAAAATAGTGCGTGGAGTCCCTCCGCGCGGAAGAAGTGAAACTTCTGTGTATCTTTCTTCCTCTCTCCCTCTTGTTGTAATATCGGACGCTACTCGTTGCTCACGCTCGCGCTGGCCTGTAACAGTATACTACGCGCATGCGTTCGAGTGCCTCGCATTCACTCTCGCTCTGTCTCTTTTCATTCCCTCTAGGAGCGTTAAACGTTTAACGCAACCTTGTTGGAAGTCGCATTATAACTTTTACTTAAAAAATAGTGCGTGGAGTCCCTCCACTTCTCTACTGTGTATCTTTCTTCCTCTCTCCCTCTTGTTGTAATATCGGACGCTACTCGTTGCTAACGCTCGCGCTGGCCTGTAACAGTATACTACGCGCATGCGCTCGAGTGTCTCGCATTCACTCTCGCTCTGTCTCTTTCTATCCCCCCTCCCCAGGAGCGTTAAACGTTTAACGCAACCTTGTTGGAAGTCTCATTAGAAGTTTCACTTCAATAATACAAGGAAGAAGCGGCACGACTCTAATTTCTAGTACACAGCGCGTGGACCCAATACTACTACAAGCAAACGGACACTACAAAGCTCCGTTGACAGTCTTATGTTACGTGTATCAATGACAAAGATAGAGACACGTACAAGAGACACAGTTTCTTTAGCACACACCACCGTCCATGCTTAATCATAATGTTTTTATTCCATCCAAAGGTTGTCTGGAAGAGATCGCTCTTAAGCGATAAGACCGCCCATTGCGCCTATATTTTTGAATGTTTAGTTTAGATTTATTTTGTATTTGGTGTCAATAAAGAGTTTTTGTATTGTATTGTAAGAGACTAGCGAGAACGAGACAACAATAATTATCACTGTTGCTACTGGTTGCGTTTGTTTGTGACTACGGTGAATTGTGTGCATGCACCCAATTTATGCGGTCCGTTTTTAGGTTATGATCGAATTTAATCAATGTTTTGTTATGACGTGATTTAGCGATGATAGCCTAGTTGGAGAAGGCCTGCCTCTCAAGGCAGAGGGGGCAAGTTCGAACCCAGCCGACGGCACGCACCAATTTGTTCATTGTGTGAGCATATGTGCGTATTGTATGTCATCTGCTACATGACTGGAGCCCGGTGTATGGCGTCAGGCTCGCCCCCTGTCACATTTGGGACTGAATATCGTCCGGCGAAGTGTGGGTGTTGTATTACACCTCTGCCAGCTCTTTCAGAGGAAAAGCGTGACAATAATATCTTATGTTAGATTATTTTTATTGTTTATCTCTTGCATTTAAAAAGTATGTATGTCAGTTACCTTAGTGTTTCCGTATTTCTCGACGTTCTGTCCAATTTGTAGCGCTGTGTACTTCGCTTCGAGACGCTTCTGCATCGTCTCGGGTTTCTCGCCCTCTGATTACAAGATAAATCGGAATATTTAAAACTCGTTAGCTAAGAACACTCGCGACTAATTCATATTTCAAACAAAAAATATCAAAATCGGGAAAGGCGAAAGCCTCAGGGAAAGGCGTGACGATATGTATGTTTGTTATGACGTTGTCACATTTTCTGGTGGGAGGCTTCGGCCGTGGCTAGTTACCACCCACCGGACCAAGCCATGCCGTGAAATGACCTAGTCGTGTTTCGGGATGTAGTCCGGTGTAACCGTTCCGAAGACGGGTCTGAGCAGTAGCACACTTGTAGCGCCTCACTCAACTGCCGTCTTTGTACTTCTTCACTCTAGTAAACTTCAAGGCTAGAGTGAATAAGTACCTAATAGGTCGTCGTGCTCCATCTTAGACCACAACGTCGCTTAACATCACGCCGACCTATTCTACATAAAAAAAAATTTACTCTCGTCCGTAAACAAACTTTACAGACAACCAATTTTTTACAGGTGATGGGCTTCGGTCTCTTCCTGATGGATTCCGAGGTGTGCAACATCAACCGGCTCGACCAGAAGAAGAAGATTCGACTCGACCGCATCGACAGGATATTCAAGGTAAACTCATCAAATACCAAAAATTTGAAAAGCCTCCGATACCGATTTTCATCAGAGTAGCTAAGAACACTACTGACTAATTCACCTTTCAATCAAACAAAAAAAAAAACAGAATCGGTTTATCCGTTCAGGAGCTACGATGCCACTAACACACACACACACACACTCACAATCACACACACACTCACACACAATCACACACACACACACACTCACAATCACACACACACTCACACACAATCACACACACACACACACTCACAATCACACACACACACACTCACAGACACGCGCGCGCGTACACAGCGAGTGAGAGAGATACATCAAACTTATAATACCTTCAAAATCGGTGCATCCGTTCGTTAGCTACGATATTACAGACACATGCACACTAAGACACACATACACACACACACACACGGGCACACACACACACACACAGAAACACACACACGCACGCATACCTCTGTTTAAATATTATTTTATCGTCAAGCGCACAATATAGACATTTACAGTTGTACCACATAGCATTGGTTTATACTTAATGCTTACTGTAAAATATACGAGTATATTATATGATTAGATATGTATCCTTCTGTACTCGTAGGTATACAATTTATTTGAAATATTGTCTATGTAAGATAGCTAATGTTGCCTACTATTTTTTTTCTGTGTTTGTTAAATCCGTACTTAATTATAATTAATGCTAAATATAGTTAAAGATATACCTAATATGCTTATTGGGATGTATGTATCATGTAACATATAAGTTAAAATTTCATATTAATGCTTATATTCGACTAACATCTCAGTTCGAGCATTGGGATACTCTGAAAACCAGCTGTGTGTAGGTACATTGCTGAGAATATCCCAATTGCCAAATTAAAATTATTGTTGCTTCTAATTTATTTTTAAGCAATTTGTCTTTTGTTTTATTATTAGTTTTGGCAATAATTACTATTTTATTAATATTTATTTATTATTATTATTTTATTTTCATTAATTTTTGACATTTTTATTTTTTATTTTTATTTTTATGTTAATTTCAATCTAATAGTTAGTACCTCATTTTAATTTAATTATATTCTACATATTAATACAATGTTTATGAGTAAAAAAAAAAGGCATGAAATAAAGAAATTTGAATTTGAATTTTGAATTAATAAAAAAATATATTCAAAATTAGCTCATAAATAAGTTAGAGTTATGCGATAACAAACGTAAAAAAAATACAACTGAGTTGAAACCCTCCTCCTTTTTGAAGTCGGTTAAAACATGTATTTATTTATTTATAGTCAAGTCAAAGTCAAAATGTTTTTATTCAATTTAGTCAAAGATACACTTATGAACGTCAAAGTTTTTTAAATAGACTCGACCGCCTTGTTCGGATAAAGAGCCTCTACTCAGAAATTCAAAGTCAAAGCCAAAGTCAAAATGTTTTTATTCAATTTAGGTATCAAAGATACACTTATGAACGTCAAAGTTATTTAAATAGACTCGACCGCCTTGTTCGGACAAAAAGCCTCTACTCAGAAGAACAGGCAAGAAACTGAGGGGCATTATTTTTTCAAATAATAAATAAATACAGTCTCACAAATTTGGCTTACAACTAGGAAATATCTATAAATACTTATATATACTATAATATATTAAGGAAAATCAACAGCTGAAATATCTTACTAATAACTTATAGCATTAGAGAGTTAATTATATGTAGGAAGTATTACGGTAATTTCTTCAGGTATGTTGTAGTTATTCAAAATTTTAATTTTTATCAAACATTGTTTCCAGAACTTGGAGGTTGTCCCACTTTTTGGCGACATGCAAATAGCTCCTTTCAACTACATCAAGAGGTCCAAGCACTACGATCCCAGCAAGTGAGTCAAATCAAAACAAATCCAATACAGTAGAACTCCAATTATCCGAATTAATGGGGACCGGGACCCATTCGGATAATCAAATATTCGGATAATCGGATTTGCCGTGATGCGCCGTGACTGCAATGCGCCGGAACTTGTCTTAACTTGCCGTTGTGCCTACACTGACTTCCCAGTCAGTGTAGGCACAACGGCAAGTTAAGACAAGTCAAGTCAAGACTTGACGCGCAAACACTAGCTTCGCGGGGGGAAGAATAATAGCGCACTTAGACTTTTTTTGGACAATTTTTTGTGATTCGGATAATTGGAGTTCTACTGTAATTTATTTTGTAAAACATGGGTTACAGATAGTTCTTATAATCATATTTTTATAGAAACTTATTCAAATGAAATGTTTTTGTTAGTGCGACGTTTGCTCGGCTATGTAGTGAGAGGCGGACTGCAGTAGTTCTCGACACGGGTCAACCTAGTGAGGACTACTTCGCAAGGCTTACTGTCTTTTGCTCTCATATTGGTTAACGTAATAATTATTTACCACGCTAGTTATAGTTCTACTGATGTATATTTTTTTGTATGTTTTGTTTGTAACTACGTGTGTAAATAAAATAAATAAATAAAATTAGTTCGCCATGGTTTAACCGCTTGGTATGCAAAAGTTTACAGAATACAGGCATACAGGCTAGGCGGCTGACCTTAGTTTACCGCCCTAGTCAAGTGTCATTCTATTTCTACAATTCCAACGTTCGAATGCAAGCTAGTTGCACATTTAAATAGTGATTTAAAAAAAAAAAAAATGATGTCGCCGTAATTTTGAAAAAAAAAAACAAAAAAACAAAAAAACTGAAACGGCAAAAAAGCTGTATAATTATGGAACCTGCTCACAAAATTTCACGAGAACCGGTTGAGGAATACGACCTGGGACCCTATTCGGAGATTTGAGATTTTCACCTCACCTTTTTTCGTCTTTGTTGCTCTCGTTTGAAACGTCATAGGTGTGAGAGTGACCAAGACAAAATCTCATCTCATCTCACCTCACGCGCAGGAATAGCCCCCCTTTGGCCCTATTCGGAGATTTGAGATTTTTATCGCACCTTTTTTCGTCTTTGTTGCTCTCGTTTGAAACGTCATAGGTGTGAGAGTGACCAAGACAAAATCTCATCTCATCTCACGCGCAGGAATAGCCCCCCTGTGGCCCTATTCGGAGATTTGAGATTTTCATCGCACCTTTTTTCGTCTCTGTTGCTCTCGTTTGAAACGTCATAGGTGTGAGTAGAGGAGGACACGTCAATCGAGAGGTCTACAGCCTTGAGTCACAAAATTGACCATGAAGTCATTCGCACTTAGTAATCTCAATATACACAATAGCCGAACACAATAACGAGGCTATAGTGTATAGCGAGTGTTGTTGGTATCAATTTAAATACGGCGTTACACTGTAATGTGTTGCCGTTTCTAAAAACTCCGCAAAGCGAGATTGCGGTTAAATATAATTGAAGAATATCTTCTCGAACAGTGCCTACGTACCGCCGCGCGAAACGCTTGCGAGTTTTAAGGGTGACAACGTCATGTGTACAGCGCCATCTAGTGTGTCCAGATGGCAACTTGTTATTTTTGCTACTTAGCTTCTGAACAAAGGTTGTACAGCGCCATCTAGTATGTCCAGATGGCAGTTTTTTTTTATTTTTGCTAATAAGCTTCTGAACAGAGGTTGTACAGCGCCGTTAGTATGTCCAGATAGCAATTTTTTATTTTTGCTTTAGCTTCTGAACAAAGGTCAGTATATTCTGAACCGGTCAGTATATTAAAAATTTTAAAAATAAAAATTATAAAATATTTTTTTTTTAACAAAAACTTAAATCACTTGTAGTGCACAGTAAAATTAATTGAAGTGCTCAAACGCCCATACGCCCAAATACACGATTTTTAGTATTGTCCATCCCATGGTATAATTCCCACTAAAGAAGAGCAAAGAGTTGCCATCTGGACAAACTAGATGGCGCTGAACACTTTTTGTGCAGAAGCTAAGAACAGAAATAAAAAGTTGCTACCTGGACAACCTAGATGACGCTGTACACCGTTTGTTCACAAGCTAAGTGGCAAAAATAAAAAGTTGCCATCGGGACACACTAGATGGCGCTGCACACTTTTTCTTCTGAAGCAAATAAAAAGTTGCCATCTGGACAAACTAGATAGCGCTGCACACCTTTTCTTCTGAAGCAAATAAAAAGTTGCCATCGGGACACACTAGGTGGCGCTGTACGCCTTTCGTTCAGAAGATAAGAAGCAGAAATACCAAGTTGCCATCTGGACACACTAGGTGGCGCTATACACCCTTAAAACTCGCAAGCGTTTCGCGCGGCGGTACGTAGTGACTGTTCGGGAAGATTTGGTTCAGTTGCGTTTGACCGCAATCTTACCTTGCGGTGTTTTTGGAAACGGCAACACATTACAGTGAAACGCCGTATTTGAATTGATACTAACAACAGTCGCTATACAATACAGTATACCCTATACCTATAGCCTCGTTATTGTGTTTGGCTATTAGTGTATATTGAGATTACTGAGTGCGTATAACTTCTTGGTCAATTTAGTGGGTCAGAGCTGTAGACCTCTCGGTCGACGTGTCCTCCTCTACAAGTCGTACTCCTCGACCGTTTTTCGTAAAATTTTGTGAGCAGGTTCGGTAATTACACAGTTTTTTTGGCGTATCAGTTTTTCGAAAATTTTTGAAAAAAACTTTTTTGTTTTTTCGAAAAATTATGTCCCCTATTTTGAATATTATTCCTTCCAGACCAGAAAGTTGAATTCTCATAATGTTGACTTTGCAGAAGGTTGAATTTTCAGCATGTTGAATCCTAAATTGTTAAATTTTATGAAAGTTGGATTCTGAGTTAAATAATAGATTTTACCGTCATGCCTTGCTCCCGAAAGGGCTGGCAGAGGTGTACTCGTATTACAACACCCACACTTCGCCGGACAATATGAAAAAAGTATATTTGAGTTATAAAACAACATTACATAGAAATGGAATTCTGGTTTTCTGTGGAACAGGTAATAAACGTTTCTAGCAGTAAGTATGCATCGAAAGACAGACACACAGACATTGGAGTCTCAACATAGAGATTTCTTATTTTGCCTCATTCCTTTTTTTAGAGTCCTAAAAAGTATGTGATGGGAATTAAACTTACAAAGAATTCGCGAAACAAATATAACAGGGCTCAATGAGGGAAAATTCAAATCATAATTATGTAAAAACTACATTAATGAAAAAAGGGTATGATTATAAGGTTAAGAATTATTTAGAAGACAAAGATGTCTGGAGCCTTCCACTTCCGCCAAGTAGCCACTAGTATGTATAGATTGTAAGCCAAAATTTGTGAGACTGTAATTTATCTATTGTTTTAAAAAATAATGCCCTTCAGTTTCTTGCCTGTTCTTCTGAGTAGAGGCTCTTTATCCGGACAAGGCGGTCGAGTCTATTTAAAGAACTTTGACGTTCATATGTGTATCTTTGATACCCAATTTGAATAAAAACATTTTGACTTTGACTTTGAAAATCATTCTAGGAAAAAGTTAATTAAATCTGTTTTTTTTAAATGAAGCGATGATAGCCTAGTTGGAGAAAGCCCGCCTCTCAAGCCAGAGGGAGCACGCACCAATTTGTTCATTGTGTGAACAAATGTGCGTATTGTACATATATCAACTGCTACATGACTGGAGCCCGATGTACGGCGACAGGCTCGCCCCCTGTCACATTTGGGACTGAATATCGTTCGGCAAAGTCTGTGTGTTGTATTACACCTCTGCCAGCCCCCTCGTGGGAAACGCGAGACGATATGTAATGTTATCTGGTTTTTTTTTTCACAGATGGCCAATGTCGTCGAATACGAATCCGATCTCTCCTCAAGCTGATCTGATGGTCCATTTGCCACAGATCAGGGAGGAGCACCAGAACTACATCTCGGAGTTGGCTAGATACAGCAACGAAGTAAGAATTGTTCAGTAAAAGTAAAAAAGCCTTTATTTCAATTACACTTAATTAATTAATTTTAAATGTCCATTGTCGCATAATGCAGTCATGTGTAGATGTCCTTGGCGTAGGCCTCCCCCAGTTTTGTCCAGTGTTTTCTGTCTCTTGCTTTTCTCCTCCACTCTATTCCCAGTCTTTGGTTGAAGATGTCTTCCCAGCGTCTATGTGGTCTTCTTCTATTTCTCATTCCTCCTCTCGGTACCCATTTTATCATCTTCTTCGTCCATCTACAAGAATTGTTCAGTACCCGCCAGTAAATATTGCACATCGACCTTTGGAAAGAGACTTCGGCTTCGTAGAGCGTTATCTCTTTCGCACGGCAGTTTCGTTAGTGTGCGACAGAGATAACGCTCTACAAAGTAGAAGTCTGTTTTCAAAGGTCGATGTGCAATATTAATCACCAGGTACTGTGTCTTATTTATTTATAAGTTGCTGCCCGCGGTCCCACGGGACCGGTTATTTTTTTCGGGATAAAAAGTACCTTATGTCTTTTTCTGTAACCCAGACAACATGTATGCAAACTTTCATTCAATTTAAAATTATAGGAAAAAAATAATTTGAAGACCTTCGACACCGATTTTTTATCTACACCGGGAGCTACGATACCACTCACACACACTCACACGCTCTCACACACACACACACACACGCACACGTCAACCTATAACACTCCGTCGTTGTCGACGCTATTTTTTTATATTTCTAACGATTCGTCGCAATTTTTTTTGACGCGTGCAATAATTTCTTCACTCCATCTAGATTCTGGATCTGGATATATGAATGATCAAAGATTCCAAACTAGGATATTGAAGTAGCATTATTTCGTTTGTTCCCAGGTGACGACAACTTTCAAAGAAGCCGGTTCCGACGTTGAAAACAAAGGTAGCTAATTTAATAAGTAAATAAATTCGGGCAAATTCCACACACGGTCGCCTGACACCAAACTAAGCAAAGCTTGTACTATGGCTGCCAGAGACTGATATACATACTTAGATATTTTTAAATACATACTTAAATAGATATTACACCCTAACAAACACTAATGTTTATCACATGAATGTTTGCCTTAGTTGGGAATCGAACCCATGGCCCCAAGCCCAGTAGGCACGTCCACAGCCTACTGAGCTACTGAGGCAGTCAAATTACTTAATTAATTAGTCTATACTTTAATTAAGCGGTGATAGCCTAATTGGAGAAGGCCCGCCTCTCAAGCCAGAGGCACGCTACGCTTTTAACCTCCTGGCCACCCAGGAGGTTAAAAGCGTATTTCGTTAATCTTTAATGAGAATAAATGTCTCCAAACCTAATCCTATGTTATGATTTATTTTGAAGCCGTCTCCGAGCTGTGCCTGCGTGGTCTCCAACTCCTCTCGTCCTGGTGCTCGGTGCTGACGGAGCTGTGCTCGTGGAAGCTGCTGCATCCGACGGACCACGCGACCAACCCTCGCTGTCCGCCTGACGCTGAGGAGTACGAGCGGGTGAGGAGTCGGAGACCTAGGTTGTGTGGGTGGGAGGGGTCGGGGGCTAGTGTTGTATGTGTAAGAGGGGTCAGGGACTGGCGTAGTGTGGGTGGGAGGGGTCGGAGGCTGGTGTTGTTTGAGTGGGACTAGTGTTGTGTGGGTGAGAGGGGTTCGGGACTATGGGATGGGTCGGGGACTGGTGTTGTGTGGGTGGAATGAGTCGGGGACTAGTGTTCTGTGGGTAAGAGGGGTCGGGGACGGTTGTTGTATGGGCGGGAGGGGTTAGGAACTGTGTTTGTATAGGTGGGAGAGGTCTGGGACTGGCTTCATAAACAGAAGAGGTGGAGCCTGTCCTTGGCTCGATCTCTCCTGTTGATTGTTATGGTCACCCTTATGGTTCATCCCATACAACATTTTTTTTTTTGAGTATTCTATAGGTCCTTACGTGCATTTTTTCATCTTTTTTCTCCCTCTCGCCAAGGCGACCCGCTACAACTACACATCAGAGGAAAAGTTCGCCATGATTGAAGTCATAGCCATGATCAAGGGTCTCCAAGTCCTCATGGCTCGCATGGAGACTGTCTTCGCTGACGCAGCCAGGAGGTCCATATATGCTGAGCTGCAGGATTTCGTGCAGCTGTCCATGAGGGAACCGCTGAGGAAGGCCATCAAGAACAAGAAGGATCTTATACGAAGGTAGCCAAATTAATCCAGTTTTATTAGTTGCTTTGTAAGCTGAATAAAAACTCTTTCCTCGTTGCAGATTAAATAAATAAATTCGGGACACTTACACACACGGTCGCCTGACCCCAAACTAAGCAAAGCTTGTACTATGGCTGCCAGAGACTGATATACATACTTAGATATTTTTAAATACATACTTAAATAGATATTAACACCAAGACATAGAACAAACACAAATGTTCATCACATAAATGTTTGCCCTAGGTGGGAATCGAACCCACGCCCCCAAGCTCAAAAAACAGCTTCACTACCAACTGAGCCACCGAGGCAGTCGAAAGTGCACTTTTCACTCGCATTTCGAATGACAAACAGAATCTTTCCGAGCTTGTGAAGTGAAAAGAGTTTTGTATTGTATTTGGTGTCAATAGTTTTGTATTTGTATTGTATTGTATAATTTCCAGCATAGTAGTGTCAGTCCGCGAGACGTGCGGCGACTGGGCGCGAGGCTGCGAGCCGCAGCAGGACCCGGCGCTGCGCGGGAAGAAGGACGCCGACACCAACTTCACCATCAAAGTGCCCAGGAGGAACGTCGGTGAGTGTCCTGCAACAAACATACAGACAGACAGACAGACCAGATACTTTTATCTGGTGTCGCGAGCGATTGTTGAGAAATGCTAGCTACTACTACCTGCGGTTAAAAATTAGTTAAAGTGCTTTTTTTGGACTATAATCTATCTCTGTGCCGAATTTCATCCAGATCATTTGTCTATATACCACCCTAGTCTATATCCTACTTAGTCTATATCCTACTTAGTCGATATCCTACTTAGTCGATATACCACCCTAGTCTATATCCTACTTAGTCGATATACTACTTAGTCGATATACTACTTAGTCGATATACCACCCTAGTCTATATCCTACTTAGTCAATATCCTACTTAGTCTATATACCACCCTAGTCTATAGCCTACTTAGTCTATATCCTACTTAGTCGATATACTACTTAGTCGATATACCACCTTAGTCTATATCCTACTTAGTCGAGACCACCTACTCGTACTAAGCGGTTCGCCTCCACCTTCTTAATACGAACGGCTAGGGACTGGAATCGTTTGCCACCATCTGTTTTTCCGACTAACTACAACCTAGGTAATTTCAAGGCCAGAGTGAATAAGTACCTACTAGGTCTTCGTGCTTTATCTTAGGCCACAATGTCGCTTAACATCAGGCGAGTTAGTGGTCAAATGTTGACCTATCCTTCATAAAAAAAGATCCGTTCAGCCGTGCTGGCGTGATTGAGTAATAAATATTTATCCATCCAAACTTTCGCATCTTAATCTTAACTAAAGGAATAGTGAGTTTGATTATTTGGTTGTTTGTTATAATATTAGCGTTGAGGGGATTAGGGGTAGCGATGATAGCCTAGTTGGAGAATGCTCGCCTCTCAAGCCAGAGGGAGCGGGTTCGAACCCAGCCGACGGCACGCACCACTTTGTTCATTGTGTGAACAAATGTGCGTATTGTATGTCATCTGCTACATGACTGGAGCCCGGTGTAGGGCGACAGGCTCGCCCCCTGTCACATTTGGGATTAAACATCGCTGGCGAATTGTGGGTGTTGTAATACACAACTGCCAGCCCCTTCGTAGGAAAGACATGGCGATATGTGAATTAGATACTTTGGTTGGTGGCTTTCCGTTTGGTTGGGAGTGTTTGGTGGCGTTTGGTTGGGAGTCCCTTATATTCTGGATCCTTCTGGATCAGGCCCCGTATTCTTGAAGCATGTGAAGAGATCTGTGGCCCTATTCGGAGATTTGAGATTTTCATCTCACCTTTTTTCGTCCTTATTGCTCTCGTTTGAAACGTCACAGGTGTGAGAGTGACCAAGATAAAATCTCATCTCATCTCACGCGCAGGAATAGCCCCCCTGGTCACTTTCATTACTATGACTTTTCAAACGAGAGAGACAAAGACCAGAAATATCTCAAATTATAGGAATTTAGTGCTAGTGTTTATTATATTAGTGTGATTTTTTCCGCAGGTCCGTCCTCAACCCAGCTGTACATGGTCCGCACCCAGTTGGAGGCCCTAGTGTCGGACAAGTGGGGCGGACGGCGCACACTACGCAAGGATCTCGATGCACACACTCTGCAGCAGATCGAACACTTTCACACACAGAGCTTCTACTGGGGGTATCTGCTTAATTTGTCGGGTGAGTTGGAACAATACGACTTATATACTTACACACATTCATTCATTTATACACACATACATACATAGCAGATAGATACAAAATTTAAACGCACACACTGTGCAGCAGATAGAAAGTTTCAACAATACATCATACATACATCACACATTTATTCATTCATTCATTCATACACACACTTATAAACATACTAGATAGCAGGATTTACACGCACACACTTTACAATCCGATAGAACACTTTCATGCGTAGAGCTTCTACTGGGGGTATCAGCTCAATTTGTCGGGTGAGTTGGAATAATGTAACATACATACATTCACACACTCATTCATTCATTCTTCATACATATATACTAGACAGCAGGATTTAGACGCACACACTCTGCAGCAGATAGAACACTTGCACACGCAGAGCTTCTGCTGGGGGTATCTGCTTAATTTGTTGGGTGAGTTGGAATAATACGACATACATACATTTACACATACATTCACTTATTCATACATTCATAATGAGTTGGATCAATACGACGTACATACACACATTCTTTCATACATACTAGATATACAATACAATATAACTTTATTGCACACCAAAAAACTACATGAAAATCTTAAAAACTAAAATACATTTTTCGGTAGTACAAGGGCGACCTTATCGCCTAAAGCGGTTTTTTCCAGGTAACCTTTGGATGGACAGGAACTTATAGAAATACGAAAAGGGTAGGTGGTGTACATAAAACTAAGTAATTTTTTTTTTAAATGATAAGAAGTAGATACTTAAATAAATAACCAAAAATAAATATAAAATATATGAATAATTATAAATATCAGTATTATATAACAATTTAGACGTACACACTCTGCAGCAGATAGAACACTTTCATATTTAATTTCACTTCATAGACTTGGTTTTCCGACACACAGTCTCTGACTAATTCGGGAGCCTCTGAAATCAAATTTGTGATTGTCACATGTTTTTATACCCAAATTAAATAAATTTTATACAAAATTTATTTGTAAATGTATTTGTATATTTAAGGTTTATTGGTACCGTTTATTGGTTAAGGGCGAAGTCGGAGCGGGTCGCTAGTGGAAAAATATAATACATTTGAATTGTATATACTTTTATATTTTCAGATTCTCTGTCGAAGTGCTGTGATCTCTCGCAGCTGTGGTACAGAGAGTTCTACCTCGAAATGACCATGGGTAGGAAGGTTAACGTGAGTACTCTATCTCTCTTTCTCTCACTCACTCACTCACTCACTCTATCTCTCAGAAGAGAATCTCTTACTACCAGGCCTATTTAGTATGCAGCAAATGCTAAAGCTAATTCAGCTAAGCCAGTTGTAGCTTAGCTCGACGAAGTTTTCCATACTCGTGTGCAGACCGCTAGCTAAGAGACGGTCGACTGTATGCTTTTTTGTATGTTTGTTACGATTACTTCGCCAAATTATGTATTGATTTTGATGATTCTGTTTGTCATATCGCTTTAGACAAAATCTAGTGCTGGCCCCTATCCTTGACGCGCAAGATGTTTATACACACACACACACACACACACACACACACACCATCTGATTTACCAGGCACTTAGCAAACTTAGGTTTATTAATTGGAGTAGCCACTGGCTACCGAGGCAGTCATCTCATCATCAGTAAAGTTTATTTAAACTTTTTCATGTATTGATTTAAATTTTCCGTTAAAATTTCAGAAATGCATCGTCCGCCATCAGCACAACGAAGAGTGCAACGACCTCATCACGATGGAGAAGCGGATACAGTTCCCCATTGAAATGTCGATGCCTTGGATACTGACCGACCACATACTGAAGACCAAGGAGCCGGCCATGATGGAGTGAGTACACACACACACAAACACACACACACAAAGAGACAGAATATCCATGATATGCAACGTGTTGTTTTGCATTCCCGCGGAATTTGTAGTCAGTTTTATCCCAGTAGCAGAACACGACACAAATAGACTATGGGGTAACCTTGAAAAGAAAAGCAGCTGTTCCATACATTTTGTCGACGATCAACGAATTTTGTTGTAGGGAACAAAACGAAACCAGAATTAAGAAGCAGGTTAAAACCTTTTCCGTCTTCTCCTGTTCCCATTATTTTGGGGTCGGGTTTCCTCACTTTTCTGCGCCAAGTCACACGATCTTGGGTTGTCGGGTCGGGCAATTGTGTTTTTTGGATAATAAACAATTGATTTTAGTCTAACCTCAAAGCAAACACTCATTGACTTCGTGTTACTTAACAACGCCATCTGCTGTTGTGTCGTTAAAGCAATTAGTTGCTCACAAAAAATAGTATTATTATTCGCCAATAGATGTCAGGAAGAGTCATATTTTTCAGTTGAGATTGATTATCGATAAAACACGAATAAAATGACATTTTCTAAAAATGATTCCTAGCTAGATCGATTTATCGCCCCCGAAAACCCCTATATACTAAATTGTATGAAAATCGTTGGAGCCGATTCCGAGATTCCAATTATATATATATATACAAGAATTGCTCATTTAAAGATATAAGATTGATACTCTTCTCCCGGCAGATACGTCTTATACCCCCTGGATCTCTACAATGACTCCGCTCAGTACGCGCTCACAGTGTTCCGTAAGCAGTTCCTCTATGACGAAGTAGAGGCGGAGGTCAACCTGTGCTTCGACCAGTTCGTCTACAAGTTGTCCGAGCAGGTTTACGCGCATTACAAGCAGCTCGCTTCGAGGTGAGTCGGACTGGGTTGGTTTACTTGGGTTGTACTGAGTTTTGCTTGGTTTGAAGCGAAATGTACTAATTTGGGGGGTGGTGGATTTGGGGTGTGTTGTACTTAGTTTAGGATGAATTGTCCCAAGTTTTGGGATGATCTATCTAGTACAAACTATGTTTTGGCTGAGTTGTACTAAGTTTGGAGATTGATATGGTTCTAGGTTTTATATGAGTTGTATTAAGTTTAGGGGTTTGTTGTACTGAGTTTAGGATGAATTGTATTAAGTTTGGAGTGCATTGTACTAAGTTGGGGATTGGTTGTATAGAGTGTACAAAATTTAGTTTCATACAAGTTTTTAAAATATTGAGAGGTTTGTATGATCTTATAATTTAAAAATGAATCGCTGAATGTGTTGCCCAAGCGCATATTTCGAGAACAGCTGAACCGATTTCGCTATATATTTTTTCAATATTCCTAAAAGTACGAGAATGGCCATTACACAGAGATTTTTTTTAAAAATTGCCTGATAAAAATTAAAGAATCGTCTGTTAGGTGGTACGAAGTTCGCAAGGTCAGCTAGTTCTTAGTAAATATGATGTGTTCTACTTTGTTTTATATGTGTTTTGTTTGTTTGTTGTGCAGTATGTTGCTGGACAAGCGGTACCGCGCGGAGTGCGCTGCGCGCGGCGCCAGCACGGGGTGCGGCGCGGGCCGCTACGCCTCGCTGCTGCGCCAGCGACACGTGGCGCTGCTCGGCCGGCACGTCGACCTCAACGCGCTGGTGAGATGCACTGTCTCTCTCTAACTTCTGTCTCTCCTTATTTCCCCCCTCTCTCTGACTCTTAATAGAATGTCGACCTGAATGCGCTGGTGAGATGCACTGTCTCTCTCTAACTTCTGTCTCTCCTTATTTCCCCCCTCTCTCTGACTCTAGGATAAGAGGACTCTAGGTAATAGAATGTCGACCTGAATGCGCTGGTGAGACGCACTGTCTCTCTCTAACTTCTTTCTCTCCTTATTTCCCCCTCTCTCTGACTCTAGGATAATAGAATGTCGACCTGAATGCGCTGGTGAGATGCACTGTCTCTCTCTAACTTCTGTCTCTCCTTATTTCCCCCCTCTCTCTGACTCTAGGATAAGAGGACTCTAGGTAATAGAATGTCGACCTGAATGCGCTCTAACTCTAACTTCTCTATCTAACTTCTTTCTCTCCTTAAAAAGAAAAAGAAAGAAGTTAGAGTCTCTCTAACTTCTTTCTCTCCTTATTTCCTCTTATTGACTCTAGGATAAGAGGACTCTAGGTAATAGAATGTCGACCTGAATGCGCTCTAACTCTAACTTCTCTCTCTAACTTCTTTCTCTCCTTAAAAAGAAAAAGAAAGAAGTTAGAGTCTCTCTAACTTCTTTCTCTCCTTATTTCCTCTTATTGACTCTAGGATAAGAGGACTCTAGGTAATAGAATGTCGACCTGAATGCGCTGGTGAGACGCACTGTCTCTCTCTAACTTCTTTCTCTCCTTATTTCCTCTTATTGACTCTAGGATAAGAGGACTCTAGGTAATAGAATGTCGACCTGAATGCGCTGGTGAGATGCACTGTCTCTCTCTAACTTCTTTCTCTCCTTATTTCCCCCCTCTCTCTGACTCTAGGATAAGAGGACTCTAGGTAATAGAATGTCGACCTGAATGCGCTGGTGAGATGCACTGTCTCTCTCTAATTACTTTCTCTCCTTATTTCCCCCCTCTCTCTGACTCTAGAATAAGAGGATTCTAGGTAATAGAATGTCGACCTGAATGCGCTGGTGAGATGCACTGTCTCTCTCTAACTTCTTTCTCTCCTTATTTCCCCCCTCTCTCTGACTCTAGAATAAGAGGATTCTAGGTAATAGAATGTCGACCTGAATGCGCTGGTGAGATGCACTGTCTCTCTCTAACTTCTGTCTCTCCTTATTTCCCCCCTCTCTCTGACTTTAGCATAAAAGGACTCTAGGTAATAGAATGTCGACCTCAATGCGCTGGTGAGATGCACTGTCTCTCTCTAACTTCTGTCTCTCCTGATTTCCCCCCTCTCTCTGACTCTTAATAGAATGTCGACCTGAATGCGCTGGTGAGATGCACTGTCTCTCTCTAATTACTTTCTCTCCTTATTTCCCCCCTCTCTCTGACTCTTGGATAAGAGGACTCTAGGTAAAAGAATGTCGACCTGAATGCGCTGGTGAGATGCACTGTCTCTCTCTAACTTCTTTCTCTCCTTATTTCCTCTTATTGACTCTAGGATAAGAGGACTCTAGGTAATAGAATGTCGACCTGAATGCGCTGGTGAGATGCACTGTCTCTCTCTAACTTCTGTCTCTCCTTATTTCCCCCCTCTCTCTGACTCTAGGATAAGAGGACTCTAGGTAATAGAATGTCGACCTGAATGCGCTCTAACTCTAACTTCTCTCTCTAACTTCTTTCTCTCCTTATTTCCCCCCTCTCTCTGACTCTAGGATAAGAGGACTCTAGGTAATAGAATGTCGACCTGAATGCGCTCTAATTCTAACTTCTCTCTCTAACTTCTTTCTCTCCTTAAAAAGAAAAAGAAAGAAGTTAGAGTCTCTCTCTAACTTCTTTCTCCCCTTATTTCCCCCCTCTCTCTGACTCTAGGATAAGAGGACTCTAGGTAATAGAATGTCGACCTGAATGCGCTGGTGAGATGCACTGTCTCTCTCTAACTTCTGTCTCTCCTTATTTCCTCTTATTGACTCTAGGATATCAGGACTCTAGGTAATAGAATGTCGACCTGAATGCGCTGGTGAGACGCACTGTCTCTCAACTTCTTTCTCTCCTTATTATCCCCCTTTCTCTGACTGTAGGATAAGAGGACTCTAGGTAATAGAATGTCGACCTGAATGCGCTCTAACTCTAACTTCTTTCTCTAACTTCTTTCTCCCCTTAAAAAGAAAAAGAAAGAAGTTAGAGTCTCTCTCTAACTTCTTTCTCTCCTTATTTCCTCTTATTGACTCTAGGATAAGAGGACTCTAGGTAATAGAATGTCGACCTGAATGCGCTGGTGAGACGCACTGTCTCTCTCTAACTTCTTTCTCTCCTTATTTCCCCCCTCTCTCTGACTCTAGGATAAGAGGACTCTCGGTAATAGAATGTCGACCTGAATGCGCTGGTGAGATGCACTGTCTCTCTCTAACTTCTGTCTCTCCTTATTTCCCCCCTCTCTCTGACTTTAGCATAAAAGGACTCTAGGTAAAAGAATGTCGACCTCAATGCGCTGGTGAGATGCACTGTCTCTCTCTAACTTCTTTCTCTCCTTATTTCCTCTTATTGACTCTAGGATAAGAGGACTCTAGGTAATAGAATGTCGACCTGAATGCGCTGGTGAGATGCACTGTCTCTCTCTAATTACTTTCTCTCCTTATTTCCCCCCTCTCTCTGACTCTAGGATAAGAGGATTCTAGGTAATAAAATAGAATATTTTTATTGCATGAACTGTGTACAAAAAGTGTTCTTAATTTAAGGTTCAGTTTCAACAGTTTGCCCATCGCAGGCGTGCAATATGAGGCTATTAAATACTATGTTTATCTTAATTACCTACTTACATTAAGTTTTAAGTAAGGTGACATGAACCTCATCTCTCAAAGGTTTTCTTAAGACTGATGGCATCTTGAACGTTCTCTCTGACTGTCAGATTTCGAAATGAATTTGGAATATCTTGGCTGCCGGTAGTGGCTGTCGATTACTAAAGAGACTTTATTTACAATGAGAAGTACAAAAAAAAGGAATAATAATTACGGTATGTATGAGGTTTCTTTGGCACGCCCTACAGCCTAAACAGCTTGATGTACTTCGACATGTGAGGTGTCATTTGAATCGTCTTGATAGTGGAAATGAGTGCATAGTAATAATGTATATTGCATGACCATTTATAATAAACTACCTGATAGCTTTAAAGAAATGAATTATGATAGTTTAAAATATAAATTATTTAAATTACTAATTGACAAATGTTATTAAATATAATGTTGATGACTTTTTAAAAGACAGAACTTATATACCCATGACCTATAATGATTGATTTTAATTACTAAAACATTTGGACACCTTATAAGGTAGAATATTTGGTACTATCATTACTATTCTGGACCTTATGACAATATTCTTCCAAATAAAATGATTTTGATATTTTTTTTAAATCTTTGACATAGGGTACAACATTGCAGCTGGGTTTCTTGTTTTTCTTTTAATAACGTTATTAGTCTTTTTCATTCACATTAAGAGAATTAATGATGACCAAATCTTACTTTAAGACGAAGACGTCTTAAAGTAAGGCCAGGTCAAGAGTACCCGAAACCGACGAGCGTGTATGAAAAGACTCATGGAAGTGGAAGAAGCGAAAGATGTGTACCAGGATCGTAGCAAGTGGAGAGAAGTGGTCTCTGCCTACCCCTATGGGAAAGAGGCGTGATTATATGTATGGATGTTTTTTTTTTATGGACAATAAGTAGGCGTTTGACCACCAACTCGCCTGATGTCAAACGACGTTGTGGTCTAAGATGGAGCACGACGACCTATAAGGTACTTATTCACTCTAGCCTTGAAGTTCTGTAGAGTGAAGAAGTACAAAGACGGCAGTTGAGTGAGGCGCTACAAGTGCGCTACTGCTCAGACCCGTCTTCGGAACGGTTACACCGGACTACATCCCGAAACACGACTAGGTCATTTCACGGCATGGCTTGGTCCGGTGGGTGGTAACTAGCCACGGCTGAAGCCTCCCACCAGTTTGCTACCCGGTTAGCACTACCTGGGGACCACGTGTAGGGAATCAGAGTAGAGTACACTCCTACGGACGTGGGTAGCTCAGCAGCTATGTATTTGTCTTTTAATAATGTTTCTTGTTATATTCAGGTGGCCCAGCGTATAAACGCAGACATGCATCGTGCTCTGGACGCGGCTGTCGCTAAATTTGAAGCGGGCGATATCACTGGAGTCATTGTGAGTATGCTAGCTAACTGTACAGGGTTATTATTTATTTATTTATTTATTGATAGGAAAACAAACAGCTGTTAACAATAAACAAAGTACACAACGAAATAAAACAAATAAGCCTAGATAGTTTTCACTAATAAGTAAGATAAATAAATTGAAAGAAAGTGTTACATAAATATCGAAATAACAAGAATGGAAATAAACTAGATACAAACATAAATAGTAGAAAAACCTACATAAAGGACTGTAACATGAAGCTGTACCATATTAATTTATAAAAATAAAAATAGAAACAAAATTATATAGGGTGTACCAATCCGAAAGGGTGTCATTGTACTCATAATTATGATCAACTAGCTGAGCCCCGCGGTTTAAAAGTACAAAGGCCTGCCTGTCAAGCCAGAAGGAGTGGGTTTGAACCCAGTCGACGGAACGCACTAATTTGTTTATTGTGTGAACATATGTGCGTATTGTATGTCATCTGCTACATGACTGGAGCCCGGTGTATGACAGGCTCGCAACCTGTCACATTTGGGACTAAATATGGTCCGGTGAAGTGTGGGTGTTGTATTACACCTCTGCCAGCCCCCTCGGGAGAAAGGCGTGACGATATGTATGTGTGATTTTTTTCTATCGCGATTTTAGGTTGGCTCTATAGTAAAAGTCCTACTAATATTATAAACGCGAAAATTTGTAAGAATGGATGGATGGATGTTTGTTACTCTTTCACGCCAGAACGGCTGAACAGATCTGGATGAAATGGCACAGAGAAAGATTATAGTCTAGAATAGCACATAGGATACTTTTTAACCGCGGGTGAAACCGTAGGGCGCAGCTAGTGAATAATACATGAATGAAAATACGAGTAAGCTCTCGCCAAAAGAAACTTTGCACCCTTGCCTACATTAAATGTTGTTTGCAGGAGCTTGAAGGTCTGATGGCTGTTAATCGTCTCTGTCACAAGCTGCTGAGTCGCTACCTGACGCTGGATGACTTCGAGGGGATCCTGAGGGAGTCAGATCATGGGGTACTGGCGCCGTGAGTATCATCTTCATATGCAGCCGCTCTGCCGTGTCAAGCTACTATAGTCAAAGTCAAAATGTTTTTATTCAATTTGGGTATCAAAGATACACTTATGAACGTCAAAGTTTTTTTGAATAGACTCGACCGCCTTGTTCGGATAAAGAGCCTCTACTCAGAAGAACAGGCAGGAAACTGAGGGGCATTATTTTTTCAAGTAATAAATAAATAACAGTCTCACAAATTTTGGCTTACAACTAGGTAATATATATTGTACTAGTGGCTACTTGGCGGAAGTGGAAGGCTCCAGACATCTTTGTCTTCTAAATAATTCTTAACCTCATAATACCCTCTTTTCATTGATGTAGTTTTTACATGTGATTTAAATTTTCCCTCAGTGAGCCCTGAATTGATTTTGATGAATAAAAGGTCGATAGATTCGTCTTTATTGCGCGAGAATCGTTACTTTCAGAAGTAATGATACTCGCGCAATAACGATGTCATTTGCTATTGTGATGTTATTTTGAAGTATTTATCGAGTGAATGTATCTCTCCCTAGATACGGTCGGATCACGCTGCATGTATTCTGGGAGTTGAACTACGACTTCCTGCCCAACTACTGTTACAACGCAGCCACTGACAGGTGAGTTTGACAGAGCATGTTCTTAATAAAAGCATTTCTTGAAATGAGTGGTTTTTAGCTAAGAGTTACTTCCCAAAAAAGACACTTCTTAAACGGACGCTTCTCAGAAGAGTTACTTCCCAAGACGGATGCTTCTCAGTATAAGACACTTCCTTAAACGGACGCTTCTCAGTAACAGACACTTCCCAAAACGGATGCTTCTCAGTAAAATACACTTCGTGAAACAGACGCTTCTCAGTAAGAGTTACTACCCAAAACAGACACTTCTCAGTAAAAGACACTTCCTAAATCGGACGCTTCTCAGCTAGAGGCACTTCCTAAAACAGAGGCTTATCAGAAAGAGTTACTTCCCAAAACGGATGCTTCTCAGAAAGAGTTACTTCCCAAAACGGATGCTTCTCGGAAAGAGTTACTTCCCAAAACGGATGCTTCTCAGCAAGAGTTACTTCCCAAAACAGACGCTTCTTAGTAAAAGACACTTTCTAAAACGGACACTTCTCAGTAAAAGACACTTCCTAAAACGGACACTTCTCAGTAAAAGACACTTCCTAAAACAGACACTTCTCAGTAAAAGACACTTCCTAAAACGGATGCTTCTCAGCAAGAGTTACTTCCCAAAACAGACGCTTCTTAGTAAAAGACACTTTCTAAAACGGACACTTCTCAGTAAAAGACACTTCCTAAAACGGACACTTCTCAGTAAAAGACACTTTCTAAAACAGACGCTTCTCAGTAAAAGACACTTTCTAAAACGGACACTTCTCAGTAAAAGACACTTCCTAAAACGGATGCTTCTCAGCAAGAGTTACTTCCCAAAACGGATGCTTCTCAGCAAGAGTTACTTCCCAAAACGGATGCTTATCAGCAAGAGTTACTTCCCAAAAGAGACACTTCTCAGTAAAAGACACCTCCTAAGTCAGACGCTTTTCAGTTAGAGGCATTTCCCAAGACGGATGCTTTTCAGCAAGTGTTACTTCCCCAAACGCTCGAAGCCACGAGACACGACATCAATGTAAACCTGCTGGAAGCTTTGAACTAGTGTTGTTCGTGTACAGGTTCGTGTTCTGTCGCGGCATCCAGTTCGCGCCGGCGGTGAGTCGCGAGCGCGCGGCGCAGTACGGACACGCGCTGCTGTGGGGCTCCAAGCAGCTCAGCCTCGCGTACTCGGCGCAGTACGCTCAGTATGCAGGTAGGACTTCGCCCCATGAGCTGTGTTTTAGGATATTACCTACTAGGATTAGGATTTTTTGGATTAAATGTTTTTTTCTCAAGATTTTCTAGTTTATTTTTGTAATTAAAAAAAAACTTCAGTTTTGTACTCCCCTAAGGACAAAAGCTCTGGTATTTTGGCGGATGACACAAAGCAGTGTTTTTTTTTTTCAATAAATTAAATAGGTGTTTTCTTTATTTTTACAATTTTTTAGCAGGTAGGACAGCAAGTAAAACCGGGGCGCACGACTACTAAAGCGTAGTTTTATATTCGTTTTTAGGTTTCGTCGGCCCCCAGCACCTTCACGCCTTAGTCCGTCTCCTGGGCTACCAGGGCGTGGCGGTGGTGGTGTCGGAGCTGCTGGGCGTGGCTCGCGGGCTCCTGCACGGGACCCTCGCGCAGTTCACGCGCGCGCTGCACCGAGCCATGCCTCGGCACTGCAAGCTGCCGAGATACGACTACGGGAGCAACGGTGAGCTCATCCCACTTGTGCTACTGTAGTTACATCTAGTACCTGGCGCAGTTCACGGCGCGCTGCACCGAGCCATGCCTCGGCACTGCAAGCTGCCGAGATACGACTACGGGAGCAACGGTGAGCTCATCCCACTTGTGCTACTGTAGTTACATCTAGTACCTGGCGCAGTTCACGGCGCGCTGCACCGAGCCATGCCTCGGCACTGCAAGCTGCCGAGATACGACTACGGGAGCAACGGTGAGCTCATCCCACTTGTGCTACTGTAGTTACATCTAGTACCTGGCGCAGTTCACGGCGCGCTGCACCGAGCCATGCCTCGGCACTGCAAGCTGCCGAGATACGACTACGGGAGCAACGGTGAGCTCATCCCACTTGTGCTACTGTAGTTACATCTAGTACCTGGCGCAGTTCACGGCGCGCTGCACCGAGCCATGCCTCGGCACTGCAAGCTGCCGAGATACGACTACGGGAGCAACGGTGAGCTCATCCCACTTGTGCTACTGTAGTTACATCTAGTACCTGGCGCAGTTCACGGCGCGCTGCACCGAGCCATGCCTCGGCACTGCAAGCTGCCGAGATACGACTACGGGAGCAACGGTGAGCTCATCCCACTTGTGCTACTGTAGTTACATCTAGTACCTGGCGCAGTTCACGGCGCGCTGCACCGAGCCATGCCTCGGCACTGCAAGCTGCCGAGATACGACTACGGGAGCAACGGTGAGCTCATCCCACTTGTGCTACTGTAGTTACATCTAGTACCTGGCGCAGTTCACGGCGCGCTGCACCGAGCCATGCCTCGGCACTGCAAGCTGCCGAGATACGACTACGGGAGCAACGGTGAGCTCATCCCACTTGTGCTACTGTAGTTACATCTAGTACCTGGCGCAGTTCACGGCGCGCTGCACCGAGCCATGCCTCGGCACTGCAAGCTGCCGAGATACGACTACGGGAGCAACGGTGAGCTCATCCCACTTGTGCTACTGTAGTTACATCTAGTACCTGGCGCAGTTCACGGCGCGCTGCACCGAGCCATGCCTCGGCACTGCAAGCTGCCGAGATACGACTACGGGAGCAACGGTGAGCTCATCCCACTTGTGCTACTGTAGTTACATCTAGTACCTGGCGCAGTTCACGGCGCGCTGCACCGAGCCATGCCTCGGCACTGCAAGCTGCCGAGATACGACTACGGGAGCAACGGTGAGCTCATCCCACTTGTGCTACTGTAGTTACATCTAGTACCTGGCGCAGTTCACGGCGCGCTGCACCGAGCCATGCCTCGGCACTGCAAGCTGCCGAGATACGACTACGGGAGCAACGGTGAGCTCATCCCACTTGTGCTACTGTAGTTACATCTAGTACCTGGCGCAGTTCACGGCGCGCTGCACCGAGCCATGCCTCGGCACTGCAAGCTGCCGAGATACGACTACGGGAGCAACGGTGAGCTCATCCCACTTGTGCTACTGTAGTTACATCTAGTACCTGGCGCAGTTCACGGCGCGCTGCACCGAGCCATGCCTCGGCACTGCAAGCTGCCGAGATACGACTACGGGAGCAACGGTGAGCTCATCCCACTTGTGCTACTGTAGTTACATCTAGTACCTGGCGCAGTTCACGGCGCGCTGCACCGAGCCATGCCTCGGCACTGCAAGCTGCCGAGATACGACTACGGGAGCAACGCCGGACTCTCGGCGACCACTTTAGACTAACTTCGCATTGGCTTAAGGTATTCTATAGGTATTTCGTCTAGAAGAAGACGACGAGCGAAGAGAGCGAGTAATGATACTGACGAGCATCTAAAGTTACCTACAGAGTGACAAAGTACAATTTCATTTGTTTTATGACTTGCACTTCTGTAATGATTCTTAAATAGCTAAGAATTTATTATGGATTCATTTAAAAACTAATGATGTAGACAACCTCCGTAAAGGGATTTTTGATTTGCTTTGTCTATTCTATTGAATAAATCAGTCAAAAGTGACCCCTTACAAATGCGGATATTTATCATAGCTCTATTTTCTCTTGAGAACGTTTTTTTAAAAGAACCAAGAACATAGGGGTGGAGATATTGTTAATTTAATTGTACATGCTAAATTTCATCATAATCTGACAAATGGTTTCCAAGAAATTTGACAAGTGCGTTTGTATGGAAATTTCAGAGAAATTTCACTCTTAACGTGTGTATGTGTGTAGAAAGAATTAACCAAAATCCCATTCGTCGCAGGCGTGCTGGGCTACTACCACGCTCAGCTGACAGACATCGTGCAGTACCCGGAGGCGCGCACCGAGCTGTTCCACGCCTTCAGAGAACTGGGGAACATCATACTTTTCTGTATGCTCATCGAACAGGTGAGAACATTATATATATACCTACTTTTAATACTACAATACGTATTGTATTGTAGTACATCTTTATTATACATAATACATCTTTATTGCACACCAACAATACAAAGTAAAACAAACATAAAGAAAATATTAAACAATAAAATATCATTCGGCAATACAAGGGCGGCCTTATCGCCTAAAGCGATTTCTTCCAGGCAACTTAATATGTTAATAATTTGTTTCCTTTTAATAAACACATCTGAAAGAGAACTAGCTACTACAAAATTTTTTGAAGATTCGATCAACGATATTGTTACGCCAGTCGCGGCCGATGAAGAAACTATACGCTAATCTGTGGCGATGTTGTTTACAACTACCGATAGGTAACGCAGATTAGACAATAGTAGCCGCTCGAGCCGCGCGTTCCATTGTTAAATCCGGAACAAAAGAAATCTTTCTGGAAAGCAATTCCAATAAAGAAAACAATGAAAAAAATAAAATAAAAAAATATTGTGCACCGTTTTTATGATGTTTTTATCTATTTAATAATAGGGTGTTTATTTGAATCTTTTGTACTGTCCGAATGTTCTAGATTGAACGCGTGGCTTCGCGTGATAAACAGCTTTTTGTGTGCTAGCGCTATTGTTTAATCGAATGTTCTGGATGTCTTAAAATTGTATAATAACGCGGACGACCGACGACTCGGCAGTCAGTTTTGATTACGCGTTCAAAGTGCTAACATCGAAGTGATTGTAGGAGAAGTGTTCAGAGTGTTATAGTGCAAGTGTCTAGTGTAGTGTAACAGTGTTTGTGTTTGTGTAACTGGTGAATAAAGTGGATCTTCGGATACATCGACGTTTTATTCCTTTTATCCTAACCCAGCTCGTAACAATACTCAAGCTATCGTCAGACAAACTAATGCCGAGATGTTCTACTGGACGCTGAGAAGTCGCTGCGCTCGGTCAATTATTTAATTCTTTATATTTCTTCTTCCAGGCCTTGAGTCAAGAGGAAGTGACAGATTTGCTCCACGCAGCTCCCTTCCAGAACATTCTGCCGCGACCGTACGCCGCAGGTACGAGCGATCAAAATTATAATAATAACATTTATTTCCTAAAAAGTGTACAATTAATCCTAAATAATATTATTAAGGCTAGCTTTAGGTTAAAGTCTACTGTTGCCGAACTAGGCTTTATGCCTGTGTTTCGGCGTACAGTGCCCTCCCCACGGGGATTGTGGTCACCATTAGCCTATTCAGTTATACATTTTTTTTTAAACTTAACAATAGGAAATTAACTTATCCAAAATCTACTAATTTAACAGGTGAGTATAATATTAATATAACATGTATATTATATAATATTAATATAACATGTATACTATATAATATTAATATAACATGAATATTGATATGGCGAGCGTTAGCGATCGAAGCGTCTCTGCTTCAAAATGCTTTCGTATGTCCGAATTCTGTCTGGTACTCTGTCCGAATCTTTGTCTTCATCTACGAGTCGTATTTCTTAACCGATGCTGTTAAAGTTTTGTGAGTAGGTTCCAAATTCAAAATGGCGAAGTTTTTTTTTTTTTTTAAAACATGTCTCCTTCATTTTGGAAATTTTCCAAAAAATTAATCGTCAAAAATTCTTTTATCTTACCTGGTTACCAAATTATTTTCTTTAAAAAAAAATTTTTTACAATTTTTGGCTTACAACTAGGTAACATCATATTATATCTATGTACTTGTAGCTACTTGGCGGGCGGCCACATAATTACAATTAAAATAAATTTAATACATATAAAAAGAAATAGAAATAAAATGTTTTATTTATGTTGTTATCAGAGGGCGAGAAACCCGAGACAAAGCAGAAGCGTCTCGAAGCGAAGTACACAGCGCTTCAAATAGGACAGAACGTCGAGAAATACGGAAACGCCAAGGTAAAGGGGAAACGGATATACACTTTGATCTGATATAAATATGTCGGGGAAAGTCGGGTGGGCCGAGGTGTCGTGTCTGATTTCTGATCCGTGAACTCGTCTTCACGGGTATCTGACTGCCCTCGGTGGCTCAGTTGGTAGTGAACCTGCCTTCTGATCTTGGGGGCGTGGGTTCGATTCCCACCTAGGGCAAACATTAATGTGATGAACATTTGTGTTTGTTCTATGTCTGGGTGTTAATATGTATTTAAGTATGTATTTAAAAATATCTAAGTATGTATATCAGTCCCTGGCAGCCATAGTACAAGCTTTGCTTAGTTTGGGGTCAGGCTACCGTGTATGGAAGTGTTCCGAATTTATTTATTTATTTATTTATCTATGGTGGGTGTTAGGACTTCAGGAACGTTGAAATAAGTGGACTGCAGTGTTGACTTTACATTATTTCAATAATGCAGACATTTAGACTACTTAATTAGTGAAGGATTTCAATAACAATTTTAGTAGTAATGAACAATTTACAGTTTGTTACACACAGTTACAGAACAGTTAGTAGTAATGTGGATATTTTCTCTGGCTCTTTGATACATTTCAAGAAGGAAGTTGCCGAAGTGCTAGTTCCGTAGAATAAGTTACTGAATTTTTAATTTCTCTTACTCTCTTTATTTTTATTTAAGTGTATTTGTTGTTTATTTATTTATTTATTTATTTATTTATTTATTTATGTTACACTTAACAGATAACAATCAATATCTTATTCTATGGACAGTAATAAAAAAAAAAAAATCTGAGCTGGATTGCAATCCAAAAACAAGTGTAAACAGAAAAATGAAACAAAGACGGAACGCAATGAATGCACCCATCAGCAAGCAATAAGCTTGCGGGTACCCTCAATATTATACTAACTAACTAACAGTGGGATGGATCGTTCAGACACAGCTACTGCTGTTGTGTCTGAACAATCCGACTTATTATCAAGATGAAGGATATCTTTTATGGTTTTAACGTAATGATTGAATTTAGGATGAAATATATCTACTTCTAAATTATATTTTAATAAATCATTATATTGTCGAGCCATTCTTACGATTGGATTAAAATAAGATGTATTATTTTTATACACTTGGAGTGCGAAAAGCTTTGTCACTTTGGCTCTTCGTGCGCTATATGAAGTGTTGAAAGATATATTAGACAATAAGTGTGGGGAATCAATAATGTAATGGATTATTTTATAAAGATATATTAAATCGAAATACTCTCTCCTCAGTTTTAGAGGCTGCACATTAAATTTTTTTAACCGCAATTCATAAGTTAAACCTGTACGGCCTACATGCTGGCGGTAACACAGCATTCTCAGACATTTTCTTTGCACTCGCTCAATGTCGTCGGAGTGAACTTTATAGTGGGGTGACCAAATTGGGCTACCGTACTCCAATACACTTCTCACCAGAGTGTTGTAAAGGTACAAAACACTACGAGGTTTTTTGAAGCTTTTAGTGGATCTGAAGACAAATCCAAGAAGCTGATTAGCTTTAGTAGTTATCTGTTGATAATGCGGCACAAATGATAGTTTATCATCAAACAGTATGCCAAGATCTTTAACCGTGTTCGAGCGTCTCAAAACCTGCCCATTAATCACGTAATCATTGCCAATTTTGTACTTTTTATTTGAAAATGAGATAGCAAAACATTTGTTTATGTTTAAGTACATATGATTAGTCTCGCACCAATCTGATACAACATTTAAGTCTTGTTGTAATATCTGGCAATCATTTGTAGTTGAGATGCTAATAAATATTTTGAGGTCGTCAGCATACAGGAGACATTGACATGACAGACGTTCAACAAGGTCATTTATAAAAATGACAAATAAAAGCGGACCTAAATGAGATCCTTGAGGAACGCCTGATGTCATCACGACTGGGGATGAAATAAAGCCTTTCATAGCGACAAGTTGACTCCTGTTATTGAGATAGGAACATAGCCAGCGAAGCAAACTGCCGTGGATGCCATACGATGCTAGTTTTCTACAGAGTAAATTGTGATTAACTTTATCAAATGCCTTCGAGAAATCTGTATAGATAGAGTCAACTTGACCTCCTACAGCAAAGGTTTTGCAAAGATAGTTCTTATATTCGAGAAGATTAGTAACTGTTGACCTATTTTTTACAAAACCATGCTGTTTTTCAGAAATCATAGGCTTGATGTGATTGTATAGATAGCTGTACACTAGAGATTCATACAACTTTGCAAAACAAGAAAGAATACTTATTGGCCTGTAATTCTCACACTTAGATTTGTCGCCACTTTTGAAAATTGGGATAATATTAGCCATTTTCCAACATTTTGGGAAAATACCACTCACGAGAGATTTGTTAAAAATTATTCATAGGGGTACAGCCAACTGCCTACCACATGCTTTTACAAAAGATGGAGGGAGTAAATCTGGTCCAGCGCCTTTATTGGTATCCAGCTGCTTAATTTTGAGCATTATATCATTTTCCGTGATCACTAAAGATGAAAGCGAGCTATTTATGTAATTTTTAGAAAACAGTTCATTTTTATTATGAGCAGCTGAAGATGATCCTTGGTCCGGGACACCATCCTCAAAGACAGAACCAAAGTAATCAGAGAAAAGCCCGCAAATTCCCTGACCTGTAAACGATGACATGTTGCCAAATGACATAATGTTGGGCATAGATACGTGCCCTTTCCTATTATTTATAAACCTCCGGAAGAGTTTAATGTTTTTGTCAATTGAGTCTTCAGTTGAGGATATATACTTACGATAGCATTCATCAGCCATCTTCTTGAATCTATCACGGAGTAATGAAAAAGAATCATAATCACGAGGGTTATCGTACTTTTTAAATAGCTTGTGATATTTCTTTTTTTCTTCATTACATTTTATCAAGGCTTTACTATACCAAATGGGGTAAGTGACATGTTTCTTACTCATAAGCGGTGTATGTCTATCTATAATATCAAACAAACAACAAAACAATTTTTTGTAAAACACTTCAACACATAAATCTATGTCAGTATCAGATAAACTATCATGCCAATCAATTGATTCTAATTCTGAAATAATACTTTGAAAGTCGCACTTTAGAAAATGTAACCGTTTTCTACAATTTTTTTTTAAGTTTTTTGGTTTAACTAAAGAAGGTATTTCGATGGAGAGAGCAGGGTGATGCCTATCTAATTTACTGATAGCAAATGCCTCAGTAACAATAATAGAATCAATGGTCGAGAACACCAAGTCCAACAGCCTAACATTCACGTTTGTGACATCGTTAAATTGTTTAAGATTGCATAATGACATTAGTTCGATTAAGAGTTGTAGTCTTTTACTATGGGTGGAACCAGGAATTATATTAGAATTAGAAAAATCAGGTGTATTAAAATCACCCAGTAAGAGAAAATTATCGTCAGCATATTCATTTAAAAGTAATCTGTGACAATTAGTATAAAATTCTTCTAATTTTATGTTACTAATGTAATTGGGTAAGTAGGCAAGACATATGTTTAGGTTAGGCGTAATACCGTTATCCAATATAGTAATCCAGATATCCTCCATATCAGTCTCCCAAGATGTCTGACGGACAACACGATATTCTTTTTTAATAGCAACTAAAACGCCACCACCTTCAAGTTTAGCTGAATTGGTGTCCACACGATCTCTTCGAAAGACGTTATAGCGGGAGTCAATGACTTCACCGTCGAACACGCTTTTATTAAGATTAGTTTCCGTCAGACATACAACATCATAGTCAGCATTTAAGATATTTAAATAAAATTCTGACAACTTACTACGAATTCTATTAACATTTTGGTAATAGACATTAACCATAATGGAACGAAAACAGTGCTAGATAATAAATAAACTTGAATTAGAAGCACTCATGACTGATACTTAACAAGAGTGTCAAGGTTTTTGATATGAATAGCAGGGCTTTGCTCATCCTTACGTATATAAATTTGTCCAAAACGAACCCACACAAACTTATAATTGCTATTTTTACAAAATTTTCTGGCGGCAGAATGAAGTTCTTTTGTTTCTGTAGATTCTGCGAGTTTCTCCAATGAAGCCGATGTGGGTGGTAGCCAATCTGTCGTTCGAATGGGCTTTATTAAAGCGTGCAACAGCAGACAGGATGAGATCACGTATTTTCTGCGATGAGAGAGACACGAGGATATTCCGAGGCCTCTTTGATGTAGTGTCCATCTTGGCAACGCGGCGACACGCTCTAATATCACCTTCAGCAACTACTACATGCAAGCAATCACAAAGCTTCTTGAACACAGCAATCAAGTCTTCGTTTTTGGTCTCAGGAACTTCGTGAATTTCGAGATTAAGGCTTCGAGAAATCTTCTCAACACCTGTTATACGAGCTTCCAGCTTCAATATTGAGCTTTTTGAGGCAGACAATTCTGATTCGAGTGATCTAATGGCAGCATCTCTGTCATATAATTGAGCTCTAATGTCCTGTTGCTCCGCTGAGATAAAATCCGTTGTAGCGGTGAAGTCGCTCATCACCTTTTCCATGGCGCGACCTACCTCCACAGCCACCATCTTTTCCATGTCTTTTTTGAGAGCAGATCTTAAGTTAGTCATGATCTCAGAGTCGGGAGCAAGTTTTGTATCAAATAATTTACTAATACTCTCCAAAGTAACTTGCTCGTTTCTCAAATCAGTGCTTGCAGAGGTTTTTTTTGGTGCTACCATACTACTGCGCGCTTCACCAGGCAAACCAAATGATACGTTCATTGACTCATTTAACGAATATTTACGTCTATCACGACAGTGAGTATTATCATCTTTCTTGCGCCTGCTAACATTTCGACAGTATGGACACGTCAAGGCGGCTGCTTGTTCATGACTAAGCGACTTAAACGTCTCAACGTTCAAGCCTAGGCACTCATGGCAATATTCCGAGGTGCAATTGTTACATTTTAAAAATTTACCATCAATCAACAAATTCAAACAGCCTTGGCACTTCATCTTTGATCGTCAGTTAGTTTCTACAAATTATGCTTGTAATGGTGAACAATAATTTAAGCAGGATTGACCGATAGCGGTAGCTGTATACGTTTATCTTGCGTAGGTAATATCTAAATAGCGAAAATATTCCGCAAACTCGATTAAGTGCTCCACCAAACCAATAGCGTAGTGCGAAACAGCCCTTACCGCGAGCCGGCAGCAGGCAAACGCGTGCGACGTCGACAGTCAGTGTGGGAGCAGGACGAAAAATCACAACTGACTTGTTCTCGCGGGGGTGAAGCGTGGCGCGTGCGACGCAGTCAAAGCGCGTTCTATTGTTTAGCGAGTAATGCACAGATCGCTCCGCAGTAGAAAACTGTTGTAAGTAACAATCACTGCTATATAACTTTGAGTCGTATTATTTACACTACTTGAATGTTTGTTGAAAGGTACTGATAATTATATTTTTAGAAAAATTTGCGAACACGTCTACTCCGAACGACTAGCGAACGACGAAAAAGTTGTTGTTAATTAGTTTTTAAATTTAGTCTTGTAAGCAAGCAAATCCTAGAAAAGGTTGTGTATGCCTATAATTAAATAATTATTATTATAATTTATCTGATCTGTGTAAATGTCGATTGTCTAACTATCTATCACGGTTCATGTGATACAGGCTGGTGACAGATGGACAGACAGCGGAGTCTTAGCAATAGGGTCCCGTTTTACCCTTTAGGTAAGGAACCCTAAAAACCATACCATTTCATGCCTTATCTCTTCTTAGCAAGCTCAACTAGCCCGTGAGGGTGACCTCCTGACCCGCGAGCGTCTCTGCTGCGGCCTCTCCCTCTTTTCCGTGGTGCTGAAGCGTCTCCGCTCGTACTTGTCGGCGCCGGCGTGGCCCTCGCCGCCTGCGCACGCGCACCCCGCGCCGCACACGCCCGCAGACACGGGCGACTTCCACAGGTACACTAGACTGACATACTAGCGCCATTATACTGACATAAGTACACTATACTAACACAGGTACACTAGACTGGCACACTAGCGTCATTATACTGACTCAGGTACACTAGACTGACACACTAGAGTCATTATAGTGACTCAGGTACACTAGAGTGACACACTCGCGTCACTATACTGACACAGGTACACTAGACTGGCACACTAGCATCAGTATACTAAAACAGGCACACAAGACTGACACACTATCGTCAGTATACTGACACAGGTACACTAGACTTACATACTAGCGTCATTATACTGACACAGGTACACTAGACTGACACACTAGCGTCATTATACCGACACAGGTACACTAAACTGACACAGGTACACTAGACTGACACACTAGAGTCATTATAGTGACTCAGGTACACTAGAGTGACACACTCGCGTCACTATACTGACACAGGTACACTAGACTGGCACACTAGCATCAGTATACTAAAACAGGCACACAAGACTGACACACTATCGTCAGTATACTGACACAGGTACACTAGACTGACATACTAGCGTCATTAAACTGACACAGGTACACTAGACTGACACACTAGCGTCATTATACTGACACAGGTACACTAAACTGACACAGGTACACTACACTGACACACTTGCGTCATCGTACTGATATCTGACACAATTATCCCTATACAATGTTATCCCTACTTTGTATTATGCAGGGTTATGATACTTTTTTTTTTACAATGTGTTATAACTTTGTTTTAAATCTTTTTTCCTTATTTTCTTAATAACTAATCTTAATTAACCTTAATACAATGTACATGCCTTAATAACTAATCTTAGTAAATTTATTCAATGTATATGCAGCTGGTTCAATATTATACTGATGTAGACCCATTCGCTTTCTGAGCAGCCCGGAGGGCTTCCTCAGCAAAAGCTAGAAAATGGGTCCGGCAGTCGTCATCGTCGATTACATAGTAATTACTGTCACATTACACTTTATCATACTACCGCCTCTTACACCTTTCAAGTTTATACCAATATCACACTACACTCAATAGCACCACTTTTCATCACACTACCCTTAATAACACCATTTTTTATCACACTATAATAATATAGATGGTAATCTGTCACACTACCTTCTATCACACCACCTTTTATCATACTACCCTCTCTAACACTATCTTCAGTCACACCTGCAACATATAGTAACTCCAGAGTGTGGATGGGCAAGTCGGTCAGGGTCGATCGAGGCGCACGTATCTCGACCAAATTGAAGATGTCTTCGAGAAAGGCCAGGTCAAGAGTACCCGAAACCGACGATTGTGTATTAAAAGACTCATGGAAGTGGAAGAAGCGAAAGTTTCATGCCAGGATCGTAGCAAGTGGAGAGAAGTGGTCTCTGCCTACCCTTTTTTTTATGCACAATAGGTCGGCGTTTGCCACCAACTCGCCTGATGTTAAGCGACGTTGTGGTCTAAGATGGAGCGCGACGACCTATAAGGTACTTACTCACTCTAGCCTTGAAGTTTTGTAGAGTGAAGAAGTACAAAGACAGCAGTGAGTGAGGCGCTACAAGTGCGCTACTGCTCAGACCCGTCTTCGGAACGGGAAAGAGGGAACCCCTATGGGAAAGAGGCGTGATTATGTGTGTGTATGTTTGTAACTCCAGATAACTAAGAGAACCGAGTATGTTTTTCCTCAGGCTGTGGTCGGCGCTGCAGTTCCTCTACTGTATCCCCGTTGGAGACACGCAGTTCACTGTCGAGTGAGTATACAACACATTCTTACCACTTAACACAATACACATACTTGTGGATGTGTCTCCTATCCTACTAATATTATAAACGCGAAAGTTTGTAAGAATGGATGGATGGATGTTTGTTACCCTTTCACGCCAGAACCGCTGAACAGATCTGGATGAAATTTGGCACAGAGATAGATTGTAGTCTAGAATAGCACATAAAAAAAGTATAAATCGGTGTAAACCGCGGGTGAAACCGCGGGGCGCAGCTAGTCAATAATAAAACATTGGAAAAAACCTATTTGAAAAATCTTTTTTTTCAGTTTTTCAAGGCCTCCTAAGAGCTGAAAAATGGGCCAATTTATATTTTTAAATTTATTTATGTTTCAAATTTGTTCCGAATCTTTTATAAGTACAGGGTTATGCGTATTAAGAGTCCCGCGACGTTCTGAAATTTCCATATAAACGCGCTTCTCAAATTTCTTGAAAACCATTTGTCAGATTATGATGAAATTTAGCATGTACAATTAAATTAACAATATCTCCGCCCCTATGTTCTTGTTTTTTTTTTAAAAAAAACGTTCTCAAGCTAAAATAGAGCTATGAAAAATATCCGCATTTGTAAGGGTTCACTTTTGACTGATTTTTTCAATAGATAGACAAAGCAAATCAAAAATCCCTTTACATAGAGAGGTTGTCTCCATCATTTTATGGTTGGTCCAATATTAAAAGTTCTTCAGAATGATGAGTACTTCTACCGGTTTCCGGTTTTCGGTACGCTTAGTACCCGTGACCTAGAATAACCGAAAATTTTTGTACAAAAATATTGAAATGCGCTAGCGAGATACCAGCGCGCCAAATCAGTTTTTTTTTTTAAATTAGGAGACGAGTAGCAAACAATCAGAAGGTCCGCCTGATGGTAAACGGTAACCGCCTGGACACCTGCAACACTAGCGGTGCTGTTGATGCGCTGCCAAACCGGAAAGAAATTTCTAGATGGACACCTCTTTTAAAGCGTTCTATATTTTCCTCATAGGGAGTTGTTCGGCGAAGGCCTCCATTGGGCGGGCTGCGCCATCATAGCCCTCCTCGGACAGCAGAGGAGGTTCGAGGCGCTCGACTTCTGCTACCACATACTGCGCGTGCAGAGAGTCGACGGGAAGGATGAGAGCGTCAAGGGCATCGTGAGTAGTCGCCAGTAGTCGTCAGTAGTCGTGTGCACGGGTGTGGGTAGACTAGCACATACTGCGCGTGCAGAGAGTCCACGGGAAGGCTGAGAGCGTCAAGGGCATCGTGAGTAGTCGCCAGTAGTCGTCAGTAGTCATCTACACGGGTGTTGGTTATCCATATTGCATTTTATTAATTCAATGCCAGATATGGATAAACTGATTGTTAAGAGTTTTGCGCGAAGAACTAGCAATAATTTATTATTTATTTATTTAGAAATTAATGAAAATAGTACACAAATTTAGTCAATATAAAATATCTGTATAAATTTCCAGTAATATGTATGTCTTGTTCATCATTATAATGATAAAACAATTTATTACTAGGGAGGAAAAATACCAGAATTAATTGAAGTAAATTCCTCTAAAATTCTGAAAAATCTGAAATTAAAATTAAACATTTTGATTTTCGGATTGATTGCTGTATTATACAACACTAATATTAAATGCGTCACTAAATTAATTTTTTTTTAAGCAGATGGTACTTTGGTTTCTGTCCCAAATGTATCAGTTTCTATTTTCATGTATTCTATTATAATTTTATCTTCATAAATTCATTCTTGTTCTTCCTCAGCCTCTGAAGCGTATGGTGGACCGTATCCGCCGTTTCCAAGTCCTGAACAGCCAGATCTTCGGCGTCATCAACCGACACCTCTCAGCTGACGACGACGCGGCGCGAGTTGAGCATGTTCGCTGCTTCCCACCACCTCAAGCACCACAACACCTCAACTGAAGAATAAACACCTCAACAATTTGATTTGATTTCTTTGATTGATTGACTGGGTGGGGCTGGGAATTGACTTTCATCGGGGTTGGAGTTTGTCTTGCCAAAAACTAAGAACACAAAAGACAACAACAAAGCCAACAGTTGAACTGAAGACTGGGGTCGGGGTTGAACTTGCCGAAAACTAACACATTAAAAAATCCAACACTTCAACTGAAGACTGGATGGGGTCAGGGTTTGACTTTGGTTAAAATTGGAGTATGATTTATTGACTAATCACAGGAAAGACATCAAATAAGTAACATTTCAGCTGAAGACTGGCTTAGTTTGGGGGTTTGACTTTGGTCGGGGTTAAAGTTTGACTTGCCGGAGACTAACACATCAACAAAGCCAACACTTCATCTGAAGACTGGATGGGGTCGGGGTTTGACTTTGGTTGAGTTCGGGGACTTATTGAAGACTAACAACAGGAAAGACATCAAAACAGTAACATTTTAGCTGAAGACTGGGTTAGGTTAGGTTTGACTATGATCGAGGTTGGAATGTCAAAAGAGCAAAATGACAACAATCGCAAATTGTCCGAAGAGCAAAATGTCAAATGCGCACAACGACCAAGGCCCACAAAAACCAAAGAGCAAAATGTCCGTAGCGCAAAAAGACAACCACATAATCAACACCTTACTAAACACTAGCAGCCTTAGAAATTAAAAAATGCATAAACATCTGCTAAACCAATGTTCAGTTAGACATTGAGTGGTCAGTAAATAGCGCTACACAAACGTGTAACTATTGTTTGAGCAATAAAGTGTGAATCGGCATTGGGTATTTACACACATGCTTAACACTTTTTTCTTTTTCGTCTGGCAACTTTTGGCAAATTCGTTTAGAAACTTTTTCGTCCAAATAGTTTTTTAGTAATTATTTTTTAAGAAAGCTCCCTAATTTATAATATTGCACGTACAATTTACGTTTTAGGAAAGGAATATTAATAAACTATGTTGTTTTTTGAATCTCTTGTCCAAAATTCGTCGATATAAACTATTTTAGAGGAAAACATTCTCTTTTGGTTATAGTGGGAGACTGACAACAAATTTCTGAACGGAACAATCAATGTCAACACTACAAAGTGTCTAATGTCACAATACCAAATAAAAACGTTTTTATTTTGACAAGAAAAACATTACACAGTTTCTATCATAGTTACTGAGTGTAGATCAGCTGTTATAGTGAAATCCGCCATCTTGACCCCGTACACACCCGCTAAACAAGGGTACCCGGCCGTGTAACGAATGTTTATTTTCCTTTGATTTTGTTACATCTGTACACGAACTGTACACAACGTTTAAGTCAAAAATATTTTTATTTTTCAGCTTTTGTGTTACACAATGTGTGTACACATGTTTTAAACCTTTATTTCTAAGGCTGTAGGTGGGGTTGGAGTTTGACTTTAATCGAAGTCGGAATTTGACGTTGATCCAAGTTGGGTTTTGACTTTGACTTGAATCGAGAATGAAGTTCGACTTTGATCGTTGTTTGTCTTGCGCAATTTTTATCTCTTTTCAAGTGACTGTTAGATTCGATTAAATGTTGACTAAAGTCAAGACAAGACAAAAATTTAACCCTAAAGGGTTAAATTTTTGTCTTGTCTGCATGCAATAAAGTCTCTGACTTTGACATGTACGGTCAACTGGGGTAAATACGTCTGTGGGACAATTTTGTCTTTCGCAATCTTTTTTCTATATTTAGTTACAATAATCTGTACAAGATGGCGTTAGTTGCCCAATTTGTGGAGGGTTTGTCAGTAATTCTCGAATGACGCAATTGCCCCAGTAGAGCCTATTTTAAAACATTAGACATGCTTTGTTTAGTTAAGTTAAATTTATGTCAAATAAAATTAGGAATAATTAGTCTACGAATATTCTATAATTATTTTAGAAATTATAAGTATTAGGTACATAGAAATAATGATTTAAGGCGTTCCTAGACGGGACATATTTTTGACGTGACAACGTCTTATAATTCGATAGAGCCGGCTGCACGCACGAAAAAATGCGGCGTTACCTCGCTCTGAGGCGTTCCATGTAAGGCTTGAAGTGCAAGCGAGAGCGCGGAACGAGCGACAAAGAAGCACAATCGGCCTTTGCGTTCGGCAGCGTTCGACATCCGTCTCTCTCCTACTTGAGAGAGCACGTTGTCACGTTCAACTATCGTCAGTAAACCGACTTTACAGACAACCTATTTTTACTTCAATACCGGCAATATTGCGACAATATTTTGAGTGTGGCCCGGCCATAATAGTCATACATTTCCATCATGGCCGACGATGGCCGGGTTATATTTTACATTGTCAGTATTGCAATGAAAATATGCCCTTTCTAGGAGCACCCTAAAATTCAAACATGTACATATGTGTTTTCACTACATAGTATAAAACAAAGTCGCTTTCTCTGTCCCTATGTATGCTTAAGCCTTTAAAACTACGCAACGGATTTTGATGCGGTTTTTTTAAATAGATAAGAGTGATTCAAGAGGAAGGTTTATATGTATAACTAGCTGTCACCTCGCGACTTCGTTCGCGTTTATTATTTATATATATATTATATATGTGTGAGCTATCCTATCTGTTAAGTTAGATCGAACTGCACACGGTGTGCAAATTTGATTGAAATCGGTTAAGTAGTTTAGGAGTCTATAGCGGACAAACAACGTGACACGTAATTTATCTTATATCTTTAAATGAGCAATTCTTGTATATATATATATATATATATAATTGGAATCTCGGAATCGGCTCCAACGATTTTCATACAATTTAGTATATAGGGGGTTTCGGGGGCGATAAATCGATCTAGCTAGGAATCATTTTTCGAAAATGTCATTTTATTCGTGTTTTATCGATAATCAACTTAAACATAAACTTGGAAGAAAAATAACAAAAATATGACTCTTCCTGACATCTATTGGCGAATAATAATACTATTTTTTGTGAGCAACTAATTGCTTTAACGACACAACAGCAGATGGCGTTGTTAAGTAACACGAAGTCAATGAGTGTTTGCTTTGAGGTTAGACTAAAATCAATTGTTTATTTTCCAAAAAACACAAAAAAAAAAATACCGAGCAAAGCTCGGACATCCAGGTACTATATATTAAGAAGATAACATTCATTAAATAGTGGAGATAAATTTATTTTTGAGGTTTCTAATGTGATGTCGTGAATTATCTTTTTTTTTTCGCTTATATTGCAAACGCAGGCTGAACCCTACGAGATTTATCAAAATAATGTACAAATTATTTATACACATGAAAAGGTCTACAGAAAACTCCGCGACGGTATATGTCTATCTCTTATGGATATCCCACAATAACATTTTTTTGTCATTTACTTTTTACGACAAATACATTTTTCTGTAGTGTATTTAGTATCAGCATTGCACCCGTGCGAAGCCGGGGCGGGTCGCTAGTAATATTATATTCGCGTTTATTCAGAAAATAGTATCCAAAGACCTTCCTCGTGATTAACTGTAACTAATTATCAAATTACATCAAGATTCGTTCAGCCGTGAAAAACATACAAACAGACAGATAGAGCTACTTTCGATTTTATGATATGAGTATGGATTAAGTATTACTACAATAAATTTCATTTTCCACGACACGTCTAGGTTTATTTTGGCGTTTCGTTTTTGAATTATCAAAAATTACATAGCCAAGTTTCCAATGTTATTCAAATTTAACCTATTTAAGCCACATTTACGCCTAATTTATGCATTTCACTTAGGATTATGAAATCTTTGTACTCGTTTCAAATAAATTAATAAAATATGAAATAATTTTTTTGGTATTTTATTGTTCCTTGCATCGCACATGAAGAACATATCATAAGCCATTTTTTTTTATTTTAACTTCAGCTTTCCGACTATGTCCGACTATCTTCCTCTAGATCGCATTTCTCAACCGATTTCACTGAAAAGACATTGGGCAAATTGGTAAGGTATGGTCCAAAAAATATATAAGTTTGCCCGCAGAGTAGGCACATCACGCATTTGGTAGATTATTTTTATGCACAAAAAAAAAGTACGACACTGGTAAAATTCAACCTACAGAAACCGATATATTTTTTTTAAGAAAAGTTTTTTTATCAGTTATTTTAAGCAAAACCTGCATGGTGACGTAACGAATCACGATGACGTGACCTGCATGGTGGGAAACTTTGCCAGACAAGCACCCAGTGGAGCATGCCGTCTTCTTTTGTCGTGTGTTTGAGCGTGTCGAACATTGTAGGATTTACAATACAATACAAACTCAGATCAACCTAGAGAAATAAGATGGCGCACGGTGTATGATCTAAGTGAAGCCAAAAACCATCCAAAAACTACGCTAATGTCGAATAGGTACACAAAACTCACACATTAACGCAAAAAACTACGCTACTCGCTAGCTCATTCTTACCTCGACTTTATGTACATTTGTTTATGGTATAATTTCGTGTACTTCAATATACATAGTGCATTATAAAAGTGTGGCCAGGACTACATTTTGAGGTTATTTTAAAAAACTGTGCAGTTTTTTCAAAGTCAATTTTGAAAAAGCCGTAACATTAATCTCTTCAAAATATATATGTGTATTTTTTAAATATTACTTAAATCTCGTAAGTTTGTATATTGGAACGGAAATGGCTAACGTAGAGTTTGGAAATTAATATTAGTTGTACGAAACAATTGTAAATGTTTTTCATGGCAACATTACCACGCACACACGTTTAAAAAGAAGTGGCTTCAGCGAGATATAACGCAGTGTTCCATCTTTTCCTCTAGATTGATCTGAGAATACAAAATACCTCCAAAACTGGCTTCGATTGCAGCGAGATTTATAATGCGAAAACCTATGAACCTTACCTACAAATTGCCTGTAGTGTCAATCCTGCGGGCGTTTGGACCAACGTCCATTTATTTTTGCCCATTGTCTTTTTGTGAGAAGGTTCGATAAATAAGCTACAGTTGTTTTTTGTCGATTCAGTTTTAGAAAATTGTTCAATGGCCGAAATAAGTTATAAATCAGTTGATCGGTTTGTGAGTTAGGACGCCACAATAGGAGTTTAAAGTTATTTGTTATGCATTGATTCTATTCCTGGTTGTTAATTCTTATCCTAGAATCCTTCGCTTCTTTAGGTTTCTATACAAGTAGGCAGTGCCGTCTTAAGTCTATTCGGCGCCGGGGTGCGGGGCTCAGCCGGCGCCCTCGTTTTCTTTTACACTGCAGCATAGCACGCGACCGACGACACACTGCAGTATTAAAGGGGTCCTAGTCAATCAAGAAAACACAATACACGTACATTTTGAAAATAAGTAATTTATTTATTTCTCTAAAATACAATACTAAAATTAAACTTACATTATACAAATTAAACCCAATTATACAAATAAAAAACAAAACTAACCTCCATTCGAGACATTATGTCCATTTTCTAGAATTAACACTCTAGAAAAGGTACCTACTTCTTCAAAAAAGGGAAGATTTTTCGATGAACCTTCTAAAAATTATACTTTTATTTTAACATGTAAAAGAACGTGATGCAAAAACAAACAAAAAAAGGAACATATTACATAGTTGAGAAATCAATTATGAGTTAGGTAATTACAATTAACAGTGATTGTAATGGCGAAAAGCACCAGCAATCCAACTCTCGTCAATATTATTATTTAATTGCTAAATATCTATTTATTATATGTAAGTACATACATCAAACAAACTCAATTTTTCTTGCTTTTGAGTTGGCAAAGATTTTAATTAAATCATTTATTTTTATATCCATTTTGGATTCTATACTTATAAAATAGCTAAGTAAGTTGTCTTGGGTCATGGTTAACCGAATATATTTTTTTATTAATTTTAATTATGAAAAGGATCGTTCACCTGCAGCTACTGTAACAGGCAGTGTTAAATATATACGTAGAGATGTTCAGTGGCGTAGCGTGCCATCTCGGCGCCTGGGGCGGGAGACCCATTTTGCCGCCCCCATTCTATAGGTGCTTAATTAAAATTAAATTTCACATGCAATGAGGTACCTTTTATTGAAGTTAAAATAGGATGAGCGGATTCTACGGGCCTAAGTCAGAAGTAACTTTGTCAAAATCAATATTAGCAGCCAATTCTTGTTCAATCGACAATATAGCCAAGTTTGATAGCCTACCGGAGCTCATACTAGATCTGAAGTAATTTTTTATTAGCTTCAACTTCGAAAAACTTCTCTCACAACTTGCAACACTAATCGCCAAAGTCAAATATATACGAATCAAGATGACTATATTTGGAATCGAAATTCCGAGATTCAGTTTTTGAATGAACTGGAGGAGCTCCAGTGGTCCTTTACCACATATTTCTTCCTCTGATTCAGAACAGGCAACAACAACAAACTGCTGAAGACGCTTCCGCTCCATCTGAAACTCGTCCTTGTCGATGTCTAATACAAGGGAAAGATCTCACTCGAACTTGCTGTCCAAAAGTTTCGCTGGCATCAAAAAACCGAACTTGTCCGATATTTCTTAAGTTTGCTGGAAACGAGTCGTCATTTTTTGAATGATCTTGTCGAATGATGCGCTCACCTCCCGACGGATTTCCTGTTCGTGAGACAGAGCTGCATTTTCAGAAGATTCATCACCATGCATGCGTTTTTTCCTGCGAATTCTCGTTTTGAGTTCGGTTCCGAGTTTTTCGCAGAGAGTCTTAGCTAAGTCAATTGCTTCTTGCACGAAACGGTCTCTACTTTCAACTAAGAGGGTTTTCAAAGCGCAGTTTCTGAGCACATTTATCCACACTTAGTCCTCGTTGCTGCAGGTAAATCTGTGCGTCATCTACTTCAGGTAGCACTGCAACCAAAAAGCCAAGAAAAGGTATAGCATTCAGAAACACGTTGTGACGTCAATGTCACAATGTGCCGTTCAATCACGTCACAACGTGAATTTCGGTCTTAATTAAGACCGAAATAAGTAATTTACAGCAGGTTCGAAAGAGACGGATGTCATTATGTGTTAATTTAATGCTAGACCTTGTTTTTTTGGATCATTTTGAACTGTCTGTCGTGTCACAGGCGGCTCGTCTCAGCGGCAACCCTCAACTAGAAGCCTTACTGGACGATCTTCTGAGCTGGCGGCGAGACGAGAACAAGAACAAACGAGATGCAGACACGGTCTAAAAGATATCTTAGTCATTTCTTGGATTTTTACTTGTTCATTTTCGGCCGAAAATGCTTACACGTTTGTGAAGATTTTTTAAAGTGTTGCGTGTTACGCGCTGCCGCGAAGCCTGCACAAGCCCCTTTCGGATTAACATACCATTTCAAATTAGCCCTACACAAGCCCCTTTCGGTTCAGCATACCCTTTCAAATTAGCCCTACACAAGCCCCTTTCAGTTTAGCATACCCTTTCAAATTAGCCCTAAACAAGCCCCTTTCGGTTTAGCATACCCTTTCAAATTAGCCCTACACAAGCCCCTTTCGGATTAACATACCCTTTCAAATTATCCCTACACAAGCCCCTTTCGGTTTAGCATACCCTTTCAAATTAGCCCTACACAAGCCCCTTTCGGTTTAGCATACCCTTTCAAATTAGCCCTAAACAAGCCCCTTTCGGTTTAGCATACCCTTTCAAATTATCCCTACACAAGCCCCTTTCGGTTTAGCATACCCTTTCAAATTAGCCCTACACAAGCCCTTTTCGGTTAAGCATACCCTTTCAAATTAGCCCTACACAAGCCCCTTTCGGTTTAGCATACCTTTTCAAATTAGCCCTGCACAAGCCCCTTTCGGATTAACATACCCTTTCAAATTAGCCCTACACAAGCCCCTTTCGGTTAAGCATACCCTTTCAAATTAGCCCTGCACAAGCCCCTTTCGGTTTAGCATACCCTTTCAAATTAGCCCTGCACAAGCCCCTTTCGGTTTAGCATACCCTTTCAAATTAGCCCTACACAAGCCCCTTTCAGTTTAGCATACCCTTTCAAATTAGCCCTAAACAAGCCCCTTTCGGTTTAGCATACCCTTTCAAATTAGCCCTACACAAGCCCCTTTCGGATTAACATACCCTTTCAAATTAGCCCTACACAAGCCCCTTTCGGTTTAGCATACCCTTTCAAATTATCCCTACACATGCCCCTTTCGGTTTAGCATACCCTTTCAAATTAGCCCTACACAAGCCCCTTTCGGTTTAGCATACCCTTTCAAATTAGCCCTACACAAGCCCCTTTCGGTTTAGCATACCCTTTCAAATTAGCCCTACACAAGCCCCTTTCGGTTTAGCATACCCTTTCAAATTAGCCCTACACAAGCCCCTTTCGGTTTAGCATACCCTTTCAAATTAGCCCTACACAAGCCCCTTTCGGTTTAGCATACCCTTTCAAATTAGCCCTACACAAGCCCCTTTCGGTTTAGCATACCCTTTCAAATTAGCCCTACACAAGCCCTTTTCGGTGTAGAATACCCTTTCAAATTATCCCTACAAAAGCCCCTTTCGGTTAAGCATACCCTTTCAAATTAGCCCTACACAAGCCCCTTTCGGTTTAGCATACCCTTTCAAATTAGCCCTACACAAGCCCCTTTCGGTTTAGCATACCCTTTCAAATTATCCCTACAAAAGCCCCTTTCGGTTAAGCATCCCCTTTCAAATTAGCCCTACACAAGCCCCTTTCGGTTTAGCATACCCTTTCAAATTATCCCTACAAAAGCCCCTTTCGGTTTAGCATACCCTTTCAAATTATCCCTACAAAAGCCCATTTCGGTTTAGCATACCCTTTCAAATTAGCCCTACACAAGCCCCTTTCGGTTTAGCATACTCTTTCAAATTAGCCCTACACAAGCCCACACAAACATTACACTGTACCACGTACTTAATTTTTTGGAACTACAACTTTTTTATCTCTGGAAAACGCCTCATTAGGTAATTAATGTTCGAAATATTGATTAGTGCTTTAGAAGCAGTCGTTTTAGAATTTTAAAAATAGGTTTATACTTTTTTATTTATAAAAAAAAATCTGCAGAAGTTCCCGTTATATGTGGTATGTCAATAAATCATAAATAATTAGTTTTAAAATACCCTGTAAGGATATTACGGTTTAAAGTGCGGTTTCAAAGATATACGGATTTTTCTTACGAGGTCCATCCAATTTTTCATAAAAAAATTCTATGTCATTCGTTTCTATGCTAAATTAACTTATATTACATATTTGAACATAGTTATGTTAAACAAAAGCCATATCCAACAATAAAGGCACACTTAAAATTTGAAATCCCTATGTCTATGGGAGTCGATTTTCAGCCTACTGTGTGGCGGTCTCAAGTATAATGAAACGAAAAGCCAATGCATGGTCTTTGAGGTCGGTAGTAAGAGTCTCGAGAATGTCCCACCAGCAGCGGTGCTATTCACATTTATTCGAAAACATTTCCGATCGGATCCCAGAAACTCAAATTGTTTGAATCTCAGTCTACTTTTATACATTTTGGAATAGGGAATCAAGTATAAATATAGACTAAAATTCGAATAATTTAGGTTTTCATTTTTGAAATGCGAACGGAAAAACGTTTCCGAATTACCTTCTTCCAATTTAAGTACCGGTGTCTATAAGTAATACAAAATTCTTTATTTGGAACTGTAAAGAATTTTGTATTACTTATAGACACCGGTACTTAAATTGGTACTTAAGTAATACTAATAGTCTATAACTACCGATCTCAGAGACGATGCAGATGTAGTGCGGGAACGAAGAACACTATTGATAAGAGCTAACATGATACCAGTGGCCCTATTCGGAGATTTGAGATTTTCATCTCATCTTTTTTCGTCCTTGTTGCTCTCGTTTGAAACGTCATAGGTGTGAGAGTGACCAAGATAAAATCTCATCTCATCTCACGCGCAGGAATAGCCCCACTGGCCCGTAGATTTGCGTATTCAGCTAAGGTGAAAGTTACGCTCTTCAGAGGGTACTACAAAACCCTCTACACGTGCAGCCTATGGGCTGACTACGCCAAGGGCAGTACAGTGATCTGCGAGCCCTGTGCAATAACGAATTCAAGATGCTTTTTTTTTTAAATGTAAAATAGGTCGGCGTTTGACCACCAACTCGCCTGATGTTAAGCGACGTTGTGGTCTAAGATGGAGCACGACGACCTATAAGGTACTTAATTCGCTCTAGTTTTGAAGTTTTGTAAAGTGAACAAGTACAAAGACGGCAGTTGAGTGAGGCGCTACAAGTGCACTACTGCTCAGACCCGTCTTCGGAACGGTTACACCGGACTACATCCCGAAACACGACTAGGCCATTTCACGGCATGGCTTGGTCCGGTGGGTGGTAACTAGCCACGGCCGAAGCCTCCCACCAGAGTTTGCTACCCGGTTAGCACTACCCGGAGACCACGTGTAGGGAATCAGAATAGAGTACACTCCTACGGACGTGGGTAGCTCAGCTGCCTCGGTTCTGCAACACGTCTGGCATGTTTGCGGACGCGCACACAGCATGCTGCCACACGGTCATGCGCACACGAGCCGCGTCCTTGGTGCGCAGAGTGCGGGCCAGCTCCAACATCAACCTGAAGATGATCGCGTCCAGGGGCCCTATTCGGAGATTTGAGATTTTCATCTCACCTTTTTTCGTCCTTGTTGCTCTCGTTTGAAACGTCATAGGTGTGAAAGTGACCAAGATAAAATCTCATCTCATCTCACGCGTAGGAATAGGCCCACAGGCTTGAGTCTTTTTCTCCGGTATTGTTGCGAGAGACATCTCCGTGCCCATTTATGTTTGTTGCCCGTGTTTTCAATGTTTCGTGTACATGTTGTGACATTTTATTGAAGTGTAACTTCTAACGCGACTTCCAACAAGGTTGCGTTAAACGTTTAACGCTCCTGGGGAGGGGGTATAGAAAGAGACAGCGAGAGTGAATGCGATGCACTCGAACGCATGCGCGTAGTGTACTGTTACAGACCAGCGCGAGCGTTAGCAACGAGTAGCGTCCGATATTACAACGCAAGAGGGAGAGAGAAAGAAAGATACACAGAAGTTTCAGTTCTTCCATGTTTTCTTAACATGTTTGACTACAAAGAAATTATCATAATTATAATTCAAATTATATGTGTTGGCAACACATAGAAAAGAATGCAGTCTATGCTCTGCTGTGTGACGTTTTCCGAGCGAACTGTCAAAGGAATGTCAGCGGGGTAGCGCCTGAGTCGCCCGCCCCGCCCAACCGGCACTCTTCGTTGGACCACGGAAGAGGACGCATCTCACATTATTATTCTTTGGCGTCTTTCTGTAGTATTGGTCTGGGTGTCCATTTGATTCATACTGAAATTACCCACATGTACATGGTTTGGATTAATTGAAGTATTCGTTGTTTACATTTACATTAAGGTGATTTTGAATACCGTCCCTTGAGAAATAGTTTACATATGATAATTTCTTTGTAATTTGATTTTTATTTATGTTTTTATTTTATTTAATTATGATGTTTATGTGTGAAAGCCTGAATTAAAGAAACTTCAATTTGAATAATATATTTTTCACACCATTCGCGCCATAAATGTTCACAATGAATAAATTAGTGCGTGTCTTCGGCTGGGATCGAACCCGCATTTTCTCACTTGAGAAGAGCCTTCACCGACTAGTCTATCATCGCTGAGGTAAAAGGTTAGGTAAGGTAGGCTAAGGTTATGTAAATATAAATAAAACAAGATGTAATCAGCTATAATATACACTTTACTTAATCCTTAAGTTACAACCGTTGCTAGCGCGGTACCATTCGAATTCACAAACTATTACTGATATAGATACCTACAAGTACTGTCTTAAACACGATTCCTCCGGAAACCGGACGTCCGTCTCCGGTTTCCGGTCCCGTCAAACACTTCCGTGTTATTTGCCGGAGATAGCTTCCGACTGAGACCATCGGTTCAGCTTAGAATTAAATTTTTCCTGAGCCGGAAATTTTGTGCCGGAAGGGTAGACTTCCGACTTTGAGACCATTAGCGGTACATCTTAAAATTAGATTCGCCCGGAACCGGGTACGCGGCTCCGGCTTTTTGCCGGGAAAATTCCGATTTGTCGTTTATCTTAAAATTAGTTTTTTTTTCTTCATATTCGCTTAGTTAAGTTTACATAATTGATATTAAAAATATCACCGTTACATAGTAAAAGTACATCTATACTGCCTGAAGACACTTTCAGGCTGTAATTACCTATATTCTTAATTCTCAATCGGAATTCTACCCTCACGATTTCTACATACAGCAAGTATTATTACAAATATTAAATAATATACAACAAACAGTACGCACACTTTTGGATAAAATATTGTTTTTTTGTTTTTTTTTTCTTCTCAAGCAAATAACAAATTTGCTAAAAAAAAGTGTTCCGATTTCGATAAACGCGATTTCGTCCGAGTTAGCGTACTGTTTGCTAAATATACTGTGACACAATCCATTGGACTTTCTACTTTCTCTAACAATATCACAGGCGAGTGAACAGCCCTAGAGTGAGTAATTTTTTTTAAAAGTAAGTCATATGCCTTCCTGTGTAAGTGTAATGATCATCGCGTGCCATCCCGCTCTTGCTAACATACTCACACCATGCGAGTGAGCGAGAGGGCATACAATGACTTACATTTACGCAATAAGGCGTCGTCAGCTAGTGGTCTATTCTGCTGTACTCTTCTCAAACGAAGCTGTCCTTTTCTCACTTAGGGAAACGGAAAGAGACGCAGATAATTCTGGTATTTTCTTTTAGGTTAGTTCAAAATGGTAGTACAATAGAATAGACAACTATACTTAGTCAAGTGAAGTATAAGTCAGATTTTATGTCATTCCGATCTGTCAAAACCTCACACCCGTTGACGCCGTAAGCGTTAGAGTGAGACGGTTAATATTTTGACAGCTTAAAGTTTCTCATTCACAATTTCTTCGTATTACAAAGATTTCCAAAACTATGGATTCAGTATTGACGCGCAAAACAAATTTAGCAAAGATTTTTTTTTTTGCAGTGTTTTTTAAAATCACTTACAATTTCTTCGTATTTCAATGATTTTCTAAATTATGGATTCAGTATTGACGAGCAAAAATAGGACAAAGATTTTTTTGCAGTGTTTTTTTCAAAGAGTTTCTAAATTATGGATTCAGCATTGACGCGCAAAACAAAAATGGCAAAAAAAATTTTTTTTGCAGTGTTTTTTAATTTTTTTTAAATCATTTACAATTTTATTTTTGTTTGGTTTATTTTTTGCTGCAAATAACGATTTATTTATTATTTTTCATATGTTAATTTATTTCTGGTATTTCTTCGTGCTTCAAAGATTTTCAAAACTATTGATTCAGTATTGACGAGCAAAAAAGGCAAAATTATTATTGGAGTATTTTTTGAAAAGCAGTGCTTACAGGGATTTATTATTATTCGGAGATTTGAGATTTTCATCTCACTTTGTTTCGTCCTTGTTGCTCTCGTTTGAAACGTCATAGGTGTGAGAGCGACCAAGATAAAATCTCATCTCATCTCACGCGAAGGAATAGGGCTACAGGAACAAATCACCGCGCATCCGAAAAACTATTCACAATTGAGTAGATGTTTATCTGTGAATAGCCAAGCAACGGACACTACGGTCAGTCCTAGGATGGGTGACCGCGGGTGGCATTTACAACTGAGCGCTACCATGGCTCGGATGACACGTTACATTGTAGGCCCCGGTTGTTTGTTCTAAGACAACGATCGTCAAGCCACATCAGAGGCCTTCGGGCGGCCTAAAAACTTTTTTTTTAATGTAGAATAGGTCATCGTTTGACCACCAACTCGCCTGATGTTAAGCGACGTTGTGGTCTAAGATGGAGCACGGCGACAACTGACATCGGGGCTAGCCACTCGGCCTATACGAACTTGCGTGCTTGGTAACTAGCTCACTGTCGATTCTCAGCCTATGGCACTCAGTGCTTGCTTTCTATTGGCGAAAGAATCATTAAAATCGAACCAGCAATTTATAAGTTTGTGATATAAGTGTACAGGTGTTATAAGTTTGACGTGTGTAAGTTTGTGATATAAGTGTACAGGTGTTATAAGTTTGTACTATAAGAGAAGTTAGAAGTCAGTTAGTCTTTCTCTTAAGAGAGTAAGTAAGTAAGTTTTTTCTTCTTTCTCTTATTACAATACTTTCTCTCTTTATCACCCACGACGCAAAAATTACGGGGTGTTATAAGTTTGACGTGTGTGTGTGTGTGTGGTGAATACCTGGTGTGTGTTGTGGTTAATAATTAGTCGGGAGTGTTCTTAGCTATCTTATATCTTTAAATGAGCAATTCTTGTATATATATATATATATTATATATATATAATTGGAATCTCGGAATCGGCTCCAACGATTTTCATACAATTTAGTATATAGGGGGTTTCGGGGGCGATAAATCGATCTAGCTAGGAATCATTTTTAGAAAATGTCATTTTATTCGTGTTTTATAGATAATCAACTTAAACATAAACTTGGAAGAAAAATAACAAAAAGGAGGCGTTTCAAGGAGGCGAATTATAATACTATTTTTTGTAAGCAACTAATTGCTTTAACGACACAACAGCAGATGGCGTTGTTAAGTAACACGAAGTCAATGAGTGTTTGCTTTGAGGTTAGACTAAAATCAATTGTTTATTTTCCAAAAAAAAACAAAAAAAAAAAATACCGAGCAAAGCTCGGACATCCAGGTCCTGTTTGATGAAAATCACAGGTTTTTTTTTAAATTTTTAATGTATTCTTGTTTTTTGATATTAGTTTAAATCGAATCTATAGTTTTCAAAATCTTTTCAAATTCCATAGTATTAAATAGTCACACACCGTGGCCTCACATTGCTCTAACTTCGGGTCCAAACTTGACTTCAATTTGAATTGACCAATATTGAACCGTATAATCGTGACACATTGGGTTCAATATCAACTATAAATCTAGACTGATACAAACATAGGCATCTTGGCTCCAAGAACTAGATTGGTGCAAATCTGATCCAAAGTGTGGCCGCGGCATTACAAAACTGACATATTCTACGAATTGATGAGTAACAAGTTAAATTCCGTCTTAAAGGTAATTATTTTCTCATCTTAAGAGCGTTTAACCGGCGTTATTGCTATCTCGCTCGCACAATTCAACGTTTTTGAAAATAAATAATGGCTGAGTTGGCAATTGAATAATGTTGCCTGATAACTATTTAGTTTATAATATAACGGTTATTTTAAACTAATTTAAATTAAATAACTATTTATTTTCAAAAACGTTGAATTGTGCGAGCGAGATAGCAATAACGCCGGTTAAACGCTCTTAAGTCATTTACTAACAAAAATGCATGATCCAAAAATAAGGTCAACAAACACATAATGACGTCATCATCCGTCTCTTTCGAACTTGTTGTAAATTACTTATTTCTGTCTTGCTTAAGCATCGATTGACGTCACTACGTGTCTGAATGATATCCCTAGCGGAGTATATTATTATACCATGCAAAAATGTAAATATCACATTTTCACGCCAGAATCCGTTATAAGTCTCAATTTCAACATTCTTAAAAAAGAATATGTCATAATTATAATATTATATAATTCACAATTTCGTTTCTCATACAACTGTCAATGCAACATTAATAATGGCACTAATTAAAAAAAAATGTCTACAATAAATCAAATCGCCTACAAGCCATTGTCTACAATCTTGTGCTCCGTACTTAGGACAATGTCATACAAAACATGGGTCATTATCAAAACTAGCATTGAAAAAAATTGGTTGTCTGTAAAGTCACTTTACGGACGACAGTTCAACGTGACAACGTCATAACAAAACATTGATGAAATCTTCTCCTCGGACGCATAGGACAATCGAGTGGAAGAGAGATGATGAAGTTTGACTTCTTCAAGATGAAATCAAATTTGCAGAAGTGGGATTTTTACTTTAAAATTAGTTTCTCTTAGAAGTGGGAAGTCCACTTTACTTTAAAATTCGTTTCTCTCAGGTGGGATTTTACTTTACTTTACTTTAAAAATCGTTTCTCTCAAATTGAGGAATTCACTTTACTTTAAAATTCGTTTTTCTCAGAAGTGGGATTTAATTTTATTTTAAAACTTGTTTCTCTCAGAAGTGCGATTGAACTTTACTTTAAAATTCGTTTCTCTCAGAAGTGGGATTTCACTTTACTTTAAAAATCGTTTCTGTCAGAAGTGAGAGTTTAGTTTACTCTAAAATAGTTTCTCTCACAAGTGGGTTTTCACTTTACTTTAAAATTCGTTTCTCTCAGAAGTGGGATTTGATCTTACTTTAAAATTAGTTTCTCTCAGAAGTGGGATTTCACTTTACTTTAAAAATCGTTTATCTCAGAAGTGGGATTTAACTTTACTTTAAAAATAGTTTCTATCAGAAGTGGGACTTCACTTTACTTTAAAACACGTTTCTTTCAGAAGTGGGATTGAATGTCACTGAATTTTAAGCGTCGTTTCTAAGCTGGTCAATTTGATAATGCCCCATGGTTCGTAAGCCGTTGATTGGTCCGTTTACTTGTGTGCGAGCGGGTTGCTCTTCTGTTGCGGCGCGAAGTACCACTCGAAGCGTTTGAACGATTCTATCTCCCTCTCGCACGCTTCTAGAGACGATAGGTTGGTCAGCGTCGAGTCGACCACGTACGGGTTGGATTCTGGAATTGGAAATTTTGTTTGTAAGCTTAGTGGATGAAAAAGTAATAGAAAGAATGAGGCGTTAAGTCCACCATTCACACGCATACATATCCGCCGACTTTGTAGTTGGCAGCAAATCCGCGGACAAATCTGCTATTTTGTTTTTTTTTTTTCGGAAAACAGTGTTACGTACCAAGATTACTAATAAATTAAATAATTATACACCATTTATCTGTTTTCGCATTTAGAAACATTTTTTTTTGTTAAGCTCATGAGAGTAGAGAAACGCAATTAATATTACAGTAAAAGTCAGGGGTCAGGTATTACACAAAACCAGTTTTTAGCTATATTTTGTCTAATTGAGTTCAGGGATGTGTTGAACAGTTCAAAGTCGGGAAAGTCTACCAGTTTGTTTACGGAGTTAGATGCTCTTAAGAAGAAAGAGTTTCGCCTGTATTTAGTCGTACTACAGGGTACATGTAAGCATTTATGATGTCTTGTAGCTATTACATAACTATCGTCACGTCTTTCCCCGGAGGGGGCTGGCAGAGGTGTAATACAGCACCCACACTTCGCCGGACCATATTCAGTCCCAAATGTGACAGGGGGCGAGTCTGTCGCCATACACCGGGCTCCAGTCATGTAGCAGATGACATACAATACGCACAAATTTTCACACAATGAATGTCCATCCAAAGGTTGCCTGGAAGAAATCGCTTTAGACGATAAGGCCGCCCTTGTACTGCCGAATGATATTTTATTTTAATTTTTAATTCGTTTGTTTTCTTTGTATTTTTTGGTGTGCAATAAAGATGTATTGTATTGTTAATACTTATAAATTTTAAGAGAAAAAAGTATTGTATAGTGTATCATACCAGTTTCGTTGTGCAGACGTGTGCCAACAGCGCCATGAGCTCCACCGGAGCCGCTCGAACACACAGACGAACCTGTCGGCGAGCTGCGCCCCGACGGCAGACCTAGTGTCAACACAAATATGTTAATTTAAAAAAAAGAAGATAAAAAATTTTTAGTAAATAATTGTATCTTTAATAGATATGGATAGTCAAGCATAAGTTGGGTTTTGGGACAACAATGGAATTATAATAAACTAGCTGGGCCCCGCTGTTTCATCCGCGGTTAAAAAGTATCCTATGTGCTATTCTAGACTGTAATCTATCTCTGTGCCAATTCATCCAGATCTGTCCAGCCGTTCTGGCGTGAAAGAGTAACAAACATCCATCTCTTCATTCTTACAAACTTTCGCGTTTATAATATTAGTAGGATAAAATTCGGCACACACACACACACACGGTCACCTGACTCCAAATTAAGCAAAGCTTTTACTATGGCTGCCAGATACTGATATGCGTATTTTTTATATCTTAAATACATAAATAGATATCAGCTTACTACGACAGTTAACTAACTCTGCTTGTTGCAGTAAGACAGCTTGTTGTAGTAAGACAGTAACTAACTCTGCTTGTTGCAGTAAGACAGCTTGTTGCAGTAAGACAGCCTGTTGTAGTAAGACAGTAACTAACTCTGCTTGTTGCAGTAAGACAGCTTGTGACAGTAACTAACTCTGCTTGTTGCAGTAAGACAGCTTGTTGTAGTAAGACAGCTTGTTGTAGTAAGACAGTTAACTAACTCTGCTCGTTGCAGTAAGACAGCTTGTTGTAGTAAGACAGTTAACTAACTCTGTTTGTTGCAGTAAGACAGCTTGTTGTAGTAAGACAGTTAACTAACTCTGCTTGTTGCAGTAAGACAGCTTGTTGTAGTAAGACAGTTAACTAACTCTGCTCGTTGCAGTAAGACAACTTGTTGTAGTAAGACAGTTAACTAACTCTGCTCGTTGCAGTAAGACAGCTTGTTGTAGTAAGACAGTTAACTAAATCTGCTTGTTACAGTAAGACAGCCTGTTGCTGTAAGGCAGCCTGTAATAGTAAGACAGTTAACTAAATCTGCTTGTTGCAGTAAGACAACCTGTTATGACAGCTTGTGACAGTAACTAACTCTGCTTGTTGCAGTAAGACAGCTTGTTGTAGTAAGACAGCTTGTTGTAGTAAGACAGTTAACTAACTCTGCTCGTTGCAGTAAGACAGCTTGTTGTAGTAAGACAGTTAACTAACTCTGTTTGTTGCAGTAAGACAGCTTGTTGTAGTAAGACAGTTAACTAACTCTGCTTGTTGCAGTAAGACAGCTTGTTGTAGTAAGACAGTTAACTAACTCTGCTCGTTGCAGTAAGACAACTTGTTGTAGTAAGACAGTTAACTAACTCTGCTCGTTGCAGTAAGACAGCTTGTTGTAGTAAGACAGTTAACTAAATCTGCTTGTTACAGTAAGACAGCCTGTTGCTGTAAGGCAGCCTGTAATAGTAAGACAGTTAACTAAATCTGCTTGTTGCAGTAAGACAACCTGTTATAGTAAGACAGTAACTAACTCTGCTTGTTGTTGTTGACGTGGTGGGCGGGCGTGAAGGCGTGTTCCGGCCAGCCGTGGCCTGCCGGCCGCGAAAACAGAGAATCGTGGGGATCTGGGTGCGTCATCTCCGGCGGCTGCTGCCCGGGTTCCTGTAGGGAAATAGATATTGCTATACAGTTAGGCACTTGTCCGAACGCTGGCGATGAACTTGGACCTAGATACGAGTTGGCGTGCAGCGTGTATACTAGCGAGTGTACGCTCAGCGAACATTACCCACTCGCAAGTGTATTCGGAGAGTTTTGCGAGAAACTCCTTCACTTCCTGCCTCGGTGTTCCCCAGCAATAGTTACAACCTGGCTCTCTTCAAGACAAGAGTGAATAGGCACCTCATGGGCAAGTGTCCTCCATCTTCACTTTCCACCAGGTAAGTTGTGCTTGTGGTCAAATGGCATTAAATAAAAAAAATATAAAAATTTAGTGGAGCGCTTTCTCGCCGGCGGTGTTTACTGTCAGCGATGAACAATTAATGCGTCTTTTTTTTCACACTTACAGGGGTTTAGATAACTCACCAAAAACCTCTTAAAGGTTCATTGAACTCATCAATATGAACAGCTGTTCCATTCAAAAAGTTCATTGGCCTAAACTAAAATGTTAGGAACAGCTGTTTTTTTGCGATTTCAGAGTTCGTCCCATAGTAAAAGTTTTTCATTTTGATGAGTACAATGAACCCTTCAGAGGTTTTGGTGAGTCACCTATAACTTTATATCTACACCAATCTGGGTCTTAGGGTCTAGACAGCAATGTGTGTATCAGCCATTGGACAAGTTGATATTGAAGCCAATGTGCCACGCAGTAACAAGGTTCAATATTGGTCATTTCAAATTGAAACCAAGCTTGGAGCTAAAGTTAAACCAATGAGAGGCCACGGCATTAATTTAAAAAAAAAACTTACCTGTCTATAATATTTAGAGTCGGTCACATGATGAATAGAAACTTCACTATTTAGCTTCGATCCCGCGCGCAGTCTTTGGAAATATGGCAGCGAGTCACCGTTGGACAAGTGCCTTTGGCTAGCTTCGTCCAACTTGCCAATGTTGGACCCAATGTCCGATTTGTCGTTGAATAGAGCGCTGCGGAAGACGTTTCTGCAAAAAACAAAGCAAATCATAAAGTGAAAATGTTAGCTAGCTTTTTTACGTTAAAACAGCTGAACCAATTTTGACGAAATTTGTCAGAGAAGTTTGCATCACTTACATTTTTTTGTTATGAAATTTATCAAAGAATAAAATTTCACAATTAATATTATTTACGATTTAAATAAGACACTTGTTTCTTTAGAAAACTTGCCATACGACTAAAAAAAGTCAGATAAAAACACACCACTCTTTTTACCCGACTGCGCAAAAAGGAGGGTTATGGTTTTCGAGTGTATGTCTGTATGTGGGTATGTATATTAAATGAGGTTTCTTTTGTCACGCCCTACAGCCTAAACAGCTTGATGTATTTCGACATGTGGTGTCATTTGAATCGTCTTGATAGTGGAAGTGACATAGGGTACAACATTTTGAAGCTGGGTTTTATGTTTTACTTTTAATAATGTTATTCACTACTACACACTCACCTATCTTCCTGCCCAAACGGAGTATACAATCCTGTATACTCATTATCATCCCTCTTCAACGGAGTCCCAATCGGCTCAGGCCTCTGTATCGGATTAGAAAACAACGAGTTGTCCGTCTCAAAGTCCCTTCTTGTCTCAACCTCCTTCCTCGTCTCAATGTCCCTTCTCGTCTCAACCGGCCTCGTCCCGATGGGGTTTGGTGAGACGACTGGTTTCGGACTCGAATTCTCATAGTACTCCGGTGATAGGAAGCTTCGCTGCTGATTGTCATCGTTCGTTTTGAATAATGAGTAACCTGGAACGATTTTAAAAGTATGTTGATAAGATGCAATTAATTGAGTGTATTTTAATTCTAACCAATTGGCCGAATGAAGTGAGGTCTCAGAGTATACTGGGACATCTCGGCATTTGTTTGTTCGAGTCTCAGTCATTATTCATGAGTTTTTAAACGTGATTGATTCTTCCGATCAAATCTATACTCGATTCCTTAGTCAAAATTTACTGAGAAGAGAAGAGAAAAGTATACTGAGATTCGAACAATTAGAGTTTGAAATTTGTGATATCCGATTGGAAAGTTTCCGAATGATTGTGATCCACCTTTCATCAACGGTTCCAGTGGGACCGCGGGCGAGATCGCATAATCCAGCTAGTAAATTAATAAACACATTTCTGTATTACCTTCATCATTCTTCTGAGTGAACGAAGCCAGATTCATGATCCTATTCTGGTACTCATCGCTCTTCGGCATGGGCTGATCAATAAATTGATTCTGTGTATTAGGATACACATTCGGATTTGTATAGTTGTACGGTTGGTTGTACATTTGCATGGGTGGGGTTGGATTACGTAGGCCCATTAGCGATTGCTGGTGCATCATGGACATGAGTGGGTTTCTGATGGTGTACATTCCGTTGGATGTTGGTGTTATTGTTGCTTGGCAAGCGTTGGGTGGCATTGGAATTGGGTCCGGTACACGGATTTGTTCTGGTTTCTTCTGTACGGGTGTTGATGGTGAGACCTGAAAGAAGGAATATAAACTTTCAAGAAAGAGACATTTTTATATGGAATAGTTATTTTTTTCTCTATTTCAGGATTGGTTCCACAGTAAAAGTTGTTCATAATGATGGGTACAATGACCCACTTTCGGCTTAGTACACCCTTTCCTGATGACTGTAGTGTGTTCAAACTTTAACATTTTAGAGAGACATGTTCTTTATAACTGATTTTTGACTTATGCATTTTGTTACGTTTTTGGCATTCTGCCAGGCATGATCCTGATCTTTGCCTGACGCTGCGTACAGACCAAAGCAAACGAAGACCAACGATATGCTGCGTCTCGTTTTATTTTATTGAAACGAAACGGGACGTAGCGTATTCTCTGGCATTCGTTGGCTTGGTCTGTACCTAGCTTGAGTAAAACAAAATTTTTAAGTCATAAATCTACCATATTTCTTTCATCACGGCACAGAAACTTCAGAAACCCTAAATTTATGAAAATAAATCAAAAACCTAAACTTAAAATTTCCGCTCGCTTCTCTCACGCATTCAGAGCTGAGCGAAGCGAGCGAAATCACTTCTACTGACCTGTACAGGTGGCAAGTTGGGATGGAACATGGGATTCCTCAGTGTGACCATCTTAGCTCCCTCGTGTGCTTCTGGGCGTCCGTCGGCCGCCGCTGCAGCCTTCTTCGCCTTCTTCTTGGCCTTTTTGGACTTGCCCACCGGTGGCGGGGGCGGCGATGGTGGTATTATTGGTTTTGGGACATCTGGACATACGAAAATATATACAGGGTTAATCTACTCATCAATATGAACAATTTTTACTATGGGGCGAACTCCGAAATCGCGAAATAAAAATCAGCTGTTCCATACATTTTGTCTCAGGTGATTGAAGTTTTTGTATGGAACAGCTGTTATTTTTTTCCCGTTTACAGGATCGGCTTCATAGTAAAAGTTGTTCATATTGATGAGTACAATGAACCCGTTAAGAGGTGTTTGATGAGTTATACCTATAATACTGTATATTTGAAATATTGATTCAACCCCTGACGCGAAAACGACGGGGTGTTATAAGTTTGACGTGACTGTGTGTGTCTGTCTGTGGCATACTAGCTCCTGAACGGATGAACTGATTTTTTTGTTTGAAAGGTGAATTAGTCGGGAGTGTTCTTAACTATATTTGATGGAAAACGGTGTTGATGAAAACCGGTGTCATAGGTGTTTTAATGTTTAATTTATTCTTGCTTATCACGTAAAATCAGTATCGATACCTGTGGATACTTCCACTGTACTACACTTCACGCGATTTGAGAGTTTGTCTCAAGTTGTTCATATTGATAAGTACATTGAACCTTTAAGAGGTTCTTGGTGAGATACCTATAACCCTAAACTAACTAAGTTCACGCAAAATTAGTATCGAATCAGTTGATTTTGCGTGAACTTGGCCTGAAAGTATTCAGGCCAAGTTATCTTATTATATATTTAAATGAGCAATTCTTGTATATATATATATATATAATTGGAATCTCGGAATCGGCTCCAACGATTTTCATACAATTTAGTATATAGGGGGTTTCGGGGGCGATAAATCGATCTAGCTAGGAATCTTTTTTAGAAAATGTCATTTTATTCGTGTTTTATCGATAATCAACTTAAACATAAACTTGGAAGAAAAATAACAAAAAGGAGGCGTTTGAGTAGTCTCAACTGAAAAATATGACTCTTCCTGACATCTATTGGCGAACAATAATACTATTTTTTGTGAGCAACTAATTGCTTTAACGACACAACAGCAGATGGCGTTGTTAAGTAACACGAAGTCAATGAGTGTTTGCTTTGAGGTTAGATCAATTGTTTATTTTCCAAAAAACACAATTAAAAGTCTAAGGTACTAGTTTCGATATTATTGTATCAAAGTGTATCAAAGTAAAGAATATGGTTATTTCATATTCCAATTATCTATAAATAAATGATGGGCACTGAATAAAAAAATACCCTGTATAGCAGACTAGCCGAGAATTCGTTCGCGTTTTATTTAGAAAATTGTATCGAGATACCGTCCTGGTGATATACTGTAACTAATTATCTTAACTACTATACTACTACTACTATACTATGTACTATTGGAAGAGATCGCTCTTAGTGAAATGGCCGCCAAAGTCAAAAGTCAAAGTCAAAGTCAAAATGTTTTTATTCAATTTAGGTATCAAAGATACACTTATGAACGTCAAAGTTATTTAAATAGACTCGACCGCCTTGTTCGGATAAAAAGCCTCTACTCAGAAGAACAGGCAAGAAACTGAGGGGCATTATTTTTTCAAATAATAAATAAATTAGTCTCACAAATTTTGGCTTACAACTAGGTAATATCTATAAATATTAGTGGCTACTTGGCGGAAGTGGAAGGCTCCAGACATCTTTATCTTCTAAATAATTCTTAACCTTATAATATCCTCTTTTCATTAATGTAGTTTTTACATGTGATTTGAATTTTCCCTCGGTGAGCCCTGTTATATTTTTCGGGATTTTATTGTAAAAACTAACGCAGTTGCCTAAAAATGACTTTCTTGACTTAGTCAGTCTAAATCTCTGTACAGCTATCCTATCCTTATTTCTAGTGTTATAATTGTGATAGTCACTGTTCAATTTAAATTTATGTAGATTTTTGCGAACGTGCATAATATTTTCAAAGATATATAAAGAAGGTAAAGTTAAAATATTTATTTCTTTAAATAAATCTCTCAATGATTCACGGGGACCCATTCCGTAGATAGCGCGGACCGCTCGCTTTTGCAAAATAAAAATGGCCTCCACTTCAGCAGCTGATCCCCACAGCAAAATGCCATATGACATTATGCTGTGGAAGTAAGCAAAGTAAACCATCCGAGCTGTAGCTATATCCGTCAGTTGCCTAATCTTGCGAACCGCATAAGCAGCAGAACTAAGTCTCCCAGACAGAGCACTAATATGTGGACCCCATTGCAGTTTGGAATCAATGCTTATACCCAGGAACACCGTCGCCTTGTCTATGTTAAGTTTATCGCCCTCAAGCATTACGTTTGGTTCTATATATCTAACATTAGGCATGGAAAACTTTAAACACTTAGTTTTTTTTGCATTTAGTAACAAATTGTTCGCAGCGAACCATCTCGAAATAATAGTCAGTACGTTGTTCACATGCACAAGTTCACTATCTTTCCTATCTGTTCTAAAAATAAGAGATGTATCATCAGCAAATAGAACTATGTCTGTAAGGTCCTTAACCATATACGGCAAATCATTTATATACGCCAAAAATAAGAACGGGCCTAAGATAGAACCTTGTGGTACTCCCATTGTAACTAAAGATCCGGAAGATGTGACGCCATTAATTCCTACTTTTTGTTGTCTATCAGTTAAATATGACTCGACAAGATCTAGAGCGATTCCACGAATTCCGTAGTGGTGTAATTTACGGATCAAGGTGCGGTGTTCTACACAATCAAACGCTTTGGAAAGATCACAAAAGACACCGATGGCATCCTGTGAACTCTCCCAAGCTTCCATCACATGCGTAACTAATCGAACTCCCGCATCTGTTGTTGATCTACTTTTCGTGAAACCGAACTGATTTTCGTTTAATATACTGTGTATGTTAAAGTGACACAACAGTTGATTAAGTATAATCTTTTCAAATATTTTACTCAAAGCCGGAAGCACAGAGATGGGTCTGTAATTCGAGGGATCTGACTTACTACCCGATTTGAAGATAGGGGTAATTTTGCTGTTTTTCATTAAATCGGGAAATGTGCCTCTGTCAATACACATGTTAAATATGACCATGAGGTGTGGTGCAATAGTTTCTATTAAAGACTCTAACACTTTTACTGATAATCCCCATAAATCTTCACTAGATTTAACTCTTAAGCTTTTGAAAGTTTTGATAATTTCAGAGATGGAAGTGTATCTGAACCGAAAGTCTGGTATATCCCGCGAGAAGTGTTCTTTTAGAAAAGCACCTGCATCATCTGGAGACGAGTTAAGCGTTTTGGTGGCATCAAAGGGTATGCTAGAGAAGAAATGTTCAAAAGAGTTGGCTACCGATTTTGCATCAGAAACCGGCTGATTCTCAACTACCAGCGTAAATTCTGAATCCCTCGACTTACTATTTCCCGTCTCTGTGTTGATGGTCTTCCAGACAGCTTTTATTTTATTATCGGATTTTTGAATTTTATCTTTTATAAACAAAGCTTTAGCGCGAATGCAAACCGACTTAAAAGTTTTCGAGTATTTTCTAACATAGTCATGAAAATCCTTACTAGATGTCAGAGATTTCTTGTTATATAAATCATACATAACATCTCTACTTTTTCGTATACCTCTGGTCGCCCAGTCACTAAACTGTATTTTTTGGTTGAATTGAATCTTCTTCTTTGGACAAATTTCATTAAATTCATTGCTAACTATTTTAAATAATTTTTCATAACTGTCATTAGGGTTATTGACAGAAAAATCAGTTAAAATAAGTTTCGACTCTATGCAATTATTTAGTCGTTTTAACCTACCTTTCGTTAATGGTCTACACTCAACTAAAGATGGTTTCTTTATTTTATCAATTTCAAATTTAATTGCAAGGCCCTTGTGATCTGACCTGACTCCGTTAAAAAGTGATAAATCTTTTGTTTTACAACTTGAGAAAATATTGTCTATGCAAGTAGATGAGGTCTCCGTTACTCTAGTTGGCTCGCAGAAAAGATAGTTTAAATTAAATGCTTTAAATAAAGAAATTAGATTAATTTTATCCGTAGAATTGACTAAAATATCTATATTGAAGTCTCCGCAAACCAAAATAGATCTATTTGATTTAGAAAGTTTCTTTAGTACGCACTCCATTGTTGACATAAAATGATTGAAGTTAGATGCTGGTGGTCGATAAACACATAATATTATGTGCCTGTCCATTTCCGCACAAGCAATTTCACAGACACGTTCAACAGAATAGCCCCTTATGTCAGAGCGTTCCTTATATTTCATGTTATTTTTAAAAAGAATAATACAGCCTCCTCCTTCAGCGGATACTCTGTTAAACGCACTGGCCACCTGAAAATTTGTAACATTAAATAGCATTTTATTTGATTTTAACCAAGTTTCAGTGAAACATAAAATATCAAAATTATACTTATCTAATAAAAGTTCTATTTCTAAAATTTTGCCAGAGAAGCGGTTTATGTTTTGATAAAAAAGTGAAATGTCCACACACTTCTCTGTTGTCTCACTTAAAAGTTTAAACTATTGGTCACAGTTATGTTATTAGTACATTTACTAAAAACTGTGACCTTATCTTTGTACTTCGTTATATTTCCTATAACTGAATCAATATTGTAGGCTAACAATGTAGCAATCAAGTGTCTGCATTTCTTAGGACAATACATGCTGTCCTGTGTTAACTTAAAATTATAAATAAATTGATTACTATCAAAAAATAGCAGCTTATCACTATGACGGGAAACTATGTTAAACATTAATGCATTCAAAGAATGGATGTGGTTATTTTGACTTCTAGTCAAAGAGTCTGAGTATGGAAATGCACATAACATTACTTTGAATGCATTTAATTTCAACAGACAAGTTATTCTTGCAATCACTTCTTTCCTGTCTGTACCTAAACTTTGCCCCAGGTAAACCACAACAATTGTACTACTATCTATTTTACAGCTTAATATTTTCTTTTCAATTTGAGCATATGATGCTCCTGGCATGCAGTGGTTTACCACAGAACAACTAACACTGTTGCTCAATAAGGAACCTAAGCCTACACCTATTCTGTCTGAAAAAACTAAGATTTGGTTAATACACTGTACCTCACTCTGCTCCGCCTCTAGGATTAATTTAGGTGAACTAGTAGAACTAGTAGTAAGGGTTGAGGTATCTTTTTGAGGGTGGTTAGAACCCGTCATGAGGTTGTTCTCAGAGTGTAGGGTCACACTCTCTACATTACTATTAACCAGGTCTACTAGCTCAATTGCAGTCTTGTAGTGCTCGCTTAGATGAATTTGAGCAGACTTGTATCCAGAAAAGATATCTTGTAATGTATTTTCTTTCTGGAGCAGGTCAGAGCGAAGTTGCAGTGTATCATTATCATATAATCGCCTAGTAATGTCTAGTTCTTCCATACAGTTTTTTAGTTGCTCTTCTAATGACAATTTATCTTTAATTAAATCTACATTTTTACTGAAATAACACCTTTTTTCAGTTGTTTTTGACATTTTTTTATGATTTTCTTAACTTTAATATATTTTTTAATTTTGTTGTGACTTTTTAAATGGGTGGTAGTATTATTCATACATTTTTCCTTAGTATGGTCAATGTTTACTATAGGTTTTAAATTCATGCCACCACCTACCAGCTCATCGAATAGGTTCAGTGTGTCGGTTGTCGGTGTGTCGGTGTGTTGTTGTGTGTGTGTGCCAGTTGTTACACTACAGTTTAAGATTTTTCTGTTCTTTTGTTTTTGTTATTTCTGGTGTGAACAATAAAGTGTTTCTATATCTATCTATCTAATTATCAAATTCCATCAAGTTCCGTTTAGCCGTGAAAAGCCTATAAACAGACAGACAAAGTTACTTTCGATTTTATTATTAAGTATGGATGACATACATATTCACCCAATGAACAGATTTGATGCGTGCCATCGGTTGGGACCGAACCCGCGCCCTCTAGCTTGACAGGCGAGCTTGTGTGTACATCTATCATATGTAGATCTATTTACCTGGGTGCGTGGTGAACATCATCATGGAGGGGTCAGCCTCGATGACAGGCGCGGGGCGCGCCAGTGGCGTTGGCGCGGCCGGCAGCTGGTTGCACTACGGACGGACAGACATACCAACATCACTATACTGGGTATAAGTAGGTTAAAGGACAATTTATATAATAAATATACAGAGAGAGGCTATGGTTGCCCGACTAAACTCTTCCTTGAAAGCTGTATCAGACTGGGGCGACGCTAACTTGGTGAACTTCAATGCCACCAAAACTCAGTCGTGTCTGTTCTCCACAAAAAAGAGTCCTTTTTTTCTATCGCCTACTTTCCGCGGTGTACCGATACAGACGGTTGACTGCCTTGAGCTCTTAGGTGTCCGTCTTACGTCTAATTTGAACTTTGGTTCATTCATTGAGTCAAAAGCCAAAGTTGCTGCTAAAAAACTTGGTGTCCTTTCCAAGGTGAGGCAATACTTCACTCCTGAACAGCTTCTTACCCTCTATCAAACGCAGGTTCGATCTTGTTTGGAGTATTGCTGCCACCTATGGCATGGCTCCGCCAAGTATCAGCTAGACGCTCTGGACTCCATCGAAAAGCGCGCCAAACGGCTCATTAACAATGACTCGTTGGTTGAATCTAAGCTTCAGAGCTTGTCACACCGGCGTGAAGTGGCCAGTCTGTCTGTATTCTACAGAATACACTACGGCGAGTGTGCACAAGAACTGCACGACCTGATCCAGCCATCACCAATCTTTTATAATTGTACCAGGCGCAGCAGTAAGAGACACCCTCTTAAGGTGGAAATTCCGCCAAAACGCACTGAGCGTTTCAAGTCAACTTTTCTTGTAAGAACTGCAGAGGTGTGGAACTCGTTGCCTGCGTCTGTCTTTCCACCTAAATACAATCCGGGGGTGTTTAAGAGTAAAGTGAATAGGTATCTCCTAGGTAAGCGTGTTACACCTTCGATCACGGCAACGCTTCCCATCAGGCGAGTCAGTGGTCAAACGCATGCCTAGTTTGTTATAATTAATAACATTAAAGAAATATGGTCACCATGGAATTAAGCATCCGGCGACCACTTTAGACTAACTTCGCATTGGCTGAAGGTATTCGATAGCCATTTCGTCTAGAAGAAGAAGACGAGCGAAGAGAGCAAGTAATGATACTGACGAGCCTCTAAAGTTATCTACAGAGTGACAAAGTGCAAATTCAATCACTTTTTGTGACTTTTGTACTTCTCTGATTAGTCATTCTTAAATAACTAAGTATTTCCCTTGTTTTATGGATTAATTTAAAAGCTAATGATGTAGACAACGTCCCTATGTAAGGAGATTTTTGATTTGCTTTGTCTATCTATTAAATAAATCAGTCAAAAGTGACCCCTTACAAATGCGGATGTTTTTCATAACTCTATTTTATCTTGAGTACGTTTAAAAAAAAACTATAACATAGGGGCAGAGATATATGTAGTTCATTTAATTGTACATGCCTAATTTCATCACAAGCTAACGAATAGTTTTTAAGAAATTTGACAAGCGCGTTTGTATGGAAAATTCCATCAAATTGTAGGCCCTGTGGCCTTCCTTATTCGGGGATTTGAGATTTCCATCTCACTTTTTTCCGTCCTTGTTGCTCTCGTTTGAAACGTCATAGGTTTGAGAGAGACCAAGATAAAATCTCATCTAATCTCACGCGCAGGAATAGCCTCCCTGGTTGTCTGTTCTATTACAACAATAGTTAAGCCATGTCAGAGGCCATCGGGCGGCCTAGAAACTCTGACTGACTTATTTTGGACAAAAAAAATGCCGCAGTCTTGCCTGTTCTTCTGAGTAGTGGCTCTTTTCCCGAACAAGGCGGTCGAGTCTATTATAAAACTTTGACGTTCATAAGTGTATCTTTGATACACAATTGAATAAAAACTGACTTTGACATCAGGGCTAGCGACTCGGCCTATACGAACTTGCTAGCTATGTCAAATAGCAAAGTGAAATGTCTTTTACCTTCCAAAGGGGGACGGACTTGAGGGGCGGGGGCTCCTTCTTCTCGTTGGGCTGCACTCGAGTGAGGGTGATGCCGGGGGGCAGCCGGAGATCAGCGACCTGGGACAAAGGAGACAGGTTCAAAATTTCACAAAAACCCATACCTATTATACAAGGTTATAGGTAACTCACCAAACACCTCGTAAGGGTTCAATATACTCATCAATATGAACAACTTTTACTATGAAGCCAATACTGTAATCTCAAAAAAAAAACAGCTGTTCCAAAGAAAAAGTTCAATCACCTGAGACAAAATGAATGGAACAGCTGATTTTTTTTTCGAGATTTCAGTGTTCGCTCCATAGTAAAAGTTGTTCATATTGATGAGTACAATGAACCCTTAAGAATAAACTAAACTGAATTAATACTAACGACATCATCAATATTTATTTTAGAAAACTGTATATTTGTACGCAAATATCTACATTTTTTTCAAAAACTTGCTGCTCAGCGACAATATCAATTAAGGTCTGATTGCAAACATAAATTAATCCTAACAACCTCCAGACTAAAAATACATGGCTCCGGCCCAAACCCAACGGCTATTAAAATTTACAATAAATTACCTAATGAGTTAAAAAACATAGAAGATGAGGTCAAATTTATTAAAACGTTAAAAGATATATTGATAAAAAAATGTTTTTATACTCTAGACGAATTTTTAACTGACAAAAATATTTAATAGAATAAATCCAGTCTGAACAATGTTGCCATACCCTATATATCAGGGTCATTATGTGATACAATTTCATGTAATTTACCTTTAAGAACTGCATGTACCATAATCGAAGCAATAAATTATTGAGTATTGAGTATTGAGTATTAAGAGATTTTTGGTTAGGTGCCTATAACCCTGTATAAATTGAAAGTATAAATTAAAAATTAAAAAAAAAACTCCAAAACCGATTTCCATCAAACATAGCTAAGTACACTCTCGACTAATTCACCTTTCAAACATAATCAAAATCGGTTCATCCGTTCGGCAGCTACGATGCCACACACACACACACACACACACACACACACACACACACACACACACACACACACACACACGCACGCACGCACGCACGCACGCACGCACGCACGCACGCACGCACACACACACGTAAAACAAACTACAACCTAGGTATCTTCAAAGCCAGAGTGAATAAGTACCTACTAGGTACCTGATGTCGCTTTACATCAGGCGAGTTGGTGGTCAAATGTTGACCTATTCTTTATAAAAAAAAAAAAAAAAGTCACTCATAAAACTATATATATATATATAAATAAGTGTTGTATTACTTGTAATGATTATGTTTTATTGTTTATTGATTTATTTATTGATTATTCGCATGTTTATAATTTTTAATTTAATTTTTATTTTTGTGTTTTGATTTTTAATTTAATTTACATTTTTGATGATTTTAATAATAATAATAATAAATTCGGGACACTTCCACACACGGTCGCCTGACCCCAAACTAAGCAAAGCTTGTACTATGGCTGCCAGGGACTGATATACATACTTAGATATTTTTAAATACATACTTAAATACATATTAACACCCAGGCATAGAACAAACACAAATGTTCATCACATAAATGTTTGTCCTAGGTGGGAATCGAACCCACGCCCCCAAGCTCAGAAGGCAGGTTCACTACCAACTGAGCCACCGAGGCAGTCAATTTTGTGTGTACATATGGAATGACTGTTCTGAAATAAACATTATTATTATTATTATTATATTATAACACCCTATCGTTTTTGCGTCGGGGGTTTGTAGACTTTTCACGGCTAAACGACTGAACGGATCATGATAAAGTTTGATAATTAGTTACAGTATTTCACGTGGAAGTATTTTGTATACTATTTTCTGAATAAACGCGAACGACGTTACGGGTAACAGCTAGTTTGATTATATTTTTAACTAGCTGCGCCACGCGGTTTCACCCGCGTGACTGCCTCGGTGGCTCAGTTGGTAGTGAACCTGCCTTCTGAGCTTGGGGGCGTGGGTTCGATTCCCACCTAGGGCAAACATTTATGCGATGAACATTTGTGTTTGTTCTATGTCTGGGTGTTAATATGTATTTAAGTATGTATTTAAAAAATATATAAGTATGTATATCAGTCTCTGGCAGCCATAGTACAAGCTTTGCTTAGTTTGAGGTCAGGCGACCGTGTGTGGAAGTGTCCCGAATTTTTTTTTTTTTTTTTAAGTATTCTATAAGCTATTCTAGACTATAATCTATCTCTGTGCCAAATTTCATCTAGATCTGTTCAGCCGTTCTGGCGTGAAAGAGTAACAAACATCCATCCGTCCATCCATTCATTCGTACAAACTTTCTCGTTTATATATTAGTAGGATGTATACTTTGACTAGCCTAATTTATAGAGAAAATATCGTCAGTTCATGAAATCAAATAATGAAGAAAAAAAAACACAAAAAAAAATTACAATTTCTTTTTAAATATTTTTTGTAGATTATCTTGTTAATATATTTTTTCTACATTCAGTTTCTTTTCATTAATAATCAATGAGAAAATTAAGGTTTAAAGACGTACCTGAACGCCGCAGCTGAGCTGCTCCATAATACTAGACGAAGTCGGCTTGTCCGTTTCCGATGCGGTTTCGTCTACGTTGTTAGCTTGCGGCTTCATTTGTTGCACCTTTTTCTCTTTCTTGTTGACTTGTTGTTGTTGGAATTGTTGAGGTTGTCTTACTTTTGTAGCCGGCATCGGTGGCACTGGAGAATAAAAAAAATTGGTTTAGGACATTTTTTCCCCGCATCGGTGTCAACGGAGAATAAAAAAAATTGGTCTAGGACATTTCTTGCCGGCATCGGTGTCACTGGAGAGTAAAAAAGTGGTTTAGGACAATTTTTCCCCGCATCAGTGTCACTGGAGAATAAAAAAAATTGGTCTAGGACATTTATGCCGGCATCGGTGTCACTGGAGAATAAAAAAATTGGTTTAGGACATTTTTTCCCCGCATCGGTGTCACTGGAGAATAAAAAAAATTGGTCTAGGACATTTTTTGCCGGCATCGGTGTCACTGGAGAGAAAAAAAATTGGTTTAGGACATTTTTTGCCTGCATTTGCGTATTGTATGTCATCTGCTACATGACTAGAGCCCAGTGTAAGGCGACAGGCTCGCACCCTGTCACATTTGGTATTGAACATCGTCCGGCGAAGTGTGGGTGTTGTATTACACCTCTGCCAGCCCCTCGGGGGAAAGGCGTGACGATATGTGATGTATTTTCTATTGCAGTCCGGCTATGTGCGCTGACCAAAAAACTAAACAAAATCCTCACCAATCTTCTCCTGCTTGAACTCTTTCTTCTTCTCCACCTTCTTCTCTTCCTTTTTGCTCTTAACCGGCTCCGGTTTCTTCGCTGCCGGTTTCTTCTCCGCCCGCTTCGCCGGTTCCGGTTGCGGCGGTTCGGCGACCACCTTCCCCTTCTTGGTTTTCGCTTTCAAATCGCGTTGCAGTTGCTGTTCTAGCAGTTGTTGCTCTTGTTTGCGTTTCTCTTCTTCTTCCGCCTGGGGAGATAGAAAAATGTGTGTTATTATTAAAATTGACATGTAAAAGCACACTATATATCTTAATCTTATATCTTTAAATGAGCAATTCTTGTATATATATATGTATATATTTGTATAATTGGAATCTCGGAATCGGCTCCAACGATTTTCATACAATTTAGTATATAGGGGGTTTCGGGGGCGATAAATCGATCTAGCTAGGAATCATTTTTAGAAAATGTCATTTTATTCGTGTTTTATGGATAATCAACTTAAACATAAACTTGGAAGAAAAATAACAAAAATATGACTCTTCCTGACATCTATTGGCGAATAATAATACTATTTTTTGTGAGCAACTAATTGCTTTAACGACACAACAGCAGATGGCGTTGTTAAGTAACACGAAGTCAATGAGTGTTTGCTTTGAGGTTAGACTAAAATCAAAGGTACTACATATAATATGAAAAAGTGAGTCTTTGTTCATTTTCTTTGTTTCTTTGTAACGCTTTCACGTCTGAACTACTCAACCGATCGTCTTAAAATTTTGCATACATGTTGTTTAGGGTACAGAAAAGGACATAGGGTACTTTTTATCCCGGAAAAATCAACGGTTCCTGTGGGACCGCGGGTGAAACCACGGGTCGCAGCTAGTATATATAAATTACACGTCACGTTGTGACGCGGTTAGTCTGATTCCGGCTTTATAAGAACGAAAAAGTTAATTTAATACTATTTCTTTTTTTAAACAATTGTTATTGGAAATGTTAAAACGATGTTGGTATGATATTTCTGAATAACAGTGTAAGCCTGTGCAACTTGTGTTGATTGGTTACAAATTGTGTTGTTTTTTTTTTTTTTTTTTTTTTATGTAGTTTGACCACCAACTCGCCTGATGTTAAGCGACGTTGTGGTCTAAGGTGGAGCACGACGACCTATAAGGTACTTATTCACTCTAGCCTTGAAGTTTAGGGTGAAGAAGTACAAAGACGGCAGTTGAGTGAGGCGCTACAAGTGCGCTACTGCTCAGACCCGTCTTCGGAACGGTTACACCGGACTACATCCCGAAACACGACTAGGTCATTTAACGACATGGCTTGGTCCGGTGGGTGGTAACTAGCCACGGCCGAAGCCTCCCACCAGAGTTTGCTACCCGGTTAGCACTACCCGGGGACCACGTGTAGGGAATCAGAATAGAGTACACTCCTACGGACGTGGGTAGCTCAGCCCCCAAAACAGTGTAAGCCTATGCAACTTGTGTTGATTGGTTACAAGTTGTGTTGTTCGGCTAGCAACATGTTATTTGGGTAGAAAATTTTGTTGTTTGACACGAAAACTGTGTAGTTTGGCTAGTAACGTGTTCTTTAACTAGCAATGTGTTTAATTAGTGTTGTGTATAGTTTGATTGACTATAATCTTGTATTATTAGACTGGACGATTCTTGTAGTTTGTCTAGCAATGTGTTGTTTGACTAGAAAATTGTGTTGTTTGACTAGAGTCGTGTGGTTTGACTAGCAACTTGTTCTTTGACAAGCTATACTGTGTTGTTCGGCTAGCAATCCGCGTTGTTGTTCACTCACCTGTTGTTTAGCCAGCTGCTTGCGTTGTTTCTTGGAGACGGGTTGCGGTTCGACAACAGCGGTAGGTTTAGTCGAACGTTCTTTAGCGGCCTTCTGTTCCAACTTCACCTGTTGCTGTTGGACTTGTTTTTGCTTTTTCTGAGAACGAAATAGTTTTATTAATTACTAGCTGTTGTGCCCGCGGTTTTGCTTGCGTTTCATAGCCTATGTCACTTGGGAAGTACCTCCACAGCACTCACCCTTTTTCCTTAAGATCGGCAGAGAATCTTAAGTTAACCATTCCTTCACACAGAACCAAGTTTTATTTCTCCTCTTTTACAATTCAAGCAGTTATTTTGTGGAATGACCTACCTATCGACGTTAAGCGTGCTCCTTCGCTTGACGTCTTTAAGAGTCGTGTCAAGGCTCACTATCTTTCAAAACAATAGCCGTTTTGAAAGATAGTAAGATACTCGTATGTATGTCACAAAAGTCGCACTATGTATGTATTTATTTATATATAGTGACATTTATTTTTAAACATTTTAAAAGTATTTATATTATATTTATTTCGTCTACTTATTAGTATTTATTTGTGTATTTTTATTATTTTTATCTTATTATTTTTTACGTCTTGTAAAATTATGTATTAGATTATTACTATTGTATTAGTATTAGAACTTTCAAGGCCTCAACTTATATAAATGTTCCTGTCCATTCAGGTTGCCTGGAAGAGATCGCTTTGAGCGATAAGGCCTCCCATTAAAAACTTAGTTAAGCCCTATTTAAGTACTATTGTAATTATTTTATGTTTTTAATAAAGAGTTGTTGTTGTTGTTGTTGTTGATAACGTAGGTTTCTAATGGTGAAAGAATTTTTGAAATCAGACCAGTGGTTTTTGAGTTAGTTCTTTTTTTTTAATTACTTAATAGGCTTGCGTTTGGCCGTCAACATGCCTGATGATAAGCAGTGATGCGGCCTACGATGGAGCACGCTTGCCTAGAAGAAACCGATTCACTCGAGACTTCAAGACACCCAGATTACAAGTGTCAGGGAACACACAGTCTGGCCGAGTATTCCACACTCTAGCGGTCCGTATGAGAAGTGAGGAACCAAAGCGTTTCGTGAGTGTTGTTGGTATGTCGACCATAAAACGATGCCGCTTTTTTGTACTCTTGGTTGTTTTATAGAAGAACGGGCTAGGGAGAATAAGATCAGGCAAACCAGATGCACACTCCTCGAAATGTTACAAATGTTACAAACATACAGAAATACACATATTTCCTCTCGATAATATTAGTGTAGACTACCTAGAGTGTTACTCGCGGTTGTAAAGTAGCATATGTGTTGTAGAGTGTAAGCTACCTCCATAACAAATTTCATGAAAATCTATCCAGCCATTTGAATGTGAAGAAGTAAAATCACACAAGCACAAACTTTTGCATCCCATCCTAACGTTGTATAAATAAATAATATACGGGACACTTACACACACGGTCGTCTGACTCCAAACTAAGCAAAGCTTGTACTATGGCGGCCAGAGACTGATATTTACATACATATATATATTTTAAATAGATACTTAAATAAAACCGTATGTAAGTATTACCCGTGTAATTAACCATGTGTGAAAATTACATCAGTTTCCATGATCAAATTGTAATTAGTACCTTCTCCTTATTTCCCTTGGCTAGCTGGTTGATGTGTGCCAGCGCCTGCTCCCAGGTTTGCTTGCGTTCCTTCTGCGCGTTCTCCTCGGTTCTGTCGGGAATCGAAGCCGCGACGCCCTCGGGCGGAGCGCGCCTCACGTTCACCATTCCACCGGGGGCGGCTGCTGTAAAGTTAAGTTGAATTTGCTGTAGATTGAGTATCCTATTACAATACAATACAATAGCAAAATCTATTTATTAAAAACATAAAATAATTACAATAATACTTAAATAAGGCTAAACTAAGTTTTTAATAGGCGGCCTTGTCGCTCAAAGCGATCTCTTCCAGGCAACCTGTTTATAAAGGTGAGATTGTTACTTTTTCACGTTATTTTTAACACAAAGTACACATTGTTATTTTTAACCGCCTTCAAAAAAGGAGGAGGTTCTCAATTAGACTAAGATTTTTTTGTATGTGTGTTACGCGATTACAATGTAAATATTGAATCCATCGATGACACTTCCGCCAAGTAGCCACTAGTATTTATAGATATTACCTAGTTGTAAGCCAAAATTTGTGAGACTAATTTATTTATTCTTTGAAATAAATAATGCCCCTCAGTTTCTTGCCTGTTCTTCTGAGTAGAGGTTCTTTATCCGAACAAAGCGGTCGAGTCTATTTAAAAAAACTCTCGACGTTTATAAGTGTATCTTTAACTAAATTGAATAAAAACATTTTGACTTTTATTTTTTTGACACATTGAGAGAATGGATGAAGGGAGATTGAGGAAAAAGATTCACATGGCGAATGTGGATGGGCAAGACGGTCAGGGTCGACCGAGGGCGCACGATCTCGACCAAATTGAAGACATAACATATCATCACGCCTGTCCCCCGAGGGGGCTGGCAGAGGTGTAATACAACGCCCACATTTAGCCGGACGATATTCAGTCCCAAATGTGACAGGGGGCGACCCTGTCGCCATACACCGGGCTCCAGTCATGTGGCAGATGACATACAATACGCACATATGCTCACACAATTAACAAATTGGTGCGTGCCATCGTCTGGGTTCGAACCCGCTCCCTCTGGCTTGAGAGGCGGAACTTCTCCCAACTAGGCTGCCATCGCTCTTTGAAACTTTTTTTTGAAATTGACGTCTTAGAGAAAGGCCAGGTCGAGAGTACCCGTAACCGACGAGCGTGTATGAAAATACTCATGCAAGTAGAAGAAGCGAAAGTGTATGTCAGGATCGTAGCAAGTGGAGAGAAGTAGTCTCCTCCTACCGCTATGGGAAAGAGGCGTGATTATATGTATGTATGTATGGTTAACAAACATCCATACATCAATTTAAACTTAAAATATTAGTATGATTGAAGTATGTTACGGATACTCACTAAGTAAGATATTTTGCTTCTGTTTCTCTAATTTCTGTTGTTCTAGCATTTGCCGTTGCTGTTGCATTTGTTGCTGCATCTTTTGCTGTTGCAGCTGTTGTTGCTGTTGCAGTTGTTGCTGCTGTTGCAACTGCTGCTGCTTGAGCTGTTGCTGTTGTAACTGTTGCTGCTTCAGCTGTTGTTGTTGCAATTGTTGCTGTTGCAGCTGTTGTTGCTGCAGCTGTTTCTGTTGCATCTGTTGCTGCTGCATCTGTTGCTGCTGCAGCTGTTTCTGTTGCAACTGTTGCTGCTGCATATGTTGCTGCTGCAACTGTTTCTGTTGCAACTGTTGTTGCTGCAACTTCTGCTGTTGTTTCTGAGCTTGTAGTTCGGCCTTTTCTTCGCTGTCGGCTTTGGTGATGCTTCTACAGTCGTTTAGTTGTCTTTCACACACTTTGAGTCTGTACTCGAATTCTGTCACTAAACTGTCAGCCGCTTGCATTTCCTGTCAAATAAATAATGAAAATAAATATCCGAGACACTTTTCTGAAGTTATACTTCTTTTGGCGCGATAGAGAAAAATGATGAGAGTGAATTTTTACGATGCGCGCGCACACCGACACCTAAATTCTACATCGTGAAGTTAGTTCTAGGTGCCATGAAAATTGATAACTATGTTCAAGTTGTATATTCTAGTATTTTTATATTTAGAACACGTGTTTCGTAAGAGTACAATTAAACAGTGAATAAATAAATATTAATTTGGTGTTTTTATTAAATCAATTTCATTTAGGACGGTGATAGTATTTACTAATAATTTATTATTTATTAGTATATCTATATATATTGAATATTAGCGATAAAACGGATTTGAATAAACTGTTTTGAGTGCATTTATAGATTTCAGGTTAAGAAGTATAACTTCTAACGCGTGTACTTAAGAACACACACTCTTTATTTTTCTCTGTCTCGATTTGATTAGCATAAAATAAAAAATACGAAATATTAATTTGTTTCAATACATTTACACAATGTAAAATTTGGACCCTGTCTACTGTCGTAGCGTGAGCTGTGTTGCAACAGCCAGTGCCTTCCCAAGACTAGGTACATACTCAATTAAGCATAGTATTTTAGTTAGCTAGTATATTTATAATACGTTTTAGTAATAAGTTCTAAATTTTGAGGTATATATTTTTTCAAAATTAAAAATAGAAAAAAATATATATATTGGATAATTCAATCAACTGATTATTATTATTACCTTGAAAGTTGTGTTCATAAGCGTTGTGTATTCATTTAGCTGTTCCGTTAGCATTTCTATCTTCGACTGCTGGGAGGACTTCTTTTTGCCTGAAAGACAAGAATAAATTTAATTAATAAAAAAAAAATTATTTTCATCAACTAATATTAATTCCGTAAAATTATATTATTAATATACCTAAATATTCAGTCGCCCTCACTGTACATTGACAACGTTATTTTCGAATAACATTGTCAATCCTACTACTATTATAAACGCGAAAGTTTGTAAGAATCGATGGATGGAACAGATCTGGATGAAATTTGGCACAGAGATAGATTATAGTCTAGAATAGCACATAGGATACTTTTTAACCGCGGGTGAAACCGCTGAGCGCAGCTTCTGTAAAATAAATGTAAAAGATAAAAATAAAAAACCAAAAACTTGGTTTATTTTTTTACATACATTTTTAGGTTATGTGAAAAAAGTGTTAATACAAAAGTTGTAAATCAGTTTATTACCTACAATTTTGCCTTTTTTGACTTTTTTACCCTTAAAAACTCACCTCCTTCCCCTTTCCGCCCTCAGATCGCCCGTATATTTTTTCTTTCATTTTTATAACTTATACTAGCTGCGCCCCGCGGTTTCACCCGCGGTTAAAAAGTATCCTATGTGCTATTCTAGACTATGATCGGTCTCTGTGCCAAATTTTATCCAGATCTGTTCAGCCGTTCTGGGGTGAAAGAGCAACAAACATCCGTCCATCTGTCCATCCATTCTTACAAACTTTCACGTTTATAATATTAGTAGGATTATCCTTCTCCAACGGGGTTCATCATACTATTTTTTTCACTTTTTTTTTTAAAGGTTTCTACCCTGGTCCTATTACCCATGTTTTGCGTAACAAATGATGTGATTTGATTTGAAAACATCCAAAACCACCTATGGCACAAAAAAAAGAAAAAAATATTTTCATAAAAGTTTTGTTTACCCTTTTTCCCGCTGCACGCTTGAAGCGCGTGCCTGGCGTCGTCGACGCGACGCTTCGCAGCCGCGTGAGCGACGTGCAACGCCTCAGCCTCGCGACGGAAGCGCGACAGGTCGCGGGACACCGTGTGGCACTCTTCTTCAAGGCGAGTCTCCAGCTGTCGACGAATTGTATGTTTAAGCTATTGAAAAGATATATTTTAGCACATCTATTAGCGATGATAGCCTAGTTGGAGAGAGCACGCCTCTCAAGCCAGAGGGAGCGGGTTCGGACCCAGAAATTGGACGGAGAGATCGAACATTAAAAACAATAAAAAATTGATGATCTTTTTCTCCGTCTAAGAAAAAGGTATGAAAACTAAAATTAGTTTAAAATAGCCGTTATATTATAAACTAAATAGTTATCAGGCAACATTTTTCAATTGCCAACTCAGCCATTATTTATTTTCAAAAACGTTGAATTGTGCGAGCGAGATAGTAATAACGCCGGTTAAACGCTCATAAGAAGGTGGAGGCGAACCGCTTAGTACGGTTCCGTTTTTCCTTTTGAGCTGCTGAAGAAGCCAATCATAGCGGTACCTTCCTGGCCTTCTGCCTCCTCTTCTTCGCCCTCTTCTTCCCGCGGTCCACGTGTCTCGCGGGACCCTCGATGTACTGCAGTAACGCGTCTAAATCCCGAGGGTCCTCTTCACGCAAGCCGCGCCAGCAGGAACCGCTGAACAAATAAACAAGCATAAAAAAAAATTGGTTGCCTGTAAAGTCGGTATACGGGCGAAAGTTTTACGTGACAACGACTTTTTATGTCTGTCTCTCTCGCTCTTAGGCGGGCTAACCATGCCCGAGTGGAAGGGACGCGTGCCTCTCACTCGCTCTCATTGTGAGCGCATAACGTGAGCGGAGCGTAACGCAGTTTCTTGAAGTGTCACCCGGCAAACCAATTTATAAGACGTTGTCACGTCAAAAAATATATAAAAGAAAAACAAAAAAAGTTGTCTGTAAAGTCGGTTTACGGACGATGGTTTAACGTGACAACGTCATAACAAAACATTGATGAAATCTTCTCCTCGGACGCATAGGGCAACCGAGTGGAAGAGAGATAGATGCGGCGCAAGCCGAACGCTCAAGGCGATCGTGCCTTTCGCTCGCTCGTGTAGCGCTCTCGTTTTAGCAAGCGTAACGGGACAATAATAACAATAATAATTCTTTATTTCAGACCATAAGTCCAAATTAAGTTAGATAGTAATTGATAAAAAAAAGAAAGTAACAATACAAAATAATTAAAAATGTTAATTAATTGTACATTTCATTTCATTTATTGACAAATACTCATCACACTAACAGCAATGCCAAGGCATGTGATGAGCTAATGATTATAAAAATAATTAAATCAATTTACACATAGCAATAAAGAATAATAATTACATATAAGTACCTAGTCAAATTATAGAATTCATTAGTTAAAAATTAAATCAAATTAAAATAAATAACTTTAGAAAAAAAAAATATGTCTAACAATAAAATAAATAGTATATCAATCAAATGGCAAATACACGCCAAATTTCATCATAATCTGACGAATGGTTTCCAAGAAATTTGACAAGCGCGTTTGTATGGAAATTTCAGAGCGTCGCGGAACCCCTGAGCGAGGATAAAGATAAAGATAAAGAATATTTATTTGCATACAACATGGTCATAAAAAAGATGTTGGAATATTGACACAAAAAGGCTCAAGCACGTTGTGCCGGATAGGCGTACAAATGTCAGAGTGATGGCACTATGCTCGTCAAAATAATAAAATTCAAATTTCAAAATTGTACAAATTAAATTAATATACATAATGAAAAGAACAAATTAAAAAAACAGTTGATCTCAAAATTAAAGTAAGAATTAAATGTCAATAAAATAATATTAAAACCACCAATGTCAAATAAGGGAATAGATAATAAAAATGTCAGTTGTACATTAAAGTTTGTCATTTAAATAATCATTAATAGTATAGTAGCATTTGTTCAATAATAATATTTTTAGCTTGTTCTTGAACAGGTTAAAATTCTGTTCCCTTATAGATTTTGGTATCTTATTGTAGATAAGAGGTCTAACTAACTAACTAGGACTAAGGCAGTTCTTATATTTAGTGCAAGTAGCCATAAGACTAGCCTTTTCGTAGGCTTTCGAGAACAATGAGAGAGAGAGAGAGAGAGAGAGAGAGAGAGAGAGAGAGAGAGAGAGAGAGAGAGAGAGAGAGAGACCGAGTGTGTAAGAGAGAGAAAAACTTACCCAGAACACCCAGAAGAGGTAGAAAACACGCTCGTATCTCGACTAGATAAGGAAACGCTGTTCTGCTGCTGCGGAGGCCTGCTCTGCCTCTGTTGCTGCAACTGTTGTTGTTGTTGTTGTTGCAACTGCATCTGTTGTTGCTGCATTAGCTGCTGCTGCTGCTGTTTCATTTGTTGCTGTTGCTGTTGTTGCTGTTGCTGCAGTTGTTGCTGTTGCTGCTGCTGGAGCTGCTGTTGTTGTTGGATCTGTTGTTGTTGCAGGTGTTGCTGTTGGATTTGCTGTTGATGCTGTTGTTGTTGTAGCTGCTGAAATAACAACAAACGTGATTAATTTACAATTGTTAAGATGAATTGATGAGTGATCTTGATGAAGATTCATTTACTGCGCTTCTTACAAGAGGGGTATTCTTTTAAATATGATGTACCTTCTTATACATTAATTCAAATCAATATGTGTGTCAATAGAAGAGTATATAACAGGAGTACTTTTTTATAAATGGTGTGAAATAAAGCGATGATAGGAGAAGCCTCTCGAGCCAGAGGGAACGGGTTCGAACCCAGTCGACAGCACGCACCAATTTGTTCATTGTGTAAACATAATGTGCGTATTGTTTGTCATCTGCTACATGACTGGAGCCCGGGGGACAGAATACCGTCCGGCGCAGTGTGGGTGTTGTATTACACCTCTGCCAGCCCCTTCGGGGAAAAGGCATGACGATATGTATTATGAGTTATTGGGAATATGTCTTTAATTACATTAAAAGTTTCTATTCTATTCATTCTGGAATCTGACTTTACTAAAATTTTAGAATAAGAATTCTTGCAAAATAACTTCTACTAAACATCAATGTATAAGACGTATTTTATTTGGCAGAAAATTTTATTTTTGATTGTTTTTCATAGCTACCTGTTGCTGTTGTTGTCGCAACTGTTGTTGTTGTGGCGTCGGCTTGTTATGTATCGGCAGGTCGTATATCGGCTCCGGTTTCTTTTGTTGTTGTTGTTGCTGCTGCGCTTGTTGTTGTTGTAGCTGTTGCTGCTGCTGTTGTTGTTGAGCAACAATTTGTTGCTTTTGTTGATAGTGTGCCAAGTGCTGTTGCCGTAGTTGCTGTTAACATAACAAAAAGTTGTTATAAGCACAGGTCTGATTAAAAAAAGGTCACGACTAGAAAGCTACAATTACTAGAATTCCTAAGGACTCATCCGCACTTGCACTAAACATAAGAGTTTCCTAAGTCTTTTTTTAACTAGTTTGAAACTACTCCTAGATAAATATTCGCTTAGCGGGCACATAAAGTTAAGATACTCTTCTAAGGAATGGCTTAAGAGTCCGGACTTTAGACTAACTTCGCATTGGCTTAAGGTTTTCCATAGCCACTTCGTCTAGAAGAAGATGACTAGCGAAGACAGCAAGTAAAGATACTGACGAGCCTCTAAAGTTATTTACAGAGTGTCAAAGTACAATTTCAATATATTTTTATGACTTTTGCACTTCTCTAGTAATTCTTGAATAACTAAGAATGTCCCTTGTATTATGGATTAATTTAAAAGCTAATGATGTAGACTACCTCACTATAAGGGATTTTTGAATTGCTTGGTATTTCTATTAAATAAACCAGTCAAAAGTGATCCCTAAAAATGCGTAGATTTTTCATTAAAAAAAAACTCGGCAGTCACCCGCATCATCACTACATAGTATAAAACAAAGTCGCTTTCTCTGTCCCTATGTCCCTTTGTATGCTTAAATCTTTAAAACTACGCAACGGATTTTGATGTGTTTTTTTTAAATAGATAGAGTGATTCAAGAGGAAGGTTTATATGTATAATAACATCCATTAAATAGTGGAGAAATACTGTTATTTTTGAGGTTTCTAATGTGATGTCGTTAATTATCATTTTTTTTCCGCTTACATTGCAAACGCAGGCTGAACCCTACGAGATTTATCAAAATAATGTACTAATTATTTATACACATTGAAAAGGTCTACAGAAAACTCCGCGATGGTATATGTCTATCTCTTATGGATATCCCACAATAACATTGTTTTGTTTATACCCGTGCGAAGCCAGAGCGGGCCGCTATGTTTTTATATACAACGTTCACAGTTTTTCTGTAGTGTATTTAGTATTAGCATTGCACCCGTGCGAAGCCGGGGCGGGTCGCTAGTGATACAATAAAGTGTACAGAGTAAAAAAACAGGAGGAAGTATAGGTAAGTTGTAGGAGTGAAGTAGTAGGAGTGGAGTAGTAGGAGTTGAGTAGTAGTTGTAGAGTAGTGGGAGTGGAGTAGTGGCAGTGGAGTAGTGGGAGTGGAATAGTAGGAGTGGAGTAGTAGGAGTGGAGTAGAAGAGTATAGTGGTATCTCACCTTCAGTCTGATCTGCTCCATGGCATTAGGGTTCACTTTCCCTTCAGTTTTCAACGTCGGAGGAACGTTCACTTGTATCGGCACCGTGCGTTGTAACGCCTGAAATGATTTTTTTTTTAATGTAATAGTTCGGCGTTTGACCACTAACTCGCCTGATGTTAAGCGACGTTGTGGTCTAAGATGGATCACGACTTATTCACACTAGCCTTGAAGTTTTGTAGAGTGAAGAAGTACAAAGACGGCAGTTGAGTGAGGCGCTACAAGTGCGCTACTGCTCAGACCCGTCTTCGGAACGGTCACACCGGACTACATCCCGAAACACGACTAGGTCATTTCACGGCATGGCTTGGTCCGGTGGGTGGTAAATAGCCACGGCCGAAACCTCCCACCAGAGCTTGCTACCCGGTTAGCACTACCCGGGGACCACGTGTAGGGAATCAGAATAGAGTACACTCCTACGGACGTGGGTAGCTCAGCCCCCGAGTAGTAGTTCCCCGCGAAAGGAGACCTCGCCTGTCTCCACAACCCTTCATACGATTTAGCTCATATCCGTACTTATAAAATTCTATTGAAATAAACTACATGTCTGCAAAACTTTATCACGATCGGATCAACGATACTCAAGCTATCGTCGGACAAACAAATGACGAGATGTCCCGGTGGATTCTGATACGTCGCTTCGATCGGTCAATTTATCATTCACTAATCCTTACTTAATAATATTATAAACTAGCTGCGTCCCGCGGTTTCACCCGCGGTTAAAAAGTATCCTATGTGCTATTCTAGACTATAGTCTATCTCTGTGCCAAATTTCAACCAGATCTGTTCAGCCGTTCTGGCGTGAAAGAGTAACAAACATCCATGTATCCGTCCATCCATTCTTACAAACTTTCGCGTTTATAATATTAGGAAGATTTATAATATTTCCCACACTAGAGTAACCTGTGTCGTGGACTCCGAGCTCTTCAAAATATAACATAAGAAAGAGTAAACAATTTTAAAATAAATGATACATACCTTTGGCTTGACCTCTGGCTTCTCAGTGACGACCATCTTGGCCATTTTATCAGCCAGTATTCGGTGGTGGTTCTCTAGGATCTGCCGTTTAGCTTGAGCCGCTGGAGTCAGGTTGGGAGGCAGAGTTTTTGGCAAGGCCTGGAGAATTATATTTAGTTAGTTACTAATGAAAACACACATAATTAACATTTGTGTTTGTTCTATGTCTGGGTTTTAATATCTATTCAAGTATGTATTTAAAAATGTATTTGTGTGTATATCAGTCTCTGGCAGCCATAGTACAAGCTTTGCTTAGTTTGGGGTCAGACAATCATGAGTGACAATGTCCCAAATTTATTTATTATTATTATTTATACCAGGTACGGCAGCAATAAATAACTGTCCAGGACGTTTCTACGCACAGTAGTCTGACCCCAAATTAAGCAAAGCTTGTACTATGGCTGCCAGAGACTGAAATACATACATATATGTTTAATACATACATGTCGTCACGCCTTTCCCCCGAGGGGGCTGGCAGAGGTATAATACAACACCAACACTTCGCCGGACGATGTTTAGTCCCAAATGTGACAGGGGGCGAGCCTGTCGCCATGACATACAATACGCACATATGTTCACACAATGAATAAATCGGTGCGTGCCGTCGGCTGGGTTCGAACCCGCTCCCTCTGGCTTGAGAGGCGGGCCTTCTCCCAACTAGGCTGCCATCGCATAATATATGTATAAATACATACTTAAATAGATATTAACATCCAGACATAGAACAAACACCAATGTTTATCACAGAAATGTTTGGCCTAAAATGACTAGACTGATTAGGCTAAAACTTTCTTCGTGGCTGAATGCAGAGTCTCGGTTTTGAAACTCAAATTGTTGAGGTTGGAAACAGAGATGTTTGCAATAAAATTGTTTGAGTTTCAAATTTTCACATTAAACCTAGATATAAATAAAAAGTCATATTAAAAAATAATTATTAATTTATAACATGATCAGCAACGGACAAAAAAAAAAACTAAAATAGACATTCATACTACAACGGTCAATTCACACTAAAATGTTGTTGTTGTATCAGTGTTTGTTGTTGAATACACAGTTGCTTGTTGTTGTGCACGATGTAAATTGACCCTTAACAACGCTATACTTACAGGCGGCTTGGACTGCGGTTGGACTGGAGGCTTTGGTTGCTTCGGCTGCGTCCGCAAATATCAATCATTTGAATACAATTTTTACATATTTTTTTAGTACACGGTTTTTTGGAAGGGCGTACTAAGCTGGGGGCCATTGTACTCATCAATATGAACAACTTTTACTATGGGGTCAACCCTGAAATCGAGAAAAAAATAACAGCTGTTCCGTGCATTTTGTCAACGGTCAATGAACTTTTTGTATGGAACAGCTGTTTTTTTTTATGAGATTTTGTGTTGGCTCGACAGTAAACTTTGTTTGTTTTGTCGCATTAGACACTATAGCGACAACTGAAACTTTATCATCTAAACATTTGTTTATGTCGTAATGTAAGTATATGTAGAAGTTATTATATTTTTGTATGTTAACGTTTTATTGTGTATTTTGTTTGTTGTTGTTGTAGTGTTTTGTGTGTTAAAATAAATTGTTTCTTTTTTTCTTTCTTTCTTTCTTTAAAATGATTAGTAGTGGTCTTTTGGCTTATTAAACCATATACCGATAACCCTGTATAACTAGTAGCTAGCCTCGTACGGATACCTCGCCTATCTCCACAACCCCTCATCCGATTTAGCGCATTTACGGACTTAAACAGTCTATATTTTTTTCAAAATGCAACTACTGTCTATATTAACTTTTAATTTACTTCTTAATTTTGGTTTATTTTAATTAAAATGTAATGTTAGCAACTTCAATACTATGTATAAACGCGCGACCACTCTACTTTGGTAATGCTTTGATCGGACCCCAAGATACCGGCTGCGCCGAGTTTGGGGCCCTCAGCGTATACAACTTGCCTATGTACTATTCGCCAAATAAAGAAATTTGATTTGATTTGACTTCTCTGCTTATAAACATTTTTACATGCATAAACATTAAACTATATTTTAATCTAAAAGGCCGTTGGCAGAGGGAAAGGTGCCCAGAATGCTAGCAGCATTGCCACGCTGGATGGCAATGCTAAACATCTGGCCGAAATAAATGCCAGCATTCTGGGGCTTACTCGTACCATGAACTTTTACAAAAACAACATTCCGCAAGAACGTTTTGTTACATTCCTTAATAAGTATTGTTTTGTATCATACCACAAGCATTGAAAACAATAATGTTTTAAAACGTTATTACTCCTGCTATAGTGATGTGAAAGAATGTACGATACAAGTGCTTAGATACACTCTGTGGTACTTTTTAATTATGAACTGTCATTATCAATGTCAATGTCATCTATCAATCATATAAATCCAGTATTTTGGAGTATGGTGTTGCCAGATGTACGATGTCAATCGTAATTATACGATTTTTGCCGTGTAAAAATCGTACAATCGGGGTCGTACAATAGTACGACCGCATAGCGAAATCGTGCCTAACTAAGAATGTCCCTTGTATTATGGATTCATTTAAAAGCTAATGATGTAGACAACCTCCCTATGTAATGGAATTTATGATTTGTTTTGTCTATCTATTGAATTAATCAGTCAAAAGTGACCCCTTAAAAATGCGGATTTTTTCATACCTCTATTTTAGCTTGAGAACGTTTTAAGAAAAAACCAAGAACATAGAGGCGGATATATTGTTAATTTAATTGTACTTCCTAAATTTCATCATAATCTGACAAATGGTTTTCAAGCGCGTTTGTATGGAAATTTCAGAGCGTCGCGGCCCGTCCCTCTTAACTTTCTATTGACATAAACTACATATCTGTAAAACTTCATGCAGATGGGATCAACGATACTCAAGCTATCGTCGGACAAACAAAAGCCGAAGAGTTCCAGTAGACTCTGAGACCTCACTTCGATAGCTCAATAATATTGTAGTGACCATTTTGAAGACGTTTTCTCGGATCGGGTTAAAAGGCGTGAACGAATGAATGAGAGTTTTGGCGGAAACCGAAAAGATGGTGTCGTGATTTTGTGTTATTTTCTAAAACTTGTGATTCTTCGAGTGTTAAAGTGTTATAATGGTGGATTATTAACCTTTATCGGCTCGTCAACGTGCACGAGTGTTGGCAAATGATACGAACATTGCAAAACGCGACTTTTTGTGTTCTCTGCAAAACTTTACTTAAAGTTTCAGTAAAGTATCCATAACTTTCCTGGAATGGGGAAAGGGGAGGGATTCATCATCTTCATCATCACCTCACCATCATCATCCCATCATCAATGATTAGTACTTGCCTGTTCTTCTGAGTAGAGGCTCTTTATCCGAACAAGGCGGTCGAGTCTATTTAAATAACTTTGACGTTCATAAGTGTATCTTTGATACCTAAATTGAATAAAAACATTTTGACTTTGACTTTGACTTGACACTGGCAAATGCATATGACGTGCAACGTCATGCTTTGTGTGAGTGCGGTCTAGACGAAGGAAACGTGGACCACATATTCTTCGATTGTCCTAAATTGAAACGCTCCCTTTACGATATCCTCCCTTCTAGCATCCCTCGTCCTACTTCACTGAAATGCTTATTATCCCTCACCTTTTCCCCACTAATTAACTGTATATTATGTAAATTTATAAATAAGAATAATATTAGATTGTAATTAGTAAATTTTGTAAATATCATATCATATATGTACTAACATTTTAATAAGTATACATTCTACTAATACTTGTGATTGTCTTAGTTGTGTTGTCTCTTTTGTTGTAGGTTTAGAATAATCAACACTCGACTGAAGCTTCGTGAACAGAACACTGAGCATATTCTTAGCTAACTTAAATACAATGACTATGAAACCTGTTGACTTATGACACAGTTTCCCCTCGTGCGAAAATGAATAGTTGAAATCCACTGTTTGCTACTGCGAGTACGTCAGTTTGGTTTTGGCTTTCGGCGGAGAAGTTGCGGAAGAAAACAAGCAAAAAAAAATATCTAAAAATGAGTTACTGTGCAGTCAAACTTTTTGGAAAGCATAGTAAGACACCCGCCTGTGGAAAGGAAGGCATATCGTTCCACAAGGAAGTTATTTTCGTACAGTAATTAAAGAAAACTTAGTAAATTATTTTCGGAATTTGAAACGAACATTAAAAAAAAAACAAAAAGGAACGCGTTGATGTCTTTCGTTCCATCCTGTTCTGTCATGTGTTCTCTTGTATCACTCTGTCTCGTTTTACCCCTCCAGTTTATCGCTCGCGAGGAATTAGTGTTGTACCCTCAGACTACCGATGTATATCGGTATAACATATCGATATTCAATTTTGATTCCAAAAATTATTATGTATGTAAATGTATTATGGAAAATGCCGTGGTTTTCTCACATTATGATTTAATGATGTTTAATGATATAATACGGGAATTACTTACTTACGTTTTAAGTCAGTTATTCCGACTATATTAATTCTGGGAATTATTTACGTACGTATTAAGTCAGTTATTCCGACTATAGTTTCACCGCATTCGGCGGTCTTTTTTAAGGCGAGTGCTAAGCGAGAGGTAGCCGCGCGCGCACTCTATAACTCGCACGTATATATTGTAGCTGGTCTTTAAGATTATTTCATTTCTTAACAGATCAGACAAAGTAAATACTTAAATTGTATTGTCTAGGTTTTTCATCTTACTATTTGTTATTAATTTGATGTCGTAAATTATGAACACGAAAGGAGGTATTCAATTTTATCGATATATTATTTTATTTGTTAGTCGTCGTGTCAATCACTATATTCATAGCTCAGATTGCGTCATCCAAACGATCGGCCAATCGCAAGTGTGCAGTGCTACCTCGCCCCCTGCCCGCGCTGGTGAGTCGTGTTCTAGGAGCAATTTTGTTTATCATCCATCAACGGTTTATCTATGCTTAAATATTACCGTTTACAAAGCTGCCATGAAACGGACATTGGCAGAATCGTGACATTGTAGTCACAGAAGCCATAAACCCAAGAACTGAACTGAACTGAACCGTGCGACGAAAAATTCGCCTGAATAGGGGAGAAAGAAAAAACAATGAATGAATGAATGTATGTATGTATGTATGTGTTTGATAGTGACTTACTGGTGGTTTGGGCTGAGCCTGTGGCTGAGGCTGCGGTTGCGGTTGAGGCTGCGGCAGCTGTTTCGGTTGTGGTTGCTGCGGTTGCGATTGAGGCTGAGGTTGTTGTTGCGCCTGCGGTTGAGATTGAGGTTGCGGTTGAGGCCTGACTTGCTTTGGCGGGGCAGCGGCGGGAACCGGCGCCGGTGGTGGTTTCTTGTCGGGCTGCGGTTCGGGCTCGCCCTGAGAATTTTATGGTTTTTAATAACCTATACATACTGTTAGCAACACATACAAAAGAATGCAATCTATGGTCTGCTGTGTGACGTTTCGCGAGCGAACTGTCAAAGGAATGTAGCGAATGAATGAATGAATGAATGTAGCGAAGGAATGAAGGAGTAGCGCCTGAGTCGCCCGCCCGTCCAACCGGCACTTCTCGCTGGAGCACGGAAGAGTTCGGACCTCGTAGTGTTTTTCTTGGGTGTCTTTCTGAAGTATTGATCTTGGTGTCCATTAGATTCATATTGGAATTACCTACATATTGTACATGGTTTGGATTCTTAGAAGTATTAGTTGATTACATTTACATTAAGGTGGTTTTGAATACCGTCCCTTCAGAATAAGTTTACAGGGTTATTGGTATAGGGTGTTTAAGCCAAAAGAGGGTCATTGTACTCATCATTATGAACAACTTTTGCTATGGGGTCGACAATGAAGTCTCTTTTTCTAGATTTCACAGACAGCTGATACAGCTGATACAGCTAAAGATAAAGATACATTTATTTGCTTTAAACAAGAGTAATAAATATTGTTGTTACAGTAAATTAGAGACGAGTTTCATGTTATGCCTAAAGAGGCGTGCAAAATTTGGAGAGATGACTAATTATAGAAAAAAAAATATATTTTAACTTGTCAAGGCTAATTGAATTTAAATGAATCTAAACTACAAATTAAATGTCAAAATTAAAGTTGAAATGTCAGCGTTTGAATATAATAGCTTACCTAAATATAATGTCAGATGAAAGAGAACCGCAAGTTATATTTCATTTGATAGTTAAGTGTGAATAGAATGTTCAATATTTATTAAAATGTATCCCGGAGGAAGTCATCAATTTTATAATAGCATTTGGCAGTCAATATTTTCTTAAATTCTTTTTTGAAAAGATTTTTATCAAGGCCCCTTATGTTTTGCGGTATCTTATTATACATTTTTGGCATATATCATAGCTTCAACAGATACAGCTGTTCCATGCATTTTGTCAAAGGATTTTTATAGTTGTTAACAACATAATGAACATACACAATACAGGATTATTGGTATAGTTCGCGTCACGTAAAAAGAACGCTGGAAAAAAGTGGATGGCGTGTGTTTGCGCATGGGTACACTCGCGTACGACATATTTGGTTATTAGTAGGTTTGGTTTAAAAGTGTTTGGCTTCATTTTTTTTTATTACTTAATAGGCTTGCGTTTGGCCCCCAACATGCCTGATGGTAAGCAGTGATGCGGCCTACGATGGAGCACGCTTGCCTAGAAGAAACCGATTCACTCGAGACTTGAACCCAGATTATAAGTGTCAGGGAATACTCTGGCAGAGTATTCCACACTCTAGCGGTCCGTATGAGAAATGGGGAACCAAAGCGTTTCGTGCGTGTTGTTGGTATGTCGACCATAAAACGATGCCGCTTTTTTGTACTCTTGGTTGTTTTGTAGAAGAACGGGCTAGGCTTCATATATTGGTAATTGGTAGATACCTCATACCACCAAATAGACCGATAGATCACCTAATGCGCAGCTTGAACGCCAGCGTTCTTTTTACGCGAACTATATAGGGCGTACTAAGCCAAAAGGGGGCCATTGTACTCATCATTATGAACAACTTTTACTATAGAGCCAACCCAATCTCGAAAACATCAGGTGTTCCATACAAAAACGTTTTACGTTTAATAATACGTTTATTATGGAACAAACAACACAAGGTATTACAAATTTACCGATCGATGACACCTGCAGAAGTGTAAAACTGAGTCACAGATGTCAACGCCCTCGTCCGAAGATTTTCACAATAGTTCCGTAATTATTCTAAATTAACATCTTTTAAAAATAAACTACATAAAAGTCCATTGATCGTTGACAAAATGTTTGTGTAACAGCTGTTATTTATTTTACGTTAAAAAGTTTGTTCATATTGAAGAGTACAATGAGCCCTTAAGAGTCCGGCGACCTAAAACAGCAGAAAGCAGAAGAAACAAAAGCAAAGGCGGGGCTTGTATACTTGTTAGAAAGGGTTTATTTTGGCGAGAGTTACCCGATATCAAGCAGTTATCCGTAACAGGCAGAGTGGAATGCTGTGGCATTGAGTTGATTAGCCATAAAATTGCAGTTATTTGTATTTATAGAGTCCCTATACATGAAACCTGTACTATGTTTATTGATAAATTGCAGAAAATTATGATAAAATTAGACAAGAGTAAATTTAATAACATTGTAATTACAGGAGATTATAACATCAATATCTTACATGACAATCCTCTTACTAGAGACTTAGAGTGTGTATTGTTAAATCGTAACTTTAAATTAGCAATAAGAGAACCTACGAGACTCAAATCCGGAACATGTATTGATAATTTTGCACACAACTTCACCAAACCGTGTAAAACGCAAGTGATTGAATTTGCTCTATCTGATCACACAGCTCAAATACTAAAATGTCCTATTAAAAAAAGGTGTGTTATAGACATATGGCGTAAGAAAAAGCGTGATTATAGTACTGAAAATGTAACTAAATTTAAATCATGTATAAATGCCTTATCTTTTACCGAAATCTATACAGCAAACGATCCAAATGTTGCTTATGATTGTTTTAAAGAAACTTTTAAGCTATTCTATGACCTGTGTTTTCCAATAACGACTATTACAATAAGAGTTTTAAAAAAACCAAAATGGATTTCACGCGGTATAAAATTGTGTAGTAAAAAGAAGCGATATCTGTTAAAAACATTGAGAGCCAATCCTACCATTAAAAATAAACTTGCCTACACCACATACTCAAAGTTGTTTAGAAAAATTATCAGACTAACACAATTTGCGCAGAACAACCACAAAATAAAAACTTCCGACAATAAGAGCAAGGCCACTAGGCAAATAATTAATAACTCTAAATTTAATCTTCCAAGACAGCCAATTGACAAGATTAAACTTCTGAACAAAACAATAATTGATCCTCTTAGCATCGCAAATGCATTTAATGACTATTTTGTTGACAAAGTTGTTCCAACTACTACCCCCAACTCTGGCTCAAATGTCATATCGCCTATTGAAACCAGTTGCAACTCTATGTTCATGAGCCCCAGCGTTCCCTGCGAAATTTTAAAAATAATTAAGAACCTTAAATGCACGAACAGCGTCGGACATGACGGGTTTCATACGAAAATAATTAAATATGTTGGTGATATTATTTGTGTGCATCTCAGCTATATTATTAACCCATGTATTAGTAAAGGAACTTTTCCTGATGATTTAAAAGTTTCAATAATAAAGCCCATGTTTAAAAAAGAGAATAGGGAGCAAATGGAATTTTATAGACCCATTGCTATTCTATCAGTTATAGCTAAAATATTCGAGAAATTCTTACACAATAATATTTACTCGTACTTTGACAAATTTGACTTATTCTGTAACGAACAAAAAGGATTTAGGCGCAACAAAAATATTAACACGGCAATTTGCGAATTTTTAGACACTGTAATATCAAACGTTGATAAAAGGAATCCTAACTGTGCGATATTCTGTGATATGACACAGGCATTTGACTATGTTCATCATGACATATTACTGCGTAAACTTCATGCATATGGTGTGAGGGGTGATCTGCTCAACCTTATGAAAACATATCTAATTGATAGAAAACAAATAACTGAAATATCTAGAGTTAATGTTAAGATGAAAAAAGAAGAAACTTTTTTGTCTGAGGTACGCACTCCTAAATATGGAGTGCCCCAAGGTAGTGTTCTCGGACCCTTATTGTTTATAATTTTTTTTTTTTTTTAAATTACTTTTTATTTATTTGTACACAACTTAAAAATAAAAACAGAAAATAAAAGAAAACTTAAACTATTAACTAAAAACTAGAACTTATAATAACTAAAATAAATTACAAAAAATTTAAACTAGAAGACCATTAGTGGAAGGAAAGGTCCCCAGAATGCTGGCGGCATTTGTTTATAATTTATATTAACGACCTACCAAAAGTTACTGAGCAAGCAATGACTTTATTTGCTGATGACAGCACTATATCAGTGGCATGTAAGCATAAATTACAATTTACCGAAGACATAAATAAAGCTTTAGCTTCGATTATACATTGGCTAGAAAATAATAATTTAAAAATCAATTTAACTAAGACACAAATAATGCATTTCTCTCAGAGACCAAAAAATATAACCAACATTAATATTATCTACAAAGACAATCAATTAAATAATGTGACAGCAACTAAATTTTTAGGCTTAACTATTGACCAGAAACTAGATTGGAAAGCACACGTTACTGAACTTAATAAAAAAATAAGTAGCTCTTCCTATGCTCTATATAAACTAGCTCCGACCACTAGCACTGATGCTATTTTAACGGCTTATCATGGACTGGTTGCAGCGGTTTTGAGATATGGTATTATATTTTGGGGAAACTCTACTGAAAAAACCCAGGCCTTTAAACATCAGAAGCGCTGTATAAGATCCATGTTTAGGCTTCGGACAACTGATAGCTGTAAACCTTATTTTAGACTATATAAATTACTCACACTTCCATCGATGTATATATATGAGTTGTCAGTATTTGTAAGGGCTAATCCCAAAATATTTCCAAACCTCTCAGCACATTCCATTCGTAACCGCCGTGACAATAATAAATTATTAAACCGACAAGGTATTACGAAACTTTTCAGGAAAAGTGTTTTTGGGATGGGCCCAATAATTTATAATAAGATACCGCAAAACATAAGGGGCCTTAATACAAATCTTTTCAAAAAAGAATTTAAGAAAATATTGACCGCCAAATGCTATTATAAAATTGATGACTTCCTCCGGGATACATTTTAATAAATATTGACATACATTCTATTCACAATTAAATATCAAATGAAATATGACTTGCGGTTCTCTTTCATCTGACATTATATTTAGGTAAGCTATTATTTCAAACGCTGACATTTCAATTTTAATATTGACATTTAATTTGTAATATAGATTCATTTAAATTCAATTAGCCTTGACAATTTAATATATATTTTTTCTATAATTAGCCATCTCTCCAATTTTTGCACGCCTCTTTAGGCATAACATGAAGCTCATCTCTAATTTACTGTAACAACAATATTTATTACTCGTGTTTAAAGCAAATAAATGTATCTTTATCTTTATCTTTATCTAACTAACATCGACCTAGGCGACCTAGACTAACTTCACATTGGCTTAAGGTATTCTATAGCCATTTCGTCTAGAAGAAGAAGACGAGCGAAGAGAGCAAGTAATGATACTGACGAGCCTCTAAAGTTACCTACAGAGTGACAAAGTGCAATTTCAATTTTTTTTATGACTTTTGCGCTTCTGTAATCATTCTTAAGTAACTCAGAATTTCCCTTGTATTATGGATTCATTTAACAGCTAATGATGTAGACAACCTCCCTATGTAATGGAATTTATGATTTGTTTCGTCTATCTATTGAATAATGTAGTCAAAAGTGACCCCTTAAAAATCCGGATAATTTTCATACCTCTATTTTCGCTTGAGAACGTTTTTAAAAAAAACCAAGAACATAGGGGCGGAGATATTGTTAATTTAATTGTACATGCTAAATTTTATCATAATCTGACAAATGGTTTTCAAGAAATTTGAGTAGCGCGGTTTTATGGAAATTTCAGAGCGTCGCGGCCCTCTTAAGTGTTTTTTGGTAAGTTACCTTTAACCCTGTATATTTTACTTAGTAAGGAAGACTAGATAAGTTTTAATGAGTACATTTAAAGGTAATTGTTTATTGCGCGGTGGCGCAAGACTGTTTTGCGTTGATTGCCTAAAAATGCTGAATGAAAACAACTTTTTTTTAAAAGTCAGTTAGAAACGTGTAGAAATTATTGAAAACTGCTTACATTAGCTGCTTTGCACAACTGTTTCTTCTTGTGAAGGATCGACCGCAACCGTTCGCGAGTCTCGTTGAAGTTTCGAGGCACGGGCGTCGTGAGCGGGGGCTGTAATGTGAATACACCTTTATAATAATCAATAATTTATTTTATTTGAGATAAAAAAAAATGTACATCAAAAATTATGATGCCAGTGGTTTTCGAACTAGTAAAAAACAAACATACATACCGTCACGCCTTTCCTCGAAGGGGCTGGCAGAGGTGTATTGCTCATACACACATATTTATATAGATACATACACTCAGGCAGAGGATAAACCTCATACATACTCGAAAACCATAACCCTCCTTCTTGCGCAGTCGGGTATTAATGACTAGGCGTGAAATTGAAAAACGTTCTCTGACAATTTTTTAGCTATTAATGTAATTATGTAATAACATCAAATATTTAAAAAAATCTATGACCAAAAGCGATGGCAGCCTAGTTGGAAGCAGGTCCGCCTCTCAAGCCAGAGGGAGTGGGTTCGAAACCAGCCGACGGCACGCACCAATTTGTTTATTGTGTGAACATATGCGCGTATTGCATGTCATCTGCTACATGACTGGAGCCCGGTGTATGGCGACAGGCTCGCCCTCTGTCACATTTGGGACTGAATATCGTCCGGCAAATGTGAGTGTTGTATTACGCCTCTGCCAGCCCCCTCGGGGAAAAGGCGTGACGTTATATGTTATGTACGACCAAATTTAGTGTGAGCGAGAAGGTAACAACGCTCGTTAAAAAGGCTCCTTACTCACCGCATGTCCAAAAACAGTGCAGTAACAGCAAGTGCAGTGCTGATCGGGACCGCCTTCCCCAGAACACACGCTGCCGTTGTTGTGACCAACTGCGGGAACAATCACCCAATAAAAAAAATTGTACGCGAAGGGCCGCGCGGAAGAAGTGAAACTTCTGCGTTTTTTTTTTAATGGACATTAAGTCGGCGTTTGACCACCAACTCGCCTGATGTTAAGCGACGTTGAGGTCTAAGATGGAGCACGACGACCTATAAGGTACTTATTCACTCTAGCCTTGAAGTTTTGTAGAGTGAAGAAGTACAAAGACGGCAGTTGAGTGAGGCGCTACAAGTGCGCTACTGCTCAGACTAGTCTTCGGAACGGTTACACCGTACTACATCCCGTATCTTTCTTTCTCTCCCCCTCTTGTTGTACATCGGACGCTACTCGTTGCTAACGCTCGCGCTGGCCTGTAACAGTATACTACGCGCATGCGTTCGAGTGTCTCGCATTCACTCTCGCGCTGTCTCTTTCTATTCCCCCTCTCCAGGAGCGTTAAACGTTTAACGCAACCTTGTTGGAAGTCGCATTAGAAGTTTCACTTCAATACACACGGGATACAGGTCGCTTCATGTAAAAAGAAAGCTGGCTGTCAAACTGCGCGTTATGCTGCGTACAGACCAAAGCAAGCAGGCCAACGATATGCTGCGTCTCGTTTTATTTTATTGAAACGAAACGAGACGCCAGGTACAGCATTTCGGTCACGTGGGCAACACAAAGTGACGTCAATCGATGCTTAAGCAAGACGGAAATAAATTATTTACAAAAAGTTCGAAAGAGACGGATGACGATGACAAGTGACGTCATTACGTGTTTGCTCCCAGAATGCTAGACCTTGTTTTTTGGATCTTGATATACAGGGTTATTGGTACTCAATTAACTTCCTTTTAAAAGCATATTCTTCTCATCAAAACAAACAATTTTGTTCTAAAGCTTTTTGCAAAACTCGACAATTTTCAAAAAAAAAATGTTTAAGGTTTTTGTAGTTCTCTCTAACACTTTTAACTCTTAATAGCATCCGAGCCGCCGCTCGCTTGTCGGCGCCTCAAAGTGTGCGCGCGCTTTATACATAGAGTTGATTATGTTGAGACCAGTCAAATTATTTTTTAATTTTGTATGAAAGAAAATAAATACGCATTTTTGAAAGTCGTAGAACAAAAGATGTTTGTTTTGATGTACAGAATATGCCTTTAAAAAGATGCTAATTGATTACCACTAACCCTGTATACATACATATGCTGATTCTAAGTACATTCTGAAATCTAGCTTCATTCAGTAAAATTACCTTTGCAAACGTGCTGCTGATGCGTCGCGTTCTCACACGCTTTCGGCGGCGGCTTCACTTGCTTCGCGGGCGTCTTCTTTACTTCCTTCTTCTCCAATACGGCTTTGCTCTTCGGATCTTCGTAACTTATTTTCACTATGTCACCAAGACAGACAGCAGATTCGTTGTCTTTGCAAGAGTTGCAAACGCAATCGCTCGTCCACTTGCAGTCCGTTCTTGGTGTATCACAGGCCTCGTTCTCGCTCTTGCTTTGCCCGTTTCTAGCCATGTTTTTGAAAGCAACAGCGTTAAGCGTTTGTTTGGCGTTTCTTAGAGCTTGCGCTGAATACTTCGCCAGCTCTTCTGGGTTCTGCGTTGTTATTGTTAGGACGTTCTTGTTGGAATTGTCTGAATCGTCTTCTTCCTTCAGAGTTTCCGCTAAGTCTTCTTCCAGTAGTTTGGCGTCTATGCTTGAGCATATTGAGATCACGTGTTTCTTGTACGTCTCAGGCACGGGCAGGCCTTGCGTTATGTAAGATTTGATAGTGTAAAAGCTGTCTAAGAGAGTCTTTTCGCCTTTCGACGTTAGGATCGCTTCGCATTTGGCAAGTAATGCATCGTTTTTGTTACACTTCTGTTTGTCGTCATCGTTGGTCGTCTTCTCGGGTTTTTCGTCCTTTTTCACGGGCTTCTTTTCTTCGGGTTTCTTTACGCGAGCCGATTTGCCTATGATGACGCTCAAGCCTTTAGCAGCTAGGATTTCGGCTTCGCTGGCATTCTGCTTTTCATTCTTAGGTTGCGGCGCTAATTTGACTATGCTATCCTTAAGTTTATCTTCTAACTGCTCTAGCCTATAAAGCATTACTAGCCACTCATCGCCGGTTAGAGACTTCTTCGGTATCGATTCCATGTACAGCCGATTCAAATCTCTCAGCTTATCCATGAAGTGGTCGCGTTTTTTCTCGACGCTGAACGACGTAAAGTCGGTTTTCAGTATTGTGATTGGAAACCCCATTAAGTCTTCTATTACGTTGATTGCTCCGTCTGGATCGTTGAGGATCCAAGCGATCAGTTGCTGTGACTCAGTACACCGTTTTAGGACATCCAAGTATTTGAACCTTAGGCTTTTGACTGCAGATTTCTTGTCTTCAGACATGTTCGGCATTTTCATCAGAAGCAAATCGAAGGTGTTCCCGGCAGAGGTCGAGAGCAATTTCGTTATTTGTTTTAAGGACTCTTTCGACGCGGGACAGTCGTCATCAGAATCGTAGTATTCCGGATCGTTAAACTTTCTCAAGTCTTCGAATTTCTCGATTATTTTGTCGCTATCGTTGACGTTCTGTTTTCCTGCTAGATCTTGGATGTAACTGTAAAACTTATCGAGCATTGCCTCTATTTCGTTCTCCAGCAACTCTACGGGTATGCTCTTAAATTTCGTCGCGACGTAATGCTTCCACGAATTGAATCTCGATTTGACAAGGTCTCGCAACTCGTCCATGGATAAGGCGTCTTTAACCGAATTATCGAATAGAGTCGACGCTTTCGAGTACATTTCCGAATTAATGCTATTTTTGGGTATAGAGAACAAATCTTTGTCTTCTTCCAAACATTTGGCTAACTCAGGGCTTTTATTTTGCTTGAGATACTCAAAAACCTTGTTAATGACCACTTGAGCTGATATAGAGAAGAGTAGATCTTTAAAATCTTCCTTATTGTTAGATTTGTTTTTCATAAGAGCCTGTATTTCTTTCTCATCTTTCAAGAGATCCGTAATATCTTTGCTGTCAAATTCAAAAGTCATCGTACCTATAATATCGTTAGTGTCAACGTTATTCTTAATCTTACGACTAATCTTACGCTTGGCAGTGTTTTTAGTTACTTTAACGTTATCCCTATTTTTGCTTAGCTTAAGTTCGCGGATCTGCTTTAGGGTTTCCGGCGTGAGCTGAGCTTCACTATTCACGTCGGGTAGACTATTCATAATGGACGCAAATTCTGGCAGTTCGAAGGAAGCGTTCGCGAATTCGGATGCGATCTCCGGCATATTTGCTAGTATCTGTGGCATATTCTCAACTAATTCGGCTAGTTTAGTGTTGGCCGTGTTTATATCTATAGGTTCGTCTGTTTCTATTTTGTCGAGAAATTCTGCAGAATTTTTATCTAAGTTCATCATGACCTCGCAGATCTGCTCGAGAGACAGCGGCCCGTCAGCCGTCTCACTCTCTTTGTCTTTTCCGTCTCCCTTATCCTTAATACTGTTATAAGAGTTTATTATATTCTGGCACTCTTCCATTGCTTTCTTAATTTCTAGTCCAAATGTGACATACTTATAAATATTAGGGTCTTTAGTCGTATCTACGACTAATTCGTCAGACGGTTCGATTTTGATTTCTTTATCTATCTCCTCTTTAACTAAAACGGGAGTGCGTCTAGCGTTCAAAGGGACGTTTAGTTCTGGAGCGATGAGCGCTGTAAAATCGACCTTATCGTCTACGGTTAAGAACTTGTTAACTGTTAGCAATCTTTGATTTGGTTTAGGAGTGTATACGGGCATCGGCTCGGTACTAGTTGGCGACATTTCTTGCAAGGGCGGACTAACGGATTCTGGATACTTCTCAGTATATTCTTCTTGATTTGGGCTGTTTAAAGCGAAACTGGCAAGCTTAGCTAGACATTCCTTCATATCTTTACAGAGATCAGCGGTCTCTTTCTCCCCTACAATCGTTTCCGTATCGCTATCATTGTCTTTCTCTAACGGGAACGCCTCTGGGGGTTCCGCGTCAGATTTTGGATCGTCTAGTTTGAAATCCTCAAGGAGTAAGCTAGTGGTTTGAGCTGGAGCCTTGTTTTTGAGCATTTGCAGTATTCTAAGAGGCTTGCTGAGGGATGGTGAGGAAGATTTGAGTTTCCTCTTTGAGGCTGTGCTGAGGCGAGGGACTTTGGGGCTAGTTGTGCGTTTTTTGAGGCGAGGCAAGTCTTCGAGTATAGTCACGTTGGTTTCTGAGCTGGAAATTTAATGGATAGTCAAATCAATGGGGTTGGCTGAAAGAAATTTTAAATGGCTGGCGTTAGCAAAGGTACATAAGTAAAAAATAAAATATGATCTTTATTGTAAATCTGTTAAAGTACATATTTACTTTTTTTAAACCTCATTCGCGCTACTGCTGGGCAAAGGTCTCCCTTATTTTTTTCACTAAAAACAAAACGAAATATTTTTTTGGTTTATCGTTTCCAGTATTATTTTTTTTACAAAAATCAATAGGCTTGCGTTTGTCCGCCATTTTGCCTGGAGCCCGATTTCTACCGGTGCGGTCGAGATATTTAGATATTTTTGGTCATTGTCTCTCTCGTTTCAAAAGTTATAGGAGTGAGAGTGAACAAGAAACATCTCGATCGTCAAAAATAGAGGGCCTGATAATCAATGCTGCGGTCTACAATGCATCACGCTTGCCTAGAAGAAACAGATTCACTCAAGATTCGAAGACTTCTCGTCTCGACCTGAGATTGCCATATCTCCGCACCCTCTCGACCAATTTCGCTCATATTCAAACCTAAATTATTTATTAAAATTACCTACTTGCCTGCAAAATCTCACGAAGATCGGATCAATGGTACTGAAGTAATCGTTGGACAATTAACTATAAACACTGCCCTGCGATTTCATTCGCGGTGAAAAAGTATTCTATGAGCTATTCCAGACTATAATATTGTCTACAAGCTGCGCCCCGCGGTTTCACTCGCGGTTAAAAAGTATCCTATGTGCTATTCGAGACTATGATCTATCTCTGTGCCAAATTTCATCCAGATCTGTTCAGTCGTTCTGGCGTGAAAGAGTAACAAACATCCATCCATCCATCCATCCATCCATCTATTCTTACAAACTTTCGCGTTTACAATATTAGTAGGATCTGTGTGGCGAATTTCATCCAGATCAATTTAGGCGTTCTTGCGTGATTTAGTAACAAACATCCATCAATCCACACATACTTTTTACATTTATAATTTTAGTGAGACACACAAACAACATACATACATATAGTCACGCCTCTTCCCCATAGCGGTAGGCAGAGACCACTTCTCTCCACTTGCTACGATCCTGGTACATCTTTCGCTTCTTCCACTTCCATGAGTCTTTTCATACACTCTCGTCTTTTACGGGTACTCCTGACCTGGGGGGCTATTCCTGCGCGTGAGATGAGATGAGATTTTATCTAGGTCACCCTCACACCTATGACGTTTTAAAAAAGAGCAACAAGGACGAAAAATGGTGAGATGAAAATCTCAAATCTCCGAATAGGGCCACTGGCTTTTCTTTAAAACGTCTTCGACTTGGTCGAGATACGTACGCCTAGATCGACCCTTACCAACTAGGCCGTTCACACTCGCCTTGTAAATCTGTTTCGTCAATCTCCTCTCATCCATTCTCTCAACATGTCCAAACCAACAAATGAAAAATGATCCCAGTAGTCCAAGGTCAACATACCTGTCTTTCTCCGTCCTTAGCTGGTCTTCGAGCCACATCCTCAGCCGATGATAATAAAGCTGCTGATCACGCATGTGAAGCACCTTGCGACGGACCTGTGACAGAAGCTGAACCATTACTGATCAAATTGTACACATTAACGCGAACGCTAGATTTACTCCCTCTTAGCAATAAACGTATAGCTTTGGAATAATAATATTCAGGACATTTACACACGGGCGTCTGACCCCAAACTAAGCAAAGCTTGTACTATGGCGGCCAAAGACTGATATACATACATATAGTTATGTTAGAATAGTTTTGTCTTTGTCTTTCTTTAAAGTTTTTGAACTCGACGGAAAAAGACAAAACACTGCACAACTATACCGAGGCTATTGCTGAGAGGGACTAGGTGTATGTTTAAGCGTCCGACATACTGTAGGATATCCTACTACTCATCATTACGAACAACTTTTGAACCAACACTGAAATCGTGAAGACAAAATCAGCTGTTCCATCCATATTGCCAAGGTTGAATGTTTTTTTTATGTCCGTCGTTTAAAGATACACCATATACTGCACATGTGCCTGCAGCTTTACACGCGGTTTGTGTTGTATTGGGGGAGGGGGGAGGGGGGAAGCAGGATCTAGGATTTTTATAAATAGTTTTATTATTATGCTGGTTAACCACCATTAGCCAGCATTATGCTGAGTTGGAGCCGGTATGTGGCAGGAAACCTGTTTTTTTCTTTATTTTTTGTTATTTGTTTCTTTGTTTCCTGTTGCAAATAAAGTATATTCTATTCTATTATTAGTACCTTTAAGTAGTTACCTATAATATTAGTACCTTTTTTACATTTTGTAGATTACATGGTTGTACGATATGCACAATATAAATTAAGTGGACTGTATTTGAGGTGCATCCAGACCCCAGTTCGAACGGTTAACAACCCCGCAAGTTCACAAAGGACAAATGAAATCACTCCACCAACCTTAAATCCACGACCGCAAATCGATTTCAGCGTCAGTCGAACAGGTGAATCAGGTGAACAGCTCGGCACGGCCTCAACTGCTGGTTTCTATAAAGTCCTTTGTATAACAGCGGCACAGAGTCACGGACACTGGGTTCACTGAGGGTCTGAGACGGAGACCTGCGCGCGCGCCTCGAGCGCGAACGACGTGTGTTCGCTTCGGATGCTACGACAGAGTACCTCTATCGATCGACGATAGCAGTATTTAAGTATTGATGGAGTTTTTTCCATCTACCCTCTTTAAAACTTGCGGAGATCGAACAATGGTTTTGGCGCCCCCTGAATCTGAATGAATGAACCTAAATCTGGCATACCAGCCCCCCACTATATCTGGGCTTGCTTGGTGTGACGTCCGGTAAGAAAGTCTGTTGAATACTATTCCACTTGAGCTGTAACTGCACTGCACGCATCCGTCCCGTGCCTGCTGTCAGTTTGTAGTCGTCAACGAGCTGTCCATGCGTCACTCAGCTACTGTAACGGACTGCTTCCAGTGTGACGTCTTTTACAGAATTTCATACTTTACTGGTCCTCGCACACCTGACCGGAATGCACATGGATTGCGCCTGAATTCGGTGTGCGCCAGCCTTCAGAAGTGTAGACTACTGTAACTAGTACCTCCTTGAACCGCTGCAGGTGGTAGGTGACGCAGAGAGCGCGGCAGGGCTGGCGGCGCGGCGGGGGCGGCGGCGGCCCGGGCACGGGCGGCGTGGGCGCGCTGCCGCCCACCAGCTGCATGCACACCTGGGGGCGGCAAGAACATACAGATGACTGGAGCGGTACAGGTCGCGTCGTGTAAAAAGAACGCTGGCGGTCAAGCTGCGCTTTAGAAGATTCAACGTCTATTTTGGTGGTATGAGGTACCTACTCATGATCAATATACAAAGCCACGAGCGATAGGCTTGTTCTTAAAAAAAAAACAATAGGCCTAGTACTTTCGTGCACGAATGTGCCTGTGCGCAAACAAACCGAGTCCACTTCCATCCAGCGTTCTTTTTACATGACGCAAACTATACCGATGACTTATTGGTACAGGTTAAATTGATCCTAGCACGCGTTGTACTCGTATGAGGACGCGGGGCTAAGGCGTTCGGAGTAGGAGCCAACGGAAAGTCCTGCCGCCCGATCCTACCTCTTTGTTCTTTCACGTCTCACTTCCGAGTAGGGACTCGGAAGTACCGCTTAAATGAGACCTCATCGTTGACCCTTCAACGATGAGGTCTCATTTAAGCGGCTTAAAAGAAGAGCTTAAATGAGACTTCATCGTTGAAGGGTCAACGATGAGGTCTCATTTAAGCGGTACCTCTATAATGATGGAATTCTGGAATCGGAGAAGGGGGGCTTACCCCTCTTCCTTCTAAAAAGTTCAAACTTTTTATTTTCCCCTGAAAAATCGTAGGTACAGATCTTGTAAGAAACAATCGCTAAAAAATTATTAGTGAAAATGACGACTAATGTTCAGCGCAAACGATGCCGAAAAATAAAGAGAAATAATTAAATAATCATACATTTAAAATTCCGACCACCGGTGTACGCAGGCCCTAATTAACACTAAAAGAAAGACTCACGGTAGACAGTTTCTTCTGTTTTCTATAGACCTGCAGCTGCCTTCTATGCACGTCCGGCAGCCGTCGGTACATAGCCATCAGCTTTCGGTCTACTTCATTCAGGCCCAAGTCTACGCGTTTCCTGGAAACATGGTCTTTTTGGATTACCAGGTCTTGGATGGTGGGAGAAGCTCGAAACCTTGGCTGGAGGAGTTGCTTGGGTGGATGAAGACGCTGGTAAAATTTGACGAGATTCTTTTAAAGTTTGTTGAAGAAACCAGTACGGTAAATATGGATTGTAAAGTCTGACATGGATGAGTTTTGGGTTGCAGGAGTTTCTTGAATATATTGTGGAAATAATTAAGGTTTGGTAGCGATTGTATGAAATTTGTAGACAAAATCGTTATCAACCTAAGAATTTGCAATCATTGTTTTACTTGGGCATAGTTAGCCCTGAGAAATTCTTGGCCATTGATATCGATAGGAAGTTACGTTAACCATATGACAAAGTAGAAAAACCTGAAATAACTTTGAATTATCATCTCTTGCAAAACGTAAACTTGGTACAGAAAAAATGCTAGGACAGGACAACCTAAATCCAAAACTTCCAACCCAATCCAACAACATTCGTAGAAGAAACCAGTTCACCACTTCACCAACCCTGACAAAATCACCTGTAAAAAGACCACCAACCTGGTTTCCACATCGTTCCCGCGCTGTTTCGTCGGCCAGTCGTCCACGTGTTTCAGAACTCGGTCCATCTGACGCTCGATGGAGGCTATGCTTTTCATGAGGTGACGCACCGTACGGCACAGGTCGCCGGGAGCCGCCTCGCCTTAAAACAAACATTTTACATTGTTATCAAGGAGTTACTGGTAATCAATAAGCATCTTTTTAAGGGCATAATCTGGGGGGCTATTCCTGCGCATGAGATGAGGTTTTATCTTTGTCACTCTCACACCTATGACGTTTTAAACGAGAGCAACAAGGACGAAAAACAGTGAGATGAAAATCTCAAATCTCGGATTAGGGTCTCTGTTCTTTTTTTTGCGAATTGAAAGCAGCTCCGGCGGTCCTGACGTGTCATCCAAGCCACGGTAGAAAATAATTTTCCCAGGACATTTGGCAGGATACACGGTTTTTCCCCTTCTTCACCCCTAGGAGTAAAATACTTAGGGGAGGAATCTATAAGCGGAACCCAGTAAACTCTCACCTTCCGACCCCCCAGATTCCACCGCCGCCGCCGCAGCCAGGAGCAGTTCCGAAGCGGAGTCCAGTGACGAATTTGACAGTCCCATGGAGGCTGTTCCTGAGTTGCCGTCAGAATCGGTTACCGTTTGGAAAGAGCCTGGAACAATAGCTATTTGTAATGCAAGGCTTTTGTGGCACTAAGCTGTCGGTAGGCCCCAAGGACAAGCGATTAACCCAGTATGAGGCAGAGTCAACAGAGGACACATACTTTTCCACCCCACAAGCTCAGAAAGATTTTGTCTATTATTCAGTGAAAAAGGATAGGTACACTTTCATTCTGTCAAATACTGGGTTATTCGCTAGCCCTGTACTAAGCCGAGAGGGTTTCATTCACAGACCTAAGATTTTTTTTGCTTCGCAAAAGACCAACGAAGCGTGGGACAGAGAAGTCTCCATCGAAATGTAAACTCCACAAGAGAGAAAGAGGTCGCCTACAAATAAATTGTTAGTCAATTTTTCTTTTGTCATTAATGACAGCGCGCCACCTGGAAACACGCGAAAATTCCTATGATTTATATTTTTACTAAAATAATTATAAATAGACTCAAAAGAGAGCAATTGTAACTAAATGCAGTTATGTCATCTTGTGAGTAAAGCAATTGTGATGTGAATCCAAGATGTAACCCACAAAATTTGTCGTTTCATGGGTAAATATGAAAATTCCATTGTGATGTTTTTGTCTAAATTTTGTTTAAAACATAACATAAATTGGTTCCAAAAACCGATTTACCAGCGGTATGTTGTTGTCGTTTCTTCGTAACATCTATATTTCCTAGATGAAAGCAGAATTGGTGATGAAATTCAGCATTAAAATATTAGTTAGTTTACGCTCGATTTTCACTAGAGATGGATAAAAAGATGACGTCATTATTATCGATAGTTTTTATCAAAGTTCATTAGGTAGGCGATGGGTGCAATACATAAATAAAGCATACATTTTTGAATCAATGCCATCAAAAGTAAATTGACATTCTTCCGAGTTTGTACTGAATGATGAGGCGTAAAACATTTTTGTATTAAATATAAGTATGTACATTCAATTTCTGATCATCATTTTTAATTCAATTTACACATTTTGGGTGTCTTACATCCAAGTCTAATTTAATTATATTTAATTAAATTAAATAATATATATGTAAATTATAAATAAATGTACAAAACCAATGAGATAAGTATTATTACTTATCCTAATCCATTTACGAGTAAATTTGGTCAAGGGTCACAATTCGAAGCGAATTACTAGGATAGTATTATGTTGATCTTATTATTTACTTTTCTTATGTTAATTTAGATACATGGTGACACTGATATCTAACTCTTCCGCCTAGCTTAACACCCGTTTAGTGATTAATATTCATTTTAGCTCAGCAGCGGTGTTATACTTGGAACAAAAAACAACTCAATTGGTATGCGAAAGATTATATTTATCGACAAGCACCCGGAGGACCATTTTTGGTCAATCGATAAATTAATAAGTACTTTTCACAACACTAATTTACTCACGCATGCGCAAATGTTTTTTTGTATCATTTTCGAATTGTCACTGTCGATCTTTTACATCCTAGATCTGTGGTTTCATTGAATTTTTTATTATAAATAACTTTTATTATGGGGCCAACTCTGAAATCAAATGAATGAAGAAAAAAAACAGCTGTTCTACACATTTTGTCGATGTTTTCGAGTGTATTATGTATAACGGAGCGCCGACCTCATCCGAACTTTTAGAAACCGTGACGTCAGCTCTGCTGACGTCACCATCTCCATCACCAGGCTCACTCATCGCAAATAACGAAACACTCAATATTTCTATTCACTTTTTATTAGATTAACACAAACTAACTTATTATAAACTAATATATTAACTAACGCAAACTAACTTATTACCACAAGTAGTTAAACTAAATAATTTAAACTTATAATCGGTACTCACACGATAAACACCAAACACCAGTTGTCTTCACCAAATTCTCTGTGCGAATGTGTCTTCGTAACGGCACGCCCCGCCATGTTTTAAAATCCAAGATGGCGTGCTCGTTGCGAAGTCATTACACTTTAATTTATCACAGATTGCAATAATGTTGATTAAAGCAACCAACTACGATTTGGTAATTCATTTTACTATTTTTAACGCTCGGTTTTAACATTAAATTAATTATTTATCGCAAAACATTTTAAAACATTTTAACATTTAAAACGCGCGCCATGCTCTCCAAGATGGCGTGCTCGTTGGGAAGTCATGAACACTTATTTATTACAAACTGCTAGTAATGTCGATTGAAGTAGCAAATTTTGGTTTGGTAATTCGTTTTACTATTTTTAGCATACAGTTTTAACTTTGAATTAATTATTTATCGCAAAACATTCAAACATTTAAAATGCGCACCGTGCTTACCGCCCGGTCCACAGATAATTCAGTTTAAGGTTTCTTTAAACAAATCTTTACTAAAAATCATTTTGAACTAATTCCTATCTCTTAAAACTCAAGAAATGAATTTAACTTAAACTTAAAGTTATTATTTTTAATTATAATTAGGCTTGCGTCGACACGGCCATTCTGCGAGACGGTGTGCGTGCTCTGCACCAGTCGCGGTTCTGAAAATGAAATTAATTTCTCTGAGCTAGGTATCCGTTCACGGGTACACTAGCTGACAACTTGTTTGAGTTCGGAGCTGCTGTTGATTTTAAGCAGAGTTCAAACAGGTTCTTTGCCTTAGTATAGGTATAGTGTGAACCTTTTAATGATAACCGATTTCAACAATCCAAGTTATCAGCTATAAATTTTGTACCTTGTAAACATAAGGTTATGTAGTTAAGTATTCTAGGTTATAGATGCCGAAGTAAATATGGAAAGAATAAAGCTCATGCAAGCAGTAAATAAATGAGAGTTGCTGTACATAGGAAAGTGAGTGAAGATGTTATTGAAGTGCTTGTAATGCTCCACGCTTACTCACACGTTTATTTAGTTATGTCAATGCAAATGCTCCACGCATACTTGCATGATTTGATTTCTCGTAGATAAGGATGATGCTGTGGTGCTGGGCGGTCATGTACGCCGTGGTCCACAGGGCCCTATAGGAAAAGGGAACTAGGGTGGTGCTGAGGCCTAGGCCTTATAATTATGACCGTGGTCCTCAGAGGCTCTAAAAGAAAGTAAAAATGAAGTTCTTATATGGCTGGTTGTTCAGCTTTTTAGGATTTGATGCTGTGGTGCTAAGCGGTCTCGTACGCCGTGGTCCACAGGGGCTCTAAAGGATTCGGGAAGGTCGATGCTGTGGCCTAGGTCTTATCATTTTGACCGTGGTCCACAGAGGCTCTGAAAACTAATATTGAGACTATGTTGATAAAACTCACGGGATTATGCTGTGGTGCTGAGCGGTCTTGTACGCCGTGGTCCACAGGGGCTTTAAAGGATTTAGAAAGGACGATGCTGTGGCCTAGGCCTTATCATTTTGACCGTGGTCCACAGAGGCCCTGAAAAGAGTGTAGGAAAGGAAATAGGAAACGGATTGTACAGTCTTACTGTTCTGTAGTTTATTTTATGATGGTATCAGCTCGCCAACAAAGACAAAGGCCAATAAATTAATATAGAGAACAGTAATCAGAACACTAACCTTTTTTTTTAAGATTCCAGCAGCTGGGCACCGTGAGAGGTGGACGGCTGTGGCTTCTCCAACGGTGGCGTGTTGATGATGGTCTGAGGTGTAGTTTGTTGTGGTGTGTCAACTACGAATTCATCGATCGTCGATGAGTCATTAGTCAACCGGGCAGCCACTTGTTGAAGGTCATCTTCGTTATTCGTCGACGCGGTTTCCTGTTCACCGGGCTGTGGTGCTCGGCGCAGTTGGTCGTGAGCGACCTTACGTGGACGCCCCCTGCCTGTCACACGCTTTACCATGTATCGGTCGTTGTCCAGGATCCTGTATATCTCGTATGGCTCGCTGTATTTCAAGTCTAGGGACGCCTGGTTACGGGGATTGTTCTTGACGAGTACATAATCTCCTCGCTGAAACGGACGTATTTTCGCCTTGCTCCTGTCAAATCTCTTTTTGTCATATTGTCCCGCAGCTGTCATTTTCTCTTGCACGTGTTGCTCAAGCGAGTCAAAGTCAATACATTCATTATCAATATTGACCAACCTTAGCAGCTCTGGCGGTACACTGTGTTGGCGGCGGGTCAGTAGTGTGAGCGGTGCGACTCCCGTCACTCTGTGTGGAGTGCAGTTAAATGCGAGCTGTAACGCTTCTAGTGCCGTCTGCCATTCTTCAGTGTCGTAGTTTTTGATCATTGTTAATGCATTTTTCAAAGTGCTCATAACTCGTTCGACTTGTCCGTTTGCTCGGCTTACTCCTGGCGCAATGGAATGTATGTTGATTCCAAAACGATCTGAGTAGACTTTGAACTCACCAAGGAATTCTCGGCCTCCATCCACCACGATTTGCACTGGGGTTCCAAACAGATGCACGACACGTTTCAGAGCTGCGAGGCTGCTGCTTGGGCTCTTGTCATTCGAGTAGCTAAGCAGGATGTACTTGGTGTATGCGTCAATCGCAACAATTACATACTCGTCTCGTCCCTCAGCGTTTCTTGTACCCAGCTTGCCTGTTATATCCATGTGGACGACCTGGAACGCTGCCGTGGGCTTCTGAATCGGATGAAGCTGCACTTGGGGTGCGCCCGACGGCCCTTTCGAGGTCTTACATATAACACAATTGTCTACAAACCTTCTGATGGTTGTGCTCATTTTGTCAAACCAGTACGTTTCTCTCAGCTTTTGTAAGGTTTTCTCCCATCCCGGGTGCTGCAGAGCGACATGGAAAGAGTTTATCAGGCTCCACTGGAATGACTTGGGAACTACAATTGGTTTATGTATACCGAGTATAGCATCCGTGAGAGTCTTCTTAAGCACGCCTTCTTCCAGGACGTAGCCTTCAGCCGGACTGTCGCTACTCATGGTTTCTATAAGTGACCGCAGCACGTCGTCGCGGCGCTGCTCGATCTGCAGCCATTCTGTGTCTCTGGTCATGACATTGACAGATTTTTCAGTGGATGGGTTCCTACTGAAAAAGTCCGCGTGCTGTAATCGCTCACCTTTTCTATACTCTACCTCAAACTCGTAATTCTGCAGGAAGGCCCACCATCTATGGATCCGGGGAAGGAGATCCTTCTTGTTCTTGGACGCTTTCAAGGCGTTACAGTCAGTGATTACCTTGAATTTTCGGCCGTATAGGTAGTGCCGAAAATGCTTGACAGCCCTTACTACTGCTAGGGTCTCGAGCTCGTACGAGTGGTAGCGGCTCTCGGCGTCGGTGGTGCGCTGGCCCATGTACGCGACTGGATGCTGGCGACCCGCGACGGTCTGCACGAGCACCGCCCCGTAGCCGATGCTGCTGGCGTCCGTGTAGAGCTCGATCGGTGCGTTTTCCTGGAATAGCATAAGGGTAGGCGCAGTAGACAGGTGTTGTATAATGTGGTTTCGAGCCTCATCATGTCTTTCGTTCCATTCCCACTTCGCATCGTTTTTGGTCAGTTCATAAAGAGGAACCATCACACGCGAAAAATTGGGAATGAAGCGTCTGAAGTATCCAGCCAATCCATTAAACTGCCTAACTTGTTTGACAGTTTTCGGGATAGGTGCCTTCGTTAAAGCCTCCACCTTTCTCGGGCTAGGACTGACTTGTCCGTCTGCAATGATATTGCCCAAATATTCGATGGAGCGTTTAAAGAAGGCAGTTTTATCGACATTGATCGAAAAACCGGCCTCTTGGAGGGCGATCAGTATGCGTTCGATATGCGATAGGCCCTCATCAAATATCTTACATTTTGAGAGCACATCATCAACGTACACCTGGCATACCTGGTCTGCCGAGCTCAAGAGGTCAGCCAGAGCCCTATTTATACAACGCTGATAGACAGACACTGCGTTGCTGAGTCCAAACGGCATGGTCAAATACTCAAATAGACCATCTGGAGTAACGAAGGCAGTTTTCTCGATTGAGCCCTCTGAAATTGGAATCTGATGGAAACCAGCTGCCATATCTATGGCTGAGAAATAATAGCCCCCCGCCAGTTTATCTATTTGATCTGCAATGATCGGCAACGGATAGTGGTCCCTCAAAGTGTTTCTGTTTAGTTCGCGGTAGTCCACGCACATGCGATCTTTTCCGTTTTTCTTTTTGACCAATATTATAGGGCTGGCAAAAGGCGATTTACTTTCCCGGATAATTTTATGGTCAAGTAGCTCCTTAACAATATCCCGAACTTTTTCACGTTCAACCGGGCTTAATCGGTAAGGTCTGCGTTCGACACACTTGCTTTCATCTTTTAAACGAATTTCGAGCTCACCGGTTTTGACGCGCGAGCGAGGGTAACCATGAATAAACAAGTGTTCGAACTTGTTCAACAAAATTTTCAATTCGTTGATTTGATCATCATTAGTCAAGTCGCAATCTAGGTTATCAAATTTTTCGCTTTCAGATCGCATGTGGTAAACAGCCGGTTGATGAACTAAAGTTGCACCATGAGAATTTACTAGCACACTTAAGTTCGTTTTTTCCACAAGATTCATGCCTATTAGAATGTCTGCGCACACTTCGTAGTCCGGCACCACGTGAAATTCAAGTTCTACGCGTAAACTATCTATGAGACAAATCGTTGTTAATTTCGAAAGCGATATGACCGTAAATCGACCTAACCCCCTCAAGTAGCTTACTTGGTCAATTCGTTTCCCAGGTAGTTTAGCAGCTACAGGCTCGCGTATCACTGAACATTCCGCTCCGCTATCAAAAATCGCGAGTATGTTTAAGTTTCCAACTACCACTGGCATCGAATTCAATTTTGACGTACCTACACAGTTGACGTTAGAAACCACTGCGCGTTCTCGCTTATAACACGATTCATAAGTATGACCTACCCTTGAACAAAACGTGCATGTCGGTCTACCCACATTTTGAGGTGCAGTTTTATTATCAGGTTGACGCGGTTGAGGATTATCAGTTTTGTCCCGGTAACGGCAGTCACGTGTATCATGACCGGGCTTCTTGCAAATTTGACAAAATAGCGAGGGCTTATCAAACCGCGGTCGCTTAGCGGAACCCTGCTGTGTACCTGATGTACCTGGGTGAGGGCGCTTAACATTTCGTATAGAAGATGCCACCGAAATAAGTTCTGGTACAGATGTGGCCCTTGCATTTAACAGCTCGATTCTCAACCGTTCATCTCCAATGCAACCGATAACTGCCTCAACTGCGTCATTATTCGATAACTTATCCTTAGTAATACGTCTCCATAATACCCAAGACTGTGACAAGAACTGCGCGATATCTTTGGAATTATCATAACTATGTTCCCTAAAGCGTACAATGTCCCGAGAGTATCGATTTTCCGGTTCAAAAGTTGTTATCAGAACATCACGCAATTCAGGCCACGTGGCGGTAGACACCAGCCAATTGTCAACCCATAACCTGGCGCGACCCTTGAGTAAACTACCCGCTTTCATTCTCACTTCGTAATCGCTCAGGTCATAAGTTTCCATGGCTGTGGTCACATGTTGACACCACTCTCTAACCCCGATATCAGCGTCCGGATCGTATGACGGTAAAAATACATCCTTTATTTTAACTTTAGGCATGTTTGGTTGTGTCGTGATACGATCGGACATGTGTTTCATCATTTGCAACATCCGAGTGAAAAACTCAGTCGGCACTCCATTAACAGAAGCGGTTATGTTTTCATTATTCGAGTCTGATGGATGAGCAGAAGTGGGGTTCAATCCCACTTCTGATAACGGAGCGCCGACCTCATCCGAACTTTTAGAAACCGTGACGTCAGCTCTGCTGACGTCACCATCTCCATCACCAGGCTCACTCATCGCAAATAACGAAACACTCAATATTTCTATTCACTTTTTATTAGATTAACACAAACTAACTTATTATAAACTAATATATTAACTAACGCAAACTAACTTATTACCACAAGTAGTTAAACTAAATAATTTAAACTTATAATCGGTACTCACACGATAAACACCAAACACCAGTTGTCTTCACCAAATTCTCTGTGCGAATGTGTCTTCGTAACGGCACGCCCCGCCATGTTTTAAAATCCAAGATGGCGTGCTCGTTGCGAAGTCATTACACTTTAATTTATCACAGATTGCAATAATGTTGATTAAAGCAACCAACTACGATTTGGTAATTCATTTTACTATTTTTAACGCTCGGTTTTAACATTAAATTAATTATTTATCGCAAAACATTTTAAAACATTTTAACATTTAAAACGCGCGCCATGCTCTCCAAGATGGCGTGCTCGTTGGGAAGTCATGAACACTTATTTATTACAAACTGCTAGTAATGTCGATTGAAGTAGCAAATTTTGGTTTGGTAATTCGTTTTACTATTTTTAGCATACAGTTTTAACTTTGAATTAATTATTTATCGCAAAACATTCAAACATTTAAAATGCGCACCGTGCTTACCGCCCGGTCCACAGATAATTCAGTTTAAGGTTTCTTTAAACAAATCTTTACTAAAAATCATTTTGAACTAATTCCTATCTCTTAAAACTCAAGAAATGAATTTAACTTAAACTTAAAGTTATTATTTTTAATTATAATTAGGCTTGCGTCGACATGTATGTATGTATGAGGTTTCTTTGGCACGCCCTACAGCCTAAACGGTTTGATGTATTTCTACATGTGAGGTGTCATTTGAATCGTCTTTATAGTGAGAGTGACAGGGTACAACATTTTAGAGCCGGATTTTTCGTTTCTCTTTTAATGATGTTACTTGTTATATGGTATCGACTTTTCTTCGATACTATATAACAAGTAACATCATTAAAAGTTAGCTCCATAGTAAAAATCTTATTTTAATTTTATAAAGGCAAAGGTATGTGTGTGTTCGTTTGTTACTTCTTCACGTTCAAACGGCTGGACGGATTTTAATGAAATTTGGCGTGGAGTTAGCTTTTACCCAGTAATAACACGTAGGCTACTCATTAACGCGGGTAACACTGATGGCGCTGCTAGTTGTTCATACAATTATCCCTCTTTCGGCTAAGTACGGAGCATTCGAATAACCGCGTATTGAGTGTGCGTGTGTCTTTCTCTCTCACTTTGTGTGTGTCTCTATGTCTGTGCGTGTCTCTCTCTTAGTCTGTCTCTCGCTCTCTACCTGTGTCTCTCTCTCTCTCTTTCTCACAGTGTGTCTCTATCTGTGAGTGAGTGTGTGTGTGTGTGTGTGTGTGTCTCTGTCTGTGAGTGTGTGTTTGTGAGAGAGAGTGTGCGTCTCTTGTATGTAAGTGTCTCTATCTCTGTATGTGTTTTGTCTCCTTGTGTGTGTGTGTGTCTGTGTCTCTCTCTGTGTCTGTATGTGTGTGTCTGTGGTGTGCGTGTGTACGTACTGTCGTCGAGGTCGACGTTGTCGTCGCTGTAGACGGGCTCGGGCGTGTCGAGCGCGCGCGCGGCGCTCGAGAACATCCGCTGCACCTCCAGGTCGAACTCCACGTCGTCCGCCTCCGGAGGCCTGCGGACACCACGTTTAGGACCTTATATAAATACTAGGCGATGGCAGCCTAGTTGGGAGAAGGTCCGCCTGTCAAGCCAGAGGGGAGCGGGTTCGAACCCAGCCAGACGGCACGCACCAATTCGTTCATTGTGTGAACATATGTGCGTATTGTATGTCATCTGCTACATGACTGGAGCCCGACGTATGGCGATAGGCTCGCCCCCTGTCACATTTGGGACTGTCTATCGTCCGGCGAAATGTGGGGTTATATTACACCTCTGCCAGGCGTGACGTTATGTTATAAATACCAGCTGCGCCTCGCGGCTTCACTCGCGGTCCCACAGGAACACCGTTTATTCTTTTCGGGATCAAACGTACCCTATGTCCTTTTCTGTTTCCCAGACAACGTGTATGCAAAATTTCATGATGATCGGTTGATAACAAACCGCTTGAAGTCCCTTGGACACCGGGGGTCCGGGGCCCTGACATACATACTTATATACTTTTAAATACATACTTAAATAGATTTACTTTTATAGGTTACCTGGAAGAAATCGCTTTAGGCGATAAGGTCGCCCTTGTACTGCCGAAAAATGTATTTTAGTTTTTAAGTTTTTCATGTAGTTTTTGGTGTGCAATAAAGATGTATTGTATTGTATTGTATTATAACACCCAGACATAGAACAAACACAAATATTCATCACATGAAAGTTTGCTCGGTGGGAATCGAACCCACGCCTCCTAGCTCAGAAGGCAGGTTAACTACCGACTGAGCCACCGAGGCAGTCTGGCAGACGCATAGTATATTTGAATTAAAATTTGTACTCACTTAGCACCAGTCCCGTCGCCCTGCTGTAGTCCATCGCTGGCACCAGGTTCCCCATCGTTAGCGGCCTGAAGAATATCAGACACATCATTAGATAAAGAAAATCAGTTTATATTGAGAGTTGTTAAACGATGGTATTAAAATATGTTGTAATCGCTGAAAATTTAGAGAACTACGTTCCGATAGTTAAAAAAAAATATACTTGTTTTGTTTTTTTTTTCCAACATAAAAATGATTTTCAAAATTATGATTAACAGATTTTGTTTGTTTTTTCTACCAGCTGTATTTTTCTGTACCTGATCATCACATTCTTCATATCAAAGCGCAAGCAAAATACGTTTCGTTGAATTCGTGTAATACCGGACCTTAAAGCAATCCTACTAATATTATAAACGCGAAAGTTTGTAAGAATGGATGGATGGATGGATGTTTGTTACTCTTTCACGCCAGAACGGCTGAACAGATCTGAAATTTGGCACAGAGATAGATTATAGTCTAGAATAGCCACATAGGATACTTTTTAACCGCGGGTGAAACCGCGGAGCGCAGCTTGTAATACATATATTAATTGAATGAATATAGAACAGCGCATCGCCACGAGCAGCGCAACACTGCCGCCCTACTCTGCATCAGCACTACTGCTTGCAGCGGAGTTCGGAATTACAACTTAATCCATCGATCTATCTGTCAACGAGTCGTACCTTTTCGTCGGGTCTTACGATGCCAACACCGTTGAATTCGTTGACAGCCTCCATCATGCCGAAGAACGATATTCGAGAGTATACCGACCTGAAAGAAGAACAAGTAACATTATTAAAAGAAAAACAAAAAACTCGGCTGCAAAATATTGTGCTGTCACTTCCACTATCAAGACGATTCAAATGACACCTCACATGTCGAAATACATCAAGCTGTTTAGGCTGTAGGCCGTGCCAAAGAAACCTCATACATACATACACTCGAAAAACAACCCTCCTTCTCGCGCAGTCGGGTAAAAAGCAAAGCTTAAAAACCCGACTGTAATTCGTCCCATCCTATAATTCGTCATCCATGTAAACATTAGACTTTTGTTGATATTTAAAAAAACTGCTTGACCGATTTCGACAAAATTTATATGGGACCACCTCTAAAGTATGATCTACCAAACAAAAAATAACCACTAAAATCGATTTACAAATAGCGGAGTAATCGCGTAACATACATACATACAAAAAAACATACGAGTCTAATTGAAAACCTCCTTTTTTTTTGAAGTCGGCTAATAAAGTGTGTAAAACAAGTCATACTTGAGCAACTGCTTCCTCTGCTGAGCGCACAGAGCCCGAGGCCTGAGGCAGTCGCACCGGTGTTTGTAGCCAGCCCACGCGTTCACTGAAATTATAGGGTTGATCATAAATAAATAAATAAATAAGATCACTTGCAAGAAATAAGCATTAAAAATATCATGTTTTTTTTTTTATAACAAACTAGGCATGCGTTTGACCACTGACTCGCCTGATGGAAAGCGTCGACGTGATCGAAGGTGTAACACGCTTGCCTAGGAGATATCTATTCACTTTACTCTTAAACACCCCCGGATTGTATTTAGGTGGAAAGACAGACTCAGGCAACGAGTTCCACACCTCTGCAGTTCTTACAAGAAAAGTTGACTTGAAACGCTTAGTGCGTTTTGGCGGAATTTCCACCATGAGAGGGTGTCTCTTACTGGTGCGCCTGGTACAGTTATAAAAGAACGGTGATGGCTGCATCAGGTCGTGCAGTTCTTGTGCACACTCGCCGTAGTGTATTCTGTAGAATACCGACAGACGCCGGTGTGACAAGCTCTGAAGCTTAGATTCAACCAACGAGTCAAAAAAACAAGGTCTAGCATTCAGCGAACACATAATGACGTCATTGTCATCCGTCTCTCTCGAACATGTTGTAAATGACTTATTTCGGTCCTGCTTAAGCATCGATTGACGCCACTACGTGTTTATGAATGCTATACCTGGCGGAGTATGTTATTATTACCATGATGCTAACTAACTTGAATATAAGAACACACTGTCACTGTCAAGTCTAAATCGTAGAAAATAAGATTTGGTGCAGCACGATTCAATTATTATATTTTTTTCATTATGCTTTTATAAAAAAAAACGGCAATACAAAAATTTATCTATTTGCCTATTTCGTGTGTCTATTTTATTGCTAAAGGGGTTCAGTCCAGCGCGTGCCTATGAGTCTCCTGTACTGGAGAGAGGTAGCTCGTGTGTGTGTGTGTGTGTGTATACATACAGACCCTGGGTGCCCATGAGACCTCTATACTGGAGAGAGGTAGCTCGTGTGTGTGTGTGTGTGTGTGTGTATACATATAGTCCCCTGGGTGCCCATGAGACCTCTATACTGGAGAGGTAGCTCGTGTGTGTGTGTGTGTATACATACAGTCCCCTGGGTGCCCATGAGACCTCTATACTGGAGAGAGGTAGCTCGTGTGTGTTTGTGTGTATATGTACAGTCCTCCGGTGCCCATGAGACACCTATACTCGAGAGAGGTAGCTCGTGTGAATGGTGTGTATACACGTACAGTCTCTTGGGTGCGAGCGAGCCTCCTGTGAAGAGAGGTAGCTCGTGTGTATGGTGTGTATACACGTACAGTTCCTTGGGTCCGAGCGAGCCTCCTGTGAAGAGAGGTAGCTCGTGTGTGTTTGTGTGTATATGTACAGTCCTCCGGTGCCCATGAGACACCTATACTCGAGAGAGGTAGCTCGTGTGAATGGTGTGTATACACGTACAGTCTCTTGGGTGCGAGCGAGCCTCCTGTGAAGAGAGGTAGCTCGTGTGTATGGTGTGTATACACGTACAGTTCCTTGGGTCCGAGCGAGCCTCCTGTGAAGAGAGGTAGCTCGTGTGTGTTTGTGTGTATATGTACAGTCCTCCGGTGCCCATGAGACACCTATACTCGAGAGAGGTAGCTCGTGTGAATGGTGTGTATACACGTACAGTCTCTTGGGTGCGAGCGAGCCTCCTGTGAAGAGAGGTAGCTCGTGTGTATGGTGTGTATACACGTACAGTTCCTTGGGTCCGAGCGAGCCTCCTGTGAAGAGAGGTAGCTCGTGTGTATGGTGTGTATACACGTACAGTTCCTTGGGTCCGAGCGAGCCTCCTGTGAAGAGAGGTAGCTCGTGTGTATGGTGTGTATACACGTACAGTTCCTTGGGTCCGAGCGAGCCTCCTGTGAAGAGAGGTAGCTCGTGTGTGTTTGTGTGTATATGTACAGTCCTCCGGTGCCCATAAGACACCTATACTCGAGAGAAGTAGCTCGTGTGTATGGTGTGTATACACGTACAGTCTCTTGGGTGCGAGCGAGTCTCCTGTGAAGAGAGGTAGCTCGTGTGTGTGTGTGTGTGTGTGTGTGTGTGTGTGTATGTGTGTGTGTGTGTACGTACGGTCCCTGGGGTGCGTGCGAGTGGCGCAGTCGGCGAGGCGGTCCCGCGCGCGAGTCTCCTGCACGGGCGAGAGGTAGGTGGAGAGTCTCGCGCGAGCGTCCTCGAGCCACGGGATCTCGCCTTCGCCAAAATCCATCATCTCGATCTGTAATAACAAATTAAACAAACATATCGTCACGCCTTTCCCCCGAGGGGGCTGGCAGAGGTGTAATACAACACCTACTCTGCGATATTCAGTCCTAAATGTGACAGGGGGCGAGCCTGTCGCCATACACCGGGCTCCAGTCATGTAGCAGATGACATACAATACGCACATATGCTCACACCATTAACAAATTGGTGCGCGCCTTCGGCTGGATTCGAACCCGCTCCCTCTGGCTTGAGAGGCGGACCTTCTCCCAACTAGGCTGCCATCGCTATTACGATACTTGTTACAATTACTGTTTACGATTTTACATTGATTTAGCATAATATGGGAACTTTTTATCCCCGAAAAGCTAAGTTTTTTTTAAGAACAGCAGGTGAAGCCACGTGGCTGAACTACTGTGACGTATATCCATACGTCACAGCTAGCTAGGTCTAGCTGCACCCCGCAGTTTCACCCGCGGACCCACAGAAACTGCTATTATTTTCGGGATAAAAAGTACCCCATGTTTATGTTGTTATTGTTCTTGCTCGTCGTCGTAGTCCATGTAGCTCTTGCTCGTGCGTGACGTCACCTGCCGGTCGCAAGGAAAGACCAGCGCTGGTTGGACACAACCAGCACCATGCTGAGTTGCGACCGGTTTGTGGCAAAAAGCCAAGTTTCCACCTTTTTTTAGTTAAGTTTTTGTCTGTATTCTATGTGTTTTTGCCACAAATA